>CM062297.1:829061111-830326993 GCA_031216915.1 Pictodentalium vernedei | reverse complement strand
CTTCAATATGGGTGGGTGGGAGGTAGGGACTTGATTCAAGGAGAGAACAATATTTCACAGTTGACACTGCAGTTTTGTCCTGTAACATGGGAACCGTGACAACATCGCTCGAACTAAACAAAATTTGATCGCATCACTTTAATTTTGGGATTCAAATATCTTTGTCAAGTATAACCCTCAGAGAACTTGTTCGGACCTAAAAACAGAGGGTCGTGCATCAAATAAGAGGAAACATTTAGTACTAGACTGCTTTATTGGTAGCTGTGCACAAATGACATTCATTCACATTTGCAACTTTACTGTGTTATTTTTTCCACTATACCCCATCCCCAAATTTGTGTTCCAAAATACTCTTTCAATGAAGAAATTATTTTCTAACATTTTTTAACCCTTTACCAAATATAACGGTCAAAAGCTACTGGTGCAATTCACAAGTATTGCCAATCCATGTTCATTATTTTCTCGGTTTTTTTTGTGTCAAAAAGATAGCTTATGACCCCTCATTGGAATGAGGTCATTCCAATGGTGTAAAAAGTCATGTTTTTGACAAAAAAAATTAGTGAGTCAATAAGTTTGTGGGCAAAGGTAACCAGCTTTTCATGTTAAGTAAAGGGTTAACAGCATAATTCAGACAAACATCTAAATACCAGTAAATAAAAGTGCTATATGGGCTTTCTGGCTGTGGGTTTGAATGGTGATTTGGAAGGGGGCTGGAAGATTGGATCCCCCCTCTGCCCCTTGTACTATGATGAGGAACCATGGCTTAATTACATTTGTTAATACATGTCGGGTAAAATTGGTTGTTATTTGGCATTTGCTGAAGGCTGTATTGTGCCACTGGAGGCTACACTTGCTCAAGATGTGAATTTGCTTGCAATATATAGCCCTTACTGACAAAAACATATTTTTCAAAACAATAAAAAAGTACTGTAAGGTGTGTGGTACCCCAATGCATTTTTAAATGTGAAATAATCTCTCAAAATAATAATTAAATCAGGTTCAGAAGCCAAATTATGTATTTCCTTAATCAACCCCAATCCTTTCAAAGATACATTTTTCCTCTTCCACGTGACAAAAGAGTCATTTCTGCAAGAGAATTCAACGTTTGGCTTCCACTGAGTTAAAAAGATAGGAAATTTGTTGTTTTAAAGAAAACTGTCCAAACTGTGTCAAATGGCTTAAAAACTGCTGTTGCCTCCAATACATTTTTCTACTCTGTTACCTAAAGAGTAAGCTGAGAGGTAAGGAATTCATCTAGCTTTTCTTTGAAAACTAACCTAATCCCAAAATAAAACTAAAATCTGCATCAGCATGCAATACTTTGAGGAAACATTTGTCTCATTTAACCATATAGCAAGACAAAGAGTGGTGTTCCAACCCCATGAAACAATATGAATGTCAATTTTGATTCAAAAATTGGGGTTGCAGCTATATAATTCACCAATATCAATAGACAGTACCATTTTATCCAGACAACTGATGTCAAATTTTCTTCTACATGTACATACTGATGTGGCAAAATATAGCCCTGAAGGTGTCCCCCTAGTATGCCCCTTTTTATCAAAAACTAAAATTCATAAATTAATTGATGTTGACGCAAAACAAACCTCTTGTGATATTAAATTTCCCATTTGTGATAGTTTTTAAATCACATTCTGGCTTCTGAAGATATGTCACAATGCATTTGATGAATATTTTGCCACTCTTGTAAAAAAAAGCCTCACTTTCCCAGTGAAGGCACCTAGAGTCATTGGTATGGCACTGACAAAACATTAAACACTGATTTTTTTCCAACGGTATGGCCAGCTGAACACTGCTCCTATGGTATCTCATAGCACTGTTAAAATGCATAAAACCCTAAAATATTGATTTTGTAGTGATGTGCGTTTCCCACAAGCGCATGTACCCACAAGGGCTTGTTTACAACCTTCGATTTAATCCCTACAGGCACCCATTCTGATAAAAAGAGTGAAATTATGGAAAATACATGTATGCATAGTACCCAGTGAGGATGACTCAGATATTTGCTTCAGGAATGTAGTGCTCTTTAATGTTTAATATATTTGTATATATGTATGGGAAGGGGGGGGGGGGGTCAATTGCCAGTTATTGAAAATGTGGAACTGTGCAAATGAAAAACAAACCAACACTTTGTATGATGGACAGACAGACATGCAATCACATATCTTGAAAGTGACAGGCTACATGTACAGAGGAATGGTATGATGGACAGACAGACATGCAATCACATATTTTGAAAGTGACAGTCTGCATGTACATAGGAATACTGACTGACATACAATGAAAAATATAGTGAGAAGAACCAGGACAAGGTTGTCAAATAGAAAAAAAACTCAGTGGACCCTTAGTGCTGCAGTACTAAAGCAAATCATAGGAAACTGAGAGTGTATGCTGTTAACTTTCTCATCAGATGAGGGGTTCAGCATGGGTGGTAGAGGGACAATTATTAATGTAGTTTTGTGCTATAACATGGGGACCCTGACAACACTAGTATCAGACTACCTTATTGGTATGTGCACAAAAAGCCATTCATTTACATTTGCAACTTTGGTACTTTTCCCAATGTACCCCCACCCCCTTTCCCCAAATTTATGTTCCAAAATACTCTGTGAATGAAGAAATTGGTTTTTAACATTTTTCATTACTCACTCATTGTAATGGCCAAAACAGGCTAGCACCATTCACCAAAACTGCCATTCAATGTTCATTATTTTTGCATCAAAAATATAGCTTATGACCCCTCATTGGAATGAGCTAGTTCAGCTCATTCCAGTGGAAGGGGTGGGGGTCATAGCTATGTTTTTGACGCAAAAAATAAAAAGAAATTCGTTATTCAAAAGTGCTATCTTTTTTTTCATGTAAGGTAAAGGGTTAACATTATAATATGGAGAAAGCTTCTATTACATGTAATCATTCACTCAATGTAATGGCCAAAACCGGCTAGCACCATTCACCAAAACTGCCATTCAATGTTAATTATTTTTGCATTTTTGGCATCACAAACATAGCTTATGACCCCCTCACTGGAATGAAATGAGCTTGTTCAGCTCATTCCAGTGAGGGGGGGGGGGGGGCATAGCTATGTTTTTGACCCCAAAAATGAAAAGAAATTAGTTATTCAAAAGTGGTAGCTTCTTTTCATGTACATGTAAGGTAAAGGGTTATCATAATATGGTTTGTTTGTTGGTGGTTGACGTCACATAATTATGCACAATGGCTAATCGTGACACAACATGGAGATGAAGTCAAGTTTAGTCAATCGTTGATCTACATGTTGCCCATTGTAGAGGACTTTCACCCCAAGCATTGGTGACTGGGTCCTATTTTACTAGTAAAGCAGAACTGGTTTACCACAGTAAACGAGTGCTGCTTACTTCCCGGGGATCCCACGGGGAATCATAATATGGAGAAAACTTCTATTATACCAGTGAATACAAGTGAAATATGGGTTTTCTGGCTGAGTGTTTGGATGGTGATTTGGGAGAGGATTGGAATATATTTGGAATATCCTCTATAACAAGTACTATGAGGGGAAACCATGGTTTATTTAAATGTGTTAATAAGTAAAATAGGTGGTTACATGTGTTTTTGGTATTTGCCAGAGGTTATAGTGTGCTACTCAGTTCTGGATGCCACACTTGCTCAAGGTGCACTTAACTGCATTATTTTTGGCAATATATGGCCTTTATTGCTGACTGTGACAAAAATATAACTTTTCAAAAAATAAAACAGTATTATTCGGTATGTGTTTCTTGAATGAACATTTAAATGTGAAATACGTGTAATATCCAAAAAAATAATAATTAAATCAGTGTTGGAAGGCTTAGCCTGTTAGCTGAACCCATTTCACTTTAAAGAAATAAAATACTGATTAAAAAAAAAGTGTTGGAAGCCAAAATACATGTACATTTACATGTATGTATTTCCTATAATCAACCCCAAACCTTCCAAAGGGTAACCAACAAAACTTTTACCTGGCAACCCCCCCCCTCCCCACCACCACCCAATCATTTTTCACACAATGCGCAAAAATGCCACCCCCCCCCCCTTTCAATGTTTTTTTTCAGGTGAACAGAAATTCCTCCCTCCATAATTTCTGGTGACCCCCCCCCCCCCCCACCCCCCACACACACTAATTTGTTAGAAGTATATTTAAAGCCATACAAAAATGTCCAAAACTTTTACCACTCGAGGCCGAGCACTTCCTTAAACTCCAATAAATAAATAAATAACTGTCCTGATAAATTGTTATTGAGGCATGTTTTCTTGTAAATAGTGATGAGTGTTTATGTAATTTACAAATTAAATACATAAGTTTTTAAATCCTTTTGGACTGCCTTTTAATCTTTTGGTGTAAGAGGCTGGGTGGGGGATTTTTGTACTGCTCTTAAAATAATGTGGGAGATTGTGGTACGACCCTCAAAAACTGTAGGGGGGGGGGGTGGGGATTTTGCTAAGTGTGTAAAAATGATTGGGGGGGGGGGGGGGATTTTAGCTTCATTCTAATCCTTCCAAAGATACATTTTACCTCTTTCATTTGATAAAAGAGTCATTTCTGCTTGAGAATTCACTGCTTTCTTTGAAAACTACCCCAATCCTAAAATGAAACTAAAATCTGCATCAGCAGACAATAGTTTGGGGATAAATCTGTCTCATTCCACTCCACACAAAACAAAATGAATGTCAATTTTGTTTTAAAAACTGGTGTTGCAGCTATATAAATCACCAATATCAGTAGAGAGTGCCTAACAAATGATGTCAAATTTTCTTCTACATGTACATATTGATGTGGTAAAATATAGCCCTGAATGTGTCCCCTAGTCCCCCAGCATACCCACTTTCATCCAAAACTATGATATGATTCATAAATTAATTGATGTTGACACAAAACAAACTTCTTATGATATTAAATTTCTCATTTGCGATAGTTTCTGGCTTCTGAAGATATTTCACAATGTGTTTGATGAATATTTTCCAATTTTTTTAAAAAAGTTTTTTTTTTTAAAAAATCCCTCAGATTTCTTAATTAAGGCACCTAGATCATCGGTATGTCTCTGACAAAACATCACACATTGATTGTTTTCCAACAGCATGACAGTGCAGCTCATGTGGTATCTCAGAGCACCACAAATTGGCACAAAATGCCTAAAACCATAAAATATTGCTTCTGTAGTGTGCTGCTTATGCTGCAAATACCCATAAAGGCACTTTCACAACCTTGGATTTAATCCCAACAGACACTCATGACACATTTTGATAAAAAGAGTAAAATTAAGAAAAATGCCGCTCAGGATCACCGATCCAATGTCGAGTTGTGGCAACAGTTCCTCGCACCAAGGCCAACACACCTATGAAGTTTCATGACTCTAGGTTGAACCACTATCAAGTTCTCATCCGGAAACCAATTGTTGCGATATACTATGTTCATGGTCACTGTGACCTTGACCTTTGACCTGGTGAGTCCAAAATCAATAGGGTTCTTCCTCGCACCAAGGCCAACACGCCTGTAAAGTTTCATGACTCTAGGTTGAACCACTATTAAGTTATCATCCGGAAACCAATTGTTGCGATATACTATGTTCAAGGTCACTGTGACCTTGACCTTTGACCTGGTGAGTCCAAGATCAACAGGGTTCTTCCTCGCACCAAGGCCAACACACCTATGAAGTTTCATGACTCTAGGTTGAACCACTATCAAGTTATCATCCGGAAACCAATTGTTGCGATATACTATGTTAAAGGTCACTGTGACCTTGACCTTTGATCTGGTGAGTCCAAGATCAATAGAGTTCTTCCTCGCACCAAGGCCAACCCACCTATGAAGTTTCATGAATGTAGGTTGAACTACTATCAAGTTATCATCCGGAAAGGAATTGTTGCGATTTACTATGTTCACGGTCACGTTGACCTTGACCTTTGACGTAGCGAGTCCAAAATCAATAGGGTTCTTCCCCTCACCAAGGCCAATCTACCTATGAAGTTTCATGAATGTGAGTTGAACCATTATCAAGTTATCATCCGGAAACCAATTGTTTAAGATTTACTACGTTCAAGGTCACTGTGACCTTGACCTTCGACGTAGCATGTCCAAAATCAATAGGGTTCTTCCTCCCACCAAGACCAACCTATGTATGAAGTTTAATGAATGTGAGTTCAACCACTATCAAGTTATCATCCGGAAACCAATTGTTTACGCCCGCCCGCCATTCACCAAACTATAAGTCGAGTTTGACTTCGTCACAACTCGACTAAAAATACAATGTACATGTATGTTTTCCAGAGAGTATGAATCAGATATTCAAAAAGATAGTGCTCTTTAATGTTTAATATATTTGTGTATGTGTGTGTGTGTAAGGTGGAGGGGGTTACAGTGTGAAAAATAGTCAGAAACCAGTTACTGAAAATGTACATGTGCAACCGGGTATATGAAAAGCAAAGAATCGCGGTCTGTGATGGACGGTTCTTGGGCAACTTGCACCCTGGACGATTCATACCACAATTAGGGGGTACGAATTGTCTTGACAATAAGGTACAAATTGTCTAGACAAAGGTACGAATTGTCTCAGTAATGTTATGAATTGTCTCCTTTTTGGTACAAGTTGTCTCAAGTAAGTGCACTAAACTGTCTCATGTATTATCCAAGCCAGAAAATAAGCAGCCTGTCATCTGCAAAATGAGGTCCCCAGAGGGTGAATTTAATGATGGTACCCTGCACAGCAGAGTAGCATCACTAAATTTACCCTCTGTGAACCTCAATATGAATCAGGGTCTCAAAACTAAACAGAAAGAGGTGCCCAGAGGATAAATTGGCCCACTATATGGGATAGCATCATCAAATTCACCCTCTGTGAACCTCATTCTGTGAATGTCAGACTGCTTATTTTCAGGCCTGGTATTAACTATTTAAATGTTTTTGACTCATGTTTTGGCTGAGTGAAATGAAAATGAAAAGTTGACGGAGTGATAGTAATACAAACATAAACATATGCATGAAACAACCAATCAAAACATGATTTATGCATAGAAATGAAACTGCAATGGGTGAGCCATCGCTTAACAGCATAAGTGAAAAAGCAATCTCTAGTATTATCAACTTCGGGTCTGTACGTCACGTGGTAAAAGAAAATTTATAGTAGATAGTAATGGGTGTAGTTTTACAGTTAAAACACTATTTTTTTTAATGAAGCCACAATAATTCTTTAAATTGGTGAAGATCTAACAATAAATAATTTTATGACGTCCCAGATAATAAGTTAAAGAGCGTGTCGCCTTAATAATTTAATTCTGAGCTCCCTCAATAGAGCATTTTCTTTTTGCCGTCGTGACGATGAATTTTTTAAGTGTCTACTTGCTTTTTACTTTAAGTAATGAAATTTGATATTCTATGTCTTTTTAAAATAATAGAAATGACATCGCCTTTTTTATCCTTTCTCCAAGTTTATAATCCTCTCCCAACCCCATCTCCATGTATATTTTTTCAGAGGGGGTTAATTAAACAGGGTATGAATTTGCAGAAGCAGATACAAATTGTCCAGTGTGGGTACGAACTGTCAGATACTGCCCAGAGGAGGGGTACAAATTGTCCTGGGAAAAGGCACGAATTTTCCAGGCATCGGGGGGTACGAATTGTCCAGCAAAAGGTACCAATTGCCAGAGGAACGAATCGTCCAGGCTATGAGTTTTCCAACTCACTGATGGATGGATGGACAGACAGAAATGCCATCACACATTTTGTAATAAATTAAATTTCAGTTTCCTTTTGAATGCTAAAACAAACTAGAATTAGTAGAAATTAAATATTTTCTCTGGAATGTGTGCAAATGTTATTTAGAGGTCGGTTCTGGGGAGGTTGGTATTTAGGCTTTTTAAAAACGTTTTTTGCTATTTTTGGAGAAACATACATGTACTAATATCAGAATCCCCACCTCCAGATGTTGGTCAGACGAGGAGGGCGACGACATTGATTAGTTTGAGGATGAATTCAGTTCTATTCTTGTCGCAAAGCCTAAAGCATCCAGGAATTAAAACATTGTTTACCAAAACACAGAGGAAGTGCAATTTAAATGGGAGTTCTGAGTGGTTCTGGTATTTAGCCTTTAGGAGAACACGTCGGATCACAAAATTGGCTGGCCGCTACACTGTAATTCTGACAGTCTTAAACTGACATTGTATTGTATCACTGGTAAAAATAGATCATAGACTAGAGCCAGTGAATTTGTGAAGAAAAATCTTGGAAATAAACGAATATCGCTGTTCGCGTGCATGTCTGTTTCTGTAACATTTTACTACAAGACTGCATGCCCGTGTTTTGAAAACAAAGATTTCCCCAGACCGTACGTCAACATAACTTGAATTCATCCGAACTCCGGCTGTTTCTAAGGAAATCGGGCTAAGTTCCCCACAACTGAAAAAGGCCCACCAAAAGTGTCAATAAATCATTGGTTTTATTTTTTTATTCGTTGTCAACTTTTTGTGAAGTGTACGTTCTCAATTAAAATTGAAACTGGGCTTTTGAATCTGACGAAACCGGCAACGGACGACATTGGCACTTCCAACTTTCAAACAATACCTAACTCGCCAACAACCACCTAACTTCGAAAGTCACTTCATTACTTAATTATTTCTCATAGTTTCCAGCATTCTGCGACAATATATTTTACATAATGTCCTTTGAAAAGCCAAAAACAATTTAAAATCCGTTACAATGATTCTGGATTTTTTGCCAGTGGGAGAGCCACGCCGCCAGATGGCACCCCAAACTCTGTTGCATGGTATATAGAAAAATTATAAAATCATGGATACGTACTTGGGTTACCTATGCGCGCCCACGCCACTGCGTGGGTGTGCACTATTACAATAATGGTTAGTTTATTACAAAAGTGGTTTTATTACAAAAGTGGTTGGTACGCGACAACCACTTTTGAAATAAAGTTTATTGTAAAAGTGCTTGCGTACTTTCTTCAGTCACTACCAAGTTTCAATAGGTGAATGGCCACGTTATTCCATTGAACGACACACAAACATGTTTAGGTAAACTAGTCCCTCACCCCACCTCAATGTCCGACTATAAAATGGACGTCCGTGGTTTATCACAGAAATGAGTTTATTACAATACTGGTTAGATTATTACAAAAGTGGTTTTATTACAAAAGTGGTTGGTACGCGTTAACCACTTTTGTAATAAATTTTATTGCAAAAGTGGTTGTATTACAAAAGTGGTTGGTACACAGCATGGACTTTTTAACTCCCTTCAGAAAAAAATACATCCCGTCTGTCGCGTTAATGTGTAAATTATTTGATTAATTAATGAAACCAATTTTGCTCTACGGATGTGAACTATGGAATCCTGATTGTCATTCTACAAACTGTGATAAACTGCCGCATGAGGCAGAACACCTCAAATTTTGTAAAATGGTACTCGGAGTAAATAAAAATTCCTCTAATCTCGTCGAACGCGCGGAGCTCGGAAGGTCCACACTTTCGGTTGAGTCTTTTGTAAAATTACCCAAATTCATTACCAAATTGCACTCCACCTTACTGAAATACTCTTTTGCAGAATATAAACTCACATCATAATATAGCGCATTCCAACAAATGTTGAAGCAGTATAATGTGCCTGGTGATAAAGTCGGGAATACTGAATCCAGAACATTATATGATAAATTGAATATGGAATACGTACAATATTTACATGAATCTATTTATGACGACAATAAAAAGCGTGGTAATACCAAACTTCGTACTTATCGTACGTTCAAACGTGATCAGATATTTGAACCATATCTTACCCATTTTAAAGCCCGTGAGGCGAGGATTATGTTTACCAGGCTGAGAATAAGCAATCATACTTTGAATATTTAGAGAGGCAGACACTCCCAATCCCCCTTTCCACTAGATCGTGGGCTTTGCAAGGCTTCTAGTGTTGCTGCAGTTGCCGGCGAAGTAGAAAGTGAAATTCACTTTATCATGGATTGCCCGGCCCATTCAAACAGTAGAGCCCAGTTGTTCAACATTATAAATAGAGATAGACCAGATTTTATAAAAGCCTGTAAATGTCAGCAATTTGAACTCATTATGAAGAATGACAGTCCGACAATCATTAATCCCATCTGTTACATGATCCTGCTGTTCTTCAGGGAGAGAGATGCATTAATTGCCAAAAACACGATCTAGATTATTTGCCTTTCCTTTAAATAGTCTTTGTTGCTCTTTGTATATATTTTATAATTCACATTATAATTCACATTATAATTCACATTATATGTGCGTGGTGCAATCTGCCTCACTGCAGGTGTAATATTGCTCCAATAAACTAGCTATCTCTCTTTTTGTATACAGTGAATAAAGAATCTGAACCTGAATCAAAATGTATTTCATTCGCTTTGAAAACATGAAGATGTTAATACAGAAATTTGTGTACTAAACGGTTATGAATGAAAGCTCCGTGTAGCCGTAGTTTTCTTATTACATAGTGTAGTTCCACTGTACGTAGCCCACCGTTCGCGGATGTAGCCGGTATTGAGTGCCATGTCCAAGGCCAAAACTCAGATAGCGTGGGTCAGGATCGAGCCGTCGACCTTTAAGTTTAAAGGCCAATACTGTAACCATAGTGCAACCAGGAATTTAATCAATTCAATCGCGTGTGATAGGGCTTATCGAGCTTCGATTGCTATCTGAGTTTTGGCCTTGGACATGGCACTCAATACCGGCTACATCGGCTCAAAGCGATCAAAGTACTGTGGATAGTAACTTGATGGCTTCTGTATTTGGAATAGTCGTTTTTGAATTACCGCTTAACTGCTAAAATTCATGTTCACAGGTTTACTGACAGTCCTGAGACTGTGAAACACATGCATCACAGTAGATCTGGCCCGCATACATTTCAGTCCATTTCCGACTTTACTCGGACCTTACCAACAATCAATCTCTGCGGATTTCGAAGCATTGTTATTGGTAGAATCATTTCAGTCAGGATTCTCTCTCATTTCTTTAATAACCAGAAACATGAATTAAAACTATTCGTTATTATAATGATTTTGACGTTTATAATGATAATGACCCCATTTGGGGCTTTTTCTCTTGGTTTCAAGGAAAGAAAACGACAATTAACAAGTTTTTACTCAATAAAAAATAACCTTCTTTTTGTAACCTTTAATAATGTTAACTAGATTTCTATTTCAATCATATTTCTTTCAATTCTTTCATACAACAGAATTAAGATATGAACACTATACGGTGCCTTTTGATTCCTGATTCTAATTTATTGACCTGCGGAATGTTGTCACTACCAATTAGGTACTGCATCGTTTGCCCCTTATATCTCGTGGAATAGTGCCCTGTGTGCCCTCTCAAACAAGCTAGATATATTTCTTTACTTTAAAATGTCAGAAATATTCCTCTGAGGGGGTGGGGGCGGGGGGGGGGGGCTCATCAGCATGGCTCATCAGCATGATTCCTTAGTAACAATAATCTTTGAAGCCATGGACTACAATGTTGCACGTAAGGACTGTAGTTCGCACTAAGATACACTCCCGAGAAAGCACGAGTAAAAGTGAATTGTTTACAATTAAACTTTTGAATTTGATCAAACTGGAGGAAAATGAAAGCATAATCCAACTAGAGAAACAGAATTTACTGCATCAAGTACATTCATGTCTGTGTGAAAAGGGTTAAAGTATCAAGAAAAAAAAACATATAGAAAGAAAATTCATGAAGGCTTACTTTCGGAAGTAAAATATTTTTTTAGCAAATCAGAAACGAGTTTTCGTTAACAGTTTCATTCACAGGATATTCATACAGGAAAAAAAATTCTACGAAACCAGAAAAGGCATACATGTGCACAGCACTTAAAGGGTTCGATCAAGGAGTCAGAAATTGACACCACAGGCTCTGCCATTTATTTGAATGATGAGATACATGTATAATCTTCATAATTGCATTAGTTGGTATAAAATGCAAATCATAATACAGTTAAAACTAGACGTCCAGTCACGGACTTCAATTTTTCTTGCATGACACCAGGCTTTCTTCTTCCACTCAAGTTACAGCTCTTGGTCCATTGGAAACAAAATACAGTTAAAACTAGAAGTCCTGTCACGAACTGTGCGTTTATCCAGACTTAATTGCGCGTATGAAATGCGCGCAAGTGCCATATAGAATGACATCCAAAGCACGGCGGGTTCTCCTGGTTACTCATAGCAAGCACAGGCAATGTTTCTGCCAATGGACTTCCGGGTTACCCGGGGGTCCATTGGCTGAAACATTGCTTGTGCGCAGGCCAAATGTACAGAATTCGATAGCCTCACTATGGTCATAACGCGTAGATTAACGCACAGATCGACGTGCTATCTGTGCGCATTTCATGACAGCACTTTGGAGACTTAATTTCGGGGATAAATTTGTTTTAAAGAAATCAGAAATAGGCTTTAGTTAACAGTATTTAAAGATAGTCATTCAGGAATCAGATAAATTTTTCCAAGAAAGCAGAAAAGGCATATATGTGTACAGCATTCAAAGGGTTCGATCAAGAGAATGCACTAGGGGTCCAAAAATGTGATTTCTAGCAATTCTGCACTCAGTGACCCTTGGGTGACCTCAGTGACCTTAGCCCATTTTTTAATCCTGTATCGAGTTTCGACTAGTTTGGTGTTGGTCCCAGGTCCATACGTCTTACCATGCATGAGATATGAGTGTGACCCACTTTCAAAATGTTTGGCCACGCCCATTTTCTTAGTGTAATAATGTAAATACGAACTTTGGGAATGCATTGGTGTGTGTGTGTGTGGGGGGGGGGGGGGGGGGGGGCAAAAATGTGATTTCCAGCAATTCTGAAAAAATACACTCAGTGACCACTGGGTGACCTCAGTGTCCTTGGCCCATATCCCGAACCTCCATCGATTGTCGATTCAATTAGTGTTGGTCCCAGGTCCATAGGTCATACCATGCCTGAGTTATGGGCGTGTCCCGCTTTCAAAACACCCCTACGGCCATCCATTATGCCCCAGGAATCTGAAAAAAACGTATGGTTTGTGAACTTGTGATTGTCTGGCAGTATGCCAAACATATGAATGAGATAAGACTATTCGTTTTCGAGTTATCGTGCGGACAAGGAAGTGCTTGGAATAAAAAAAGAAAAAAAAAAGAAAAAGAAACCGTACAAAAACAATATTCTGAGTGTTTCACACAGTCTAATAATCTATCGGGGGTGCCTTGTTTGGACGGAGTTTGATGATAAATAGAGATTATTACAACAGTAACTTGCTTCATGTTTTCGAATTCCTGTGTTCACTGTTCTATTGAAATTTGAACTGATTCATGGGTTGACGACATCAGAGGTCAGTACTGCAAAACGTTTACAATTGTATTTTCTGGAATTGTATTTTTAGGCTTTTCCCTCTGGAAAAGACTATTGTTTTTCTACGGATTATTTTTTTTTTTTTTTTTTTTTTAGGCTTTTCCCTCTGGAAAAGTCTATTGTTTTTCTACGGATTATTATTTTTTTTTTTTTTTTTTTGGGGTTTTTTTTTTTTTTTTTTTTTTTTTCCACACATTTTTGTTCGTACGATTCAGAAGCCATTTTCGAACCGATTTTCACACAATTTGGCACACGCATAGAGTGGCAAAAAATCTAAAAATGTACCGAAGCGGAATTTTCGATTTAACCCTTATTTCGCCAGAATTGGCAAAAAACTGCCAAAATTGGGGTTTATCGGCACTTTCTCGAAACACGTCTTTAGGATTTTTTTTAAATATTCATAATTACTAGACCTGCCTATGACACAACCTTTGATACATACGACATATTAGGCGATGCATATGGTAACCCTCCACAGGCTGCCAAACATCGAAATTTTGATGAAATGGGCCGGTTTCAGACCCCCACAGCACCCAAACGATACCCGAGAGGTAAACATAACTTCCTTTATTGGAAGTGGAATTCACCGAGGATCATTTTTGAAAGTAATAAGGGTGTTCAGAAAACCAAGTGTTAACCCGTTTTGGGCTGGTTAAACAGCAATACCCCCCAAAAGCTCAAAACTTCATGTTTTCCGTGGATTTCTCTAAACGAGTCTTGTAGATTTTCAAGAAAAATTGGTCACTCTCAGGTCTTGATGTGACATTACAAGCTGCATGGATAAAATATTCCGGTCAGCATTAGTTAACCCTCCCCGAGCTGCTAAACGTAAAAATTGTGATAAAATGGGCTGTTTTTAGACACCAACATCACCCAAACGATATACCACAGAGAAAGGGGCCTTCATTTATCGGACGCAAAATTGATCGGAAAATATTTTTGAAAGTGGTAAGGGTATTCAAAATTATACGTCTTAACCCATTTTAGGCTGATTAAAGAGAGATACCCATTAAAATCTCAAAATCCCCGTTTTCTGTGGATTTCTCTAACAACATCTTGTAGGTTTTCAAGAAAAATCGGCTATTTGCAGGTCTTGGTGTGGCATTACAAGTCGCATGAACAAAATATTCCGGTCAGCATTAGTTAACCCTCCCCGGGCTGCTGAAGGTCAAAATTGCGATAAAATGGGCTGTTTTTGCACACCAACAGCACCCAAAGGGTACATCACAAAGAAAAGTGCCTTCTTTTATCACGCGTACAATTTATACGGAAACATTTTTGTAGGTAGTAAGGGTATTCAGAAGTCGACGTCTTAACCCATTTTGGGCAGGCTAAAGAGAGATATCCCTTGAAAGCTTTAAATTCCCATTTTCTGTGAATTTCCCTAACGGTAACTTGTAGGGTTTCAAGACAAATTGACTATTCGTAGGTCTTTATGTGACATTACAAGCTGCATGGACAAAATACTCCTGTGAGCGTTTTTTAGCCATCTACAAGCTGCCAAGCATCGTAATGTTGTTAACATGGGACTGTTTTCAGACACGCACAGCACCTAATGTATACATGAGAGATAAACATAATCTCCTTTGTTTGAAGTGGAATTCACAGAGGACCATTTTTGTAAGTAATAAAGGTATTCAAAAAGCCAAGTGTTAACCCCTGTTGGGGAGGTTAACAGGGATGCCCATCAAAAGCTTAAAAAATAGTTTTCCCTGGATTTCTACAAACATTTTGTGGGGTTTTCAAGAGAAAATGGCCGTTGATAGGTCTTGGTGTCATATGATCAGTTGCATGGATCAATTATTCCGGTATGCATTTGTTAACCCTTCATGGGCTGCTAAATGTAAAAAATATTGAGAAAATAGTCTGTTTTTGGACACCAACAACATCAAATGGAAATGCCACAGAGAAACGTAACTTCTTTTACCGGACGCAAAACTGATAGGGAAACATTGATATTGATATTAACCCATTCTACCATTAATGATGGATTTTACCTAAACATTTTTTTATCAAACCCAAACGGAGTCATTTGAGACTACTATACTCACCTTTCTCATAACATCAAAGGAGGAACTTTAGTAAGACAGTTAAAAACAATTCATCAGACACTGTGGGGTCAAGAAAAATCATGGAATCTAATCGGGAAAAGCCATGATTCTCCAGAATCATAAAGTCTAGTTTTTTTGGGGTTTTTTTTTTTTTTTTTTTTTTTTTTTTTTTCCACACATTTTGTCCGTACGATTCAGAAGCCATTTTCGAACCGATTTTCACGAAATTTTGCACACGCATAGAGGGGCACAAAATCTAAAAATGTACCGAAGCGGAATTTTCGATTTAACCCTTATTTCGTCGGAATTGGCAAAAAACTGCCAAAATTGGGGTTTATCGGCACTTTCTCGAAACACGTCTTGTAGATTTTTTTTAAACCTTCATCATTGATAGACCTGTCTGTTCCATGACCTTTGATACACATGACATATCAGGCGATGCATATGGTAACCCTCCACAGGCTGCCAAACATCGAAATTTTGATGAAATGGGCCGGTTTCAGGCCCCCAGAACACCCAAACGATACACGAGAGATAAACATAACTTCCTTTATTGGAAGTGGAATTCACGGGAGATCATTTTTGTAAGTAATAAGGGTGTTCAAAAAAGCAAGCGTTAACCCGTTTTGGGCTGGTTAAACAGCAATACCCCCATAAAGCTAAAAAATTCAGGTTTTCCGTGGATTTCTCTAAATGAGTCTTGTAGATTTTCAAGAAAAAATTGTCACTCCCAGGCCTTGATGTGACAATAGATGCTGCGTGGACAAAATACTGCGATGAGCATTTGTTAACCCTCCACGGGCTGCTAAAAGTCAAAATTGTGATAAAATGGGCTGTTTTTGGACGCCAACAGCACCCAACGGGTACGCCACAAAGAAAAGTGCTTTCTTTTATCGAGCGCACAATCTATATGGAAACATTTTTGTAAGTAGTAAGGGTATTCAAAAGTCGAAGTCTTAACCCATTTTGGCAAAGCTAAAGAGAGAGACCCCTTAAAATCTTAAAATTCCCATTTTCTGTGGATTTAGCTAAAAATATCCTGTAGGTTTTCAAGAAAAAATGACTACTCGCAGGTCTTATTGTGACATTACAAGCTGCATGGACAAAATATTCCGGTGAGCGTTTATTAACCCTCTGCAGGCTATCAAACATCGTAATTTTGTTGAAATCGGCTGTTTTCGGACACCCACAGCTCCCGACGTGTACCTGAGAAATAAACTTAATCTCCTTTGTCGGAAGTGGAATTCACCAAGGACCATTTTTGTAAGTAATAAGGGTATTCAAAAAACCAAGCGTTAACCCCTTTTGTTGTTGTTAATAGTGATACCCATCAAAGGCTTAAAAATTTATGTTTTCCCTGGATTTCTTTACAAACATCTGGTAGGGTTTTCAACAAAAAATGGCCATTGATAGGTCTTGGTGTCACATTACCACTTGAATGGATAAATTATTCTGGTAAGCATTGGTTAACCCTTTATGAACTGCTAAAAGTCAAAATTCTGAAAAAATAGTCCATTTTTGGACACCAACAACATCAAATGAGAAGGCAACAGAGAAAAATAACTTCTTTTACCGGACGCAAAGCTGCCAGGGAAACATTTTTGTAAGTAGTAAGTGTATTCAAAAATCAAGGTCTTAACCCATTTTTGGCTAGTTAAGGAGATATACCCCTAAAAGCTTAAAATTCCAGTTTTCTGTAGATTTCTCAAAAAGATTTTCAACAAAAAGTTTGCATTCGCAGGTCTTGGAGTGACATTACAAGTTGCATGGACAAAATATTTCGGTAAGCATTTGCTAACCCTCCAGAGGCTGCCAAGCATAGACATTTTCAGAAAATGGGCTGTCAATTCCATGGTGTCCAACGCCATCGGTAGATTTATCCCAACAATATTACCGATCTTACCACCCCCCACCCCTTCCCCTCTCTCTTTCTCCAACCAAACACACATTGAAAGGTACGTCTCACTTCATATTCCACACTACAGTGCATGATAATATTTGCACAACGGCCAATCATGACCGTGACAGTTCTACGGATGGAGGAAGCCGGAGTACCCGGAGAGAACCACCAGTCAACGACGAGCAGCTGCCAGCTCCCCAACATCGTAACTCCGCACTGCAGCACAGGCAGGGTTATATTGGTTGAAGACATGCGTACCATCGACGTGCAGTACGCCTTTGTACACGGCGGCATCGTGCTCCCATTTGGATAATTGGCGTTAAGTAGCCCGGTTGCCGACATGGGGGCACGATGACGCCGTGTACTAAGGCATACTGAACGTCGATGGTACATATGTCTTCAACCTCTGTAACTCTGCGTGAGCGGAGCTTGAACAGAGTTAGAATGTTGAGGAGCTGACATTTGCTCGTCGATGCTTGGTGGTTCTCTCCGGGTACTCCGGCTTCCTCCACCAAAAAAACTGTCACGGTCACGATTAGCCATTGTGCATAAGTATGTGACCTTAAACACCAATAAATAAATAAATAAATAAATAAATAAATAAATAAATAAATAAATAAATAAATAAATAAATAAATAAGGGTATTCAAAAAATCAAGCCTTAACCCTGTTTATAGGATTAAAGACAGACAGCCCATGCCGTGTACGCTGCCTACATTACTTGTAAAATCGACACCCCCACTAAATCTTCTTCGAGGTGCGGTGTCGGATCGACCACCTGACGGTTCTGACCACCTCATTAGATAACACTTCTTCGTTGTATTTAGCAGCATGGATTTCCCTAAGAAGCAAAGACAAAAATACGTCTGCGGAAAATAATGGCAAATATTTTATTTAATCTGTATTTTGTCCGTATAGAAAATGTCTCGCCCACATATACCTAAACATGATTCAATGATACAATTGGACATATTTCTCTCGTAAAACCTGAAAAAGACTTGATTTATTGCATTTTAGAATTGCGCGTGTATATTCTTAGAAGATTCTCTGTATGTTATTAATATACGGCGTCAGTCTTTGATCTCGTTTGGGACGATCGGTGATTAGCACCTTTTCGACAAGAGCCATCGAAGTTGAAAATAAAAAAAAATAATCAAATTTCACTAAAACCTTTTGCAGAATCGTGTTTTTCAGAAAACTCTTTCGCGATTGTGTGTGTAGTTTTCAAAATTCCGATCAGTAATCACGAAATTATAAATATGTTGTTGTCAATAACAAAATTGAAAGCGTGTCCGTCAAACTTGCATGACGTCAGCACTCGACTCGGGTGAAATACTGCGGAGAGTAAGAAACGCTGATATCGCAGTAGGCTTTAAACTGTCCATGGAATGGTCCTAAAATCAGGTTTATATTTGCAGCTTTACTACAAATAGGTTTCCCGTTGTTTCTTGTTGAAATGTTGTTTCCGTCAAGGCCAAGTACCATAGAAAATTTGGAACCTGTGCAATAGGATTGGACACCTGCCCCATGAACAACTGCCTGCTATTAAAATTAATTAGCGGGGGCATCTGCCCTCCTCCCCCCCCCCCCCCCCCCCCGCTGTTTATTTTACCTAGGACACCTGTCCCCTGCTGTTTCTTTTACCTAGGACACGTGCCCCCCCCCCCTGCTGTTTTTACACCAAGTACACCTGCCCCTCCCCATTGACCTTTCTATCTTTAGAAGCACCCGGGCCGACGGGGAGAGGGCGTGGTTGTGAGCATGGCTAGATTTCGCTGTAAATTGTGGTTGAAGGAAGGTACCCTCAAATCTCGGTAGAAAGTGGCGAAAATGACAAAAGGCTACTTCAACGTATGGTAACGCTATAAACTACAGGCGATCTGGGCGATGTACAGACGAAAGATCGTACCTTGGAGCCGGTTAGGCAATTTGGCACAAAAAAACTCCGGCTTTATACTTAATCGCTGCTCTACAGTAGTCTACAATAGTGCCCAATTCCTTTCCAAACTGATAGAGTCGGGACGAATAGTACTCTCACTTTCCACGCGATGCATGGTGTTCTCCACGCGGTGTCGACACTTGCAACAGATGCCAAAATGTCGGCCAGGGTGCGTAGAACAAGTTCTGAAAATCAGAAGTCGCTGCCTTCAGCGGTCTGGACACGGTTCGTGTTTGTGTGAAGTGCAATTTGAATGTCTAACTGGCAAATTTTCGTTAATCGTTTCCCGCCAAAAAACATACTCACCGTCGATTTCTTTTCACTTCAACTTCTGCGGATTATCTAAGGTTTAAAGATAGTGTCAGGATACAACCCCCCCCCCCCCGCCGCTGCACCCCCCCCCCCCCCCCCCCGCACTTCCCCACCTTGGCGGCGTTCTGGGTCGAAAGTCTCGAAAACGGCAAGAGGCTACATTAAATATGGCAACGGTATAAACTACAAGTAGTAAGGACGATATTGAGACAAACAATCATACCTTGGAGTCGGTAAGGCAATGAGGCACCGAAACCTGGGACGTTATGCTCAATCGCAGCTCTACAGTCGCCTACAACACTGCCCATGTCCATTCTAAACTGACAGAGTCGGGACGAATAGTACTCTCACATTCCAAGCGATGCGTGGTGTTTTCCAGGCGGTCCGGACGCTCCAAACAGATCCCTCTTGTTTAGCCATTGTAATGGAACACTTCCGTAGGAGTTTGAGCAACATTTATCAGTGGAAATCTCTGCCCCTTCACTGTGAGCCTTACTTCTTCTTTTTTCTTCTTCTTCCTCTCTCTCTCTCTCTCTCTCTCTCTCTCTCTTGCCTATTTTTATTTGGCAGAAAATATAAGTGTAAATCTATTAGTAAAGTTTTGTACATTATTTAATTGCTACCATTATTACAATAATTATATTATTAAATGTTATATGTAATGGAGAGGAGGGTTTGCTAAGTGTTGAGCACTTGTCCTCCAATCCTTTTGCTATGCTTTTGTTGGCAAATAAATATGTTTAAACTAACAGATCCCAAAATGTCGGCCAGGGTTCGTCGAACAAGTTCTGAAAATTTCAAGTCGCTGCCTCCAGCGGTCTGGACACGGTTCGTGTATGTCAGAAGTGCTATTTTAATGTCCAATACCAGAAACCCAATCACCGCCAATTTCTTTTCACTTTAAACTTCTGACGATTCTCTTTGGTTTAAAGGTTGTGTTTGGATCCCTGGGTGGCGGTCTTAAAGAAGCAACTTCCATTTACAGCCAACTCTCCACCAGTCACACACAATTGTAACATTTAAGTGGACTTACTCCAGAGAGGGGGGGGGGGGGGGGCACTAAAGGAGTCTGCGCCCATTCACGACATCTTTTTTCGAGCTGGCTTGAAAAGGAAGGACCAAATTCAAACAGTTACCTCCTCTTTTCAAAACGCTATATACCAGCCAATTCTAGGCAGATTTCCATGAAATTTTCACTCGTTGTTCATGGATAGTTGCGGCATCACTTTCCACGAAGGGCGATACGAGGGGGCGCGGTGGCTCAGTAGGTAGAGGTGCAGGCTGCAAGCCGAGAGGTCCTCGGTTCGAATCCCACCTGTGGCAACCGCGTTGTGTCCTTGGGCAAGACACTTCACTCCCATTGCCCACGTGGGGGCACGGTACTAAGGCGTACTGCACGTCGATGGTGCACCTGTCTTCAACCAATGCTAACCCTGCTTGTGTGGAGTTGGTATGTTGGGGAGCTGACAGTTGCTCGCCGTTGCTCGGTGGTTCTCTCCGGGTACTCCGGCTTCCTCCACCCGTAAAACTGTCACGGTCATGATTAACCATTGTGCAGAAATATGTGACCTTAAACACCAATAAATAAATAAATAATAAGAGCGATACGAATTTCGCATTTCGTCACGTCGAATTCGAAAAGAGCGTATGCGCATGGCTTTCTCTGAAAACATCTTGTAGATTTTTAGTAAAAATGGCCATTCGCACTTTTGGGTTTGGAATTGCAAGTTGCATGAATAAATATTCCTGTTAGCACATGTTAACCCTCTACAAAATGCCAGACATCAATATTTTGGATACATTTGAGATAAAATGGACCATTTTCAAATAGACAGAGCACTCAGTGCGTATGTGTCAAACAAACATAACTTCTTTTGTCGGCCATTAACTTGTGGGACGACGATATTAATATTAACCCACTCCACCGGTAATGATGGTTTTACCTAAACAATTTTTTTTATCAAACTGAGTCATTTGAGATCACCTTTCTCATAACATCAATGAAGGAACTTCAGTGAGACAGTTAAGAACAATTCATCAGACACTGTGGGGGCATGAACAATCAAGGAATCTCATCGGGAAAAGCCATGATTCTCCAGAATCATAAAGTCTAGTATAGTTATGGTTTTGAAAGGGTTAATATGAACCATTAGTATTTCCAAAGATTTAGCAATTTGTCATTTGGAAAATTGCCTGATCTTTTAAAACGCTAATGATTAATTTTAGTCGTATATTAATAAGTAGAAAATATAATTCTAGAAACTACAGTTATAAAAGTTTTATAGTATTGGCTCCAGATCAGCAAAGTCAAACCTGACGTCGCTGCCGTCGTTTTTGATTTGACTGATCTGGCCTCGCCAACGAAACGAAATACGACAATCTAGATTGGATGACTGTTGTATAATCTGTCTATTACATACATAATAGTGGATATTTAAAAATTTCAGAAAACGCCTAAAATGTAAACAAAAGAAATTATATTATCCAGACAGCACATGTACATCACAGTGGATGACGGACACGACAACCCAGATTGAATGACTTTGTAATAATGTTTTTATCGTATGACAGGGGATATTTAAAAATTGTCAGACAACGCCTAAACGTTAAACTTATCTATTTATTAAGGTTTAACGACACTTTAACAGCCAATGTCATACCGTATCGGTGACATTTGTACTTACGGGTGGAGGAAGCCGGAGTACCTGGTGAGAACCACCGAGCAACGACGAGCGGTTGCCAGCTCACCAGCATCGTAAGTCTGCATTGCAGCACATGCATGGTTAGATTGGTTGAAGACATGCACACAACCGACGTGCAGTATGCCTTTGTACAAAGCGTCATCGCGTCCCATGTCGACAATCGGGGTTAAGTGCCTTACCCAAGGACAAAACGCGGGAGTCCGAATCGATCGCACAGACGGTCACCCATCCGAGGAAAAACCGGACTTGACGTTGCTTAACTTCGGTGATCTAACGAGAACCGGTTACTTCAATGCCACCGCACCCCCTTAAAAGTTAAAATTATATCTATTTAGATAATACATCACAATATATTTATAGAAAATATCCCTCCTCGTTGGAGGAGGGACAGTTGGGGTTCTAAAATCAATTTTACTGTAAATCGCTTTTACGTTTTTTTTTTGCGTTTGTACACTTGTCTTCCGGTTGAAAATCCGCGCAAATTAGTGGCGTCATGTGAGGCTCTTTTGGAACAGGAATGACAGGGATTTGTAATAGTTTGGACTCTCGTTTTTCGGTTATTCAGAATTCAGAATTAATAGGAAAACTGCAGAGCCATTGGTGAGCTCTTCGTGGTACATGCAGTTAAATAATACAACGAAAACAGTGGTTTTATTATTTACGTCACTAATGATCAAACTTCACAGTAATTATAATAAATATTAAATAATAATTGATATAGAATAAAATCAATGGGATGCTCTTTGGCCGAACAAGAAACAGAAAATACATTTATACGACATGCTTTGTATTGTTCACGACAACAATAACATACTTATTGCATTTGGCTGAACACTGCAAAAAATATAGGTTCTCTTTAGAATCAAAACTGGTTCTAATCTTGTCCCTGAGATGGAACCAGTTCTGTTTGAACAGTATTTATTTTAAATCAAATAAATTTATAAAGATTAACATTAAATATTAACAGAATTAAACATAACTTGAGGGGGATTCAGCCATAAGTTTAGAGCTTATACGAGGTTGTCTCAAATCATTATTAAGCAAAGGAGATATGAACAGTTGACATATCGAACCAGTTTTGGTTCTCTTCAGAACCAAAACTGGTTCGATATGCCAACTGTTCATATCTCCTTTGTTTCAAAATGTTTGGCGACTGCGTTGAATAAGCTCCAAGTTTACTGCTGAATCTACTTCAGTTCATGTAATATTCTGTTACAATTGAATGCTGATCTTGGTAAATTTATTTGATTTGAAATAAATATTGTTTAAACAGAACTGGTTCCATCTCAGTGACAAGATTAGAACCAGTTTTGGTTCTAAAGAGAACCTATATTTTTTGCAGTGAACGTTCCACAAATTTGTTGTCGCGAGACAAAAAAAAACATCGTAGGCGGTTGTCTATTCGTCGTAGGGTGAACTAATTTGGTTCATCTGAAGAGCGGAGTATTCTGACTGGCAAATGGTGAGTGAACAAATCGAAAAGGTAAGATGGTGACAAACTGATCAAACAATTGTATGTTTGTAAGTTTATTTTAAAGTTTATGCTTTGTTTAATACGGAGCCAGTGTAGATTACGAAATATTGGGGCGGTTCGGCAAAATTTCTTACTTGTCGTTTCTAGGTGGAACTTCTTAAAGCAATATAACAGAGAGCTGCAATATCTAAGCGAGTTGTCGCAAGTGTGTGGCCAAGTTATTCAGCTGTTTTAAAGCCAATAGGGGAAATTATTTTGCTTCTGTTTCTGAGGTGGAAGGCAGACTTGTGAAATAAGGGGCGGATCCAGAGCCTCCCCCATTTTTTCGCCAGCTATGTTTCTCTCGTACTGGTTCAGTTTCGATGGATTTCGGATAATTTTTTTGCAGTAAGTGGCTGCAAACGCTAAAATGTATACAGTCTGTTAAAAAAAACGTTAACTGAAATAGATCGTAATCTTAGAGACATACAAGTACCAAATCCACCCCCAGACAAAATAATCCACAGACAGTATAGTTGCTGTCAACGTCTGGTAAAGCATACAAGTGAGGTCTGTTTATCAGCTTTGGCCGTTCTGACCAAAGCTGATAAATAGACCTCACCTGTATGCTTTGCCGACGTTTTTCAACGCTCTCAAAGTGTGCAGTCTTTCAAATACATCTCCTGAAAAATCTAAAAAAATCCGTTCAGATGCATGGAAATGGGGGTTTTGGGACCCTGGAATTTAAAATTTCCGTACCACGGGCCGAACCATGGTCGGCCCATCATACTGACGACCATTCATCGGCCCATCCAGACCCCCACCCCTACCACTTCGAAAATCGTTCCGCCGCCGCTGCCTCGGGCGCATGAATGAAAGGAGTGATATACCCAGTTGTTCGCTTGAAAAAAACTCGCCTCACAGTTTGAAAGATAAATATGCTCCTTGAAAAACATAAATACGTTCCTAAAAAATAAATACGCCCCTTAACCCTTTGAACAGGAGAGAACGCTTTTCCGGTCCTGGGTCGTGATATAACCCTACTTCATTAAGTAGATAGTTGGTTGGTGACTTTGTGTGTTAGACAAAGCAAGATTTTCAACGTGCAGCCCAAGATAGTGCTTTGAAAATATTGATTTGTCTTCCCTTCCCCTAAGTAACGAATATAAAATCTTCCAACTGATGGCACTGAACTGGTGTGGAAGTTTTGGCTAAAACGGGGAGAAGTGATTTTTTACACGTTTGGAAGGAAGACAATTCACTTGAATGTTGTGTTTGTTATCCTGGTGGCTTAAAGTTATTAAAAGTTATTAAACTTCAATCCAGTTCTGTGTCCTTCACCCTTGTCTTCCTTGAAGTTCAATGACTAATTTGATGTTATAGAAATTTGAAAGGTCGATTGATGGTGCTTGAACTTGTTGAAACTTTGTGTCATGTGGTATTTCATGAAGACTTTCGATTTCGATATAGGAAAAAATGTGTATCAAATGTGCGGCATCGACACACCTTTATCCATCTATTGACGTGGGAGGATGTGTTGAGAAATTGTATGAATGCAGTCGTCTGCATTGGAACGAAATTTGAACACCGAAGTTTTCAAATTTCGCTGGTGAACAGATTAAGAAAAAGTGAAAAAAGCTACCTTGTGCCTCGTCTCATATTTTACGACTCGTCTTTAATCCCAGTGACAATTTGGGAGGCGGGCGTCACGGTGGCTATTCCACACCATTAGGCCAACGAGAGACGATAAAATAAACTGCAGAACTTTACCGTCCCTCCCTGTAAAACAAATTAGCTTACAAAAGTCCATGAGCTAGACTTTGCGGCTGTAGAATGCTCACATATTATGTTAAGTCATTTAGCTCCTTTTTCACACTTTAAATCATTCAAAGGTATGAAAGAAGACAGCCTTGGAATACTGTATGAAACACCTAGTCGGAGGCGTTTACTGCTGATTGTTTCTGAAAACAACAGAGTGAGAGTTAATTTATGGCATTGAGGATGGTTGGCTCTGATTATGTTTTTCAATTTTTGTCTAAGAAAACCGTAGCATGTGGAAGCATCCTTAGACTGAACACGTTAGCTCACTCTAATCATTATGAATGTGTATAAGCTCTGTTTTTCTGGAAAAAATATATATTTTCTGTTTATCCAGAATTTGTTAGCCAAGTGCTATCTTCTACAGTTAAAACTAGAAGTCCTGTCACGAACTGTGCGCTTATCTAGGCTTATTTGCGCGTAGGAAATGCGCGCAATTGCCATATCAAATGGCATCCAAAGCACGGCAGGTCCTCCTGGTTACTCACAGCAAACACAGGCAATGTTTCTGACAATGGACCTCTGGGTTACCCGGAGGTCCATTGGCTGAAACATTGCTTGTGCACAGGCCATATGTACAGAATTTGATAGCCTTACTGTGGTCATAACGCGTAGATTAACCCGCACATCGACGTGCTATTTGTGCGCATTTCCTGACAGAACTTCTAGTTGTAACTGTATTCGTGCTGGACAAATGGTTAAATAATACACCTCATAAATAAATGTAGATTGAATAACCACTTTGAGTAATGTTTTATTGATCAAATAGTAGATGCGCGTATATGATCTGAAAAAAGCCCTGTCTCTCCATTGACCGCACTCCACTTCATCCCTGTCCACACAGCTTCTGATGGAGGAGGGGATCAAGAAAAAAAGTTGTCAATCTGCACATTTTCCAACATCTTGTTTGTTCAAGCCAGCTAATAATAACACTTCGGCCAGCCGCTGATTTGTCGCGGTTCTCGGACGAGAAGGCCATGGTTACATCTGAACTCCCAACTGCCTCCCTATTCCCACGCTTCTCCTCTCCTCCCAACACTCGGAGACGAACTGCTTGATGACATCCCTTGCCCCATTCTCCCCAATCTCACCGATTAGCATATTAACCCTCTCCTTTGAGTCTCCCCCTAACCACATGTCCTTCATTCTCCCATCCCACTTCCCCATTATACTCCCACTGAATCTCATTCTTTTAGACTGATACTTTGGGCATTCTAGAAGAAAGTGTTCCAGGGTCTCCACCACGCCCAAGTTACACATCTGACACTCCTTTTCACTGTTTTTCCAAATTTTTCCCCTCAGCTCCAGGGACCGCGACCTCAGCTTGAACAACACTGACCCCCCCCCCCCCAAAGGTGCCATCAAGGTACTCTTCAAAACCAAGCTTCTCTTTATCACGCAGGCCACCCAAAGATCTCTTTGATTTGACCCCCTCTCGCCAATTACCGTTACAATCCTCCATGACCCTTTCTCTGACGATCTTTTTCCCTGATTTGCCCCAACGTCAAGGTCCGAGATCTCCAATGAGTAGTTTTCTACTAGCTCCCTCACTTGGACCATCCACCCCGTCTTGATATTTGAGTTGAAAGTTCTCAGGAACATTACTTTACACCATCGGCTATCGGGGAGATTTACCAAATAATTAAGATAACCGAGTTTCAATAGGTCTATCCTGTCCTTGATCCTCATCCACCCAAGCTCACCCCTGATCGCTTCTAGCGCTGCGGCATTACTCGAGCCTGTTATCCATCGGCCTGCATCGATCTGCAGGATTTCCAAGCTCTTTACGGCTGTGTTGTTTAGGGGTACAACTTCCGTACCGTATGTTATACTTGGCAGACCCACCATTTCCCAAATAGTTTTCCCCACGAAAACCTTATTGAAACTGTTTCTCCCTATAAGTTTCATTTGGTTAAGGATTCGCTTCCCCTTCAGAATCAATTTATTTGTGTGGTTTCGGTAGATGCCTCTTCCTGTGATGTTTATATTTACCCCCAAATACTCGTCATCGCTAGTCTCTCCTACACTAAGAAGTCTACTGCTACCTTCCGGAATGCAGAACTATATTCTGTGTATCATTTGCTGTAATCTACAAACGTTTGAGGTTTACAACAGGGTTTTCAAAGTACCGTCGGTTCCACTGTTGTCGGTACCGGTACCGTACTGGGGTTCAGAATCGAGAACCGGGTCGGTGCCGGTACTGAGAACGGCGCATCTAATATTCCGATAATGCAAGTGGAAAGTCGATAGCAGCCGATTCGTGTAAACTCTAATCGGTAAAAAAGAGTGAACAGTGATTTTGGGGTCAAATTCAATCAATAAACATGTGTTATTTAGGCTGAAAAACTGAAACGTTATCTACCACTATCGACCTACCTGTCAGGCTGCAACAAATGCCGATCACGTAATGTCGGAAACAGAGTTGGTTTGGGGTGGGGGGGGGGGGGGTGGGGGTGGGTGGGGGGGGGGGGGGTACACGCGCAAACTACAAAGCTTTGAACAGTAGACCTAATGCGAGTGATATCAAACTATGCATTTTCAGTTTGCTGTTTGCTAGCAATTTTCATCAATGTCTGCAACCCCGCATGTTCGTACATGGAATCAATGGGCACCATAATAGTAATTTATTTATTTATTTATTGATGTTTAAGGTCACATATTTATGCACAATGGCTAATCATGACCGTGACAGTTTTACGGGTGGAGGAAGCCGGAGTACCCGGAGAGAACCACCGAGCAACGACGAGCAGCTGCCAGCTCCCCAACATCGTAACTCCGCACTGCTGCACAGGCAGGGTTAGATTGGTTGAAGTCATGCGTACCATCGACGTGCAGTACGCCTTAGTACACGGCGTCATCGTGCTCCCACATGGGCGATGGGGGTGGAGTGTCTTGCCCAAGGACACAACGCGGTTGCCGCAGGTGGGATTCGAACCGAGGACCTCTCGGCTTGCAGCCTGCACCTCTACCTACTGAGCCACCGCGCCCCCCCACCATAATAGTAAGACACAGCAATAATCTGAAGTAGACTATATAGATTCCACTTACCTTCCCGACATCCTATTGTCCGTCTCAAATGGGTCGTGGTCGTCCCTTGAGTTCCAATGTGTTCTATGTACCAGTAGACTCATAGAACACATTGGAACTCAGGGGACGCGATGCCGGGAATCTAATCTTTGAAGTTCCGACGTTATGAAAACATTCAGTTAACTCTTTACTGCCCGTGTAGATTCCGTCGTGTTACTCGTGTATCAGAATCACATGTAATAACTACGTGTACTGAAACCGTCGGTTCTGAAGGATGGGAATCGGTACCGATTAAAACGCCGAGTACCGCCGGTGTGGTATCGGTTGCAGTACCGATTGCAAACCCTGGTTTCCACCCTGTGTTGTGGACGGATAAACAGATTAGGCCGTGCACTGTACAGTAGGCCACCATGGTCTGGATACTTTCCATGGACGCAATAATATTAGATTCCAAGCACTAATTATAGGAATAATCATCAAAATTTTAATTAATGAATTACCTGGTGCTTTATTAATTACAATTTTGCTGATGATGGGCTTTTTCTACAAGTTAAACGCATGTGTGGACATCACTGCCCACACCCGAATTACGACCAGTCCAGGGCGCATGCACTGTATGGGCAGGCTCTGTCCCGTTTGAAGCGCTATAGATTAGAAGTCATGAAAACATAACACGTGAAACTGCGTTTGAGGCCACGAATCTATCTCAGGTGCGCAACTGTCTAAGCTTCTCATTCCATAATATTTCCACTTCTCCATCTGTTAGACTCCATTCTACAGCTGGTGGCATGGCGATCATCGCGTCTTCAACACACCTTTATCCGCATTGTAAAGATGACAACTCGTTGCGGACAAAATGAGAACTTGCTGCCACAGTTCGTCGGCAGTTTGTAATGCTTTCACTTAAGTCAAATCGATCAGAGTTGTGGAGTCAGTACTGACGTTCAGTCGCTAATCTGTCGATATCCTCTCGCCACAAGAAGACTGCATGGATACCCATTATTGATCGCTCGTAGAGTCGCTTAACAGATATAATATGTGGGCGCGGTGGCGTCGCGGTAACCGGTTCTCGTCAGATCACCGAAGTTAAGCAACGTCGAGCGCGGTTAGTAGTTTGATGGGTGACCATTTCAGCGACTGATTCGCACTCCCGCGTTGTGTCCTTGGGCAAGGCACTTAACCCCGATTGCCTACATGGGGGCACGATGACGCTGTGTACTAAGGCGTACTGCACGTCAACCAATCTAACCCTGCCCCTGCCGCGGTGCAGAGTTCAGATGTTGGAGAGCTGCCAGCTGCTCATCGTTGCTCGGTGGTTCTCTCCGGGTACTCCGGCTTCCTCCACCAGTAAAACCGTCACCGGCATGATATGACCCTCGCTGTTAATGTGTCGTTAAACCCTAATAACAAAAACAAAACAAAAAATGATATAATCGCAGACAGGGGTTGACTGAGAACATAATTATATTCATTAAAACCTCTGTCCAAGTGCTATATTAATTGGTCTTATAAAGCAAACAAGACTATCATCACAGTATATACATTTCGTCCCCTGAGTTCCAATGTGTTCTATGTGCCTACACGCATATCCCATTTACAGGCAGACTTTCCGACACTTGGACACAAATTTTAAAAAGTGATCCTCACAACCTGCATATCCTTTTTTGGAGTCTGAGGGCTTTTTGTGTATGAGAGAAGGAGTTAAAAGGTGTGTGAGTAAGGGGTGTGATGGTGGGGTAGGGTGGGGCACCGAAAAATATACTGAACATTTGAAGCAACTCACGCATATTAATTGGATGTTTCTGCTTCACTTCCCTTTCACCAGCCTTTCTGCCCCACTTCTTTTTTTTTACTTGTCTGTTGTTTTTTTTTTTTTTTTTTTATTTTTTTTCGGGGGGGGGGGGGGGGGGGTGGTTGTTTGCACTTCACTTTTTCACTTTTTTTTTCGCTTCACTGCTTTTTTCTGCTTCTGCTTTTTTTCTGCTTCACTTCCCTTTTCTTCAATTTCTACTTCACTTTCTGAACGACGGAAAGTGAAGCAGCGCTTATTTACTGGTAAAATAGGACCGGATACCTTATGCCTTGGATGGAAGTCTTAAAAAATGTGCATCAACAATTGGCTGGACTTCACTCTATATCCATGTTGTGGTCAAGCTTAGCCGTTGTGCAGAAATATGTGACCTTAAACAAAAATAAATAAATGATTATTTTTTTTTTTCATTTTTCTCAAACCATTTTAACAAAACCATATTATGTGACCCCTCACTGGAAGAGCTCGACGAGCTATGATTTGGTTGAAATGTTTTGAAAAAATAGTTTTTTTTCATGTGCTAAACTCGTAAATAACAGGTGGGATGTGGTCGATTCGTTAGGTAAAAGGATAATCAGGGCGGCGATTTCAACCAACTGCACTATGTACTAAAACATGCAGTATGTCAGGACACCTGAGGCCCCGTAAGGCCTGGGCTGACGGGGGGTTATTTAGTCCCGCTGATGAAATTGCGGGAAAATTAGACCGACGTGGAGAGTCGGAATCCTAGTGCCGCGAACTCGGCGCTGGGAGCTGAGTTCGACCGGCGCTGTGATTTCTCCTCTGCCAAATTGGCCTAAGATAGGTTCAATTTCCGTTAGGGGTGATTCCTAATCAGTTCAGGCTGCGTAATGGAAAGAATGATTTAAAGTAACAACGATTCTTTTATTTACACATAAAAATAAAGCCGTCAATATTTCAATAATCAACAATTCGATTCTTTTCACAGAAAATGGGTTGCTAGGGTTAAATAACTCTCAACAACTATATAGTCATTCTATAGCCCTGTACTGGCACTAAAGTCTACACACTGGAAATGTTACTACCGTGAGCTCGCCATAAGAGCTTCACAAATCTGAAATGTTATTACAGTAGCTCGCCATAAGAGCTTAACCCGCTTAGGCTCAAATGTCAACGTCTGCGCGTAACTGTACCTCTGGCTGTCGGAGGGTTCCGACCAGCAATGTTTGTCATCTATAAAGCCACCGTACTTCTGATTTTGGTCAGATATTGTCTACTCATACCTTATGTGCCTTTTGAAAGTCCTCCCTGAAAGTCCTATTGAAATATTCACTGTTCCTGGTTGAATTAACGATTCACAAATGCCCCTTTTTGTGCTAGGGCGAAATTGTCACTCACACCGATCTCCAGTCGGTATTACGATGCTTCGACAGCAAAACAAACTACTCAGAACGCAGTCTGGCGCTTCAAAGGGTTAATACGCACAATATAATTAACCTACACTTCTGACTATTGCAGGCTCATACCTGCTACTCGACAATCTAAACTTTAACGTTCCACCTGGGATTTCCTTCACAACGAATTTGACACTGTAGCCGCCTATCAACCTTAAGCTAAATCAATCGTGGAATGCCCTGTCTGGCGATTCCAGCCGTTTCAGGGTCCTGTGATCGCCTGCCCTGGACTTCACCAACGTGTGTGTGACCCCAAGTGTGTGTGTAATGCTCTGCTCTTCAAGGTATATATACTTTTTACCCTAAACTGTCAGGTGGACGGACGCTCATCTGTCCATCTGTCAAAACGGTGGGAGATGACGTATATCGAGGCAGAATCAATACAAGTCATCTCGCGCGTGACTTAACGGTGATTTCACTTGTCGAGAGAACCGATTCGTTTCTGCCAGTCATTGTCATGACAGACATTTCTATCTCTTAGAATCTCGTTTCTCAATTGGCCGTGACGATATCCTGCCACCAACCGACTACGTCTCGTAAGACTCGCGACTACTGTATAAATTAAATGAGATTAGACCTTACCTAACATACCGTTTCTCCCCTGGGTCCCTGCGCTGAAACTGGATATACACCACGTGTGTTTTTTCCATGTCCAGCTTCACAGAGAAGTGCAATTCACGTAGGGCTTTCGCCTTGATGCGGAATATCTTTTGAACTTACACTACCTTTATATATGAAGCCCCTTGCCCCTATATTTAGGCTGGCTTTGCCCTGACAACTCCCTTCCCGAGAGAAACACCCTGTGTATCTCTTAAAACACAAGGGGCAAAGCCACGCACGCTCGCCTCTCACACCTTTTTACAATCTACCCATCATGTTCAAGACTACAAAACTGTACCCTAGTGGTTGTGGGGTTCATGACCGGGCTCATGCGTCGGCCATATCGATTCCCACGGCACACACGCCACCACATGCTCCCGTCTTGCGGGTTTACATATGGAGAAACAGTTCACTTGGCACTCACTCCGACGAGTAACACCGTCCGCGCCTTTGCGTCAGATGGGTTAATTCCAACGGAGTGTAACTTCAACTCCCATTCCCCTATGTCTTGTGAAGGGGCAAACGACCCCTGATTATGTTGAGCCTCACCCTCGCAAAGCTCAACCAGGGGATTAAAATTGTGCCTCACACACTCACACATTCAACACACAGATTTCCCGACCGGACCGCGCCTTTGCGACAGACGGGGTTAGGGTATCCCACAGTTACAAAACTCCACACACAGGCTCCCCGTCCACGCACACGCGACGAACGGGGCAGTGAATCTCACATTCGCACTCACAAACAACTCTAGTCAGCAGTCAGAACAATAATAATACTAAAATAAGAAAATCCCTTCCGGGCCTAAACACCGGGTTTACGAAATTCATCACCTCATCCACAAAAATATTTGCGACTGGAGCCCCGTCCCAAACACCAGGCCCACAGCCACCCAACGATTGCTTCTTTATAACCACCGACCATTGGTAGGGGCCCGGTTCCCAGCATCCCCTTGGGTAACCCTTGACACACCCCTACTTCTCGCCCCGTCATTTCTACGGGTATTCCACCAGGGTCCTCATACCCTGTCATTGTCGCATTCCCAAGAGCTTCCCTTGGCGCTATATCCCCCAGGCTCACTCGTCCCGTCGATTACTTTCGTTCGAACGACACTGGCCGTCCTTGGCCCTTGTGCCGTCGACCCCCCGGTCCATTGCGACGACTTCTTGCGCACCTTGGGCGCTATGCGCCCCCAGCACTCACTGCGTGGTCTCCGCCACCTAGGATGCTTCTCCTTTGGTTTGTGGACCCTTTCCTCGGCCCCCTGGGCGCCCACCTTAGCGGTCCCATCCACTTTAACACCCTCAACTTGTGTTGACCCGTGCCCTCTCAATTTTGGGAAAGTTTGCCCAGCCATTTGCGTGGGTCTGGCCTCCCCTCTCCACACGGGTGACACCGACTTCTTGGGGCGCTCAACTCCCCCACATAAATTGGCTTGAGGGTCTTTCCCCAATGACCCCATTGGGTTCCCTCGCTGTTTGGCGTTTAGCCTGGACGCCTGCGGCCCCTTCTCCCTATTTGAACAGGAGTCGTCCCTCTTGAAACTTTCCGACATTTCGTCGTGTAGGGGCCATCCCCTGGACCATCGGATTGGTTCCCCCTGGGAACCTTCCCTTCCTTACTCGGTACGTTACCGAGTGCAACCGCCGGAGGTCCTTGCCCACCGACTTGAACTTCCTTTGCCCTCGTTGGGCCCTCACTTGGCCCCCTACCCCTGGACCATAACTCATCAGGGCTTGCCCTCAACCCTGGGATATTACCTATCACCAGGTCATACACAGGTGATTCAATGCACATGGCTTCCACTTCGCCACAATAAAATGGGGTATCCACCGTTATCCTCGCGATGGGGAACCTTCTAACGGTCCCATCTATCAAAATACACAAATGGTCGCGCCCCAACAATTGCTTGTCGTCAGCCAGTTGCATTCTAACCGCTGCAGAGGAGCACCCAGAATCCCGGAGCAGACGGATCTCCCTTTGTCCCACATACCCTGGGTACACTGGCATATCAACCTTCTCCTGCGAAGTTGTGAGCCTCTCACACATGCCACTTATTATCGGGACAAACTTCCCGCCTTCCAGCCTTAATTCTCCCGCTTGTATACATTCCCGGAGGGGACTATGTTCTGGACCGATAGTTTGACAGAATGCCGCCGTCTGTCTACTGGGCCCTGGATCTACGCGGTCACCTTGCTTCCAACCCCTTAGTGCTGCGTTCCCGGCCCCCTGCTGGGGTGGTCTAATGTTCCCAGTGGTCCTAACCTGCTTCTGCCAGCAGTCCCTGGCAATATGTCCCCGCTTGTTGCAGATGAAACAAGTTGTGTCTTTGGGGGCGTTCCCATTCCGGCTGACCTGCGACGCAGGCGGATTGGGGTGGTGTTGCCTTACGGGTGCCATTGCCAACCCGTTTGCCTCACCCTTAGCCGATTTGGGTGCGTTGACACTCCCACCATGGGCCTCGATGTAGCGTTCCGCCACGGTTGCCACTTCATCATTGGTGGACGGACCCCTTTCCTTGATGAACAGGCCCAAATCCTTGAAGCACGTAGTTAAAAACTGCTCGCGGAGAAATAGATCCCGCAGGGCTCCATATGACTCATTCACTTCTGCGAGATCAGTCCAGCGGTCAAAGTACCGCCTAGCTCGGGCAAAATACTGATGGCTAATGGCTATTTTGTGACTGAATTCTTCTCTATATGCGGTGTGGATTATTCAACTGATATGGACTGCATCTTGGCCTTCCAGAATAAAGGCTCGTGGCATTTAAATTATATATTATACCTTCCCAAACCCTTGTGGTTAACATTACGTTGTCATTGTTTGGATATCCATTCACAGTACATTGTCGAATGGCTTAACTGAGTCCTTAAAAAAACATTGTAAACCTTTCAACACTGGTGGTATCTGCCATGTCTGTTTACTGGAAGAAATTGGAAGAGGACACATTCATTATTATGGGAAAGACCAATTAACATTGGGCTGCACGTTGAAAATATTGGTTGTTCTATTCTACACATTCACGCAGCATCCATCCTACTTAATTGGAATTATCAGGTATCACGTTCCTGGCCCGGTAAAAGGGTCTCTCGAGTTCAAACGGTTAATAGATAACAAGTGACATTATAAGTCATTATGTTTGTTGACAAGGGACATGGTCTCACGTCCCCTGCATGAAATTTATATTCCACTGAGGCGTCAGCCGAGGTTGAATATATGTTTCTTGCAGGGAACGTGAGACCGTGTCCCCTGTCAACAAACAGAATAACGTATATGTCCCGTTCTTACACAAGTAAAATTGAATTGCTGTAGGCCTACAGCGAATATTAGAAAGCAGACGTTGTTTCGGTAAAGTGTTAACTTTTATCATAACAAACTGCAATGATTTCCCTTTATTCAATGTTTACGTACGCAATCAAGGGGGCGATATGCTCTCGATTCGTTTCAGTTTTGGTTACAGTAGGTTAATGAAAAGAGACCTTATAATCTAATCGGTTTCATAAATAATTACCCATGTTTACATAACTAATCTTTTTGTACGTAATAACGGTACTTTTGTGCGTATTTTACTTCAGTTAAATGTATTTGTCTCAGTTGATTTCAAGTGAAAAAAGACATTGCGATGAACCGTTGATCATGACAACGATACGCTTTCCCTGACAGTGGACATAAGAATCGCTGACAGTAGACATATGCGCGTACCCGGCGACATAAAATACAATCAACGAGGCATTGACCAATCACTGCAAGGTATTGCGGTTGGTATTGGGACATGCATTCTCATTATTTAAATATGCAAACCCATTTCTCAAAGTCGGTGTGAAATTTAAACATCGTTTGGTATAAAGAGCGTTGGGGTACGATAGATAAATTCACACACAACCCCAGATGTTTTTTGCAAAACGATTTCCAAAGGTCATTCAATGGAGCTGGTTCAACGCCATTTTTCGCCCAAGGCCATTTTGGCGACTAAGTCTGATGTGTATTGTGATTATATAGAGAGTAATCAATTTGTTTTGTGACTGAATTCTTCTCTATATGCGGTGTGGATTATTCAACTGATATGGACTGCATCTTGGCCTTCCAGAATAAAGGCTCGTGGCATTTAGATTATATAGTATACCTTCCCAAACGTTGACAGAATGCCGCCGTCTACTGGGCCCTGGATCTACGCGGTCACCTTGCTTCCAACCCCTTGGTGCTGCGTTCCCGGCCCCCTGCTGGGGTGGTCTAATGTTCCCAGTGGTCCTAACCTGCTTCTGCCAGCAGTCCCTGGCAATATGTCCCCGCTTGTTGCAGATGAAACAAGTTGTATCTTTGGGGGCGTTCCCATTCCGGCTGACCTGCGACGCAGGCGGATTGGGGTGGTGTTGCCTTACGGGTGCCATTGCCAACCCGTTTGCCCCACCCCGTTTGCTACGCCCTCGTGATTTACTCACGTCCCGTCTCTCGATGAATTATTTACCGTAACGCTCAAAACAGATTGATTACTCTGTTTATTACATGACATTTGGAATAAAGAGGTCTTTTACTATAATAATTCAACCCAAACTATTGTCAGATATAATCCAATTTAGTGTAAACACGGAAACATTTCTAAAATTAGCAGGAAGGAAATACCAAATAGTCCTGTGTCGAGGCGAATTATATACCGTAACTTGCCGTAAGAATGGGTCACTCTCTTTAGTAAATGACATTTTAGACCAAAATGTCTTTCATTAAAAATAATCCAATACAAAATATTCGCAAATGCAACTCTGAAATACTTCTGAAATTAGCGCGTATGAATACATCACTTTCTGTGTCAAATCTTCGATTGGAAATGGCCCAGTTTTATTTTTGTGACTTTCGTTCGATATTTTACTATTTTATGTGGCGTTCCAGTCGCATTTGGGGAATGGCATTCAGCCATAAGATAAAACATTTCTATTTGGATTTTGTCAACTGTGCTAACGAACCTGTTCATAGAGGAAAGAAAGGATTTTTAAAAAATATTCAGAAGGACAATTCATTTTAATTAACTGATGTGGAACTGGAAAACAAAACATCAACAAATCGGTGGGGGCGTGGCTTATATACGTCAGTCGTTCCAAAGTTACTATTGAAGTGACATAATTCACTCGTGACATTACCACTTTTTAATCAACATTAAATTCAATGCAAAACGAACTGAGGAATGTAATAAATTTCCATAAAGGAAAATGTGAAAACTGAAGCTGAAAAGAGAAAGTAAACACAAAAACGTGAAAGTGCATCGCTGGCATCCGCGGGGAGGGGGGTGGGGGGGGGGGGGGATAAATGATATAATTCTAAAATGGAGGCTAGAAATGTCAAAAGACCAGAAAATGGTGTGTGGAGTTTCATAGCTGTGTAATTAATATATTCGTGCTACTGGATTTACAAAGGTAAAGTGTTACTGAGATATGAGCAAAATAGCCTAAACTTTGAGGTGACGTTAAAACGTCAAAATGGCGATAAATAAATAAAAACAAAAACCATCAACCCCCACCCCACCCCCACCCTCCCCCAAAAGAAAAAAAAACAAAACAAAACGGTTATCTCCTATTCCTATTTTTTAAGCTCTTCATCATACTCAAATTTCAAAGAGATCCTACGTAATTTAATTGTTGACCCTACCCCCCTCCCCTATATGACATGGCATCAGCATTCGACCATAACGGTTTGGTATTTCCGAGGACGGCCCTACGTTTTTAGGCAAGTTTTTTTTTTGTGGAAACTATATTCCAAAATTTTTCGAAAGACTGAGCCTGGAAATTGAAAATAAGAGTTCTGTGAAAACGTGAAATTGACGAAGTTTCATAGCTGTGTCATTTAAAGAGCTGTGACCTTAATTAATACGGAGCCAAGTGAATGTCAAGGCTGCGTTTTAATGAAATATGTCAAAAATAGGCTAAACTTTGAAGATTCGAAAAACGTGAAGTTTTTAGTGCCAAATTGTATCTTTGTGGGGGTAATACTTCCAACATTATGAAAGGCTAAGGCTTAAACCTTTACCCAACGAATCGGTCGCGTCCGCCCGCGTAATATGCAAATTCAGCAGTTGAAAAAATACTATTTTTCAAAAAATTTCAACAACACATATCATGTGACGCCTCGTTGGAGCGAGCTCGTTCCAACCAGGGGTCACATGATAAGGTTTTATTGAAGTTTTTTGAAAAATTAAAAAAAAATGGTATTAAAATAATAAATTTTGATATCGTCTGTGTTGGGTAAAAGGTTAAAATGATGTTGAAAATAAAGGGTATAAACGCAAACGTAGACCTGGTATTGCTGGCATCGGGTTTGTAATTTGAACTGACAAAAAAAATGAATTGAATAATTTCATGTAACAAGAAAGCAGTGTATGAAGTTATGTAGGTGTGTTATTCATAAATACGGACTCTCAGAAGACACCGCATCCTGTTAGAAGCCGTCCAGGCTCATAGCAACCAGGTACCACAACATAAATCCAAGATCGCGACCTCTTTCAAACAAAATGAACGACGGAAACACGTATTCCCTAACAATATGATCTGCACATGCGTATTCACAACACCCATTCCCATGACAATGACATAAGAACATGGCGGCTCACAACCACGGGATGCTTGCAATGTAAAGCAGCGTGACTTCACGTGCAATCCAGAAATGAGAGCCAAGAGAAATAGACGAAACCGCAGACGCGTTTCAATGGGTTGATGTTTATCGCACGAGGTTGGTTGGGCGCAGGAATACCTTCCTGTCGAGAGGCTAGTTCGTGGGATACCACGTTCTAAATATTCTCGTCACTCGCGTTGGGCGGTCCGACTACTGGATTGATCCAGTGCGGTTTTGATAACACTAAACAAGCGATTACGCTGAACAACATGTGCAAATCATCTTTGCACTTTCTTTGCACTTCGGACATTTAATTCGATCCATTTCTGTATACGATTTGATACCTTTCATATTCTACTTTTTTCATGCATCTTAAAATCTCTAGCAATGGTTTCACTGAACTCCCATAAACAGAAATCAATTCGATGTCCTATATAAATTGTTTCGATTTGATATCTTTTGCTAAAACTTTTAAAAAAGAGACAGATAAATAAATAACAGAATATAACAGAAATCCCATTTTACAAACAAAAACATAAAAATATACAGCGTTAGTGGCTTTTCCTTTCTATGGAATCCATATATTTGACGCTATTTATTTAATGCTAATACTAGACAATATTTGCAAACAACATATCTTGAATAGCCATAAAAAGCTATGTTTTCGTGGCAAAAAACTGAAAAAATAATAAAATTTCAGCTGGACGGTTATGACCGCAGCGTTAGGATAAGTATTAATATACCCATGTCGGCATCGTATATGTTAATTATTTCTGAAGTTAAAAACGAGAGAAGTCAGAGTCAAATTTTGTGTCAATGTACCTCACGTCTAGGTCAAAGTTCTGATTCTGTAACAAAATGTTTTGCTTACATTCAAGTACCAGGGTCACCATTAATATTCAAACTCACACACGAGACACGGTTAGAAAACAATGATCGCATCGGCAAGCGGCAGTGAGCAGCTTAATTTCATTTTCTGTAGTGTAAAGACGAAGCCACTTTTTGCATGACAAATCTCGAAGACATTTGACTTTTACTGTGGATATCTGAAATTGTAAGGTTTTATAATTTGATTATTATCTGGCGAACAGAAACACGTTTATGTCGGAGAGGAATGCTTGTTGACGATTAATTAACCCTAATCGAATTATTAAAACTGCGATTCTTCTCGTTCGATGTTACAAGCCTGCATGGGCTGGCACACGCGTTCTTTTTCTTCTGCAAAATGGAGTTGGGGAGGTCCACGCTAGACTGGTGTCATCATCTAGAGTGTCTGAATAAGACCAGTTTATAAACTTATGAAAACTAGAATTACACGTGATCTCATAAACTATAATACGCAAGTAACGCAACTATTGATACCATGGTCTATGAATTGCCCAGGTATCGTGGTTGACTTTCAGAACGTGTATCCGCAGAGCCGTTAAATTTCCGTTCCCCGTCTTAATTCTTACTCACAGATGAACTGATGATAACAAATATTTGCTTTGTAAGTAAATTATTATGTTACTTATTGTTTCTGTACTCACCCACCCCAAAGCTAAATCAGAATTGTTTTCACCTAATTGAACGCATTGATACCTATTAGATAAACCTCCAAAACAGTTGTTGCTTCTTCCTGTAAATCTGTATTTTCCAGTTCGCATAACAAAATATTCTAATTTACAAAATCAAAGGCCCTGGAGAGATCTAGGAATACCGCTGAGGTATTATGTTCCTGTCTCGATCATTTTCTAACCTTAGGTGTTTGAGAAGTCACATCACGGGATGTGTGTTGTAGCATGGTATTTGCTGAATTCATATTGGCGATAATAAAATATATCTAATGTATCTAAATATTTATTAATCCTCTCACACATGAGTTTATCTAATACTCTTCAAAAAGCTGTAAATATACTGAGAGGCCTGTAATTATTGAATATATGTTCGCTGCCTGTTTTGAAAATGGTGATTACTTTGGTTATCTTCATTTTGTAAACGTTTTTGCTACTTTTGTGGGCCAGGGATTCTACTATTTTATCAATTATATGTAGTGGTTACACCACCACTGTCTTCTCTGTTTTTAGATCACACTGAATTTGTAGCATTCATTATTTCTTGTGGTGCTGTGTGGAGTATTAAAGAGTTATGTGGAATATTATTGCCCATGTAATCTGAAAAGTGTTTTGACGGTTCAATTATTTATGCACTCTCGTGATTTTCCCTATTTTAGCCAAGAAATTATTGAATTCCGATGCAATTTAATTGTGGTTGTTTATTTCGTTACTATCATCTTTTACAAAGAGGGATGGCAAAGAAAGATGCACCTTTACAGGTTCATGAAGTATGTTCCATGTTTTGTGTAATTTGTTTTTGCTTTCGATGTGCATTGCTTTTGTTGTTTTTTTTCACTTTATTATATTTAAACTTTTTTCGGTTCATGCGTTTTCAGATAAAACGATTGGCTCACACGACTCTGTTTTTTCTTTTCGTAACTCAATGAACCTAAAAACCACAATTAGGTCCGCCCCCAGCCACGCCCCTAAAATACCAGTCTTCGGAGTTGCAACATGGTGTCAAATCAAGAGAAGTTAGAACACTGGCACGTTCTAAATGTGAAAAAGAAAAATAATATATATTACTAATTTATCACCATGAAAATATTCAAATGACCGTGGTGGGTCAATTTTTCTTTTTCTTCACAACTGTATTTATTTGACATTTCAATTTTTACGCACACTGGCTGATCGTCTGCTTTCATCGTTTTACCCAAATCGATTGTAAACAATGGCTGGCCACGACGAATACGGCACTTTAGACATTGCTAATTCATCTAATTTCATGTCATCTGGCTTTATATCTAACTCCACTTTTACAAACCGTGTTTTTCAGTTCTCGGGAAACGGTCAAAACCAAAATACAATGTAATACTGATGGCCTACTTCCACCTACCACGGAACGTAACTTTTATGTGAAGTGAACAGGTGAATGAAGTTTGAAAGAGGTGTGGCTTATGACGTTTTCTTTGCATTACGTAATTCATTGGTCAATAAAAAAAATTAATGACATAAGTGCATTTGACTTGGAAAGTGTGTCAATTGCTACCTGCATTTCAATAATATGCGCCCTCTTTTATGCCAGAAAAATAATATGTCTACCAGTTTTAGTTTTTAAGTGTTTGTTCGCTGAAGTAGAGGACGACTAACACTATTTATTTATTTGGGTCGCGAACGTTTGATTATAAGGAATGATCGTTTCTTTTTGTCTATTTCTCGAGTTATGAACCCCAAAAAACAAAGTCCAAACATCGCGTAAATGGGCAGTTTGGACTTTGTTTTTGGGGGTTCATAACTCAAGAAATAGACAAAAAGAAACGATCATTCCTTAAAGGTACCCTGCAGTAGTATTTGTACTTTTTAATATTCTGTTCTGTCGGACGTTTAAGTTTTGCATCATAAAATTAATTTTAATTTATTATATGATGACGTTAGGAGCACTTTGGACATGCGTGAATTTTGTTTCGAGAGGATTTTTATTTAATGAAACTGACTTTTCGTCAGTCCATGTAGCTAAACAAAGGTTATCGGGACCACGAATGTCGAACGTGTGTTGGATACATATACAAATATCTCAGCCATGATAGGACTTTTCGAACTGAGACCCACACCAAACATCTTAAAACTCGACTGAAGTTTATATCGATTTGGTACCAAGGCCAAAGTCAGTGGAGGTTTAAATTAGTCATGACACTTGGATCACCCAGGGCCCATTGAGTACATGTTTTAAAATTCTGGAAATAATAACAGGGACCTCTTAAAACATTTATGCATCTTATTTATAAATGTGTTTTCCCATTGACAGAGTATGTGACTCCCTCAAAAAGTTTGATTCTTTTATAACGAAATTGCGTACATCTCATTTTCTGGAGAAGCCGATCGGTACCATAAAAAACATATTCTTCTTCATTTTCAAAAATATATAAATTTTGTTTCTTTTAAGTGTGATTCTGTTTTAAAATAAATGGCGTGTTTAAATAAAAACAAAATCTGTTAATTCATAACAAATTACTTCGGATTTCTCTGCGTGTAACGTAAACCCGGGACAATCTTATTAACACTTCTCTCTCTCTATCTAAAACAACACACGCAACAATTAGGTAAGAAAATACTGCGTCACTAGTTACACGCAACTATTGTGTAAGACAGCAGCCCTCGAACTGGAGACATCACAAGATAATTTAATTTCCAGCACTACCGGATACTCTTGCAAATAATGGGTCGAGTTGAGTGTTTTATAATTCGATGGGGAGCGCGGTGGCTCGGTGGTAGACTGTTGGTCTTCTATGCTAGAGGTCCCGAGTTCGATCCCCGTCCGGGACGACCCGCGTTGTGTCCTTGGGCAAGGCACTTTATTCCGGTTGCCTGCATGGGGCTCGATGACGCCGTGTACTAAGGTGTATTTCTCGTCGATGGTGCACATGTCTTCAAGCGCTGTAACCCTGCTTGAGCTTGAAAAGAGTTAGAATGCTGAGGAGCTGACAGTTGCTCGTCGATGCTCGGTGGTTCTCTCCGGGTACTCCGGCTTCCTCCACCCGTAAAACTGTCACGGTCACGATTAGTCATTGTTCGTAAGTATGTGACCTTAAACACCAATAAATATATAGATATATAAATATAATTCGATGACTGTTTTTCCTATCATATGAATATGTTTTGTCTTTTTTCCAAGCCCATCTGTTGGAAATATAGTAGTCTGTCCAATGGCGCACTTAAACGATAATTGCTACAAGTGGGGGAGGTGAAATCGTCGGATTTCATTCACCTGTTATAGCAAATCAGTCCTTCATATTTGTCCATTAATAAGTGTATCCGTGGGGGGCTCGGCGGAGCTGGGTATTGAGGCGTACTGCACGTCGACGGTGCACCTGTCTTCGACCAATGCTAACCTTGCTTGCTTGTGTGGAGTTTGTACGTTAGGGAGATGTCAGTTGCTCGATGATGTTCGGTGGTTCTGTCTGGGTACTCCGGCTTCCTCAACCCGCAAAACTATCCGACACGAGGTGATCCTGGCTGCCGAAAGTGTCGTTAAAATCCAATCACTAAATCAATGAGTGTGTCAATTGCACAAACTGAGCAAGGATATAATCATTATAATACTGAAAAATAAGTTACAAATAAATATTCCCGTTCATGGAGGTTGTTCGACGGTTCTCTATTCAACTGGATTTTTGGAATGAATGTTTACATACAGTTCAAACTAGAAGTCCTATCATGAAATGCGCACAAATAGCACGTTGATCTGCGCGTTAATCTACACGTCATGACCATAGTAAGGCTATCCAATTCGGTACATATGGCATGTGCACAAGCAATGTTTCAACCAATGTATCTCCGGGTAACCCGGAGGTCCATTGGCAAAACATTGCTTGTGTTTGCTATGAGTAACCAGGAGAACCTGCCGTGCTCTGGATGCCATTTGACATGGCAATTGCGCGCAATTCCTAATCGCAATTAAGTCTAGATAAGCGCACATGTTGTGATAGAACTTCTAGTTTTATTTCTATTTGTTTTATATAGATTATCACTATCATGTTTGTGTACAAAATGATGTATCAGAGTCGCGCCTCGAGATTTTACCTTAGAAATAAGAACAACACCGTGGACAGGTTTTCGAGCAACGACGGGTGTCTCTTTCTATGGATACGACCGCAGCGATTGTATTCTTAAATGAAAACATCGCTGAATGTTAGAATTTACGATAACCTGCGAGAACTTTTTTTTACTACTCGTCCTTTGAGTGCCAGTAGGCACATAGAAAACATTGTAACTCAAGAGACGAACAGTACGTAATAAAAATGTCCGAAGTTATTAAAATTTTGTTCATTTTAACATTTAACGTCATTTAACGCAGAATTATTTAACACGTTAACGTGTTAAGGAAATTTTGCATAGAACAATAACAGTGTGTATTATTTAAAAGAATACCCGATCTTTATTAAAAGTAATGCACATTCTTTGTTTATGGTGGTGATTCTTGCGGATAACAATGAAGCTGTGGTAAAGGAGCTGTCGGCAGTGGGCTTTAATTATGGGATAATAATGGAAATGGAAAAGAAAATCAAGACACCATTTGTCGTATTTTTAGCTTGGTTTCTTCTGTTTCAGGTCTTATTCAAAACAACGTTCCCTCTTTAGCAACAGTCTTTGAAGATGCCGAAATTCTCCGAAGCTGGACCCTGGGCGTTGCTCGTAGTGCTGTCATCTTTTTTTATTAAAGCAATAATATATGGTATAGCCATGTCTATTGGGTTATACACTGTGGAGTTTCTAAAGTACTTCGACACATCAGCAGCAACAGTATCTCTAGTCGGTGCCATTAACATGGGTGTGTTTAGAATTGGAGGTAAGTACATGTTTTGTGATGAGAAATCAAGAATGCCTGTATCACTTAATGGACTGATGACGTTCATGGGCGGATACAGGAGGGGGGGGGAGTGGATAGAGTGGATTTCCACCCCCCTTTTGATATTTGAAAGGGGAGACAACAAGCAATTTTTGAAAGTCAAATTCAACCTGTATTGAAATTATCTTTACAGGAGGGGTTCTCGCGACTAGACACCGTCGTATAAACGATTGGTACAATGTATGGTCTGTAGGCTGTATCTCAATGAGGTACAGACTACAGACCATACATTGTACCAATCGTAGTCAACATAAATGTCGATTCATCAACGAAAAGAGTCTGATACATGTTATTTGGATGAAATATTATCACTATAAGAGTTCATGCGATGAATAATGACTGGCTAGTCATACGCCGAGGGTGCTCGGAAATATAACGTTCACAAATTTCCTGTTTTGAACCAGGTAACTCAAACCCGTGCATTGCGATAATGGCCAGCCTTTTTGACTTGAATCATGTTGCAATGCGTAGATATGTAGTGTAAAAATCGGCCATTTACGAAGCATTAAATTGCCTCTAGTGCACAAGAAAATGCATGCAGAATGTGTCTCCCGCGATCAAAATTTCAAAACATTTCAGGGGGACGACCCGCGGACACTCCCCCCCCCCCCCCCGTACGAGAGGGTGCTTACCCCTCTCGAGCTGACTCCCAATCGCGCCAGCGGCGCTCGGTTCGTAACTCCGCCACTCAATTTTCCACCGCCCCCTTTTTCAAACCTGGATCTGCCACTGACTTTGGGGCATAGTGGGGTTCTGTACTAAGGTATATTGAACGTTGATGGTGCATTTGTCTCCAACCAATGCTAGCCCTACTTGTGAAGAGTTAATACGCTGGGGAGTCTGAGAGTTGCTCGGTGGTTCTCCCGGGTACTGCGGCTTCCTCCACCTGTAAGCATGTCCGACTCAAGTGACCCTGGCTGTCGAAAGTGCTGTTGAACCCCAATAAAATCTTCTGATAATGTTAACAATATCACAAGCTTTAAAACTTAAAATTACCATTGATTCAGTTGTATCTCACAACTTTCATAAGTAAAGCGTCAACTCAATGTAAACATTTCAAGACCGCGGTGTGTAAAGATTTTCATAGAGAGCCATAAACAACCAATTTCCAAGAGCGTTTGACGCTGTTCGGCTTTTTAAATCATTTAGCTTTATTGTCTTGATTGGTACTACACTGCAAAACTTATAGGTTCTCTTTAGAATCAAAACTGGTTCTAATCTTGTCCCTGAGATGGAACCAATTCTGTTTAAACAGTATTTATTTCAAATCAAATAAATTTATAAAGATTAACATTAAATATTAACAGAATTAAACATAACTTGAGGGGGTTTCAGTCGTAAGTTTAGAGCTTATACGAGGTTGTCTCAAATCATTATTAAGAAAATGAGATATGAACAGTTGGCATATCGAACCAGTTTTGGTTCTATACGTTCGATATGCCAACTGTTCATATCTCCGTTGTTTCAAAATCTTTGGCGACTGCTTTAAATAAGCTCCAAGTTTACTGCTGAATCTACTTCAGTTCATGTAATATTCTGTTAAAATTGGATGCTAATCTTGGTAAATTTATTTGAAGTAAATACTGTTTAAACAGAACTGGTTCCATATCAGGGACAAGATTAGAACCAGTTTTGGTTCTAAAGAGAACCTATATTGTTTGCAGTGTAGTGGCCTTAACATATGTGCAGATGGGAGTATTTGCTTACTGTATTGATCAAAAGCGGCTTCGAAAACCTTTTCCGAGTTCGCATTTTGAGTGAAAAGTCGCAATCCTTAACTCTTTGAAGCCGAGGGATTGCTTTTCCGGACATCTACACAGTGCTTCATAATTTCATTAAGTGGTCATTATTTATTTACCCACATTTTAATATTCAAGATGTCTTGCGTTTTTTAACTGTAGCCCCGAATGAATAATAGTTTCCCTTTACTCAAGGAATTGTCTGCATGTGCTCACGTAATATACAATTTCAGCAGTTGAAAAAATAATTTTCAGAAATTTCAACAAAACTATATCATGTGACCCCCTCATTGGAACGCACTCGTTGAGCTCGTGCCAATGAGAGGTCACATGATATTGTTTTGTAGAAATTTTTGGGGAAAATCTGATAAACTAATTTTTAAAATAATAATTTTTTTGACATCGTTGGGTAAAGATTTTTCGAACCGCATCATCAAGGCATGCTAATTCGTTCCGACTGTGATGCCCCAAGTCTCAATTGTGGTACTTATGTTAGGTTTATTGCCATTTCATCAATTCCCATTTCATCAACTGCCTCTAAAACTATATTTTCCCATTTCATCAATTCGAACTTCATCAACAGAATGAAAATATGTTTTAATCTTATGTAAATGCATTTTTTTTACCAATTATAAAAAATATTAAATTAAACAGAAATTAAACCTGTTGTACTTCTCAAGTAATTTGTCTCTTTTGAGTAACAAATTAGTTTAGAATGCCACTAGGCATTCTAAACTAATTTGTTACTCAAAAGAGACAAATTAATTTAGAAAGCCAACAGGCATTCTGAAGTAATAGTGAGTATGTTACTAGAGCATTGTGCTTTAAATGTTACATTCTGATAGATATTTAAATGTTATATCTTACTTTTCCCCACTTATTATGTGTGGTAATCCAGTTGCTCTGAATAAAATATTTAAAGTGTGTTCGTCTGAGAAATGTCTGGAAAGTGGTTATACAATAAACCCTCAAAATATTGATTTTTCATCAACTGGCTAATTGTATTTTTAAAATGTATAACATGTAATTATAAAACACACCTGAAAAAAAAATCGGTTGATGAAGTGGGAATTGATGAAATGGGAAAATATAATTTTAGAGGCAGTTGATGAAATGGGAATTTATGAAATGGGAAGACACCTTATGTTCATAAATCTGAATAGTTTTCAATATACCGGTATACCGTGGTATTCTTTTGAACACCGATACCGGTATTCTGTTTTGAATATCGTGCAGCCCTACTGTTAGATGCATATAGGTTAGAGAGTACATTCTGATTAATAAAACAAAGCATCGTGTAATTGGTTGATGAATTATTCCGATATCCACTGTACTCTCTTATTTATTGTCATGTTTGTCCATAACACATATTATATATGCTTTTAATCTATATTTTTTTTCTTGTTTGAAAAAGCACAACGAGATCTGTCGAACAGGGTATAAAAGAATAGATACCCAGTTTATAACTAGAAGATAGGAAAATGACGCGATTCCTGTTAATTGAAAACTCCTGCTGATTGAATATATTTTTCTGGCAAAGCGGCTATTCAGTTAACATGGTTCTACTGTACCAGGGGCCTAAGATTGTTACATCTGTTAAATTCACAGTAGAAATTTCCCACGGACCAGTACATAGACCCGATGTTCTACTTAGTTTCAACAAATAGAACCGTGAATGTATCATTACAAGGAGGAGTTTAACTATTTTCTGTTTTAATCTTCTAGTTGTGACAAACGCACAGTTATCTAGCGACAGGACCAGATTCAAATGGTAATTGACTCGTTGTCGCCAATGTGGACGAAAAAACCCATATATCGTCCCTTGAGAGGAACAAGGCGCCAACAGTAATGCTTTAGAATTCCAGATGGCGTGTCGATCCACTCTACGAGATATATTGTGCACAATCGATGAGACGCGATCTCCTCGATCGCCTCATATGATATTTTACGTATTCGCAACTAAATTTGTGTTTTCTCTTTAGTCTGGATACAGTTAAAACTAAAAGTCCTGTCAGGAAATTCGCACATATAGCACATCGATCTGTGCGTTAATCTACGCGTTAAGACCATAGCAAGGCTACCGAATCCTGTACATATGGCCTGTGCACAAGCACTGTTTCAGCCAATGGACCTCCGGACAGGCCGGTGGTCCATTGGCAGAAACGTTGCCTGTATTTGCTATGAGTAACCAGGAGAACCTGCCGTGCAATGGATGCCATTCGATGTGGCAATTGCACGCAATTCCTGCGCGCAGTTAAGCCTAGATAAGGGCAAGTTCGTGACAGGACTTCTAGTTTTAACTGTACGTCAATCACGTTGTTCAGAAAGTTGACAATAAACATATGTATTAAATCCAAACCTCTATTCTATTGAATAATGAAAATGGTTTCGAATCAAATTGAATCAGGGAAAATATTCGAAACCGAATCGAATGTCGGACGTTCGCTGGGCCGTGCTCTTCATGCACGTCGTATTGCAGTACCCTCAGCGAGTTCTTACATGTATATTGACACGTTATTTTTATCAGTCGATCGAAGCGGCAATGGGATGATAATGTGTTACAGATGAAAAGTTCAGGCTTAGTGTAATATTCGTTTTGCATCTAGAAACTCTTGTCGCAGATGGCTGAATATAAAGAACGGTTGGCTACGGCACCTAAGCTTCCTGGCTGCCAGCGCACGTTTAATATATGTGTCTACTACGAATAATTAATTTTGCTTCAGTAACGAAATAATGCTGGAACTCTTTAATGAGATTGCAACGGTGTCGACAACAAAATATGTGAAGATTCGTATAAATTACAGCATGCATTCAAACATGAACATGCGATATTCGCTTATTTTCTGATACCACAAATTTCATACTGGGGACTTGAAACTGCTCTATTTATTAGCTCAGTTAAGCTTATCCTATAATCTATATCGTTAATAAATAGAGGATATGGAATGAGTGTTTTTCTCATATAATAATTATGAAACGAGTAGAATTTTCCGTTTGGGCGAGCCTCTGTGTTATCATATGACACACACACGCACAAATTAGCCACTTAGTATGACTTTTTAACCCATCATCTTACTTGAGTTGCAGACGGCACTTGGAAAAAAAGCATCCTCGTATAACTAAAATTTTTAATTTTTTGCATCCAGAACATAGATTATGACCCCCTCCTTGGAACGAGCTCGTCGAGCTCGTGCCAATGAGGGGTCATAACCTATTAAAACATGAATGGCGTTTTTCTTGCAGGTAAAAGATTAATACAATATAAGCCACCCTAAATAGGACAGATAACGTAAATTCTCCCTACTGAAATTATGCAAATGTGACCCCGTTGTATTTTGTTTAGCCAATCAAATTGTCCAGTTTTGAAATTGACCAATGAAAGCTCCCAACTCGAATTATGCAAATTATGAAAATGTGGCCCAGTTGTATTTTGTTCAGCCAATCAAATTGTCTAGTTTTGAAATTGACCAATGAAATTGACGGAAGGCTTTATTTAACACTGATTAATATGAAAACAAAATATCAAATGTTTTAAAGTGAACAAAACGGACGAGTCATATGGTAAACCATGCTTTCAAGTGTGGTTTTATAACCTTTGTTGTTTTGTTTTGTTACTGTTGTTTGTCAGCTGAGAATGTGAAACATTTGTTTTGTTTGTAGGGCCATTCGTAAGTTTATTACTGAAGAAGTTCAGCTATAGGACTGTAGTTATAGCAGGTGGAATACTGTCAACTGGTGGTCTATTGTCAATGGCATTCGAAGATAATATCCCAAGCATGTGTGTGTCTTATGGCTTGATTGCAGGTAATACAAAATGTTTTATTTGAATCTGTTTGCTAAAGTGCAGATATAAAACTAATGACCAGCTTTTCAGGCTTTAATGATGTTTCGCTGTCGTCAAGTAGTGACATCACATACCCATTCTTTCCAACCTTGGGGAGATTTGGAAGAATAGGCTACATGATACAATCCGGCAGTTCGTCTTCGAGTGTTGGGAGGGGAGAACAGACGTGGGAATAGGGAGGAGTTGGGAGGACAGGGGTAACCAAGGCTTTCTCAACTGAGAACCACGGCAAATCAGCGTTATTATTATTAGTCTTAAAGGCTGGACAATTTGGTTTAAAACCGAAGCCGGTTTGAAACAGGCACAGTATCGGCCATTTTCGGGTACTACGTAGCTGTGTGGTTTTGATGGTGAATTATGATTTTATAAGTCCTGCTCGCACGTACGTCCAAGTTATTTTTAGGAGCACAGCCACATCGTCAATAAAATAAATTTCGTTAAAGGCTTATTTCAGTGTTTTACAATGTAGTCCCTAGCCTCGAATGAATTATTTCACGTAACCAGTCCAGTCAAGCGATTACTCTGTTTATTACTTTTCATTATTAACGATAATTATATTATTTAACCCTTTACCTAACGTAACGGCCAAACGCGGCCCTCGCTATTCTCAAAACTCGCCAATTAATTTTCATTATTTTTTTCATTTTTGGTCTCTAGGTTATGACCCCTCATCGGTATGAGCTCATCGAGCTCGTTCCAATGAGGGGTCATAACCTATGTTTTTGAGACAAAAACATGAAAATAATAATTATTCAAGAATTATTTTTGCAAGGGTAGTCTGCTTTTCATGTTTGGTAAAGGATTAAAAAAGCAAAACAAAACAATGAAGGCCCCATTACACCCACGGCAAAGCGTCTTCGTTTGCGCGCACGGATACATGACACAATTGTTGATTGCATAATTTGTGAAGTTATCGTTTATAATCAAACCCGCAAATCCCAGTAAATCACACTTTGGAAAGTAATAACTTAGAATATATAGAGATACCTTACCGTTTATCATCTTGGGAAATAATAATAATAACTTAATACTTATTAATATCATTAAACACATATATGTTCCTCTATGGCTGTCCAAAATGGCAAAGCGCCTTATGGAAAAGGTACGTTTTAATTCGCGACTTGAATGATTCCGGAGAATTAATTTCGTTCAGAAAGGGCACAAGGGAATTCCATAGGTTTGGCCCAGCAACGGCAAATAAACTTAATTTAGATGATGGCTGAACCAGATTAAATTTATCTGATGGCCGAAGAAACCTTTGTTGGTTCTGACAGATAAGCAAGTTAGACAATTATGGTGCTGCAGGTTTTGATACCTTTAAATATAAGACAAAATCGAATTATCTGCTAATCGGAAGCCAATCGAGACAATATGGGACTGTGCAATTTCCACACCGAGCGATGTCATGCTCCACACATTTTGGATGTGCTGTGGAATTTTCAGTGTGGAATTTTCAGATTATATCAAAAGAGAACTCAGCAATCACGGCGCCTAGTAACAAAGGCCTGAACAAGCTGCTCTTATGTTTTGTGTCAAGGAAATGTCGAATTTAATTGATATTACGTAAATGAAAAAGTGAACTCCAACAAATGTGCTAAGCAATCGTTTGAATATTGAGGGACAATTTGGCTATTTTCGTTCGTTGATGTGGTAGATCTGTGTATATAACTTTCGTCTTATCATGGTTCAATATGATGAAGTTTTCAGTCACCCATGCATTGATGCCGGAAATGCAGCGTGCTATTTTATCGCGTTCGTCGTATTCTATGTCATTATTGAATCTAATATACATGTATAGCTGCGTGCTATCAGCGTAAAATTAAATAAAATCAAGGCCATGGTTACGGAAAATTTTACTGACGGGGAATGGACCTGACATTGACCTTTGTGGGAATGGGGAAGCATAAACGGAACAGCAACTTGTTCCGATGATTTGCGGTCACTGACTGCATGGTGGCATAGTAAATAAGTAAATTTGGTGATTTAAGAACCAAGCCCCCGTTCCATAATTTAGTTTCGGACTAACATCGAGGGATTGAAGTGTTTTTAGTGTAATCCAAGGACTTTCTGTGCCCCATAAATTGTCACATTTGGACCCGCTGGAGCGATCATGGTCGCTCCTTTCGGAAGTTCCGGTGCCACCACATTCAGTTCGTCTCCACGTTCTTAAATTCAGCCCGATGTAAAGCCCTGATGTTTTTCATAATTATCTGAGCTACAATATGCCACAATAAACACATCTACAGTTTTTATAATTATCCCTAGGTCATTGAATGTAGACGACAAAACTTATCTGATAACCTGTCGATTCACAAGAATCGATTAGGTCAAAGGCGCGAATCAGTCATCAGCTCTACAGCAACAGTTGCGAGAGATCCAGGACTAAAGTTACAGTTTAGTGCCTAGTTAAAACAGATTTCTCGACTGGTACAGTATTGAGTTAATTATCCCTGTTTTCACAGTTCGGAAACGTACAGTACGTGGAGAGCGTATTATCATTACATCACCCGCAGAGTGGAGATTCCACCCGCAAAATAAGTGCAAATATGTTGCAAAGCATAACCATCACAGGCAAAGTTCCATCCAAAGGACCTCCGGGTTAAACCCGGAGGTCCATTGGCTGAAACATTGCTTGTGTTTTTGTCCATATGTACAGAATTTGAAAGTAATACTTTGGGTGATACATTGTAACTCCACGCCGCAGGTGTTTTAGTTACAATCCACCCTCCAAGCACTGTGCACTGAAATAGGATTTGAATAAAAGCAAATCGGATGACTGAAAAAATTAACTCTATCCCTTGGAAAGAAAATGGCAAAAAAGTTGTTTCTAACCGAAAGGCTCAACGCGAAACAACAACTGTTTAGGATGAAAATTCGCTACCTTCGTGGTGAATAAAACACGCCAACTTGGTAGTAAATATAGTTCGGACTGCGACATACAGGCTTCGGAAGTACACAAGTCCAGAATTTGTAAAATGTCGCTTAACTCATAACACGAAATTACCTTAATTCTGGTGTACGCACCGTACGAATTCTGGAGCAGTCTGAATTATATTTATAAACTCTCAAACCACCAGTTCTTTGCTTTAAATGAATCGGATGATGTTATGGGGTGGAACAAATGTCGCTCTTAAATAATCCATCACCTATGTTGTAAAATACTGCACTCCTAATAAAATACACGTTTTAGCAATACAGAACACTATAACGTGCAATAAAAGTTACTTTAGCACAACTTTTTACAAAAAATGACTAAGTTGTCACTATCAAAAAAAGTACGAAGAAAAAGATTCAGAAAAAGGGTTAAGTACTGTAGCCATGGTCCTAAATAGCCCACAACTGCAAATTGATAGCCCTGAAGCCACTGGGTTTAAAACAAATTACTTAAACACAAACTGAATATGTCTGAATATCCAAAGGCCGGGGGTTAGAACAATAATACGCAAGCCGCTGAGTAGATGTTTCCGGTTAATGACGGATAAGGTTCTACCTTTCTGAAGACTATAACCAATTCAGATATCTTCTCTAATAGGTTATATATAATATTTAATTTTCATTTACTTCATTTCATTACTTTATTTTTAAGTGAGCTAATTTTCTTATTCTACAATAGCTACCGAAGGTCAGAGGCATCAGGGTCAGAGAGTATTCCGACCTGAAAGGGAATAGGAACCATCGTTCCAGGCCTGTTCTAGGTTGGAAAAAAAGCCCTGTTTCAGGTGCTTCAGTGTTTGCTCCAAATTGGCCTCTCAGATCAACATTTGGCGAATCGGGATTTACCGAAGAGGTTGCATACCCCCCCCTCCCCCCACCGCCACCTACGCCCCCCCCCCCCCCTCCGAGACATGTTTGTTTCGGCAGATCAGTGTGGGATAGGTCAACCAGACATAAAGTGCTTTAGTTGAGCATTATAAGAACTAATTAAAGAAATTTAAGTCAAGAATCGCTTCGGCGATGCAACCACCTTCGGGCTTTGAAAAAAATGACATCAACGGCGCCTCGGCGCATTCCTTGATCTAGGCCTACAAAAAAGTTAAAGACAAGTTGACAGATAAGACGACTTCAGCCTATGAGTCTTATAATTAGCAACTTCGCCCAGCGTCTGGGGTAAAGGTCAATACCGGAGGAAGAAACCAAACTCCCACCATGTTGTCCCTCAACCCCAGCGCGAAAAACAAAGTAAGATAAGAGCAAGGCAAAGGATTTATCCTTCTTCTTTTTCTTCTATCTCTCATCCTGCATTCTCCCAGAGTAATTGGCAATCATTTCCTGTCCTTATTGTGACTGAAGATGCTCGCAATTGAGTAACTCAACCTCTACCTCTCCCTCCTCATCCTCCCCAACCTTCGATACCGGGATCTTCCCGTGTTCTAACTAGAATCCCTCCTTCTTCCTCTAATTCTATTTCTTTTTGAAGCAAACTTGTTTTACAAGGATTGGCGAGCACGTTTTGAAACTTATGTTAACGCCTTTCCTTGGCCCAATTGCGAAGGCGTGTGGGATGGCCCTCATAGCGGCAGCTTCGTGGCCTCGCTCTTTTCGAATACTACGAATGGATGTTTAGCCTGCACTGAGAGTGTCTCTTTCCGCACAGAGGCCAGCTATTTATGTTACGTCACCAGCCAATAGGATGGTATGTTGTGACAGCAGCAACCTAAAATTTGATGCTGACAGAAAGTGTTCGTACACCTCGAGAATTCTCCCGGACCGAGGATCCATCCTGGTGCCTCTGGCATGAGAGGTCAGCGCACTTATCCACCCTGCCACCATCTTTTTCTATTTCTTTTACTGCTTCTGTTTCTAATCCTCCTGCACCGACTTCTTCTGTTTCTAGAATGATTCAACAAGGTATATCGCAATCTCAGAAAGTCAAATCACCGAGCCGCAACTAAGGTCGATCATTTGATTCTAAAATCCCCCACATTCGGCATCTGAGCTGGGTTAATTTTGACAAAAAGACCTGGCGTGTCCCTGATGTTTGCAAGAACAACGTACTAGTGGTTGTTTAAATTTTGGATGCATTGATCGAGATCACCTCACGGACATCCGTGTGGAGTGTTACCCCGGCGTCAAGTTCAGCCATTTGCGTTTGTAACAATAACAGGCATTTGAGGGCATTGTGGTTTATTAACGGCGCAACAGATGTGAATAACAGTCCGACATCTTATGAAAGGCCCGAGACGAAGTCGAGGGCCGTTAATAAGCTGAAGGGCTGTTATTCACACCTGTTGGGCCGTTAATAGACGACAAGGCCCGACAAAGTCATGTTTTGACTATTATTACCACTGCGTTTCTGAGAAAGTACTGACTTTGTACCTCACATGGCTACAAACAGCCAATCGGTCTTCATTCAATATTCACTTGATTGAGACATTTTAACGTTTTCAATTTTGGCAGATAATATTATCGTCTGTTCTCAAACAAACCGGTGTCACGTGATTATCACGTGTTCAGCAACGGTGCTCTTTCAATTGCAACGAAGATAGAAAACTTAAAACAGACCCGATATTTACCTCTGTTAAGTCAGGAATAAAGGCTTAAAATGTCTGCAGACTTACTTTATGCAGCTGCTTCTTCTCATGGGACTAACTTTGCTGGACATTTTACATAACTAATAATTTAAATAAAAATCACATTGTTTGCTAGTTGAAACCATTTCCATTTTCGAGTGTACGACAGCGAGGAACAAAAGTCACTTGACGTGTTGGGCTGTTAATGAGATGTTTAACTCATCAACGGCCCGGCACATCACGTGGCGTTTTAAGTTGAACGTTAATTGCTTGTAATGCTCTGTTAAACTTTGTTAATGTACTAGGGAACGATCTGTAAAGTGGTAATAATTATGGTTAAAGAGCAACCCTGCTCCCCCAAAATATGACTGGCGATCTGCAGAAATTTATTTCGCTGAACTAAACTTTTCGCAAGAACTCTCATTGGCCCAGAGGAGGACGTTGGACGTTGGTCGGCAGTAACGAGATAAGCCGGAAAGTGAAGGATGTAAAAGTAATACTCAAAATTGATGATGCGAAGTTTGATGTTTTAAAAGACTGTGGTGGTTAGACCACGAGTAATGCCAATATCATGCGCGATGCCAGGTTGAATCATACAGTTAAAACTAAAAGTCCTGTCACGAACTACGCGCTTATCTAGGCTTAATTGCGCGTAGGAGTTGCGCGTAATTGCCATGTCGAATGGCATCCAAAGCACGGAAGTTTCTCCTGGTTACTTTGGGAAGTCGCGGATGATGATTTTGGGACAATGAATGAAAATTTTCGAGCTTTTCATTCAATCTATTTCTAATTGCCAATTTTGATGATTCTCAACTAGCCAATGTTACATCATTATTTTATCTAATGTACCATGCTTGACACGTCGATCGCGCCACTAGTAATAGTGGTACTGATTCCACAATCACCCCCAGGGGGCATCCTGCATGCTTCCTCCCATTGGAGCGAGTCCGTTGAGCAAATATTACATTAATAGTTTATAAAGATTTTTTTTATAACCTCCCCCCCCCCCCCCCCACACACACACACAAATATGCATTACCCCTTTGACCAGCGCACACCCATAATTCCCACTTAAACTCTATGCTTTGAATTTTCGTTTCAGCAATATGACGTGTGTCAACCTCATTGGGGGGGGGGGGGGGGGCACGTGCTATCTTCTTGGGGCAAGAGATGAATATCCGGTCTCGGAAGGAGAAACGATTCTGATGATTTGCAATTAGCTATTGACATATTAATACTCTACGAAGATTCTTTAAGTAGCCCCCCCCCCCCCCACCCACCCCCGCACATACACACATACTGTACTAGAATTCAACCAAATGCGCCGAGTGTTTGATAAAGCCACTAACCCCTTGACGCGCGCATACCCATAAATCATATTTAATACTTTGTTCTAAATTTTGGTTTCTGGAATATGGCTCGTGTCACCCCCCATTCTGGATCGAGTCCGCGGGTCTCGAACTTATGGGGAGTCACATGGTATCTCCTTGGGATAAGTAATGAAATGACTCTCTATGGAGCCCTCTAGGGAGTGACCTAAGATGCTGGCTTCGGCGGAAACTCGTGTTCGTGCGACTCTTAATTATCGTTAAAAGGCCTTCCATAGACTGTGACTTTATTGTCTTCGGTCTGAACTCTTGGACTCTCTTGAATAAGAGACATACGTGATACTGTGTGGACCCTATGTAAATTAACTGTATTGAGTTTCGAAGTAACCCTGTGCCCAGCTCAGTTCACATAAAATTCTTCTCCCATCTTTGCTTCAGAAAGCTGACAACTGTCCCCCCACCGGAACGAGCTCGTTGGACTCGCGCCGGTGGGGAGTTTCGAGTCACCTTTTGGGCAAGGAATGAGAACCTCCAAGTTCATCTTAAATTTAAGTACCAATGCCCATCGGCGTCCGGTAAAGGGGTAAAGACTCTGATGACATGTGAATAGCGAGTGTTGAATTAATATGTTACCAAGGTTCTTTTTCATTCTATTTTTGTTTTTTGTTTTTTTGTTTTTTTGTTTTTTGTTCTTTTTTTTTGTTTTTTTTTGTTTTTTTTTGTTTGTTTTGTTTTTGTATTTGCTTTTGTTTTTCAGTGGTTTTTTTTTCGTTTTGTCTTTTGTTCGACAACCCCCCCCCCCCCCCCCGCCTCCACCTATCCCCTGCTCACTGGGCCCTATCCCTCGAGTGACGTAGTACTAGTTTACAAAAGTCACATTTTAAAACACTAGCCGTGAGCTGATCTATGTTGCCTGGGGGGGGGGGGGGGGGGGGGGGGTGGGGGGGGGGGTTGTCGTAAGCAAATACTTATGTAGGTCGTCCGTGTAGCCAGAAGAGATCTAGAATATTCCCTTGAACATGCCCTATACAGCGTCTCACCTTATGAGAAAGCACCCAGCTATATATATTAATGACTCCACGTACGTTTTTACCTGTGCATGCTTTAGCTATGCCAGTGTTTCAAGTCTCTCAGACTTGCATTGAACACCTCTTAATGTACCTTAATGCCAATCGTGATACTTGCAGTGGTGGAACGGATTCCACAGACAGCCCCCTCCCACCCCCAGAGAGCACCTTGAGGTGTGACTTCGCAACTTGACCTTTCTAGTTTAGGCTTTCCATTTTTGATTTGAAAAATTGGCGCGCGTTTCCTTATTGGAACGATCCCTCTGATCCTAATTTTTTACGAAAACTCGTGCCAGTGCTACTCATATTGTAAAATGGGTCTTTTATAGACTGTGACTCTATCGTCCTTTCGTCTGAGTTGAGAGTACGTTGGAGTGAGACGCACTCTTATTATTGAGAGGATCCTAGGTAAATTGATTTACTGCACCAAGTTCTTAAGTAACCTATTTACCATGTGCCCAGCGCAACCCATAACAATCTTCTGCAAATTGTATGTTTCAGTTTGTGTTTCGGAAAGTTGGCACATGTCTCTACACAGGAGGGGCTTGGTGGGCTCGCGCCAGTGGGGAGTTTTGAGTCAACTTTTGCACAAGGAATGACAATCTCTGAGTCCCCCCCCCCCTCCCGTAAACCATGACGCTAAAACTTTGACGATTTGCGTATAGCTAGTATCAAATAAATAATTAGTTTCGATTATCCTATAAGCCAGAATATATCTATAACATCGCCGTCACACACTTCCTCACCCTACAGGAAGGGCAACTGTTTATCCTTTATGATAATTGTACATATGTTTTTGCTTACTTTTTTATGTTTTATTTGTTCCGCCGTTTTCAGCTTCTCAACACTGCAGTACACCCTTTCTACTCGAGTTGAATATTCTTGTTGCTTTGCCCTTGGCCCCCTTTCATCAATCACAATCCAGCCTGAATGTAAGTCATATTGCTCTCTGCGAGCACCCCTGGGTGGCCACATGTTGGACGATGGCGGGTAATATAACCATAGACGAGATCCAGAGAAAGACAGAATACGACTTTAGATATATATGTGATCACATGTACCCAAATTCGGATGAAGACCCGGCTACCCCTCCAGAACAACTCCTGAACGAATGTAAGCACTACTCACCAAACGAAATCCCAGAAAACTTCAATATCCAAGAAGGAGGGTTTTCGTTACTCCATCTCAATTGTCAAAGTCTCAAAGCACACTGGGATCCACTTAAAGGGCTTCTCTGCGAAGTACAGGATTCTCGCAATCAGTTTGAAATTATTGGTCTTACAGAAATATTCGAAATTCCCCTTAATATGTCATATCAGTTAAACGGTTATCACAGCCTGATTAAAAACACAAGGCCCACTGGTGACGATGGACGCGGTGGTGTTGGAATCTATATCAAGGAGGATATAGCCTTCAAAATACGCCATGACCTTTCAATTTTCATTCCGCACGTCTTTGAATCCCTTTTTATTGAAATTCAATTTAATAAATGTACTAAAACAGTGGGGGTAATATATAGGCCCAATACTCAACCGAGGGCAGATATAGATCTCTTCCTGTCCAAATTAAATGAGTTAGTAGATAAACTAAATAATGAGAATAAAAAAGCTTATATTATGGGTGATTTTAACATTGTCCTCTTGAAAGCTGGCACTCACAGTAATACCGCCAAGTATATCGATATGATGATGAGCCATGGCTTTCTTCCTCACATCACAAAACCAACGCGAGTAACCTGTCACTCGGCTACTTTAATTGATCACATTTTTTCAAATAACCTATGTACATCCCTATCAGGTATCAATATTACAGATGTATCGGATCACTTTGCCACTTTTTATGCAGAAACTCACCCCAAATCTAAAGATATCCCAACGAGCACGCTGAGGCGTAAAATAAATAAAGACAGTGTAGCAACCTTTAAAACACTATTATCCCAAACTGATTTTTCACCAGTATTTGAGGCTAATTGAACCTAATTTAGCATATGATATATTCTCTAACATATTTTCATCAGCTTTTGAAAAGGCATTCCCATTGAGTCGTACATGTACGTCAATAAGCAAACAACTCATAAAATAAAATCCGTGGATGTCTAAAGGGCTCCTAACTTCATCACGTAATAAATCAAAATTTTACAATAAAAAACTGAAGGCGCCAACAGAACAGAATATTAAAAACTACAAAAACTACTGTTGGATATTCAACAAGATAAAAAAAACAAAGTAAAGCAATGTACTACAAAGAAATACTCATGGAAAACAAAGACAATTTACGAAAAACATGGCAAATTTTAAATGAAACCATACACAGGACCAAATGCGTTTCCTCCTTGCCATTATCCTTTAAAAAGGAGGATAATAAGGAAATAAACAATCTCAATGAAATTGCCCAGGAATTCAACAATTATTTTTCAAATGTAGGAAAAATTACGAGTGAACAAATAATCAACCCCCAAAAACATTTTCTAGATTACATGGATAATAATTATTCACATACCTTTTTTTAACATCCACAACACCGACAGAAGTTAGAAATGTTATAAATGCAATGAAATCGAAGAATAGTGAGGATTGTGAAGGTATGACCACATGCCTTCTTAAACATACATTTGATAAGATTGTAGAACCTCTGACTCATATAATTAACAATTCATTTGCCCATGGGATAGTCCCGAACAAAATGAAGATAGGTAAAGTAATCCCTATTTTCAAAGCAGGCGATGAGCATAAATTTAATAATTACAGACCGATTAGTATCTTGCCAGCCTTCTCCAAAGTGTTAGAAAAACTTATGTCAAATAGAATAACAAAATACTTAGATTCATTCAACATTCTCTACAAGCATCCATACGGATTCAGAATGTTTCAGTAGTTAGGGGAGCCACTATAGACCCAAGCATTTTTAACACTGAGTTTTCCATAGGGTCCATTGCCTTAGTGTTAAATTGTGTAACTTATAGACCCAAGAATTTATAGTTGTGTAACTTATAGACCCAAGAACTTATAGACCCAACATGTATGCACTGTGCCACCAGTGCATACATGTTGGGTGTATAAGTTCTTGGGTCTATAAGTTACACAACTATAAATTCTTGGGTCTATAAGTTACACAATTTAACACTAAGGCAATGGACCCTATGGAAAACTCAGTGTTAAAAATGCTTGGGTCTATAGTGGCTCCGCATCATGCTTTATGACCAGATCCTATAGTACATTTCTGGCTTATAAGTTTCCACTGTACATTAATTTATTTTTTGTAGTTTGCAAATTAATTTTTTTGTTTAGCTTAAATGTTTTTTGTGGTTTGCAATATAATTTTTGTTTAGCTTAAATGTTTTTTGTTTTTTGTGTTTTGCAAAATAGAAAAATAATTTGCAAACACAAAAAATATTTTCTAAGAAAATATATTTTGTGTTTGCAAATTATTTTTACAAAAAGCTTTTTCATAATTTTATGAAAAAGTTTTTTTGTGAAAATAAATTTGCAAACACAAAATATATTTTCTAAGAAAATATTTTTTGTGTTTGCAAATTATTTTTCTATTTTGCAAGTTTTTATTTTATAAGGAAATATTTTATGTACCCCAGACCTGGATTTTTTCCCGCCCTCGATTGAATTGTCGCATGAGAGTTCTTCAGTGCATTTTCGATCCTCAGATTGTCTATAGAAAGAAGGTGAGTTGAGGATTTGGATACATTTCATCGTCTGACTAAAGAAAATCATCTTTGACAGAGAGGAAAAAGACATGGAGCCAACGAAGATCAATTACAGTTCCGTAGAGAGTTATGAGAGAACCAAGAGGCAGAGAGCTGATAAAGAATTCGCCTTGGCTTTGAGAAAGTGGTGGTCGGCAACACTTTAGATGGAAGAACAACTTAAGAAGATTGAAGACCACCCATTCGTCAAAGACGCCACTCATCCGTTCGGGGAGATCCAGTACAAGAATCGACCAAAGCACTGATTTGATCTCCCCGTATATATGCAGGAAGAAGCTCTTGTAGGACGAAGTTATCCCTGGGAACAAGATTGCTTTACAGATGAAGATATGTTACCAACAACTATAGACGTGTGGGAAGGTGAATTCTTCACCGAAGCAGAGATGGCTTTACCAAACAGCTCTCTACGGAACTGAAGATTTTTAAAAAACGGCCCTTCTAAGGGCCAACCACACTATTAAAAAGAGATCTTCTCATGTACACAATCAAGTCTTTGTTATGAAAAGACAAAAAACAGTTCCCTCCCTAGAGTGTGACCCAATGTCTATATTAATTTAAAATCATTTTATATTAGGGGTTATCCATATGGTTTTGGGGTTTGTCATCTCTCCACCCTGTGTATACAACTTCTATAAATGGGGAAATTTTGTGCATGTCTTCTTGTGTTTTATTGTGAGCATAAGGAAATTATGCTTACAATAAAACACAAGAACACATGCACAAAATAAAAAATTAGGGATTCGCGTTGTGGTCGAACTCTCTGTGATAGTTGTTTTTTCTATAGTAAGAATAGTATTCATTGTATGTTTAGCAATCAAAATTATTTCTACAGTATAAACTGTATATCAGGTTACACTATAAAAGTTTTTGATAAGTATGCATACAATATTAAAACCTAATACTCTCAGTGAAAAAGAGAAGTGACTCTTAACTCTTTTTTACTGTTGGGAAATAATAGGGACACGGTGATAAAAAAGGGATTATAGGACTAACCTAACAAATTCGACAAAACTATCACAGAGGTTTTAACAAAAGACAAAACTGTATTTAAAGTTGAATCATTATATTGAAATGAAATCTGAACATATATACACCGAGATCTGAGTTTGCCTATCCATGAGAAAACCTATTTACATCAAGATTCTTTTTTTATGCTAGCTTTTTTATTTGATACCCAAGATTGTTTTTTGAAAACAATCTTGGGAGTCAGATAAAAAACTGATATCACTCAAGTGATCTGATTTTGAAACAAATATAAAAAATAACTAAAAAAACCCTATCTCTCTGTTTACACAAATGTCTGGCGAAAATTATATAATAGATGATTGACTTTTAATAAAAAACTTAAAAAACTAAAAGATGTAAAAAATTACCTCTGTGGGATTGTTTTGACACCTGATATTTATTACAGTTATTTCAAATAATGTCTATAAGTTTGCTCAAACCATCGTCGAACATCTCTATCATTCTCTTGGAAATTTCTTGGATCAAATTTGATAGTAAGAACTGTCTCTAAATCATATCCTCTTGCAAGATGATCTAAAGCAAATATACAGTACATTCCACACACAACAGTAAATTCACTTTGTAGTCTCATTGTATTTATTGTCCAGGAATCTGTATTTTTCACTATGAAATTGTATATGTCTCTATCTAATGGTGGTAAACCATATGAATCAAAGTAGATAGCAGAATGATTGTCTTTAAAATATATTGCTATCCAATGTTCTCCTGGTTCTTTTGATGAATCTGTGTTCACAATATATGCTTGTCTGTGTTTAGGTTTTCGTTTTGGTAACAAGTCTTTTGAACACACTTTTCCTTTTAAGGATGATAACCTTTGAGAACTGTCAAGTATAGTTTGTAATTGTATGGTTTCCATCTTCTTAGCCTTGAAAAAGGCTGGCACGGAGCCATTAATCAAGATATGCTGTATAATATGACCAGTCTCTTTTAACTAAATCTGCCCACTTTTGAATGTCTTTTTGGCAGTCTATTTCAAAGTCTATATGAGCACAATATTCTAATAAGTTTATTTTTCTTGCTCTCTTGTGTAGATTATATAGTATAGTCACTGGACACACTTTCTGTAAACACTCTGCAATGTTCATATCTATTAATGTTGTTGTGTTGGTTCGATTTTCTTCTTCACAGATATTTTTCATTTTCTGTTGAATGGATTTTGTCAGTTCTATCACTACACATTCTTGAAATAATGTTTGTATTTTTTCTTTACACATCTTGCAATGTTCACACTGACTCATCTTGTTTAATAGTCAAATATCACTTCTCTGAATTTGTTGATTTCTATCTCACTATCAAATTCTGCATAGACAACAACGTTGATCACCTCTGGAAGAGCTTGAGCAAACTGAAGTTCAAACCTAAGATTGCCAGACTTTATTGGGTGAGCCAAGGGCCCACTACTACTCTGATCAGGTGTCAAATCAATACCCCAAAGGGTATACCCTTTTGCATAATCCTGCAAAGATAAATTAAATGATTGATTTTATCCAAAATAGCCCATAGCTTCATACAATGATAAATATGAATTTAGATAAAGTCCACCTTCAAAATTCGGTTCAAAGGGACGTGCTTTAATGGAATGTCCATCTATTGTGATTTCCAACTTATTCAAATCGAAATGTTGAAAATTAAATGGATTACTGCCAATATCTCCATTTATATCTCTGTTACTAACTAAACCAAGAATAATTCGTTTTGGCATCTGTTTATGAAACAGATAGTCTTCTATTTTTGAACGAAGACCACTTCCAATAGTAAAAGTTTTAATTTCACTACGTCTTATGGGCATTTTATAATTTGTTCGATCTATTTGTGCATTAAGATCATTTGCAAATTTTGGAAATAAATCCAATGCCGGTATTCTGAATATGGCTTTTTGAATTTCTATTTTTCCATGTTCACTACCAATCAAACAAAATTTAGTTGGAGCACGATGCAATTTAATTCTCATCTCAACTCCATTTGGTAAATACTTATCTTGCACAAACAGATCTAAATGCAGTTTTCCTCTTAGTTGTACATTTTTGCTACCACCAATTATTTTAGCTCGCTCAGTCAAACCTTTGTTTGACGAAGCTTTACTTGTTTCTGTGAGGTGTCCAGGAGTATCTCTATACCACAACTCACTAGCAGCTAGATGTGTTTTTTTCACATCTTTTGAATAACTAAGAAAATTCTCAAAATATGCTCTATAAGGATAAAGATCTGTATTGGTGGTGATAAGATTGCCATTCAGTGTAACATCAATTTTACTGAACATGCTATGAAAAAAATTATTGATAGGAGCAATTTGTGTATCTCCACCCAAAACACTCCCATCTTGTTTTGTAATTTTAAATTGAACTTCAAGTGTAGATGCTGCAAGATCTAACCACTTGGTTGTTTGTCTTGGAATTAAAAATTCTATTGGTGAAGAATTATTTAAAGATGCAATAGGAAATTGTTCAATTTCACCAATATTTTCTATACCACTTGATGTTGGTGATACATTATCTGGATCAAAACTACTACCAAAATGTTCGCAAGATCCATGTAACATCATGATTTTTTTCAATCAAATATATCAAGTGGTCTTGATTTTCGTTTTGAATAAGCTTGTCTTTGACGTGTCTTACCTCTACGAGAACGAACCACAGACTGACGTTTTCGTTCTTGTTTTTGTCTTTTTATACCTAAAGCAGATTCACCAACTGATTTCAAAAGATCTTTTCCATGAGTTAATAAAATGTCTTTAGGTGCTTTACGTTTTTTTATCAATTCATTTGCTATTTCTAAACCATGTCTTAATCCATCTCTCTTTAAGGTTTGAAATGCATTTTTTGCAATTGGTTTTATAAATGGTGCAGCTGTTCTTATTGCTGTGCGAAAAATAGACCCTAATCCATATCCATATTGCCGTGGTACACCTTGATACACCGGCATCATTTTTTACAAATTTAATTTATGTCTCTGCCTAAAATGCAACTTGACAACTGTCTTGCCACTTGCAAACTGAATGGGTTTACCAGTGTTCCCATTTATATTTATACTAATCTGATCAAAATAAGATTTTGATACTGGTACATAATGTACATTATCAAATTCTATATGAGTATGTAGAGACTCTTTATGTGATTCAAATGGAATCACACGTAAAATAGGTGCTTCAATATCACCTAAAAATGTATAATCTGCTATGTCAGAATAAATAAAGATTTGATTGAAATCCACATTTAAGTCCACATTATATTTAAATGCACCTTTTGATGTGTTGGGAAAAATGACAGGAAAAATATTGTCTTTACATCCCATTTTTTGTAATAAACTTTCTGACATTTCAATACCCACTTTCCCAATACTATTTCCTACTATTTTTACACGCCCTTGGAGAGTTGAAAATCCAACATGAAATAATACATCAAATGATTTAAATATGTCTCCAAGTTTTTCTTGAATTTCTGTTTGCATTGCATCTATGACATGAGCGCCATTTAAATATGCACCTGATAAAATATTTAATTCAACAACAGCAACACCTTTGTGTAATGTATGTTTCAAATTCGTTTTATTAATATGATTTGATATTTTGCTATCTGTCACAATGATTTTAAAAACAGATTCTTCATCTGTAATATTTTTTGCTTCCGAAGGTAAAATTACTTCAACTAATCCCACTTCCCAATGTTCTTTATCAACATGAATGGGTTTAGATAATTGTGTTTGAAAACAACATTGGCTATTATTTGGAAACATATCCATAGAACTATCACTCAGAAATGTTACGTAAAATGAATTCATTTTTCTTATCTTGTGGTTGTTTCAAATATTTTAAACCTGGACTTGGAAGAATATATCCTAATGAACTACTTAATAACACTAACCACAATTCTTTATCAGGGCTTTGTAAACTCAAATGTGCAATGGCAGTAATTATAATACCATAAATGATAATAATCTGTGTGAAATAAGTGACTTGATTTTTTGCAACACGATTTCCACAAATTTTAAATTGTTGACTTTGTTGACTTTGTACATCAACACTTGTGGTTTCATTAGGTAATGAAGTTTCATTTAATGACATATTCTTTTTATATCAAATCTGATTCTGCTATCCAACTATCAAATTTCTTTGGATAACCTTCCCAATGTACTTTAAGTTCTTTAATAATTTTCTTTCCCACACGTCTTGACCGTCTATTAAGAATTGATTCAATTATATATTTTTTATCATCTTTTATACTTTGAATTTCTTGTGGATAAAATGTCCCTTGTATATTTTCACCACCCATATCTTCAAGTTTATAAGTGGGTGGTATTGTATGTTTTACATGAGTAATTTTAAATAACTCTTTTGTCCAATTTGGTAAATACCCTTTTTCAAATGTACGTTTGGTTTTATTAATACGTACTATATCACCAACTTTAAATTGTATTTTTTTCTTTTTAGACTTTTTTTTACCATACAAATGTTGAGATACTTCTACTTCATTTTCTAATGATACTGAAGCAGGAGTTCTCTGAATACTTCGATGAAAACTATGATTATATCCATCAACTAAATTTTCCAACACATCAATGTACCTTAATGTACGTTTGTGTGTAAAATATTTCCACATTCGTGTTTTCAATGTACGTTGAAAATGTTCAACAATACTAGCTTTGGTTTCAGGATTTTCTGTTGTGAAGAAATGAATGTTTTGTTTCTTTAAAAATTTTTGTACATCTTTATTTTTAAATTCAGAACCTTTATCAGATTGTAATGATAAAGGTTTACGTCCAGAAGTTTTTAAAATACTCTGAAAAGATTTTGTTAATGTCTCTCCTGATTTATTGTGAATGGGTATTACCCATGCATATTTGGAAAATACATCAATAACACAAACTAAATAACGAAATTGATCATTGTAAGATTGTAAACTTTGTAAGTCTGCTAAATCAATCTGCCATTGATGATCAATACCACCCACTATAGTCTTACGTCTTGAAAATTTTTTACGGATGGGTTTATGTAAAGTATAAGTTCTTTCTCCTTTCAACCATTTTTTCACTTGATCACTTGTGATGGAATTATCTTTACTATGAGCTGCTTTGTACAATTTTTGTATACCACCATAACCAGCAGGATGTTTTGTATTGTAATATATTTCAGTTAATAAATCATTCAATAAGCTTCCCATTTTTCAGATAATCTACGTTTTGTCAATTTACGCTTTAGTGCTGACTTTGGTGTGTCTTCACTCCACTGCACTCTATGACCTCGACGAACTTTACGTTTTGGAGGGGAGGATTGAGGAGTTTCAGACCAACTATCTTCTGGAGAACTTTGATATTTACTGGGTTTGGGTATAGGTTGTCTATTCATCCATAACCAACGTTCACGATTACCAACAAAATCTTGAGGGATATTTATATCTTTTAATCCACGACTAAACATTTCCCATCCACTCGGTTTAAAACCTTTTCGGTGTCTAAGAACATCATTGACTAAATCTATGATATTTGAACCTTTTATGACTTCTCCATCGTAACTTAATACACCCTGATCATCCCAACTCATGTGTGGATGAGATGATAAAGCAGATAATAATGAAGTTGCTTTACGTCTCATTGTAACAGGGACACTTTCTATAATACGATCTCGTAAAAATAATGATTTTTCTCCTGACTCAGGCAATGGAACCAATGTTGGTTGTAATGCCTTCTTATGTGACATTTGAATCTTTGTAAAGTTTCCCCATACTTTTGTTCTTTCTCACTTTCGGACAACTCTGAATTTCCTAACACAGATGATAAATCATTTTGAAGTTGTGCAGTATTTGTAACTTGTGGGTTAGGGGGTAGTCTTGGTCTTTGAGCTTTTTCATTTCTAAAACGTTGCATATCTTCTAACATTTGATAAGGTACAATAGCCATCTTTTTCATATTTTACTGACTAATTTATTTGCAAGATTTGTTGCAACTCCTATAGCAGGTCCAAGTAAACCAAGTAATGGTAAAAAACCACCTTTTTGATTTAAAATTTGTTTTTTCTTTTTAAGAGTTATTGATTTACTAGCGAGTGCTCGTAGTTGTTGACGCTTTGGATGTAATTTTTGTTTCTGACTTTTTGTTAGATGTATGTTGCCTTTTAAAAGATTATGACAGCATTCTGACACACAATTAATTAATTCTTTAGGTGCATTTTTCATAATTTGTTTTTGAAATGCTGGAGGAGTTTGACTTAAACCTATTAACATACCACCATATTTTTTAACTAAAGGAATTTTTTGTTTCTTATTTTGTCTCACCATCTTGCTCTTATAGAATCTAATGATTAAATGAAACAAATATAAAAATGTAATGCTATTTATACATGTGCAAAAACTTTATATTATTTAAAGTAAGACCTTATCCCTTTGACAGGTTTAGGTGTATTTAAAGCTGTAAAACGTGCCATTGTGGGAATCTTTTCTTTTAATGGTACATGTTGTGTATTTTGTCTAGAACCCATTGGGTCATGCAGTACATTTGGACTTGGTTTTATTACAGAATACATTGGTTCATGATTTTTAACACCATCTTTTGTTATTGACACTACACGTGTTAACTTAAGTGGTGATACTTTTCTTTGTCTTTGAAGATTTTTCACAAGTAATGCTTTTGTTTTTGTAGATGGAGATCTATGAGGTGCAATTTCAAAATTTGTGTACATATATTTTGGTCCTACCTTTCGTTGATTTTTTATCTCTCTAGAACTTGATGAATTATTTGATCTTTTCTTAGGGGATTTTCGTTTCCTTTTAGGTGATTTTTGTTTCTTACTCTTTGTTTTTTTGAATGGTGAATAGAATGATCTACTTGTCTTATGACCATCCCATCGAATTAAATTACGAATGATAACACCACCAAAAAATCCACCACCTCCTGGTTTTAAAATAATGTTTCGTTTTGATGCAAGATCAACTCTGGGATTTGCAAGTTGTTCAAGATCTTGTTTATGTTTATCCATATAGGTTAAAGTTTGTTTTGGCAATTTAATTTTCTTATTAAGTATGATTCTACTTGCTAATGTAAACCATTTTAAAATTTTCTTAAAACCTTTCTTAAGTAATTTTTGTCTTGCAAATGGACTTGTTTCTTGACCAAGTTGTTCCAAAGATTGTATGAATGATACCATGATGATGTGTAGTCGTTGACAAACTTTGACTAACTAACATCAACTCATTAGAACATGGGGAATTTATAGTTTTGTATAAATGATGGGACCACGTTCATTTTGTGTTACCCAAGGATGAAAAATATCAGTTCTTAATCTCAAAGACTCAGGAGTTCTAGGATGAAAATCAATTAATAAATAACCATGATCAATACTTGTTGCATCTTGATAACATGCATTTAAATGTGGTAATTGAACTTGATTTGCCAATACTTTAATTTGTCCTTTATCTCTGGTATTTTGAAATAAAATCATATAATGTGCATTTAAACTTATGGTACGACTAGATTTAGATTGTTGAAACATATTTTGTGTAATGTAAATGACACTTGCATTTCTATGATGTCCTTTTCGTGTGAACCATAATTTAATTTTTTCTTCATCTTTATCTCCTAACATATCATCAAAAACTACAAGATGGGGAATAGTGACATCACTGACAATTTCATTTTCATCATCAGGGATACCTTCTATGAATTTAATATCTTCACTTTCTTTAAGTAAAGTATATGTATTTTGCCATTCTTTATAACACCAAATGATTTTTTGTGGGGGAATTTGAAATAAGTCATGTTTCATATCAATAAGCTTTTTGACAAATTCTGTTTTTCCTGAACCACTAGGTCCCGAAATAAAGATATTACAAGGGTGTTGAAACAATAAACATTCACTTGATGCCATAATTGTATTTGTGTGAAAAAGTTTTTGTCAAATCACTCACTTATATACTTTCTGATTCCATACCTTCTTCATGTCTTTTAGTAGGTATTCGTTTTAAGGGTGCTTTTAACTCAAATACAGTTTCTGAAGAATCTATTCTTCTATCTATTTGTGGTACACATTGTCTATACAAGTAATTAATGATTTCTTTATCATAAATTATATTACCCCACACAACTCTTGTCCAAATATTTTCTATATTATCTTTGTAAAAAGCATTCATGATTTGTAATGCATTACAAAATTCCCCATACATTTCATCTTTTCCCAATTGATTATGAATAAACTCTTTTGTTATTGTTAGATAACCAGGAGTGATCAATTGAAATGCATATAATAATGCCTTACGTGTAATCTTGTTGTCTAAGATACGTCTTACTGGTTCCATGGTTGAAATCAAAGTGATGATTCTTTTGTCTCTTCTGATGTATTTTGTCCATCAGGTACTATATTACCTGATGCACAAAATACATCAGGACGGTCAGGAAAATCATTTCCTGCATTATCTGAAAACATTTTATCAAACTTAGTTTTGAATTGTCCTGCAGCTTGTCTTGCAATTATGGTACTAAATGATGTACTTTGATCATTTAGCACCATGAGTGCAAATAAAGACTTAGAATCTGGAAAATCATCTAAACACTTGTCATATTTTTTCATTGTTGAAAATATTTGATTTAAAGTGAATCCATAATCCATCACTGATAATATTTTATCTGGGGGTGTTTGCATACTTGTTGGTGGATTGTATAATTGACAATTTCTTATCAGTTGAATATAAGAACAATTTGGTGACCACTTAACATGTTCTTGCAAAGGAATATCTTTTTCTTCCCAATTCATTAAACCTTGTCCACATACAAAACATTTTACTTTACCATCTCCTATATAGAAAAATCCAGCTTTAGCTAAGTCTTCTTTCTTGGATTTTAAAATAGGGTTTGTAGTCATACTAAAACTTGAAAGTCTTCTTAACTCTGACAAGTATATAGGATAAGTAGGATTGAGTGGTAGAGACATCTTGCCTGCTCAGTGTTCAAAGTTGAAATGAGAAATCCGAAGGGTTCTTTTATGCCTTAGGCCCATAAGGTTTTGTGTCATATTTATCCACTACAAAATGGTTTGTGTACACAGATCTGAATGTTTTGGTTTGTAATTCAATTGTGACATGTCTGGTCTTGTTCAAACTTGAAATGAGAATTCTGAAGAGTAATTTTTATACCTTAAACCCATAAGGTCTTGTATCATATTTATCCACTACAAAACGTTTTGTGTACACAGATCTGAATGTTTTGGTTTGTCTTTCACTTGTAACTTGTCTGTTCTTGTTGCGTTTAATTCTATGTGTGTATTCAATGTTCATTTTATAATTGTGTCTGTCTTGTACACATTCCACCATGGATTCAAAATTGACTTTTTGTGATGTATTGTAATCTAATGTGATTCCTTTAACTTTACATGATGTGTGTATTTGACCATCTTTAATGTATTTGTAACCATAATTTTTTGGACCTAAACCTACATATTCAATAATTTTTGCATCTGGATGTTCATCTGTCCATTGACCTAACCTACTGTTTATAATTTGTGGATTCCAAAGTGTGGGGTTATGGATGTAAATACAACTGTCTGTGTCAAAGTATAATACCCGTCTACCCAAACGTCCTATTACTTTATATAATTCCATTCGTGCATAAGCTGTGACAAAAGATGCAACTGCAACATTAGCTGATTTGTGAGGTTCATAAACATCTGTAGATTTTGTGTAATTGACTAAAATACATTTATCATGATCAAACAATTCAACATTTTTAATAATGATGTCTTTATCTTGTATCAGGTCAAAATATTTTGATGGGTCTTGTATATATTCTGTTTTTGTTTTTAAATTGTTTTGTGCACTTTTCCCCCATAAACAGTTTAACATGGTTTTAGCAAATGATCTTTGTCCTGGATTTTTTTCAATATTTTCCAAATGTATGTTTTCAATTTGTGCATAGTCTTTCTTAAATGTATCTTTGTCTGTTTCTGTTTTCACCCAATCTGGATATCCACTGGCTTCTTGTTTCATTTTTAAATATTTGTTCACATAATGTTTGTAAATTTCTGAAGACCATTCTTCCCAATGCCAAATCTGATAAGTGTCAAGTAATGTGTATCCCATTCCCAATGCTTTAAAAAGTTCAACAGATGTCCATGTACCTGTAATACTGCGTTGATCTGGTGTGTGTTCACATTTGTCTAATTCTTGTTCTGCACATGTATTGCAAAGTGTAAAAACCATTTTCTTGTTGCAATGAATTGGTAATACTGGCATGTGTAGAGATTGTGGTGGTAAAACTTTACATTTGATAAGCCCCCTGTACTGTCTTATATTATTCATGTCTATGTTTTCTTTTGTGAGTATATTTGGATGACCTACTGGATATTCTCTGTGTTTATTGACATAAGGATAGAGTGAACAGATGTCTATGTATTTTATTTCATTGCCTGTGTTTTGGTCTATTTTATGATGTAATTTAATGGCATTTGTTCTCCCACCAAATAATGCTTCACGTGGTTTAATAGGATCCATGTTTGGAAAAAATGAATTTAATGTTGATTTTACTTCAGGGTTTGATTTGCAAAAATCATCAAATTCATGTTCCCATGTTATTCTCATGTTATACCCTAATGATTCTAAATGGTGTATGCGTTCCTGTGTATTGTTGTATAGAGTTTGGTAACTTAGCAAATTGATTGGATTTTTCTCATGTGTATTGTCTTTGTAACATGTCTTGCACCCATGCCACATACATCCATAAAATTCAAAGATTGTATTTGTGTCTTTGTGAAACCCATCAACATAATATCCCCCTATTTTAACTTCCCCACCATTGAGTGCATGTTGAATATGTATGTTTTCTTCCTGTGCAACTGTCTGTAAAAATCTAATGGCTTTAATGGAGTATTTGACTTTAGCAGGGTAACCTATGTCTGAAATGATTGCCATTTTGTTTTCTGGAAGTGAATTTTTTCTCCAAGCTTTTGTACATGCATCGGCTAAGGTAAATGCTTCTCTCAAGGGATCTATGCCATCACTATCTATAAATTTTTGTCTGAATTCCCCACACCCCCTACGCAAGATATCTACATCTGATTTACAGTATAATTCCATTTCTTTTTGAAAATCAAATCTGGCATTACTAGTAAATTTTTGGTTGTACCACTTGATAAAATCTTCCCTATCTGATGGAGACATTGAATCTGGCATATACAATGATGGATCTAAATAAGGACCAATATAATTTTGATAAGCTTGTATGTTTGCCAAATGGGGGAAATAACCTTTTGCTAATTCTGTCAAGCCAAATGTTTTGGGAAATTGTGCCAATCTCATTGAAAGAAAATTTAAAGAATCTATAAGTCTAATACCACAAGCTTTAAGTGAAAGAATTTTGTTCCCATTCATAATTACATCAGGAGTTGTTGTACCAGTTTCAATGAGGTGTCTTAAAATAAATTGTCCATCGAAACCTCTTAAATTGTGAGCAATAGCTGTTGTCCCTTTATGTTCCTTACTGAAAAGCCAATCACAAAAATCTGATAAAGTAGATTCCCCTTTAAATATTGATTGCCTATATCCAAATTTGTCACAGGAAATACATTCTTGATCTATAGATTTGCAAATACATTCCCCACATGCACGATGAGCAACACAGAAATTTGGGATATGAACTCCTGAGTCTTGTGTGGTTTCAAAATCAAAAAACACAAATGGAATGTTTGGTATTTTTTCATCCTCGGGTGAAGTGTATTTTGGAATGAAACATTGGTGATCAGAATTAACTACTTGTTGACAATATTTGCATTTCTTGAATCCTTCACAGATGTGCTTTCCTTTTGTTGGATATATTAGTGAATTGCATGTTTTACATTTTTGAACTAATTGACAAATTGTTTTTTCTTCTTTCCCCTTTCTAGTGATATGGTTATTATAGCATAATGGACTTCTAAATTGTCTATTGCAACTGTAACAGGTGATGGGATGTTCAGGAATACATTTTGTTGGAGCATAGCAAATACAACCAAAAGGGCACATGTGACGTTCTCTCTGTTGGACCCCTTTACTGCAAAGTTCACAATAGTAGTGACATCCTAAAAACCCTGTAATTGTAGTGATGGTATCAAAATGCTGGTCATGGTGGTAAATATGAATAACTTTACTATCAGTGGTGGTAACTGGAGGTTTGAATAAAAATTCACTTTTTGCATACTGTGGATGAATTTTGATGACATACTCTGGGTAAAGCAGGTCTTGTATTTTATAATATTCTTCATATCCACAAGGAATATTATAATCAAGACCTGCTTTGTCCATCAATGCCTTAGCTTCCAACTCTTGTGTCGGTCTATCAGAACGTTTAATATTTTTCCATTTCTTTTGCCAAAGATCAGAATTATCTCTATCAACATGACACTTTCCCACTACAATGGCCCGTGCGAGACACATTGAATCATTAACATTTTTAATTTCAATAATACTTCTCTTGTTTCCAACCATTTTATCAACAGATGAAAATGAAATTGGTGCATGTCGCCCAGACCCTTGTGGTAGAGAAGTGTGTGTTATTTCCAAAGATAATTGCCCATCATGGATAGTAAAGTTATCATTTGATTGTACAACTTTTTCTATTTCATCTAATATGGTGTTACCAGTGATAGCCGAAGCCTTAGTAAATGGAATAAATATACCTATTTCTAATCCTGGGTGGTTAACTGATATTCTCATTGGATCGTTGTCTTCTACTCCACATTCTTCTTTAATATCATCTACCAAACTGTCAAATACTTTTCCAAGGGTGTCAAATGGATTCTTTTGATTAAATTGTTTGAATGTTATTCTGCATACATGGGATTTGGAATGGAATTTTCTTGATGTTCTTTGTAGGAGTGGGTGAATGGTGTATATGTCCCTTGCTGATTCTACTCTCTGCTTCTTGTTATCTACTTCACTCTCTGTCTCACTATATTCTTCAATGGCTCTCTTCATCTTTTCTTCTATCGTCTTCTAGCTTTGAAAATATGTCTTGTCTTCTTGAAGTCAAAAACCCAAGTGTGAATCAACCTAAGATTCTTCCTCCTTTTATACTTTTTTAATGTACATTTAAATGTGCATTTAAATGTACATTTAATACCCACTGAATTATACTGTTAATAAATGTTTCTTATACACATTTGAAAAGTCATAAAATGTAATCCATTCAGTCTATGGGAAATATTCCTGTGGTAAATATTTTATAGCTTTTATTTGTTAGTGTATCTTTCAATCAACATTAACAACTGGTGTAAAGTATCCAGAGGTCGTTGGGTGTAAAAGACAGGAATGTTTTCCAACTCGGGGAGTTTTATTTATAAAAATAAAAAAACTTGCAAAATAGAAAAAACATTTGCAAACATAAAAAATATTTTTTGTTCTGAAATGTTTTTTCTGTTTTGCAAGTTTGTGTTTGTAAGTTACTTTTTCATAAAAATAATTTACAAACACAAACTTGCAAAATGGAAAAAACATTTCAGAACAAAAAATATTTTTATGTTCTGAAATGTTTTTTCTGTTTTGCAAGTTTATTTTTTAAGAACATATTTTTTGTGCTTGTAAATTATTTTTATTTTGTCATAAAAATAATTTACAAACACAAAAAATATGTTCTTAAAAAATAAACTTGCAAAACAGAAAAAACATTTCAGAACAAAAAATATTTTTTATGTTTGCAAAAGTTTTTTCATAAAAACTTTTGCAAACATAAAAATTGAATTAATGTACAATGGAAACTTAAGTGCAACACAAAAGCTAATTGCATTACACCATTTGGAATGTATTACTTGGTGGTTTTAAAAAACACATTGGTGTGAAATATTTGCATACTTTGTGATTACAGGGGATACGTCTAAGTTTTTCTCTCTTCTGTGTTTTTCGCTATGAAAAAACTCAGCTCGGAACCCCAAACCAAAGTTGTAGCTGAATCCCTTCAATTACAATTAACTTTTGTAACCACAAAGTATTTTATTTTGCCAAAACATAAGGGAACTATGAGGTTCACACCTCTTTGAATTGAATCTGAATTCCAACTGCGCCATGATCTTCTTATCCACTTCATCTGTACAAAGAACGATATTCTCTCCTCGCTGGTTCACTATCAAATGAACTGTTTCCCGCCATATTGAGATTATAAATATCCAACACGGATGTCTCAGAAAAAGTCACTCAAGCTTAACGACGATGGTTGGAATGCCTGTGTTGAATATGGATTTGTGTTTGTTTTGACAGATAATAGTCTATAACTTTTTAATTACCGAACGGATTGTGGTGGTTAAGATATCATCTTAAACTACAGCTCACAAGCTTTACGACGGTATATAATATGTTCAGATAGAATAATTATGAGCGAAGATATTCGAATAAATAGGGAAAAGTACGCATATGTTGGGAGTGCTTGACCCGTTGTTCTAAAAAATAATAAATTGTTCTGCTGTTAAATGCATGGTATAAGTCGCGGGGAACTCATGTATTTCAAAAATCAAGTTGGTCAATCACATTTCATTGATGGAAAATAATATTTCAGGTGTTATTCTGGTGTCGATAAAACACACAATGTTAAGTCAGTATTGATTTTGTGATTAGCAAAGCAGTGATTATTTTCAGCGAAGACGCGCTATATTTAAACCACTTCCCAGAAAATGACGTTGTGTTAAGTGACATTTTATTTTCCAGGAAATCGACTCTAACACTAAACGCATTTAACAACTGGTGTATAGTATCCAGAGGTTATTGAGTGCAATAGATAGCAAAACTGTTTGTAACCAAATGGATGTATATTTAAATAGTGTGTCAGTGCATTTAATGGGGCGCCTGTGTTGAATATGGTTTTGTGTTTGTTTTGGCAGATAACAGTCTATAACTTTTTAATTACCGAACGGATTGTGGTGGTTAAGATATCATCTTAAACTACAGCTCACAAGCTTTACGTCGGTATATAATATGTTCAGATAGAATAATTATGAGCGAAGATATTCGAATAAATAGGGAAAAGTACGCATATGTTGGGAGTGCTTGACCCGTTGTTCTAAAAAATAATAAATTGTTCTGCTTGTTAAATGCATGGTATAAGTCGTGGGAAACTCATTTATTTAAAACATCAAGTTGGTCGATCACATTTCATTGATGGAAAGTAATATTTCAGGAGTTATTCTGGTGTCGATATAACACGCAATGTTAAGTCAGTATTGATTTTTTGATTTGCCAAGCAGTGGTTATTTTCAGTGAAGACGCGCTATATTTAAACCACTTCCCAGAAAATGACGTTGTGTTTCGTGACGTTTATTTTCCAGGAAAAATCGACTCTAATACCTAACATTACAATTCAACACGCATTTTGTTTATCATAGGAGTATAATTGTTCGGATAACTTTTAGATTACAATTAATTCATCGCTTATATTGGATATTTTACTTGAATCATTTTGAAGGTATTGGTGTATTTTTCTTCACTACATTTGTAATAGGATTGACAGTACATTTTTTACAACTCAAATAACAGATAGCGTTCTTGTATTTGCAAATTCATATTCGTACAAATATATGAAATATGATTTGTGTGAATATGAATTTACAACTAGGGACTATCGACTTGATATTGTAAGTTGATAAGCTTTCAGAAAAACTCAAAGTACCGGCGCTATTGTGTCATTTTTTAAAATCGGAGAGATACCCATGGGACAAACAAATGTAACTTGAGTGGCTATTTAACAAGACGGGAAGGGAGAAATGACAATTTTTACATCTTACCTGATACAGAATTGAACAGTCTTTTTCAAGGCTACAAAATATTGGAAAGAGATTTTTCTTTCTAAACAAATAAAAGTCTCAGAAAGAGAGACACAGTTCCATTACCCATTCTGTGAGTGACTGTTGATAATGAGAGTTGTATCAATGAGAGATATCCAAAAACAAGTTTGGAATAAAAAATGTTGCAATTACCCCTCCAGGATTGTTTATGGAGAAAAACAGTGGTGACAAACACAGATTTAACAGTGAAAACTCCCATAGACAGTGGTTTGCCAGAGAAAAAAATCTGGTCTGGGGTACATAAAATATTTCCTTATAAAATAAAAACTTGCAAAATAGAAAAATAATTTGCAAACACAAAAAATATTTTCTTAGAAAATATATTTTGTGTTTGCAAATTTATTTTCACAAAAAAACTTTTTCATAAAATTATGAAAAAGCTTTTTGTAAAAATAATTTGCAAACACAAAATATATTTTCTTAGAAAATATTTTTTGTGTTTGCAAATTATTTTTCTATTTTGCAAAACACAAAAAACAAAAAACATTTAAGCTAAACAAAAATTATATTGCAAACCACAAAAAACATTTAAGCTAAACAAAAAAATTAATTTGCAAACTACAAAAAATAAATTAATGTACAGTGGAAACTTATAAGCCAGAAATGTACTATAGGATCTGGTCATAAAGCATGATGCGGAGCCACTATAGACCCAAGCATTTTTAACACTGAGTTTTCCATAGGGTCCATTGCCTTAGTGTTAAATTGTGTAACTTATAGACCCAAGAATTTATAGTTGTGTAACTTATAGACCCAAGAACTTATAGACCCAACATGTATGCACTGTGCCACCAGTGCATACATGTTGGGTCTATAAGTTCTTGGGTCTATAAGTTACACAACTATAAATTCTTGGGTCTATAAGTTACACAATTTAACACTAAGGCAATGGACCCTATGGAAAACTCAGTGTTAAAAATGCTTGGGTCTATAGTGGCTCCCCTAACTACTTGTTTCACTCAACTATACATCCTGTGATGCAACTTCTTAAGCATATAGGATCGGAAAACAATAAGGACACTAAGAATGTTACCTTAGCAACATTTTTAGATCTCTCTAAGGCCTTTGACACTATAAATCACAACATTTTGTTGTGCAAACTTGAAAAATATGGATTCAGAGGCATAAGTAATAACTGGTTTAGGAGCTACCTATCCAACAGGTATCAATACGTCCAATATGGTGACAACAAATCTGATTTAGCTAAAATAACTTGTGGTGTCTCACAAGGATCAATACTTGGTCCCATACTATTTTTGTTGTATATTGCGGACGACACTTCTATGTATGAATCGTCATCGAACGTTGAGCTTCTTGCGGCACGTACCAATGATGAACTCAACAAAGTGTATGAGTGGTGCTCAGCCAACCAGTTAGTTCTAAATGCAACTAAAATATATGTTAGTTCTAAATGCAACTAAAATATATGTTGATAAATCCTACACCTAATAATAGGAACACTGTTAATCCCGATTTTTTTATAAACAACGAAAAAATTGAAAGAGTAGGTCCCCATGAGGAGGAACAAACTTTGAAATTTCTGGGTATAAACCTCGATGAAAATCTGTCTTACCAAGCCCACGTATCTAAAGTCAGCTCCAAAATAAGATGGGCAAACTATGCACTAAACAAAGTAAAAAAGATATTACAACATGAAGCTCTAAAAACCTTATATTACGCCCTAGTCCATTGCCATCTGGTATATGGTATCCATATTTGGGGCTCTTCAAGAACTGTAAGGAAACTTTTCATACTACAGAAACGTTCACTCCGAATTATAAATAATAAAAAAATATAATTCGCACACAGACCCTCTTTTCTTGAAAGACAAGATTCTTAAAGTTAACGACATGTTTGTTTACCAGGCCTGCCTTTTTATATTTGACTATAAACAAAACAAACTCCCCCAGTCCTTGAATAATTACTTCAGCATTGTTCACAACCCATCATATATGAACACCAGACAAACGGGGCAATTACGGATAAGCAAAACACGGACAAGATCGTTGGATAAATTACCCATGTATGCGTACCCGAGGTTATGGAATGAACTGGGTGACGAATTTCATAACTTAAGTAACCGCAATGAATTTAAAAGAAAACTAAAATTGACATATTTGTCGTCATATGCCGATAATGTCCAATGTAACAATCCATATTGCCCCGACTGTAACGCGTAGTTACTTCTAATACAGACGCCATTATTATCATTCATAGGGCCTGTTACAACCAGTAGTGTATAAATTTACCAGTAATGTCGAAATCGACCAGTAATGTCGAAAAAATTAACCAGTAATGTCGAAATCAACCAGTAATGTCGAAAAAATCGACCAGTAATGTAAAAATCCGTAATGTCGAAAAATTAACCAGTAGTGTCAAAAAGTGACGACCAAAATGACGATTTTTTGCAAAAATTTCAATATTTTTTCGGGTTGCTCAAATTGTACATTTGCCTATATTTATCGACTTTTAACCATTTTCGCGCAAGTTTAAACACATTTACCCCAGTAAATATGGAATTTTATGTTTAACAATTATTTCCCTCTTTCATATCCACAACATAATCCATCCTATTTGCTCTCTCTCTCTCTCTCTCTCTCTCTCTCTCTCTCTCTCTCTCTCTCTCTCTCTCTCTCTATGTATCTATCTCCCCTCGCTTTCTATCCCATGTCCCTCTGTCTCACCCCCCTCTCTCCATCTCTCTCCATCATTCTCTCTCTCTATCCCCCTCTCCGCCTGTCTTTGCCCAGCTCTCTTTCCCCATCCCTCTCTCTCTCTCTCTCTCTCTCTCTCTCTCTCTCTCTCTATCTCACCCTGCCTTTGCCCTATCTATTCATCTGTCTGTCTGTCTGTCTGTCTGCCTGTCTGTCTGTCTGTCTGTCTGTCTATCTATCTATCTATCCCCTGTCCCTCTGCCTTTGCCCCTACCTCTATCTCTCCTTCTCTCTCTCCCCTTCTTTCTCTCTCTATCGCTCTCTCCCTATCCCCTTTCCCTCTGTCTTTGTCCAACTCTCTATCTCTCTCTGTCTCTCTTCCCTCTCTCTCTCTCTGTCTCTCTCTCTCCCTCTCTCTCTCTCTCCCTCCTCCCCCCTCTCTCTCTCTCTGGATAGATAATGAATTGATACGACGCTGAAATATTTAGTCTAGTATTTAGCGCTCGCACAGATAGACATACAGTCACACATGTAGGCTGGCAAGTGTGTAGGCAGGCAGGTTAGCAGCATCCAGTCAGACGGACAGAAATCCAGACAGACAGATAGCAATGTGGCGTGTGAAAAATAACCCCTAGACGTGGATAGACAACTGAATGACGGAAAGACAGGCAGACCTACATACAAAGATTGATTGGTTGGTTGATTGATTTCGTTTACGACACTTAGTTTAAAGCACGCGCACCATACACGTGTCATTTCGGCATGTGGCTTGGCACAGGAAGTCAACGTGCACCTGGGATAAAGTGTCATTCCCAAGGACACAACTTAACTGACCTCGTCAGGTATAGAACCCGGATATTCATCAAATTGAAATGCGAGGCAATTTCTCGATTGAGCTAATAGTGCTCACCACGTACATGCGCGAAAATGGTTAAAAGTCGATAAATATAGGCAAAAGTGCAATTTGAGCAACCCGAAAAAATATTTAAATTTTTGCGAAAAATCGTCATTTTGGTCGTCACTTTTTGACACTACTGGTTAATTTTTCGACATTACGGATTTTTACATTACTGGTCGGTTTTTTCGACATTACTGGTTGATTTCGACATTACTGGTTAATTTTTTCGACATTACTGGTCGATTTCGACATTACTGGTAAATTTATACACTACTGGTTGTAACAGGGCCATCTAAACTCTCCTCAAAATATCACCTCTCTCACCAGGCCAACCATTATCCACATCTTCCCCTTAGTTTAAAACAATATTTTATCCAAGGAATAGGATCTTAGTTTGAAGTACCTCTGAGTATCTCGTCCCATCCATCGTTTCTCATAGTGGCCTTCCGGGTGTGCTGAAAGCGGACTTATATTGGGGTCAAGGCATAGTGAACATTGTCTAGTCTCGAGTTAATCTGCAGTGTTGAAGATAGCATACTCACTACAAGGGGGTGGCAGGTAGACAGTCAATCTGGCTATGTCATCTCCATGCGGTATGTTCATTTGCACTATGTTTTGTAAGAACAATTTTGTAATCTACCCTGTTATAGATGTACGTTTATACCGCAAAAATAAAGAATCTAATCTAATCTAATCTAAAAAAGTCCTCTAATTAAACGGGGGTATGTTCGGAGGGTGTGATAGATTCAAAGAATGTATATCTAATTGCCACAAACAACGCGACAACGATCCCAAATCATCAAAATCTGTCTAAAATCGCCGAAACGGACATAACGAAGCCCCATTTTTAGGCTTATAAAAATATCACGTAGTGCTATAAGGCGCGTTTTATTAAACTAGAGTAGGTTTCTGGTTCGGGTATCCCCCTACTCCTCATCTACCTTGTAGAATTATCAGAAACAATCCGACAACTATTTTTAGTGTCTCGGGCTCCTTTGGAATCCCCTGCTTCTGCCTATCCTGATCTATTCTGTAGCGTATATTCTCCATTCCTTGCCCTGTCCTGTCCATTTTATGACTTCCCAGGTCTCCAAGAAATGTTCTGACTTTCCTAGATGTGTTTGTGTGATAGTGCACTGTGTGTACACATCACATGTAACACATGGGGATATGCTAGTCGCGACGATATGTGCATGTGTGCTAGTGCACAATGTGCACACAACACAGGCAGCACATAGGCACGATCTGGTATTTGAGGATAGCTATGACTTGATGATGTACTATTTGGGGGTACTTGTTGAAGACACCTTTTTGGGATACATTCTGGAGGATGTATTTTGGAAGAGGTCTCTTTGAAGATACCTTTGGTCCCTAATCCTATTCAGCTCCTGGCTTCAAGACCACATCCACACCCTTCCTAGCCCCAAGGCCACCACTGCTGACTTGTCCATAGCTGAATGAATGAATGGATGTTTATGCAACAAAATTACTGAATTGTGGCATTACTAGAAGCTTAGCAGCTACACCAGATTCTGTCTCGACATCTAACCTTTGCCAAATATTTAATAGACTCAATCAGTTAGCCTCATTCATTTTAGCCTGTATCAGTTTATACAATGCCTACTCCTACTGCAAACTGGGGTACCTTACATATAAGTAACTGTACATCGATCGTACCGAGATGTGCTTACGTGCTAGTACGCAATGTGTAACGTTAAATACAGACTACACGCATTACCTGAGCATATGCCAGATGTGGCGATATGTGCTTATGTGGAAATGCACAACGTGCGCTCAACACTTGCTTTTTACAGGTACATTCGGTGAAATAGGGGATTCTAAAGGCATAGACAGACTAAAGAGTGGAACAAATGGAACATGGAGTAGGTAGTTGATGGAATGTGATTGTGCACAATGTGTTACAATATGAACACATCGCATGGAGCACATGGGCACATGCTTGGTGAATGAACGAATGAAAGAATGAATGAATGTTTAAGCAACAATATACCAATATACTGAGTCAAAAAAGAAAGTATAATAGAAACAAATGTGAAAAAAGTAGCATGATGGATGAAGTATAGTAATTCTAATGTTGCATGTTTGTGGACAAGAAGTCGTGCAAAGAGTTTAATGACATGTTGTTGTTGTCCACCTAACTATATACAATTTTATTATGGACATCATAATATCACATCACATGCTACCCGATAATGTCAAATTGAATGGATGTGTTATGTTGTGCAAGAGTTGTGCCTGAGTTATTGAGAAAACACGCTAGTTTTTGTTTTCCGACATTTTAAAAAATGCCAAGGTTAACAGAAAATCAGAGGTTGTGTGCCCTTGGTATGCGTGAGGCTGGGATACCTCTAGACAAGCTCTCTGCTGAGTTCGTAGTCACTGTGTCCACTATTCACCGTCTCATTGGAAGGTATAGAACCATTGAATCTACTGCTGACCGACTGCGTTCAGGTCGACCAAGAGTTACGAACCCTGCACAAAACCGACACATCAGAACGTCTCACTTGCGGGATTGCTTTGACGAGGACAGCAGCAATTACTCCCGGTAGACCTAACAGTAGAATCAGTGCACAAACTGCCCGCAACAGACTCGCTGAACACGGCATCCGCAGTAGGCGTCCATACCACGGACCAATCCCTACCCAACGTCATCGTATCGTCAGAATGGAATGGCGTTTCTTCTCAACCTACTCACAATTGGCTGTAAGTGCAAGCCCTACTTCGGAACTAACTCAAGCTAAGAAACTTTTCCGAACGAGTTGGAAAAGTGGAAGAGTGCAAAAACAGGAAAAAGATCGAAAAAGGGGTCGAGCGAGACCGGGCTCGCCATTACAGGTACTCTCTCTCTCTCTCTCTCTCTCTTCTCTCTCTCTCTCTCTCTCTCTCTCTCTCTCTCTCTCTCTCTCTCTCTCTCTCTCTCTCTCTCTCTCTGCACACCTCTTGCATTTACCGTGCTCATGCGCAACAACCGTGACGTCAATTCCTTTTATTTCCGCCATTGTAACATGGTCGAAAATTGTGTAACTCGTGCTGCTCCATTGTTTTTCCTTCGTGAACAACTTGATTTTGACTGCTATTATTGTCATTAATGTGCAAGTGGACTGTATCCTTTTCTCAAGCTCTAAATTCATTATAATATTATTTTTATGCTCATTTTTGCTTGTATTCTCTTACGTTCTCGGGGCAAATGTAGACGTGCCTCTTCGGAGATTTCTGAGAGTGCACGTGGTGGCACTGTCACGCAGGATGTTGATCAGCCTTTTTCGGTAGCAAGTTCATCTGCAACTGTTGACGGTGCTGGTGCTGGGATGCCAGAAGTGGAGACTGCGGTCTCTCTTCCTTTGGTTTCTGATGTCAACCTTGGGGCGGCTGTTTTCGTTTAGAGCTTTCCGAGGTCAGCTCTGTCACTCTCTGATTTGCCACCTGCGCCGTCGACATTTGCTTGGGAGGTTGTTCCTGCTGATCCTATCTTGTATGATAGTGGCTCTGCCATCTCATTCGGGGATGATGTACAGGGTGCGAAGCTGTATCTGCTGGTGTCTCTCTGGGCTCTCAGCCTTCCCTGATTTCTCAGCAAAGCTGTTTGGGTTTGCTGGTGGACCCGTCTCATCTGGCTAGGTTTGCTCCTGGTTGGGCCGTTCGGTCGCTTTGGCAGCGATTCCTCGTCCCTCGAGCGAATCGTTTGTTGTTCCGCCTTCCCCTGCTGAGCCGACTAGCAGGATGGGGCTGGGACTTTTGGCATCCAGAGCCTGCTGTTCGGCAGAGGCCAGTGACGGCTCCTGTTAGCTGTCACTCTTGGGACCTTTCTCCGGTGATTGCTCGCTGTGTTCAAAGTCTGGCTGTCGATCGATGCTTGTCGTCGGCCTCGGAGGATGGGCAGTTGGGGCCTTCTGTCGCGCAGAGGCCAATGGCAGGTTCCTGTCATTCTTGGGACAATCCTGCGGTGTCTTCTCATCGTGTCCCAGGTCCAGCTACCGATCGACATACGCCGACGGTCTCTCTAGAGGATTTGCAGGCAGGGCATTCTGCTTTGCAGAGGTCAGTGATTACCCCTGGGCGTCACTCGTGGGATTATCCTCCGGCGTCTTCTCACCGTTTGTCTGCTGATTGACGTTCGTCGTCGGTCCCTTCTCGGGATTTGGGTTCTTCTTCTAGAAGGGTCCATTGGGAAGACACTCCGTCGGGCGCGGCTGCTACGACGGATTCTCGGGGTGAGCTGAGGCTCGTCGTTCTGGCACTAACCTGGTTGCTTTCTAGCAACCCTCGAGTTGGCTTTCCTGTTCCTCTGAGGCACAACCTCCTTTGGTCGGTCGCAGAGATTCCTCGCCTGGCCCTTTGGGTGCTGTTCAGTATTCACAGGCGGCTTCCGCTGGTCAGCCCAAGTTGGGTTACGTCTCTTCTGCCACAGAGGATGACGATTTTCTTGAAGGCGACGGGCCCCCATCGTCATTCTTGGGGCAGGCTTTAGATTTTGTCTTTGGCTCATTGCCAGACATTCAGCCTTCAGACCAGCCATCCCTGACCGTCCGGCCTCAGTCCTCTGTGGAGCGCCGCAATCCTGTTGAGCCTTTCTAGCTCTGGGGTTTCTGCAATCGGCTCAGATTGCTGTGACCTTCCAGGGCTTGGACGCCAAAATGCGTTCCAAGGTCCTGAGGGTTCTTTCTTTTCACGATCTGATGCTTTTCGGTCTCCGTGTCGGTTTCGTATCTACAAATCCGTCTGTCCACCAGTCTTCCAAGGGATGACTACTGTGGACGAAGATTCTTCTTCCCTCGGGTTGACTAAGCCTAAGTCGGCAGTCCTCCCGATTTCGGTCGTTGAATCTATGGTTGGCCTGTCCCGAGAGATGCTGGGCATGTTATCTCTCGCGGATCACGTCGTCGCTGCCCTAGCTGCATATTTTCCGCCAGGGGAGTTTGATGATGCTCAGGTGCGTTTTGCGTGTTTTGTCGCAGTCTCTTATGAACCCGACACACGCTCAGCCTGTAACACGGCTAATTTGGAGCTTGCACGCCGGAATGCAGTGTTGGATACTTCTCCATCCCTTTCTTCTGAGCAGCGTGCTGTTTTGAGTTCTGCTTCTTTGGTTGGATCTCAGCTGTTCCATGGTTCCGTGGAAGCTGTCTGTGGTGAGGTTCTTCGTCACTGGAAGGACCAGCTTTTGTTTCGACAGCTGGACCAACCTGCTGCTTTTGGTGGTGGTCGTTCCAGGCCCACCAAGCGCCCCGCTGCGTAGGCCACGTCGGGGACACCTTCGGCTCCGCCCGCTCCTTCTGCTCAGAAGAAGCGCCGTCGCGGCCAAGATCGCTGGCAGCTTCAGGGAGGTAAGTCTCGGGACTCTGTTGCTTCCCGAGTGGGTGGTTTCTCTGGCGTCGCTGAGTTCCAGAGTCAATTGCGAGAAGTTGGATCTCCTTCCTTCTCAGCAATTTCGACATTTGGGAATGGATTTCAACACTCTTCATAATGTGTTGTCGGTTTCCAATGCATGGACGATGATCCTCTCCGCCTTGACTCGGAACCTGCTCCGATCCTCTTCGATCTCGGCCAGGACTTTCTTTCGGATGCTGGGCCTTTGCGGTTCGGTGACAGATCTCATTCCGCTGGGTCGCTTGTTTGTCCGACCTCTCCAACACTTCCTGTTGGATCACTGGCGTCCGAATGTGGATTATCTGGACCGGGAACTTCATGTTCCTCGGTCCCTGCTTTGTCACCTCCACCCTAGGACCGCTGTTCCCTGGTTGACTCAGGGTGTTCCATTGGACCTTCCTTCGGCCGATCGCATCCTTTCTGCGGGGCTGGGGTGCGACGTTGGACCCTCTCGGCCTGTCTACTCACGGCGAGTGGGACAGCGAGCAGTTGGCCCTTCATATCAACCAGAAGGAGCTCCTTGATCTTCTGTTGTGTTTCCAGCAAAGGATCTCTCGCCTGTCGGACCACACAGTACTACTTCTTTCGGACAACTCGACAGTGGTGGCCTACATGCGGAATCAAGGTGGCACACATTCGATTCCATGTATCGGCTATCTCGGGATCTTCTAATGTTGGCGCGGGATGTAAACGTTCGGGTGGCCATTCGGCACATTCCCGAACGTCTCAACGTCCTAGCAGACTCCCTGTCCCGACGCGACAGTGTATTTCCCACCGAGTGGATGCTGCATCGGTCTGTGTTTCGGGCGATTTGCGAGCGGTGGGGCGTCCTCTTGTCGACCTTTTCGCCACTCGCTGGAATCATAAGGTAGAGACCTTTGTCTCCTCTTTTCCAGATCCACTACCATTTGCGGTAGACGCTCTGTCTCTGGGCTGGACAGGTTGGATCGGATGTGCCTTCCTTCCTGCACCGATTCTTCCTCGGGTGTTGGCGAAGATTCGCGCTTGCAGTTGCAGGATCATTCTGATCGCACCTCTGTCTCTACAGAGGGTGTGGATCAATCTGCTGCGGCCTCTGTTCGCAGATCGGCCGATTCGTCTACCTCTACGTCGCAAGCATCTTTCCCAGGGTCGTCGCAGGAAGTACCACAACAACATGGCGAGCCTGTCCCTTCACGTCTGTCTTTTATCAGGTCCTGTCTTCGACGTAGAGGTTTTTCGAGACGAACACTGGAGTGCATTTCTGCATCGCGGCGACATTCCACTGGCATAACTTATGCTGCTAAGTGGAAGGTTTTCTGCCGCTGGTGAACAGCTCAAAATGTGGATTACCGTAATCCGTCAATCGCTCAAATTGCGGATTTTCTGGTATACCTTTTGGACCCCAAAGGCCTCCAGCCTGTTACTATTAAGGGCTATCGGTCTATGATGTCCGATACATTCTCTTATGTGGGAAAGCGGTGGATCGGTCGTAATCTGTTTCTCACCAAACTGATTCGGCACTTTTCTCTGAAGAGGCCTCGAACTTGGAATGGGTGTTGCATTGTTTGTACGGGGCGCCATTCGAGCCTTTATCTGAGACCGATATGCATTTTCTCATCTATAAGACTACTTTCCTTCTCGCGTTTGCTTCTGCCAGACGTGTCAGTGAGCTTCATGCTCTTTCTGTTGAATCTGCTTTCTTCAGAAATGATGCTAACAGTGTAACCTTCACTACTGATTGCGCTTTTCTGGCCAATAATCGGCTCCTGATTCGGTTCCTCCTCCCATCTGCATTCAGGCTCTCCCGGAGGCCTTTTGTTTGTCCTGTTCATGCGGTCAAGACTTATATTAATCGCACGCAGTTCATTCGGAGGGGTCGGAAGAGATTCTTTCTGTCTCTCTTTCCTGGGAGGCAGTCGATCTCTTCCCATTCTATTTCCAGGTGGATCTGTCTTGCAATCAAGCTGGCTTATTCCAGTTTGTCTGCTTCGGATCTTGTTTCGAACCGGTTTAATGCTCATGAGGTTCGTGCCATTTTTACACCTTGGACGTTCTCCAATTCTGTTTCGCTCCCGGATGTTATGAATGCGGCTTACTGGAGGGATGCTTCTACTTTCTCCTCCGTTTATCTCCGCCACCTACAGCAGCAATCTGAGGATCTTTTTTCTTTAGGCCCTCTCGTTGCTGCTCAGGCTTTTGTGCACCCTCATTAAATATGTTTTTTTTCAGGTTTGTGCATCGCTCAGCCTTGTTCTTTTTAGATTCTTCTTTCTTTCTTCGTTTACAAGTTTCACTATTATTCTCTGTCCTCCTTGCATTTCTTTATGCTACGCTTGTTGGTATTGGTTATGTGATTCACCTCCTCCTATTGTTTATTCAGCCAACTGTAAATAATTACTTAACATACCTACCACAATTGTTTACCGGAGGCCCACCCTCCTTGGGGATATCTTTGATATCGTTGCCTCCCCGCTAAAACACAAACTTCTCGTTGGCGGAAATGCGGAATTGACGTCACGGTTGTTGCGCATGCGCTCGGTAAATGTAAGAGGTGTGCAGAGAGAGTACCTGTAATGTCAAGCGCCGGTCTCGCTCGACCCCTTTTTTTTTGAAAAGTTTCTTAGCTTGAGTTAGTTCCGAAGTAGGGCTTGCACTTACGTTACAGCCAATTGTAAACAATTGTGGTAGGTATATTAAGAAACAAAATTTACTAAAAAATGTTAATGTTCGCTGGACTCAGTAGCGTTGGAGCACAGTTTTAGAGATGAATCACGATTTTGCCCACAAAGCGCTGATGGCAGGGCAAGAGTGTATCGCCGACGAGGAGAACTGTTTTCTGATGCTTGCGTGCGGGAATGCGACCGTTTCGGTGGGGGTAGTGTAATGGTTTGGACAGGCATTTCCTTGCACCATCGAACGCAGTTGATCCTCATCGATGGTAATCTGAATGGACAGCGATATAGGGACGAAATTCTTAACGCTGTTGTTGTCCCGCTGTTCAGCGCTAACGTCGGATTGTAGTTATTCCTGCAAAACAATACCCGATGTCACATGGCGCGTATCTGTCGTGACTTTCTTGACGAGCAGAGCATCGAACTTATTCCCTGGCCCCCACTTTCGCCAGATGTGTCTCCAATCAAGCTTCTTTGTGATCAATTGGACCGTCGGGTACGACTTCCTGATCTTCAGATGTTAGGCGATTTACGTAATGGTCTGAGGCAGGAGTGGAAGGCAATACCACAGGGTGACATCCAGAGATTTATCAGGTCCATGTGCCGTCGATGTCTTGCCATCCAAGAGGCAAACGGTGGACATACACGCTATTGACTGTATGTATGAACTTTTCATTTCACCCCATGTCTGAATTGCGACGTCCTGACGTGACGCTGGCAACAGTAAGAACATGGAATTATGCAAATTCATACAGCTAGACTCGAAATATGAATTTACAATAATTTGTGTGGGATAAAAGTCGATAATACTAAAAAGAATTGCGCCTCTAAGTTTATTATACTTTCTTTTGTGACTCAGTATAAAAAAACACTCTAAAAGATCAATAACACACAGGGTGAAAATAATAAAAGTTTACAAATTTCATAACATTAAACATGTATACAGAATAAGTTTAGTACATTTTCTGGAGATGCCATTGCCAGACTGTCTGTCATCCTGGCGTCTCAATGCTACTTACATCAGATGTTTGTCTGAGTAGACGTTGGTGTCAGTTCAGATGTCTCTGCCATTGGTTCATGAAAGAGACCTATTATTATGATTTCAGGGTCCCGATATAATGGGTGCTCTGTGGATGAAAAATGGAGTTCTGTAATCAAATTGACTGTATGAAAAAGGTGTCATTTCTATCCCATTCTACTTAAGGGGGCCGCTACGGATATAAATGTGGTCTGCAATTGTTGCGAACTTGAAGTGCGCCCACATGGGTTAATGAAGCTCGGAAGAATAACAATAGCTCTCCAGTGTTTTACCCAGCCCTTTTCCTGTGGAGGTGTTATTGTGGCCATAAAATATTTAATAGACAATTTCAATTTGGATAGAAATCATATTTTATGTGCAATGTAATATTAGTAGAAATTAGAGATTATATGAAATTAACAAACCGATGATCAGAGTTCAAGAGGACTCTGATTCATACGCTCGAGTGGAAGCTAGATGTTCTGTTGACAATACCAGGCATTCTCTTGCTGACCAGTATTGTCAACTAACAATGATATTGCAATATTTGTTTCTAGATATTACAATAATATTAGGCAGGAGTTTCTGGAATGCTGGGTGGAACATCATAAGGCATCACCAGATGCTGAGTTGCAGAATTGTGTATTCCACAACACAATTCTGCCAGTTAACCGACACCCATCGGAACACGTTTTTGACTTTGAGATCCTATGAACTACATGTAGACTGACTGGCAGTTTTCATGGTGTTGGGCCAGTTGTCTCATGCTCATCACCAATGCGTGAACAGCCTTGTTACCTGCCTCTTGCATAGATGGATGCTGTTAGTTATAAACGTTGTTAGTTTATCCTATAAACTTTGTTAGTTTATCCTATGGTAAGCTTGAACTTTATTGTTACACTTTGTAAATATTAGCTGGAAATGACCAGCAGAGTTTGATAGTAGAGTTAGGTAAATGTTAGATAATTTGATTTTAGTGTTTGTTACGTCACTGTCTTAATTGGCAAATGAGAAGTTTGTGCATTTACTGGGAAGCGGAAAACTCTCTGCCACTTGCGTTCAATATTGTCTGTGAAAGAGACTCTAGAAGGCCATGGGCTGGTGTGACTTTGTGGTTCTGTCAGTTAACACAATGAACTTAGTCGCGTATTAGAGCTGTAGATCAGCTAGGGAGATTAACCCTACCTTCGTAATAGACATATTTAATTAGGGGCCGTTGCCTGCAGATGCATTAAAATCAGTACCCACAACCCTATACCAGTAGCAAACAACTAATCAGAGTTCCAAGTGCTAGCCAAATTAATTCCAGGAAGGAACAACAGTGCAAAGCATTCGGGAAGTGCACAGTGGTGGAGCGTGCAAGACATTCAGGAAATGTGCAGTGTTGGCACAAAAGTGTGTAGTAGTGGAATAAATCAACAAAACCCAAAAGTGTAACATTTGTTTGCTTCATAATATATCTGCAGAAAATGACTACCCCATTAACCCAAGCACAAATAGAAGTGGCAATTCAACAAAAAAGCTGAACAACAAGCTGATGCCATCTCAAGTCAGCAACTTCAAGACATGCTACAGCAACTGCACAACTTAACTACACGTCACCGGCAGCTGTTGGATGCTGAACTTGCTGCCTTTCATAACAAATTTTCGCAGCCCAAGAACAGCAGTTGGTGGAACTGCAAATGCAACAATTACAAGTGGGTGGAGATGATGAAAGGAGGTTGGTGATGTGGAAGAATCTGCTACAACTGCACAAGCCATAACAAAATTACACAACACAATTCTAAAATGTAACAAAAATATGGCTACAACAGCTCACGCGATGCAAACTCAGCCAATCCACTCCCATATAAACGGTTCGATGGGAACCTGAAAATTACCAAGCATGTATCAAATCCCTAGAGTTATATTGTGCAACAAATGAGATTCTTGGATTAAAAAAGAAATTAATAGCAGCACAAACTAGTGAGTATGTAGTGAGTGATTTTATTTTGCACACAATCCAAAGAGACCCAAACAAAAAGTGGGTTCACTTGCAGAAATACATGAAACTGAGATATTCAGAAATCATGGGTAACCCCATGATGGGGAATTATTTAATACACTTTAACGGGAAAAAGATGACACAACTGTGTCTTATGGCGAACGATTGATCGATCACGCCAAGGATGCACATGGTAATCACATAGATGAGGATTTCTTGGAAAACATGTTGGCAGACTATTTTTGTGATGGGATATATGATTCAGATATGAGACAAAAATTGATTAGGAAGGAGCCCCCAACACTAGAAAAAGCTCTAGCGATGACACTTTTCGAGGCAGGTGTAAAATTCAAACATAAGGCCATAAGAAATCATTATTATGAGTATCCAAGGAGGGATGAAAGCCCAGGTTATTCAGGAGAAGTTCCCATGAAAACAGACGCAATGAAAAAAAGTTCATTTAGCAACAACAGGGAGGCAAATTTAACAATATCAAAGACAGTACTGGCAGGGTGAACCGAGGTATCTAATTCAGAATAGAAGGGTTGTGCAGCAAAGGATTATTAGATACTGCAAGCCCATCTGCCATCTCTGCGGTCGTCCTGGGCACTTCAAATGTGCTTGTAGGGTGAACATCGCTAGACAAGTAAGGACATTAGAGGTGCATCCCCAAACCCAATGACAGCAGCCACAATCAAACAGTGTAGGACAGACTTGTTTCAGTCCAGGTTCTTGCTTTTGATGCAGTCAATTTGGGCTTTAAACAGCCCCATGCAGGGTTAATTTGAACCATTTGAACAAGTAAAAATGATTCTCAGTCAATACAGCAACCCTCAAGAAATGTGCAAAGTGCAAACCACTATACTCAGTATTGTGAATGTATTAAGCAGTGTGACAGATGCCCAGTAAAGTGGCATTTTTACAAAGATTGTACTTGAATTTTACCAGAGAGGAAATTTACTAAACAGGAACTTGAATATATGGAGAAACATGGTTATAGATATGAAAAATATCCCAGAAATCACCCCAGAAATAGGTAAACACACCTTTCAAGTGCAACTGAAATTAAAATAAGAAAAATATAGGGAAACAGAAATCAGGAAAACAATTAAAATATCAGGGGAATAACCCAGAGAATCAGAAAGTGAACAGGAAGTAACCGAGAAACATAAACAGGAAGTGAAAACAAAATTTATTCAGAAACAAAAACCAGAAGTTGAAACTGAAACAGGAAATCAATCTAAATACCCAAAGCAACTTCCCACAGCAACAGGAAGTGAAACTAAGCACCAAAAATAACTTCCCTTAAAGGCAATGTTAATCATGGTCCTGCATCATTGAACATGATCAATGTTGGGAAGCAATGAGTGATAGCTTTATTACATTCTGGTGCTCAGACTTCTTGCATTAGTATAACATTTTGGAAAAAAATTAGAAATAGACCAAGCTTTTTGGAGATAAAGATACTTTACCTCGAATTGAGGCAGTAAGAGGAAAAGATGTTAGACTTAGAGGTCTAGTGAGGCTTTACTTTTCAATTGCTGGAATTGCTCAGGTGCATGAGTTCCTCATCTTAAATGAACTTAATCTCAAAGTGTATGATGGGGTGAACATTTACTTTGAACTTAGGAATTAAAATTACAGGGACAGCTTATACCTATTGTGAAAGACTTGCATGTTAGTTGTTTGACTCGATTAGAGAAGAGTCAAATTGAACTTAAACCTCAGACAACTTATGTCTGTTTGTACAGCCAGGCTATAGGGGCCTAATCAACTTTTGACTGACTTTTTAGAACATTATGGTTTAAAGCAAGGCTATATAGCCGAACAACATGGTTTACCTGTTAGTAATAGTGTAGTGAGTAATGGTGATGGACATATTGCTGTGATGTTGGTGAATAGCACCAACAAACATAATACATTAAGGAGAGGCTGTCTTGTTGGAAAATTGGAACCTGTAACACAGGGTGAATCCTTTGTTGATGTGAAAGAATTTATGACAATGATGACCCTAAACAGAAAGTTCAGCATTGTGACAATGATATTAACGAAGTGGCTAATAAAAGAGGCAAAACAATGCAATTAATTAAGGAAAATGGAGACTTGTTTGCACAGCATGACAGACTTCACCCAAACTGACACAGTCACTGTGAAGATTGACACAGGTGATGCAAAGCCAATCAAGAGAAGACCTTATATGGTGCCACTTACAAAAAGACAAATTGTGGATGATGCTATTCAAAAAAGGCTTGGAACAGGAATAATTTGACGTTCGAACAGTGCCTGAAGCCTCCTTTGTCTCTTAGTAGACAAGAATGATGGCTTCAAGAGTTTTTGTGTGGATTTAGGCAAGCTGAATCAGGTCACAAACATCACCAGTTGGCAGCCTCCATTGATTGATGATATTTTTACACTACTTAATAGATGTAAATACTTTACTACTCTTGATACGAAGTCAGACTTTTGACAAGTCAAGATGGATGAAGCTGATAGACATAAGACAGATTTACCTCTATTATGAATTTAATGTCATGGCTTTCAGACTCGTATATGTGCCCTCTGAGTATCAGCAATGAATGGCAGTAGTCTTACTAGGATTATAAAACTTTTCACTTGCTTACTTAGACTATCTCTTAATTTTAGTAAAGATGTAAAGTCATATATTCAGCAAGTATTTAAATGACCAAGGCAACACAAGTTAAAATTGAAAGCTAAAAAGTGTACATTCTCTCAAAGTGAAACTGCTTGTCTTGGCTTTGTGATTAGTCAAGGTGGTAGCAAGCTACAACCCATAAAGGTCGAGGTCATAAGAGAATTGATACCCCCATAACAGTAACAGAAGTTAGAAGTTTCATGGGTATGGTTTCATATTGTAGAAGATTCATACCAAACTTTAGTGAAATTGCACAGCCCCTGATAGGATTTTCAAAAGGCATGCTAGATTCCATTTGAAAGAGAATCAACAAAAAGCTTTTGAATACCTGAAAGAAATGTATCACCAGTGCCGATCCAGACTATCTAATGGATAATGTAGAAACTGATAAAACATTAAGAGTAGAGAGTAATAAATAGTGATAGAATAAATCCTCAACAGAATGCACATGCAAGTGTTGAGAAACGAGGTTTACCCTTGGAACCAAAGAGTATAAATTATAAAAAAAACTTAGAGAGGAAAAAGGAGCAAGAAAAAGATGGCAAATTGATGGAAATTCAGAAAAAATAGTTTAGTGCTAATACCCCAGCTAATATAAGTAAATGCCACCATATCCACTTGCACAGATTGCTTTGGATATGAGTGGATCATTTCCAACCATACTATCTGGAAATAAATACATAGTTTCATTTTCAGGTTAACCTGAAGCATTTCCAGTACCTGATAAGAAGGCAGAAACAGCTGCAAACTTATCAAATATAAACCGAGATTTGAATGTCTACTTGAACTGTTTGTAGACCGACAGTGGTTCTGAAAATTGTAATGAGATAATGAAATATTTGACTGTGCAATTTAAAATACATCATGCAACAACCTCTTGCTATCACCCTCAGTCAAATAGCAAGGTAGAAAGATTTCACAGAACTTTGAATGATGGTTTGGCTAAGATGTCTCGTAAAATATTGGAGACATGGCATTTATTTTTAAATCAATCACTGACAGCTATTAGGTTTAATGGAAGCAAGTCCTCAGGGTTCTCTCTCTTCTACCGTTCATATGCCAGACATGTCGTTTTACCATTGGAGACATTCTTAAAACTCGGAACAAAATATGTGGGGGAGGAAGCATTACAAGAACAACGGTGATCATTTATGCAACAACAAGCTAACGAAAAGGAAATAGCAGACAAACAAAAACGTCTAGGGGTTGTCAAGGCCAAACAAATTCAGTTTAACATTGGATATCTAGTAATGTATAGGGATGGTAGACAAAAAAGTAAATTAGAACAAAAGTGAGAATATCCATTCAAAGTTATCGAGAAAACTGGACCTGTGAGTTATCAAATCAGAGATCAATTGACAGGTATAATTATAAAGTGTCATAGAGAAAACATAAGTTTGGCTCCACAGGAGTGGGAGCTGCCTGACCCAATTAGGGTGAAAAGAAACAAAAGATATGTAGCACATGTGCAGACAGTAGAAGTGAAAGCAGTGAAAGTGACGAAGAGGAACTTGCATCTTTGGCCCCTCTTATCGGAGAAAATGGACAAATCAGCGAAAAATCGTATTCTGAAGATGAAGGAATCACTATGGAAGTGTTAGTTGATAGGTTATGATGCGTCCATGAAAATACGAAAAATTCTCAACCTGCTACATCGATGGAGAAGCCACTGGAAGTAAATGCATTGAGAATGGAAACAGCAGAGTCGAGGTCTGAGGAATCAAAATCAGAATGAGATTGCTTCTTTGACTGCAGTATAAATCAAAGAAACAGAAATAAAACCCAAATGACAAATGGAGCAAAAATATGAAATTTTGTAGATAAAAATGGAGCCACCCTTCGAGAGAATGGGTGGCATGAAGTTCAAAGAATAGATTATAAACCTTGGAGCAACCAGGAGTAAATATAAATATAAAATGATTTAATGTGCTATATGACTATGGAAGAGGATAGGATATGCGTCATGAGAGGCAAAATTATACTGACATATAGTTTGACAAAAAATGTAATGAGAATGAGTCCTTTGCTGTCCTGCACAACCAGCTTGATGGTTGTTCTGTGTTAGAAAAGACTTTCTTGAGTTTGACTGACTGGTTGTAAAAAGAAAGAGCATATTTTTAATAAAGCATTAAGAATCACTCTTGACGCCCATCCATGCCTTCCGTCTCATTGGGAAGATGTTAAATTGGTACTTATTTGGAAGTATGTCGACAATAACAGTTAGTGGTGGTAAAATAATCTGAAATAAAGCCATCTTTACAAAAGTAAAGGAAATATATATGGTTAACAGTTAACCAAGTATGTAGCAGAATTGGTACCCTTAATTCATTACATGCAGTGGGTTGACAATAATGTACAATTTTTGAATAACTTTTACCAGGAAATTGATGAAAATATTTGAACAAAACAATAGTGGAAACAGTACGTTTAATCCTGCTTTTCATTTGATAATAGTGTATTTATGCCAGGAGGTCAGGTTCATAAATAATCATTTTGAATGAGTAAAGGGGGACCTGGATGATTATCACAAATTAAAAGGGAATACACCCTCATCTCGAAATCATTGAGGGTTAGTAAATTTTGTGGGTGAAGGGTTGAGTTTCTTATTTGGAACAGTCACTGAATCTGATTTAAAGGGGTGAAAGAAACTTTACGATGGCTGTCATTGAATCAAGCAATGATGCAACATGTACAAAAACAAAGTTTGAGTTTGATTAAATTAACATATCATTCCAAACAAGAGAATCGACTATTCATGGTAAATTTATCGCGAGTAGTATCTCTTTCACATGGACAGGAGGATCGTGTATTACAAGAGCATGAAAATTAGTTAACTCTTTTAGAACATTTCACACATTCGTTTCAACAGATTGAAACAATGTTGAATCAAGTTGGATTAATGTAACTGACAGCAGAAACATATATGGGAGATCTGCATGGACAGATGGATGTGCTTGCAAATGAGAAAATATCGCCGATGGCCATCAGTCCTACTTTGTTATCTTCAATATTAACGAGTATTCAAGACAGACTTGAAGATCATACCCAACTTCCATTGAAAATTCAAACTGAGTTGTGGCAAGTGCTATCATTTGTTGACAACTGCGACAATCTTTGTAATCTTTGTTATTTTAATGACAATTCCATTAATTAATACGAATTTCCAATTTGAGATTTTCAAAGTGCAAGCTTTGCCCATCCCATTTGTGAATGTAAGCCAGAGAGCATCAAAAACTGTGAACAAATTAGTAGCTATATATAGATTGAAAACTAATACATTAATTGTGGATAAGCAAAGAACTTAATATATACCAGAATAAGGTTGTGATAAATGTGTGGATGATAAGAAATTAGTTTGCCTTTAGTGGGAGCAGTCAAAACGATACATACCACCTCTAGTTGCCTATTAGCACTGTTTCTTAATATAATATTTAAAAAAGTAGGGGATATCCAAACTGATGTCGATATTTTTGGAAAATGTATTGGATATGCGCGATTGGACGCATCAATATGTTACCAAATTTAGTGTGGATCATGAATGTCACCAGCCCATGAAAATTTGTGCAGGTTTTTCGCACGAGTGACCCGTCAATGCAGGGTTTACAATCGGTACTGGAACCAACACCGATATCGGCAGTACTCGGCGTTTTAATTGGTACCGATTCCCATCCTTCAGAACCGACAGTTCTGGTACTCGTAGTCATTATATGTGAATGTGATACACGAGTAACACGACGGAGTCTACACGGGCAGTAAAGAGTTAATTGAATGTTTCCATAACGTTGGAACTGCAAAGACTAGAGTCCCTCCTCACCGTCCCGTGAGTTCCAATGTGTTGTATGTGACTACTGGCACATAGAACACATTAGAACTCAAGTGGCGACCCGTTTGAGATGGACTATAGGATGTCGGATAGGTGAAATCTATATAGTCTACTTCAGATTATTACTGTGTCTTACTATTAGAGAGCACATTGATTCCGAGTACGAACACGCGGGGTTGCAGACATTGATGAAAATTGCTGCAAACAACAAACTGAAAATGCATATTTGAAAATCACGGGCAGTAGACCTATTGTTCAAAGCTTTGTAGTTTGCGCGTGTCCCCTTAGCCCCCCCCCCCCCCCACCCCGTGTTTCTGATAATCCGTGATCGGCATTTGTGGCAGCCTGGCAGGTAGGTCGATAGTTGTAGATAGATTTTCAGTTTTTGAGCCTAAATAACACGTGTTTATTGATTGAATTTTACCCCCCAAAATCACTGTTCAGTCTTTTTTACCGATTAGAGTTTACATGAATCGACTGCGATCGAATTTTCACTTGCATTATCGGAATATTAGTACCGGTACCGACCCAGTATTCGCAGTACCAGTACCGACCCAGTTCCCGGTTCTGAACCCCAGTTCTGTACCGATAACAACAACAGTGGAACAGGCTGTACTTTGCAAACCCCGCGTTAATGTCTATTGGGTACATTTTGAAATTTTCATTTGTACTGACGGACTTTTTCGGAGGTCTCATCGTTCTTTTCTTGGTATCAACTCGTTCATCAATAGTTTCTGGTCGGAAACGTAACTTTTGAGGTATTCGAAGACTGACACATGACGAACGTTTACGTGCCGTTGGCATGTTGGAAGCAGGCAACAGACAAACTGCAGTGGCCAAAATTCTCAACGTTACTCAATCAGTGATTAGCAGGTTGTGGTCACACTACCGTCAGGCAGGCAATGTTGATGACAGATGTCGGTCAGGTCGTCCGAAGCACAGCATTACGTAACTGCCATCAAAGTGCCTCAGAAATTGTACAGCAGATGCACCGAGCGACAGATGTGCGAGTCAGTGGTCAGACTATCCGACATCGCACACACAGCTGGAATTTGTACACTCGACGACCTCGAATAATTCCACGTTTGACGGAACGTCACATCGCAGCAAGGAGTAATTGTGGAGTGCGACAGCGCTGGGACAATCGTCGGTGAAGCAACGTCATGTTTTCCGATGAATCGACGTTCACTCTCGACTTAGATAACAGGCGAAACAGAGTGTGATGGCGGCGGAACGAACGATACCATGACGTAACCGTTAGACAGCACGGTCGTTTTGTTGGCGAATCGGTTATGTGATGCGGAGGCATAACCATGACAAGCAGAACAGTATTACATGTCATCCAAGCGCATGTCACAGGATAGTACTACCGCGACAACATGTTAGCAGCTCACGTGGTGCCATTTGCGCGACGTTACGGCCGTCGATTCATTTTCCAAGATGACAATGCAAGAGCACACAGGGCCTGTGTCACAACAGAGTTCTTCCATGAGCAGAACATCACTACATGGCCTTGGCCAGCACTAAGTTCAGACCTTTCACCAATTGAGCATGACTGGGATATGTTTACCAGGCGCCCACGTCAAAGCCAACAGCCCCCTACCAATGTCTAGGAACTCGCCACTGCACTGTAGGAAGACTGGAATAACATCAGTTAAGCTGATATTGGATGTTTGGTGAGGAGTATACCACGTCGTATCCGCGCTTGTCTCACGAACCGAGGAGGATTTACACAGTATTGAGGTCTTGGACTTAATGTGGTAAATTCTCTGACAGACCGTCCATGGCGTCTACAGCTCAGTGCATGGAATGTGTGCTTGCCAGACACCCAATTATTCCTGGAATTATTCAACAGATGTCACAGTGCAATGTCTCAACTGTGTTTTTGATGAAAATATAAATATATTTCTTCATATATCTCACTTTTATATCCCCTCCTTTTTATGAATACCATATGAAGCCCAAGATAAAGAATCTGTGTACAACTGATGTGAAATTGAACAGAGACTTACCTTTTTCAACACATACTGAAGAAGGGCTTTGGTGTATCACTCCTGACGTACCATTGCGATTTTCAATCACGTTTCCAAGATGTAGGAATCTAAAACCACGCCGAATAGTGCCACCAATTGGTATACTAGAACCGAATCATTTGTGAATTGCAGCTGGCGGCCAGCTATTACTAATAGTTATTTTCATCGCAGTGATAACATTACATATCATTTAGTGTCTAAGACGATTTGTCCAATTTTTCGTTCACTCAACATCAGTTTTTGACAGGGTAATTATAACAAGCTTTGCGATTCCAAAACCATTACAACAAGCGGAACAGTTAAAAATGAATGACCTATTACAAGAATTAGATAAAATGCAGTTGACCCCGCTAGAACCATTTGAAGTATCAAAATGGGCACACTTTGTGGGGTGTATGTAATTATATTGGAAATTTACTTGCTTATACCACGTATTAGGGAACAAGGTCATATTAAGTTATGAAACGTAATCTTAAGGTATAAAATTAAACGTAATGTAAGTTCCTAGACATTGGTAGGGGTCTGTTGGCTTTGGCGTGGGCGCCTGGTAAACATATCCCAGTCATGCTCAATTGGTGAAAGGTCTGAACTTAGTGCTGGCCAAGGCCATGTAGTGATGTTCTGCTCATGGAAGAACTCTGTTGCGACACAGGCCCTGTGTGCTCTTGCATTGTCATCTTAGAAAATGAATCGACGGCCGTAACGTCGCGCAAATGGCACCACGTGAGCTGCTAACATGTTGTCGCGGTAGTACTCTCCTGTGACATGCGCTTGGATGACATGTAATACTGTTCTGCTTGTCATGGTTATGCCTCCGCATCACATAACCGATTCGCCAACAAAACGACCGTGCTGTCTAACGGTTACGTCATGGTATCGTTCGTTCCGCCGCCATCACACTCTGTTTCGCCTGTAATGGAACACCTATTTTTTCTGCTGGTGTATGTGAAATGTCTAATGTTGCATTGAACACTGAGGAAACTGATCCTGCATATACGGTTATGGGACAACCTACAAACATTTCGACATCAACATGACAACCACCTGATGAGATCTTGACAATTTTGTGATAATTAACTAAAGACTGTACGACAAAAGACAAACAAGACAAACCTACAACATCTTCGCCTCAACTGTACCCATTAGTGATCTATAATGTAGACACTGAAGAAGTGTATGCGAGCTTAATAACTCGAGGTTCAAATATGCTAACAAATATTGGCATACAATGATAACAATATAATGTTGAACAGTATTATTTCTGTTTCAGTTGTTGTACAATGAGTGACTCAAGTGGTAGCGAAATAGTAGATAGTGATGAAACTGGAGAACTTTGAATTGAGCATCATTGTAGGGGTCAAACAGACGAGTAGGAGGAACATCAGTGGAGTGATAGAGAAGAAATTTATCAAATTCCATTTTTATACACTGTCTATCGATTGCCGTGGGAGGATGCTAATTATCAATTTATGCATTGGATAGAGCCTCCATCTGTAGTTTGCCCACCAACCTCTCGAACACCCCTGACTAGGAATAACATTGTTCATCCAAACACTTATGGGTTGCAATATTTTCGAACACACCATAATCTGACGTCGGAACCTGAATTCGGATGTCAATATTATGATTTCAAAATATTCCAGTCTCCATTGAAATTGAAAGAGATATGGTCACATTATGCTTGCATCTCGATCTCGATTTCTACTTATTTTAAATTGCCCTGACTTGGTTTGTCGAGAACATATGACGAGATATCATTGTCACAGAATACTGCTGTTGAGGGCATGGGGAAGATTTTGGGATTGGAGAACCCGACGAAGGACCCGTTTTAGGTCTAATGGAAACACCAGACATAATCAAATGTATGTTTTGCAAACACAACGTCATCCTGACTGTGATGCTTAAACTTTTAATTTTAGAATGGGACCCAATACCATATGCAGAGTAGTTCGAATACTATTGTAGATAACGAGCAATTGTTAAAGACAGAAATATCGTACTGTTACTGTAAAAGTGTTTCGAGATTTCATGAATATTTAATAATATTTTAGTGTGTTTTGTTTATTCAGTAATAGCTGTATATAAAATGTTAGTGTGTTTTGAGGGTAATAAGTGAGAGTCGGCAGGTAAATCCACATCAAATAATGGCTAAAGATCTCTCTGGTAGTTTAACGAGATAAGAGGTCGAAAGTAATGCTAGGTCAAGAGCGTTGTGATGTTATGGCCTATTCCCAACAGGAAGTGCATTGGTGTCGAGGTCGCTACTATGAAGAGAACATTCCCGAATGTGTACAATGGCGATTGGACATAGAGTTTATCGTGTACATTTTCCATTCAGAAACCAAAGTAGTATATACAAAGAGGTTAAATTTTACAATTGCCTTAAGATGAATCCATAGTGGAAGATTTGTCATGCCCACTTTACAAACTTCGGTCATACATCGATGGAACGAAGGAGGTTCTTCTTCTTTCGCGAATGAACCAATATTTACACTTCTATATAGTTGGCGACACCCAGGCTGGGATGGAAGATAATTTACAAGCCCTCGTTTGAGACTACAACTGCGGCCTGGAGTGGATGGCTGGTGGGTTCGAAGATATTTCCGTCAATGGGGCAGCCCCTTAGACGAGGTTGAAACTTAATAATTAACAATTAATCTAGCCATTGGTATATAATTACATTGTTAATGTAGTTATACGTTTTGGGTCCAAATACTCAATTCTCATTGGTCAGCTGGATGGAAACGTCATGACCAAATATAATTCATTTTCCAACAAATTCATTTGGTCGAACTTTGACCCGCATTTACGGTAGAGCGCAGTTGACAGAATGTAATTCGGGCGGTGTTTGGGCGGGTTTTTAACCTTTAGCTCTTCTCGCAGTGATCAACTCCGGTGCTGTTTCTTTGGTGACATTTCCCAACTGTGGCATAAAGCCCGTTACTAAAATACTCGTTTCCATTTCTAAAGTTGTGAAAATTAAAGATTATTTGCCTTTGAGATATCATTGAGACGGAACAAAGGTCTGCGCTAGTTCTTGTTTCCAACGACTGAAAGTCGTATGATTTTCAACAACGGCGAATGACCATTCGTGGGGGAAAACAGTAGTTGAAACAGTTACGGAATGTAATTATAAGAATTGAATGCAATTTTTATAATCTTTATTGGAGTATGAACGGGTGGGAATGGGATTCATACATAATTTGTACCCATTCCCACGCGTTCATACTCCAATAAAGATTATAAAAATTGCATTCAGTTTAAATATTTCTCTAGGCATTCTTCCATAGCCTAATCTGTTATTTCCTGTAGACTGTGGAGAAAAGCCGATAGAAACACGGGTAGCTTGTGGTTGTCTTTTGGCCCAATTCTTACGATAGTGATTACGTTCAATTTCTGATGTTGATTCAGAAATAACACATTAAAAGTCATTAACAAGTAAGGAATATGGCAGGGTTTAGATAAGTAGTCACTGGAGACGCTTCATATATAAGACAATCTGAAAACTAGTTCGCACGTGGCTTGACTGTCAAAAAAGGTATTAGAAGCACACATACCCACGAGAGAGGAAAAAGTAAAACAAGGTAAAAATGAGAAATAGAGAAGATCGAGAGAATAGCGGTCCCGTGTGGGCATAAACAAATAATCGTTTTAGAATTTTTAGAGTTTTTTGCATATGTTGAGTTTTAGTGCATTTCTTGTGATTCATTTTGAGTTGATTTATATTGCTTTGAGATTTTGAGAAATTGGAGTAGTGGAAAACATATATAATGACATCGGTACGAATCCCAGAGATTAAATACTTTGATGAAGAACAATATTTATATTTGTGCCTGAAGAAAAAGATATTGTTACCCAGTCCCTCTTTAATAAGAGTATGCAACAACGACTAGTTCGGTATTGGGATGTGATATACTTCGTGGATGCAATCATGACCCCTTGCATACAGAGGTACGAGGTATATCATAGGCATGGGGTTAATAAAAAAAGCAACTGGTGTTTCCCCATTTGTTTGTGGCAGAGTACAGGGAAGGGCCTGGACACCTTGCAACTGATTCCGATAGCATGTGGACTGTACCCAGTAAAACGTGTGATGAAGTGACCACCGTCTTTCCAGCCCGAGTGATAAGGTACTTGAGCAACCAGTACTGGAATGGCTGATATTACAATAACGGTGTTACCCTATGAGGCCATCTATAGTCTCAAATTACAACAGACTATTCAGTTTACAAAGAATTATCAAGAATTCTTCAAACTGAGTTCTGACCATTGGAATGTCAAGGAGATATTTGATTGGGAAGGAACTCAGTCCGCAAGTATTCTACTTAATGCATCTCCCAAAGAACACGAAATTCGTTTACACACGGTATGTTATGAACGTACCAGTGGTTATACCGAACTTTTGACAACATTTCAGAAGATGGATTAATGGCCTTTGCGTGTCAGAAATGTAAAGGAAAAGTGCACCACCTCGTCTGTGGACGAACGTGGGCAGAATTGGCCGCTGCGAAAACATGTCCAGCTTGTAGAACCATAGTAAAATGGGTTGAGGTGATGGGACCCCATAATTATTTGATGGAACCCCACAGTAGTAATAATGCTCGTAACGCTGTCTGTGTTTATTTTTAGGATGAGAATTTATGACACATGATATGACACATGATATGACACATGGAGGTTAAAAAAATTGTAGCGCCTTCCATCACCTGTATAAGAGTACATTATGTTACTCAATTAACCCTGTCTCCTCCCCACAAAGCGTCTGCCTGTGATCAAGTCCCAGTGGGTTTTGATCTTCAGTGTGGGAGGAATGTTGCAAAGTGCGCCCACAGGGGTAAATCGAGCTCGGAAGAAGAGCTATAACTCTTCAGTGTTTTACCCATCACGACTCCTGTGGGGGTGTTATTCTGGCCGTAAAATATTTAATTGATAATTTCTATTTGGATAGGAATTATATTTTATGTGCAGTATTATATTAGAAATTATATGGAATTAACAAACTGGCGACCAGAGTACAAGAGAACTCTGATTAAGACGCTCGAGTGGAAGCCAGATTTAATGTTTACAATACCAGCCATTCTCGTGCAGATCAGTATTGTCAACTAACAATAATATTGCAGGATTTGTTAAAAGATATTACAATAACATTAGGCAATAGTTTCCGGTATGTTGTTGTCTTATCTGTCACCAAATCATAATATGCACTGGGTGGAACATCATAAGACATCACCTGATGCTGAGTAGCAGAATCGTGAATTTCAGCACGCAATTCTGCCCGTTAACTGACACCCGGCAGATTGCGATTTCGACTTGGAGATCCTATGAACTACATGTAGACTGACTGGCAGTTTGCATGGCCATGTAAGAGTCAAACAATGGCGGATGCCACCTCACGGGACTTCCCCATAATTTTCTTGTGAGGGGAATGTCGCGTGATATGGTATTGCATCAGAAAATGGTGTATATAAGCACCGTTTTCGGGGTGTTGGGCCACTTGTCTCCAGTTCATAAAGTTTGTTAGTTTAGTCTAAGGTATGCTTGAACTTTGTTGATACATTTCATAAATATTAGCTGGAGATGACCAGTAAAGTTTGATAGTACAGTTAATTAAATGCTAGATAATTTGATTTAAGTGTGCACTGTCTTAAGTGTCTTAAGTGGCACACGACAAGATTCGTGCAGTTACTTGGAAGCTGAAAACTGTATGGAACCTACGTTCAGTATGTGAGGTACAGTGGTGTATATCGTTCACGTAAATAAGAAATAAGATAGGCCCAAGTACAGACCGTTTTGGTACACCACATGTGTTTGTATGCGTCAGCCACTGGTGCTTGTTATACTCACACATATTGACTTCTATTGGACAGGTAACGCTGAACCCATTTGTAGCAGGTGTGCAGATATGTCCTTGGGTACTGTTGCAAAATGTGAACGCAGCACATGCAGAATGAAGAGACTAGTATAGGCAGAAGCAGGGGATTCCAAAGTAATCCGAGCCAGTAAAAAAATAGTTGTCAGGATATTTGTGGTAATTCTACAAAGCAACCTAGGATTTGGGTAACACCGAACCAGAAAACTGCTCCAGTTTAATATGACACGCCTTATAGCACAGCGTGCTACTATTATAAGCTCAAAGTGGTGCTTCGACAAGTCCGTTTCGGTGATTTTAGCCAGATATTTGGTGAATTGGGGTCGTTGTCGGGTTGTTTGTGGTAATTAGATATACACCCGTTGAATCGAACACACCCTCCGAACATAGCCCATATATATTAGAGGAATTTGAGTAACATAGCAAACACGTGCCATCATGGAAAGGGAAACATGTGTCATCCTCACAACACGACATGCGCATGCGAATTGACACCATGAATCACTATGGTACTACCGTCACAACATGGCAGCTGGAGTGGGCTACCATGACAACCTAACATAACGTAACTAGGACACGTGACTAAGACCTCACACGAGATCCCCGATGAGATCTCCCAAACTGGGGTAGGATGGGCTATGATATACTACTAAAACATCTATATTTAAGCCAATTATAGGCAAAGGTGACAACCGCCTGCCTAACAGATGTGGGATTAGGACCTAATGTAGTTAACATGTCTGGCACCAATGGCCTAACAGCACAAGAAAAGTTTCTTCTAGTTCTTGATTTAATTGTTATACCACAACCAAAGCTTAAAATTGGTAATCAGGAAAATATACCACCGTATGACTGTCATTTGCTTAGGCAAAAAATAAGTAGACTGCTTTAGAAACTCTAGCAGTCGGAAACTTCCTTTTACAGTATCATTTGATTGGTCACAGCAGATAGCGAAGTAGATCCCTGATTACTAAGGGCAACACTCTAATTGTCCAAAAAGTGTTCAGCATGAACATACCCTCCGATAAATGCAATTTAGCAGCTGGTGAACGGAATGCCCACACGAAACTTCGATAAATAAGAATTTAGTCATCAAAACAGCCGACAAACGTGAGTACATGTATGCAGTCGTTCTATCTGTGGATAATTATATAAAGGAAGCCACGAGGTAACTCAGCAATACCAAATAATATAAGTAATATGGAGAAATACAATAATATTTTAAAATTCCTCTTCGGCGAAGGTCATATAAACAAACAAAAAAAAAACAATTGAAATATTTAAACGCTAAGCCCAGTGCACAAACAAGACAGTTATACATCATACCAAAGATCCAAAAGAATCCTTCTTCATGGACGGATGACTTTACTCCACCTGGGTATATCTCAGATATTTAGATTACAGTTTTATCATTTGGTATCATTCAAAAGAAGATTTTGATGAATTTTTAGTAATTGTAAGTCATGATACAAACATCAAAGGGAAGACTACCATCAGTCAAGTTTCTATTTATTTTCTCGAGGTGACTGAATAAAAAAGGCAAACAATTCCAGGCATGTGGTCATTTAGATTGCAAGGTGTATTTTAAGCCGACTGATTCACACCTGTTGTTACAAACTCATTTCATCCACCGCATACATTTTAAGTTATCCTCAAATCACAGCTCATTCGTTTCCACTGCAATTTGAGTGAAAAGATAAATTTCAACGAGGCTTGTTCTACCTTTATTTGGCGTAGACAAAAATCTCAAATTCTGTAAAAGTGAGAAGTACTGCAGAAATTACTGAATTCGAATCCTTGAAAATTGAACACAACAAACCGTTGCAGAATTACAGTGACGCGGTATTGAATTGTAAAAAGCCTCGTTGTAGATTGCATACTTGAATGCCTGATCAGAAAGAGAAATTTTCCCCTGAACAAACGAAAATCATCATATCCGAATCACCGTCCATTGTGATTCATCCAATGACATTTACTTTATCACTTGTAAACGTTGTAGGAAGCAGTATGTACTTCAAACTCGTAATCCTTTCCGAATGCATGCAACTTGACTCAAACAAGACATAAAATATAATGATGACGCCCCAGTAGCACAACATTTCAACCTTCGTGGCCATTCTTTGGACGAGTTTGAAATCCATCCAATTGAACAAACACTAATTAAAGATACTTTACAATAACCAGTTAATCATGAAACATGAGAAGCTTTAAGGATCACTACGCTCCATCCATCTGGCCCACTAGTACGAACATGTCATGACGGAGAATGTGAAAGGAGGCCAACCATTCCTTTCACTTTAACATATAACATAATGAATACTGAAACGGCAAAAGTAGTAAAAGATGAATTCAATTTAACCATCTTTAAATTAAGAGACCTTTAAATCTTCGACCTGTCGGCACGCACGCGCGCGCGTTGTGGGTACGAGTGCATTATTGCCTGTGTGCCACTCAGGGAAACAAAGGTAATTTGTGGTCTTGATGAAGAAAAAAAAACTGAATTGAAAACATCTTCTCAGCGGTTTGTGTATGATTATTCTAGCATTCGGCCTTTGGATATTGAGATATATTAAGTTAGCATAGGTTGAAGACACGTGCACCATCGACGACTAGGACGCCTAAGTACACATCGCCATCGTGCCCCCACGTGGCAAATCGGGATTAGGTGTCTTGCCCAAGGACACAAACAGGGGATAGAACCATAGACTTTTGGTTTGATGTCCAATGCCGTAACCAATGAAACACAAGCCTCCATGTTCTTTATTATTCAGTGATAACTCGTGGAAAACCGTCTATTTAACCCCTCTTTGTTTCTCTCTCCAAATGTTGATTAGTGCATCATGTAATGGCTTCATTCTATCCGAGTTCCGAAATAATGTTTTTGTTTGTCGTTTCCTTACCATGTCTTGTTATCCCCATTGAAGCGAACTCGTCAACCTTCCTGGGGTTGTCGGATCTGTTGCATGTGGGAGTCACAGGTTGTGGCGTGGCGAATATATTTTATTACATGCAGTACAGGATAACAAAGAAAATCTGTGATCCTGATTCCTTTAAGGATCATAAGAGCAGTGCATGTTCACACATCCAACGTATGCGTACATACTAATGGTTATATATGTTTGAATATACACATTGCGTAATTCCATGACATTGGTGCATAACAAGGACAGTATTTTATTGTCGCGTGCGTACGTGCGTGCGTGCGTGCGTGCGTGCGCGTGCGTGCGTGCGTGCGTGCGTGCGTGCGTGCGTGCGTGCGTGCGTGCGTTGATAAAAGCGATATAAATTAAATTCAAGCAGTTGCATCTTCCATTAATTGACACTCCTGTGTTTAAAAGCTGGGACCATAGACCATTATAACAGTATTCTATTCCAATTGCCACGGGTAAATCTCACAGTAGAATACAGCCTACTTGTAGACAATTACGAATTAACACAGAAAACAGTTCCAACGATTCAATAATTGTCAATTCTCAAATATCGGTCTTGAGGCGAGTTGTGAATGTAAACTAACATACTGACTGAGTCAATTGCAACCTTTTGGGGGTTGTCGTTGGCTCAGTTGGTATTGTGGCAGGGCATTTATGGCCAGGGGATTGGGTGTCGTAGTCCCGAGATCGACTCTCATCGCTGCCACCTGCCAAAAGATTTCACAGTTTTCAATCCTGTGGCGCGGTGTTAGGACGATGCCTGGTGGAATTACTGCTTGATATATGCGATATAAATTAAATTCAAATAGTTGCATCTTCACGGACTTTCCATTAATTGAGATTCCTGTGTTTAAAATCTGGGACCGTAGGCCATTATACATACTGGGTCAAAAAATAACGCACAATAAACTTTAAGGAGCATTTTGTTTAGTAGTATCAATTTTAATCCCAAACAAATTATTGTAAATTCATATTTCGAGTCTAGCTGTATGAATTTGCATAATTTCATGTTCTTACTGTTGCCAGCGTCACGTCAGGACGTCGCAATTCAGACATGGGGTGAAATGAAAAGTTCACACATGCAGTCAATAGCGTGTATGTCCACGGTTTGCCTCTTGGATGGCACGACATAGACGGCGCATGGACCTGATAAGTCTCTGGATATCATCCCGTGGTATTGTGTCTCACTCCTGCCTTAGAACATTACGTAAATCGCCTAACATCTGAAGATCATGAATTCGTACCCGACGTCCAATTGATCCCAAAGATGCTCGATTGGCGACAAATCTGGCGAAAGTGGGGGCCAGGGAAGACGTCCGATGCTCTGCTGGAATAACTGCAATCCGACGTTAGCGTTGAACAACGGGACAATACAGCGCTAAGAATTTCGTCCCAATATATTGGTGTCCATTCAGATTACCATCGATTAAGATCAACTACGTTCGATGATGCAAGGAAATTCCTGCCCAAACCATTACACTACCTCCGCTGAAACTGTCGCATTCCCGCCCGAAAGCATCAGACAACCGTTCCCCTAATCAACGATACACTCTTGCTCTACCATCAGCGCGCCGTAGATAAAATCGTGATTCATCACTAAAAAGAACTGTGTCCCAACGCTGCTGAGTCCAGCGAACACGCTGACGTATCCATTCCATTCTGACGGTACGATGACGTTGGGTAAGGATTGGTCCGTGGTATGGACGCCTACTTCGGATGCCGTGTTCAGCGAGTCTGTTGCGGACAGTTTGTGGACTGATCATATTGTTAGTTCTACCAGGTATAATTGCTGCTGTCCTCGTCGCCGGAAGGAAACGATCCCGCAAGTGAGACGTCCTGATGTGTCGGTCTTGTGCAGGGGTCGTAACTCTTGGTCGACCTGAACGCGGTCGATCGGCAGTAGATCCAGTGGTCTATACCTTCCAGTGAGACGGTAAATAGAGGTCACAGTGACTCCGAAGTCTGCAGCGAGCTCATCTCGAAGTATCCCAGCCTCATGCATACCAATGTCACTCGACCTCTGATTTTCGGTTAACCTTGGCATTTTTTAAAATGTAGGAAGACAAAACTAGCGTGTTTTCTCAATTCCCCAGGCTCTGAAGCAAAACATAACACAACGAAACTCGTCGATCACCCATTCAATCTGACATTCTCAGGTAGCATGTGCTATTTTGAAATCCTTAGCAAAATTGTATATGGTTGGGTGAACAACAACAACAACAACAACATGTCATTAAACTCTTTACACGACTTCTTGTCCACACGCATGCAACATTAGACCTATTATAGTTCATCCTTTATGCTATTTTTTCACATTTGTTTCTATTATACTTTCTGTTTAGACTCAGTATATATAAGGCGTAAAATCATTTCCAAAAATAAATGAAAGTCAGCTCCCCTCCGTAAACAACACCCGGGACAAATCCGGGTAGGTTTGTTATGTTGTCTGAATGGCGAAGAGCGCCATGCATAACCACCCTACATTCATACACCAATAAAGGAAAGGGAACTTAATTTCATTTTTTCATAATTTAATTTCAAATAGTTTCTGTTAACGTTTGTATTGATATTGCAGGGTTTGGATTTTCCATCTGTTTTGTAACATCGAGTGCCGTGGTAGGTCTTTATTTCAAAAAGTATCGGGCTTTAGCAACAGGAATCTGTGAAAGTGGTGTCAGCTTCGGCATTAGTTTAACTCCACTGCTTGTAAACCATTTGATAGACAAATACACTTGGAGAGGATCTTTATACATCATATCTGGAATTTCTAGTCAACTCATTGTTTTGGGTGCTTTAATCCGACCACCTCCGAGTTTTCGGACAGACACAGCAACCAACAGTATAACACAAATGGAAAACGAGAATGGAAGTATTGCAACAATAGCAGTCGAATTGCCATCTCGTGTGGTGGCAAACAACGATCAAGTGTCACAAGAAAACGCAGCTTGTGGTCGTACGGATATTCCATCAAACTCAAAGCAAACTAAACACGAAACACCGAATGTAAGGTACTGTTCCCAAGATGAACATACCATTCGGCATCACGGAACACAGTTGAATTCTTACAATGGAAACTCTACAACACTAAAACCAACCCATTGGCAACTGAAAACTTCCAGCTATCCAAAATCAAAGGGACAGAATATGAAATATTTCATCAGGTCGTACTTTAGGGTATTCAGTAATTTCGGATTTGTTTTATATGTTTTATCTAATCTGTGCACGTCTTTCACACTTTCAACTTTCTATGCGTTTGCCCCTCAATTTCTAATAAGCAATGGTCTGACCGAGTTCGATGCTGCTCGACTATTGTTTGTAATGAATACTGTAAGCTATCCCGTTTCAATAGGAACAGGATTACTTAGTAACACAAAATGTGTCAACCGAATTGTAATTTACACAACGGCTTGCTTTGGTATGAGTGTTTCCTTGCTGCTTAACAACTATCTACAGTCTTATAACAGCTTTTCCGTGATAATGGTTTCTATCGGGGCAAATGCAGCTGTTATATTTGGAATCAAAGTTATTCTCGTCATAGACTTGATTGGTACTGAAAACCTTCCTGAAGCACTTGGTTTTCTCTCTCTGATTTCCAGTCCGGGACATTTTGCAGGACCACTGTTTGCAGGTAAGTATAGCTGTAATCATAGGGTCCACCGTAGATTTAACGCCTAACCGTCGAAATTGATCTCGCGATTTTTCCACCTGTTTTTCTTATTACACAATTTTGATTTAAAAGCAAAACAGCAGATTAAAATATGTTTTGATAATCGCAGGCGACACAGTGGGTGATACAAATTGTAGAACAGATCTTGAAACTAAACCTGAAGAAGTACACAAACGCCAAATTTGTAATGTCACACAAAGACCTGCAAAAGGCCAATTTTTCTTGAAATTTACAATATGTTTTTAAAGAAATCCACGGAAAACACAAACTTTTAAGCTTTTCATGGGTCTCACTGTTTAACCATCCCCAAACGGACGGATGAAGACTTGGTTTATTGAATACATTTATCACTTACAAAAAATTGTGGTCGGTGAATTCCACTTCCAATAAAAGAAGTTAGGTTTATTTCTCAGCTACACGTTGGGTGCTGTGGGTGGCTGAAAATAGTCTCTTTAATCAATGTTTTGACGTTTGAGAGTCTGTGGAGGGTTAACAAACGCTTATCAGAATATTTTGTTTTCGCAACTTGTAATGACATACCAAGACCTGCAAATGGCCAGTTTTGTCTCTTGAAAATCTACACGACATCGTAAGAGAAATCAAAGTAAATCATGGCTTTTTAAGCATTTCAGAGGTATCGCTATTTAACAAGCACAAGATAGGTTAACGCTTGTTTTTTTTTAATAACCTTATTACTTACAAAAATGATCCTTGGTAAATTCCACTTCCATCAAAGGCGATTATATTTATCTCTCAGGTTCATGTTGGGTGCTGTGGATGCCTAAAAAACAGTTCATTTTCTCAAAATCACGATGCTTGGCAGCCTGTAGAAGATTAATAAACGCTCACCGGAATATTGTGACCAAGCAACTTGTAATATCACACCAAAACCTGCGAATAGTCATTTTTTCTTGAAAACCTACAAGACGTTTTTCCAGAAATTCACAGAAAATGGGACGTTTAAGCCTTTAAGGGGTATCTTTCTTTAACCAGCCCAAAATGGGTTAAGACTTTGACTTTTGAATACCCATACTACTTACAAAAATGTTTCCCTATAACTTTTGCGTCCGATACAAGAAGATACCTTTTTGTGGAATACCTATTGAATGCTGTTGGTGTCCAAAAACAGCCAATTTTAACACAATATTAACGTTTAGCAATCCGCAAAGGGTTAACAAATGCTTAGCGGAATATTTTGTCCATGCAACTTCTAATGTCACACCAAAATCCGCGAGAGGCCATTTTTTCTTGAAAATCTACAAGACACGTCTAGAAAAATCCACAGAAAACATGAATTTTTGAGTTTTTGAATGCTATTGCGGTTTAGCCAGTCTAAAACGGGTCAACACTTGGTTTTTGAATTCCCTTATTACTTACAAAAATGATCCACTGTGAATCCCACTTCCAATAAAGGAAGGTCTATTTATCTCTCGTGTATCCTTTAGGTGCTGTGGGGGCCTGAAAACAGACCATTTCATCAAAATTGCGATGTTTGGTAGCCTGTGGGGGTTAGCAAATGCATTGCCTAACATCTCTTGTATATCAATAGTCGTGACACAGTCAGGTCTAACAACGATGAATGTTTAAAACAAATATACAAAACACGTTTGGAGAAAGTGCCGATAAATCCTAGTTTTGAAAGTTTTTTGCCAATTCTGGCAAAATAAAGTTTAAATCGAAAATTCCACTTTCGTACCTTTTTAGATTGTGTGCTCCATTATGCGTGTGAAAAATTGTGTGAAAATCGGTTCCAAAATGGCTTCTGAATCGTACGGACAATATGTGTGGGGAAAAAAAACTAGACTTTATGATTCTGGAGAATTAAGGCTTTTCCGGTTGAAATTCCATGATTTTCCGTGACCCCAGAGTGTCTAAAAAATTGGTTTTAACTGTCTCACTGAAGTGCCTTTATTGATGAGAAAGGTGGTTATAGTAGTCTCAAATGACTCAGTTTGATTAAAAATGCTTAGGTTAACCCTTTACCTAACGAATCGCCGCATCCGCCCGCGTAATTTACAAATTCAGCAGTTGAAAAAATATTATTTTTCACAAAATGTCAACAAAACCATATCATGTGACCCCTCGTTGGAACGAGCTCGTTGAGCTCGTTCCAACGAGGGGTCACATGATATGGTTTTGTTGAAATTTTGTGAAAAATTTGAAAAAAATGATATTTAAAATAATTAATTTTGATATCGTCTGCGTTGGGTAAAGGGTTAAAACCATCATTAATGGTGGAGAGGGATAATATCGTCGACCGACAAGTCAAAGACAGAAGGTATGTTTGCATTGGCATGGCGAGGGTTCGAACCCACGCCGAGAGAGTTTCCTTCGGCACCAACCGCCTAGCGAAACTACACTGAACCATGCACACCACTCGGTCACCGACATACCCCTGGGCGCCTAGCGAAACTATACTGAACCACGCACACCCCTCGGCCACCGACAGACCCCTGGGCGCCTAGCGAAACTATACTGAACCACACACACCACTCGGCCACCGACAGACCCCTGGGCGCCTAGCGAAACTATACTGAACAACACACACCACTCGGCCACCGACAGACCCCTGGAAACTCTTTCGGCGTGGGTTCGAACCCCCGCCATGCCAATATAAACAAAACCAGCGTCCTTTCTTAATTCTATGGCATCCGAGAAATTTGAAAAAGACAAGTGTCGCTGATTTCTTCTGAGGAACAGTTCGTGGAATTAAGTACTTAGATGCAACTATCTGATGAGAAGTTTTGTTTGTTTGACACATTCCCACTGAGTGCTATGGCAGTTTGAAAATAGCCCATTTTATCTCAAATGCATCCCCAATTTTAATGTTTGGTAGTTTGTAGATGGTTAACAAGTGTTAACGGGAATATTTTATTCCATGCAACTTGTTATGTCACACCAAGACCTGCGAATGGCCATTTTTTTTTAATTTTGCAGGATGTTTTCGGAGAAATCCAGGGAAAACATGAATTTTAAGCATTTGATTGGTATCATTGTAAACCATCCAAAATGGGTTAAGGATTGTTTTTTTTAATACCATTATTACTTACAAAAATAATTCTCGATGAATTCCACTTCCACTTATGTGATTTCTTCTCTGCACGTTGGGTGCTGTGGGTATGCGAACATGGCCCATTTTATCAAATTGTTGATGTGTGAGAGCCTGCGGAGGGTTAACAAAAGCTCATTGGAATATTTTGTCCACGCAACTTATAATGTCATACAAAGACCTGCGAATGGCCATTTTTTCTTGACAAAGTAGAAGAGGTTTTTAGAGAAATCCCAGAAAAACATGAATTGTTTGATGAGTATCACTCTTTAATCATCCAAAAAGCGTTAACGCTTGGATTTTTGAATACCTTTATTACTTACAAAAATGATCCGCGGTGAATTACACTTCCAATAAAGGAGGTTATGTTTATCTTTCAGGCACACATTGGGTGGTGTGGGTGCGGGAGAACAGCCCATTTTCTCACAATGCCGATGCTTCGCAGCCTGTGGAGCATTAAAAAAAACGCTCACCGGAATATTTGTCCATGCAGCTTGTAATGTCACTCCAAGATCTGCGAATGGCCAATTTTTCTAGAAAACCTACTAGTTGTTTCTAGAGAAATCCAGAGAAAATGGAAAGTTTATGCTTTTAAGGGGTATCTCTCCTTAACAAGTCCAAAATGGGTTAAGACCTCGATTTGTGAATACCCTTACTACTTACAAAAATTGTCGGTATAAATTTTGCGTCTGCTAAAAGAAGTTACGTTGCTCTGTGGCATACCTATCGGGCGCTATTGGTCGCCAAAAACAGATCATTTTATCTAAAAATTTTTTGACGTTTAGAAGCTCTTAGAGAGTTGACAAATGCTTACCAGAATATTTTGTCCATGCACCTTGTAATGTCACACCAAGACCTATGAATGGACATTTTCTTGAAAACCTACAGGACGTTTTTAGAGAAATACACAGAAAACGGAAATTGTAAGCTTTTAAGTGGTACCTCTCTTTAACCAGCCCCAAATGGGTTAATACTTCGATTTTTGAATACCCTTTCTACTTAGAAAACTTTTTCTCTATAGATATTGTGTCTGCTAAAAGAAGTTATGTTTCTCTCTTGCCTGCCCATTGGGTGCTATTGGTGTATGAAAACAGCCCATTTTATCGATTTTTTTTACGTTTAGCAGCCTAGGGGAGATTAACAAATGCTTACTGGAATATTTTGTCCATGCAACTAGTAATGTCACACCAAGATCTGCAAATGGACATTTTTTGTTGACAATCTACAAGACTCGTTTTGAGACATCCACAGAAAACAAGAATTTTGTAGCTTTTTTTTTTTTTTTTGGGGGGGGGGGGTGTCATGTTTAACCTGCCCAAAACGTGTTAATGCTTGGGTTTTTTTAACATCCTTATTCTTTACAAAACTGATCCTCGGTGAATTCCACTTCCAATAAAGGAAGTTATGTTTATCTCTCATGCACTCTTTGGGTGCTGTGGATGCCCGAAAATAGCCCATTTCATCAAATTGCGATATTTGACAGCATGTGGAGTGTTAACAAATGAATTGCTTAATATATCTTGTATATCAATAGTCGGGTCACAGTCAGGTCTAAAAATGATGAATGTTCAAAGAAAATCTACAAGACGCGTTTTGAGAAAGTGACAATGAACCACGATTTTGTCAGTGTTTGGCCCATTTTGGCAAAGGAAGGCCGAAATCGAAAATTCCGCTTTTGGTACATTTTTAGATGTTGTGCCTCTCTATGCGTGTGCAAAATTGTCTGAAAATCGGTTGCAAAATGGCTTCTGAATCGCACAGACAACATGTGTGGAGAACCCCCCCCCCCCAAAAAAAAAAAAAAAACAACAACAAAAAAAACAAAAAAACAAACAAAACTAGACTTAATGATTCTGGAGAATCATGGCTTTTCCAGACGGGATTCCATGATTTTCCATGACCAGAGAGTGTCTGAAAATTGTTTTGAACTGTATCACATAAGTACCTTTATTGATGTCCTGCGGAATGTAGGTATAGTAGTCTCAATGACTCAGTTTGATGAAAAAAGGTTTAAGTTAAAATTGTTGGTGAAGAGTGTTAATATCAATATCATCGTTTGACAAGTCTAAGCCCGATAAAAGGAATTGTGTGTGTTAGTCACCCATTTAGTGCTGTGTCTATTTGTAAACAGCCCATTTTATCTCAAATTTATCTCAAATTGTGATGTTTGGCAGATTGTGGATGATTAAGAAATCCTTAACAGTATATGTTGTCCATGCAACTTGTAATATCACACCAAGATCTGCGAAAGGCCAATTTATCTTGAACATCTACAAGACTTCCTTAGGGAGTCCACAGAAAACATGAAATTTTGAGCTTTCGAGTGGCATCGCGGTATAATCAGCCCAAAACGGATTAATGCTTCTTTTTTTGAATACCCTTATTACTTACTAAAATGTTCCTCGGTAAATTCCATTTCTACTAAAGGAAGTTATGTTTATCTCTCTGCTACACGTTGGATGTTGTGGGTGGCTGAAAACAACTTATTTTATCAAAGTTTCAATGTTTGAGAGCCTGAGCAGGATTAACAAGCAATTATCGGAATATTTTATCCATGTAACTTGTAATATCACACCAGGATCTGCGAATGACCAATTTGTCTTGAAAATCTACATGACTCATGTAGAGAAATCCACAGAAAACCTGAATATATCAGCTTTTGAGGGGTATTGCTGTTTAACCAGTCCAAAAAGGGTTAATGTTTGGGTTTTTTTTAACACCCTTATTACAAAAACGATTCATGGTGAATTCCACTTCCAATAAAGGCAGCTATGTTTATCTCTCTTACACCATTGGTTGCTGTGGGTGCCCGAAAACAGCCCATTTCATCAAAATTTCGATGTTTGGCAGCCTGTGGAGGATTAACAAATGCATTGCCTAATATCTCTTGTATACCAATTGTTGTGTCACAGCCCGGTCTAACAATGATACATGTTTAAAACAAAATCTACAAGACTTATTTTGAGAAAGTGACAATAAACCCTATTTCTGACGATAAAGTTGAATAAAACCTATTGTTTTTTTTTTTGCCAATAGTCGTGCAAGAATGGTTAAATCGAAAACACCGCTTTGCTACATTTTTAGATATTGTGCTCATCTATGCATGCGCAAAATTGAGTGAGAATCTGCTCGAAAATGGCTTTAGTACGGGCAACATGTGTGGAAAAAAAATAATAATCCGTAGAAAATCAAGAGTCTTTTCCGGAAGGAAAAGCCTAAAAAAAAAATAATAATCCGTAGCAAAACAAGAGACTTTTCCAGAGGGAAAAGCCAAATAATGTTTCATACATGCTCAGTGTTGTGAGTACAAAACCAATTCAGTAATGTTTGAAAGAGCTCAGTAAGCCCGATCAAACAATATCAAATTCGTTAAAGTCCTAGTTGCATTATGGGAATAATTTTAAGTGTGGGGTAGGAACTACATATATTATACCTGCGTATTGAGACATTTGGACTCTCCGAAACGGTACATGTAAAATCCACTACACATGGGAGAAATATGCCCGTTGAAAAGGAATTGAGCGTGGAACACGTGTCGTGACGCCGTCGCTGTGTTAACCGTTTTTGCTGGAATCAGATATAACAAGATTTATTGACCAAGACTGATTGAAGTCTATAAGAGCAGCTGTTTTTTTTCTTTGCCTACATACAGTGTTAACCTGGACAATAGGATGGGTGCAATTTGGTCATTAGATCCCCATGGGAAGGTATAGTTTATAATCAGTCTTCCGACTACCATTCTACTTTGTAGTGAAGCCTTCAGGTAATAGAATTAACGCTGGGTTAAGAGCGATGTTCAAAGTCATTACAAAACTAGAGAAACAGAATTTACTGCATCCAGTGAATCCAAGTCTGTGTGAAATGGGTTAAAGTATCGGGAAAAAACTATATAGAAAGACAATTTATGGAGGCTTATTTTCGGGAGTAAAATATTTCTAAACAAATCAGAAATGGATTTTCCTTAACAGCATTTACAGATATTCATACCGGAATCAGAACATTTTTTCAGAAACCGGAAAAGGCATATATGTGCACAGCATTCAAAGGGTTCAATGAAGGGAATACATTAGGGGTCCAAAATTGTGATTTCCAGCAATTCTGAAACATGCACTCAATGATCCCTGGGTGACCTCAGCGACCTTGGACCATATTTTGAACCTCCACACGAGTGTCGACTCGTTTGGTGTTGGTCCAATGTCTATACATCATACCGTGCTTGAGATAGGAGTGTGACCCACTTTCAAATTTTTTGGCCACGCCCACCTTTTTTCATGTAAAAATGCATGTTTGAACATTGGGAAAGCATTAAGGGAGAGAAAATGTGATTTCCCGCAATTCTGGAAAATGGACCAGGTCCATACATCATACAATGCCCGAGATATGAGTATGATCTACTTTCAAAATTTTGGCCACGCCCACTTTTTTTCGTGTAAAAATGCATGTTTGAACTTCGGGAAAGCATTATGGAGTCAAAAAATGTGATTTCCAGCAATTCTGAAAAATGCACTCAATGACCCCTGGGTGACCTCAGTGATCTTGACCCACATTCTGAATCTCCATCGAGTTTCGACTCACTTGGTGTTGTTCCAGGTATATACGTCATACCATGCCTGAGATATGGGCGGGACCCACTTTCAAAACACCGCTACGGATCCACCTAAAGTCCCAGGAATCCGAAAAACATAGGTGGCCGAGAACTTGTGAATGTCTATCAGTATGCTAAAAATCAGTGAGACTGGACAATTTGTTTTTGATTTATCGTGCGGAGAAGGAAGTGCATAGAAGACAGACAACAGGAGAATAAGAAAAAGAAGAGGGAAGAAGAAGAAGAAGAAGAAAAGAAAAGAAAAGAAAAGAAACCGTACAAAAACAATAGTATGTGTGTTCCACACAGACTAACAATACAGAAAGTCAATAAGCGGGAAGACCGTTCGCAGCTGTGGTTTCCAACTAGCAACGTTATAGTTGTTAGACCGGCATCATATCATCCACACGTGTTCGAAAGAAGCCATGACATCCAAATTCAGTGTTTAGACATGCCGACTTTTTATGGATATGGTAATCGTCACGTTGTGGTTCCTCCCTGTCTCTATTTCTATTTCTGAAGACATAGCGAAAGTCTAGGGAAGACATGGAGCGATATCAGTTCTATTGTAACCGTTTGTTCAGAGTTTGTCTACATGTGTGGGGCAAATACTATTCACTAGCAGGTTAAAGATGCAAACCTTTCTGCGTGTATACCCATTTGGTGGAGTATCTGACCAATCACAGTTAGTTCATTGTTACTTAATATCTCGACTGAATCATAATAATGTAATAATGTAATGTAAACGTCTGTAAACGTCAAGAATTCACCGCAGTACTCTCTGATTTACATTATTACCCCGTATCACAGGCGTCCACACCCTTTGTTCATTCTATGACATTCTCAGCTCAACTGCACGGAGCACACAGGGCAAGCGCCTCAACAGGTCCTTATTTTACACCTAGGTACGATTGGGACTCGAGATGCTGTGTTTCATTCAGCGATTAGCAGAGTTCACAATGTCGAATGCCAGTCTAGTCAACTGCACTAAACGCATTGGCACTAAAACATCTCCAATTGACTGAAAATTTAGCATCCCAAAATTTCCTAATGGTAAGCGGAAAAGCCACCACGGCTGTACTGCGAATAGTACATGAGAAAACAAACAAAAGAATTATTTTATAATTTGCCATAAAATGTAATCACCAGCTGGACGTTAAGGCAGATACAATCAAAGCCATGTGATTGTGTCAGTAACTTAACCCTTTGTCTAACACGACGGAAAGACATATGCGAATAACATTAAATAACACGACTGTTTTTTGTCATTTTTTGTGTCACAAACATGGCTTATGAGTCATCATTGGAACAAATTAACGAGCTCGTTCCAATGAGATGTCATGAGCTATGTTCTGGAGACAAAAACGGCAAAAATAATAAACACTGAATGGTGATTGTTGTGAGTAGCGCTAGCCCGTTTTGGCCGTTACGTAGTGTAAAAGGTAAAGGCTAGTTTGTTCACACGATTGATAGACATAGGGTGTCGTGGGAGACCCAAATTTAGACAAACACTGTACAAGGTTACTGCTGAAGTCACGTCAATTTTTAGTGATTGGTAAATCGAGCTTTGTCAGTAAAACGCCATAGATAAATCTTTTGCTTCAGAAAAGGCAACAATAGAACAAAACATACATCCCTCACATAACTGACCCGCTAAGTCCAGTATGTCAATGTTAATTAAGTGGTCAATCTATTATCTCGGTGCAAGAACTCGTGTCTGAATTCGGTCATAACTTCATTCAAATAGGCAGTATGGCTTTGTAACAAGCGAATTTTATACCTCCTCATGCAGACATTAAGTACAATAAGGCACTATCTGCAATGCTTGTTGTACGCAGAAAACGATATATTGTCTCGTTTTTGCCTTCACTCATAATGGACAGGCGTCTCCAGTCTGTAACGACCTGGAACTTAGACTGTGGGGCAAACGTGTTCCACGAACTACACTCCAGGTTATTTTACAGGTTGTGTTGGAAGGTAAAGTCCAAAAATGAGCTTTCTCGTCCCAAAGTTCTAAAAAGCATGCCTCGAAAAATGTATTTTGCTACGTTGGATATTGAGAGCATGAAAATCATTACTGATATTAATATATAGAATATACCCATAGTAGCTTGGTGTAGCAAATGTTCACTACGAGTGGTGAAGTGGTGTTAACTGCGAGCCTATGGCGCGCGGTTAACACCACTTCACCACGAGTGGTGAACATTTGGTACACCAAGCTACTTTGGGTATATTTTATTTATATCATGATCATCAGATTATTAAGAGTTGCTATTATGTTTTCTCGATTTTACTGAGCAGGAACCGTACATACGTGTGAATTTGTTTTTGTTTACTTGAGGATCGGTGGGCGGTACTTCCGCTGTCAATTTTATCACCAAAACGAGATAGAAAAAAAGAAGCAGGGTCTTTTTCACTTTAATAGCATAATAACATATTGTTTCGAGTTATGGATGCTTTATTAACACGAGACAATGCATGTTTGTTAATTTTTGGCGTTTTATCTGGTAAACACATTTAAAAATGTAATAAATAATTGCCACTTTCATTTCACTCTTCGCGAGGCGACGTGCGATAAATTTAGACAAGTTCACATTCAGGTCGACGTCAGTAAAGGTCATCTTGGATATAGTTCCACAGTAGGTGTAAATTTTAACATTGCTGGCGTGTTCACCGCGGTTGGTGTACAAAGCAAACATTTATGTCATAGGCTTTTCATATACAGCAGAATAGGTAATCATGGTATAAAAATGAGTTAAATCTGTAAAAAAAAGTTCATTTGAAATATATTCCGATGCAAAATGTCAGGATGAACAAATTTTCAGGAAAAGTATACACAAACATTTGGCTGGCAATGGACTAAATATCCAGTCCGACTGTTGCAGTCATTTGCGCAGCAGGATGAGAGGAAATGCCCCAAGCAAATGTGCAAAGCATCATTTTGTTAATCACAAATATTTAGGTGACATTTTCATAATAAGAACATACAAAAGACAATTTTGATGACTCTTTAGAAATTCTAAACAATCATGATCCAAACATCAAACTTAAAGCTAGTAGACAAGATTCTGTCCTTTTTCTTGCTGCGACCGTGATTAAGGCAGACATTTCCAGGCGCTCTTTCAACAAGGCGATAATTTATTTTAAGGCAACTAATTCACATTAATTGTTACGTAAAGAATCGTTTTTTAACCAACACATACATTCAGTGGAATCACCAAATCACAGTTTGTGAATTTTCACCGCAACTCAAGTGACAAGGTAAATTTCATTGAAGCTTGTTTCACTCTATTTGGCGCCCTGAGATCAAGAGATACTCTAATGTTATTTGCATAGCACAAAATCACGGATTGTGAAAAATATGGAAACTCCTGCAGAAAGTAATGACGTTGAAACAATGAAAACTGAACACATCAAACCTCTGAACAGTTGTACCATGGTGTTGAAGAGCACGATTCCTCGTTGTAGATTGATATGCCTCTACAGAAAGATTGATATGCCTCTACAGATACCCTTCCTCTGTTAAACCAAATATCATTATCATATTCGTAACTCCCTCCCGTGTGATTTGTCCAATGTAATTTGCCTTACGTTTCTGTAGGACACGTCTTTGCCAATGCGTCTTTTTCACATTAAACACCACCTCGATACATAGGAGTATACGATACATATATTTTTGTAATCAGTTGGTATATGTTTGCATCATAAGATTCAGATGTGAGGTCAATTTAACAAATGCAGTTAAAAGTAGAAATCCTGTCACGAACTGTGCGCTTATCTAGGCTTAATTGCGCGTATGAATTGCGCGCAATTGCCATATCGAATGACATCCAAAGCACCGCAGGTTCTCCTGGTTACTCATAGTAAACACAGGCAATGTTTCTGACAATGGACCTCTGGGTTACCCGGAGGTCCATTGGCTGAAACATTGCTTGTGCACAGCCCATATGTACAGAATGTAATAGCCTTACTATGGTCATAACGCGTAGATTAACGCGCACATCGACGTGCCATTTGTGCGCATTTCATGACAGGACTTCTAGTTTTAATTGTATGCACTTCTAAAAATATTTACTGCATTATATCCGCACCATCATACAACCACTTTGTCTGGTAAAAATCTACCTTTTAAATGAACACAACAATTGCTCTTTATTGAGCGAAGAAAGACGACAGCCAAAGAACTAAATATACACTCTTTAAGGTTAGATCACAAGTGTCATTTTTTTTCTTCCCATTGTTTTATTTCCAGGATACCTCTATGATGTTACCAAACGGTTTGATGCCATGTTTTATTGCATTTCTGCTTCCCAATGTCTTGCGGGCTTCACAATGATGGTTTTGCCTATAAGAGCTCGATGTTCCTCTGTGAAACGTGGCGTGAATAGAGAATAATTGAGTGTCAGACACGATGCCTGTGATTAGAGGAAAGAAGACTGTCATTAAATTTAAAAACAAATACACATGAAAAACATATTGACACACCCATATATGTGAGTGCCATACATTATTCACTAACACCTTGTAATAAATAACGAGTCTCACCAAGTGAGATAGGTTTTGCTTAAAAACACACGCTGATAGCATTTATCATTCGAATGACGTACACGAAGTTTTGATTGACGTCACATTTTGACGTCACTTTCGATACAATATTTCACAGACCCTTTCAGTACCTTAAACGGAACAGATTGCAACTTTCTCAATCCCATCGAAATTTACATCCACGGCACACACAGACATTCACGTGTCGATATTTCATAATTAAAATATTTCGATGTAACAATTGAATCAAGAAACGAAACTGAAAATAGATATGAAATTCAGTGTTCTGAAAGCTTGTCCTTGATACCACAGAATCTGGTGCTACAGTCATTTGTGGGGGAAAACAGATGGAAAATCTCGACATAACAGTACCATACGATGTGCATCGCATGGATTCTTTAGAAGATCATTATCTATTCAATGAAACAGGAATTGAATTAGGAGAGTGAATGTGGGATTGGAGTGTTAAGTTGTATTTAGTGTCTAAGGGATTTTTCTCCCATTCCTCTATATAAATGTTCGCAAAATTAGGACAGAATCTTTTGCTCATAACTAGTATGTAATGTGGTTTTTCATAACAATTCAGCAGGACCCGGTGCAGGACCCCGGAATTGACGTAATGTTACGTGAGCTGGTGGCGATATGTTAGGTTGCCATGGTAGGCCGCTTAATCGGCTAGGCTGTGATGCTATTATTATAGTGATCCATGGTGTCAATGCACATCGCGTGTTGCTAGGGTGATACGTGTTTCCGTCGTCCATTTTGTACACTGTAGGCCGCTATCTTAGTGGCACATGATTGCTGTGACTAAAAACACTCAAACAGGACAGGTTTATGTTCGGAGGGTGTGTTCCTTTGCATTAGAGTAACTTAAATTTAATTACCCAAATAGACCCAACAATTTCCCCAAATCACCCAAAACTACCGAAGCGGACTTGGCGAAGCCCCAATTTGTGATTATAACAGTAGCACGTGGTGCTATAATGTTTAACAACCAGAATATTCAATTTCAGAAAATTGGTTTGCACTCAGTCACCTGGTAACCACGTGTTTCAAAGTACTCTGTTGTTTGCTGGTAACTATGGCAGCTTAGAAGTGCTAAGATGATTTTAGTTAATAGAGTAACAATTTTTTGCTATCCCATTATTAATAATACCAACCATATCAAAGGTTGTGGAATGCTGTGTGTGATGCAAGCATTGCCGAGAAAAAATACATTTAACCCCTTAACCACGAATTAGGGCGAGGGTATATTTTAAGATGTTTTGTTTTTCTTTATAATAAGTTTTCAATGATTTTATGAAATCAAATAAATCTTCATACGAGCGTTATGACCCATTGACCCGATTAGGGTGGGAGTGATGTTTTTCTGCTTTAAAAAGAGTTTTGAAGAATTTTGAGTGATGCCATGCAAAAAAAGAATATCATCACATGATCATTATGAACCCTTTTTTCCCAGTTTGGGGGTGGTCGGTTTGAATGATGATTTCTGCTTTAATATGCTTTTGAAGGATTTCAAGTGACTTTATGGAAAAAAGAAGAAAAATCACGGTGTGCATTATTGCCCTTTTACCACAGTTAGGGTAAGGGTCAATTTGGGTGATTTTATTTTCTACATTAAAATGAGGTTTGAAGGATTTCGATTGACTTTTGGCAAAAAATGAGAAAATAACCACACGCCCCTTATGATTATTAACCCCTGATGTATTTTTGGATGATGTTTTCCCGCTTTAAAATGAGTTTGATATATTTCAAGTGATTTTATGCCAAAAAAGAAAGCAATTCATCATGACCTTTATGACCCCCCCCCCCCCCCCCCGACACCAGTTAGGGCGAGGGTCAAATTGGATGATGTTTTTTTCTGCTTTAAAATGAGTTCTGAAAGATTTTGAGTGATTTTTCGCCAAAAAAAAAGAAAATCGCCATATGACCCTCATATACCCTTGACCCTTGGTTAGTGGGAGGGTCTATTTTCATTATTATTTCTTCTGATTTTATGAAAAAGTCGTAGGTATTAGGAAGGTAGGTAGATGATACATGAATGCTGTAAGTTAATGAGGTAGAATGGGGGGTGGTGCCTGGTGGTGGACATGGATTCTTCTAACAATGTTTATTTTCCAAATCATCAACAGCCACAACATTCCGCATAGGACAAAACTGTGCTCCTCACCCGAACCAAAATTTCTGACAAGCATACATTTTTTTTCACATTTTGTTTCTTTTTTTGGAGGGGGGAGCAACGCCCCTCCCCCTCGCCCCTATATCTCTGCGCTACATGGAGTGTTATGGAAGGGGTGGTTCCCTCATTTCAGAGTACAAATCTTTTGAAAATAGTCCTAACAATGAAGCAATCCAGTGCAACCTGGCATCAAGATTGACCATATTTTGCAAAGTGCAAAAGGGAAAGTGAATGAAACGATTACGTGATATGCAAGTTTTACATAAACTTCCCATAACAATATAATAAATAAATGCGATCTAAACTGACCTCAAAGAGGTCTCCCGTTGTACAATCCGTTCTATCTAACAGTTACTAAGTTCGGGCAGCAATAAAAAAAAATGTTGTTGCAGAAAATATTGATACGGGCAAAAAACCGTCCAGCCGTACCTGTTCCAACGCCAGGGACAGAACAAAACTGCACAAGGAAGATAAACAGCGGTATGATAAAAAAAATTATAGGTACTGAATTCTTGATCTGTTTTAAAAACCTGGTCATTTGTGTAAAGGTGTTCAAGGCGGCAGTGATGTAAATTTCGGAACTGGTGGCTAAATGAAAATATTGACATGTTCATTTGACTAGCGTTGTTATTATGGGGTCTGATCACAAGCACATGCTCTCGGACAGTTGAGAAATAAAAAGCTCAGAAAAAGCCTATCCCGCTCTATATATTAAATATACACGTACAGGGAGGGTTTATTTATTTTTTCTCAGCATTTTGTTTCGTCAAATTCCAGGAGAAGGTACCTGTGGTCTGATCTATTTCTTTGTCCAATGTTTGTTTTTTTCGGGGATGGGGAGTGTTCCTTTAGGGGAGCCATGTCCCCACAAACTCCAACCCTTCTCCGGCTACGCCACTCTTGTAAACTGTAAACGTGACAGGATATTATCAACCAACATCGTGTGGAAATAGTCATGCAGGTTGTTTCAGTTCACTTCAGCTAATAGCGTTAACAGCCTTTGGCAGAAGTTGTTCCAACAGATCTTAATGGGTATGGCTTTCAACCGTAAGGAAAACTTGGACGTGGTTCTACAAAATCACCCCGTCTAGTTTGTAAATAATATTCTCATTTAAATTGACAGACATTACAGTTAAAACTAGAAGTCCTGTTGCGAACAGTGCGCTTATATAGGCTTAATTGCGCGCAGGAATTGTGTGCAATTGCCATATCGAATGGCACCCAACGCACGGCAGGTTCCCCTGGTTACTCATAGCAAACATAGGCAATGTTTCTCCCAATGGACCTCCGGGTCCATTGTCTGAAACATTGCTTATGCACAGGCCATATGTACATAATTTGATAGCCTTACTATGGTCATAACGCGTATATTAATGCGCAAATCGACGTCCTATTTGTGCACATTTCATGACAGGACTTCTAGTTTTAACTGTACCGTTTACGTTCAGCTCTAAAAGATCCAAGTTTCTTTTCATCCGGGTGTTTTTGCATCAGGAGATTTTTCAAATGCAAGTTATTTAACTTCTTTATCAATAGGAATGTTGGTATACATTTAGTCAATCCAAAGTTGCGGAGATTACAATATTCGATATTTTCAAATTACAAATTTTTGACAGCAAATCATGTGTATTTTGAGATAGCTCGGATGTCTATTAGCAATATGTTTCGGATGGTAATCAATGCGATTCGACATGGAATACAGTTAAAACTAGAAGCCCTTTACGAACTGTGCGCTTATCTAGGCTTAATTGCGCGTTGGAATTTCGTGCAATTGCCATGTCGAATGGCATCCAAAGCACGGCAGGTTCTCCTGGTCACTCACAGCAAACACAGGCAATGCTTCTGCCAAAAAACCTCCGGTTTACCCGGAGGTCCATTGGCTGAAACATTGCTTGTGCATAGGCCATATGTACATAATATGATCGCCTTACTATGGCCATAACGCGTAGATTAACGCGAAGATCTACGTGCTATTTGTGCGCATTTCATGACAGGACTTCTTGTTTTAACTGTAAGATTCCGAGTTACAATCGGAGACAATTGGCCTCCCGGGTGGAGTTATGTCATCTAACCATGAAGAACGAATCTTGTGGATCTTTCGTAAGATGCAAAATTGTCTTGTTAGAGCACTCGTCGTAGCTGTTGAATATCTAAATTGTTTGTTTTTGTTTGTTTAAATGACCTTCGTCGGGTGGACATTTTAAGAACTTATTGAATTTTTCAATATCACTGGGCCAATTGAGGGAATTTATATTCTTATTGCTGAGTTGTCTCTGGTTTGATGACTAATATCATATTATTTCGAAGTTTCCTGAAAGCTCTCCGTTCACCAGCTGCTAAATTGTTTTTAATGAAGGGTTTGTTCATGCGTTGAACACTAATGTTAGCCTCAATAATTTCGGGATCTTCTTCACTTTTTGCAGGTAACCAGCCTGATGATTCTGTGAAACGAAGTTTTCGGTCGCTGGAGTTTCTAATGCTGCCTGTATGGTGATATATTTGCCTAATTTCCAGTTGTTGTGCTTCTGTGCGGGTACAAACGTTAAACTGCCATCAAAAGCCGACTTTTCTTGGGCTGTTTGGAAATTGGCGAGACAGGCTAACCACATTGGGATCAACCCCACATCTGTTAGGCGGTTCTTACACTTGCCTTTACTTAGTTTAAATCGAGATGATTCACCCTGTGATTGTACATTGTATTGGCGGTAGTCGTTGTCCAATGAATTAAATCGTGTACGACATCAAATTTAGCATCATTACTTTTTGAAATTTAGTTAATGTCCTCCACATTCCGAATCGTGTGATTGCTGATCTTAAATGTCCTCCACTCAGCCAATGGGAGATTTTGAGAGAAGTTTAGTACAGCGAATTAAATTCGTGCAGACCTAAACTCCACCCTGATATCGCTAAGCATATTCCACAACTGCCAGAGGGGGGGGGGGGAGGGGGTGGTAAGGAAAAGGAAAAATGTTCTGACACAAGGCGCAAAAGAATGGTTTCCGATCTTCGGGCACCCACCCCTTTTTTGAAGGTAAACATTCTTTTTCCATTTTGAAATTACGAACCCACCCCCCCCCCCCCCCAAAAAAAAAAGAAGTGTAAATCGCACATAAACTGCTCTGATCGGCAATTTAAACAGGTATTCTTGCTGGAACATAGTTTGCATTGTTCCAGTGCCCATTCCTCACATTTAATCTACCCACAACCACCTAATGGAGATGAAACAGAATATTCCAAAGTTTGCAACTGGAATTTGGTCCCATTTCTTGGCAGGTTTATGAATTTATTCAAACTTTGTCACAGGCATTGGCAGTCAGGGTATACATGAGTAATCAGGAGAGTATACAGCATATACTGGAATTCTACTTGAACAGTATTAAGACAGGTGTAGCAAGAACAGGTGTGAAATATTTTGAAATTTTTGATGTTTTACCTGATTTCACCACTGTGTTTGCTGCTATTTCTACTGATTTCTTTCTGTTTCTACCCATTTCTATACTCAATTTTAGTTTCATCAGTCTAATCTGAATTTATTAAGCATTATCAATTGCAGAATTCGTAGAGACAGTTAGCTCAATGTTGTACTGACCATGTCAGTAGTCAATGTGATGAGGGGTGAAAATCTGTCCGTCATCATCTGCATTGTTGCACCCTGGCCTGTATGAGTAGTTTTTCATTTGATGAAGCGATTAGTAAGCTTTGGTCAGACTGAAATAGAGAATTCCTGCCATGTGCCCATTTCCCACTACCAAGGTGAAAAACTCCAGGTTATGTGTGTGAGTCATAAAATGATATTTGAAGACACCTTCGTTACCGGTGTTTTCCCCCCTTGGTAGTAAATGGGCCATATGGTTGGTCTTCTCTCTTAGTGCATGACCAAAGTCAAACGAAGCACTACTCATATCGGCCAGGGTAAAACATTACATAGTTTATGGGGGATGGATTTCTAATTTGTCTCCTTTGTGTCACACACGTTGCCAATGGATCACCATGAGTCTCAAACGTAGTCATTCTGGTTTCTCAGTCTTGGAACGTGTTTGATACACTATAAAAAATTCCACAAAGTTGTTTCATCTTAGCATGTCGGCTGAGAAAGTGAGAAACAAATGGTGATCATGTGAGTTGAAAAGGTTTACCATATCTCTCCAAATTTGGTCAGGATGCATTTTGGAAATTTTGGGGCTCTGATGTGTCGAGTGACGCCCCTGTGAGTTGTATAATATAACGTTTTACGCAATGAATGTCAGTGATATCCTGCAATATATTGGAGGCTGTTCATTCAACTCAGAGATTTGAAACCTATTTGCTAAAAATCTGTTACAGGACCAGTGACAGGACAATCACGTTCCAAGTAGTTTTCTGCAATATTCAGCTTGATCGCATTGAAATATAACACACATGCGCATCCTTTCTGACTCAGAAGATCCCAACACACTTTGTTCTATGATTTATTTTTTCTTTGTTACAGCAGATTGCTATAGTTTATTTTTTAAAAAAAAGTTAACTTTATTTCTATTATAAGATAACCAAACCAGGTGTCTTATATGTGTTTGCAAAGTTTTCAGATCTCATATGCCATGTTTCTCGCCAGACATCCAGTATCTTCCTCAACATGTGCTATACACTATGGTCTAGGGGCAAGTGGCTGGGATTCATATTAACTAAATTGTTTCCCTATTAACAGACTGTTTGAACTATTGTGTTTTCCTGTTGATAAAATCTCTATCAATAAGATAGAGAGCTTCCACTGTCAACAAACCCTCTATCAATAAGATATGATGTCCCGACTATTTGCTGGTTAAGCCTTTCTGGCAGTATATCACAAATTGAGGGAAAATGGTTTGAAGGCTGCCCACTAAGCCTAAGGCTTGAATGATCAATGGCAACCCTGCATTTTGCTCATACATGTACATGTATATGACTGAAATTCATAATTACATAATGAGAGTCTGTGGAAGTAAACAGTTGCAATGGGAAATGGCGTTAGGCCACTGTTTGATATCTACTGTTCATGGTGAGAAGAGTCATTTTATTGTAAGATGTGCTTAGATTACATTTATGTTAGATCACGTAATGATAATTCGTTTAAATTGCTTTAACCGTTTTCTAAATCGTGAACCATTCATGGTATGAGGGGGAACGGTGAACGTCTCTTCACAATTTCCATGCTGCTAGCCCCTATCCTCTACTACTAATCACTCCCTGTTAACCCAGAGGAAAGGGAGTGATGTCAAAGACACTACAGAAGCTTCCCTGATCAATTTGCATCACTTATTTGAAACATAAGAGCTCATAGGAAAAAAAATTCAAGGCATGGAAAGAACGTGTCTTCAGAGCCGCTGACCTAAACACCAACCCACTGCCGCCTCGTATTCGGAAAAAAAATGCTGACTCCCCCTGCAACTGTTTGCTTAATTAAAGATCGGTATTATCACCTCGTGAGTTCACGCCAATATTTAGCAATATTTTTTTTTTTGGGGGGGGAGGGGGGGTTTGGGGGGGGTGGAGTGGGATGGACTGGCCCTTGTTCCCTTTCCATATATAACGAAAATGGTTGAACTTGGCGCCGGGGTAACACCCCCATCTGGATGTCCGGATTGGGAACTAGATACATCCATGCAAAAATTGAGCTACCAAACAATGGGGTGGTGAATGTTATTTTATTTTTTTTTTTTTTTGGTCAAAATTAACTCTGCTCGAAATTGGGAGAATTTACTGTCAAATGTGTGGCCCAAGTTTCAGCTCCATGATTTGACTTTGTTGGACTATGATGTTCCTGGTTGAACCATGATATAACCTGAAAGGGTACAGTTAACACTAGAAGTCCTGTCACGAACTGAGTGCTTATCTAGGCTAGTAGTAGGAGATGTGGAGATCGTCCCTCATTGGCAGGAGGACCCCGAGCAGGACCCCGAAAGTGACGTCATGTCACGTGACCTGGTGGTGCCATGCTGTGTTGTCAAGGTAACCCGCGTGAGCGGCCATTATGTGACGCCATCCCCCATTGTGATACGTGGTGTTAGTGCGCATGCTCAGCGTGTGTTAGGGTGATACGTGTTTCCGTCTTCCATTTTTGTATATTGGAGGCCGCCATCTTGAATTTCTATGGTAGCACGTGGTTGCTATGTGACCCAAAGCCTTACAACAAGACAGCGGTATGTTCGGAGGGTATGTTTGATTGAATCAAAGTACCACGAATTACCACAAACAACCCGACAATCTCCCCAAATCACCCAAAACGACTTTATTTGATACGGATTCCCCATTTTATCGGCTTAGCATGTAGTGCTATGATATCGAGGAGAACAGGGGTGAATTCGATTTAATAGGAGTAATTTTCCGGCTTGGAATTTCCCCAAACCCTCGTTTAATTCGTACAATTACCACAAACAACCCGACAAGTTGTACTAGTTCGAAGTCTTTCAGAATCCTTTTGAGGACCGCCATACTTCGGCTTGTAAAAGTAGCACGTAGTGCTATTGTACCGAGTGGCCCCCGTAGGTACGTTCGATTGAATGGGAGTAATGTTCTGGTTCAGATTCCTCCAGAACCCTTTTTGGATCGCTATCCCATAACGTTTTTCTCCAATAAAAGGCACATTCCTTTGTACAAGAGTAGCACGTAGTGCTATAGGACAAATGCCTTTGTATACGAGTCATTACCCAGAATCCTCCGTTTCTACCTTTTGGATTTATAAGTAGTTTCTAGCCATTATTCAAATTGCAAGTAGGGCCCATATGTGTACACGAAGGTCCGAAGCTAACTTCAAGTCCCACCATATACTCATGTGAGGATCTACCCATATGTTAAGCTAATGGAATCCCCTTTTGTCGTCTGAGGTCTAATGTACCATCCCTCTTAGCCTCATTTCGGTATTTGAGGATACCTTTTGAGGATACCATTGGTATTGTACTTTTGGACTCATTGATAACAACACAACTTTTTACATTTTAATTTCCTTTTTTGCAGCAACAATAAAAAATACAACTTTTTTATGGAATCCTCTATGGTATGTAGATTGTCAGATATTCAAAAACAGTCTTCCTGCAGATTGGACATCTTCTCAGTGGTTTACAGCAGTCATTGCGCAGGCTCAAATGGTTACATGGTCGCAGAGCGACATTGGCTTCAGCTAATAAACACACACTACATTTCGTCTTCCGTGAATCTTCTTCTTGAACTGATGTGTCCATTTCTTCTTTGATGGCCATTTCTTCTTCTTGAACTTTTTCATTGTCCATGAATTCAGATGGTAAATTATGACTGTAATAACAGGCTGGAGAATATTTTCTGTGTTCTTCTATAACATCATCTTCTGTTTCCCAGAAACGAACAATGAAACCACAATGAAAACATTGAGTTCTGTCTCCTGTCCTCAAATAAAAGAATCCAGTTTGTCAGTTCATTCGGGGTTTTCACACATTCACTTTGGAACATGAATTCGATTTTCCTTCAATGCATACTTGATATATTTTGGTGGTCTCTCTTCTGGTGTCTTTCTTATTTCATCTTCTCCAAGTCATAACTGCTCCAGTACTGGTGGTGGAACATCACGAAAATACGTTTCGAATGAAACTCTCATTCTCTCTACAAAGTCCCTTGGATTTCTTATTTCTTGGTTTCGTGATTGATAATCATTCAGCGCCATGTGTATCAAAGACGGAATAGTGAACATTCTTCAACCCTTTTTAACTTCCTTCTTCTTTAGTTTTCATTCTCTCCTTGATTTGGGCTCTCCTATTTCAAGTCTTCTCTTCTTTGCAATATCCAATGCTTTGGTCACTTGTTCCCAATCTCTCGTGGTAAACTGGAACTCAACGTCGTTCTTGAACAGTTGAATCTGTAAGTCGTTGTTGAGTTTGAAGACGGTCACATCTGTAGACATCCTTCTTCTTTGGCTGTCGAAACACAAATGAGCTGAACACCACGTGCACCTTTTGTATAGTAGTTTCTTCAATACAGCAACATCTAGTGGTAGGGTTTATCTTTGACGTCATTACGTCATTAACCAGCACATCATTATCCATTAATGGTAATGGTCCTTGAATGCGTTTTGTATTATATTTCCAATTTCTGGAATTCTTCTTCAGGAAATTCTAGAATGGTTTGTTTTGTGGTGGTAATCCATAGGAATCAAAGTACTCTGCGTTATGGTGACTCACAAAGAGAGCCACCCAGTGTTCTCCTTTGTTGTGATCTGGATCCGTGTTGGCTATCAAAGCCACTGGTCTGTGATCTGGTAATCTTCTTGGTAATCTATTTCTTGCAAATACACCCAAACTTATTCTATTCAAACAACTATCTGACCGAAGGGCGTTCTCTAACTGCAACATGTTCATGTTGAGTAACCAACAATTACTTGTCTATTCTTATCCACTTCTATGATGTTCTGGAATTCTGCATACACCAGTACGTTGATCGTGGTTAGTAATGGGTTTTCGAAATGGACTTCAAGTCTCAAAGTTCCTCGCGTCACCAGATCGAAGTCTTGTCCGTGTGATAGGTCTGGAGTCAGGTCGAATACGAATAGGGTGTATCCATTTATGTACTCTTCTCGGCTGATGTGGTTTCCTTCATTCTCGTACATTTGTCCAGTCCCTTGGAACAGGTCGCATAACATCTCGCCACTTTGAAATTATATGGATTCTTTGAAACGTTTCCGTTGAAAGCATCGTTCTCTACACATCCCGCCACGAGGCGTGTAGGTAGTTGGCCTAAAAATAAATTTTAGTGTATAATGCTCAGATTTCCTTTTGGCACTGAAAACAACTTGGTTTTCACACGGTCGATAGGATATTTTGCAGTTGCTTTTGTTAGTGCTTTCTCGTGAGCCATTCTCACGAATGATTGGAGTCTCTCTTTGCGTACAAACATGGATACATCTAAAATTTTGATATTGTATGTATCGGCATCTGCCATCAATGCGAACGCATCTTTGGCTCTGTTCATTTTAACATGTACATTAACGCCATTCAGCAAATAACGAGATTGGAAAAACATATCCAAATGTATTCTTCCAGTCATGTCCACGATTTTACTTTTCTCTATAAATTTCTTTCGAAGAATAAATCCCTTGTTATCGTCTCTCCAATCGTCCGTATCCGGTCGTATCATTGTACCATAATGCATTAGTCAGTTGTGATCTCTTTGCAGCTGGTCCATAACAAAACAAAGTTTCTCTGAAAGCTCTGTAGTGAGAAGTGTTGTTGGGAGGAGATACCAGTTTTTCATTCAAGCTGATATCTATTTGATTAAATAAGGAATTCATCCATAAACTGACTAGGCCCACATTGGTATCGGGTGCAAGTGATGCCCCATTGGAATCTACAACCTTTGCTTTAACATACACGTATGTCTATGCCAAATTCAAATAATCATCTCCTAATCCTGCAACGTGGAATTCTATTCAGCCACTGTTTCCTATGGTCGCCAAAGGCCTGTGTTCTACCCATTGCCCATGTTCCACACTAGTCAGTGTTGGTGGTATTGAAAACAAGTCGTGTTCGCTGTTGACAAACTCACAAGATTTTTCATTGATGACAGACAGCATGCGCCGAGAATGTCTTGGATCTGTACAGTTCTCCTTCTTTTTTCGATTTGCGAGTTTTGTGTGGTGCGGGCCTTTTTATACCTTTCCTACCGGGTGGTTTCGAACCACCAACAACTTCATTCCAATCTCCCGCACCAGCCTCTTTGACTCTTTTGATTGCTGCCTTTTTAACATTTTTTCCCTTCAATAACATCTTCGGCAAAGGCCGCTCTTTTTTCACGAGCTATTTCCCACGGTCTTGGCTGTGGTTTCCAATAAAGGTAACACCACATTCTTCAGTCCTCCCAATATACTTCCCAAACCATATCCTCTCTGTATTTGAGCTCCAGAAAAAAACTGGTAGACCGTTCCCAGCTTGTTTCGTGTAATATTCTTCGTATAATTTCGACTTACAACAGTAAGTCATATTCATGTGAAATGAAGAGATCTACGATTTCTGAAATGAAGTGTCACTGTCACTTTCCCGAACTCAAATGGTACTATGGCTCCTGTGTCGTCCCTTATATACACCCGGGCGGTACTGAAATTTTTTCGTTCCACTGGTACATGATACACATTCCAAAACGTTTTGGAGATGATATTCCCATATTTTCCACGTGCAGGTACGATACGAAGAAGGGGTATTCTTGTATCTCCTACGGCTTGGTTACGAACCAAGTCACAGTATACATAGAGTGAGTAAAATCCTTGGTTGACATCAGCAACTCTGGAAGAATTGTAAGTACCTGATTTAAAAACACACTCATTAAATACAAAAACTGTTTTGAAGAGTAGGGCTCAATGTGACCACGACTCCAGCACGTACCGTGATACAAATTTTACTAGTCACTTCATCCAAATCAAAATCTACCTTATCGTGTCGAGGCAAGAGTAATTCTTTAACGCCATTGATAGTCCGTATCACATCAGTGGGATCCGAATAACGACCTTCTTTCAGAGTAAGTCGATCATTCTTTTTCGAAGACTAGAACACTGTAACGAAAGCTTCTTCCCCACGAATATTGAACCAAGTATTTGGATACTGGATCTCTGCCAGACCTATTTCTCATTCCCCCGTGAGATTCACCAGTTGTTATAACTGAGTGGTGTACCTAGTCAACATATTTTCAGGAAACACGTTTGTAAACCTGTTACTTGGTAAAGTCAAATAAAACATTACTTTTTTAATGGTTGGATTAGGTAACAAATATCCTATACAGCTACTCAAGAGAGCAGTCCACAACTTGCTGTCTGTGTTATCGAGAGTGAAATTAACAACTCTGGTAATGATGATGATTTGTAAAAAGTAAGTGATCTCGCTTCTTGGAATTCCTTTTCCACACAGAGGCAAGATCCGTTCGATCCTTCATCCATTTTGGAGAAACCTCAGAGGTTCACTTCCTTTTATAGGTGAGATGACTCTGCTTGAACGAAGCGGGGTATCCTAACCACTTTACAAACAGTTCTTTGCTTTTACCAAGACCACGTTTCTTCAGTGCGTGTTCGATTTTGTAAATAGTTTTATGAGCAACTCGCTGAAGCTCTTCACTGTAGAACGACCCTTTCAAAATTTCCCGATTATCATCTTGTAAGACATAGGTAACTGGCTGACTTTCTCAATGGCTACCACTGTGAATAACTATTCGGTCCAATTGGGGAAATAACTTTTCTCAAAAGTTTTCTTAACTTTACTGATTCTCACCCTCTCTCCCACTTTCAACTTTAGGGTCTTGTGTTTTATGGGTTTGCCATGAGGTTTTTGCCAAACCTCTTCTTCATTTTCAAAGTTCATGGCAATTGGGCCATGCCGATACTACGATGATTACGAATACGAATGATTATAAGATTTCACCAAGTTTTGAAGTGGAAAAATTAGTGTATCGTTCTTGGTAAAATATTTCCACATTTTGGTTTTCAAAGTTCTATTGAATCTTTCTGCTATGGAACATTTTGTTTCCACATTGTGTGTAGTGTAAAATTCTACTCTGTGTTGTTTGAGAAAATTCTGAAATTTTCTGTTTAGAAATTCTTTGCCTTGATCAGTTTGTTATGTTTTTGGTTTACGAACTTGTTTAAAAATTTTAGTAAAGGCTTTAACGATGGTATCGCCCAAGTTTGTTTTTGAGAGGTATGACCCAAGCATATTTACTAATCACATCTATACACGTCAACAAAAAACAAAAATTTTGTGTCTTTATTATATTTACTGATATTTGCTACATCTACCAAGTCTGCTTGCTATTGTGCATCGATACCACTAACGACCACTTTCCTTCTAGGAAATGTACGACGAACAGGTTTGTGAAGAGTGTAAGTGTCTCGAGTCTCTAACCATTTCACAACTTGTTTAGTCTTTTTCTTGGATGCTACACGAAGAGCGTCTAAACCACCAAAACTTCCAGGAAGTTCAGAATAATAGTATAATGCTTCCATGACTGCCTTTTTCCATGTGCCAACTCTATTTATACCCTTCTTCACTCCACTTTGGCGTTTGTATTTTCTTTCGTTGTTTTGCTTCCGACTTTGTCGGTGCCTGTTTCATAAAATCCCAACGTTCTTTATGAACATTCATTTTTTGGGGTATGTTACTATCTCGCGGGGCTTCGGCCATCACTTCCCATCCCTTGGGTTGGAAAGATTTTCGACTTCTAAGTATTTTTTTAGAAGGTCTGTTACATTCGACCCTTCCACTGTTTGATCTTTGTGGACTAGTTCACCCTTCTCATTCCAAGATATATTTGGGTCATTTCTAATACGATTCAACAACAACTTTGCCTTTCTCTTCATAGTCGTAGGTACAGAATCGAGAATGTCTTGGTCTTTATTATCTTTCTCAAGTTCGACTTTAATTGGACGGGGAGCCACTGCTTTGTGTTGAAATGTCAAGGGTCTTTGTAAGACTTGATTATAGTGTGTCACCTTTTCATCAGCTGAAAAAAGGGCATCGAGAATATCTCTCATTTCTCGATCCAATGATGAAACAGCCAGTTCATTCGGATGTCTTGGGGTCTCTTGTAGACGTTCCAATAACCTTGGCTCTACTAAAGCCACCTTTTTTGCATATTCTATCATCATCCAAAAATACCTTTAACAGCACCCAGTAGTACAGGGGGTAGTAATGCACCCAAGAATCCCCCTTTCTGCAAGATCTGTCCTTTCCTTTTGTCAGAGGTACCTTTATTTACCACTTCCCTCACTAGTTGTTTCTGACGAACGAGGTTGGTTCTCTGAGCTTTGGTCAGAGGTACTGCCCCTTCAAGATATTCGAGGCACAGACACACAAACAGGTAATCAATTCTTTGTCTGCATCTTTTAGTATTGATTTGACGAGGTTAGATTTAATAAGAAGTTTGAAAAGAGCGATGTTGTGCTTGAGACGGTCAGACATACTTTTTACTTGAGGCAGACTTGCTGCCCCCCCCCCCCCCTCCCCTTTATAACTTTCGGAGGTACACGTATTGGGTTTCCCCTGGAAAAAATTGATTTCTCAATATCATATGTTCAGGAGTATCTTGTTGGAGATCGATTAAAAGGTAACCATATGGCATCTTCAAAAACTTCTCTCAGAAACTTGGAATGACCAGGATACATCTGTGCTGGCAAGTGTGTGATCTGAGAACGATCCGTAGGATTTTTAAACAAGATCATGTAATGACTATTGAGAGCTACAGTCCTGTGGACTTAATTGTTGTCGAATAAATGTTGAACAGTGTACATCACACGAATCTTACGGTGATGACTACCTTTAGTAAATAATCTAGACACTCAAACATCTGCATCGAGCATCAGATCATCCAATATGACTAAGCTGTCATATTTTAGTTATTGAGGGAGACCCTCTACAAATTCTACTTGGGATAAAGTATTGTATAATGGTTGTCATTCACTATAACGCCAAATGATGTGACTTGGAACAGGAGAAATAATATCTTGAATGTTTTGAATAACTCGATTTACAAAGGATGATTTACCACTACCCGTGGGACCACACAATAAACAGGTAAATGGATGCTTCCAACGAGTATCCATCTTTATTGTTCTATGAGGGTACTACTCCCCTTTTATACCTTTGGGGAGGTGGCCATAATGGCCACTGAACGTGGGTGCTGCTCCTTCTTTTATACATTTTGGAGAGGAGTGGCCACTGAACATGGGTGCTGCTCCCCTTTTATACCTTTTGGGGAGGAATGGCTACTGAATGTGGGTGCTGCTCCCCTTTTTATACCTTTTGGGAAGGTGGTCTTTTTGACCACCCCTCAAAAATATACACTGCATTGGTGGCCCTCTGACTTACTGTCTGGGGACAGGTCACGTTTGTTTGATATTTGTCAAGAAGATAAACATCAAATAACTTAAGCGTCATTACCACATTTTTTTCTTTTCTCTACTGTTTATACTTTTTTTCTTCTTCTTTTTTTATAAAAACAAAACATCTATTTACAACATCTGTTTACATCTTCAGACTGAGTGGTTTCTTGAAGGTCATGAATTCAATCACCAAATCCATAATACAGTATCTCTGTTCGTTTGTAGAGGTTTCTCGAACATATCTTCATACTCTTTCTGTACTGGTGGTGGATTCATTCCAGAAGTATTATGGTGCCATAGTAGATGGACATCATTCTTGTTAACTCTTTCAAGTGCTTCATAAAAACATGTTATAATCTTCTCTTCTTGAGACATCATGAGGCATACGTTAAGCTGAATATGACTTGGGTGATCAACTTTACACCCATAGCATTTTTCTTTCACTACAGCGTCAGTGTTCTCTTCCACATAATGAGCATATGCCAAACAAAGTTCATGTTGCAATCGAACTTGCCTGAGTTCACTATCGATTTCATCAACGATCAGTGGTGGTGGTTTGGTTCTTCTCACTGTGATCTTCTTCTTCAAATGTGGTTCCCTTGGTTTTTTGAAGTCATCATGGTTAGCAAGTCCTGGTGTATTTACTTCAGGTTTAGTATCTTCAATTAAACCTTTTTATGGGATGTTGATGGCTGCATCTATGTCTTCTATTTGGGTTTCAGAGCATTCCATTCTTATAAAGACAGAGCAATCCCAATCGTCGCTGGATAAGGTTTCTGGTCTTTACCCTCAAAGTATCTTCGAACATGTATCTTCAGTTCACCCTGGTACTGGGTGGCATTAGCATAAGTGTACTTGCTGCCAAGTCGGAACATCTTCTCTGGTCAATGGTTAGAACGTGAATGATGCCAAGTCCATTTTTTGTCTAATCTTATATAACTTTGACGGATGTGTTTGAAAACATTGCCCCAGTTCAACATATTTCGATCGACTTTTTGATTCTTGGTTGGGGTTTGTGTTTGATTCCTTTTGGATTATAGGTTAAAGTTGGAATAATTAGAAAATTAGTATAGAAAGTAACGAGAAAGAAATACAATAGGAATACATTAATCTGATTGGTTGTTTAATTTCGATCTGATTGGTAAGTCTGGCGATCAAACTGCAAGATTGATCCTTAAACTGTAGGATATGGCCCTGTGCATTTTATACTGACTTGGGACAGATAAAGCTACAGACATCTGTCCAATGGAGATAAGTCAAATAGCTCGAGTGCAGTCCCACCCCCTACAGTTCGTACTCTTTGTGTCCCTCTGCATTTTGGGACAGGTCAAGTTTATTGATTATTGGCCAGAAGATAATGATCAAATAACTTGAGAGCATTACCACCCCACAACAGGAAAAAACAATTTTTTTAATTTTTAAATTTTTATTTTTTTGGGGTTTCTTTTTTTATTTTTTTTTAAATTCTCTATAAAAAATAGAAGGAAATTTATTCTTTGTTCCACAGAGAATGATGATGATGATGATGAAATGACAACATGAATTACTCCATTGGTAGGGGTAACTTTTTTTGTTAACTAAATATAATTGGGTATCATCCGGTTCAAATAGGGCAAACCAAGGGGATACCAGGAAACAACATTTTGAACTAAACATATATGTTTGAGTATTGTGAAAATAAATATAATTAGATATCATCCGGTTCCAATAGGGGTAACCTAAGGGATACCAGGAATCAATATTGTAAACTAAACATAATTTTTTGAGTATTGTGAAAATAAATATACTTGGGTGTCATCCGGTTCCAATAGGGGTAACCTAAGGGATACCAGGAATCAACATTGTAAACAAAGCATAATTTTTTAGCATTGGTTATACTTAGCCTACACCAGGAGTGTATAACATGAATGATATTTGCTGAAGAACAAATTTCCTTCCATAAACTATTTTCGAATATGTACAAGTAATTACTTTCAACCACCACGGTGAGAGAAAAAAAAATTCATCTTGGATAACCATCTCTGTAAGTATAAAAATAATATTGGTTGGAATAATTTGAATATAAGAATTATGCTTACCTCTGGATTTCTGTAAAGATTGTGGAAGAATATTCACTGGTTGTAGAGACAGAAATTAACTTGTCAATGGTGAAGTCGATACACCGTCATCTTGCACTAGTCGTTTTGGATAAAAGTAAGATAAGCCGTCTTTCGTCTGTACATAGGTGAACATGTCATTTCCATTAAGTCTAAAGCCTTTATTTTTTCCTGGTCTGTTTGTTTTTGATTACTTTTAAATATGTTTCCTTTGTTAAATCATTTTGTTTTTTATTTATTCCTTTACAACTCAGTTTGTTTGATGGGCCGAAACAATAGTAAGTATTGCTACACAATTCAATAACCCCTCCCCCCCATTAAATTTCAAAAAGATTCGGGGTTCTTTTATCAAACGCTTTCCTGTCCCTACAGCATTGAGATGGCGTCCAGTTACCTCCCCTTAATTTAGTTTTTGTATAATCTTCCACATGGGCCTCACAGGCTTCTGAGGGTAACCATTTATGAGCTTGGCGATAGAATGATTCTTTTGTCTCTGGGCTGACTATTTCTTCAAGAGAAGATCCATAAAGGGTTATGTATAGGCTGTCCGTGTCCAGTTCACAAAGTTCAAAATCCCTACGATCAACAAAAAAAAACATAGTAAAACTGGAGCATACGTAACTTGGCACACTGATACATGAAAAAACTAATGTGGTGGGGCACGTCAAGTTTGATTCTGCTTTTATTTATTTATTCATTTCAATTTCATAAAGTTCTTCAGTGAGGGTATTCAGTTTCCGAAAGGACAGATTATTGATGAGGTTGGACACATTATCTTCATCACAATACACTACATTCCTATGTGTTGCCTTATTGGTGACTGTCTTTCCATAGCCCGAAGTACCTAATATTTTCATCGTGTCAGATACGGTGGCTTTACTTGGGTCATAGTCCCGTTCCCGTCGGGCCTGTGATACTTGATTACCAAATGTTTGGAAGCACGCCTTGGGCTGGTACGGGATGACTTGATACATCCGGCTGACTACCAGTCCGTGTTCCAAATACCATTGCAATAATGGTGTAGGCAGCAAGATTTTTTTCGCCAAGGTAGCTACCAATGAGACTACGACGAGGTTGGCGCATAATATTGCTGGCTTCAGGGTAAGCCTTCATATGTGGCCCGATATCTTTGTATTTTTGAAGAATGGTGTCATTTCTTCAAAATAGGGCTTCAGTTGGCCGGGTACAGAAATGTCGCCCTCTTCTAGGCCAAAGATGTTGCCTGTGCGGATCTTCTCGAGAAGTTCGCTGGATGTCATCGAACCATCCACCAAAGTCCCAAACGTTTCCCGAAGAAAGGTCTTTAAGGCTGAATCAGTCTTCTTCTGCTGATGCCACTCACATTCCCAGATTTCTATTACATCAGACCGAAGGCTCTGCAGGTACTGGGTGGATCCCATGTTTTTTTCCCTGAGCTCAGACATGGACTTCCCCCGTACTGCATTGTGAGTGGCCAATGTACCGTCATTCATATTAGGATAACATTCATGACCGTGCCAGAAACATCCGGGAAACTGATAACCAGTTTTGGTGTCTTTACACCAACCATCTACGGGCGCTTGACGTCTACCAATCTTCTTTTCTGTATCATTGTATCCATGACGGTTGTGGACTGGTAGATATAAATTCCAGCTACTGATGGGCCATCCTACCGTACTTATGGGAATACTCTGGTTCAAAGCCCGTCTCTTCCTCGCGTCTAATGTAGCAACCTGTTGGCATTTCCTGCATTAATGTCCATAAGTACAAGGCGTTGGCATCATAGCCTACAATACTCCCAATCCTTTAGTAATTGAACACCCAAAAGCCTTGAGACATTTATCATAACTATATCTATGGGCTAAGTAATTGCAAATATCCAAAAATTTCAAATGTTCTGTTTTCAAAACCACAAAGTTGTTACTCATTTTTACTACAAAAGACAGTGGGTCATACTTTTTCAGATAATCCATCAATTCTCGTTTAATCACATTCACATCAATTTTTTCCTAAGACGGCCATTTCCTTCATGTAATGATCAAATTCTGCAGCTAACTTTTCAAATGGGTGGGGTTTAGAATCACCTGTACCTTCCTGTTTGAATCATTTGCCTGCGGGATAATATAATAGCGATGTGCATCTCTTGCATGAGAGAGTAACATTTCTGCGAAATTTCCATTAAATAATTCATCATATTGTCAACCAATGTCTGTGTGTCACCATCAGTAATAAAACAGTTGGGATTATCAAAACTGGGTACATTACTACATACACTAACAATGATGTGTTTATGTTGAGCATCCCAGACAAGAGTATCAGTTGATGTGGGGAAAGAAGTTTTATCAAAATAACATTCGAAATCAAATGTAGCCCTATAGGGATATAACCGCAAGTGTCCTGGATTAACAATACCTTCTTCATGCTACTTTTCAAAAATAGGCTTAGGAGTGATAGATACCACCAACATACATATAAGACACATCATCTGTACAAGAGAGCTCATGGCGTTGCATCGGCCATGCCGATATATTTATTTATTTAGTGGTGTTTAGGGTCACATACTTATGCACAATGGCCAATCGTGACCGTGACAGTTTTACGGGTGGAGGAAGCCGGAGTACCCGGAGAAAACCACCAACATCGTAACTCTGAACTCTGCACCGAGGCACAGGCAGGGTTAGATTGGTTGAAGACATGCGCACCACCGACGTGCAGTACGGCAATCGGGGTTAAGTGCCTTGTCCAAGGACACAACGCGGGAGCGCGAATCAGTCGCTGAAATGGTCACCCATGCAACTACTAACCGCGCTCGACGTTGCTTAACTTCGGTGATCTGACGATAACCGGTTACCGCGACGCCACCGCGCCCCCCTCGGCCATGCCGATGTCCACAATTTACCACATTTACGAAAACCAAATGATTCACAATATTGATTGATGTCAGTGATGTAACTAAAATGGTTCTCATACAAATTGGCATACATGGTATTCTCAAAATTTCTATGAGACATATGTACAATTTTAACCAAAACTTCAATATCTTCCATTATGAGTTCAAATACTTCAATAGTCACTTCAAATAATTTTTTCTATTTTTGTGGAGTTCATCTAATTTCACACCAGGAAAGTTATCCTTTGGTACATATGTGTATTTACAATACAGGGTCTGAGTTGTAGTATTCAAAGTATGGTAAGTAGAACCGCTCCAGAGGGCTAAACCCCGGAATAAACAGAGATTGTCATTATAAACAAAAAGGTTGTTCTCATGACTGACACGGGCAACAATCGAACGATTTTCCAAAATATACTTGGGAAGGTTTTCTGGGACTCCACCAGTTGGATGATTTTCAATCTTGTTTTCATAAAAAGTCACATTGGTCAGTTGATAGACAGTCCATTTAGAGTTTGGTCTTTGCTGCCTAGCCCATTCCAAAATGTCTTCCTGTTCAAGGTCTTCAAGAAAATTTACAAAATCTACAGCATTTTCAATAAGGGGTGGCCTACCATGAAGGATGATAAAATCTTAGTTCTTCCGTTTCATTGTTACGCAAAATGAAGCCGTAGCTTAAATTAATTTTGAATTTATTTTGCTGAGATTCAAAGATTGTTTTATTTAATTCATCGTTCATAGTATATCAATCTGTTGTGTCTAGCCTATAATTAAAAATGTCCTGTATTTTCCTACTGGTTATGTGATGGGTCCGAATGGTGTTCCAATTCTTACGGATTTCCGAAATTTCATCATTTGTTTCAACTAAAAAGTCCTGATCAAAATCAATGGGATCAATGTCCAAAACAGTACGGGTTTTTGAGGGTCGTTGCAGGTCGTTCAGAATTCCGTTTCTTGGGAAGAGTAACAGGGAGATGGGCGGTGTTTTATGCCTATTAAAATGTAAAATTTGATTAAATTCCTGTCCACATTCCAAACATGAATATAAATCTAAGCAAGTATTTTTTATGGTTGTCTGAATATTCTTTCCTAGTAATTTTTTTATAGCAGTTGTTACAGTCAAATGTCTTACATTGTCCGTGAGCTGTCCGTTGATGTCTATTCCTGTTCCGTCGATCCGTGAATATTTTCCCACAATCCTCACATGAAAATCCAGAAGTCTCCATAATCCTTAGAATAATGAATGCACAAAAATAGCACACACACAAAACAACTGAATAATCTGAGTACACAGCGATGATCCTTTTTCCGTCAAGAGATGAAAATGATATAAAGCCGACGCCACAACGTCACTGAATTTATTTATACGTGACGGACGTTTTTTTTTTTGAAAACATCATGACGTCACAGCGTTTTTTATCGATATTTTCATTCGTGGTTGGGGTTTGTGTTTGTTTCGTATAGGATTATAGGTTAATTTTGGAAAAATTAGTAAATTAGTATAGACGTCTATGGGAAAGAAACACAATAGGAATACATTAATCTGACTGGTCGATAATTCTGTTATTTCATTGGTCAGTTTGGGGATCAAAAAAGGGATCCTGATCCTCAAATTAAAAAAATAAAGTTAACGAACTTATTAAAATAGTGATGGGAGTCATTTAAGGATGTTACTAAAAATAACAATTTATATAAAAATAGAGGATTCTGGTTAATGACTCTTATACAAAGGAATTTGTCCTATAGCACTACGTGCTCTTTTTATACAAAGATACGAGCCTTTTACTGGAGAAAAAACGTTATGGGATAGGGATCCAAAAAAGGATTCTGGGGGAATGTGAACCAGAACATTACTCATATTCAATCGAACGTACCCACGGGGCTCCTCGGTACTATAACACTACGTGCTACTATTATAAACCAAAGTATGGCGTCCTCAAAGGAATTCTGAAAGAATTCGAAATAGTACAACTTGTCGGGTTGTTTGTGGTAATTCTACGAATTAAACGATGGTTTAGGGAAAATTACTTTTATTCAATCGAACTCACCCCCTGTGCCCCCCGATACCATAGCACTACATGCTATGCCGATATAAATGGGGAATCCGTATCAAATAAAGTCGTTTTTAGTGACTTGGAGAGATTGTCGGGTTGTTTGTGGTAATTCGTGATACTCGGATTCAATAGAACATGCCCTCCGAACATACCCCTGTCTTGTTGTAAGCCCTTCGGTCACATAGCAACCACGTGCTACCATAGAAACCTATATGGCGGCCTCCAGTATACAAAATGGACGACGGAAACACGTATCACCCTAACAACACGCGCTGCACATGCGTACTAACACCACGTATCACAATGGGGATAAAGGCACAAGATGGCCGCTCGCGCGGGTTACCATGACAACACAACATGACGCCACAGGTCACGTGACATGACGTCACTTCCGGGGTCCTGTCCGGGGTCCTGCCAATAAGGGACGATCTCCACATCTCCTACTACTGTGGCTTCATTGCACGTAGGAATTGCGCTCAAATGCAATATCGAATGGCATCCAAAGCACGACAGGTTCTCCTCGTTAATCATACCAAACACAGGTGATGTTTCTGCCAATGGACCTCCGGGGTACCCGGAGGTCTATTGGCTGAAACATTGCATGTGCACAGGCCATATGTACATAATTTGATACCCTTACTATAGTCATAATGCGTAGATTAACGAGCAGATCGACGTGCTATTTGTGCGCATTTCATGAGAGGACTTCTAGTTTTAACTGTACGATGTTCCTGGTTGAACCGTGCTATAACCTGAAAGGGTAGGGATATAAGGAGGGGATTGGGACAGGAAAAGCAGAAGCAGGAGTAGTAGTAGAAACAGAAGATGTAAAAACAGAAGTATAGGAAAAAGATGGAGTTCTAGTGGAATAGAGCAAAAACGGTTAAAGGGTTTTCTTGATCGATTAATCATAGTGATTAACCTTGGTTAACCGATTAATCACTTGTTTTAGTAGGTAGCTGAATTATTGCCGCACCGTTGATGGTTTATAGCATTAACCCTTTACCCAATGTAACGGACAAAACCGGCAAGCGTTTTATATAAAAATCTCCTTCAAATTGTATTATGTTTTCAATTTTTGTCTAAAAAAGCATAGCTTATGACACCTCATTGGAACGAGCTCGTTGAGCTCGTTCCAATGAGAGGTCATAAGCTATGCTTTTTGAGATAAAAATTGAAAATGTTTGGTAATTTAAGAATTTATTTTGCAAGTATCGTCTGCTGTCCGCACTGGGCAAAGAGTTAAGAATGGCCATTTCCAGCTACTGATACACTACAATGATCATGCAAGTGAACAAGTATGTCTGCACATAACTTGCAAGATTTAATCTGTCTCATAATAAATGATGCAAGTCAGTTTGACAATGTTTGCCTGTTTTAGAGCAAGTTTGCTAATTTGTTAACCTATATAATACAATAGTTTAAGGCAACGGTTAATCGATCAATTACTTTTTTGATCGACCAAGGCGTTGATCATAGGTTAATCGATTAATCGGTTAACCGTTTCAGCTCTCCAGTAAAACCCCGGGAGAGACAGAAAAAGATTGCTGATGAGGAGTAGAAGGTGGTAGAGGAACAAGACGAAGCAAGCCAAGCCATCGTTACTCACCTTGCGGAAATCTTCAATCACAACATGGGCTGGAGATGTTTGCAAATCGAGGCACTTACTCTGCGAGAAGGCAGAAGCACAAGTGGAAGGACGAGAAGAGGGAGAAGTGCTTTTCGTGATATTTTGTGTTCTGTTTTTCGCGTTGGTATAGAGGGACCACACGGGTGGGAGTTTGTTTGCTTCCCCTAGTATTGTTCCATACAGACCCTGGGCGAGTACTGACATTTAAGACTAATATTCAGAAATCGTCTTATCTGTCAACTTGTTTTTAAAGTTTTTTACGCCTTGATCACAGCACACACGGAGGCACTATTGACGTCAATCTTTTCAAAGTCGGGAGGTGGTTGCATCGCCGAAGAGATTTTTGACTTCAACTCCTTTAATGCTTTCTTATATTGCTGTTCTATGGAACTTAATGTATGGGTCGCGCATCCCACACTAAGTGCGAAAAACAGACAAAATGTCTGGGGTGGGTAAGGCTGGCTTTAAAAAGGCAATCTAACTCATTCACCTTCTTCTCTAACTGCTTCGGCAAACATCGATTAGCCAAATGTTGCTCAAAGCTCAAATGTGGTGCAGGTATTCTTTGTCAAAATATTGTTTAAACTAAACTGTATTACCAACAGAGCGCCCCAACAATTGTTGCGCCTATTAAACTCGACACATAGACCTCACTCTCCGCAATGTTTATTTGTACTCCAATATCTCTCATCCAACACCACTAAATATTCCCAACAAGTAAACACGACTCATTCGACACTTCAAAAATAAGGGGCGTAACGGGGAAGGGCAATTGAAAATGCTGAGCGGGAGTGTATCGTGGGCCAATACGTCAATATGAGATTAGAGGCTTTCCCCGAAACAAATCCCAACAGTTAAACAAAATACACTTTTTCTCTCAACAGAAGAAGAGCCGGGGGTGTGGGTGGAGGTACCGGAAGGTTTTCTCATCAGTTTAACACGATATGCACTTCTCTTAACAGATGAAGAGCTGGGCGGCGGAGGGGAGAATAATCACAGGAACTTGGAACTTAATCAGCACTGAGCGATAGTCAGTACACCCCACCCTCCCTTCTAGCACCCCCCCCCCCCCCACTAAAGTAATAAAGTAATAAAGACACAAGGAACGAAACGAACAAAACGACCCCCACTCAAACTATCGTTTCGACGCCGCTTCAAATAAATGCATCTCTGTAGCGTTTCCGTACCGGCACCCATTACTGTTCTATACACGTATCTGCACAGGTATTCAAATGAAACTCATCGATTAGCGTTTTTAATTCGATAATTAAACACAAAAATGTCGCAAATATGTAGCCATGGGCGCGACCATCAGGTCATTTGGCGGCACCTTTTGGAGAAAGTTGGTAGGTTGCATAAAAAAGCAGTTATCCCGAAATCACAGGTGGACCGGTTCAAAAGACGACAAAAATGTTCATTCGTATAATTTTCGATGTAGTGTATTGGATACAGTTATGAGCTAACAGCCCCATGAAATAATTTAATTCTCACGAATCATCCCCTGGTTCAAAAGACACACAACTGTAATTAATAAATACATTACATATAATGTGTAAATATTTCAGTGGCGTAGGAGCCAGGAGGGATAAGGGCTGCCCCCTCCCCCCCCCCCCCCCCCCCGAAAAAAACGAAACCCTAAACAAACAAACAAATAAAACAAAACAAACAAAAAAAGCAAACAAATTTCAAAAAAATTATAAACCCATGGTCCAGATCGAATTGATATAAAAGCTCCCCATCAGAGTCGGGGTTGGGGGGTGGGGTCCGATCTAGTGATACAGCACAATCTCTGTAAAACTTTACATCACCGCAGGCCCACCTTGCCTCAGAGAGATTAGCAAGTTCAATACAACAAAAGTGAAAAATACACCAACCGAATTTAGTGACTTGGGTATTTTGCTGTATGCTTTCCATGAGGGAATGTTAAATTACAAAATATATTTAAGTGTGTGACTTGTGGACAGGACTAGGCCCACCCAAATTTAGATAGGAGGGCCATGGCCCCGCGATCCCTCCCTTCCCTTCACATTGTACCACCCCCCCCCCCCCCAACCCCCGCTATTAGTTCCTTCCTGCGCAGCTGCATGATTTGGAGAGAGAGAGAGAGAGAGAGAGGGGTGACGAAACGTTGTATTAAAAGCTGGTTTTTATACCATTAGTTAGTAATTCAATACAGAACATTCAACTGTTGCACTAAAATCCTGTATTGCATACATTTTAGTCACTCGGCTACGCTCTAAACGCTCTAAACATTGTACACGACTGGAAAATGGGTTACGCAAATATCTGAAAATTCGGGGACTGATTTGACTCAAAGCTTACCGTCCGCTACATTTTGACCCGGACCGGCCGATAATAGACTCAAACTGTCCTCCCTACTAGAAATGTTCAATTGATTGATCGGGATTTTACGACACTTCAACAGCTAAGGTCATATCGTGTCGGTGATAGTATTACGGGTCGTGGAAGGAGGAGTACCGGGAGTCAACCAACGACCAACTGCGAATCACTGTCAGACTCTGGGACTTACTTTCCAGTGCCACCGACGCAGTATTAGCATTGGCTGTAGCCCAGTAATGTGTACCATCAATGTCCGATGGCCTTTTTAACACATGATGCTTCTGTGCCTCCATGTGAGAAATGGGTGACGGAGAGCCTAGCTCAAGGGCAAAGCGCGTGTGATCCCGAACAGGCAGTGGCAGGGATAGCTATTGCCTGGCGGGGGTGAAGTCGACTACAAAATGTCTGATATAATTACTATATCTTTATGACCACATCATGCAGAGGCTTTTGGCTCCGCGTGATGTGATCATTAAAAATATGTAAGGATGAGGTAGGAGTAAACGATGGCTTGATGGGTGTTTGCAGCCATATAGGAGAGAAATCTCCCAACATAACACATGTGGAGTATGCTACCGAATGAAGCAGCCCAACGCTCTAACCACTGACCCAACGTGCTCTCCAGAAATATTTAATAAAATAACAGTTTCAAAAGATATAGCGCGTTGAAACCCGGTGTTGCAATGGGCAACGATTCCTATATTAATAGATGTGACGTAGGTAACGTCAAAATGCGACGTCAGACATGGACAAGACTCAGCCTGTGTCACTGTGGGGGACAAATTAATCCCGGGTACCAAATTTGGGGGGGGGGGGGGGGGGGTATCAGCTGGGTCACATAAGTTGCGAAAATTGCGACGTCATTGATGTCGTGACAATATAAGAGGACGCGGGACATACGAATGGTGCAATAAAATATCGACTGAAATAAATTTCAGAGTGAATAAGACTCGAAAATTGGGGAGTAACAGTAATAAACACATCGCCCGTGATAAAGTGGCGCCGGTAACGTCAAAACGCCATGACGGACACGGTCGGAGCCCAGTCCATACCACTCTAATTGTCAACGTAACCCCCAGAGCTGAAACGGTTAACCAATTAATCGATTAATCAATGATCTACATCTTGATCGATACAAAAAGTAATTGTTCGGTTACACCGTTACTTTTGAACTACTGTATTATATGGGTTAACAAAGGAACAAACTTGCTCCAAAACAGGCAGACGTTGTCACACTGACTCACATCAATTATATGAGACAGAGTAAAGCATGCAGGTTACTTGCTGACATACCTGTTTACTGTTTCAGTAGCTGGAAATGGTCATTCTTTACCCTTTACCAATTGCTGGTAGCAGACGATACTTGCAAAATAAATTGATGAATTACTAAAAAAAATGAAATTTTTGTCTCAAAACATAGCTTATGACCCCTCATTAGAACGAGCTCAGCGAGCATGTTCCAATGAGTGGTCATAAGCTATGTTTTTGAGACAAAAATTGAAAACAGTATAAATTTTAATTGAGATTTTTGTCTATAGGCTTAGTCGGTTTTGTTTGTTACGTTGGGTAAAGGATTCATGCTGTAAATCATCAACGGTATGGCAGTTATTCAGATATCTATTTGGAAACGTGATTAATCGGTTGACCAAGGTTAATTGACGTGATTAATCGATCAAGAATACTCCTTAACCGTTTCATCTCTAGTAACCCCGGGTACCAAATTTGAGGTAGAGAAAGTGAAGTTGCGAAAATTGTGACGTCAATGACAATGAAAGAGGACACGGGGAGTTACGAACGATGCAAGGGGTTTCAAATATGGACAGAAATAAATTTCGCAGTGAATTGGACTCAAACAATTGGGAGTAAGGACCAAAAAATGCATCGTCCGCGGTAATGTGGCGTCGGTGACTTCAAAACGCGACATCTGATACGGACGAGACCCAACCCATTTTATTCAGAGGATCAAATACCAAATTTGGGGTCGATCGATTGAGTAACAGACTCAAACAGCAAAGTCTATTTGTGCCAAACAAACGCACGGAGAGAGAGAGAGAGAGAGAGAGAGAGAGAGAGAGAGAGAGAGAGAGAGAGAGAGCTAGGGGGGAGATTCCAGTAAATATAATTTATAACAGGAGAAAATATTAATATTTTGGTGTAAGGTGAACATGCTGAATAAACTTGAAGTTAGAATTTTTATTGTGTAGCCTACACCTAGAGATTTTTGGGCCTTAAATTTATGCAGGTAAAAGGGAACGGAATTTACATTTTCAGACATTGTGCTGCTGACCCTCAGTAAATAATAACCCAAATGGCAACAAAAATAGTCATTGATAATTAGTAATATTTATTGATAAATATAACATGCAGGCAAACAAATATATTTCTCCCGATCCAAATATAAAAAAAGAAGAAAGAAAGAAGAATAAAATATCTACCATGTTCCTAAAATCAAATTTTCTCTTAATTCCGATGCATCCATCTTTAACACCAGTCAGTTAGAAATTCGATGTTGGATCATATCACGCGATAAAATTGGAGTTTTCTGCCTCCAGTATTCAAAATTTCACGTGCGGTCGTCGATATTTTAAAGTTCGCTGGTTTTCTCGCGAAACGTTTCGTTTCGTTTTCATTATTAGGCCTGTTCCGTGTCGCTTCAGGACCTGATGGTCGCGTTCATAGCCACATTTTTTCAACAGATATGTGTTTTTGTGTTTAATTATCGAATTAACCCTTTACCCAACGCAGACGATATCAAAATTTATTATTTTAAATATCATATTTTCATTTTTTTTTTTTCAAAAGATTTCAACAAAACCATATCATGTGACCCCCTCGTTGGAACGAGCTCGACGAGCTCGTTCCAACGAGGGGTCACATGATATGGTTTTGTTGAAAGTTTTTAAAAAATAATATTTTTTCAACTGCTGCATATTACGCGGGCGGATGCGGGCGCTTCGTTGGGTAAAGAGTTAAAGACGCTAATCGATGAGTTGCATTTGAATACCTATGCAGATACGCGTCTAGAACACAGTAAGTAATGTGTGCGGGCACGAAAAGCCTGAAGAGTTGCATTTATTTTTGAAGCGGCGGCGAAATGATATTTTGAGTGGGGGTCGTTTTCATTCCTTGTGTTTATAATTATATTATTAGGGGGGGGGGGGGGTGTAATAGGAAGGGGTGTGTACTGGCTATCGCTCAATACTGATTAAATTCCAAGTTCCTGTGGAAAAATTAAACGCAACCCACTCTATTCTCGACAAATGGAGTTGTGAGCGGGCGGGATAAGGTTACGGTCGTTCCACCTCAACTTACCTATCTGAAGCGACGACAATCTTCGCTTAAAGTAGACCAAAGCCTCATTAACAAAATCAGTTCAAGTGTATTGCAAGGTCAGTTCATGTGTAATGTTTCGTTTAGATTTAGAGCGGTAATATTTCGTTTATTCGTGATATACATTGAAAATCGATACAAGACAATCATCCCACGAACGTCTATCCACTCACAACTCGCTCTCACTATGTATTCAACTCGCAACCGTCGACAATTTGCACAATTTTCCATAGTGAAGAAGTCCCGACAGTCAACATCCGGCCAGATAGTATTCCCAACAGACTACTCCATTACCCCAACCGTTGTTACACCAATTAAACTCGACACAAAGATTTGACTCTCAACGATTTGACTCTCAACAATCATTATTTTTACTCTCATCGGACGCCACTAAAATTATCAACAATTAAACACATCTTACTCGACTCTTAAAAGATAAGGGCGGCAGTCTTGTCATTTTGAGGCGGGCGATCGCCCCGGGCTACAGTCGCCCGCCTGAGTTTAAAATTCCGTGGACGGTAAACGGCTTATTGATTCAGTCGAACCACCTCAAAATCGGGCGCCTCAAATGGCAATTTTCGCGGAGTGAAGGAGGTGCATGTAACAAAAGTACAGTTTGTGATGTTTGTAGTGTGTCGTCAACACAGTCACCAGAGACAGTAAGTACCTTTCCAAATATACATTACGTGATGACGTACTTCATAATTACACAAACCATGTACATGTACCTTAAGTTGATTTAATTGTCTTCCCTGCAGGCTGAAACAAAATGGCCCCCGCAAATCATAAGTGACCCTTCTGAGGTAATTTTAGGTGAACCCAAAACGGCCCTCCTGTGGTGATTTGAGGCGAACCATAATGGGCTTCCTGCAATTTTCAAAATGACAAGCCTGAGGCGGGGGGGGGGGGGGGGGTGGCATATAAATCCGACCCACTCCAATTTCGACAACCGTAGGAGTTTGGATGCCTTTCCCCGAAAAAATCTCAACAGTCAAAAACAATACACTTCTCAACAGACGAAGAGATGAACGCTGGATGGGGAGGGGGTGGAGATGGTTACGGAAGGATTTCAAAAACAATCGAACACAGCAGGCAACATCCTTCGTTCAACAGATGAACAAATCAGCGGGGAAGGGGAGACTGAATAAAAAACACCGCCCACTCCATTCTCAAAAAATGAAGGGCTGAGCAGGGCAAGGGTATTGAGGAAAATATTTACCTCCTGCTGGTGGAGTTCGGTGTCGCTCAGAACGAATGAACATCCTTTGTAGACCTTTCACTATATTGAAGTCTCTGTTATGTGAAAGCTGATTTTGAGTATTTTGGGGGTGCATGGGGGGGGGGGAGGGCAAGGCTTTGGGAAGATCTGTCTCATGGTGATAGGGTTCGGAGGCCCTCCTTGAAAATATTCCCAACAATTTAAGACACGCGACAGTCTACCCTCAACTGACGGAGGGATGAACGGACGAGGGGGACGGGGGGGGGGAGGGGTCGGATGATTAAGCACTATCCATTCGACCGTCTCAACAAACGAAGGCCTGCGTGGGGGAAGGTTAGGGGAGGGGGTATCTACCCCCGGTTAGTGGGCTCTATGGATATGGCATTTGTAGCGTGTGTAGATCTTGTCTAGCACCATGATGAGGGTCTTTATTATCAGTTCCCTTTGTTTGATGGTCTGTGGCTATCCGTGTCCTTTCAGCATTCTGGAAATATTGAGCACTGAAAAGATAAAAAAAAATTTCTCCATAATTGAGGTGAAAAGCAATACTAAATAGTTTATTTATTTACTTTTATTGCTCCCGTTTCTCTCTCCCGGACAAAGGCTAACGACCCCACATTTCCTGTGCAAAAGTACGGCTCCTTGAAGCTAGATCCGCCAAACGGTGTACCTACTGCATATGTAGTATGTTATGGTATGTATAGTGATATATGTACGCAAGGGGCTATGGGTATATATTATTGGTAAGTGGTGGGAAGATGATGGGAAAGTTGGGTTTTCTTTAATGTTTTTTTTCCGCGAAACGGTTGACGTTGCTATTGGCGTCGTGACGTCATGATGCACACGCGACGTACCACCTTACCAGTAGCAGGATGATACAAAGCATTCGGTAGGTTAATACTATGAACGGTTAAGATGGGACCTGCAGGGGAATATACCAACCATACACTGCTGCCGTTCCGTACTGCCAGGCATTAACCCCACCCCACAATACCGCTTGATAATATGAAGCATCTGGTGGATTAGTAGTACCAAGGGCCAACAAGAGATCTACAGGGGTATGTACAGCCTACGTTATAATAACGCTCTAAACTACCAAACATTAGTCCCACTCCACAATATCACTAGACCTGCCATAACGTACTACATATATCAGCCATATAATAAAACAAACCAATCGGTTGGTTAATAGTACCAAACACTAACAGGGGGCCTATATACCGCCCATACTATACTACCGTTCTAAACTACCTGGCATTACCACTACCCATAATACCTCTATGCCTAGCATTGCATACTACCTATACCAGTCATAGGATAACACGAAGCATTATGTGGATTTATAGTACAAAGTGGTAGCATGGGACCTGCAGGGGTACAAAGCTTACATCGTATACTACCCACTAGACTTACCATGCATTACACCCCCACCCCCACCCCCACCCCGCAATACCATTTGACCTGCCATAACGTAATACATATACTAGTCATGGTATGACATAAAGCATTAAGTCGATTAGTAGTACCAAAGGTATTCGGAGGGGGCCGAGGTATATATCGCCCATACTATACTGCCGTTCTATACTGCCAGGCATTACCCCCATCCCACCTCAAAATACCACTTGACCTGCTGTAACGTGCTACCTGTACCAGTCATAGAATAGTACAAAGCAATCCGTTGGTTAATAATACCGAGGACTAACAGGGGACCTACAGCGGTATGTACAATGCATCCTAAGCCCCCACTTCTAAACGAACGATTATAATACTGCCTGACCTAGCATTACTAACTAAATACCAGCCATAACATAATACAAAGGATTCGGTAGGTAAACAGTACTAATGGGGTAATGGGCCAACACAACCATTCAGCCAATCTAAACCACCAAGTACTATCTCGCAATACCACACTGGGCGACCATGCATTACCCCCATCCCCATAATAGTGCTTGACCTAGCTATAACAGACATAGGATTATATGAAGACCCAAAGGCTAATAGTATACCAACATGGATATATTCAGCCACTACCAGATCTCTCACCCCCCCCCCCCCCCCCCTTACGAGAAGTCCGACACCCCCTGATCCGAACAACGTTATGCCAGATTGTATAGTGGACAACAGCAGTGGTCAACGTCTCTATGACGCGGCGTGCGCATCATGACGTCACGACGTCATTAGCAATGTCAACCGTTTGGCGGACAAAAACTTTCAAGAAAACCCAACTTCCCCATCATCTTCCCACCACTTACCAATAATATATACCCATAGCCCCTTGCGTGCATATATCACGATACATACCATAGCATACTATATATGCAGTAGGTACACCATTTGATGGATCTAACTTCATGGAGCCGTACTTTTGCGCAGGAAAAAGTTGCTCCCCCAAAGTTCCGGTTCCTATGAGAATTTAACACTAGCTGCTCCCCCAAAGCTCCGGGTAATTAGGGTCGAAAACCTCCAGCTACACTACTAATGTACAGCATATTGTCAATAAAGATTTACTTACTTACTTACTGCAAGCCCTCGGAGCGGGTATCACCGCCAGTTGATTTTAAAATTAAAGTGTTATAAATCAACATTCAATGAAGGAATAGTTTATTCCAAACAATTCTGTCGTCATTCATTTAATAACATAGCAAGTACTTCAAATGATCGAAACCCTTTTCCAGCAAAAATAAAAAAGTACAATTGGTGCTCACCAATTAATTGTTCAAATCAGTGAGGGATGGGTGCAGGGCTTGGAGGAGTTAAAAGTTTTCCTTAACACGTTAACATGTTAAATAATTCTGCGTTAACGAGTTAAATGACGTTAAATGTTAAAATGAACAAAATTTTTATAACTTCGGCCATTTTTATTGATTTGAATTTGAATATAATTGAACTTACGCACAGTTCGTCTCTTGAGTTCCAATGTGTTATATGTGCCTACAGGCACATAGAACACATTGGAACTCAGGGGACGAGTAGTTAAGATAGTTCTCTCAGGTTATCGTAAATTCTAACATTCAGGGATGTTTTCATTTAAGAATACAATCGCTGCGAATGTATTCTTAGAAAGAGACAATTGCTCGAATACCAGTATTTACATGGAAAATAGGCGTTTGGATGAAGCTGATATTGCTGAATCGTCCAATATCGGCGGGCCAACTACACCAGTGTTGGTTGGAGGGCTGTGGACATCTAAATTATTCGTGTTCTTCAATTTCGTCAAATGGCGCAAAATTCGACGCCATCGGCACACGCGATCCGGCTTTTGTAAACACAAGATAACGACGCAATGCTACATATTATACAATTATAATCTTCAAAGTTAAACGTTATTAACTTGGTTAAATTTTTGTTAACGTTGTTAAAATAATTTAAAACGTTAACGTTTGAAAAGTAACTGTTCCCAGCCATGGATGTGTGAGTATATTTTTTATTTATTTAATTTTTTCTGTTTGTTTCAAAACTGGTAGGTACTAAATTATTTTTGATAAAAACATTTATTTACATGTTATTGTCTTGTTATAATTTATGGGAGGGTGATAATAATCTTTTCCCGCGGTTCACTAGTATAGCGGGAAAATATTGCCTGGAAGTAACTGTAAAATGACTTTCGCGGGAAATTGAATGATGGGAGATTGTATTAGCCAATCTATTTACGAGTTTTCGTTGGAAAGATGGGGAGATAATTTTGTTAGTATATTTAGTCAGTGCTAGTACAACCACCGCCATAGTAACATCTAATTTTCATTAATACTGAAAAAAGGAGTAACAATATTTGTTATCTTTCATGTCACATCATCATTATTTAATGCCGACAATGGAGTGAGGTCCGGCATTCCCTCTCTTGAGGCGATTCGCAACATAGCTTCGGATACAGGTTTCCAGAGTGAATTTTTCAAAGAGTTTTATCTCTGGTTTTTCCTGACTGGTTCAGTCGTCCGTGACAGAGAGCTCAGTGTAGAATTTATTTTATGTTAATATTGTGTACAACGGTTAAAGAAAATCGCACACAATAAAGGCACCGTCGTCTATTGCGGCACGACTTGCTAGTCGGCGACATAATTTCACTTCACAAATAATATGAAGCGCATCAACATAATCTGTAGAGCTGAAACGGTTTAAAGAGCTTTCTGTTTGATTAATCATATGGATTAACCTTGGTTAACCGATTAATCACTTGTTTTAGTAGGTAGCTGAATTATTGCCGTTCAGTTGAGGATTTATAGCATTAACCCTTTACCCAAAGTAACGGACAAACCGACAAGCGCTATATATAAAAATCTCCTACAAATTTTATTGTTTTCAACTTTTGTCTAAAAACATAGCTTATGACCCCTCATTGGAACGAGCTCGTTCAGCTCGTTCCAATGAAGGGTCATAAGCTATGTTTTTGGGCAAAAATTGACAATCTTTAGTAATTCAAGAATTTATTTTGCAAATATCGTCTGCTGACCGCAAAGAGTTAAGAATGATCATTTCCAGCTACTGATACAGTACAATGATCATTCAAGTGAACAAGTATGTCTTTAATCTGTCTCATAATAATTGATGCAAGTCAGTGTGACAATGTTTGTCTGTTTCAGAGCAAGTTTGCTCATGTGTTTACCCATATAATACAGTAGTTTAAGGCAACGGTTAATCGATCAATTATTTTTTTTGATCGATCAATACGTTGATCATTGGTTAATCGATTAATCGGTTAACGGTTTCAGCTCTAATAATCTGACGCCTTTAATTTGTGGCACCGGTAGTCTAGAAAAAAGCACAAATTTTGATTTCCCAGCACTCAACAAGTTAATACAGAAATATTAAAAACATTTGTGTTCAGTTATATTTATGGAAAAATAAATACCGTACTCATAATATTTGGATTATTTTATGCAGAACAGAACAAAAACTCGATGCAGATATAACAAATATAATAAATAGACATATAGTTGATCATGCTCTGGTTAGACCCGAAACGGTTAACCGGTTAATCGATTAACCAATGAGCAACGTCTTGATCGATCAAAAAGTAATTGGTCGATTAACCGTTACTTTTGAACTGTTGTATTATACAGGTTAACAAAGGAAGAAACTTGCTCCAAAACAGGCCCACGTTATCACACTGACTCACATCAATTATATGAGACAGAGTAAAGCATGCGAGTTACGTGATGACATGCATGTTCACGTGCATGTTTCAGTAGCTGGAAATGGTCATTCGTAACCCTTTACCCAATGCGTTTGAAAGACGATATTTGCAAAATAAATTCTTAAATTACTAAAAATTTTTAATTTTTTCCTCAAAAACATAGCTTACATGTATGGCCCCTCGATGGGACGAGCTCAGCGAGCTCGTCCCAATGAGTGGTCATAAGCTATGTGTTTGAGACAAAAATTGAAAACATAATACAATTTGAATAAGGCCTTTTGTAAATAGCGCTGGCCGGTTCTTTCCCGTTATGTTGGGTAAAGAGTTAATATGCTGTAAATCATCAAAGATACGGCAATTATTCAGCTACCTATTAGGGTAAGTGATTAATCGGTTAACCAAGGTTAATCCATGTGATTTATCGATAAAAAAAAAACCCTTTAACCGTTTCAGCTCTAGCTTTGATAAGTGTCACGATTCCAAACTAATAATGGAAGACACTGCAAATATTCTACGTGGAGGTTCAATTTTAGTGAGACATTGCCCGAGAATCAAAACCTCTTTTTTTGCCCTGAGACATTACCGAATAAAATCGTAAAACCCTTTAACTAACGTAGTGGGAAATTCGCCCGGCTTAATTCCCAAAAATTCGACCTCCAAAATTTTTAAGCAAAAGACAGCTGTTGACTCCTCAATGGAAACGAGTTCATCAAGCTTTTTCAATAATGGACAACTGCTGTGAATTTTAGGCAATAAATTAAAATATTTAGTTATTCATTTTTATGGCAACTATCGTCTGCTTATCGTACGGGTTAAACTCTAGCTCCCGCTACCTTGTACCCGGTGCTTCATTAATTAATGCTTCTTCCCCGATAGGAAGGTATCTTAAATCAGTGTTGTCCGTCCGACCGTCCGTCCGCGCCATAAAACGCGAGTTACGAGTTGTTTTTTTTTGTCCGGACAGGCATTATGAGCTTACCGAAATATTATCGTCGTCCGTCCGTGCGTCCGTCCGTCTGTCCCTCCGTCGCCCCGACCGTCTGGTTTTACTTGTCCGTCCGGAGCCATTAACTCTATAAAGCTTCAGTGGATGTCCATGAAACTTTACACAAGGGTAAAGACCAATGGAAGGTGTGTTGCACAGTGAAAAATGTCAAGGTCACAAAAATGGGAAATACTCTCTCAGACTGTATTTGTCCGCCCGGAGGAAAAATTCTATAATGCTTGGTTGGATATCGACAAAACGTCACACAAAAGTAAAGACCAATGGAAGGTATGTTACACAGCAACAACATGTGCGAGCGACAAAGGTAATGGTCAGAGAAATGTGAAAACTTAATTCTCTCACAGACTGTATTTGTCGTTACGGAGCCATAACTGTATAATGCTGGGCTGTACACAGAACTTCACACAAAGGTAAAAACTAGTGGAAAGTCTGTCGCGCAGCAACCCTATGCTTGAGTGAAAAAAGTCTAAGTCACGGGAATGGGAAAACTAAATTCTCTCACAAAATCTGGTTTTTCTGCCTAAACAAATTCAACGCAAAACGTTTCATTCCAGTGTTATAGGCCACTTGGTCATAGTTCGGTGGAATCCTTGGCCTTGACCGGGCGGTCATCGTTAGTCTTGTTTGACGATTATTCCTATAATTAGTGTTTGGAATCTAATATTTCTGCATCCATGGAAATATTGCCCGCCCGTGGAAAGTGTCCGTACTGTAGATACCACACAGAACCTGCACGTAGCAACTTTCGAATACAAATGGTACCATTTTACTATTTATTTATTTATTGATGTTTAAGGACACATATTTATGCACAATGGCTAATTATGACTGTGACAGTTTTACGGGTGGAGGAAGCCGGGGTACCCGGAGAGAACCACCGAGCAACGACGAGCAGCTGCTAGCTCCCCAACATCGTAGCTCCGCACTGCAGCACAGGCAGGTTTAGATTGGTTGAAGACATGCGTACCAGCGACGTGCAGTACGCCTTAGTACACGGCGTCATCGCGGGCAATGGAGATGAAGTGCCTTGCCCAAGGACACAACGCGGTTGCCGAATGTGGGTACCATTTTACTAGAATGTCATAAAATAGCCGTGCACCACAACATTGGATTACCATTAACCCTTTACCCAACGAATCGCCCGCATCCACCCGCGTAATATGCAAATTCAGCAGCTGAAAAAAATATTATTTTTCGAAACATTTCAACAAAACCATATCATGTGACCCCTCTTTGGAACGAGCTCGTCGAGCTCGTTCCAAAGAGGGGTCACATGATATGATTTTTTGAAAATGTTTGAAAAAATTTAAAAAATGATATTTAAAATAATAAATTTTGAAATCGTCTGCGTTGGGTAAAGGGTTAAGAAGAGCCTTCCAATGAGTTGTCATAATGTGTGATTTAAATGAAGACAAAGGCTTAAAATAACAAATTCTATATCGTTCGTTACCTTTTCGGCATTTTGAGAACAATACTTCTCTGTCGTTGGATTTCCCCATGATTACTAATTAAACCAAGAGTATATTATTTGACGGGGCTTTGATATTGTTGGTTAATTATTTGCAATTTAGAGAACAAAGAATTGTCAATTTTGGAATGCTATCGCTTTGTAGGAGTTGTCAGTGTTGAGTGAATGGTCAGTGTTTTTCAAGCCAACACTGCAACTAACCATCATGTTCGAGTGCCTGCTACTTGGCTATTTGATATATAGTATCTGAAACACCTACTTTTAACCCTCTACAAACTGGTGTCGAAATATATAAACTGAATTGGTTAAATTCACAGATGCAAAATGGGAAACCTTGTTGCTTAAAAGTTCACGATTTGTGAAGAGGGTTAACCAAGAGGCTGCTTTTCCACCGTAGGGATACGATACGTCCTAATGATGGCTGCTAAATGCATGTGTGGGGTAGACCAATCAACATTTTCAACCTGCAGCCCTTGGGCTGCACGTTGAAAATATTGATTGGTCTTCCCACAAATAATGAATATGGATTCTTGCAATTGCTGCCGTTGGACTGACATGGAAGATACCACCATGGTTCAAAGGGTCAAAGAAATACGAGCCGTACACTAGAAGGCATGATGCTAGATGTGTACACTGTGAAACCAGCAGCATTTGAGATTACAGTTAAAACTAGAAGTCCTGTCACGAACCGTGCGCTTATCTAGGCTTAATTGCGCGTATGGATTGCGCGCAATTGCCATGTCGAATGACATCCAAAGCACTGCAGGTTTTCCCTTAGCAAACACAGGCAATGTTTCAGCCAATGGACAAAAGTTTTCGAAATTCTACACCTGGGAGGGTGGAGAGAGGGTAGAGCGAATTCACGGTTATTTCTGTTGCTACTTTTTATGAAATGCATACCGAACCAACAAACCAACCGAAAAAGCAAACCTTTCCAATCTGGATAAAGACATGTCAGTTGTGGCCGACTATCTCCAGGCTTAGACACACGAACGGTGAATATCTACCATGAATCATCGAGTGTTCTAGGGTCAATAATTACTTCTCATTCCCATTGGAACATACCTAATTGTTTTTATCAAAGTTCTATAAGCTACAATTATACTTCCTATTGATAAAATAGTGTATTTTAAGCATACTAAAATTACTCAGCGCCTTGGCAGAGATGCGAACTATTTGTGTTGTTTCAACGGGTCGTGGCCATAAAAATAATTTGTTATTAGTTACTCACTTCCTGAATTTGGAATTCGTTAGACATCTTAAGTTAGACATTTATTGTACTTTCTAATCTGTGTATATTTTTGTTGGAAAAGCAAGGAAAAGCAAGAGATTTTGCCCAGCTCAGTACGCAAAAGCGTGTGTTAATTTTCTTCACGCAAGCAAAGACATCTGCCCAACTTGGTATTTCATAATTTCATGCTCCACGTCTGCCCATGATCGGGATTTGTTTCGGGGGGGGGGGGTTACCACACCCACCCCTAATCCCTGAATTTACGCCCCGCTCATTCCAGTCACCCAATATCCAAAGCTCTCAGAGGAACGGTCAAATTCTACAAGGGATGGGACGTTCTTATGGGTTGTTTGTTTAGCCACTTTATCGCGGAGTTTGCGCGCAGACGACCGTTGATTTTGTAACTGTGTACCGCACAATGTGTGGGTTCAATGCTGTAAAAGTATTATTATTATTATTATGATTTAATTCTGTTAAAATATGATTACCACTATGAGAATTACACCGTAAAACCACACCACATTCGACTACTCTCGTGCACCACCGACTCCAGAACAGCTTTAAGCACAAACACGCACCCACGTCTGAGTGGATACTGATGAGCAATAGAAATGAGCTGCATAAACTCTGTTTATCGCCCCACTCACAGAACAAAAGCAGTATAGCTGCTGGGTGCGCCCTGTGGTTTAACCCTGCTCGGACCGATTCATAAGAATCACACTGCAAAACTATACTACACTCGTTCACACCACGACAACATCGAAAATCCCGAATAACTACAAACACACATGCAGTCACACCAGAGTGGATACGGACAAGCAATAGAAACCAATTGCATAGCGTCTGTTCATTAGAGCCCCCCCCCCCCCGCCCCCCATCGCCCCACCTCCAGAACAGATGCCAGCATTGGTTACTGAGTACAGCACGTGACTTGACCCTGTACGATTGACTCCCAAAATATATATTATCACAACAACAAACACTCATCAGATTTTCTTCCATAAGGCAGTTTACTTTTTTTACAGCCATGGAGCACTATTTGTGGATTTAATTATTATTATTATTATTATTATTATTATTATTATTATTATTATTATTATTGTTATTATTATTATTATTATTTTAGTATTATTGTTATTCCAATCAGAACACCGCCCTGCCGCTGGTTTTTTATAATGGATCATGTGTTTGGCCCAAGAAACGAAAAAAACGACATCCCTCCCATAGCTCAGACAAATCGCTCCATGTTTATCCATTTGGCCACAGTCTGTTCGCGATTTCTCTTTCCTTCATGGGGTGGCAACCGATCTGACTATGCCACTTCCCACGGTATGTTATTTATTATTCTTGTATAATACGTTTATTTTAGTTAACAATTTTACAGTGCATTTGTACTGAAGAATGTTTTCAATAGTTGCAAGCGAAACAAAAAACCTCTATACGCGGCTTTTGTTGATTATCGGAAAGCCTTCGAGACAGTCAACCGAAATCTTCTTTTCACCAAAGCAAATAAAAAGGAATTAATGGACCAACATATGATATTTTACGTTCCCTCTACTCCTCAAGCTATTACGTCATTAAAACTACTAAGGGATTATAGGGCCCCGCTCTTGTCAACGATCGGTGTGAGGCAGTGCTGCATGGTTTCGCCGACACTGTTCAAGATATTAATCGATGAAAAAAAGGAAATATTTAATGAAGACAGTGACCCATAACTATTAACGGCACAACCGTAACCCATCTTCTCGTCGCGGATGACCTTGTTATCTTCTCCAATACACACAATGGGCTATAAATATGTTTAGAGAACCTAGAAAATGTATACGAAAGAGAACAGATTGACACTGAATACTGAAAAAACCAAGTACCTTGTATTCTCGAGAAGGAAAAAAGACAAAGAGATACCAAGTTTTACGCTGAGTGGAAAAACACTGGAAACTGTCAAGAAATATTCATATCTCGGTATAACGTTCACAAATAATGGAAAATCCACCGAAGCACAAAGTGATTTAAAACTGAAAGGGAATAAAGCACAGCATGGACTTTTTAACTCCCTTCAGAAAAAAAAGCATCCCGTCTGTCGCGTTAATGTGTACATTATTTGATCAATTAATGAAACCAATATTGCTCTACGGTTGTGAACTATGGAATCCTGATTGTCATTCTACAAACTGTGATAAACTGCCGCATGAGGCAGTACACCTCAAATTTTGTAAAATGGTACTCGGAGTAAATAAAAATTCCTCTAATCTCGCTGTACGCGCGGAGCTCGGAAGATCCACACTTTCGGTTGAGTCTTTTGTACAATTACACTAATTCATTACCAAATTGCACTCCACAAGCCCAGGTACCTTACTGAAATACTCTTTTACGGAAAATAAACTCACATCAGAATATAGCGCATTCCAACAAATGTTGGAACAGTATAATGTGCCTGGTGATAATGTCGGCAATACTGAATCCAGAACATTATGTGATAAATTGAATATGGAATACGTACAATATTTACATGAATCTATTTATGACGACAATAAAAAGCGCGGTAATACCAAACTTCGTACTTATCGTACGTTCAAACGTGATCAGATACAGAACGTGGCGAGTGTATTGTAACTAAAACACCCGCGGAGTGGAGTATCACCCAAAGTATCACTTTCAAATTCTGTACATTTGGGCAAAAAACACAAGCAAAGTTTCAGCCAATGGACCTCCGGGTTTAACCCGGAGGTCCATTGGCTGGAACTTTGCTTGTGATGGTTATGCTTTGCAACAAATTTGCAATTATTGTTCGGGTGGAATCTCCACTCTGCGGGCGATTTAATGATAATACACTCTCCACGTACTGTATTTGAACCATATCTCACCCATTCTAAAGCCCGTGAGGCGAGGATTATGTTTACCAGGCTGAGAATAAGCAATCATAATTTAAATTTTGAGAGAGACGGACACTCCCAACCTCCCTTTCCACTAGATCGTAGGCTCTGCAAGGCTTCTAGTGTTTGTGCAGTTGCCGGCGAAGTAGAAAGTGAAATTCACTTTATCATGGATTGCCCGGCCTATTCAAACAGTAGAGCCCAGTTGTTCAACATTATAAATAGAGATAGACCAGATTTTATAAAAAGCCAGTAAATGTCAGAAATTTGAACTCAATATGAAGAATGACAGTCCGACAATCATTAATCCCATCTGTTATATGATCTGCTGCTTTTTCAGGGAGAGAGATGCATTAATTGCCAAAAACACGAGCTAGATTATTTGCCTTTCCTTTAAATAGTCTTTGCTGATCTTTTTCACAATCTTTGTGTATATTTTATAATTCACATTATAATTCACATTATATGTAAGTTGTGCAATCTGCCTCACTGCAGGTGTAATAATATTGCTTCAATAAACTATCTATCTCTCTTTTTGTATACAGTGAATAAAGAATCTGATTCTGAATCAAAATGTATTTCATTCGCTTTGAAAACATCAAGATGTTAATACAGAAATTTGTGTACTAAATGGTTATGAATGAAAGCTCAGTGTAGCCGTAGTTTTATTATTACATAGTGTAGTTCCACTGTACGTAGCCCACCGCACGCCGATGTAGCCGGTATTGAGTGCCATGTCCAAGGCCAAAACTCAGATAGCGTGGGTCAGGATCGAGCCGTCGACCTTTAATTTTAAAGGCCAGTACTGTAACCATAGTGCAACCAGGAATTTAATCGATTCAATCGCGTGTGACATGGCTTATCGAGCTTCGATTGCTATCTGAGTTTTGGCCTTGGACATGGCACTCAATACCGGCTACATCGGCGCATGGTGGGCTGCGTACAGTTAAAACTAAAAGTCCTGTCACGAATTGTGCTCTTATCTAGGCTTAATTGCGCATAGAAATTGCGCGCAGTTGCCATATCGAATGCCATCTAAAGCACGGAAGGTTCACCTGGTTACCCAAAGCAAACACAGGCAATGTTTCGGCCAATGGACCTCCGGGTTACCCGGAGGTCCACTGGCTGAAACATTGCTTGCGCACAGGCCATATGTTCTAAGTTGATAGCCTTACTATGGTCATAACGCGTATATTAACGAGCAGATCGACGTGCTATTGTGCGCATTTCATGACAGGACTTCCAGTTTTAACTGTACCTTTAAGGTGTAATGCACATCGATGGTGCACTTGCCTCAACCGCTACTAACTTGTGTTTTGTCGGAATGGTAAGTTGGAGAGTCTATCACTTACTCGCTGCTGTTCGTTAGTTCTCTCCCGGTAATCCGGCTTCATTCACCTTTAAAACTGTAACCATATGATCCTGGCTGTTGAAAGTGTCGCAAACCCCAAAAAACAAATAAAATGGTTACAACATGGGAAAAAAGTTGCATCTTCAAATTTTGAAATTTTAACATCAGTGTGCTGAGGGTTAATTTATTTGTCGTCGAACAAAACGTAGAACAAATAACTGTTGTGCGTTATGAGTAAAACATACTGACAGTAATGTTAGTCATCTCATTCTATTTCTATCACAGGCCAATATAACCTTCAAACCGCCTCTAAAACGATCTCAGCTGTAGAATATCAACAAAGTCTGTGAACGTTGCATTGTCACGTGGCGAATGTTCAAATTGATCTGTTGAGGTGTTTGTTTTCATGTTTACTCTGGATAATAATAATGCAGAGTGGTATCTGGACAAGTGCTTTCCTGATCATTTCCTTCAAAGATAAACAGTTGAGCACACCTTCCCGTGCATTGTTCGAATTAGTCTCGCGTTCATTTCGTGGTTCACATCTGAGCGGGATTATAGTGTTCGGATATTGTTAAACTGTGTATTATTCAATTCGTGGGAAAGAAACGGGTAATTGTGTGGCTAATAAAAACAATTTTGAAACTTTCAAAATCATATTCAGTCCTTTTAAAATGAGATGCAGTATTCTTTTTATTCTTGTTTACCGCAGATTTGTGACTGGGAAAAGCTGAAGAATGGGGGATTTTTCCTTTTATGTAAAAACAACGCATTTTTCTCACCTTTTTTCTACATTTTCCTATTACTAGTCATGTTTTCGATAAAATGACCGAAAGATATTCACTTTTGACTGAGATTAGAGATAATTTAAACCCTTTTAATGATACGGTGCCAGAGATTCTTCTGCATTCTCGCCATTTTGAAGTGTGCGTTTACATAAATTTCGTTTTTTCTTTGGCTGGCGATTGTAGGTCTAGGGTCAGTGTAGTGAGGGTTAGGGTTAGCTTACCGGTAAGCTAACCCTAGCCCTCACTACGCTGACCCTAGACCATGTCGGGGACAGAACAAACAAGCGTACCAAAAACAACCAATACACAGAGCAGATGCCAAAAAAAACAAAACACAAACAACATGGAGGAAAGATGAATGTGAATGTCACAAATCGCACAAGTAAAAACAATTGTTGAGCGGTTATATTTGCCAGTAAAAGTGAATATGTTTCGGTCATTTTATCGAAAACATGACTAGTAACAGGAAAATACACATAAAAGGTCAGAAAAATGCGTTGTTTTTGCGTAAAAAGTCCCCTATTCTCCAGCTTTCCCACAGACTGTTAAATAGGCAGCGCGTACAGTGCTCTGATCACAGCAGCGATGAAATTCTGTGGTTTAGTGGTTACGGCATTAGACGTCAAACCGAAAGGTCCACGATGCGACCCCACTTAGTATAACTGCGTTGTGCCCTTGGTACTTAATCTCGATTGCCTACGTGGGAGCACGGTGGCGCTGTGTACTAAGATGTACAGCACGTCGACGATACTCTCGTCCTCAACCAATGCTGACCCTGCTTGTGAGGAATTATTTCCTTGGGGATTCTGACAGGTGCTCGCCGGAGATCGGTGGCTCTCTCTGAGCACGGCGGCTTCCTCCACAAGTACAACTGTCCGACATGAGAGACCGTGGCTGAAGAATGGGTCGTTAAACCCCAATACAAAAACAAAAGCGGACAAAGAATTTCAATCGGATCGCGACTAGATCTCGATCCGACCGAAATTCTCTATCGGCTTACTATTCACAACACTGCAGAGTCTTAGAGTTAAAACTAGTCCCGTCATGAAATGCACACAAATAGCACGTCGATCTGCGTGTTAATCTACGCGTTATGACCACAGTAAGGATATCAAATTGTGTACATATGGCCTGTGCACAAGCAATGTTTCAGCCAATGGACCTCCGGGTAATCCGGAGGTCCATTGGCAGAAACATTGCTTGTGTTTTCAATGAGTAACCAGGTGAACCTGCCGTGCTTTGGATGCCATTCGGTATGACAATTGCGCGCAATTCCCATGCGCAATTAAGCCTAGATAAGCGCACATTTCGTGACAAGACTTCCTGTTTTAACTGTATACACAATACTGCATAGTCTTACATGTTACAATACGAGAACATTGGATTTGAGATGCTATCGTCTTTTTATGCCCGTCTTTACACTGGTTAGAAGTGTTTTTATTCATGGAATTTCGACCCACTGGTGTGAGTGTCTCAAAGCGATCACAGTACTGTGGATAGTAACTTGATGGCTTCTGTATTTGGAATAGTCGTTTTTGAATTACCGCTTAACCGCTAAAATTCATGTTCACAGGTTTACTGACAGTCCTGAGACTGTGAAACACATGCATCACAGTAGATCTGGCCCGCATACATTTCAGTCCATTTCCGACTTTACTCGGACCTTACCAACAATCAATCTCTGCGGATTTCGAAGCATTGTTATTGGTAGAATCATTTCAGTCAGGATTCTCTCCCATTTTTTAATAGCCAGAAACATGAATTAAATCTATTCGTTATTATAATGATTTTGACGTTTATAATGATAATGACCCCATTTGGGGCTTTTTTCTTTTGGTTTCAAGGAAAGAAAACGACAATTAACAAGTTTTTACTCAATAAAAAATAACGTTCTTTTTGTAGCCTTTAATAATGTTAACTAGATTTCTATTTCAATCATATTTCTTTCAATACTTTCATACAGCAGAATTAAGATATGAACACTAAACGGTGCCTTTTGATACCTGATTCTAATTTATTGACCTGCGGAATGTTTTCACTACCAATGAGGTACTTCATCGTTTGCTCCTTATATCTCGTGGAATAGTGCTCTGTGTGCCCTCTCAAACAAGCTAGATATATTTCTTTACTTTAAAATGTCAGAAATATTCCTCTGAGAGGGTGGGTGGGGGGGGGGTGGGGAGTGGACTCATCAGCATGATTCCTTAGTAACAATAGTCTTTGAAACCCTGGACTACAATGTTGCACGTAAGGCGTGAAGTGACGGGACTGTAGTTCACACTAAGATACACTCCCGAGAAAGCACGAGTAAAAGTGAATTGTTTACAATTAAACTTTTGAATTTGATCAAACTGGAGGAAAATGAAAGCATAATCCAACTAGAGAAACAGAATTTACTGCATCAAGTACATTCATGTCTGTGTGAAAAGGGTTAAAGTATCAAGAAAAAAAAACATATAGAAAGAAAATTCATGAAGGCTTACTTTCGGAAGTAAAATATTTTTTAGCAAATCAGAAACGAGTTTTCGTTAACAGTTACATTCACAGGATATTCATACAGGACAAAAAAAATTCTACGAAACCAGAAAAGGCATACATGTGCACAGCACTTAACGGGTTCGATCAAGGAGTCAGAAATTGACACCACAGACTCTGCCATTTATTTGAATGATGAGATACATGTATAATCTTCATAATTGCATTAGTTGGTATAAAATGCAAATCATAATACAGTTAAAACTAGACGTCCAGTCACGAACTTCAATTTTTCTTGCATGACACCAGGCTTTCTTTTTCCACTCAAGTTACAGTTCTTGGTCCATTGGAAACAAAATACAGTTAAAACTAGAAGTCCTGTCACGAACTGTGCGCAAGTGCCATATAGAATGACATCCAAAGCACGGCGGGTTCTCCTGGTTACTCATAGCAAGCACAGGCAATGTTTCTGCCAATGGACTTCCGGGTTACCCGGGGGTCCATTGGCTGAAACATTGCTTGTGCGCAGGCCATATGTACAGAATTCGATAGCCTCACTATTTTCATAACGCGTAGATTAACGCGCAGATCGACGTGCTATCTGTGCGCATTTCATGACAGCACTTTGGAGACTTAATTTCTGGGATAAATTTGTTTTAAAGAAATCAGAAATAGGCTTTAGTTAACAGTATTTAAAGATAGTCATTCAGGAATCAGATAAATTTTTCCAAGAAAGCAGAAAAGGCATATATGTGTACAGCATTCAAAGGGTTCGATCAAGAGAATGCACTAGGGGTCCAAAAATGTGATTTCTAGCAATTCTGCACTCAATGACCCTTGGGTGACCTCAATGACCTTGGCCCATTTTTTAATCTAATCCTGTATCGAGTTTCGACTAGTTTGGTGTTGGTCCCAGGTCCATACGTCTTACCATGCATGAGATATGAGCGTGACCCACTTTCAAAATGTTTGGCCACGCCCATTTTCTTAGTGTAATAATGTAAATACGAACTTTGGGAATGCATTGGTGGGGGGAGGGGGGGGGGGCAAAAAATGTGATTTCCAGTAATTCTGAAAAAATACACTCAGTGACCACTGGGTGACCTCAGTGTCCTTGGCCCATATCCCGAACCTCCATCGATTGTCGATTCAATTAGTGTTGGTCCCAGGTCCATAGGTGATACCATGCCTGAGTTATGGGCGTGTCCCGCTTTCAAAACACCCCTACGGCCATCCATTATGCCCCAGGAATCTGAAAAAACATATGGTTTGTGAACTTGTGATTGTCTGTCAGTATGCCAAACATATGAATGAGATAAGACTATTCGTTTTCGAGTTATCGTGCGGACAAGGAAGTGCTTAGAATAAAAAAAAGAAAAAAGAAAAAGAAACCGTACAAAAACAATATTCTGAGTGTTTCACACAGTCTAATAATGTATCTATCGGGGGTGCCTTGTTTGGACGGAGTTTGACGATAAATAGAGATTACTACAACAGTAACTTGCTTCATGTTTTCGAATTCCTGTGTTCACTATTCTATTGAAATTTGAACTGATTCATGGGTTGACGACATCAGAGGTCAATACTGCAAAACTTTTACAATTGTATTTTCTGGAATTGTATTTTGTAGTTATGATTTTGAATGGGTTAATATGAACCATTAGTATTTCCAAAGATTTGGCAATTTGTCATTTGGAAAATTGCCTGATCTTTTAAAACGCTAATGATTAATTTTAGTCGTATATTAATAAGTAGAAAATATAATTCTAGAAACTACAGTTATAAAAGTTTTATAGTATTGGCTCCAGATCAGCAATGTCAAACCTGACGTCGCTGCCGTCGTTTTTGATTTGACTGATCTGGCCTCGCCAACGAAACGAAATACGACAATCTAGATTGGATGACTGTTGTATAATCTGTTTATTACATAATAGTGGATATTTAAAAATTTCAAAAAACGCCTAAAATGTAAACAAAAGAAATTATATTATCCAGACAGCACATGTACATCACAGTGGATGACGGACACGACAGCCCAGATTGAATGACTTTGTAATAATGTCTTTATCGTATGACAGGGGATATTTAAAAATTGTCAGACAAGCCTAAACGTTAAATTTATCTATTTATTAAGGTATAACTACACTTTAACATCCAATGTCATATCGTATCGGTGACATTTGTACTTACGGGTTGAGGAAGCCGGAGTACCTGGTGAGAACCACCGAGCAACGACGAGCAGTTGCCAGCTCCCCAACATCGTAATTCTGCACTGCAGCACAGGCAGAGTGAGATTGGTTGAAGACACGCGTACCATTGACGTGCAGTACACCTTAGTACACGGTGTCATTGTGCCCCCAAGTGGACAATCGGGTTTAAGTGCCTTGCCCAAGGATACCATGTTGGAGTCAGAATCGATCACTCAGACGGTCACCCATCCGAGGACAAACCGGGCTTGACGTTGCTTAACTTCGGTGATCTAACGAGAACCGGTTACTTCAACGCCACCGCACCCCCTTAAAAGTTAAAATTATATCTATTTAGATAATACATCACAATATATTTATAGAAAATATCCCTCCTCGTTGGAGGAGGGACAGTTGGGGTTCTAAAATCAATTTTACTGCAAATCGCTTTCAAGTTTTTCTTTTTTGCGTTTGTACACTTGTCTTCCGGATGAAAATCCGCGCAAATTAGTGGCGTCACGTGAGGCTCTTTTGGAACAGGAATGACATGGATTTGTAATAGTTAGGACTCTCGTTTTTCGGTTATTCAGAATTCAGAATTAATAGGAAAACTGCAGAGCCTTTGATGAGCTCTTCGTGGTACATGTAGTTAAATAATACAACGAAAACAGTGGTTTTATTATTTGCGTCACTAATGATCAAACTTCACAGTAATTATAATAAATATTAAATAATAACTGATATAGAATAAAATCAATGGGATGCTCTTTGGCCGAACAAGAAACAGAAAATGCATTTATACGACATGCTTTACATTGTTCACGACAACAAGAACATACTTTTTGCATTTGGCTGAACGTTCCACAAATTTGTTGTCGCGAGAAAAAACACATCGTAGGCGGTTGTCTATTCGTCGTAGGGTGAACTAATTTGGTTCATCTGAAGAGCGGAGTATTCTGACTGGCAAAAAGTGAGTGAACAAATCGAAAAGGTAAGATGGTGACAAACTGATCAAACAATTGTATGTTTGTAAGTTTATTTTAAAGTTTATGCTTTGTTTAATACAGATCCAGTGTAGATTACGAAATATTGGGGCGGTTCTGCAAAATTTCTTACTTGTCGTTTCTAGGTGGAACTTCTTAAAGCAATACAACAGAGAGCTCCAATATCTAAGTGAGTTGCCGCAAGTGTGTGGCCAAGTTATTCAGCTGTTTCAAAGCCAATAGGGGAACTTATTTTGCTTCTGTTTCTGAGGTGGAAGGCAGACTTGTGAAATAAGGGGCGGATCCAGAGCCTCCCCCATTTTTTCGCCAGCTATGTTTCTCTCGTACTGGTTCAGTTTCGATGGATTTCGGATAATTTTTTTGCAGTAAGTGGCTGCAAACGCTAAAATGTATACAGTCTGTTAAAAAATAGGTTAACTGAAATAGATCGTAATCTTACAGACATACAAGTACCAAAATCCACCCCCAGACAAAATAATCCACAGACAGTATAGTTGCTGTCAACGTCTGGTAAGGCATACAGGTGAGGTCTGTTTGTCAGCTTTGGCTGTTCTGACCAAAGCTGATAAATAGACCTCACCTGTATGCTTTGCCGACATTTTTTAACGCTCTCAAAGTGTGCATTCTTTCAAATACATCTCCTGAAAAATCTCAAAAAATCCGTTCAGATGCATGGAAATGGGGGTTTTGGGACCCTGGAAGTTAAAATTTCCGTACCACGGGCCGAACCATGGTCGGCCCGTCATACTGACGGCCATCCATCGGCCCATCCAGACCCCCACCCCCACCACTTCGAAAATCGTTCCGCCGCCGCTGCCTCGGGTGCATGAATGAAAGTAGTGATATACCCAGTTGTTCGCTTGAAAAAATTCGCCTCTCAGTTTGAAAGGTAAATATGCTCCTTGAAAAAATAAATACGCTCCTAAAAAATGAATACGCTCCTTAACCCTTTGAACAGGAGAGGACGTTTTTCCGGTCCTGGATCGTGATATAACCCTACTCCATTAAGTAGATAGCTGGTTGGTGACTTTGTGTGGTAGACAAACCAAACAAACGCGCAAACTACAAAGCTTTGAGCAGTAGGTCTTCTGCGCGTGATTTCCAAATATGCATTTTCAGTTTGTTGTTTGCAGCAATTTCCATCAATGACTGCAAACCCGCATGTTCGTATTTGGAATCAATGGGCACCTAATAGCAAGACACAGTAATAATCTGAAGTAGACTATATAGATTTCACCTATCCGACATCCTATTGTCCGTCTCAAACAGGTCGTGGTCGTCCCTTGAGTTCCAATGTGTTCTATGTACCAGTAGACTCATAGAACACATTGGATCTCAGGGGACACGGTGGCGGGAATCTATTCTTTGAAGTTCCAACGTTGTGGAAACATTCAGTTAACTCTTTACTGCCCGTGTAGATTCCGTCGTGCAGTGCTCAAAATAACTTTTTTTCTTTGCGTATCAAAATGCTACACATTTCCAAAAAAATGAATAGCATTTTGTAAAAATTACATAGCTATTTTTGTATACCAGAGTTATGATGTGCTGTTTTGTATTGAAATATGATGTGCTGTATGTATTGAAATCATCTAAGTAGATAGAATAGTTTCCATCCATTTCCAAATGATCTGCAACACATGAAATGTTTACTATGTTATTTTTAACTGAACTGCCTTTAAGGGTTGCATGGACTTGAATATTTTCAAATGGCGTCTTGGTTGTTTAATAGAGTTCTCAAAATGGAAGTTGGGATTTTTAATTTGATGGGCTTGAAGTTATTTTTAATGAACATTTTATGCAAAATGTTGCAAAAACAGGAAGAATTTAAACCGATAGAATTCATCTTAATATATGAAGTTGCTAATGATGCTTGATGGAGAGTTAATCTGAGTTATGCCTGGAATGTTCCACAATCAGAAGTAAAGCATCAGTGAACTAGTTTTCAAATTTGTTTGCACATTTTCATTTACATTTTGCGATACAAGATAATCAACTGCAGCCTAATAGGCTGCAGTTGATTATCGTGTATCGCAAAATGCAATACATAGTTGAACATTGTGTAGCTTTCTTCAAGTTTTGCATAGCAAAAAGCGACGTGACACCGCTTATTTTGAGTGTTACTCGTGTATCACATTCACATTTAATAACTACGAGTACTGAAACCGTCGGTTCTGAAGGATGGGAATCGGTACCGATGAAAACGCCGAGTACCGCCGGTGTGGTACTGGTTCCAGTACCGATTGCAAACCCCGCTGTCCACCCTGTATTGTGGACGGATAACAGATTAGCCCGTGCACTGTACAGTACGGCCACCATGGTCTGGATACTTTCCACGGACGCAATAATATTAGATTCTAAACACTAATAAGAGGAATAATCATCAACATTTTAATTAATGAATTACCTGGTACAACCCGGTGCTTCATTAATTACAATTTTGCTGATGATAGGCTTTTTCTACCAGGTAAACGCATGTGTGGACATCACTGCCCACACTTGAACTACGACCAGTCCAGAGCGCATGTACTGTATGGCCAGGCTCTGTCCCGTTTGAAGCTCTATAGATTCGAAGTCATGAAAACATGGCACATGACGCTGCGTTTGAGGCCACGAATCTGGCTCAGTTGAGCATCTGTCTAAGCTTCTTATTCCATAATATTCCCACTTCTCCATCTGTTAGACTCCATTCTACAGCTGGTGGCATGGCGATTATCGCGTCTTCAAGACACCTTTATCCGCATTGTAAAGATGACAACTCGCTGCGGACAAAATGAGAACTTGCTGCCACAGTTCGTCGGCAGTTTGTAATGCTTTCACTTAAGTCAAAACGATCAGAGTTGTGGAGTCAGTACTGACGTTCAGCCGTTAATCTGTCGATATCCTCTCGCCACAAGAAGACTGCATGGATACCCATTATTATTCGATTATAGAGTCGCGTAACAGATATAATCGCACACATGGGTTGACTGAACATAAAACTTATTCATTAAAAACTCTGTCCAAGTGCTATATTAATTGGTCTTGTAAAGCAAACAAGACTATCATCACATTATATACATATGCCAAACACAGATGCAAATTCGTTACAAAAAGTAGTCTCATACCGCGTACTACTTGGCCCACTGTTTCTATAAAAACAAACCTGATTATAAATTCCGTGTATGTAAACAAACTTAATTAAAAAAGTAAACCTTAAAACTATACATGTTAGTAATTAGTTCCACGTTGCACATATTTGATTTCGAAGTATTTCTCTTTCATGGCTACGGAAGACATGGATTTCGGGCATAAGAAGAAGATTTCCCTCAATAAAAGACTGTTTTATTTCTTGATATTCCTGATCGTTACACTCCCGGTCGTGGCCGCTGTACTGGGATGGTATTTCACCAAAGCCTCATCTGAAGATTGCGCTGTGAGTCCGGTCACTGAAGCCAACCAGGGTACAACCCAGAAGCCAACAACGTCCGAGGGATACTCGCCGACTGAGCCGTGGAAGAACTTACGATTGCCTCCATACATTTCTCCAGTTCATTACGATATTACTTTATACCCCAACTTCTACGGAGATCGCGGAACATTTTACGGAAACGAAAAAATCGAAGTTCACGTTACTAAGGACACCAAATACATTCTTGTGCATATCAATGGATTAAATATAACAAAGACGGATTTGATGTACACCGACTCTGGAAATTCAATCAGCATTTCACGGACCTTTCATCGTGAAGAAAATCAGTTCTGGGTTATAGAGACAACGGAGCATATCGTGTCAGGAAGTAATGTTACCGTGGACCTAAATTTTGTTGGATCCCTGACTGTTTCAATTGTTGGATTCTATAAAAGTACTTACGTGAACTCCATTACCAACGAAACGAGGTGAGATATTATCAGGAACAGATGTTCCACTAAATTCATTTGATTGTGTATAGCGTTTGGCGAAAATTACTCTGACCCGGTAATCTTTAAGTTTAAACACAAAGCGATCGCTTGACATTTGCAGTGGAAGGTATATTCACTTGTCTTGAAAATGGACAGTGACACAACTTGTCTCTTGAGTTAAAATGTGTTCTATATGCCTACTGGCACATAGAACACATTGGAACTCAAGGGACGAACTTATGAATTACAGCCCAACCCTAGTCGATCAAAAAAGTCCCAAAACAAGATATCAGCGCTGAGTTTGTGATTTTTTGTCATGTATGCAACGTCACAACTGCAGAGGTAGTAAGAATGTCTGATAGCGAAATTTAGTATTGATCCACATCAATAGCAAAATTTATATCATTGATGCCTTGTTAGGCGTGTAGGATGTATGTTTTGCCTGAGAGGTTTAGAGGGGAAATAGAGGTCTGAATGTACTACATACACACTTTTTATTCAGACAAAAGAGGCAGACTCAACGAAAATGTGAGTTTGTGCATGTGCGTGTGTGTGGAGAATGGGGTAAAGAGATGACACGCGTATCCCCATTACAGGCAGACTTACCATGTTTCCGACACTTGGACACAAATTTTTAAAAGTGATACTCACAACTTAAATATCCTTTTTGGAGTCTGAGGGTTTTTTTGAGTATGAGAGAAGGAGTTAAAAGGTGTGGGGTGTGATGGTGGGGTGGGGTGGGGCACCGACAAATATACTGAACATTTGAAACAACTCACGCATATTAATTCGTTGTTTCTGCTTCACTTCCCTTTCACCAGCCTTTCTTCTTTTTTTTGTACTTGTCTGTGTTGTTTTTTTGTTTTTGTTTTGTTTTGTTTTGTTTTGTTTTTTTTTTTTGGGGGGGGGGGGGGGGTGTTTGCACTTCACTTTTTCACTTTTTTTTCGCTTCACTGCTTTTTTCTGCTTCTGCTTTTTTCTGCTTCACTTCCCTTTTCTTCAATTTCTACTTCACTTTCTGAACCACGGAAACTGAATCAGCGCTGTTTTACTGGTAAAATAGGACCGGATAACTTACGCCTGGGATGGAAGTCTTCAAAAATGTGCATGAACAATTGGCTGGACTTCACTCTATATCCATGCTGTGTTCAAGCTTAGCCGTTGTGCAGAAATATGTGACCTTAAACAAAAATAAATAAATTATTTTTTTTTTCACTTTTCTCAAAACATTTTAACAAAACCATATTATGTGACTCCTCACTGGAAGAGCTCGACGAGCTATGATTTGGTTGAAATGTTTTGAAAAAATTGTTTTTTTCAGGTGCTAAACTCGTAAGTTACAGGTGGGATGTGGTCGATTCGTTAGATAAAAAGGATAATCAGGGCGGCGATTCCAACCAACTGCACTATGTACTAAAACATGCAGTACATCGATAGTACACTTGCCCTCAACCAATGCTAACCTTAATTGTACTGGGGTAGTAAGTTGGCGGCTACGACAGTTACTTACTGCCGCTCAGTGATTCTCTTCCGATACTCAGGCTTCCTTCACCCGCAAAACTGTGCGTCAGGATATGACCAGGTCTGAGAGCAGTTAACGTTTCAAACGTTAACGTGTTAATTTATTTTAACAACGTTAAACAATTTAACCAAGTTAATAACGTTTAACTTTGAAGATTATAATTGTATAATATGTAGCATTGCGTCGTTATCTTGTGTTTACCTCAGCCGGATCGCGCGTGCCGATGACGTCGAATTTTACGCCATTTGACGAAATTGAAGAACACGAATAATTTAGATGTCCGTCAATTATAGACGACCCATTGATTTGGTGGAGAGACCATGAAGCCCTCCTACCAACGCTGGCGAAGTTGGCCCGCCGATATTTGGCGATACAGCAATGTCAGCTTCATCCGAACGCCTATTGTCCATTTTAGCACTGGTATTCAATCAACGGCGGATGTCTCTTTCTATGGATACGGCCCCAGTGATTGTATTCTTAAATGAAAACATAGCTGAATGTTAGAATTTACGATAACCTGCGAGAACTATATTGACTACTCGTCGCCTGAGTTCCAATGTGTTCTATGGCACATAGAAGACATTGGTACTCAAGGGACGAACTGTACGTAATAAAAATGGCCGAAGTTATTAAAATTTTGTTCATTTTAACATTTAACGTCATTTAACTCGTTAACGCAGAATTATTTCACACGTTAACGTGTTAAGGAAAGTTTTAACTTCTCCCAGCCCTGGATATGACCTTGGATGTTTAAAATGTCATTTGACCCAAGTAAACAAGCAAACAAAGAAACAATTCATTTTTTATAGTTTTCCGCGACTGTATGGTTATAATGATATCCGCACTTAGGTGTACCCTATTAGCTTCAAATCACGAAAAGTCAAAAACAGGCAAAAATGAAAACAAAGACAATACCTGATGATCTTGTGTTGCGACACTGAATACACCTATGTCACAATTCACTTGTGGCTTCGCCCTGTTTTAGAAAAAATATTGGTTGACGATCTCCAAATTACTTTACATTGGCTTTTTAGTATTTTTTTTGTTTTAACCCTTCACCCACGCAGATGATATCACAATTTATTATTTTAAATATAATTTGTTCAAATTTTTCATACGATTTCAGCAAAACCATATCGTGTCACTCTCTTATTGAAACGAGCTCGTACCAATGAGGGGTCAAATGATATGGTTTTGTTGAAGATTTTGAAATTTTTTTTTTTTCTGATGGCCCGTTTTGTAAATTTCGCCAAGGATGCGGCCGATTCGAGAGGTAAATGGTGAACCGATAACGTAAGGGCAAAATATTTGGATTGGTCTCTGTGCCAAATGCTGTAACATCATTTGAAACATGAAATACAATTAAGACCTTATTATTTCTTTATTTTCTGCTGATTTTTCCCATGAAGGGTGGGGATGGGGGAAGGGCGGCTGTGAGATTGGTAGCCGCGGACGGGAAGGTGATTTATTTTGGTTATAAAATAAGGATATTGGATTTTTACTAGTAAGCTTACTTATTTTCACAACACGATAGTAAAAAGTCAGAAGCCAATTTAATATTAATTTTCTTTTTTACATAGAAGAGGAGCTACAAGAGAGCTATATCCAAACAAAACAAAAGAAAACAATATGAGGGCCATGAGATTAAAAAAAAATGTGATAAATTTGGAATAGCTGGACATGAATTCATGAAGTCCATGACAATTGTTTTTCGATGATGTAAGATTTAAATCGCAAGTGTGATGTTTTTAGCTCATCTTGACAAAGTCAAGCTGGGGTAATTTCATCGTTCTGCGTCCGTCGTCCGTCGTCTGTCGTCCGTCGTCCGTCAACACCATGTTTTGGTCTTCTCCTCCAAAGTCACTGGGCCAATTCAAGTGAAAGTTTGTTCGAGTGATGGTCCCAAAGGGGCATTTCATTTTTGTTCAACTCAACATGCCCAGCTCCATAGGGAGGGAGTGGGGGAAAATGCACCAAAATATTTTTAAAATATTCTTCTCAAGAATCAGTGTGTACAATGACTAATATTTGCTATGAAGCTTCCATATGAGGTGTAGAATCAAGTTTGTTCAAACGAAGTTCGTGAAGTAATATTTCGCTTTGTAATAGGAGGGATAAGATTTTTGGCCCCGCCCAAAATTTCTATTTTCTGAACCGATGGTCCAGTATGAACCAAATTTGGTTTGTGGTATTATTTGGTCATAAGTACTTGACCCATGCAAAAATAAAAAATTCCCGCATCCCCATGGGAACCCTGGGAGCTAAAAATAGAAATATTTTCAAACGTCCCTATTTCCCAAACCACACGGAACAGAGAGCTGTCATTTGGTATGAAGTATCCTTAGGACAAGCAGGACTGAATGGTAAAAGAAAATTGCTATCGGTTATGTTAGGTTGTTCTGTAATGGGCATCGAAAAAAGGCTGAGTCAGCATATTTGCAAAATTTTTTAAAAATCTTTTCTTCAGAATCAATTATCAGAATCTTTTGATATTTGGTATACAGCATTCATAGGGTGGTCAGATAAAAGTTTGTTGAAATAAAGCTCATTGGTTCATATTTGGGCTCTCTACAGGAGCCCGAAGTTTTAAGATAGGGTAATATGGGGAATATTCTTTAAAAATCTTCTTCTTCAGAACCACCAGTCAGAATCTTTTAATGTTTGGTATACATCATTGTTATGAGGGTCAGATTCAAGATTGTTCAAACCAAGTCCCAAGGTTAATATTTGGGCTTCCTACGGAAGGTTGTTCAATTCGAGTGCCTAGGTTAATATTGGGGCTGCATATGGGAAAATGAATTTTAACTTAGTACAATATGAGGGAATTTCTTCAAAAATCTTCTTCTTCAGATACGCTCGTCAGAAGGCTTTCACATTTGGTATACAACATCTCTAGGGGGGGGGGGGGAGGGGTCAAATTCAAGTTTGTTCAAATCTGATCCATTGGTTAATATTTGAGCTCGCAATGGTAGCCCAAATTTGAACTTAGTGCAATTCGAAGAAATTTCTTTACAATTTCTCTTCTTCAGATTCAACAGTCAGAATGCTTTCATATTCGGTACACAACATCTCTAGGGAAGTCAGATTCAACTGTGTTCAAATTAAGAGCCTGGGTTAATATTTGGGCTCTCTATGGGAGCTGGAATAGGCCATTTTGCCGAAGAATTAAAAGTGTTGTATTCAGTACCCGCTAGAGGTGTGTAACTAAGATTGATACTACATAGGTTGTATCAAGGGGCTTCATAGGGGAGCTCTACATTTTACTTTATGATCAACTGAAGAAAAGGCATGATGCCCAGATTATTTTTGTCACTCCTGTGGGACTCATGGATTAACAGTGTAGCCTGTGGAGATGGCTTGCTTAATGTAGACTCATTCTTGGACTCTGTTTAAATTGTGTTCTGTTCAAGATGAGCGCTTCAGCCCCCGTGGGGCCTCTTGTTTAACTTCTATTTTGATTTGAAGTTTAGCACTTTGTCTTCCTTGTCTTCCAGTACAAGCAGGCCTGAAAATAAGCTGTCTGACATTTGCAAATTGATGTCTCCAGAGGGTGGATTTGATGATGCTATCCCATACAGTGGGCCAATTTATCCTCTGAGTACCTCTTTCTGTTTAGTTTTGAGACCCTAATTCAGATTGGGGTTCAAGGAGGGTGAATCTAGTGATGCTACCCTGCTGTGCAGGGTAGCATCACAAAATTAACCCTCCGGGAACCTCAGTTTACAGATGACAGTCTGTTTATTTTCTGGCTTGAGTACAAGTCAATGTAAAATGTTTAACAACGGCTTACTAGGACTTCCTCAAAGTGAAATTATTATATTTACCGTATGTGTAAAAACTTAACAGGACATCATTTCAGAACAAGCACAGACTGAATTTTGTAAATGAAATGGAAAATACTAAATAAGTGTTTATCTTACTACTTCCATTTCACATTTCACAAAGGAGGTTTTTATACCTCCGATGAGATTTCAGAGATATATGTCAGGTTAGCATCTCGGCAATAAATGAATTGTCGCAGCTATTCATTATTGATGTGATTCTGTTTAACCCTTTACCTAACATGAAAAGCAGACGACACTTGCAAAAAAAATTCTTGAATAGCTAATTTTTTTCATTTTTTGTCTCAAAAAAATAGGTTATGACCCCTCGTTGGAACGAGCTCGTTCCAACGAGGGGTCATAACCTATGTTTTTGAGACAAAAAATGAAAATATTTTGAAAATTAATTGGCGATTTTTGAGAATAGCGCTTGCCGCTTTTGGCCGTTACGTTGGGTAAAGGGTTAATTGGCTGTTTTATCTGTTGCAGCCGGAAGAGTGGAGAACTCCAAAATAAACAATAATGAAAGTGTCAATGACACTGTAGCTTAATGTTTCTGTGTGTTGTTTGATGAAAAGGATAATGCTCAATGTTTATGAAAAGATTATGAAATAAGACAAGAATTGTGATAATTGGGAATATGTTAATTTCTGTTCCCTGTATGCTATGTTTTCCTAAAAAATAATATGAGGTGTACACTGTACTAAAGGGTGGAGGGATGGGTTAATATGACCTCACCGTTAATGTATGTGGCCCTCACAGTTAACGTATGTCAACAAAAGTTACCAAGTTACAGTGAAATTATTCCAAAACGAGTCATCATATCAAGTTACATTGAAATCACTTCATAAATATGAAGACGGTGCTGAAGGTTTTCAGGCTTCAGGCCTGTGTAGCCATGACGGTTGACCGATTGCTACTAAAAGGAGACGTCCTCATCTCGATATTATACCGAGTCATTTTACTGAAATCCCTTCACAAATACGACTTGTAGTCTGTACTACAGTTTTTCGGGTATTGGGCTCCGGAAGTCATCATGGTTGAATGATCGCGACCACTAGAGGACATTGTAATCTGGGCATCATCCGGAGTGATCCTACGAAGTTACAATGAAACCACTTCATAAATGTGACCTGTAGACTGTGCTCAAGATTATCGGGCTTCGGACACCTGTAGCAGTTACAGTTGACCAATCCAGACAAAAATGGAATGTCATCAACCAGGCATTATATGGTGTCAACCTAACATGTTACAATGAAATCCTTACATAAATACGACCTATAGACTGTGCTAAAGGTTTTGGGGTTTTGGGCTCCGGCAGCCATCAGGGCTGAATGATCGCGACCAAAAGGGGACGTTCTCATCTAGACATTATATGAAGTCAGCCTACCAAGTCACAATGAAATCCCTTCATAAATATGACCTGTACGCTATGCTAAAGGTATTTGAGCTTTGGGCTCGGGCAGCCATCATGGATGAATTATCACAACCAAAAGGGAACATTCTAATATGGGCATCATTTTGAGTGATCCTACTAAGTTACAATGAAATCCCTTCATAAATATGACCTGTAGACTGTGCTCACAGTTTTCGGGCTTCGGGCCCCTGTAGCCGTCACAGTTGCCTAATCGCATCCAAAAGGTGATGTTCTCATCTGGACATTATATGAAGTCAACCTACCAAGTTACAATGAAATCACTTCATCAATATAACCTGTAGATTGTGCTAAAGGTTTTTTGGACTTTGGGCTCAGGCAGCCATCCTGGTCGAATGATCACAACCAAAAGGGGATATTCTCATCTGGGCATCAGTTGAAGTGATCCCACAAAGCTACAATGAAATCCCTTCGTAAATATCATCTGTAGACTGTGCGGGCTTCGGGTCCCTGTAGCGGTCACAGTTGACCAGTCACAGCCAAAAGGGGTTGTCATCATCTAGGCATTATATGGAATCAACCAAACAAGTTACAATGATATTCTTCCATAAATACGACCTATAAGACTGTGCTAAAGGTTTTTGGGCTCGGGCAGCCATAAAGGCTGAATGATCACGACCAAAGGGGACGTTCTTATCTAGACATTAGTTGGAGTCATCCTACCAAGCTACTGTGAAATCTCTTCATAAATATGACCTGTAGACTGTGCTAAAGGTTTTGGGCTTCGGGCCCCTGCAGCCGTCACAGTCGCCCAATCGTGTCCAAAAGGGGACGTTCCCATCTAGACATTATATGAAGTCAACCTACCAAGTTACAATGAAATCCCTTCATCAATATGACCTGTAGATTGTGCTAAAGGCTTTCGGGCTACGGGCTCGTGCAGCCACCATGGTTGAATGATCGCAACCAAAAGGGGAATTCTCATTTGGGCATCATCTGGAGTGATCCTACAAAGTTACAATGAAATCCCTTCATAAATATGACCTGTAGACTGTGCTCAAGGTTTTCTGGCTTCGGGCACATGTAGCCGTCACAGTTGACCAATCACGACCAAAAGGGGATGTCATCATCTAGGCATTATATGGAGTCAACCTAACAGGTTACAATGAAATCCTTACATAAATAGGACCTATGGACTATGCTGAAGGTTTTTGGGCTCGTTCAGCCATCAGGGCTGAATAATCGCGACCAAAAGGGAACGTTCTCATCTAGACATTATTTGGAGTCATCCTACCAAGTTACAATGAAATCCCTTCAAAAATAGGACCTGTAAACTGTGCTAAAGGTTTTCGGGCTTCGGGCCCCTGTCGCCATCACAGTTGTCCAATCACGTCCAAAAAGGGACGTTCTCATCTAGACATTATATGAAGTCAACCTACCAAGTTACAATGAAATCCCTCCATAAATATGACCTGTAGACTGTGCTAAATGTTTTCGGGTTTTGGGCTCGCGCAGTCGCCAGGATCGACAGGTCGCGACCAAATGGGGAGGTTCTCATCTAGACATCATCCGGAGTCATCCTACTAAGTTACAATGAAATTCCTCCATATTAAATATGACCTGCAGACTGTGCTAAAAGTTTTTGGGTTTCGGGCTTGGGCAGCCATCACGGTTGACAGATCATGACCAAAAGGGGACATTCTCATCTAGGCATTATACAGAGGCATTCTGCCAAGCTACAATGAAATCCCTTCATAAATACGACCTGTAGACTGTGCTAATGGTTATCGGGCTTGAGCAGCCATACCGGTTGACCGATTGCGACCAAAAGAGGACGTTTTCAACTAGACATGACCCCATACCTGCATATGAAATTTAGTGACGATGAGACAAAAACTGCAGGGGTAGCCTGTGCTAAAGGAAAATGTGAACAGACTCACAGATTTCCGCACGCGTGATGGCAATAGCTTATCTTGACTTTGTCAAGTTAAGCTAAAAATGTGGATATTCATAGCTCAGAACGTAATCAGAGCGATGGTCTGGAAGGGTTAAACTGATCTATCTATTGGTTGTCACATGGGGTTAGATTGCAAGACCTTCCTTCAACCAACAAAGAATGTGAAAAATGTATGTTATATATGTTACAGTCAACGTTTCCCCAGGTTATAATTTACTTTATTCGTTTTACCTCCAAACCCCACCCCCACCCCCACCGCCCACCCCACCCCCACCCCCACCCCCACAATTTTGGAACTCCATTTCTGCCCACAATGCACTTAGGACTTTAACCAATTCAATCTAGTTTCACTGACCGTGTTCAGCTCTGTCAAACAAGACTGAATTGAACAATTTCCTCGTTGCATTATGGGAAACAAATGTGGCTTATTTTTTTTTATATTTAGGCATCAGTGTGAAGAGGGTCCAATATATGTTGTGTGTTCATGTGTTACGAACACCAAATGCTAGGTGGACATTTGGCACTAAATATCACCACCACACTTCAAGAGTTTTCCTCTTTGAATCATTGAAACAACATTAAAACGAATCATCGTGCAACCAGTCTGTTAAACGGACGACCCCAAGCCGTCGTTCTCCACCAATTGTGTGTAGCCATTATCGTCACTTCATAACTTCGGTTAAGGCCATTGACAAATGAAGTGGGTTTTTAATATGTTTTTTATATTTCCCCACCTATCCGAATAAACAATAATTTGAGCAATAAAGATTAGTGTAAACACAATCCTGTTAAATACAACCTGGAAGCTATAACCAAATATTCAGGAATTGTTGAGAAATAAAAGCGTCATCTGTTATGTTGACAGAATACGTTTACTTTACGTAGATATCGGACAAGAGAATGATCCGATTATCCCTTCTATGCATTAACCACTTAACTAAATTATAGATGCACCAAACAATGTTATATTTAATTCGCGATTAATTACTATTGGACTGTGATACAAAGATGGCAAGACAAGTGCCTTAATTTTATATAACAGATGAATAGATAAATAGAAACAAAAATAATGATGAATATATTTACATTGAAAGCCAGATCAAACAGCCCATCACTTTGAAAAAACACTGCCCCTCAAAGGCAAATTTGTTTGTTGACTAACTGAACCCGTCGATCTCGGAGGAGACCGATGAACGTTATACTGGCACAAAAGGTTTGTCATTTGTATGGATTCAGTTACAACGCTTCGAGAGATTTTCGCGATTTTTTGGTAGGTGGTGTATGTTTATGGAAGGAAGCTCCCTTTCGGCTTGTGTCGCCGTTCGATTAGTCATTCCAGAGTTATGGGACTTTATTACTTAGAAAATCTTTGATTTTTTACACGTCGTACGATAACTCGAGAACGCTTTGAGAGATTTTTGTGATTTTTTGGTAGATGGTGTATGTTGATGGAAGGAGGCTCCCTTTCGGTTAGTTTCACCAGAGTTATGGGACTTTAGATCGTTGATTATACGCCCGTTTTGAAAAACAACGGTCGTATTATGGTACACCACCTTCCGCCTATCCGTCTGCCATCCACACGTCGTACAATAACTCGAAAATGCTTCGAGCATTTTTTGTAATTTTTGGGTGGAAAGTATATGTTGATGGAAGGAAGCTCCCTTTCGATTTGTGTCACTGTCCGATTTGTCATTCCAGGGTTATGGGACTTTATTCGTCAAAATATAGGCAATTTTCCACATGTCGGACGATAAATTGAAAATGCTTTGAGCAATGTTCATGATTGTTTGGTGGCAAGTATATGTTGATGGAAGAAATCTCCCTTTCTATTTGTGTCGCCGTCCAATTTGTCAGTCCAGAGTTATGGGACTTTTTTTGTCGAAATATAAGCAATGTTCCACATGTCGAACAATAACTTGAAAATACTTAGAGCAATTTTCATGATTTTGGGGTTGCGAGTATATGTTGATAGAAGGAATCTCCCTTTCAATTTGTGTCGCTGTCCAATTTGTCATTCCAGAGTTATGGGACTTTATTCGTCAAAAAAAAGGCAATTTTCCACATGTCGGACTTTAAGCAATTTTCACGATTTTTTGGTGGCAAGTATCTGTTGATGGAAGGATTACTGTACAAGAATATAAAAAAAAAACCTGACAAGTACACATGTATACTCATATTGTGTGCTTCCCTCTTGTAATTAATAACGGGCGTATCACGCGCTCATGGCGCAGCTGTTTATTTATAGTTAGTGACAGCAAACGCTAAAATGAAAACAGTCTGTTAATAAATCCGTTAACTGAAAAAGATCGTAACCTTGCAGACATACAAGTACCAAATCCACCCCAGGCAAGATCATCCACAGACAGTATAATCGCTGTTAACGTCTGGTAAAGTATATAGGTGAGGTATATTTATCAGCTATGGTCGTCACGACCAAGGCCGATAAAAAGACCTCACCTGTATGCTTTACCGACGTTTTTTAACGCTCTCAAAGTGTGAAATCTTTCAAATACATCTCCTGAAAAATCTCAAATTATCCGCTCAGATGCATGGAAATGGAGGTTTTGGGACCCTGGAATTTAAGATTTTTGTACCACGGGCCGAACCAAGGCGGCCCGTCATACCAAGGACCATCCACCGCCCAATCCAGCCCCCTCACTTTGAAAATTGTTCCGCCTCACCTGTATTTTATTGTCCGTAAACAGTATGTGGAAAGGAGGGGGAACCGAGGCCATTATATATTTCTTGCCCCCGTGGCCCGAATTTGTTTCCAGTGCCTCTGATTAGATATTCGGGACCAAAGCAGAGTTCACAACTGCACACTGAAACGAGCTCTATCAACACTCTCCAGTAAAGCGTCGTAAGGTATGACATGCTATGGTTTGGTTGGAATTTTTTTTTAAATTTATTTTTTCAACTGTTCAGTTTGTAAATGATGCGAGCAGTTATGTCCGATTTGTTACACAGAGGCCAATGATTGCATTCAATGGGTTTAAACAGCCTTAGCTTGTATTTTACGAATGGGGTCACTGGCATCACGTAATCATTAATTGTTTATTTATTAAGATTTAACGGCACTTTAAACAGCCGGTATGGGACAATTTTACGGGAAGAGGAGACCAGTGTACCCAGAGAAAATCACTGATCAGCGGCAAGTAACTGACAAATTATCCCACATACCAACCACACACAAGGGATGTGTCGACATGCAGTACTCTTTCGCACAAATGCCCCAACGTGTTCCCACTTGAGTTCTGATTAAGAGACTTGCCCGAAAAAAAGACGTTGATGATGTGGGTGAGGAACAATCCCAGGAACTTGAAGTCCTATGCTCCGACTAGTGACCAATTGTGCCCCCCCCCACCCCCCACCCCCACCCCCATACAGTAAGTTGCCGTGGACTGGTCGTATTCCACGCGTGGCTAGTGGTGTTCACGCATGTGTTTACCAGGTAATAAAATTATCAACATAATTTTAATTTACGAAGAACCGGGTGGTAAATACATTTTTGATGATTATTCCTATAATTGGTGTTTGGAATATAATGTCATTGCGTCCGGTCTAAACTCTCCTAACCATCAAAATCAGCAGCTGTCTTAGTCAATGGTTCTGCTGTAATAGTAATAGAGTAATCTCCAAACAATTTTCTCCAGCCTCCCCAACACACTCTACATGGATATCCAAGAGGAATGTTGGTGTGTATAGACTCCATAACTATTTATTTATTCACATTTTGTCACAGCCTCACTTATTCCTAAAAACTCGTATCGACAACAGTCAACAGGATCAGCACTTACAATAAATCTGACCTCTCCAACACGGCATGCATAAGTGTTTTCTTCGTAGAACAAACGTTGGAAGTCTGTGATTACACAATACTACCACCATCTAACTAGATAGGAGGGTTAGCGATAATTTATTCCCACAGTGTTGTAGGATTAAATTATAAATAAAATTCCCCATCAGTACAATGATATAAACTCGCCCATTTCTCTGTGTACAATAGTGTTAAAATGATATCAATCGGGGCCGCATTGTTGAAAAGGTAGAACCCTCTATTGTACAATTAGAGAGTTTATTCCCGAACAAACATTGCTAAAGGGTTACATTGTTCGGGTGCACAAAAATTATACAGAATACGAGAGTGGAGTGCGTGTATACAGAAATCAACGACCCGAGTTGGTATTGTCCCGGTATTTTGTGGGCGACGGCGTGAAATATAAGAACTACTCCAACAAGGTTCGTTGATTCCTGTCTCCCACACAGTTAAAACTAGAAGTCATGTCACTAACTGTGCGCTTATCTACGTTTAATTGCGTGTATGAAGTGCGCACAATTGCAACATCGAATGGCACCCTATGCGCGGCAGGTTCTCCTGGTTACTCATAGCAAACGCAGGCAATGTTTCTGCCAATGGACCGGCGGGTTACCCGGAGGTCCATTGGCTGAAACTTTGCTTGTGTGCAGGCCATATGTACATAATTTGATAGCCTTACTATGCTCATAACGGGAAGATTAACGCGTAGATCGACGTGGTATTTGTGCGCATTCCATGGCAGGACTTCTCGTTTCAACTGTACTCGTTGTGTTCTACACTTGCACCACGACTAAACTTGAGATTTATGTTTATTGCGTAGATTTTCGAAACAAATATCATCTTGAGCGGTCTGTTTATTTTCTGTCGTGACGCCGTTGTTTTGTACTAGAAGATTTCATTGGCCTAGCGAAGCATTCCATTGGCTCTCGCCACTTCCTGCCTCATCAACAGGAATTTTCTTTCACGCGTCGCCTCCAATCAGATACGTTCTTACATGTTGTAGTCTGATTCCACATGTGGTCTCACAGCACATGTCCGAATACCTGTTATTTATCCGGTGACGTTTACACGCAGCAGTTGTGGTACAATTGAAGAATAAACTGGCAGTGTAACAGAGCATGTTTTGGCGAGAAGATGATTGGCAAGGAAATAATAAATCAGCATACTAATTAGCATGTAACAAATGTGAAAGGTCGATCTGAGTTGTAAGATGTTGTTTCTGCAGCATCATTCATCACAAGCAAGCAGTCACATCACAGAACAGGAAAGTTTGGAAACAAATAAGATATTGAGGTCGTTTTGGTCCTGAGATGTTTCGACTTTGAGACGTTTCGAGCTCGTTTTGTTTTTTTTTTTGTTTTTTTTGCCTTGGTATCGCCCCAGGATAGTACAGTCATGTGCGTTTCGATACGATGAGTTGGTGGTGGGGGGTCGCCAAATGCCGAAACGTAACACAACCGAAACATCCAAGAACCATTGAAGCCACATGGATCTTCATAAGGTTACATGTGTGAAGGTTGCTATATCTTTAAGTTTCTTAACAAAAGAAAACAAAATGAAGAATGTGAGCCAGAACGTTTTAATAATATTTTAAATCAAACGTCTCTGCATCTGTTGCATCTGACATTAGCCCTGGAGGTACCAGGGCGATGCAGAGGTAGATTAGTCATTATGTTGCCAGGAAGACATTCGATGCCCCCACCCACTTCATGGAGGTTCCAAGGCCACTCATCAACCACATGAAGAGCGTGCTGTGATCACAAAAAGGTAGCCTTCGCTATACATAATTAGCATTACTAAGACCATTTGTGTACCGTATAGCGGCATGACTCAAGCACTCTTCATATTAAAGTAATCGCTTTGCTTTGTATTGGAAACAAGACTTTTCAGATTTTCTCTGGAAATAAGAGAAGAAAATACACAGAGAGACACCCGTGTGTGGATGGGTTAATCGATATGGCATGAGTGCCAGCGCGGAAGGATAGAACGAGAGGTCGCATGCCTCGAGTTTTATCCTTCCCCGATGGCACGACTGCCATATCGATTAACGCATTCACACACGCGTGTCGTTTTGTGTTTATTACACGCCTTCATGTTTATAAAAACAATTAATAGAAGGACAGTCAGCATATCAGTTGACAACATAATACATTTTGTCGCCAACCACATTGGCGAGGGCGAACCCGTGTTTACAATTTCGTCCCCTGAGTTCCAATGTGTTATACGTGCCTACTGGCACACAGAATACATTGGAACTCGGGGGACGATTTTTAGCTATTAGTAGCGATTCAAATTGTAATTGGGTGCACGATGTGTAGAAAATTCCAGTGAAATTTCATTTCTTTATAAAAATAGTCCATCAACGATTTCTGTTCCGCACACGTGTGCGGAACAGATTTTCATTTTCCGCATGGTTTAGTGTTGCTGTAGATGGGGATTTCATAGAACAGGCGTGTAATAAAATGTGTTTATACCTTTACCCAACGAATCGCCCGCATCCGTCCGCGTAATATGCAAATTCAGCAGCTGAAAAAATATTATTTTTCGAAAAATTTCAACAAAACCATATCATGTGACCCCTCTTTGGAACGAGCTCGTCGAGCTCGTTCCAAAGAGGGGTCACATAATATGGTTTTGTTGAAATTTTTCGAAACAAATTTAAAAAATGATATTTTAAATAATAAATTTTGAAATCGCCTGCGTTGGGTAAAGGGTTATAGACAAGGGTAGCAAATGGTTATGTAATCCATATAGGTTCGACATCGAAAGGTTTTCAAAACAATCTTGTCAATCATCTTCAGCCTGATCTGAAATTTCAAGCTCAACTCTTCAAAATCACCCGTATACCTTATTATTAGTTCACAGCTTAGTGAAGTATGTCAAGTGATTATGTTCTTATTTCTCATGTCAGTCCTTTTTCTAACATGGCACATAATTCACCATCAAAGGTTTTCTTACCAGTACCAAATCATTCTCTTCATTGTTCTTCTAAAACTACTAATAAACCCCAACTGGAGCGAAATAGACGCGCTCTCTCCAGTCAGAGATCATCGGCTACCTTCAAAGCCAGCAACTGTAAAAATGATGGCAAATTTCCAGCAACCACTGAGTGGATTCAGGCGCTTCACTTTGTAAAGAGTTGTACTGTGTTTTACTGCAGGCGGCGCGGTGGCGTCGCGGTAACCGGTTCTCGTCAGATCACCGAAGTTAAGCAACGTTGCGCGCGGTTGGTAGTTGGATGGGTGACCATTTCAGCGACTGGTTCGAGCTCTCGCTTTGTGTCCTTGGGCAAGGCACTTAACCCCGATTGCCTACATGGGGGCACGATGACGTTGTTTACTGAGGCGTATTGCACGTCGAAGGTGCGAATGTCTTCAACCAAGCTAACCCTGCCTGTGTCGCGGTGCAGGGTTCAAACTTACGATGTTGGAGAGCTGACAGCTGCTCGTCGTTGCTCGATGGTTCTCCTCGGCTGTCAATGTGTCGTTAAACCCTAATAAATAAATAAATTTTACTGCAGGAACGCGGAGGAGTGCGTCATACTTAGGCATCTAGATTGTCCGCTACCAACTGCATATCGGTTAAGGCTTGGTTGTTTCAAAAAACGAAGGTGGCAAAAATCGATCTCCTTGGAGGTAATTTGGCGGTCAAATTGCTCTCCCGAGCTATTTTATATTCTTTTGTTTCACAACCACCCAATAAATGCCTTGTAAATGGAGGGTGTTCTCCGGGGATGCAGTCAAGCCAATCAATGCCAATAAACTGTGTTGAACATGCGTTCGTTTTTTAGCTTAACTTGACATAGTCAAGATAAGCTATTGCCATCACGCGTGCGGAAGTCTGTTAGTCTGTGAGTCTGTGAGTCTGTTAGTCTGTGAGTCTGTGACTCTGTGAGTTTGTGAGTCTGTGAGTCTGTGACGTCTGCTCACATTTTCCTTTAGCACGGGATACACCCCGCAGTTCTTGTCTGATCGTCACGAAATTTCATATGCAGGTTTGGGGGTCATGTCTAGATGAGAACGTCCCCTTTTGGTCGCGATCGGGCAAACGGTATGGCTGCCCGAGCCCAAAACCCGAAAACCATTAGCACAGTCTACAGGTCGTATTTATGAAGGGATTTCATTGTAACTTAATAGGATGCCTCTGTATAATGCCTAGATGAGAACGTCCCCTTTTGGGCATGATCTATCAACCGTGATGGCTGCCCAAGCCCGAAACCCAAAAACTTTTAGCACAGTCTGCAGGTCATGTTTAATGTGGAGGGATTTCATTGTAACTTGGTCGGATGACTCCTTATGATGTCTTGATGAGAATTTCCCCATTTGGGCATGATCTGCCAACCGTGACGACTGCCCGAGCCCAAAACCCGAAAACCTTTAGCACAGCCTATAGGTCATATTTATTGAGGAATTTCATTGTAACTTGGTGGGTTGACTTCATACAATGTCTAGATGAGAAAGTCACCTTTTGGGTGTGATTGGGCAACTGTGACGGCTACAGGGGCCTAAAGCCCGAAAACCTTTAGCACAGTCTAGAGGTCATATTTATGAAGGGATTTCATTGTAACACTGGCAGGATGACTCCAAATAATGTCTAGATGAGAAAGTCCCATTTTGATCGTGATCATGCAGCCTTGATGGGTGCCCGAGCCCAAAAACCTTTAGCATAGGCAAAAGGTCATATTTATGGAAGGATTTCATTGTAACCTGTTAGGGTGACTCCATGTAATGCCTAGATGATTACATCACCTTTTGGTCGTGATTGGTCAGTTGTGATGGCTACTAGTGCCCGAAGCCCGAATACCTTGAGCACAGTCTACAGGTCATATGTATGAAGGGATTTCATTGTAACTTCTTAGGATCACTCCAGATGATGCCCAGATGAGATTGTCCCCTATGGTTGCGATCATTCATCCATGATGGCTGCCCGAGCCCGAAGCCCGAAAACCTTTAGCACAGTCTATTTATGAAGGGATTTCATTGTAACTTGGTAGGTTAACTTCAGATAATGTCTAGATGAGAATGTCCCCTTTTGGACATGATTGGGCTACTGTGACGGCTAAAGGTGCCCGAAGCCCGAAAACCTTTAGCACAGTCTACAGGTCATATTTATGAGGGGATTTCATTGTAACTTGGAAGGATGACTCCAAATAATGTCTAGTTGAGAACGTCCCATTTTGGCCATGATCATTCAGCCTTGATGGGTGCCTGAGCCCAAAAACATTTAGCATAGGCAAAAGGTTATATTTATAGAAGGATTTCATTGTAACCTGTAAGGTTGACTCCATATAATGCCTAGATGATGACATCCCCTTTTGGTCGTGATTGGTCAACTGTGATGGCTACAGGTGCTCGAAGCCCGAAAACCTTGAGCACAGTCTACAGGTCATATTTATGAAGGGATTTCATTGTAACTTCGCAGGATCACTACAGATGATGCCCAGATGAGATTGTCCCCTTTGGTTGCGATCATTCAACCATGATGGCAGCCCGAGCCCGAAGCCCAAAAACCTTAAGCACAGTCTATAGGTCATATTTATGAAGGGATTTCATTGTAACTTGGTAGGTCGACTTCATATAATGTCCAGATGAGAACGTCCCCTTTCGGACATGATTGGGCAACTTTGGCGGCTAAAGGTGCCCGAAGCTCGAAAATCTTTTAAACTGTCTACAGGTCATATTTATGAAGGAATTTCATTGTAACTTGGTAGGATGACTCCAAATAATGTCTAGATGAGAACGTCCCATTTTGGCCGTGACCATTCAGCCTTGATGGGTGTCCGAGCTCAAAAAGCTTTAGCATAGGCAAAAGGTTATATTTATAGAAGGATTTCATTGTAACCTGTTAGGTTGGCTCCATATAATGCCTAGATGATGCCATCCCTTTTGGTTGTGATTGGTCAACTGTGATGGCTACAGGTGCCCGAAAACCTTGAGTACAGTCTACAGGTCATATTTATGAAGGGATTCCATTGTAACTTTGCAGGATCACTCCAGATGATGCCCAGATGAGATTGTCCCCTTTGGTTGCGATCATTCAGCCACGATGGCTGGCCGAGCCCGAATCCCGAAAACCTTTAGCACAGTCTACAGGTCATATTTATGAAGGGATTTCATTGTAACTTGGTAGGTTGACTTCATATAATGTCTAGATGAGAACGTCCCTTTTTGGATACGATTGGGCAACTGTGACGGCTTCAGGGGCCCAAAGCCCGAAAACCTTTAGAACAGTCTACAGGTCATAATTATGAAGGGATTTCATTGTAGCTTGGTAGGGTGACTCCAAATAGTGTCCAGATGAGAATGTCCCCTTTTGGTTGCGATCATTGAGCCATGATGGCTGCCTGCGCCCAAAGCCCAAAAACCTTTAGCACAGTCTACAGGTCATATTTATTAAGGGATTTCATTGTAACTTGGTAGATTGACTTCATATAATGTCTAGATGAGAACGTCCCCTTTGGACGCAATTGGGAAACTGACGGCTACAGGAGCCCGAAGCCCGAAAACCTTTAGCACAGTCTACAGGCCATATTTATGAGGGGATTTTAATGTAACTTGATAGGATGACTCGTTTTGGAATACTTTCACTGTAACTTGGTAACTTTTGTTGATATACGTTAACTGTGAGGGCCACATACATTAACTCTGAGGTAATATTAACCCACCCCTCAGCTCTTCAGTATAGTGTACACCTAATATTATTTTTATCATAAACATAACACACAGGGAACAGAAATGAACATATTCCCAATTATCACAATTCTTGTCTTATTTCATAATCCTTTCATAAACATTGAACATTATCCTTTTCATCAAACACAACACACAAGTTAAGCTACAGTGTCATTGACACTTTCATTACAAATCCCTCTACCCCAGTTTGCGCAGACTGAGCAAGACATCCGCCTGGATTTCAGGCAGAACGTATTGCTCAATCGGCCCACACAGAGGGAGAGGAATTCGTAAAAATTAATACCATTCTCCTCTGAAGAACAGATACTGCTGTCCGCAAAACTGAAATAATAATTTTATAGATAATAGAATAATTAATGACATGATTTTAGATGACACTGTGGTTTATTGATGGTGAAACAGGAATAATAAATAGCCGAAACGCCCTGGACTCGTTTCTTGAAATGGTATCGTCTTTGTGTCACTTATAGTGAGATGGGTCAGTCCAATATTAATTTACGGAGAGGATAAAATAATAACTGCAGTCTGCAGCCATCTGGCTGCAGACTGCAGTTATTATTTTATCATCAATGCCCCTTGTATAGACCTTTTATGGTAAGACAAAAATGGGACCAAATTATGCCTCGGTCTTACGAGTTCAAAGGGTTAAACGCAGGTTTAATATCTCTTCTGTTTTACCCTTCGCGAATTGGGCTGTCGGAGATACAGCGATACCGACTATGTTGAAAACGACTGATACTAGACACTCAAATAGCGCGTACGTGCAGATCTGAGGGTGTGGGCGCAAACAAATTCCAGACACACGGCCGAAGTGGGTGGGTGGGTGGTCGGTGGGTGGGTGGGTGGCCAGGACACATTCTTTCCTGGCGTTGAAAATTTTAAATTGTCTTCAAACAACAGGCCTAAACTGCTGTTCAGTAGCCTACGGTATAGTCGTCATGGATTGGTCGTAATCGGGGGCGCGGTGGCGTAGCGGTAACCCGTTCTCGTCAGATCACCGAAGTTAAGCAACGTCGAGCCCGGTTAGTCCTCGGATGGGGAGCGCGGTGGCTCAGTAGGTAGAGATGCAGGCTGCAAGCCGAGAGGTCCTCGGTTCGAATCCCACCTGCGGCAACCGCGTATTGTCCTTGGGCAAGACACTTCATTTCCATTGCCCACGTGGGGGCACGATGACGCCGTGTACTAAGGCGTATTGCACGTCGATGGTGCGCATGTCTTCAACCAATCTAACCCTGCCTGTGCTGCAGTGCGAAGTTACGATGTTGGGGAGCTGGCAACTGCTCGTCGTTGCTCGGTGGTTCTCTCCGGGTACTCCGGCTTCCTCCACCCGTAAAACTGTCACGGTCATGATTAACCATTGTGCATAAATATGTGACCTTAAACACCAATAAATAAATAATAGTCTGCGGATGGGTGATCGTCTGAGCGATCGATTCGGACTCTCGCGTTGTGTCCATGGTCAAGGTATTTAACCCCCATTGTCCACATGGGGGCACGATGTCGGCGTGTACTAAGGCGTACTGCACGTCGATGGTGCGCATGTCTTCAACCAATCTAACCCTGCCTTTCTGCAGTGCGGAGTTGCGATGTTGGTTGGCTGGCAGCTGCTCGTCGTTGCTCGGTGGTTCTCTCCGGGTACTCCGGCTCCCCCCACCCGTAAAACTGTCGCGGTCATGATTAGCTATTGTGCATAAGTATGTGACCTTAAACACCAACAAATAAATATAAATATGATCGTAATCCACGCCTGGGCAGTTAGGTCAACGCATGCCTTCACCGGGTAATAAAAATCATCAGCAGCAAAGTTCTAATTGATGAAGCACGGGCTTGTACCCGGTGCTTCATTAATTAAATTTGTGATGATATTTACTCTAATTAGTTTTTGAAATCTAATATTATTGCGCCGTGGACATATTGCCTACCCACGGAAAGGGACCATTCCACGACGGTCGTACTATACTTGACACCTGTTTGTCAGGTAGGGCCAGTTAATTGGACTCCAGTGATCTCAGATCTCGGTAAAAGTTGGCTTGGGAGGTCTATCGTCGTTTATACCTTACTGTGAGAGCTTGGGATTGACTTCAGGATTAGTTATCAACAAAATATGTTATTACAAAAACTAAAACTGCATAACAGTTTGCCAGTGCAAATTGAAAAGTAACACGACCAGACATAACCTTGTCAAAAGTATTCAATTATGACTGAATCTTCTGGATTAAAGCTGTTGAAAATCAGGTCAGAAATGCAGATTGCATAGCTCTATTACATCACTAAGATAGACAACGAAAATATATTATCAGTAAAACTGATCAGTTTTGATTGCTGTCTGTGTTTGGAGTGATTTTTAAAAGCAAGCTAGACTTCAGGTCGTTTCTTTTTTAAAATACGATTTTCCTTCCTTAGTGTGTGCATGCTGGGGTAGTATATACGGGCTGAATGTCCATTTCCATAAACAAATAAAACAAACAAAAATAGGGTCTGAATTTCAACACAAATAATCATAAAGAAGTGATGAAGTTAACTAATCAAAAGTTTGAGAGTATGAGAAAAAAGATTGATCAATTACATTGAAGTGAACATGAAAAGCAGACGACACTTGCAAAACAAATTCTTCAATAACTATTATTTTAATTTTTTGTCTCAAAAACATAGGTTATGACCCCTCATTGGAACGAGCTCGACGAGCTCGTTCCAATGAGGGTTCATAACCTATGTTTTAGAGATAAAAATTTAAAAAATAATGAAAATTAATTGGCGATTTTTGAGAATAGAGCTGGACGTTACGTTAGGTAAGGTGTTAAATAATATAATTATCGTTAATAATGAAAAAAATAAGCAATGTGTGAAAGGCAATTCGCTTACAGTACAGCCGCCGTGGGTTGATCGTAATCCACGCGTGGGCAGTGATGTCCTTGCATGCGTTCACCAGTTAATAAAAGTTATCAGCAAAATTTTAATTAATGAAACATCGGGCTTGTGGTCATACAGTACGTGGAGAGTGTATTATCACTAAATCACCCGCAGAGTGGACATTCCACCCAAGCAATAATTGCAAATTTGTTGCAAAGCACAGCAAGCACAAGCAAAGTTCCAGCCAATGGACCTCCGGGTTATACTCGGAGGTCTATTGGCTGAAACAGTGCTTGAGTTTTTGTCTGCATGTACAGAATTTGACAGTGATGCTTTGGATGATGACTCCACTCCCCGGGTGATCTAGTTACAATCCACTCTCCACGCACTGTATGTCATTTGTCGGAAAAAGAATCAGACCTGAATCCTGAGCGGGAAACATGATGACAGGGGGAACATGGGTAGATGCCTGTTAGAATAGATATGGGGAAGTTATGATACTTAAACTATCCGGTACACCTTTCAAAAGGCAGATTGGGTAAAGTGACCTCTAAACGATGATTGGGGGCACCAACATCCAGATATGACGGGGAGAGTGGGTTACGAAGCTAATGGGCAAATATTCAATTGCAATTCAAGATTTAGAAGGGGAGCAGTTTCATCATAGAAAGGGTGGCCGAGGATTGAAATATAAATTAGCGATCTGGAGTAAGGGCCAACAGCTCGTTGGACGGGATATGCAAGAAATATGTTCAGCCATTTGATGGATCTTCGGGTGGGGAGTGGTCATCATTGTTGTAAATGAGGTTAAAGTCACCTCATTTGAGAGAGGAAATCGGGGAATCGAGGAAAGAGATGCCAAAGGTGCAGCTTGGAAGAATGGAGATCCTGAATATTACATTTTAGAATTCCCAAAGTACTTGACCACTGGAATATGACTCCTTGAGAAATTAATGGAAGAATGTGATGAATGCATAAGAGATACAGTTCGTGCAGAGTGTATTAACACTAAATCACCCGCGGAGTGCAGATTCCACCCAAGCAATAATTGCAAATTTGATGCAAATCATAACAAGCACAAGCAAAGTTCCAGCCAAGGGACCCCCGGGTTAAACCCGGAGGTCCATTGGTTGAAACATTGCTTGTGTTGGTTGTCCATATGTACATAATTCGAAAGTGATAATTTGGGTGATAACCCCACTCTACTGGTGATTTTGTTACAATCCACTCTCCAAGTACTGTAAGTGGATGAGGGATGGCATGGAGGAAAGGGTCACAATTATAGTTGAGGAGTTGAGAAAACGCAAGTTGGGGAAATATAATATAGTTTGCGTCTGAATGCTGGGAGATTAGGGGGGGGGGGGGTGATGGACGGAGTGCCCGGTGGGGCACGAGTTTGGAGTAAGCCGTCTCGTTAGCAAATGAAGGGAAGGGCTAGGTACTATTATTGTTATGTTCCACCTAGAATAACGTTTGACATGCAGAATAGATCATTAGCGTGAGTGGGATGTGTGAGTGTGATGCCAGCTACAACCAAGAACGCTTATAATCCAAATCTAAGTGTTGATTCGCAAGTGCGCGGGCTTAATGCATGCATTTTGGGCCCCAGCGGGGAATTCAAGGTACGTAACGTAATAACCTCTCAATAATTCTGCCCTGCCGCCAATAAAATATGGCAATCAAAGGATCAAATATTTCCCCCAGCAAACCAAAAAAAGATTAGTACATTTGGATTATTTGAGACAAAAAAATATAAATCTAAAACATTGGGTAGAAAACGTTAATAAATTTTCTTTCACCCTTATCCAACTCGACTAGCAGACACTTGCAAAAACATATCTTGAATAACAAAAAACTTTATTCTTTTGCCTCAAAAACATAGCTTATGACCCTTCATAGGAACAAGCTCAACGAGCTTGTTCCAATGATGGGTCCCATGTTATGTTATGTTTTGAGGCCAGAATTGAAAACAACTTTGAAATATAGAATGTGAGTTTTTTTTGTGATTCGTGGTGGCCGCTTTTGGTCTTCACGTTTTAGGTGGTGGGATAATTAGGATTTGTCTATGGCTGTAAAAGTCAAACGAGGCATTTCAAAGATGAAAACTTAGGCGGGAGATGATTATGGAATGTCTTATTGGAGATAAAACATTGATTGTGGTGATTATAATTAAGTTTTCAGATTAAGTGAGTGCTCCAAATAGTAACGAGTACACACAGTAAACTGCAGATAATCTGTCAATGATTACACATTCCATTAAATACCAGTTTTGTTTGATCGGGAAAGGAAAGTAACCAAGAAACATGTACATAATAACTGATAATAGCCGTCTGTGGGATATGCTCTCCACAGGTAGGAGGATGAGTTTTTTCTTTTAAAAAAATAGGCCGTTCATGGAAAACAGGTCAGAGAAACAGGTTGGAAATCAGGTCAGAGATACAGATTAAACAGCTCCAGTACATCACCAAGGTAGACAACGAAAATATATTATCAGTAAAACTGATCAGTTTTCATTGCTGCCTGTGTTTGGAGTGATTTTTAAAAGCAAGCTAGACTTCAGGTCGTTTTGTTAAAATACGATTTTCCTTCATTAGTGTTTGCATGCTGGGGTAGTATATACAGTTAAAACTAGAAGTCCTGTCACGAACTGTGCGCTTATCTAGGATTAATTGCGCGTTGGAATTGTGCGCAGTTGTCATATCGAATGGCATCCAAAGCATGGCAGGTTCCCCTGGTGACTCATAGCAAACACAGGCAATGTTTCTGCCAATGGACCTCCGGGTTACCCGGAGGTCCATTGGCTGAAACATTGCCTGTGCACAGGATATATGTACAGATTTTGATAGCTTTACTATGGTCATAACGCGTAGATTAATGCGCAGATCGACTTGCTATTTCTGCGCATTTCATGACAGGACTTCTGGTTTTAACTGCACGGGTTGAATATCCATTACCATGTTCCAATAAAACAAACAAAAATGGAGTCAGAAATTAAACAGAAATAATCAGTGAAGTTAACTGAAAGAAAGGATGAGAGCATGAGAGAAAAAGATTGATCAATTGCATTGAAGTGAACAAAAGAAAAATAAGCAACGTGTGAAAGGCAATTCGCTTGCAGTACACTTTTTTAACGCGCGAGAATACTGATGCATTGTCCTGGATCCGTTTACTCTGTCCTGGAGCAGTCATGGGCCAAACATCAGTTTGAAGTCTAAAATCTTTCGAAATGTCATAAGTCCGAATTTAAACAATGTAAAGAAAGTTCCGGATACAAACAAATGTTACATTAACCATTAACATAAACTAGATGACACATGAAGACCTTTCCCTCAATATCTAAAACCATCATTATTGCCTCCAAATGCAGAGCTTATGACTCCTGCAACACACACACACGCACGCACGCACGCACGCACGCACGCATACACACCCTTTATCTTACAATCAACATGTATTTTGTCTATATTAACTCCACAATTGTTGTGTATCTGACCCCCTGATGCAGATGTTTGTATCAGGGGGTCGGATACAAGCACGTTCCTTTCGCGTGAGTTCCATTTTTTTTTTTTTTTGTTCATCCGTACGAATAAATAGTTCGTTATATATTAGTCTACATTCTTGACTTGTCCCCAATATATTGTAAGATAAAATGATTATTACCATTGTGTGGATGTACAAAATATGTATCCGAGTCTCACTCCGTGTTCTAAGGGTAGATCACGACTCGTCTTCGACCTTAGAACCCGGAGCGAGACTTGGATACATATTTTGTACATCCACATAATGGTAATAATCTCTCTGGAACGAGCTCGACGAGGACTCCAAGCTGACTATGACTGTGGATGTGTGGTGGTTGTGAATGAGTAGCGTCGGGACGACAATAATACCTCTTTTCTGTCTGTCTAATTCCACTCACTGTTAAAGTGTTGCTAGTAAGTTCATTGTCGGTCAAAATTCCTTCTGGATTAGAAACAATAGATTATTGAGTTGGTAAACGCCCCTCTCTAGGGAAACAAGGGCAAAATATGTCAGTACGTAGGATATAGTAGTAATTTTAACACACATTTCTTCAACACACAGTCTAAATAATTGTCTACAACTACTAACAATCGGAGCTGCAGTGGGATCTCTCTATGCGGATGATATTTGTTTCCTCTTCTGAGCCTTTCGGTATTCAAACGTTGACATATCTGATGCATAACATTTAGGTTTGAATGCTTCAATCAGTTCACTACTATTCCTAACGGACATGCCACATCCACCCAACGATATTCACAAAAAATGCAAACACTACAACGATTTTGACCCCTTAATGTATAACGAGCACGTTAAGCTCGTGCCAATGAGGAGGCTGTGAACTATTGTTTGAGTAAAAAAATGAAAATAATTATTCAGAAGAACAAATGGCAAGTCTGCTACTCTTGTTGGGTTATGAGCAAAAATATATATTTACATTTTGAGAGGATGCTGTAATTTTTTCCTAAACAATGACGAAGCATAACATATTTTCATGATTGACAGAGGGGATCGTCTTGTTGTATGAATTGAACATTTCATTTTCCGAAAGCATTTGGAAACCATGGCTATAAACATGATTTTGAAGTAGAAAACTTTCTTGATCGTCTTTTCATATATGAGTGTATATCATTTTGAGAATATGTCGTCATTTATAATACGAGGGGATGTCAAAAAGTTTTGAGCCTAACATAGATAAAGCTGGAATATCGGGACAGAACATATTTATTTTCCAACATAGTCCCCTTGTAATTCAATACACTTGTTCCACCTGGTCTGTCAGTCGTTGATACCGCGTCTGTAGAAGTCTATATCTCGGCCCTGTAGCCAAGCCTTCACAGCAGCAGTAAGTTCCTCATCATCTTGAAATCTTTGACCGCGTAAGTGTTTCTTCAAATTTGGAAAGAGATGGTAGTCACCAAGTGACTACCATCTCTTTCCAAATTTGAAGAAACACTTACGTGGAATTTAGCTCGGATCGCGAAAGAGTGAGGATCTAGCCAAAATAATATGTCCGCTTTTGTTAACGCAATACTGTGAACAAGTTTTTTAAATAAATTGGCAGCATGTAAAAACTTTTCTATATCAAAATTGTCTCAGTATCACCATTTGGTCAGTTTTGTAAACCGTTTTTAATACACCGACATAGCTGACTGCGCAATAACTACAAAATTACACGTTCTCACCAGTGAAGATATTAATTTTATTTCATTGATTTTTACGTAATTTGGCAGCATTTATAGGGAAAGCAAGAAATAGTAACTTTCTTGTCGTCAAAATAACATTTACAATACTAATTATTCATCAATCAATCGTAAAATCCAATTCTCACTTTTCTCAGATTTGTGAAATAATATTTATAATTTTCCAAGATACTGAAAAACGTCACTCTTTTACACAAATTTGAAGGAGGACATAATAAGCCCAAAGAAACAGGTTGGACTCATTAATGTGTGTGTAAGTTTCCTGTCAGGGATATATTTACTTCGACCTCAGACTCATGTATTACACTGCCCCGTGAACTTACATTATCTAGGTTGCCATAAACTCAGCATAGTTTTTTTTCGTTTGTTAAGAACATGCCTTATAGCTCTTTCCGGGCGTATTTCCAGCATTCAAGGATAATCAGCTTGTCACGGAACATTAAGAATTGAGACAAACATGGAAATTGTAAACGATGACTTGAGCTCGGTGCAATTTGAAAATCTTCGTGTCGGGAGGAATGTGGCGCGCGGAAAAGGGACGATAATCTTAAGAGTGTTTATTTAATTTTTCCTGTCAAAATGCTGGTCACGGTAAAAAAAATGCATTTTTTCTATTTTCAGGAGCTTAGCAACGTCAAAGTTTGAGCCAGTTTCCGCAAGGAGAGCGTTTCCTTGTTTTGACGAACCAAATATAAAAGCCGAATACTCGGTGAAACTCATTCATCAAGATGGTTACATTGCGTTATCCAACATGCCTGTCAAGGTAACAGGAGCGTGCATGTTAAATTAAATTTAAAATGTTTTATATATTAACTTCAGGCGTTTGATCGAAGATACCTTAATTATTTATGTCCCAACGGCTTAAGCATCACTTTCCGGTGAGACGGCACTCCATTAAAAAAATTAATCTGTGTCGTGCGGATGTTTGAATTTTGATGTTACCTTGAAAAACAAAAATCAAACACCATTAGAAAGTCTTTCACTTTTGTGGATGGACGGACTGCGTTAGAATCGAGTTCTCCATTTGAAGGGGAAGCTTCGTTTTTTGTGTTTATGAACTGACACAATGTGGCGCACTGTTGGAAACGGCCTTCAGAAATCTTTGCAACAGTGAATCATTTACCCAACGTAACTGCCAAAACCCCCCAGCGCTATTCTCAAAAATCGCCAATTAATTTTCATGATTTTTTTCATTTTTTGTCTAAAAAACATAGGTTATGACCCCTCATGGGAACTAGCTCGTCGAGCCCGTTCCAATGAGGGGTCATAGCCAATGTTTTGGAGACAAAAAATGAAAAAAATTAGTTATTCAAAAATTTTTTTTGGAAGTGTCGTCTGCTTTTTAAGTCAGGTAAAGGGATAAACACCAAAAAATAACAGCAACGATACCTTGATTTTTTCACTTGAGAAGAGAGGAAATGAGCTCTCAGTAGTTCATATTTCACAAATTTTTCTGGTATCCCCCTCCCGCACTCTTCCCCAGGGTTCGGCTACGCAGAGCGAGCCGCCAAAGGTGGCCGTGCTGTCTCCTACAATCTCCCGTTTACAATACCCCCTCCCCCCACCCAATATTATAAGCTTCCTACGCCCCTTGTCGGAACTGTTTTATTGTCTGTCCGAACAAATGATTGCCGCTCGAATGCCAACATTTTATTTGAAAGCCGCAAATTTATAAAAAAAAAGATGGCGATTTGACGAAACCAGAACTTTCCTTACAAAAAACTCCAATTGTGTTTCATATAGCCATTGTGTGAACGTACGCGTTATAAGAATATGACAAACGACTAGTGTTCGGTTATTAGCTCATCTTGACAAAGTCAAGCTGAGCTAATCTAATCGCTTCCCGTCCGTCGTCCGTCGTCCGTCGTCTGTCGTCCGTCGTCCGGCGTCCGTCGTCCGTCGTCCGTCAACACCATGTTTTGGTCTTCTCCTCCAAAGCCACTGGGCCAATTCAAGTGAAAGTTTGTGTGAGTGATGGTCCCAAAGGGGTATTTCATTTTTGTTCAACTCAGCATGCCCAGCCCCATAGGGAGGGAGTGGGGGAAAATGCTCAAAAATATTTTTAAAATCTTCTTCTCAAGAACCAGTGTGTACAATGACTTGATATTTGCTATGGGGCTTTCATATGAGGTGTAGAATCAAATTTGTTCAAACAAAGTTCGTAAAGTAATATTTGGCGTTGTAATAGGAGGGGTAAGATTTTTGGCCCCGCCCAAAATTTCTATTTTCTGAACCGATGGTCCAGTATGAACCAAATTTGGTTTGTGGTAGTATTGGGTCATAAGTACTTGACCCATGCAAAAAAAAAATTCCCGCATCCCCATGGGAAACCTGGGAGCTAAAAATAGAAATATTTTCAAACGCCCATATTTCCCAAACCCCACGGAACAGAGAGCTTTTATTTGGTATGAAGTATCCTTACGACCAGTAGAATTGAATGGTAAAAAAAAATTGCCATCGGTTATGTTAGTGTGTTCTGTAATGGGCATCGAAAAAATGCTGAGTCAGCATATTTGCAAAAATTTTTAAAAATCATTTCTCCAGAACCAATCATCAGAATCTTTTGATATTTGGTATACAGCATTCATAGGGGGGGTCAGATAAAAGTTTGTAGAAATAAAGCTCATTGGTTCATATTTGGGCTCTCTACAGGAGCCCGAAGTTTTAACATAGGGTAATATGGGGAATATTCTTTAAAAATCTTCTTCTTCAGAACCACCAATCAGAATCTTTTAATATTTGGTATACATCATTGTTATGAGGGTCAGATTCTAGATTGTTCAAACCAAGTCCCTAGGTTAATATTTGGGCTTCCTACGGAAGCCCACATTTTTATCTTTGTTCAATATGGAGGGTAATTTAAAAAAAATCTTCTTCTTCAGATCCATCAGTCAGAATGCTTTGATATTTGGTATGCAACATCTCTATGGGGGTCAGATTCAAGTTTGTTCAAATCAAATTCCTAGGTATATATTTGGGCTCACTATGGTAGCCCAAATTTTTACTTAGTGCAATATGAGAAAATTTCTTTAAAAATCTTCTTCTTCAGATCCACCAGTCGGAATGCTTTTATATTTGGTATACAATATCTCTAGGGGGATCAGATTCCAAGTTGTTCAATTCGAGTGCCTAGGTTAATATTTGGGCTCCATATGGGAACATGAAATTTAACTTAGTACAATATGAGGGAATTTCTTCAAAAATCTTCTTCTTCAGATTCACTTGTCAGAATGCTTTCACATTTGGTATACAACATCTCTAGGGGGGGGGGGGGGGGGGTGGGGGGGGGGGAGGGTCAGATTAAAGTTTGTTCAAATCGGATCCATAGGTCAATATTTGGGCTCGCTATGGTAACCCAAATTTGAACTTAGTGCAATTCGAAGAAATTTCTTTACAATTTCTCTTCTTCAGATCCAACAGTCAGAATGCTTTCATATTCAGTACACAACATCTCTAGGGAAGTCAGATTTAATTGTGTTCAAATCAAGAGCCTGGGTTAATATTTGGGCTCTCTATGGGAGCCGGAATTGGCCATTTTGCTGAAGAATTAAAAATTTTGTATTCAGTACCCTCTAGAGGTACATGTACTAAGATTAATCCACATAGGTTGTATCAAGGGGCTTCATATGGCAGCTCTACATTTTACTTATGATCAACTGAAGAAAAGGCATGATGCCCAGATTATTTGTCACTCCTGAGGGACTCAAGGATTGACAGTGTAGCCTATGGAGATGGCTTGCTTAATGTAGACTCATTCTTGGACTTTGTTTAAATTGTGTTCTGTACAAGATGAGCGCTTCAGGCCCCGTGGGGCCTCTTGTTATTAGTATTTTAACCCTTTACCCACCGCAGACGCTATCAAAATTTATTATTTTAAATATCATTTTCTTCATTTTTTTTAAAAAAAATGTCAACAAAACCATATCATGTGACCCCTCGTTGGAACGAGCTCGACGAGCTCGTTCCAACGAGGGGTCACATGATATGGTTTTGTTGAAATGTTTTGAAAAATAAGATTTTTTCAACTGCTGAATTTGCATATTACGCGGGCGGACGCGGGCGATTCGTTGGGTAAAGGATTAAAGCATTATTTTCGTTAAAAGAAAGTAACAAATCAAAACAATAATAATAAAAGAATGTTTTGGATCTGTTTTTTGTTGCAACTCTTAACCCGCCGAGTATTTTCAAAACAGTTTTCACCAAATCTAGTCATGGCTACTATGAAGCAGCCATGACCCGATTGGATGGAAAATTCATTGAAATTTAACTCAAGAAATCATTGCACAAAACGTCCATTCAATTTTGAGGTGGGCAGTTTGGTTAAATGTGTCAAAATTATACTTATTTCAGTTCCATGAGATATCATGTCCTGGGTAGGAATATCCGGCACCTGCATGCAAGGAGTTAAATGACTTTATTGAGAAAGGTTTCAAGTTCGTGCCGACGGTCAACGAACCAGGAACACTGTCGGAAAATTTCATCTCTCGTCTCATCATGTCGGAAGCTTTTTTTTTTACACACCTCTTTTTTTTAAATCCCCATCTACAGCAATGTTAAACCATGCGGGAAATGAAAATCTGTTTCGCGCACGTGTGCGGAAATGGTTGACGGACTATTTTTATAAAGAAGCGAAATTTCATTGGAGTTTTCTACAAATCGTGCACTGCAATTACAATTTGAATCACTAGTGATAGATAAAAATCGTCCCCTGAGTGCCAATGCATTCTATGTTCCATTAGGCACATAGAACACATTGAAACTCAGGAGACGAAATAGTAACACAGTTTCCCATCGTAAATTTGGTTGGCGATAAAATGTGTTCTTTTTGCTCATAGTTGTCTTTTTCTAATAACTGTTTTTTTATAGTCGTTAAGGCGTGTAATAAACACAGAACGACACGCATGTGTGAATGCGTTAATCGATATGGCACTTGTGCCATCGCGGAAGGATAAAACTCGAGGCCTGAGGCCTCTCGTTCTATCCTTCCGCGTCGGCACTCGTGCCATATCGATTTACGCATTAACACGAGCATGTCGTTCTGTGTATGAGATCCTAGTTTCTTCGGGACTTCTGTTAATATCGGTGTCTCTGCAAAACGTACATCATACTGAATGGTAACATAGGCAAGAGAGTCAACAATGATAGTAACCGAGTTGACCTGAAGACTAAGTGATGGTGCGGGAGCGATCTGAGTTGATTATTCCACACACCTTGTTAAACGGTGTATGTTTTCCCACAACAGAATTCGAAGCAGCATTGAATGCGACTTTTTTTATATTGTCTCTATCTTTGTCGGCATATTCTATCGGGTTTTAGATCAAGTGACAAATTCGATCTTCAACTCGCTGTCGATTTATTTGAAACAACTTTTATTTCGAACTTCAAAATATCATGTAACTGCATGGTACAGTCGGTTGTGGATTCGACAGTAAGATTCCAGGCTAATGTATAACCGTTCCGCATTAAAGAGAGCGTTCATACATAATAAGAGAGGATTATAAAGAATAAGAACATGACAAGTTGTGCCTGTAGTATTAAAAATGACCCATTGAAAGTAGCGATTACCGACACTCGTCATCGCGAAGGCATACTATTGACATGACTTGTTATTAATCCTCATTGGGGTGCGTATATTGTAGTTTGATGGGGGGGGGGGGGGCGGGGGTGCGGTGGCTCAGTTGGTAGAAGTGAAAGCTGCAAGCCGAGAGGTCCTCAGTTCGAATCCCACCTGCAGCAACTGCGTTGTGTCCTTGGGCAAGACACTTCATCCCCATTTCCCACGTGGGGGCACGGTGGCGTTGTGTACTAAGGCGTACTGCACGTCGATGGTGCACCTGTCTTCAACCAATGCAAACCCTGCTTGTGTGGAGTTGCTATGTTGTGGAGCTGACAGTTGCTCGCCGTTGCTCGGTGGTTTTCTCCGGGTACTCCGTCTTCCTCCACCCGTAAAACTGCCATGGTCATGATTAGCCATTGTGCAGAAATATGTGACCTTAAACACCAATAAATAAATAAATTGTAGTTTGATAGAAAGAAATAACAAATGAGAATATATAATATAGAAAATAGCTATACCTCAGGAACGGGGCAGGAATGCCCAATTGTCCCGTAAGGGGAAATCATCTACGTGTACGTGAGTCGGCTACGACATAGGATTCACGATGACTAGTACTCATTAACTACCACTCGTTCCCGGTTTACCAATCTTGTAAATTAGGGTGGGACCTCGAAAGAGGCTTGATTGTCATTAAATATTGGATTTCCAACCAATCCCCAGTTTAAGGAGAAATTTACAAAAATCTCGTTTCGTAAAATTTCAATGTGAACTATGAGCTTGCTAGATATTCTCTTTTTAGTGTTCACCCATAAACATTCTAGAAGAAAGCGTCATTTTTAATGCAATAATATCCAAGTCGGAGATCGTAATGAGAATAAATTATAATAAATCTTTGGCCAAACCATTTGTTTGTCGTAGCTCTCATATGAGAAGTCCTTGATTACCTATGTGCCCCAAAATGCTGCTCCCTCCCTCATCCGTTGTCCTCTCCAAACACTCAGAAATGAAGTGTTTAACCCCTTTTCAAGTACTTCTTTCTTCCAAATTTCATTGATCAGCATAATAATCTCCTCTTTCGTATCACACACAACGTGGAGAGTGTATTATCACTAAACCACCCGCAGAGTGAAGATTCCACCGATGCAATAATTGCAAATTTGTTACAAAGCATAAACATCACAAGCAAAGTTCCAGTCAATGGACCTCCGGGTTCAACCCGGAGGTCCATTGTCTGAAACATTGCTTGTGTTTTTTGTCCATATGTACAGAACTTGAAAGTGATACTTTGGGTGATAACTCCACTCCATGGGTGATTTAGTTACAATCCACTCTCCACGTACTGTATAAATCACTTGTCTTTCGTTCCACCATTCCATTTTCCCATTACACTTCTAGTGAACCCTGTTCTGTCAGAATGATATTTTGGAAATGAAGGAAACAGTAGGTCTATATAAGGGATGGTTAATGACAGACTCGTCCATGCAGTGTCACATGTACTACATGCACTAAACGTTTCATTGATCGTATATTAGTTCTATGATACCCAGAATTGCACAGCAGGTATTTGATTGGAAATCTTAAATTCCTCGCGTTTGTTTGCATTGGCATGTATGAACCAAATATTTACACGCTGCACTACAAATGTAAGTACCTATGCTTGCAACCTATCTAGCCAGCTAAATAACAAATTCAGGGTGACAGTGTTTATTTAGGGACATTTCGTTTAAAAGCTACAAACCTTTCTGTCGAATCCCAAACACATTCTTATGAATTTTATTACTCCCATATTGTTTTCTAATCCATGTATTATTTCTACCCATGTATTATTTTAATACCAATATCTGAATTAATCTGTTCTTTAAACTCAAGCAAAAAAAATAAATGGCGAGAGTTTCTATGTAACTGAATGAGCTTTTGACAAAATAAAAGCTACAGTGGGTCTTCACAGAGGGATATTATACGGCAGATAAAATCGTTCATAACTATGCGCAGGAGAATGCTAAAGACACAAAAGGTGTACAATTTGTCAATTTACTTTGTTGGTTACACTTTCGTGACAATGAATCTGATATTTGCATTCCAGGTTACCCTTTACCTAACGTGAAAAGCAGACGACACTTGCTAACGGAATTCTTGAATAACTAATGTTTTTCATTTTTTGTCTCAAAAACATAGGTTGGGATCCCCCTTTGGAACGAACTCGGTGAGCTCGTTCCAAAGAGAGGTCATAACCTATGTTTTTCAGACAAAAAAAGAAAAAAATAATGAAAATTAATTGTCGATTTTTGTGAATATCGCCGGTCGGGTTAAAATGTCAGGAGGTCCACATCACTCCACGAAATTATGTCATCACATGACGACGAATTTGCTGATGGCGTATATTAAACCTGGGGTGCAAACAGTTTATGAAATGGAAAACCGAGTAGTGGCTGGAATGGGGAACTGAGCAGAGGAGGGTTGCAAAAAATGTGCTGGAAGGTGTGCCAAAAATTTGCATGAGGAGATTTTCAGGGCCAACCACTACCCTTTTTTGCCCTTCCCCCACCCCAAGAAAGTACTCGAATATATTTTACACCCACCCACCCTTTATCACTCAAAATGTAACATAACATAATTAGGATTTGTTCCAAATGTCGGCGGAGATCTGGACATCAGACCTTCAATTTTCTACTTTGCAAATGTAGATTATAAAATAAACATAATTTTGACCACACATCACCACCCCAAACGTTAGTGAAAAACTTAAAATAACATACTGAAAGCAAGTTCTGTAATTGACCATAATTTGTTTCTTCTTATTTGCATCCATTGCATGGATAGTCTCTTGCAGCAGAAACCTGTCTGCAGTGTAATTTAACAAAACTGATGTAAATAATTTCCGATGCAGCAGATATAATAATATGGTGAGTAAATTGTATAATTATCACCCTCCAAATGACCATCTAATTTCTTTGTCAATATTGTGAGGCATTTAATTGATAATCATTTGGGAGAGAAAGTCACATTTAATAAATACATTTTTATGCTTAAAATACCTGCTATATAAAATGTTTTATCATTCAATGCCAAACTTAATCTATAGTTACTTCTCTCAAATTACCTTGGCAATATCATTGGTGACTTGTAGACAAGCCCTGCACTCCGATGATGTATGTCTGTGTCAAATAGATGTGTTTATTCGCTGCTGAAATTAAGCTGAAGAATACTCAATCATGTTAAACCCGTCTTTACAAGCAATGCAGAAAAAGGAAAATATATCTCTCTATACAAAGTCATTGATTTTCAACTTATCTGTCTTGCAGGATAGGTTGGAAGAAAATATTCAAACACATTCTTGACTGATGCAGCCTTGATAGAGTTCTCTTTTGAAGATGTTCGATGAGTTTGACATACAACCAGGGGGCGCTTGTGGAACGTATTGGCTAAGAATTTCAATTAACCTTGTCACAATCTGGTGAAGCAAAATGCCACTCTTGGATAATCTAATTTCTGAAAACAAATGGGGTATACCTTCACATCAACGAGAAATGAACGTGGCAGTAAAAGTGGTTGATCTGACACTGAGATTAAAATTTGATATATTAGATGGCGTTTGTTGTTATTTTTACAATTCCAAGTTAGAACGTTTTTCAGAATCATTTCAGTTGTCACTGGTTGCTATTTTTATTTGTTTAAAGCTGGGAAAGCTTCTGAAATAAATTAATTAAATTGTTAGGTGTCCTGACGTATCTAACTTACAGGATTGTCTTGCCATCCCGCGAGTGCTGCTACAACACACACCCGATCCCTCCTCCTCATATTCACACTGGCACTCATCCATCGCCACCTGCACTAGAACGGGCGAAGGAAAGCATATGTATAGAAGGGGACAACCGATTCCCATTTAACAGGCTTTAAACTGCTTGTGGGTGCATCCGTTTCAGCGATGTTTGGGTTCACCCACATGCGATATTAGAATGGGTCTTAACGTTCGAACTGGTCAAAGAAATGTCATCCTCACGATGATCTATTAACTGTAATTTCCTTTGCTGGGGTCTGCATGTTCTCATTGATCCGGCTTTAAATGGTTGGGGCAATGATCACTCATCGGATAGCCGAGTGCCAAATCGATCAGTGCATATTCTGTATATATAGAATGTACCCATAGTAGCTTGATGTACCAAATGTTCACCACGAGTGGTGAAGTGGTGTTAACTGCGATACTTTGGTTCGCGGTTAACACCACTTCACCACGAGTGGTGAACATTTGGTACACCGGGCTATTTTGTGTATATTTTATTTACACCATGATCGACAGATTATTAATAGTCGCTATCATTTTTTATCGATTTTACTGAGCACCAGACGAACATACGTGCGAATCTGTTTTTGTTTACACGAGCATCGGTGGGCGGTACATCCGGTGTCAATTTTATCGCCGAAACGAAATGGAAAATGAAACGGGGCCTTTTTCATTTTAATAGCATGACAACATACCATTTCGAGATATGAATGCTTTATTAACATGAGACAATGCATGTTTGTTAAGGTTTGGTGTATTATGGGGTAAACTCCTTAAAAAACGTAATAAATAATTGTCCTTTCATTTCACTCTTCGTGAGGTGACGTGCGATAAATTTAGGCAAGTTGCATTCAGGTCGATGTCAACAAAGGTCAACTTGGATGTAGTTCCACTGTAGGTGTAAATTTCAACTACCGAAATCCCATTGCTGGCGTGTTCACCACGATCAGTGTGTAAAGCTAAAATTTATATCATAGGCTTTTCATATATTATAGAATAGGTAACCATGGTATAAAAATACTGGATAAATGTTTTTGAAACAGTATTTGCAGATTTTGTACATTTAGCCACCCACCCCCTCTAAATCCGTTACGAAACATCCTGGATCAATCCCTCCCTGTAGACGATTTCCATCCCGATATTCTTTAAATGTTGGACCTCACAGGGAGAAGACTAGCGAAGTGGGGATTACTTCAAGTGATGTGAAATATACAGTGGCTGGTCCAGACCCTTGCTAAAATGGCGGATGGGGTTATAATCCACTCATTATTTCGTATTCAGTTTTTTGCCTCCAAAACGTAGCTTATGACCCTTCATAGCAACGAGCTCATTGAAATCGATTTCCCAAGAGAATAGATGCAGTTGTTTTCGTCACTGACGTAAGAAGGGGCGATATCACTGTCAGCCCCCACCCCATCCATTATTGGAATTGTGCAAAAAATCACTGGAAGTACAAACCTGCTTTCAGCTACATCTCCGCGTTAACTTCACATTTCTACTGTACCGATCGAAAGTTCTGTCCCCATTTCAAGCAGATTGCCACGGCTGCGTATTATAGTGCCAAAGATTTTTTGCATTTTTATCTTACTGCAGCCAGTTATTATCTCCTTGCACATAGTTATCTTATTGTAACAAGTTGCAGCAGGTAATTAGTTATCATTATGCCGCAGGTTAATTTCGTGGTCCAGCAGGTTAGGATCTTGGGGCAACACATTATTGTCTTGTTGCACCAACATACACATGTAGTGTCGGACTGCAGCAAGTTAATATCTTGTTGCAACAACATAGACATCTTCTTTCAACAGGGTAATAACGTGATGCAGCAGTATACTAACTTGCTGCAGCAGGATACTAATTTACTTCAGCGATTACATTCCAGATAAAAGTTGTTAAAATGGACGCCTCCCAGTTAGACGATTCTCTACCGCATATCCCAGGTAGGCGCTTTCCAGATGGACGGGTCTCAAACAGATACTTTCCCGATATATCGGTCTCAGGTAGGCCCTACCTAGATGGAGGTGTTCCAGATGGACTCTCTCCAGATAGATAGGTCCAAGATGGACGCTTCGCACATTTCCAGATCTAGAGGCCACACATAAGATCCTTCGACGAGCCGCTGATTTGTCGTGGCAATCAAATTAGAGGCCCTTGATAGTTTCTGTGCTCTAAACATCGACGATTCTCGCCTCTCAACACCAAGAAGCAAACTGAATGAGGCTATCCTGACTTTCTTCTTCTCAATATTACCGATCAGCAGCGCTCTCCCTTGTATCACCCTACAGTCAAATATCCTTCATTCTTCTAAGCCACTTCCTCATTGTACTCCCAGAGAATCTTGTTCTATTAGGCCGACATTTAAAATGAAGTGCACCTTGTTTACGGATGGACTCAAATTACATATTTGGCACTGTCTTTCCCATTTTGACCCCTTAGGCGTCAGTGTCTTCGGCCTCAGTTTGGACACCAATGCCACCACTCGATACAGGCCAACTAGGCACTCCTCTAATACTGACTTACAGTTAAAATTAGAAGTCCTGTCATGAAATGCGAACAAATAGCACGTCGATCTGCGCGTTGATCTACGCGTTATGACCATAGTAAGGCTATCAAATTTTGTACATATGGCCTGTGCACAAGTATTGTTTCAGCCAATGGTCCTCCGCGTAACCCGGCGGTCCATTGGTAGAAACATTGCATGTGTTTGCTATGAGTAACATGGAGAACCTGCCGTGCTTTGAATGCCATTCGATATGTCAATTGTGCGCAATTCATACGCGCAATTAAGCCTAGACAAGCGCACATGTCGTGACAGGGCTTCTAGTTTCAACTGTATGTTTATAACACAGGCCTTCCAAAAGCATGTTTGCTCTGACCGATTCTCGCCAATTTTTATTACAATCCTCAATGATTCTCTCCATAACGTGTTTTACTCTTGGGTTGTTCTACGTCTAGGTTATAGATCTCTATTAAAGAGTTTTCTGTTACTATCTCATTTACCCAGTTCACCCTGGCTTGATATTATAATTCGCTTGTTTCGAATGTATCACGTCCTTACCACATGTTATTATTGTTACACTCGTCGCTTTCCACATGGTCCCCCCACCCACCCACCAACAGCTTATTTAAACTGGTCTTCCCCAAACGTTTCATTTGGTTCAGAATTCACTCCCCTTCAAGCTCAGTTTGCGTAGTTTCAGTTGGTGCTTATGCACGCGATGTTTATAATGATCTCAAATACTCATAGTCACCTGTCCAGCCGGCACCCGAGTACCTGGCGTCAAACTGGGAAGCGTCTATCTGGGACCCGTCCACCATTCCTAAAGTCTATATGGAAAGCGGCAATCTAGTCATCTTGTAAATGGAAAGTGTCTGCTCGAGAGGTGTCTATCTGTGGCCTGACCCTTTGGGAAGTGTCTTTCTAAGACCTTTTCTCTGGGAAGTGTCTATTTGAACTGCGTCTTTCTGTAATGTCACCATTGTAGCACGATAACTAACTTACTGTAGCAAAATCACTAACACTAATTTGTTGCAATAAGATAACGACAATGCAGTCGCCGTGGACTGGTCGTAATCCTCGCGTGGGCAGTGATGCCTACGCATGCGTTTAGCAAGTAATAACAATCTTCACTAGAAAAAAAAGTTTAATTGATGAAGCACCGGGTTGTACCCGGTGCTTCATTAATTAAAATGTTTGATGATTATTTCCAAGCTTAGTGTTTGGAACCTTATTTTATTGCTTCTGTGAAAATATTTCAACCGTGGAAAGTGGCCAGTTCTCGTCGGCCGTACTGTAACGTTTTGTAGAAAGAGAATTAAGTAAACAATTAACTTCCTGCAACAAGATGCAATATAAGATTTTTTTCTGATTCTTTGATACTCCACCATGTGTGTCTGAATGGCATTGTGATATAAAACGGACGAATTCATTTTGAAGTGGAGCGGAAGGAAAGTAGTAATTTAATCCTAAAGCCTGATCAGGCTATAGGATTAAATTATTACCTATCGCCTGTTCGATTCGGTGTCAACTGTTTCGTCTGTATGTCTAATGACCCTTTTTTTCTTTTTCTTAAATTTTATTTATTTATTTACTTTTATTATTATTGTTAATATTTTATTTAGGGGCACATTTGTTATATACGGGTAATTGAAAAGGTAAATGTGGATTAAAGTATTTGAATAATTATGCCACTGCTAAAAGGAACATACCCAGGGCTGGGAGCAGTTAATTTTTCAAACGTTAACGTGTTAAATTATTTTAACAACGTTAAAACAAATTTAACCAAGTTAATAACGTTTAACTTTTAAGATTATACTGGTATAATATGTAGCACTGCGTCGTTATCTTTTGTTTACCCAAGCCGGATCGCGCGTGCCGATGACGTCGAATTTTGCGCCATTTGACGAAATTGAAGAACACGAATAATTTAGATGTCCGCAGCCCTCCTCCCAAACGTTGGCGAAGTTGGCCCGCCGATATTTGACGATACACCAATATCAGCTTCATCTAAACGCCTATTTTCTATGTGAAGACTGGTATTCGAGCAACTCTTTTTAAGAGTACGGCCGTAGCGATTGTATTCTCAAATGAAAACATCGCTGAATGTTAGAATTTACGATAACTTTGGAGAACTATCTTAACTACTAGTTCCCTGAGTTCCAATGTGTTCTATGTGCCAATAGGCTGCCAATAGGCACATAGAACACATTGGAACTCAAGAGACGAACTGTACGTAAGTTCAATTATATTCAAATTCAAATCAATAAAAATTGCCGAAGTTATTAAAATGTTGTTCATTTTAACATTTAACTCGTTAACGCAGAATTATTTAACAATTTAACGTTTTAAGGAAAATTTTAACTCCTCCTAGCCCTGAACATATCTTGTTTACTGAAATTACACTGGTGCTCTTTTGACCTCTCATTTTTCTCTCTTTAAAACAAACAACTGATGACCTCTGAGAAAGCACAGGGACGAAAACAAATACTTAAAATCTTCATGCTAGTGCAGCATTTTTTCTCTTTTCTGCACGCAAATTAAAAAATGGGATGTCTTTTTCATTTTTCTAGAATTTATTTTAATTCACTATTTTTAGGAAATTGTTCCTAGTACAGAATACGTCGGACTTAAAAAGACTGTGTTCGAGCGATCGGTGAAAATGAGTACCTACCTGGTGTGCTTTATTGTGTGTGATTTTAAATATACTAAGACTATGACGTCTACAGGTGTTGAAGTAAGTATGTTTATCATTATACATTGTCGTGTATGGAGTTCTGTTAAACACATATCATATTATTGTTGATATTCCAAGTATTAGTTACCTTTAAATCTATATTATCTGTGATTCAAATAACCTTTCTGTCTCTGAGTTGGGAAGGTAGTGGGTACGAGACCCCTACATTTCCGACAGATATTAGCAATGCTTTACACCACCAACATTTATTTTCAAGATTGTTTTACAGTGATTGAAGAACAAATTCTTCAACTAATATTATCGACGCCTCCCCTTTACCCAGGGGCATTTGTTTGTAGGATGACATCAGTAACGGCAACTGTATGCCCTCGCTCTTATCCAATACCACAAATGAAACCTTAGCCTCCCTCCCCATGTCGATACTTACAATTGATATTACGAGAGAGAGTTCGAACACTTTCTCTCCCGTCAGAGGATCGATCGCAGAACCTCTGACATAAGATACCAACGCAATTGTCAATTCCTCCACCAACCCCCTTTGACCTCTGTCGGAACAAATATGATTGTGACTCAAATCAAATTGAAAATCTTTGATGAGAAAAAAGACGAGGGAAATCAGACTATTCGCAGACAATTTCTAAAATAACAGAAGTTCTAAATTCCGCTAAAACACTATTGTGTCATTTGGAAAACACACAGAGGCCCGTTTGTAGCAACCACGTTTGTTACAGGTCACCACTTTTGTTACATTTGCCCACTTTTGTCACAGCTCACCACTTTAGTCACAAAATCAACCACTTTTGTTACAAAATGAGCTCACCACTTTTGTTACAAACATCGCCCATTTTTGTAACAAAAAAAAACTCGCTCACCACTTTTGTTACAACAATCGCCCATTTTTGTTACAATTATTGTCAGTGTGAAATATGAAATAATCTGCAAGTACTTGGATGCGACGTTCAGTCATGGTTATCAAAATCTAAACCTGTTGCGTATGTCCGGTACCAACATCATTTTCACATGTGTACAGGAATTCTAAAGTTGACTATTTTCGGAAAATTCTAGCATTCAGGGCAATGGGACTGCTGTTTCTTTCCCGATCTTTTGACCGCAGTCTTCTTGGATGAGGTGCCTTTTTACTTTATACAGTAATCCTCTGAATGTCTCGCCATTTCTCTTCTTTTTTATCGAAACAATTGACTTAGTTGAGTAGGGCCCTTTGGCAATACTTTAACCCGTCACCACAGTGCAGATACTCGCCGCTGATCGGTGGTTCTCTCCGTGGACCCCGGTTTCCTCCACCAGTGAAACTGTCTGACACGAGATAACCCTGACTGTCTTAAGTGTCGTTAAACCCCAAATAAATAAATAAAGAAAGAAGGTTTTTTAGAAATGAAGTAAAAAATTGAAAAATGTATATAGAAATTATTAACATAACAATAAAACTATGAATGCCATCCAATGAGACTCAGACTTGTATTGTTATTTTGACATATAGTAACGTTTGTTTTAACGGTATTAGTCTTATTGTGGGTAATTATTTGACTTTTCTGGCCTATAGCGAGCGCGAAAACGTATAGTGGTAGTGTGTGGACAGCGCGGGAATGGGGTGGGTGGTAGGGTCACCGATTATACTCCGGCACATTATAACGATTTTCTTTAACAAATTTTCATACACAAATTACATTGGAGTAAGTCTCACTTTCCTTCAAATGTAATAACACAATTATGGAAGTCATTGAAACCCTTTCATAGAGCAGGTTACAATGACAATTATATTTGTGTGATTTTGTATAAGAAGTTCAAATTTTTTTCCAGGTAGTGCGGGATTTATTATTATTATTATTAATATTTGGTTATCTGCTGGGTACTATACCCGGCGATACTCTCTCTCAGGGAAAGGGGTCATCTTCAGGGTTTACTCTACGAGCGAAACTCTCGAATGGTGTCGGGGGTACTCTGGTAAATTTTCAAGACATCTGGCGACCTGTAATACATCTATATGACTGCATTCTCTTGTCACTGGTCTTTGTAGTAACGGGCCTTCGGAGTTATGGGCCTTCGGAGTAATAGTCTTTCGGAGTAAAAAGCCTTCGGAGTTAGGGGCCTTCGGAGTAATGAGCTTTCGGAGTTATGAGCCGTCGGAAAAACGGACCTACGGAGTAGTGGCCGTCGGAAAAACTGACTTTCGGAGTAATGTGTATTCGGAAAATAGCTACGTCACCATTTGTATGTTGTCGTTGCGGGGTTGTTTCTAATGGATGTGGTGTAACGTAGTAATACGAATAGTGTTAAATAGGGATTATGGTAGTAAATTGTTCAATTCGCAGATTTCCTGGACAGAAAAAGCGGCAAAATGGCTTGAAATTCGGGGAGATCATCCCACTAGGTAAAGAAGAAGCGGTGAAGAAACAAACATAAAATGCTTGGGCCAAGGTCAGTAGTATGTGATGTTGACTTATTGCCCTTTTAGCAGGTTCTCATGCATGTTCTCATTTGACTTCATTAGTCAAGTGACGTCCACCATGGTATCCCGCGTGAGTGGCCATCTTGTGGTGTCATTCCCATGGTGACACGTCGTTCCACTGCGTAGGTGCAGCACGTGTTTCTAAGGTGAGACACTCCTCCGACAGCCATTTTTGTTTATAGGCACCGACATCTTGGTTGTTAGAGCAGCACGTGGTTGCTATGGGGCCCAATAGCCTCGCTGTTGGCAGGGCAGTGTTTTGATGGTGTGTTCGATTCTGTGGGAGTATGCCCTGGCAATTGGAGCAGAATACTTTTTCAGGTGCTTCCAGCCCATTTCCTTATACCGTATGGTAGGACGTGGTGACTGTGGTTCGGAATACCTTCTTGTTGGACAGGGGCGTGTTCTGAGGGTGTGTTCGATTCAGCGGACCACCACACCAAACCACAAATGACCCAAACCTACCCCAACGGACCGTTTAGTAGCAGCGGGTGGCTCTCTGGGAGGTATAGTTTCAGGGGTCTCGTACGGTGGCACACGTAAGCCTGCTGGGGGAAAGGAGGGTAGCTGGTCGACCAAGGTAAAAAGAAACCGCAGGGCCAGCGGACCCCTACTAGACCTTGAAACGTTACATCCCCGGGGTCCACCCACTACTACTACTGCCAATACCCAATACCAAAGGCGATCACTAGTGAGATTATCCAACAGAACGAGCGAGAGCGACAAAGTCGCCCTTCTTCCAGAAGCCCTTGCCTTCCACGTTTGACCCAACACCTCACTACCCCTTCCAGGGAAGACCTGTCCTGGGACCCTACTCCCACATCTCGATCAAGAGCGACACAGTTCCCCGGTGACCCAAACCCAGAGAAGAAACTTCGACCAGAAGACCTCACCACGTGACCCGCCATCCCATTCATGTGTGACCCAGTGATCCTACCCCTAGCTTCCCCTGTCATTCATGGGGACCGATCCTCGGGCCCATTCCAAATGACCCTGCACCAGACACATTGGTTTAGAACGACACAGCCCCCCGCCCCCTTCCATTAGTCCCATACTCCTCCACCCAGTGACATGGGCCTCACCTCACACCCTTCGAATCCTTCGGGGAGATGATCACTAGCGATCACCACAGGAGATCTTTAACGATCACCATAGGTGATCACTAATGGTCACTCGAACCAAGATGAGGATAAGATGGATGTGAGGTGAGGCCTCAATGAGGCTTCATCTCATAGGCCCCTTATCCTCATACGGGAGATGTTCACTAGAGGGTGATGAGGCCATGAGGTAGCAACCACATGCTACCCCTAACAACCAAGATGGCGGCGCCCATAGTCAAAATAACTGGTGGAAGAGTGCGTCAGGCTAGAAACGTCCTGGGCATGCGCAGTGGAGTCACGTGTCACCATGGGAATGACGTCACAATATGGCCTCTCACGCGGGCTACCATGGCAACGTCACACCATCCCTTCCGGTCACGTGACTGATGACGTCAGATGAGAACCTGCATGAGAACCTGCTAAAAAGGGCAAGAAGTCAACATCACATACTCCTAAGGCCCAGGGCTCAAGGAGTTGGAATCTCCTATAATTGACACCGATAGGTACGCGCCATTTCAGATTTACGCATGTTGTTGCGCATGCGACCGGTGCACTAAATACCATCACGACAACATTGTCGCAAGGGGGCAGGTTACTATATCACCCAATAGTAAGGAACGGAATGGCATTATCACTGAACATGCGCGACAGTGGTTTGGTTTGATAATTATTATTGGATTATTGGTGGTTTTTGACATTTTACTAGCTGAGGTTATATTGTGTCGAAGATAGTTTTAGCGAGTAACTGTCAACTCTCCAACGTCCTAATCCCACAGGAGCAGGGTCAGCATTGGTTGTAGGCATGCGTGCTTGCTGTCAACATGCGATACGCCTCAGTACATGGGGCAGCCGTGCTCCCAAGCGGGCAATTGGGAGTAAGTGCCTTGCTTAAGAACATAACGCAAGTTACCCCGGTCAGGCATCAAACTCACCACCTTCCGATCTTAAGACCGACGCTCTAACCACTGAGCAACCGCGCTCCCGATAATCATGACTGAACGTCATGTTTCGCAAAACTTGCAGATTATTACTTCATTTTTCACACTGAAAAAAATTGTAACAATAATGGACGATTGTTGTAACAAAAGTGGTAAGCGATTTTTTTTTTGTTGTTACAAAAATGGGCGATGTTTGTAATGAAACTGGTGAGCTCATTTTGTAACAAAAGTGGTTGATTTTGTAACAAAAGTGGTGAGCTGTAACAAAAGTGGGCAAGTGTTGCAACAAAAGTGGTGAGCTGTAACAAAAGTGGTTGTTGCAACAAAAGTGGTTGCTACACCCGTTCCTTTCTTTGTCTGAAGCCAATCACAACACTTTCGTCGTACTGAAGCCAGCGCATTCCACATTCTCATGCTAAAGCAATTAATCATGAGAACTTCGTCTCGAAAGCTAGATTCCAGTCGTCGTTTTTTGACAGTGTTCAATTTTTAGTGGTTTAGGTGTTGGACTCCAGGCGGGGTTGCCGAGGGTTCGATTCCCGGTAAGGAAATCAGAAATCAACTTTCTAAATTCCTCTAAAATATGATTGTGTCCTTGATAAACTCACACCAACGTGTACGCAATATTTAGATTCATGCAAACGACGGGATAAAACAAGTTTATTTTGCTCATTAAATCATTGGTGGTGAAAGATAAACACAGAACAACACACGTATGGAAATGGGTTAATCGATATAACACGAGTTTTATTCTTCCGCGATGGCACAATTGCCATATCGATTAACCCAATCCCGCGCATGTGTCGTTCTGTGTTTATTACACACCTTCATGTCTACAAAAACAATTATTAGAAGGACACGCAGCAATTCATTTGACAACTATCAACAAAAACAACACATTTTATCGCCAATCAAATTTGTGAGAATAACCTGTGTTACTATTTCGTTCCCTGAGTTCAAATGTGCTCTATGTGCATATTGGCACATAGAACACATTGAAACTCAGGGGACGATTTTCGGCTATCGCTAGCGATTCATTATGTAATTGCGGTGCACGATTTGCAGAAAATTCCAATGAAATTGCGCTTCTATTTAAAAATAGTCCCTCAACGATTTCCGTTCGCACATATGTGCGGAACAGATTTTCATTTTCCGCATAGTTTAGTTTTGCTGTAGATGGGGATTACATACAATGCATGGAGATTGGATTGTAACTAAATCACCCGCGGATTGGAGTAACCACCCAAGTTATAACTTTCAAATTTTGTACATATCGACGAAAAATACAAGCAATGTTTCAGCCAATGGACCTCCGGGTTTTACCCGGAGGTCCATTGGCTGAAACTTTGCTTGTGCTGGTTATGCTTTGCAACAAATTTGCAATTATTGCCTGGGTGGAATCTCCACTCTGCGAGTGATTTAATGATAATACTCTCTCCACGTACTGTAGAATAGGCATGTAATAAAATTATATTTTGTCAAGAAGTTGTTCTGATTAGAGTTTTCATTTTCTTGAGCAATTAAAATAATTTATTTTTGGTGTCAAAAGTAAACTTTGAATATATGAATTTGAACTGGAAAAATAATTCAGTTTGAATGGAGATACTCGATAATTGCCATGCCCGGATATTGCCGGTACGCTACGCAAAGGATTATCCCTTTACCCAACGTACATTGTATCAACATTTGTTTTTTAATCCATTTTATTTTTAAATTTGTCACAAATTTTCAACAAAACCAAATAAATAATGTGACCCCTCATTGGAACGAGTTCGATGAGGAGTCACTTGATATGGTTTTGTTGAACTGTTTATATTTTTTTCAACTGCCTAATTGTAACTTTTGCTCGACGGTGCTGCTGTTTTGTTAGGAAAAGTTGTAACTTTAAAAATGCCGTTTTAATTTCGGGTACAGTAAGTTGTGCATCGCAGTTGCTTGTTCGTATGCTATGGGGAAGTAAAATATGTCGTTGGATTGTTGCCATTTTTGAAAAACACTCGTACGTTATTACGTAAACTCAACAAAACAACCATTTTCGAACAAATGGCAATTTCGTGATTTATATTCAAAATCTGTTTGTCAGAGGGTGATTTATGGTAACTTATTGGTGTCTTAGTGCACATGTGTGTATCCGTGTATGTGGTGGAGCCACCACTACAAATAAGTCATTGGCGTTGAGGTTGGTACGGTACAAGGCTATGACAGAGTGTCACATTGTGAGTGCACAGAGCTGTGTGATAATGAAAGCATTGAAAAGGTTGGATTAGAGATGGCGACATAATTTTTACCTTTATTATTTTGGGATCTAAGCTAATTTCTTGCCAAGGCCTTTTGCTGCAGCTTAATTGAAATGACACCGGTAGTGTCAACTTCGCGACTCATTCTCGAATACTATACAGGTAAAACTAGAAGTCATGTCATGAAATGCGCACAAATAGCACGCTGATCTGCGCATTAATCTACGCGTTATAACCCCTGTAAAGCTATCGAAGTATGTACATATGGCCTGTGTACAAGCAATGTTAACCCGGAGGTCCATTGGCAGAAACATTGCCTGTGTTTGCTATGAGTAACCAGGAGAACCTGCCGTGCTTTGGGTGCCTTTCGATATGGCAACTGCGTGCAATTCCTACGCCCAATTAAGCCTAGATAAACGTACAGTTCGTGACAGGACTTCCAATTTTAACTGTACGTAGAGATATTCCGACGCCCCGAAGTGTGTCATACGCTTCACCGTGGCAGTCATTTTGAGTCTCCACAAGATAATCAGGTGCGCTGTTACAGCACCAACCACACAGTTGATGCTGCGAGAGAGTATTCAGACACCTGGAGATCTTTCGCAAGCGTGAGTCGATCGGAGCCCTCGTGATTGAGAGACTAACACACTTATCCAATTGTCTATGCCATGTAACATCCTTTTGAGAAACAGGCTGAACTGATTTGAGACTATCTCACAAAATGCGACCCCCTGCATAATACATCAGTTTTGAGTACACCATACTTGTACTTGTTTTAACGGGAACTTCCAACATGATGTTATTAATATCTTAGATGTTCATAGTCAGATAAGAAAGGAAGAAGATGATCACGTTTCAACTCGCCACCCCGTGCACCATAAACAAACATGTCTACTCTACGTGCAATATCTTGTTCGGGTCTAGTATTTTCTGTACATAATATTATATTTCATATTAACCCCTTACCTAAGACAATTAATAACTTTTGCATTTTCTTGAATAACTGAGCAGTTACATGTTTTTAGGGCTGTCGCGATTATTCGATTAGTCGACTAACCGTCGACTATTGAAGTAGTCGACGTTTTTTATTTTTAGTCGATCGTCGTTCATTTTCAAGGTGGTACACGTCTACTACACGTCGGGGCTAAATTGCATTGTTTTGTGAGGTGAATGATCAATGAAGGTGAATAACTTTAAATATCTAACCATAGTTAACATTCATATCCGGAAGACTGTACGACTGTCACTGACTGTGTAAGAAAGAACACTCACAGTTACTCGAGAAGAATAGATTCTTCTGAATTTCTCCAGTCTTGTACACACGAATGCACCCATTGGAAAACCCAGGGGGCGCGGTGGCTCAGTTGGTAGAGGTGCAGGCTGCAAGCCGAGAGGTCCTCGGTTCGAATCCCACCTGCGGCAACCGCGTTGTGTCCTTGGGCAAGACGCTTCACCCCGATTGCCTACATGGGGGCACGATGACGCTGTGTACTGAGGCGTACTGCACGTCGATGGTGCGCATGTCTTCAACCACTCTAACCTTGCCTGTGCTGCGGTGCAGAGTTCAGAGTTACGATGTTGGGGAGCTGACAGCTGCTCGTCGTTGCTCGGTGGTTCTCTCCGGGTACTCCGGCTTCCTCCACCCGTAAAACTGTCACGGTCACGATTAGCCATTGTGCATAAGTATGTGACCTTAAACACCAATAAATAAATAAATAAATAAATAAATAAATAAATAAATAAATTGGAAAACCCAAAGCGCAGAAGTTACAAAATTATGACGAAAGTCAGAACGTCAGATCACTTCTCAAAGTTCGGAACTTCAGACTAAGATCCAATTTTAACAACTGACGACGGAATGCATAGATCTCAATGTTCAAAATTTCGAGAAACTTATTGCAGAAAGGAAACATATGCAGGAACGTTCTTTGGTAAATTCATTTTAATTCATCGGCTTCAATCTAGTTCAAGCTTGGACCCGCAGTCAGTAATATTATTTTTGGGGTTGGTACGTCCTACAGGACGTACCAACCCCAAAAATTATGTTACGGACTGTGGTCCAAAATTGGACTACATGTAGCTTCAGTCGGGACCGATTTGTTGTTCCCACAAACCCACTTCGTCTGAACACACTGGTGCCATTGTTATTTTCAGAGTTTTACGAACAGAAGAATGATTTGCTAAAAAATCATGGGAAGCGACTATTAATCGACTAACCGTCGATTACTGGTCACGATTAGTCGATTACAAAAAATGATAGTCGCGACAGCCCAACATGTTTTTGCCCCCAAATCGATCCAACGAAGGCGCTAAACTATGGTTTGGAGGCAAATCATAAAAAATACAAAAGGGAACGTGAGAGGTATAAAGAGAGGAAAAAATGAAACGAATTTTTTTAGAACAGCTCTGTCCGGCCATGAAATTGCCTTGTATACAAGATTAATAAGTCAGTACTTTGGTTCCGAAAATAATTTTAAGGAAATGCACCTTTCTCTTCCGTAGGCTAACAAACGTTTTCCCCGTAAAGGAGCCCTCAAATTCCGATAGACAAATGCAATTGGTGGACACATATGTATTTTGGATTTGAAGATCACATTTCTACCGTTTTGGCACCCAAGACACGTTTCAGCCAAAATATCAATAATGTTCCTTCAATTTTGCATAGTGTTATCACGAATAGGACAAATAAAGCCGCAAAACCCGACAAAATCCTAGGTGGACATGTCGTCTTTCCAATCCCCAACCCCGCTTTTTCTATTATCATAGTTCTTTAGAAAGGAGGTATACACATGTTTCTGAAACGAATGGAAATCCGTTTCTTGGAAAACGTTCAAATTTCCATGTTCGGTGTTCACAAAGAGACACGCGAGCTGCACAACCCGATTGAAAGGGAACCAAAACGCCAATTTTGAATCCCAAAATGAGGAACCCTTTCAATCACGCAGAAAGAGCTGTTGGGTGATATCACTACGAATCAATACACTTTGGTGTTCACCCTCGTTTCTGTTTCATCTTTCCCAAGGCGGAACCTTTTCCTATTTGGTAACAGTGTAATCATACTCATTTGAAAGGATTGAACTTTACCTAACACGAATGGAAGACACTTGCAAACAACATTCTTGAATATTCTTTTTTTTCATTTTTTGAGCTCGTTCCAATGAGGGGTCATAAGTAGGGCTGTCGCGACTATCATTTATTGTAATCGACTAAACGTGACCAGTAATCGACGGTTAGTCGATTAATAGTCACTTCCCATGATTTTTTAGCAAATCATTCTTCTGTTCGTAAAACTCTGAAAATAACAATGGCACCAGTGTGTTCAGACGAAGTGGGGTTGTGGGAACAACAAATCGGTCCCGACTGAAGCTACATGTAGTCCAATCTTGGACCCACAGTCCGTAATATAATTTTTGGGGTTGGTACGTCCAGTAGGACGTACCAACCCCAAAAATAATATTACTGACTGCGGGTACAAGCTTGAACTAGATTGAAGCCGATCAATTAAAATGAATTTACCAAAGAACGTTCCTGCATATGTTTCCTTTCTGCAATAAGTTTCTCGAAATTTTGAACATTGAGATCTATGCATTCCCTCGTCAGTTGTTAAAATTGGATCTTAGTCTGAAGTTCCGAACTTTGAGAAGTGATCTGACGTTCTGACTTTCGTCATAATTTTGTCACTTCCGCGCTTTGGGTTTTCCAATGGGTGCATTCGTGTGTACAAGACTGGAGAAATTCAGAAGAATCTATTCTTCTCGAGTAACTGTGAGTATTCTTTCTTACACAGTCAGTGACAGTCGTACAGTCTTCCGGATATGAATGTTAACTATCGTTAGATATTTAAAGTCATTCACCTTCATTGATCATTCACCTCACAAAACAATGCAATTTAGCCCCGACGTGTAGTAGACGTGTACCACCTTGAAAATGAACGACGATCGACTAAAAATAAAAAACGTCGACTACTTCAATAGTCGACGGTTAGTCGACTAATCGAATAATCGCGACAGCCCTAGTCATAAGTTATGTTTTTGAGACAAAAATTTTAAAAGTACCGAAACTTGAATAGTAATTTTGTGAACAGCAATGTGTCGCTTTTGGCCGTTGCGTAGGTTAAAGCTAACAAAATTTACCAACCAATACAGAAGATAAATTTTCTAAAAGTGTTTGAAAATATGTGGATAATATTTTGTTTTGTTGTTAGCTGTAGTGTTGTTATGTAGCTGTAAGCAGCAATTGTCGTATGTGGGTGCACATTAGCATCACCTATGACGGTATGGGCTCATCTTTCCGTAGATGACGAATGAAGACAAATACTCGAGCTATGTTGTGTGGCATGGATGGAACCTCTAAACAACCGGTATGAATATTTCTTCCCCCTCCCCCCTCACCCCTCTATGTGTAGCATACGTGTGTACCGGGTGAAATAGCAGGGAGAGACAGATGTATCCCACCCCACCCACGTGACGTTATACATTTATAACGTTATTATGACGTTATGCATATCGTATCAGTTGCTTGCTACTAACTAATTCATATTGACATCATAGGAATGCAGTGTGATCAAAGTTCGATGCTCTAAAACTCTTCAACCCTCAAGCTGCCACCGTTCCTAATCGATTTCGTAGTATAGACCTTTGGTATATACATAACTTGTGCATGCTCTTTCCGATGGTGTCATCAGTTTCTCAAAACAACGAATACAAAATGAGTTGATTGAATCAGCAAGTGACTCCCGATTACCTCTGGCTAACGTAATCGCTGCATGGTGGGGAAGAAAAATCATCCTCGATGAGTCTGAAGGTGGGAATGGGCAAGCCGCGGGTCTGGTTCAACTATCTTGCCCCTCGGGTGAGATTTCTCCATTCCCACCCCCAGACACGTCGGGGATCATAATAGTCCTAGGTGTGTTTATGTGCGTGTTGATATGAGAAGTTTGTGTTCGGTGGTAAGGTAGACAAACGGTTCTCGCTTGAGCCGCCAAAAAGAGGATTGCTGTTCTCAAGAAGCCTCAAACCCGTTTTGAAAGTTTGATTTTACTGTTTAACAAACGAATCCGCCGTATCGCAATCCGCCCGCCTAATTCACAAAAATCCGCCGAAAAGAGGATTGCTGTTCCCGAGAAACCTCAATCTTGTTTTGTAAGTTTTATTCCAACCCTTTACCACACGAACTCGAGGAACCTCAAACTTGTTTTGTAAGTTTTATTCCAACCCATTACCACACGAACTCGAGAAACCTCAAACTTGTTTTGTAAGTTTTATTCCAACCCTTTACCACACAAACTCGAGAAACCTCAAACTTGTTTTGTAAGTTTTATTCCAACCCTTTACCACACGGACTCGAGAAACCTCAAACTTGTTTTGTAAGTTTTATTCCAACCCTTTACCACACGAACTCGAGAAACCTCAAACTTGTTTTGTAAGTTTTATTCCAACCCTTTACCACACGAACTCGAGAAACCTCAAACTTGTTTTGTAAGTTTTATTCCAACCCTTTACCATACGAACTCGAGAAACCTCAAACTTGTTTTGTAAGTTTTATTCCAACCCTCTACCACACGAACTCGAGAAACCTCAAACTTGTTTTGTAAGTTTTATTCCAACCCTTTACCACACGAACTCGAGAAACCTCAAACTTGTTTTGTAAGTTTTATTCCAACCCTTTACCAAACGAATTGACCGTATCCTCCAGTGTAATTTACGAAATGTGCATGTGGAAATCAATTTGTTTTTTCCAAAAATGTCAACAAAACCACACCATGTGACCCCTCATTGGAACGAGTTCGTTCCAATAAGGGACTACATGATATATTTCTGATATTTTTTTTTTTTTTTAAATTTGAAAAAATACTATTTGAAATAATAAATGTTGATATCGTGCGTGTTTGGTAAAGGTTTATCCCTTCACCCAACGTAACGGTCAAAACCTACCAGCGCCATTCACAAACATCGCGAATTAATTTTCTTTATTTTTTCATTTTTTGTCTCAAAAACATAGGTTATGACCCCTCTTTGGAACGAGCTCGATGAGCTCGTTCCGAAGAGGGGTCATAACCTATGTTTTTGAGACAAAAAATGAAAAAGAATAACTATTCAAGAAGTTTGTTTGCAAGTGTCGTCTGCTTTTCAGGTTAGGTAAAGGGTTAAATAATATAAGATAGTTTCGATCCCGATTCATCTCTCGAAACCTCCAAATTATTGTAATAATACTTAAAAAGCACAAATAAACAGTAGAGTATTGTGGGTACAAAAGTGGACAAAGAATTTCGACCCGTTCTCAATTGTCACAAGTCTGTAGAATGTAACAAGTCAAGAAGGAAAGGCGACAACACTCATTCCCTGATGCCATTTTTCTTACTTTCTTGTTTCGAAATACTTTTTATTAGTGATCTCTGAACCCATGCCAGTGAGCGTATCGCGACCAGAACGCAATCCGATCAGGAAAGAAATGACATTTGTAGTCATAGTACTATCAAAACAGGGGCGTAGGAAGCTTATAATATTGGGGAGGTATTGTAAGCGGGAGCTTGCAGGGGACAGCACGGTGGCTTTTTGCGGCCCGCTCTGCATAGCCAACCATGGGAGAGTGCGGGAGGGAGATACCAGGAACATTTGTGAAATATGAACTACTGAGAGCTCATTTCCTCGCTTCTCAAGTGAAAAAATCAAGGTATCGTTGCTGTTAATTTTTGGTGTTTATCCCTTTACCTAACATGAAAAGCAGACGACACTTGCAAACAAAATTCTTAAATAACTAATTCGACGAGCTCGTTCCAATGAGGGGTCATAACCTATGTTTTTGAGACAAAAAATGAAAAAAATCCTGAAAATTAATTGGCGATTTTTGAGAATAAGGCTGGCCGGTTTTGGCCACTACGTTGGGTAAAGGGTTAAAGGAGGATGTATGTCAGAGAGGAAGATGTTAACCTGTTGAGCGTCAAATCAGTCATCGGCTACCAACTTTTCTATGCACTGCAAATGGTGTTGAACATAGTTTTTATGTGCGCCTGTATGGTGTAGAATATGTGGTTATTTTCGTGTAGATACTAGATATGATTTACAAAGTTTTGGCAATTTTGGGGGGGAGTAAATACCCCCCTCCCCCCTCCACCGGTTCCTACGCCACTCTATCAAAAGGTTGTTGTGACCTGGAATTAAAATATAGCTTTTCTGTACAGGTACGTGTATATGCAACACCAGACAAAGTAGACCAGACACATTATGCACTGGAAGTGGTAAACTACACAACTGCTTTCTACGAAGATCTTTTTGGTGTAACATTTCCACTGCCAAAATTAGGTACGGTTATTGAATTTACAAATGTGTTTTCTGTTTCATAAATGGGGAAAGAAGCAATACGACTGTTCATCCCTTTGCGGATTAGTTGTTTTGTCGTTTCATCATATCAGTTTTGATCCCATTGATTTTTATTTGAACATTACCCCGAACAATAAGGCTTGAAGACTGGTTTTACAAATGCTACTAAATACTCAAAAACAGCGTGTTAACCTGGTTTATTCCAAAGACCTGCGCATCCGTATGGCATTTTTATACGTGACTGATAGTTTAGGGATATGTGAAATCCGAGCAGACCAATAAATTATGCACAATTGGCAATGCCGTAGTATATCCGTGCCTGCCATTTTTATCCCCGCATTTTAAAAAATGCGGGGATATTGTCGTGATCTCCGTCCGTACGTCCGTACGTCCGTATGTCCGTACTTCCGTACGTCGGTACGTCCATACGTCCGGTTTTGTAATTCGAAACGCTGTAACACTTTCTACAGTTGTTCAATAGGGTCTGTGCAATCCAAAAATACCACTTTTAAAGTTTTGCGCCACCAGGTGGCTTCTGTGGAGCAACTTGAAAAATGCGCTAATTTTTCACTTTTCTTTCGAATAATCCCGACCTATGTAATTCAGAGTTCTATAACATCACTAGGGTGTTGCTAAATGATCTGTAGGTGTGCACGAAGGTTTCAGATTTTTCAGGTGCCACGTGGCTGTGCCACCGCTGCCACTTTCGTGTTTTCTTAGACCGTTTCCGGCGAAAGGATCCTAGGGTATGTAATTCGAAACGCTAAAGCCATGCTCAAATGTTTCAGTGGGGTCTGTAGATGCGCACGAAGGTTTCGGATTTTTCAGCTGCCAAGTGGCTGTGCCACTGTTGCCACTTTCGCGTTTTCTTAGACCGTTTCCGGCGAAAGGCTCCTAGGGTATGTAATTCGAAATTCTAAAACCATACTCAAATGTTGCAGTAGGGTCTGTAGATGCGCACGAAGGTTTCGGATTTTTGGGGTGCCACGTGGCTCTGCCACCGTTGCCACATTCATGTTTTCTTAGAACGTTTCCGGCGAAAGTCTCCTGGAGTATGTAATTCGAAACGCTATAACCATTCTGATATGTTGCAGTAGGGTCTGTAAATGCGCAGGAAGGGTTTGGATTTTTTGGGTGCTACGTGGCTGTGCCACCGTTGCTACTTTCGTGTTTTCTTAGACCGTTTCCGTCGAAAGGTTCCTAGGGTATGTAATTCGAAACGCTGAAACCGTGCTCAAATGTTGCAGTAGGGTCTGTAGATGTACACGAAGATTTCAGATTTTTTCAGGTGCCACGTGGCTGTGCCACCATTGCCACTTTCGTGTTTTCTTAGACCGTTTCCGGCGAAAGGCTCCTGGAGTATGTAATTCGAAACGCTAAAACCATGTTGAGATGTTGCAGTAGGGTCTGTAAATGCGCAGGAAGGGTTCGGATTTTTTGGGTGCTACGTGGCTGTGCCACCGTTGCTACTTTCGTGTTTTCTTAGACCGCTTCCATCGAAAGGTTCCCAGGGTATGTAATTAGAAACGCTAAAACCATGCTCAAATGTTGAAGTAGGGTCTGTAGATGCGCACGAAGGTTTCAGATTTTTCAGGTGCCACATGACGGTGCCAACGTTGCCACTTTTGTGTTTTCTTAGACCGTTTCTAGCGAAAGGCTCCTAGAGTGTGTAATTCCAAACGCTAATACCATGCTCAGATGTTGCAGTAGGGTCTGCAGATGCACATAAAGTTTTCGGACTTTCGGGTACCACGTGGCTGTGCCACCGTTGCCACTTTTGTGTTCTATTAGACCGTTTCCGGCGAAAGGCTCCTAGGGTATATAATTCGAAATGCTAAAACCATGCTCAAATGTTGCAGTAGGGTCTGAAGCACACAGGTTTAGGATTTTTCAGGTGCCACGTGGCGCTGCCACCGTAGCCACTTTTGTGTTTTCTTAGACCGTTTCCGGCGAAGGGCTCCTAGAGTGTGTAATTCGAAACGCTAAAACCATGCTCAAATGTTGCAGTAGGGTCTGTAGATGCGCACAAAGGTTTCGGATTTTGCAGGTGCCATGTGGCTGTGTCACCGTAGCCACTTTCGTGTTTTCATTGACCATTTCCGGCGAAAGGCTCCTGGGTATGTAATTCGAAATGCTAAAACCATGCTCAAATGTTGCAGTCGGGTCTGTAGATGCGCACGAAGGTTTAGGATTTTTCAGGTGCCACGTGGCTGTGCCACCATCGCCACTTTCATGTTTTCTTATATCGTTTCCGGAGAAAAGCTCCTAGAGTATGTAATTCGAAACGCTAAAACCATGCTCAGATGTTGCAGTAGAGTCTGTAGATGCGCACGGAGGTTTGGGATTTTTCGGGTGCCAAGTGGCTGTGCCACCACTGCCACTTCTGTGCCTTCTTAGACCGTTTCCGACGAAAGGCTCCTAGGGTATGCAATTCGAAATGCTAAACGCATGCTCAAATGTTGCAGTAGGGTCTGCAGATGCGTACAAAGGTTTCCGATTTTTCAGATGCCACGTGGCGATGCCACCGTTTTGCTTTCATGTTTTCTTAAACCGTTTCTGGCGCAAAGCTCCTAGAGTATGTAATTTGAAATGCTAAAACTATGCTCAGATGTTGCAGTAGGGTCTGTAGATGTGCACGAAGGTTTCAGATTTTTCGGGTGCCACTTGGCTGTGCCACCGTTGCCACTTTCGTGTTTTCTTAGACCGTTTCCGGCGAAAGGCTCCCAGGGTACATATATGTAATTCGAAACGCTAAAACCATACTCAAATGCTGCAGTGGAGTCTGTAGATACGCACGAAGCTGTGTCACCTGTGCCACTCAATATGATTTTAGTGTCATATAATACATTTCATTTTTGTATCAAGCATTCATACGCAGTCAAGGATGCAAATGCGGGGTTACACCATAGTGTGCTTTGCACACAAGTGACACCATCTAGTTCCGATTGTCGAGATTAATTCCGCTGCTTGCAGATTCCTCGTCTTAACTCTTTGAACCCTGATAGTACATTGCATACAAGACAGTACCATCAACTGGTAGAGACTATATTCGTTACTTTGGGGAAGACCAATCATTATTTACAACGTTCAGCCTTACGCCTCACGATGAAGGTCTTGCGTGGTCTACCGTACAAATTAACTGAACAATTATCTTCTTTATGCATTTAAGATGATTCATGATATGGCCCGGCAAAGCGGTTTTTCGGGTTCAAAGGAATAACCCTTTACCCAACGCAGACGATATCAAAATTTATTATTTTAAATATCATTTTTTTTAATTTTTCAAAAAATTTCAACAAAACCATATCATGTGACCCCTCGTTGGAACGAGCTCGTTCCATCGAGGGGTCACATGATATGGTTTTATTGAAATTGTTTGAAAAATAATATTTTTTCAAATGCTAAATTTGCATATTACGCGGGAGGACGCGGGCGACTCGTTGGGTAAAGGGGTAATATAGCTCACTGAGAACCATGGACACGTGTACCTACGAAGCGTCGGGCAAATCCATGTCACGGTCGTCTAATCATGGGCCACATCCCCTCAATATCTGAATATATTTGAGAGCCTGGTTAGAAAATATCAGACGTAGCTTCATTTACGACACTCAACGTAGTCAGTTCTTGCAATAGTCAACTCTTGCAGAGTCGATGCATAATTTGCTTAACGCCCAGATAATATGGTAAGATAGACCATAGGTTTCGGGGGAGAGGTGACAGGCTTCGTAAAACAAACAGAACTAGACTTTATGAATCTGGAGAATCATGGCTTTTCCAGATGCGATTCCATGATTTTTCATGAACCCAGAGTGTCTGATGAATTATTTTTGTTAAATACCCTTACTACTTACAAAAATTGTTCCCTATCAGTTCTGCGTTCGGTAAAGGCAGTTACGTTTCTCTGTGGCATTTCCATTTGATGTTGTTGGTGTCCAAAGATAGACTATTTTCAAAATTTTGACATTACTGCCCATGAAGGGTTAACAAATGCTTACCGGAATATTGTATCCGTGCAACTAGTTGTGTGGTGACAAGACCTATCAATGACCATTTTCTCTTGAAAACCTACAAGATGTTGGTAAAGAAATCCAGGGAAAACATGAATTGTTTAAGCTTTTGATGGGTATCCCTGTTAATCACCCCAAAAGGGGTTAACGTTTGATTTTTTTGAATACCTTTTTTACTTAGAAAAATGGTCCTCGGTGAATTCCACTTCCAACAAACGAGATTATGTTTATCTCTCGGGTATACATTGGGTGCCGTGCGTGTCCGAAAACAGCCCATTTCAATAAAAGAACGATGTTTGGCATCCTGTTGAGGGTTAATAAACGCCCTCCGGAATATTTTGCCCATGCAACTTGTAATGTCACACAAAGACCTACCAATAGTCTATTTCTCTTGAAAACCTACAAGACGGATTTGGACAAATCCACAGAAAATGGGAATTTTAAGCTTTTAAGGGGTATCTCTCTTCAGCCTCTTTTGAATAGCATTACTACTTACAAAAATGTTTCCGTATAAATTTTGCGCTCGATAAAATAAGGTACTTTTCTTTGTGGCATACCCATTGGATGCTGTTGGTGTCCAAAAGCATCCCATTTTATCACAAGTTTGACTTTTAGCAGCCCGTGGAGGGTTAACAAATGCTCACCGGAGTATTTTGTCCATGAAACTTGTATTGTCAAACCAAGACCTGCGCGTGATCTATTTTTCTAGAAAAACTACAAGACTCGTTTAGAGAATCCACAGAAAACATGAATATTGGATCTTTTGAGGGGGATTGCAGTTTAACCAGTCCAGAACGGGTTAACGCTTCGTTTTTTGAATACCATTATCACTTAGAAAAATGATTCACGGTGAATCCCACATGCAATAAATGAAGTTATGTTTATCTCTCTTGTATAGTTTAGGTGCTTTAGGGGCCCGAAACGTCCATTTTAATAAAAATACCGATGTTTGGCAGCCTGTGGAGGGTTAATATGTGCATTGCCTAATATCTATTGTATATGAATGGTCGTGTCACAGACAGGTCTAACAAAGATCAATGTCTAAAAAAAATCTACAAGACGCGTTTCGAGAAATTGCCAAAAAACCCTAAGTTTGACAGTTTTTGGCCAATTCTGACGAAATAAGGGTTAAATCGAAAATTCCGTATCTGTACGTTTTTAAATTTTGTGCCCGTCTATGCGTGTGCAAAATTGTGTGAAAATCGGTTTGAAAATGGCTTCCAAATCGTACGGACAAAATCTATGGAAAGAACGCCCTCCCCAAAGAAAAAAATATAATAATCCGTAGAAAAACAGGAAAAGCCAAAAAAATAATAATCCATGGAAAAACAATAGTTTTCCAGAGGGAAAAGCCTAAAAAAAAATAATAATCCGTAGAAAAACAATAGTCTTTTCCAGAGTGGAAAGCACAATGAACAGTATGAAGCAGTTGTTGTTTCCACACTCATCTTGTTGTTTCCGTGTTTTTCATTTTATGATGGGAAGTAAAGGTGAGCTTATCCGGATCTTTAGCAGCTGGAAATTAACTGTTTGGCGTTGAAAAATGTTCACTCAACGCGGAGGAGGACGGAGGTAAACGTTCGGATGGGGTTTGACTCCGCGAACATAGACCTTTCAGCCACGTTTCAGGTCTTTTGTCCGATACTGATCCGCTTCTGAAATGTATTATGATGCCACGATCACGTCTCATGGATAACTAATCGTGTCCGAACACGATTTCAAGAATGTAATTATTGAAGCCACGAATAATAAATTATTTTATTTTACGCAACTGTGAGTGTCATTTTTTATACTACAGATATGATTGCCATTCCTGATTTCGTATCTGGTGCTATGGAACACTGGGGCCTCATAACTTACAGAGAAGTGAATATATTGTATAACCAATTAGAAGCGTCAACGAGCAATAAACAGAGAGTAGGAACTGTTATAGCACATGAAGTGGCTCATCAGGTAAGCCGTCTATTTTCTTTGTTTTTGACATGCAACAACCAATAGTGACGTCGTATTGAATGCGAAAATAAAACTAAATATTGCTTTTAAGCTTCCGCAGAAACAACAACCAGTCCAAAAGGTTGTTTTGTTTTAAAGTCAGACGTAAAACACCTGGAAAGAATTTCGTCCCGCAAAAAATCTGAAACGTGATCATATCTGTCCGTAAAATTTCTGTCAGTTTGCTTATCCGTCACTCTGTGCATGACTTTTTCTTAAAGACCAAACCTGAAGGTACGCCAGGTAATCAGAATGGTATGTATGTTCATTGGTTTAATACCAGTATTTTTAATATTTAGTCTAAGGTGGCGCCGGAAGTGTCGCCTGACAACATCGTTGAAAAAATGGTTTCGGGAAAGGGCTCCCAAAGTATGAAGTGTGAAATGTGTGTTCAAGTGATCAATTTGGGTCACTAGACATGCATAAGGATTTTTTTTATTTTTGTTTGACCCCAAGTATTCCGGTTGTGCCATTTTTGTCATTATGGCAATGGTTTCCGGTGAAAGGGGCTGGCATTATAATATAATTCGTATCGTTATACTAGGCTCATGTGTTTCAGGAGGGCCTGTAGATGAGTATGCGGATTTCAAAATTGACATTGTCCCAAATAACTCAGACAGGGCCAATTTAGTCATTTTGTCAAGTGTGTATGGCAAAAAGGTGCCAGATTAAATAATTCGAAATGTGTCAACCATTCTGCGGCGTTCGGGTAGGGTTTGTATATGTGTATAAAGATTTCGTTTTTTTATTGGACCCAATTGGCTACGATGTGATCTTTATTTGTAACGGTTTTTCAGAGAAAGACTCAATGTCGATACAAATCGAAGCGTCACAACTATATTCAGGTTATGGTTTCGGATATTTTATGTGACCAACAAGTGACCCGATTGTGTCACTTTAGTTAGAGACTCCTCTGGTATATGATTCGAAACAGAGAAACTATGGGCAAGTGTCCCCGAAGTGTCTGTAGATGTCTCGAACAGTTTCCAACTTTTTCTTTGACTCCAAGTGGCTCCGATGGTGCCACTTTCCTCTTTAATCGTTCGGACAACAGGTTCTGGCAAAAAGTTGTGTAAATATGATATTCGAAATATTGAAACTACGTTCAGGGGGTGCTGTGGGATTTGCAGATGTGCATATAGGTTTCGGTATTTGACATCCAAGTGACCTCCAAGTCTACAGATCTACTTTAGTTTTTCCGGCAATAGTCCTCGACGAACGAATCCTAGGCTATAAAATTCGAAACGTTGCTACAGTGTTCTAGTGTTTCAGTGGGGCCGGTAGACGGACAACGGCGTTTCCGTTATTTCAAGGAACCAATGGTCCAGTTTTCCAGTTGTACCTGTAGACGCCTAACACAGTTTCCTGCAATTTTGTACTCCAAAGGGGCCCGGCGATGCCACTTTATTCGTCGAAACAACTCTTTGTAGCAAATGTCTATAAAATTCGAAGCGTTGCAAAATGTGACTATAAGATTCGAAATGTTGGAAGTATATTCATGTGATGCAGAAGATTATGTAGCAATGAATATAGGTTGCCGAGTTGGTATTTGACACCAACCTGGCTGGGGTAGTGACAACACGGTGAACTGGGCAATTGATTTCACGTAGAAGTCCCCCACGGTATATACCCAGAAACGTTAAAACTATGTGATGGTATTGCATTTGGGTCTTTACGCTAAAGATGTGCATTAAATATTTCCAATGTGATTCCGCTGGTGCTACTTTGGTGTTCTGATGCAGTTTCAGGCCGATGCTCAAAGTATATATAACTCAGAACAATACAACTCGTCCCCTGAATTCCAATGTGTTCTATGTGCCTTCTGACACATAGAACACACTGGAACTAAGGGGACGAACTGTAGTTGGACTGTCTGGGTATTAAACCAGGTGGCGACAATTCGGCCCGTTCAGACAATTGCTTGGAATTTTTGTCCCTGTAAATGCGAGTTCCTTGCGTCTGAGAATAGGGTTCTTTTTTATTTTGTGCATTATTTTTTGGACGGAGACGAACCCATCCCTGACTGAAAAGTGTTTGTCAAGGAATCGAACACGCAATCATTGTGGTCGTTGACAACTTGTCACTGACATCATAAAACGCGAGGAACCCGACGACTGTGATCCTTTTTCTTACAGTAAAGTTTGGAACAGTACAGTCGCCGTGGACTGGTCATAATCCACGCGTGGGCAGAGATGTTCACGCAAGCGTTTTATCACGTAATAAAAATCACCATCAGCAAAATTTTAATTAATGAAGCACCGGGTTATACCCGGTGCTTCCTTAATTATAGTGTTGATGATTATTACTGCTATTAGCGCTCGGTTCTAATAAATTTGTGCCCGTGGAAATGTTGTCCGCCCATGGAACGTGACCAGTCCACGGCGGCCGTTCTGTACTCCCCAACAACAATGGCAGTTCTCATCAGTGTCATCTCTATGGAGTTTATAGACGTCTAGACTTCCTCACCGATAATGTGGCATAGTAAGTAACTCCTGAGATCAGTGTTGATACATTTACAAGAATAAAATTTCAGTGTGTATTTCGAGACGAGAATCGAATTAGGCAGAGAGTTTAGAATCGAATCGAATCGAAACTCAACGCTATTCAAGGTGTAGATATTTCACCTTCTTACACACGTAGAATATAGCAGATATTTTTCAGTCTCCTCTCAAGTATCTATTTAACGGCGACACGTCTGTCTGTACAAGTTAATTAAAAAAGTAGTTTCGCCAAACATTTGTCAAATATGTCATGTACAGGAGACATGATAATAGAAGACTGGTTTAAGACGAGTCACCTGTTAGGTTTATGATAATATTTCGACGATTCGTTCTGACTCAGCTCGGCTCGAATCGGATCGAATCGGATCGTCATAATGATTCCAAATCGTATCAAGTTTCAAATCTTCACATAACGAACACATAATACTCCGTACGTCTAAATACTGCATACCTACTTTCCAAGTCTTTGTGCCATTAACTAGTACTGAAATTGTTAACCGGATAATCGGTTGGAAACCAGTTAATGTCACATTTTGATTACATAGAGAGAAATCGCTTGACTGGACTGGTTACTTGAAATAATTCATGAGAGGTGAGAAACGTTGTACAAACACGAGTGCGCGAATGCGCACGGGTGTTTTACAATTTAGTCTCTCGCCTCGAGTGAATTATTTCACTTCTATACAGCTCGTATTTATGAACTGATCTTCACGAAACTTCTTGGGGTGCCTTTCTTATCACTGTGCTATGAGAACAAATATTTTGCACTCTGGGACTCAAAGATTTATTTTCTAGTTTAGCACCTGACTGTCACCCACCTTTACAATACTTTACCTATACATTTGTTACAGGCTACGGTCAGTATTTATGTACAGACCGTTACAATACATTACATGCACCTTTGTTATCAGGTCATTACCTAGATGTTTGTCATTGCTGCCTAACCGATTAGAAATACCGTCAACCGATTATCCGAAATATCGATAGTGATCGCCATTCCACGTTTAAACCGTAGTAAATCTGTCGCTTCTCCTTTGTGAAAGATTACACATCGAAGCCGCGTTGTGTATATTGAAAAAATTATCGACATTGGCGTCCAAGACTTCGTTAATGATCGGCAGTTTCCGTGAGTTATGAGTAATCGCAGAAACAATTCCGTAGTGTGTACACAAATGAACGTTGTCGAGAACTCGACAACGTTCGTTTGTATACACACTACGGAATAGTTTGAGAATACTGCTTCTAATTCCTGTAGTTTTGATCCCATATTCGGTGAAATAATGGCCACGGATAACTGGATATTTTCTGGCTAAAGCTCTCGGTTAGTCGGTTACGAAAATGAGCCAACCGTTTCAGCCCTACCATTAACATGTAATGCAAAGAACGTGTTTAAACTTGTAAAACTCTTATGCTTCATTTCAGATAATAACTTTAACTTACGAATAGGAAGCGCAGTGACTCGTTGGATGAAGTATTCGACTTTAAACCAATATGTCAACGGTTCAAGAGTGATCTGCACTATCCACGCAGTGTCATTGCGTAAGCCAGTTAATGCCGATTGTCCACATTGGGCACGGTGGCACTATGTACTGAGCCGAACAAAAACAATGAAGTTCCCATTACACCCACGGCAAAGCGTCTTCGTTAGCGCGCACCGATACATGGCACAATTATTAATTGCATAATTCACTTGTGAAGTTATCGTTCATAAACAAACCCGGAAATCCCAGTAAATCGCACTTTGGAAAGTAATACAAAGTTAGATTTCCAGTATTTATACTCTCATGTTTCTGATGATATCGAAATAGAAAAGTAACAGAATAAAGTTGCTTTTAAAATTAGCTAATTATCCCAAAACAAATTTTGTAGGGTTTCTTCCTTAAGAAAAACGACAAATGTTACATAATAGTAATAACACTTTAGCCAGCCGCTGATTTGTCGCGGTTCTCGGACGAGAAGGCCATGGTTACCCCTGAACTCCTAACTGCCTCCCTATTCCCACGCTTCTCCTTTCCACCCAACACTCGGAGACGAACTGCTTGATGACATCCCTTGCCACATTCTTCCCAATCTCTCCGATTAGCATATTAACCCTCTCTTTTGAGTCTCACCCCAACCACATGTCTTTCATTCTCCCATCCCACTTCCCCATTATGCTCCCAGTGAATCTCTTTTAGACTGATACTTTGGGCATTCTAGAAAAAAAGTGTTCCAGGGTCTCCACCATGCCCAAGTTACACATCTGGCACTCCCTTTCACCGTCTTTCCCAATTTTTCCCCTCAGCTCCAGGGATGGCGACCTCAGCTTGAACAACAGTGATCCCCTAAAGGTGCCATCAAGGTACTCTTCAAACCCTGGCATCTCTTTATCACGCAGGCCACCCAAAGACCTCTTTGATTTGACCCCCTCTCGCCAATTACGGTTACAGTCCTCCATGACCCTTTCTCTGACGACTTTTGTACCCTGGTTTGCCCAACGTCCAGGTCCGAGATCTCCAATGAGTAGTTCTCTACTAGCTCCCTCACTTGGACCATCCATACAAACGTTTTCATCCTTGTTTGATCAACTTTCGTGAATTGTCTGACAGCAAAATCAATGAATTGTAATGAAGATCTGAACACCGCAAAGCGTATAACAATAAGTATGTAATTACAATGTCTTTTTATGTAGGTATTTTATCAACTATATTTTTTCATTTGTAGTGGTTTGGAAACATAGTAACTATGGATTGGTGGGACGATTTATGGCTGAATGAGGGTTTTGCCAGTTTTATGGAATATATAGGTCTACAAGACTTCGAGCCAGAATGGAAGTTGGTAATGTTTGTTCGAATTTAATTCTTCACTTCCAATGTCATTTCTTGAATTGCTCATAACATCAAGACGTGGCTGCTATTAGACAGTCATGGTTTCATTTGATGAAACATTCAAGGGAGTCTGACACCAAGAGATCATTGATATTGATAAGAGACCTACTCCTTCTGATAAGGGTATATGTCTTTACCAGGAAGCAAAAGCATACCTCTTCTAGATTAGATGATATTAGGTGATGGAAAGAACATCAGAAATCACGAGTTAATCTGTTTTTTAAAACTATTAGGTACGAATGGCTAATGATAAAAAAGTTTACATGGTTTTGTCAGTTTAACATACATTTGTCCTAATGCTTCGAATTCACTGATCGCATTAGCCCAAAGCATTTTAACCCTTTGAACTCGTGAGACCGATTTTTCGGTCTAAGGCATAATTTTTTCTCATTTTTGTTCCTTTTTAAGAGGTCTATACACTGGACCTTGATGATAAAATAATAAATGCAGTCTGCAGTCAGACGGCTGCAGACTGCAGTTATTATTTTATCCTCCATGTATATTGATAATGGGTTGACCCATTTCACTGTAAGTGTTCATAAAGGCGATACCATTCCAGGAAACGAGGGTTCAAAATGTTAAATAAAATTCAAAGAATAGATATTGCATTTATATTTTCACTAGGGTTAAAGAGGTTTGACTGACTTCATGCTCTTCAACACTTTAGCCTACAGAACCCTGTAGATAAACCGGTGATGTGGCTTTCTGCTACGCAATTCCGTAAATATGTATAGTAAACAAATGAATATCTTCACGTGCAACCAGAAGAAAAAAGGATTCTCAAAATATGGCCTGTACACAAGTAATGTTTCAGCCAGTGGACCTCCGTCCTGCCATGAAATGCGCACAAATAACACGTCAATCTGCGCGTTATTCTACGCGTTAGGACCACAGTAAGTCTACCAAATTCTCTTCATATGGCCTGTACACAAGTAACCCGGAGGTCCATAGGCAGAAACATTTCCTGTGTTTGCTACGAGTAACCAGGAGAACCTACCGTGCTTTGGGTGCCATTCGGTATGATAATTACGCGTAATTCCTACACGCAATTAAGGCAATTAAGCACAGATAAGCGCACAGTTCGTGACAGGACTTCTAGTTCTAACTGTACGTAAATAAGTGATTTTCCACCCACATTAATGCTGACAGCGCTTATTGTAAATGGTACATTTATACCTTGACATACACGGCAACATTAAGGCTCCCTATATTGTTCCATGTGCCGAAGGGAGCGCAAAAAAAAAAAATATAAAAGGATTTTCTGACAACGCATAGGTCCTTACTGGAAATGGAACAATATTGATTTTTCTTGGAAGAAAGGACTGAGGTTAGTATAGGCCTACCTTTCCACATATCATCTCTTATGTAAAGAGGCAAAACAAAATAGCTCCTTTCAAATACCTTAGTTTTTCAATTCATACCATTTCAATACCACCACCAATCCGCCCCCACCCCCCCCCCACCCCACTCCCACACCACATATACCCATTATCTGTCAAACACAACAAATATTTTAATCATAGTGCTGCATGCCTGTTGAGACAGCTGCGCGAAAAAATATATTAAAATAGGAGTTTTGGGAAACTAATTAATATCATGGGCACCGAATTATTGCAAGCTGCTACATATTGTGACTCAACAATGTAATAATGAACTATAAATTGCTTCTTCGACTTTAGAAGGATGAGTTATTAAATACCATACGTATATGACCTGTTTGTTGGCTGATCCACTGTTTTTCGGATATTTTCGTAAATGGCACATGATTTACTGGGGTTTGGGGCAGAAAACTTTCCGTCTCCGATCCGGTTTAATATGAAAAACAATTAATAGGGATTGTCCATCCAAAATCGCTATTTTCGGGCTATCTTGTGAATATCACTTATTAATTAACATATTATCATATCTAGATTCAACTTTTGTTTGAAGAGTTGATTGGTTTTCGCTTTTTTCTCAGAGTCGGAGAAATCCAAACAGGTAAACCGTTGTAAGGTGTTTCGTCTGCAGATCTTTGATTGTAACTGCTGGTGTCGACATTCACACTCATGTTAACTGGAAAACTAGCCGTACCGTTCCGTCTGAAAACTTTGGTAAGCCGGTGTCGGTATCTGCATTGGCACAAATTTGGTGAGCGATGGCCGGATGAGCGGTGCTAATAATTTCCCTACCAATGTCAACACATATATGGCCAGTGCTCTCCACCTTGGTTCTTTTACTTAACCACCTTCCGACCCGAAATCTAGCCATCCTCATGGAAAATGGTTGAAGTAGAAGAAATAAACCGAAGCGAACCAGACTATTCCACGTGCACGTTGAAAGAGACTGGCGGATGTGTGTACATGTGGTTATATATTTCGAAAGCACGGTAATATAATACCTACTCCGCCTCTCCGCTTCTCCCAATACACATTTCACACCACTCGTCAAGGCACAAAATTTACTGACACGGAAGTTTGGATCCATTCATCAATTTGTCTCTCACCGGGATCAAACATGTCAGATCTGGTCGTTTTACTTGTTTCATTTGTTCAGGATTGAATTTCACGAATGTCCCATGTGAACAAAAACATCCCCACTGACTTAGTAACTGTTTTCCTTACACAGCCCTGTGCGAGTCAAAATCACTCTTTACGTCAAATCAAACGCTTGAGATTCATTTTTCTGGGGTGAATAAATATTCCTATTTCAACCGAGGGGTACAGAGGCATCCGCGCTTGACGATTCTCCCCGCGCTCTGTGAAGGCACCTCCTTATCATTCAAAGACGAGGCTAAAACACACCACATCACCAGGCCACTGCGTGTCTGTGTGAGATATGAGAGTAACCCGTAACCGCCTAGACAAGTAGCGGAGGCTTCTTTCGAGACATGAATGGAGAGTCCACTGGCATTTCGTTATAAGTCACTCGATCTGACAATGCGCAAAACTGCTCATAATGAGAAGAAAGTTGTAACATATTGAATGGAAAACAGGAGAAAATGTCACGTCATTCTTACTAATATGAGACGATTCAACTTTATTGCACCTGCGGCAACCGCGTTGTGTCCTTGGGCAAGACACTTCATCTCCATTGCCCGCGTGGGGGCACGATGACGCCGTGTACTAAGGCGTACTGCACGTCGATGGTGCGCATGTCTTCAACCAATCTAACCCTGCCTGTGCTGTAGTGCGGAGTTACGATGTTGGGGAGCTGGCAGCTGCTCGTCGTTGCTCGGTGGTTCTCTCCGGGTACTCCGGCTTCCTCCACCCGTAAAACTGTCACGGTCATGATTAGCCATTGTGCATAAATATGTGACCTTAAACACCAATAAATAAATAAATCAACTTCAGTTTCAGATTCAGATTCAGATTCTTTATTCACGGTACACATACATGTAAAATGGTTACAAATAAACATATTGCACAAATGTAATGTGAAGTATACCGTAGGAAGTGGCATAGCCAGATTGGCTGTCTACCTGCCACCCCCTGGAAGAAGGTGGGGTGATTGCAAACAGACTGTGACTGAAAGAATGAACAGAGAGCCAATTATGTGACACATGATGGAGAATGACGATCGAATCATTACTTTTCTGATATTAGAGTATTAGTGTTTCATTTTCGCCAGCGGAAAGACGGTGATTCAAGGTAGGCAAGAAGCAACCTGCCTATAGGACTCCCTCCACTACTTATCATAACACATGAGGGCGGCAACAAGTCCCATCGTGAAGTTCGTATCGTTTAGACTGCGACAAGGAGGTTGGTCATGATGTTTGGGTGTGATGTCTACGTTAGCTGCATCATCATCGTAGGATGACGAATGTTATTGATTTATTTGTGTAGACTTTTATTTGCAAGTTCATACTTATATCCATATAGTATTTTACATAGCACCACTGTAAGGAGGAAGCGCGACAGGTTGCACAAGACGAGGATTCCAGATTTAGACGCGGACCACGACTTTGACAATTTACGAAGTTTACGAAGTGCAATCAGGACAGTAGGGATTGTTGCAGCTGACATAACTGGAATATGAGGAAATGAATGTGGAAGTTAGCTTGTTCTTAAGCATGCTTCTGTCGCTAATATTACGAGTTGTGTCGTCCAGAGCATTCCATAGTTTCGGGAAGGAGTATAAAGGAAATTTATCCAGAGTTTGGGTCCGTGTTTTTTCTATGTATAGGAGGCCTGACTGTCTAGTTCTCCTACCAGATGGATTGTCAGTAATTTTAAATATATCATTGAAAGACACCGGTAATCTGCCGTTCTGCCAGTCAAACACGAACAGTAGTGCATGTAGCCTAAACAAATCATCAACCTTGAGTATTTGGTTTTCTTTAAACAGGGGATCTGTATGAGAATTGTACTTTTTGTTATTAATTATTCGTATTGAACGTTTTTGCAGGACAGCTAGTTTTTTGATAGCTCTTGAGTTGCCCCATGCCTGGATTCCGTATACCAAATGGCTATGTATGAGGGCGTAATACAAAGTTTTCATAGCTCCGTGGGGGAGGATATTTTTAACTTTGTTTAGACTATAGTTTGCGCGTGCTATTTTCGAGCATAATCGGGACATGTGAGCCTTGTAGGACAAATGTTCATCAATGCTAATTCCCAAGAATTTAACAGATTTTTCTGTTTCGGTGGCCCCAACTTTGTTAATGTTTTGGTTATTTATTTTTACCTCTTGACAAAGATTTTTGTTCCTACCTTTATTTGGATTAAGTATGATGTACGAGGTCTTCTTAGCATTCAGCATTAACTGGTTCACAGAGCACCATTCGAATAGTTTCTGGAGCTCGTCATTGAAATACGATGTAATGGGATTATTATCGGAGCCCGGGCAGTGTGCAGTGGTGTCATCGGCAAATGATAAAAGATTGAGTGATGTTGAGTTACTTATATCATTTATATATAAAAGAAAAAGAATAGGGCCTAAAATCGAGCCCTGTGGTACACCACAACTCTGTTTGGCTAAGTTCGATTTGTGCTCTCCGTACGTGACATATTGAGACCTGTTGGACAAGTAACCTCTAAACCAATTGTTGGTGACACCTCGGATGCCATATGTTTCCAGTTTACCTAATAGTATTTCGTGATTTATGGTGTCAAAAGCCTTTGGCAAATCCAGGAACAGTGCCAAGGTGCTGTTTTTTTCTTCTTTATTATTTTCTATTGCAATGCTTTTAAGGAGCTGAAGAACTGGATGAATAGTACTATGTCGCTTTCGGAACCCATATTGGTGAGGGTATAAAATATTAAACCTATTGAGGAAACTCTCTAGCCTCACTTCCATGAGTTTTTCCATTACTTTTGAGAATACCGGAAGTATACTGGTAGGTCTGTAATTTGTAAAGCTGTGCTCGTCACCCGCTTTAAATATGGGTATCACCTTCGCGATCTTCATCCTGTCTGGTACTTTGCCGTTTAGGAAAGAGTTGTTAATTACATGTGTTAGAGGATCCAATACTTCGGTTATCGTATGCTTAAGAAGACAGGTTGTGATGTCATCGCAGTCTTTAGATAATTTTGGCTTCATTTTATTTACTACTCGGTTGACTTCTGTGGGATTTGTGGGTATTAAATAGAGATTATTGAAGACATTGTTGTCCATGTAATCTGTGTAGGACTTATTAGTTTTCTGAATCTGTTCGGATGTGTTTTTTCCAATGTTGATGAAGAAATTGTTGAATTCTTCTGCGATGGCATGGGGCTCGTTTAACTCGATGTTGTCCTGGATGAAGAACGATGGTAATCTGGCTTCAGGTTTTCCTTTATTGATGGCTTCGTTTAAAATCTGCCACGTTCTTCGCATATTGTTTTTGTTTTCGTTTAGGATATCTCTATAATAGGTAGCTTTACATTGTTTTTTTACCTTGTTGAAGATTCTACAGTAGTTTTTATAGTTTTCTGAGTTCCTTTCGGTGGGAGCATGGAGTTTTTTCTTGTAGAATTTTTCTTTGTTGTTGGAGGATATTACAAGCCCCCTTGTCATCCATGGCTGTTTTTTAATAATTTTTTTGTTCTGGCTAACACGTTTGAGAGGGAATGCTCTTTCAAAGGCTTCCATATAGATGTTTAGAAAGGTTTCATATGACTCATTGGGACAATTCGACTGCATTACAGGATTAAAATCACTTTGCGAGATAAGTGTTTTAAATTCAACTATTCTTTCTGCATTTATTATTCTTTTTAGTGTAAAGTGTGGTGTATCTTTTGGTTTGGGGTTTTCCTCAATATAGAAAACACCAAAATGATCTGACACGTCAGATATGACTATTCCAGGTAATGCTGCTTGTGGAACATTATTAGAGAAGATATGATCTATCAGAGTAGCAAAACGACAGGTTACTCTCGTTGGCTTGGTGATATACGGCAGAAAGCCTTGACTGAACATGAGATTAACAAATTCTTCCGTTTTTGAGTGTGTAGTTGCTTTTAAAAGGTCCAGGTTAAGATCCCCCATAATATAAACTTTTTTATTTTCGGCATTTAAAACATTCGTTATTTCATTTAATTTTGATAAGAAAAGGTTGATGTCGGCTTTAGGAGGAGTGTTGGGTCTATAAATAACACCAATAATTCTGGGTTGGTATTTATCTTTAGTTTCAATAAACAGAGATTCGAAGACATGGGGAATAAAGAACGAAATATCATTACGAACTCTGTAGGGTATTCCTTCTTTAATATATAGACCAACCCCTCCTCGACCATCATCATTTTCGTGTCTCATACGTTTAATAATCGGGGCATAGCCATCCAGACTGAACGACATCTCTGGAGGAATTTGGAAAATTTCGGTAAGTCCTATTATGTCGAAGAAGTTCTCTCCTGTTTGTAGGTCATATAGCATGTTTTGAAAGGAATCCCAATGGGCCTTCAGGCTTTGGCAATTGAGATGGAATATTGAGAATCCTGCGTCTATTTTACAAACCATTGACTGAAAGTCTCTAGGCGAAAAGTAGTTGCAGTCAGTTGCGTGGTTTTTATATGGGGATTCATCATTTTCTGTCAAGGAACATATTTTCTCATTATAGAGCTGAATAAAGTCGTACTCTGCGTCTACCTGCACCTCGTCGAGTGTAATGTTACCCGCCATAATTCACCAACATACTACCATCCTTTCTCGCTGGACAAATATATAAAACATAACTACAATATATTGTTCCAAGATGAAGATAAAAGGAGGTTAATTGCAAAGTTCAAGTATCCTAGAATTTCTATCCGACGTATATTTACAATTTCGGCGAAAAAGCACAATGAGCAACTTTCAACTGATGGACCAACTATACAACCCATTAGAGATTCAAAATATGTGAATGTACCTAGCGGTAAATTGTCACATCTTTTAAAACGCTGATGGTTCATTTCGGCCATTTATAGCTGCAGACAGCAAATACAATTCTGGAAAATACACTTGTAAAAGGTTTTTACTATTGGCCCTTGTAGTCCATAAGTTGAAAATGTAATAGTGCTTCTTGCACTTTTTCGAAACAAAATTGTAGACGTTCGTTAGAGGGAAATTCACCGACTGTGTTTAAATGCAATACACTATTCAACAAGTAAATGCGTGTGTGAAAATGCTTTTCGAATCCGTACATACCGTTACCAGAAATTAAGAAACCCCTTCCCTTGCTATTATAATTTCCACCAGATTATCCCAATATACAGAACCGATGCTTCGAATTTATAAAACTGAACACACGGTTTGGGGGGGGGGGGGGGAGGTATATTTGTTGTAAAGCTTTCAAAACAGATTGCGGACTCCATAGGAATAAAAAGCCAATGACGATATATTACATCTGAACACGGCAATTGCCCAGTCAAGTGGAAAATGTGATAAAAAAGCAACAACTTGCCACTTTCCTTTTTATTTTTTTATTTTTTTGTGGAGTGGGGAAGTTTTTTTTGTTTTTCGGGAGTGGGAAGTGTGTTGCTGAACAACGAATGATGTTTTGGGGGCGACTCCATATTTTACAAGATTGTTAAACATTACTTTTGGATTGTTAATTCTTTTTGTTGTTGCAAGATGTTTGCATTTTACTGACAGTCCTGATTTTGGTAAATGTAGTCTATTGACAACAAATGCGTACTAACATATATTTTTATACCCAGAAGACATATCTTTTGTGTCTTTTCAGCCTTCACAATTTTTGACACAAGACTTTCAGTATGTGATGAAGCTTGATGCCAATCCGGAGTCGCATCCCATAATAGTACCCGTGAATGAGCCGAATGAGATAAACGAAGTCTTCGACACTATAACGTATAGTAAGGTAATAACACTAATATCCAGCTGATTCGTTATTAAACAGAATTAACTCATTTGTAACCTGATGGTTTATTCCATGCCAGTTCAGAGTCATCAACTGGAAGAGTCTATATTCGTACTTGGGGATAGACCAATCAATATTTTCAACGTGCAGCCTTTGGGCTGCACAGTGAAAAATCTTGATTGATCTTCCACACAAATGTTCTGAACAACTACCCACTATATGAGTTCAGGGCGTATCACGACCCTGGACCTAAAAAGCGGACTTTCGGATTCAAAACGTTAATACTGGGCAGTTTGATTATATTGATGTATCGAGTTCTTTCCGTTCGTGACAACACATCGCATGATGACAATGTTTTTAACCCCCTATAATTAAGAAAGTTCGACATTTCAAGCTGTGTATTGAGCTATGCCAAATAAAAGGAAATTGGTTAACTTCATAGATCCGCTGTGAGAAAAGTTGCCTCTTGAAATTTCGGTATTTTTATATCAGTGTGCAGAGTGCTAATTTATCTAGTTTCATTCGAAAGGATGAAGCACGGAGACAGAACATAATTTCTAACGGTTCAGGGTCCAGATTTGAGAGGAAATACACCAATGGGTGAATAGGTTCAGCAGTCTTCACCCTGACTCTGATAGTAACGTTACTGTTCAAAACTCAATGTTAATAACCATCCACATATCGTCCCATGAGTGCAACAAATGTGTCATCTGTAATTTTAAAACATTGCAGATGATGCATTGTTGCTCCTGGGGGGGGGGGGGGGGGGGGGGGGGGGCGATACAGTGACTGGAAAGAACCGGTTTGAATATCAAAAGGCTTTGTCCGAGACACTTAGTGAATCACGATATTATGTACGAACAGTTCAGGTCAACAGGATATAGTTACTATAACCGTTTATGAAGAACACGCATTAGCCTTGCTGGTCTCGAACAAATCTTCCCACGGAAATCTTGGTTACTGAATGGTATCCTTGGAGTATATACATGCCTTCGAACAAAGCATCAAATTGTGGTAATCTGCGCTTGTTGTCGGTCAGTAAATTCGCGAGTCTGGCAATATACCCCTGTTGTGCGTGTTTTTGTTTCGTTTGCTCTTACTTCCATCGCGTTTAAAATGGATCTTTTACCTTGGCTAAGAATTGCCACACAGACCCCTATATACACACTCATTAAACAGATTCTCACCTTGAACGAACGAGAAATGTCGCACAAACCCAGATAAATACCGATATACAAACATTGGATGCGTGATGATCTTTGGTAAATGTCAACGAGCAAAAAGTTAAAATGTTAACCGCCCTCCATCTTCAAAATTTATGACATTATCACTGTTCTGAGTTGGCCCAGAGAAATTCATGAACCCTTTGAACCCCGCGGCTGCTTTTCCGGCCAGGAATATGGTACATCATTACGTCATTAAATGGGATGGCTGTTCAGTAAATGTGTGGGGTAGACCAATCAATATTTTCAACGTGCAGCCCCGGGGCTGCACGTTGAAAATTTTAATTTGTCTACCCCAAAATGAATATGGACTCTTCTAATTGCTGCCATCGAACTGTCATGGAAGATACCACTAGAGTTCAAAGGGTTAAATAAACATTGGATAATAATTGTTGATGGGCTCTATTTCATATTTGCGATTGTCTTGCCATGGCTTGACAATCATCTTAAGTATGATTGTTATACAACGTGTCACGAGGACTCGACAAATACGTGCGTACCAAATTATCGAGTTGATGTACTTGCTGTGCAATGCTGCCGCAAGCTATTCGCATGTACAAGCACTTGAAAATGGAAAACGTAGTTTATGCAGTGTGATATCATAATGGGCAGGTGATACTGAAACCGGTTTATGTTATTTGACTAGCGCGTCTTTTGAACTATCTGGCACGGTTCCGGCGTAGCCAACAGAGGTGACCAAATAACCGATTTTCCATGTCAAAAGTGATGTTTCATGTCAGATCAATGAAACTGATTTCTGTTATGCAGATATAAAAATAAGGAGAGCTGATTATCAGTAAAACATCAGTGAAATAGTGGAAGGGACACATACACAATAACTTGCAACATGCATGTGAAACAGCGAAAGAAACCTCCGTATTCAAACCGTACAATTTCACGAAGGCAATATGTAGACGAATTAGCAAATCATTAAAACACAGATAGGTAGATAATCCCCAAACATCACTTCTAATGTCTAGTACAATGATGGGTTGCCTGGAAGGTGATATTTTTTTTTTTTGAAGGAAAAGTGATATTTAATCTTATCCTTTTGGGCATGTCATCGAATGACATCATCGGATAATCACTCACTTGCACTGACCTCGTGGTGGTGTGAGATCGATAGTTAAATCCCTTGCTTTTTATTTTCACATTTTACTATTTTCGGTTTTTGAAAGGTCATAGTTTTCTATACATAGTACACGTAGATAGGTGTTACTACCACCATGTGTATGTTCGTGGATTTGTATTAACTTCGAGTTCCTGTTGGTAGGATCCTACGTCGAGACCGACGGTCGAGACGCTCTCATCTTTGTGACAGGGGTGAGGCTTTGATACAAGTTCGTGTGCATGCACGTAGGTAATAATAACTTTGTTTTTCAAGTGCCCTTAATCGGGAGAAAATAGTCAGTGTAAAGTAAAACGTGCATGTAATAAGATAAACTGGTAATCAAATTGTATGACGTTCCCTTTTCTGATGCTGTATCCGCGTCGGGAAAGTCACCGTGTCATAAATTATTCGTAGCAATTTCTCCATTGGGGATAGTTTTTTTCTGGTATTTTCGGTAAAATGGTTAACATACTGAATTGTAGTTTTCTTGGTATGTTGCAAATCGTATCGCCTTATACACTGAGGCATTTGGAGGTTATTACTCGATTAACCCTTTACCCAACGTAATGGCCAAAACCGGCCAGCGCTATTCTCAAAAATAATTAATTTCTATTATTTTTTTCATTTTTTGACTCGTCGAGCTCGTTCCAACGAGGGTTCATGACCTATGTTTTTGAGACAAAAAATGAAAAAAATTGTTATTCAAGAATTTGTTTGCAAGTGTCGTCTGCTTTTTATGTTAAATGAAGATTTAATTTTATATCGGCCGAGAAAAGAGACAGAGGTAACGTCATATAAGTCTTAGACAGAAGGTCAAGGCCGGTGTGAAGTTACCCCAGAGGCTGATATCTCGTTCTTTTCTCAAAGTCCGAAGCTACGTTTTCTCCCAGTTCGACTCTCAATCTGATTTTGCGTTATATTTTTCAGTACAACCCTCTCCTTTCTTCGCTTCCTCCACACAGTCATGACTAATTGCCATCGTTAATTCCTCGTCAATCACCCCCCCCCCCCCCCTTCCCACACACACACACTTCAAACCGCCCACTATATGATACCCGTTTTCTCGAATGTTTTCGTCGAATAATGGTTTCGATGTAAACAAATTGGCATCGATGCATCAAGGGGAACAACATCTCTGGATTGATTCATATCGACCGAGATCGGAGTCTTATCAGCCGAGTTTGAAGTCATATCAGCCGAGGTTGATAATGGGCAATTCTGGAAAAGAAAATATTTGACTGAAAGTTCGGTGATTATTTAATCCTACAGCCCTACATGTTATGGGGAATTCGCTATTGTGTTTGAGTTGCGTGGGTGAATGTGCCCATTCAAGTTCGAATCTGCAATGGTTTGTTTTTCACAACTCACCTCATATTCAAGTTATACAGCACATTTGAACCAGTTGTTCACGTACCGTGGCCTGTGGAGTAGCCATACAATTTACTATGGATATCAGACCTGCTTCTTAACACCTCAATTGATGTCATCTGAAGAGGAGACACAGACACAAATAAAACTATTTCCGAACAGCTTTCTTTTCTTTTTTTCATCTGCTTGCGCGATTGTTCACCTTGTTGAGGGTTAGATTATTTTTGGTGGTCTGAATTTGTTATTCAAAATTTGTTCTATTACAACTTATTGGACGGTGCCTTCAGGCACTCTCCGGTAATTTGTAAGAGAAGAAATATATACAAACCAAATATTATTTGAGTTTGACTTAATATGAAACACGAGCAAGTAAAACATTGGCTTTTGCTCTGGTATTCTAACTTTATAGCCCTGGTAGTGACTTCCAGCACTCAGCCAGTTAATGTAAAGTTATAAAATACATAACCCTTCTTATGACATAAGCGTGGCAGATTCATTGGCTTGAGATTCAACTTAAAAATTCGACTCCCAAATTCCACAATCGATGAAAATGATTTTTACACTGGATTTCAAACATAAGTGTACCAGTACTGTATCAATATTCCAGGAAAAACACTCCGCTCCCCGTGAAAGATTTATGAGTATTTATACCATGCTCACCTGTGCTACTACCTGTGAAAAGCCTGTATGTTCAATTTTCGCTTTTAACCCCACTACCGGTGTAAAGCTTCTATTGCGGTTAAAAAAAATTACTCCAAACGTAGGAAGTTCATCCAGCTTGACCTTTGGCATGACGCCATTTGGCAACTTCGATACATTAACACTTCGCGATGTTTCATTCAAACATACGACATTTTGCGGTACTATCTACCGCGTGTAAATGACTTATTAAGTTTAAAATACCTACAATTAAATATTTAAAATAAAATTTAAGAATTGTTAATAATAATTTGATTGAAAATGCAAGGTAAATTCAATAAACTTTGACGATGTGTTCAACTGTCAATCATGTATTCACGTACAGCCGCTAGGACTGCCCACCGGCGCAGATGTAAACAGAACAAACCCGTGTGTTTGCGATAGAAAGTGTCGTTTTTCTGAATTTTAAGTGACAAAGTCGATTATTTATTAGGAGCATGGTATACAGTTAAAACTAGAAGTCCTGTCACAAAATGCGCACAAATAGCACGTCGATCTGCGCGATAAAATCTACGCGTTATGACCATAGTAAGACTTTCAAATTCTGTACATATGGCCTGTGCACAAGCAATGTTTCAGGCAATGGACCTCCGGGTAACCCGGAGGTCCATTGGCAGAACCATTTCCTGTGTTTGCTAAGAGTAACCAGGAGAACCTGCCATGATTTGGACGCCATTCGATATGGCAATTGTGCGCAATTCCTACGCGCAATTAAGCCTAGATAAGCTCACAGTTCGTGACAGGACTTCTAGTTTTAACTGTAGATAAAACAAATAGGTACTAGGGCCGGCAATCAGATTTAAACCACTCGCAGAATAAGGGTTTTAACCACTCGGCTTGCCATATCCTACAACTGGTTCAAATCTGATCACTGGACCTAGCACCTGTTTACTCTATATTTAATCGCTGTATCATTCTAGTATTTTCTATTGAAAAAGGTCGTGCGGACTGTTAACGTATGAATGCTGCGTTTGCAACAGGCACCCGCTTAATTCACATAGATTATAAAAACGTGTCATTTGATTTGGTTTGTCATATTTCGTCGAGTTGACAAGACCATATGAGACAGATCAAATAGACGCCGAAGACGAATTTGATCTGGTTGATCTGGTCTCGCCAATTGTAATAATTTGTTTTTTTTTATATGACGGTGAATATTTTTAGAACAATTACGACACCTGACATGATAACAAATAAAAAGAAATTGTGGAATGTATGTCCAAGATATTCCGCGCTAAGAAACTGTAGTTTTTAGTGCTTGTTTGTAAAATTGCCGCATTGAACTGACGACACGCGAACCTCGTTTGAGACAGGCTATATATGTATGACATGAATTTTAAAAAGTGAGTCCGTTTTCTTTCGAGTCATAATTTATGTGAAAACTAACGCAGTATTTGGGGACATTTGTAGTAGACATGTAATAAAGGTTTGTATCTCGTTCTGCACGATATAGTTGGGTAATTAGAGACCCATTAGGGGCTCCATGCATATTATATACTAGAGTAAGATAAACATAACTGGTGCATTGGCCGATGGCGGCCTGGCTTTTTATCTAATCGTCATTCTCCTCCCGATTTCCACCATATGGGAAACAATTAGCGATTGTTTCAATGTACAATTTTCACAGGAACGTCAGTATGGATCAGTTAATGAACACGACGTTGTGTTAAGTATTTCTTAAGTTTAAGCAACTGTGTTTGGATGAGGGTGTGTTGGTGTGTGTGGGTGGGAGTTTGGGGGGGGGGGGGGCAAGTATATGTGTGTGTAGATTGATGGGGGTGATTCTGTGTTGGCGTGATGATGTATGTGAGGGTGTGTGCTTCTATGCGTGTGAAAAGATAAGAATATTTCCCTTTGTTTTCAGAAAGCAAATTGAGGTAACACACTCAACAGATTAATCGGTGTGATAGAATGAATGCTTTGAATATAAATGGAACGATGGCATAAATATTAGCCAGATTGCTTCAAGCATGTTCGAAGAGACTAATCACAAAATATGTTGCTGCAATTATAGGGATATGAACTACCGTGGATTGCCAAGAAATTCTTTAATCGCTTTTTAAATTATATTTTCAGGGCGCGTCTATTATACGTATGTTGGAGGTCATGATGGGACACGACAACTTTTTTAATGGAATCGAAGTAAGTGATTTCAGAAAAATTCGTAAGTCCTCCTTTTTCCATCAGCCTTCTGTAATCAACCGGCGCATATATGTTTTTCACTAGAGGTGGTGACAGTGGGTGGGGTTAGAGGCGGCTGCACCCCCCCCCCATCCTTCGGAGAAACTGCCTCCTTTATTGTGGGATTGTCGAGGAAGACCTTTCCCCTACTATCGGGGTCGAAAAATCCTGACTCCACTTCTGCTTATAAACATTTATATTATTACCTTCCTGCTACTTGCAACAATATGTCATGAAGACATCCTTATCTATATCCGTTGACAAAATCGTTAATGTATGACCCTGTATAACGAATGCATTGTTTCCTGTTTATTATTAGATGCACGGAACCCAGGCAATAAACGATCCATTGTAAAAGTCGACATAACGGAGGGTGATAGGGGATGCTTCACCTGCCCTTCCTTAACTACTTTTGCCATTAATATGTTAGATGTTGTACAATGAGACTGAGAAATTGAAACAATGCGCGTGCGATTTTTCTAAAAGAAGTGGATATTTATTGTCCATCATTTTTGTCTCAGGAATAAACTCTAAACAACAATTTTTTAAAACTTTCAGCCTTACAAAATGACTATTTTGATATAGGTCGTACTTCTACACCTTCATGCTATCCCGGTCGCCCGTTATATGATGAAAATGTCCAAAAGTGTATGTTCCAATTTCCGACTTTCAGGAGAAACGTCGTACCACCAACACATATTTGCACAAATTTTCGATTGTTTCCACCTGTTGTGTATCTCTAAGCTTCGAACGCGAAAGCATCGGCAACTTCACAATGTGGTCCCAAAACGTTTGCCCTTCGCTGGAGTGTCCCTACTGTTACGGAAAGAGTAAATCCTATAATACATTGGGTTTGACATGAACGAATAAGAAAGCGTAAGTGGTAGACGATTTCAGTCAATAAAATGTATGACTGAAAGCATAACGTCTGCTCAGAATAAGTTGATTTTCTAATATTTCTTAACATTACTACTAAGTAGGCAAGTGAGTATATTTTCAGCTACCCCACTGCTACCACGGCTACAGGTTTTGGGGGTTATTATTTAACTACTGCGCCCCTTCCCTCCGTCGGTAGTGTTGTTCGTTCACGGTGACCTGTAGGGGACGACATACAACGTTTGATTAATTTGAAAGCACGTTTTAGGTAATCATCATCACAAACCTCGAAATATCTCTCAAGCTACTGTCCCGACTGTTGTGTTGCAAATAATTACAACAGTGAACATTTTGATAACAGAGGGACGAAAACATAAAACAAAACAGAAATCATTATCAATATCGGTCTTATACCTATTCTGTTGTTATCGCGATCTAATTATTTGCTTCTTAATTAATCATATGACCTGGTCCATTGCTCTGCGTCCCGTTCTTATACGTGTTTTTAGAAAAGTGGTAACACGAGGGACAATTCTAGTAGCCGGAGTGGCAGTTTATTACGGATGGTTTAAATATTGCTTACGTATTCAGATTTCAAAACTACAGAAAGCAGTCTCCATTCGAAGGTATACAGAACAATATGTATGACTTTACATTGTTTAGAAGATTTAATGATCACCTAACAATTATTTAATTACATTGCTGCTGACTGGGATGGCTTATCATTTTATCTTGCGCAAAGATGAGGAACTATACCAGCGTTGCGACCATCGAAAAAATTATCGACATGAGCTTCTTGCCTTCTCATATGTTTTGAGTAGAGAATGGAGAATGCGTTTTGGTTAACTGGTAGAGTATTGGAAACCCACATTTCGGCTTCATTCTGAAGCACAGGTACTGCAAAGTAATAGCTTCATATTTTGGGGATGTGTTTCATTTTATCTTCGAAGTGAATACATTAAGTATGTATGGACTTGCCTTGTTACAATTTATGGGAGAGTGCCTAAAGGCACTCTCCCATAAACTGTAACAGGGCACAGACATGTGAAAAAATTTTCACAACCAAAAATTGTTTAGCACTCCAGTTAAGAGAGAAGCTCCATCAAAACCAGAATGCTCCAACTGTTACCGTACACGTTTTCTTTCCTACCATAAATAACTTTGGTTGGAGTATCACAACTTTGGTGTGATTTTAAGGTGGTCACTATGCCATCCATCACACATGCATTAAAGTTCAAAAGGATGAATGGATTGTCCCAAGCCCAGCAAACCATATCACCAAATCAAGAAAATTGCAGGATTTTTCGAGGATACTAGCACAATTTACTAACTTCCTGTCATGATTGGACAAAACTGCACCCTATGGAATGGCAGGAGTGGACTTGTTCTACAAACATCCGTTTAGACATAAAGATCAAATAAACATATATGCAGACAGGAAAAATGTGCGGTAACAGAAGGGACACCGAACGTCGGTACAACAACCTTGGTATCGATTTGGTGGAATCTATGAGAGATTAAGGTGACATTTTATCTTTGCTGTCATACACTTGATCAAAATGACTGCACAAAAGGTCATCTCAATTTAAAATTATTTTTGAGATTGTTTAGTACCCAGATATCCACTTCAAAAGAAAACGCACAAATGGGCCTTTTGTCGTTGTCCGCCCCTTGTTTCCAGTTTTGTCTGTAAACACAAATTTTGGTTCAAAAGAAGCGTATTTCTGAAAACTCTATTGTACCTTCTGTAATCCTTCTCCTAATGAATGTTTCCAGACGCCCAAGCCGCTAAGCATATTCACTTATCGGCAAGGTTTTTTTCATTCTAATCTCTTCTCGTTACTCTCAATGAAACAATCTCACCCATACATGGGATGAGCGGCTCGAAGGAGGGACGCACCCTTTTTTATAATTCAATACTTTTATAAGCACCGAGAATAGGGGATCATTTCGGATAACACATGTTCATCCACTTCTGTAGGTAGTGGAGAGTGGATTCACTGTGCTATAGCGGATAATACCTTACCTCGTGCATACAGTTATAGCCCCTGCTCGCCCTCCTGTAAGCCGTTATAACTTGGCTTCCCTTTTCAAGATTTGAATGTGTATATACAACATTACGTGAATATTGGACTGGAAAACAACGCGGTGTTACGTTGGTTGGTGGTGCGACCCTGACATTTCTTTGTCCACAAGTGTGCACAGTCTGGCCCCGGATCGGGCGACAAGAATGGGATTCCCCCATTCGCATTCGTTTCCAGTTAACAGTACGCGCGCCGGGTACTTCTTCGTATCATGACGCTTGATCGAAGATTGGCTCACCCATCCCCAGAACTGAGAATCCTGCATCAATCGCTGTAACTGGGTCGTTGCAATGGAAGTTCATAGGCTAGACTTTCAAAAGTGGAACGTTATTTTTATTGTTTGTTTAAAAACACAAGGCTTCAATTAGGGATTTTAGTTTGAAGGGGCTTCTCACCTCGATTTGTTTTTATTTCGTATTTGATACATTTAATCTTGTGTAAAATATTTTCAGGGACTTAAATAAGGGTGGTTTAGGGGTACAGACCTCACCTCCCCAATATGTTTTCCAGTCGGGACATCTTCTCCAGATTTGAAGTCTTAAATATTGGTCCACTCTTGTTTGTAACCGTGTACTTTCTCTATAGACTACATTTCAAAGCTGACAAAAGGATTTTTGTGCTACCGACTCGGGCTGATGTGGGGAGGGGGTGCAGCCATAGCTAAATTGGTGACGACTACAACATTTAGTTATTTATCCACAGATAAATTTCAATTAAGCAAAACTGCCGACAGACAGATAATCAAGCAGCGTCATCTAGACATGCCTTTGACGAAGGTATGCCTCAATGATGTAGCTGGAATATTTTATTGGTCGGGATTTTGGCCACCACTGACAGATCAAGTTTTATAACTACATCCCCCAATCGGTCATCTCCGCATCGCCGCTACTTTTCTCTAGAAATTCCATAGAATAATTAACCTGCGTCAATGGGCTGAAAGATATGTCAGATATTGTCTTTCACCTCAAATTCGTGGCAGACGTCGAGAAGCCGGAAATGATAGTTGATAATATGAATTTTTGATCGATTCTGTTTATGATGAATTCCTTCTTCTTAGAACAACCATCCAGTTTTATTTGTTTTCTCGTACATTTCAAGCTATCATTTTATAAACGCGTATCATTCGATCCCGAATGTTGGCCTTAGTGACCAGCCCGAAACTTTGATACAAGTTCTTTCAAATGCACATAAACGTTTTTGAACAACTATAACAAATAACAAATGCATTGTTAGCATCAATTTATGCGTTCAAAATATGGCAATATGGTGTCTGAAAAGAACAATAAAATACCTCTTGAAGAATTAAAAGTCTCATTGACAGATGGGACCGAAATTAACCCTTTACCCAACGTAACGTCAAAACCGACCAGCGCTATTCTCAAAAATCGCCAATTAATTTTCATTATTTTTTCTTTTTGTCTCAAAAACATAGGGTATGACTCCTTGTTGGAACGAGCTCGTCGAGCTCGTTCCAACGATTGATCATAACCTATGTTTTTGAGACAAAAAAATGAAAAAAATTAGTTATACAAGAATTTGTTTTGGAAGTGTCGTCTGCTTTTCATGTTAGGTAAAGGGTTACAATGGACGGCTACCATGTACCGAACAGACTAGCATATATCGCGCCGTATAAGACACACAACAATGAACACTTTTAAACCTTGTCATTTTCGAAGAGACCATTAGAGTCGGGGCGCGGTGGCTCAGCAGGCAGAGGTGCAGGCTGCAAGCCGAGAGGCCCTCGGTTCGAATCCCACCTGCGGCAATCGCGTTGTGTCCTTGGGCAAGACACTTCACCCCCATTTCCCACGTGCGGGCGCGGTGACGCTGAATACTAAGGCGTACTGCACGTCGATGGTGCACCTATCTTCAACCAATGCTAACCCTGCTTGTGTGGAGTTAGTACGTTGGGGAGCTGACAGTTGCTCGCCGTTGCTCGGTGGTTCTCTCCGGGTACTCCGGCTTCCTCCACCCGTAAAACTGTCGTGGTCATGATTAGCCATTGTGCAGAAATATGTGACCTTAAAACACCAATAAATAATAAATAAATAAATAAGAGAAATTAGAGTCTCACAAATTGGTTACATTAGAATGGTCTTATTCTGCAAGTTTCATGTTAAACAATGTACTTATTTGCTTATAAATTTTTAGCGATACTTGAAAGAACACCAATGGGGTAATGCGAAGACGGATGACTTGTGGAAAGCACTTGGGAACGTAAGTCATATCAATATTGTTTTGTTTGTTCGTTCGGGCGGGTATGTGTTCAAGCCAAAATGATCGATGTTATTCAGAAACTTGACAGCTGGAACCAGTTTATATTCCTTAGTTGGCTATACAGTCACTGTCCACGGTTGAACAATATTTCCACGGACGCAATAATATTAGATTCTAAACACTAATTATGGGAATAAGCATCAACAATTTAATTAATGAAGCTTTTACCGCCTTGAATTTGGGGTGATTTATACAGCCTGGTCACTTTCCACTGGGGGCAATATTTCCACAGACGTAAAAAATATTAAATTCCAAGCACTAATTATAGGAAATATCATCAAAAATTTAATTTAAGAAGCACCAGGTACAACTCCACGCTAAAAACTAAAGTGTTAAAAACTACACTTGAAGTGCTGTATTTAACACTAAGTGCTGAACTAGCACATTGTTCAAGTGTGGATATCCCAGAACATGACAGGTGTTACAATAATACCACTTGACAAGTGTAATGTCGCGACACTTAAAAGGAAACAACGCAGATGACACGGATCAGGCTCGAACTCTCGAGCCTGATCCGCGTCATCTACGTTGTGCCCTTTTAATTATGTACCCACCAAGCGCAAATCAAATTATGGACGATTCTGGAAGAACCACCAATGCTAGACACATGGGAAGTGTCATCCATACAAGTTTCAGATGTCTGACGATTGTAATGTCTAAGTGCTTAAAGCAATGCACTTCGAGTGTTAAAATCAAACCCTAGGAGTTAGAATAGGTTTAACACCTTCAACGTGTCAGTTTTAACACATTAGTTTTTAGTGTGTTCGTACTTCATTAATTATAATTTTGCTGATGATGATTTTTATTACTTGGAAAACGCATGCGTGGACATTACTTGCCCACGCGTGGATTACAAACGACCAGTCCATGGCGACTGTATTGTAGGTCGATAAAGCAAATCCCATATACATGATTTAAGATACCGTGTATGAAGCTACCTCCGCCCTTTCTCTGGTAGAATTTAATACAGACTAGCCAATTTAACTGGATGACATGCCAACTGAATACATCTTGTAAAATGTTTCATTGACAGGTGTATATGGTGTGCTAAGTATTTGTCCCCAAAATCCATTCTGGCCGCTGTGCTTTGTCCCACTTTACCTGCAAACCCATCTGTGTCTGTAGGAATTGAATCATTATTAGCACAAGTTGTTTTCTTCGGAAAGATTGAACAACTTTTTGTTCCCAAATCTCAGTTTGTCTGCTGCGATTTAATCCCCTGTGCCCGGAAAACCTATCGCATTCGAAGAAATTGAACCATTATGCTCACAAAATACATTGCGTTTGCAGATGTTGGATCATTTTGTCCGCGAAACCCACCATGTCCACAAGAACTGAACCATTTTTGTAGCTCACTTACAGAAAAATCTGATTGAACTCCAGTGAAGAAGTGAAGATCTGTCTGCATAATTGCATTGATGCGCCCTGGTGAATTGTTTGGAAACGTACTAGCTAAGATCGATATGGAAAATATTGTTTGGCCACTTTTTCTGTAGTGTTAGTAACGCCATTGTATCTTCCCCAACGTTATGCTTCAGTTTCCGCAAATACGTCAACGATTGGAGGGATGAGGATGGTGTTCCATTAGTTTTCGTGTCTGTCTGGTTGTTTTTGCGGATGTGTGGCGGAAGGGGCAAATTTATGCGCAAACAATGTGTTTTCTGAATTAAATGATCCTTCATTTTCAGAACAAATTCGTTGTGTGGATCAAATGCGAATATGATGGTTCACGTTTTGTTGAAGCTATTGGCTTTACAGACATGGAAACTCAGTCTAAGCGAAATCCATGGATTCAGTTGACAAAATTGTCCAATGTCCTCCCCAACATAGTTTTTGTAATATAATAATCGCATATATGTGGACGCTACGGACTTGGTGGATATGATGGTTCATTTTCTGAAGCAGAAGTTTGTATTAATTCTACAATGGCCCATATCAGTGCGGTTGCAATGGGTTATGAGATAATGGTTAATATTATTCTGCGAATGGTATTGGTTTGCACACACACTGATTCAATTCTGCAGTCACAATGTGTTTTGTGGGAAAATGTTTTTCAAATTCTGAGGCCTTAATAGATTTGGTAGACAAAATGGGACATCATCGACACAATCGACATTTTTGTCACTTTTAGCGGACGAAACCATTTGCGAACCAATGAAATGATGTAAACATAATGGTACTGCGCAGAGTTCCTATGCATAATTAATTGAAAACTTCCATATAAGACCTTCATGAAATCTGCAATTCTGCTGTATTTTCCTAACTGACACAAACTCAGTAGTGGAAAATGAAAAGAAAAAGGACTTTTTCTGCCCACCTGCTTTTGCAAAGAAGAATGGTGGAGTATTAAATCCTATTAATATTTTCTCAAACAATCGTAATACAACTTTTTAAGACTAAAACGTATGTTCCTAAGACAATCACCATATACGCTCATAAAAACAACCTTTCTGCAGTCAATTAAGCAGGCATAAACAAGTTAAAATTAGTCGAAACTATGCTATTTTTTACAGCGTGACGGCGCATGTCCAGCATACAGTTTCGTTGCGAGTAGAACGTCGTCTTTCACAAAACCAGATTTATACCCCAGACCAATACTACAAGTTGCGGGACGTTGATTTGTGGATACGGTGTCACAAGAGACGAAGTGAGAACAATATAAGGCGAGGCTTTAACCAAGCCTAATATTGTTCTCGCTGAGCCTGGTGTGACACTTTTCCCGCCAACCAACTGCCTGCTTTGAGACGCTTTGAACTGCAAACAAACCTTTTAAAGTGCTAATTAGCCAAATTCGGACAGCCATTTTGGCAATAAAAACCAACATGCAGAACAGTGTCAATTGATATACGGCACTGACAGTAATTCACAATTGACCATCATTGTCGGTGTATTTATCAGTCTTCGGTCACAGGTTACGGCGGTTGCTTGGTCAATCTGTTATTATCGGCTGGTGTAATAAGGATAATTTTTTTCTGCAGGTGCAGCTGCCTTTAACAAAGCCGTAAGAAGCTAAAAATACAATACACAATATACTAACATAATAAAACAGAGTGAAAATTCCAAACAGTACATCAAAATGTGCACAATACCGATACAAATAAATGAGGCTCAGAACCCAGGAACGTACAGTTAAAACTAGAAGTCCTGTCGCGATCTGTGCGCTTTTCTAGGCTTGCTTAATTGCTCGTATGAATTGCCCGCAATTGCCATATCGAATGGCACCCAAAGCACGGCAGGTGCTCCTGGTTACTCATAGCAAACACAGGCAATGTTTCTGCCAATGGACCTCCGGGTTACCCAGAAGTCCATTGGCTGAAGCATTGCTTGTGCACAGACCATATGTACAGAATTTGATGGCCTTACTATGGTCATAACGCGTTGATTAACGCACAGATCGACGTGCTATTTGTGCGCATTTGATGACAGGACTTTTAGTTTTAACTGTATGTTATTCATTCCAAGGGGGTGAGTTGTCGAATCGTTAATCTCGTATACATGTACTGTCAGCGTATTGGAAGGTTTTTAATTGATGGTACTCACTGAAAACTTAATATTGAATGTAATGTCATCGGCTTATAATCGAAACATTTACTATCGAAACAGTGAAATCCCAAACATAACTAAATAAACGCGAGGGAAAATTACGGGTTGATCAGAATTTACACTTACGCAGTTGAGGTTACATCCCTTGTATTGTACAGCGGACAAAATAAACATGGCGCATCAGCTTTGAATGTGATACATACATGCGTTATATTGCGTTTAGTTGGCGTACACGGAGTCAGGTGAGCCTTATCGGTAACAATATTGGATGAGGCCACGAAGCGCAGCGAAATGCGTATTGGGTGAGGTGTAGCCTCATCCATATTGTCAACACGTTGTCTGATATGACACAATATCCAACAGTTATCTATTTCATCAGTTCTGTTCCTGCCGAGGCTCATAGGACTGTGCATTCGTCTACAAAACGCCCTGTTATAACCGATGATGTCACAAAAAATCGACAATATTATAAATAATGTTAAAAACCTGATAATATTACAATCAACCGATAATGCTAATTTTTTTCTCAAAATTTTCTAACCGATAGTGTCATAAACACCTACCACAAATGTTATATTTTATTTTTCCGATAATGTTACAACTTCAGATTTGATTTTTGTATGATGGTCAGTGGTAGCTGAGACCAGCTGGGAGACCCTAGTTGTATCAGGGGCTCTTGGGACAAACAAAGTAGGCCAACCATGCATGATGTGGGCCGATGTAAGGAAATTTTGAAAATTGGTGCCACAAGAGACAAACGCAGGTATGTATTACTGAATAAAATATAACATATTCCCTTTTCGGGAGTGGGCGTTGCACCGTATAAATGGCAGAATTCCGAGAGCCACCCCGCTGATAACTTGATGCCCCAGTGGCGAATCAATCGTACAGACTATCGGATTGCCAGAATGCCTGATGATTTCCAATAATTTTTCAGACTGAAATATTTCTTTGGAAATCACCTCACATTCTGGCATTCAGATTGTCTGTCTGATCAATCACTATTGAGGCTATTGTCTGCATGTTGCGGCGATTCTGTCTTTTTCAGCTCATGACATGGCACCCCATCGCAAGTGGCATACTGACGCGTGTAGTGAAGGGTGTCACTATCGAGAAAGACCCTCTTGCAATTCCTGAAGTAGGAACTGAGCTGAAGAAGATTAGTAATTTGTAAATGAGCAATATAATGAGCTATGTGCTGATTTGCTCATTAGAATACTCATTTGCTCAATATGTTATACCCGTAACATAATACGTTGAGGCCAGTATATACAGTGGTATATAGTTTCTCAAAGCAAAATTTTGGGCCACAATTTGAATTCCTCCCAGTGTAAATTTCCAGGAGATGTGCAATATGCCGTAGGGAGAAGATTTCACTCTGGCGTCGTTCAACACAGACGCATGAATGTTTATTTTGTTGGGGGAGGGGCGACGAAATTTGGTCCGAATTTAAACAACAATGTGCCATGTTTTTGCTTAGATTTGTCTGAATATACTCTCTCCTTGACCTGGATGACTTGAAGATAGCTAAACATTTCCAGCTTTTAGGAGGGGGCTGCAATGTCACCAGACCTAACCCATCACTTCTCAGACCACCCCCGCCTTGTATGCCTATGTCATACGCGATGGGCGGCTGTACCCATGCTATTAAACCAGGATGTGTTTGGTATATTACCCCTATAATTTTCACCAATCAGTGGGAGGATGTATTCAAATTAATTTCCCCATCTTCTTGTTTCAACCCTACACTTAGATCTTGGATGCTTGTCATTAAGACAATCATTATTGGCGGCTAGTCTGCTGGGCTAAGTGGAGAAAACATTAATGGCGATGAAGGCACAGATGGTTAAATAACCCTTTGTCGTGGGATCGGTGTGGAGCCGTGCTAACGGCGGACTCTCTGAGAGCAACAACGCTAGATAACTTGTTAATACGGACGACCTGGGGCCTCTGCATGTTATGGGTTGAATGGATAGTATCGCTGTATCATGCTTGCAAGTACTCCAATAGCGATCAGTCAAGCAGACTATCGGAATGACGGAATGGGTAGCGAGTTCCAAAGAATTAATTCAGTTTGAAAACTTATCTTTGGAAATAACCCTGCATTTTGGAAATGCGATTGTCTGCACGTTTGGTTCGCCATTTGGCCACCAAGTTAAAGGCGGGAGCCTCATGAGATAGTTTTCAGAATCCATCCATTTATATGGTATTTTGTACAGTAATACATTCCTCTTGTTGGTTTCTTGGATTAAGTGAGTTTGCTTATTTTGACAGCACTTTCAATATTTCGTCACACAGTGCCCCAACATGCATGGTTGGCCAGGTCTATTTGTCCAAGAAACCCAATACAGGTTAAGAGCAGAGACTCCCAACGGTCTATCCTCGGCCCCCACTGACCATTTGAAAAAACCCAATTGTGAAATTGTAATGTTTTTTGCTTATTTGCTTTACAAAGTGAACAAGTTACACTTAAAAGTAGAAGTCCTGTCATGAAATGCGCACAACTAGCACGTCTATATGCGCGTTAATCTACGCGCTATGACCACAGTAAGGCTGTCAAAGTTTGTACACATGCCTGTGCACAAGCAATGTTTCAGCCAAAGGACCTCCGGGTAACCCGGAGGTCCATTGGCAGAAACATGGCCTGTGTTTGCTACGAGTAACCAGGAGAACCTGCCGTGATTTGGATGCCATTCGATATGGCAATTGCGCGCAATTCCTACGCGCAATTAAGCCTAGATAAGCGCACAGGTCATGACTGGACTTCTAGTTTTCTACATGCTACACTTCACTTGAAACGTCGTCTCTTTTTCAAGTTCAAGAGTGCCATAGAAACACGAAATGACGCTCATCATATCGTAAATAGCACATATTCTAACAAAGGCCGAGGGATTTTCCTTTAATATGTACCGCCTCGCGTAAACTATACTAAATCACCACAGAGTCTGTCGGTGGCTGGGTGGTATGCGTGAAAGTTTCGCTAGGCGGTTGATGCCGAAAAAACGCCTGTCGGTAGCCGAGGGGTGTGCGTGGTTTAATATAGTTTCGCTAGGCTGTTTGTGTCGACGGAAACTCTCTGGGCGACGGTTCGATCCCCTGCTATGGCACTTGCAGTTAGAATTTATCTGTGTAATTCGTGTGAGGTCATACGCAAAAATTATTTTTTGTAGATAGATGGTGCCGGGACAGTAAAAGATATTATGGACACGTGGACACTGCAGATGGGCCTGCCTTATATAAATGTTACATTTGAAGAACGGAACGGCCAAAACGTAGTTAAAATGGAGCAGACAAGATTTCTAGCGGATAAGAATATTAAATACGATGCAGCCGAGTCCCCTTTCAAGTATGTACTTTTGCACTAAACATAATTTCGTTTGATCACAATAACTCGACAAATCATATTGAAATATCAAACCAGAATCTAAGTCCACATAGAGGTATAATATTCTGACCACCCTCAGGGAACCTGGGGGGGGGGGGGCTTCAGACCCCCCCCCCCCCCCCCTATTTTTACCGGGTCTTGTTGTTTGTATGCATATATGTTAACACAACCAATAACTGGTGAAACAAGGGGCGGATCCATAGCCTCCCCATATTTTCGCCAGCTATGTTTCTCTCGTACTTGTTCAGTTTCGATAGATTTCAGATCATTCTTTGCAATAAGTGGTAGCAAACGCTAAAATATATACGGTGTGTTAAAAAATCGGTTAACTGAAATAGATCGCAATCTTACAGACAACAAGTATCAAATCCACCAACAGACAAGATAATCCACAGACAGTATAATTGCTGTTAACGTCTGGTAAAGCATACCGGGGAGGTCTATTTATCAGCTTTGGTCGTTACGACCAAAGCTGATAAATAGACCTCACCTGTATGCTTTACCGACGTTTTTAACGCTCTCAAAGTGTGAAATCTTTCAAATACATCTGAAAAATCTCAAATTATCCTCTCAGATGTATGGAAATGGGGTTTTGGGACCTGGAATTTAAATGTTCATACCGACCACCATTCACCGTCCGATCCAGCCCCGTCACTTTGAAAATCGTTCTGCCGCCCCTGACCCTGATAATAAAATGACATGTTCTGGCCAAACATCATTTCGTCATTCGTATGGAAGAATGCTAAAGCATTGCAGATAGCGCAGTGTTCCAATCAAGGAACGATGTAATTCTATTAATAACAACCGAAGATGCTGTCCAAAATTCTGAAAATAGCCGTAAATGCCAAGTCATCTAAGGCCATAACTCTTGCGAAAGGTTAGCGAACAAGTCCCATAAATAAAACTCGATATGCGCTTCCACCCAAAGACACCTGTGTCCAAATGTATTTTCGCTTGTTACAACTGGACTTATCAACCAACCCTCAAATCTCGATTAACCCTTTGAAAACTAGAGGCCGTTTTCCGACTAGCAACCTGATACGTCGTAGCGTCATTAAATAGGCCAGCTGTTCCCTAAATGTGTGGGGTAGACTAATCAATATTTTCAATGTGCAGCCCCGAGGCTGCACGTTGAAAAATATTGATTGGTCTGCCCCAAATTATGAATATGGACTCTTCTAATTACTGCCGTTGAACTGGCATGGAAGATACCACTAGAGTTCAAAGGGTTAAAGAAGATAATTCATCTAAGTGTAGCCCGCACAGTTGAATGTGCGTACTCGTTCGTCCAGGCTAGTTTATGATAACACTAAAATACGAATTATGGTGCCTGGATATTACAGATATAAATGACGACACGCACAAGTGGCTCGGCTGGCCCAAAGGGCGTTCAATCGATTGATCCCATCTTTTTTTGTTTTTCTGCTGCTAATCCAACTAACCCAATATAACCAGTTAGAAACATTACCAGTTTTTGGGTGAGGTCGCACCTCCTACTGTTCAAAATATGAACCTGGGTGTTCTGTAAGACTGACGAATATATCTTAACCCTTTACCCAACGTAACGGCCAAAACCGGCCAGCGCTATTCTCAAAAATCGCCAATTAATTTTTTAAATATTTTCATTTTTTGTCTCAAAAACATAGGTTATGACCCCTCGTTGGAACGAGCTCGTCGAGCTCGTTCCAACGAGGGGTCATAACCTATGTTTTTGAGACAAAAAATGAAAAAAATTAGTTATTCAAGAATTTTTTTTGCAAGTGTCGTCTGCTTTTCATGTTAGGTAAAGGGTTAAATAAACCTCATCGCCACTTCCTCGAGATTCTTTATTAGTGCTTTTAACTTGAATGAAATATATGTTCAGTGCAAAATTAAATACACCCCCTGTCCTCAATTTCTAAGCAGCAACAGAAGTGGTGTCTGTGCCCCTAGACACACGTGCAGACTAGCCCGTTGAGGGCAGCTCAGTGCAAAACAATTTGAACATGACGTCACTGACGTCAGTATGGAGCCATTGACGCCACTGTGACGTCATATATACGAAGGGTGCAAAGAGAAACAATAATTTTGTATATCTTGTTTTTACAGGGTAATTTGTTTTCATGAGCTCTAAAATATTAATCAGCAGGAATACTAATTACTATAATTGTCTAAAAGAGCAAAGTAAACAAAAGAAAGACAAATCGTCGACACCGAAAAATACTAGCTTTCAAAATATTTTGCATTTCTAAAACCAAATACCAGATGAAATTACAGAAATTCTCCTATGAGGGCAAGTTGAAAGCTTTTCAACTTACCGAGTACTAAACAATTAAATTTGCCTTGGGCAATTTCTCGAATGCCCCGAACCACCCCTCTCACCACCCATGACACATAGCGCTAAATCTAGTGAAATCTCGGAAAATTGTTAAAGATATTAGCAAAATAAAAAAAGCCAGTAAACGAGCATAAGGCGAATAAACACCAAATTGATAATGTAGAGTCGGAATATTTTGAACCTACAGCACGTCGGATTAACCCTTTACCCAACGCAGACGATTTCAAAATTTATTATTTTAAATATCATTTTTTAAAGTTTTTCGAAAAATTTCAACAAAACCATATCATGTGACCCCTCTTTGGAACGAGCTCACCGAGCTCGTTCCAAAGAGGGGTCACATGATATGGTTTTGTTGAAATTTTTCGAAAAAAAATTTTTTTTTCAGCTGCTGAATTTGCATATTACGCGGGCGGATGGGGGCGATTCGTTGGGTAAAGGGTTAAAGAAAAATGTGAACATCACCAAATTCAAATTGGACTTGTCCACTTTGTACAGTATAACAACACTCACGCAATTTATGTATTGACATTTTCAGTTATAAATGGTTCTTGGCAATAGATTATGTAACGTCTGAGTCTCCTACAACTACAGAGATGACATGGTTAAATAAAGGGAATGGTAAGTAGTTCAAGAATATTAATCATACCATGATTACCTATTGTACTATATATGACAAGCGTATGACATAAATTTTAGCTTTATACACCAACCGTGGTGAACACGCCAGCAATAGGATTTCAATAGTTAAATTTTATACCTACAGTAGAACTGCATCCAAGTTGACCTTTGGTGAAGTCGACGTGAATGCAAACTTGTCGAAATTTACCGCACGTCGCCTCGCGAAGAGTGAAATGAAACCGGCAGTTATCTATTTCGTTTTTAAATGGGTTTACCTCATAAGATGCCAAAAATTACCAAACATGCATTGTCTCATGTTGATAAAGCATCCATAACTCGAACTAGTCTGTTATTAAAAAATTTTCCGTTTCGTTTCGGTGATAAAATTGACAGCGGAAGTACCGTCCACCGATTCTCATGTAAACAAACACAGATTCGCACGTACATGTATGTACGTCTGCTGTTCAGTAAAGTCGAGGAAAAATAATAGCGACTCTTAATAATCTGACGGTCATGGTATAAATAAAATATACCCAAAGTAGTTTGGTGTACCAAATGTTCACCACTCGTGGTGAACATTTGGTACACCAAGCTACTATGGGTATATTCTATATTTATGCTTTTGTGAGTAACAAAATATGATATAATTGGTGTTATTTTAATTTCGTACTTGACAAGAGCGAAGCTCTGGCCTACGTTATACTAGCCGTGGATTCATCCTAATCCACACGTGGGAAGTGATCTCCAAGCATGCCTTTTTTTAAATCTTATTTGTTTTACACGGATTGGCGAACAAGTTATGCAACTTATATTAACGTCTCTCCTTGGCCCAATGGCGTAGGTGTGTGGGATGACCTTCATAGCGGCAACTTCGTGGCCTAGCTCTTCTCGAATACAACGAAGAGATCTTTAGCCTGCACGGAGTATGCCTCTCTCCGCACAGAGGACAGCCATTTTACGTCCCCACCCGATAGGACGATACGCTATGACAGCATCAACCCCACAACTGATGCTGACAGAGAGTGTTCGGACACCTCGAGAACTTTCCCCGACCGGGGATTGATCCCGGGACCTCTGGCATGAGAGACCAGCGCACTTATCCACTCGGCCACCACTCTTCCAAGCATGCCTTTACCATGTAATACAATCATCATCATCAAAATGTTAATTTATGAAGCACCGGGTTGAGCAAATAAAACTTTTTATTTTTCGCCTTTAGAGTTTATTATTCCTCAATGAAGCACCACAAACTTTCTACGTGTCATATAATGCGAAGTTAACTGCTTGTGAATGAGACATTTGATGGAGGTTCTACCCATGGCATATCGTCTATTCGGTTACGCAATAACCACATTGCCCACCATCATGAATACCAACCGTAGAGCACGCCAAAGTATTAGGTAGGTTCGTAGAATTGAGACCTAACAGTAGACCATCAGAGATACAGACCATCCATCCTATATCAGCGCACCGGACAACTAAACTTACCCACACGACACTTGATGAACTAGCATGTCATGCAACCGATACCACCCGTATGATAGTAAATTGTATCAGACGGGTTTACAGTTCTAACAACTGATAGTAGATCAACGAGGGTTCAGGTAGCTCCGTTCTTTATTGCCCATTACCGTACCAGAAAACCAAACATATACCATAACACAGCATCACCTAGCAATACGCACTACCAACTGCAACCACACGATAACAGAACACCTTCGATGGGCTTGGGGAACTAAGAGGAAAATAGATCAACAGTGGGGACAAACCATTCATCCTATACTACCACACTCGAAAACCGAACACACCCCCAGAACACCGCATAACCTAGCATTACGCACCACCCATATCACCAACGCAATGCAGTTTAACATTCGGAAGGTTAGTAACACTAATGGCTAACGACAAACCGTTTACACCATGTGTCCGATTGTTTATTGGAAATCAACTGCGCACGATGATGTCATGACGTCAGTGGCAACGCCTACCTCCAGGAGGAAAACACATTTTTCCCATCAGCCCTCTATCACACACCCATACTATATACACAGAGCCACGGATATACATAACAATACATACCATAGCATAATCTGCACGAAGTACGTATACCACACGCCGGATTCAGTTTTATTGGAACCGTAAATCTGCACCGCAAAACAGTTGCACTGGCAAAGCTCCGAGTACTAAGGGTTAAACACCTCCTACCACACTACTTGTATATTTGGAAGATTTTCTGGCATGACATATCTGAAAGAGCTCACCTAATTTGTTCATGGTCTAAATTTGGTTGGAAAATATATGTTTCTGGCAAATAATACTACTTTTCATATCTTTGGTAACGCAAGGTAATATTCTGTGACGTCGTGCTGCAGTGTTGCTTGTCGTTTTGACCTCTGATTCAGAGTCAGTTTGCTCACCGTGTTAAAGACAAGTTATTTAATTAGATGTCACACATGTATCGAGTTCTGGTGTGATGGACAGGTACTATAATTCACGTTGTCCCTTGTGCTCCCGGCTTCATAACCCTTTACCTAACATGAACAGCACACGGCACTTGCAAAAATTCATTTTTTTTTCTCAAAAACATAGGTTATTACCCTCATTCGACGAGCTCGTTCCAACGACGGGTCATAACATATGTTTTTGAGACAAAAAAATTAAAAAATAATGAAAATTAACCCTTTACCCAACGTAACGGTCAAAACCGGCCAGCGCTATTCTCAAAATTTGCCAAATAATTTTCATTATTTTTTAATTTTTTGTCTCAAAAACATAGGTTATGACCCCTCGTTGGAACGAGCTCGTCGAGCTCGTTCCAACGAGGGGTCATAACCTATGTTTTTGAGACAAAAAATTAAAAAAACTAGTTTTTCAAGAATTTTTATTCCAAGTGTCGTCTGCTTTTCATGTTAGGTAAAGGGTTAATTGGCGATATCTGAGAATGGCGCTGGCCGTTTTGGGGCGTCACTTTGGGTAAAGGGTTAATTAAACCCAACAAATTAAATCTCATTCTGTTATCTGTTCACGTCGCATTGATGTATTCATTCTTTCAGCACTACCAACCGATCGAGCAGTTCAAGTTTTATTTTTACCAATGTCGTGATGTTTTCATTCTTCGAGCACTGCAGACCGTTTTTTCTGATCGAGCAGTTCCAGTTTTATTTTCATAAATGACTTCATGTATTCATTATTCGAGCACTGCAGACCGCTTTTCCGGTCGAGCAGTTCAAGCATTATTATGATGAATGAGTCTCAACGATCTTATGGAATAGAACGATGAGTGCAGGTTGATAATATTACAGGATCCACCAAACAGATCTTACGTGGATACTGGCAAGGAAAAATATATCATTCTGTAAGAGCAGGGGTGGTAGGTCAATCACCGTATTGATTAATTTGTCTATGTAATACGTGTTTGTTTTTATTGTAGGCGAGCTCAGCGTCAATTTCAACCCACAAACGGATGGAAAGTGGATAAAACTTAACCATAAACAGTCTGGTTACTATAGAGTGAATTATCCAGATTTTATGTGGCGCCGATTAGTTTCTGTACTTCGGAATAATGGAATTCAGGTAAGAGACGATCTACAGTACGTGGAGAGTGGATTGTAACCAAATCATCCGCGGAGTGGAATTATCACCCACACTATACTTTAAAATTTTGTACATATCGACAAAAAACACCAGCAATGTTTCAGCCAATGGACCTCCGGGTTTAACCCGGAGGTCCATTGGCTGAAACTTTGCATGTGCTTGTTATCCTTTGCAACAAATTTGCAATTATTGCTTGGGTGTAATTTCCACTCTGCGGGTGATTTAGTGATAATACACTCTCCACGTACTGTACTTTCGGAAAAGAACGGAAATAAGATTTTCATAGAGGCAACATGTCATATTTCGAAAGCCATAAGGGTCAGGTGCAAAATAAATATAATAAGTCTTTCACACGACACAGAATGTCGTAAGAAGTGGATACACTGTAAACAATTACCATAATTCTACGGTTCACTGCTGTCAGATGACGGTCTCGAGGCCGTAGAAAAATCTGCGAATTTGATCCAATGAACGTATTTCTCCGTCACACTGTCCAATTACGCCGCACGGCGGTAAAAATGGTGAATTATGGGATCGGCCCTGCCATATGCCGCTCTGGAAGTCGCCATTTTAAAGAAAGACACCCGATACTTTTGAAGACGAACAACAACGTATTACTATCAATTTGTAAGTTTGTGGTCAAAGTGAATCATGTTTCTTACAATCTTGGACATGAATATCAAATAACGTCAATTTTTTATGCGTATAATTTAGGGCTGAAACGGTTGGCTCATTTCCATAACCGACTAACCGAGAGCTATAACCGGATAATATCCGGTTATCCGTGGCCATTATTTCACCGAATATGGGATCAAAACTATAGGAATTAGAAGCAGTATTCTCAAAGTATTCCGTAGTGTGCATACAAACGAACGTTGTCGATAACTCGACAACGTTCGTTTGTATACAGACTACGGAATTGTTTCTGCGATTACTCATTACTCACGGAAACTCCAGATCATTAACGAAGTCTTGAACATCAAAGTCGATTATTTTTCAATATACACAATGCGGCTTCGATGTGTAATCTTTCACAAAGGAGACGCGGCAGATTTACTACGTTTTAAACGTAGAATGACGATCACTATCGATATTTCGGATAACCGGTTGACGGTATTTCTAATTGGTTAGGTAGCTAACTGGTTTCAAACCGATTATCCGGTTAACCATTTCAGTACTAAGCGGGACCCGATTTTTGATTTTCGATTTTTATCCAAAACAATCACAGTTTAATATTTTTTTTCTTAATATTCTAATACCAACTCTTGTATGAGGCCCCTGTCCTTCCAAAAAGTCATCTTAAAATGTGGTACGGATATGGGAAATTCTGAAGCGATCTGGTCGCATTTTCGGGTGACGGTATTGACGTCGATGTCACAAAATAATTAAATGGCCGATTTTCTATTTTTTTGTTGTTGTAATTTTGTATATTATAGAGTTCTGTACCAACCACTATTGTAATAAAATTAATATGACAATACGCAAGGCGTAAGGAGGAACCTCACAGCATGTAACCACAGGAACTTGGAACCTAATTGGTATTGAGAAACAGCCAGTATTAAATAACACAATACACACACACACACACTCCTAATATAACAGAAACAGTGTTCCTGTGATGCAACATATTAAAATATTTCATTCTACAACCATTCCTTAGAAAACGAATTGATGCACTCGAATTTCTGCAATGGTGTAATTTCATCAATACATTTAGGTATCACAGTACGGAACTTGTTCCCATAGGCGACCATCGGGGGTAAAGCTAGGAGGTTTTTTCAATGGGGGAGAGGGGTGTAGAACTACTAAAATTCCAACTAGGGATGGATAATTTAATAGGGTGCCTCCCCTTCCCCGGAATGAGGGGTTATTTTTCAAAATGTTGACTCTGGGTGACTGTAGAGGCAGGTTTTAGCGCATTCGAGGAATATGTCCAAGCTGTTTAAAAGGCTGCAGGTAAATATCTACATACATTGAGCTTTTAAGACAGCAGAAAATTTCAACTTCTTGTAGTACTGTAGTCTATACCTGAAAACAGGCCCTATCAGCCTACCTGCAATGAAAGTGTCAATGGCACTGTAGCTTAACTTGACTGTGTGTAAAAGATGAAAAGAATAATGGTCACTGTTTATGAAATGATTATGAAATAAGACAAGAATTGTGATAATTGAGAATATGTTATTTTCGGTTCCCTACATGCTATGTTTTCAATATGAATAATTTGGGATGTAGACTATATTAAAGAATTGAAGCCTGGATCGATGTAGCCCTCACAGATAACGTATGTCAACCAAAGTTACAAAATTACAGTAAAATCATTGCAAAACAAGTGATCCTACCAAGTTGCAATGAAATCCTTTCATAAATATGACTCGTTGACATTGCTAAAGAAATCTGGGTCACGGGCCTGTCCGGTGGTCATGGTTGACCGATCGTGATCAAAATACGAGAGTCTCATCCTTACATCATACTGACCTATCCGCCCAACCTACAATGATATAGGTTTATAAATATGAACTATAGACTGTGCTAAACAAATCTAGGTCACGAGACTGTGGTTGTCGAGGGTGACCGATCATGGCCAAAATAGGACGTTCTCATCTAGACATTATACCGAGTCATCTTACCAATTCTCAATAAATCCCTTCATCAATGTAATCTGTAGACTGTGCTAAAAAAATCTAGGTAACGTTCTCCTGTGGCCATCATTGTTGACTTAACCCAACCAATATAGGACGTTCTCATCTAGACGTAAAACGGGGTCATCCTACCATGTTACAATGAAGTCTCTTCATAAATACAACCTGTAGACTTTGCTAATGTTTTTTGGGTTTCGACCATATCACGTCACGGCAGACCGGTCACGACCAAAAGGGGCGTTCTAATTTAGACATGGCCTCAAACCTGCATAATTTACCAAGTCGTTCTACCAAGTTACAATGAAATCCCTTCATAAATAGGACCTGTAGACTGTGTTACATGTTTTGTGGATTCGGGCCCGGGCAGCCATCACGGTTGACCGATTGAAGTTCTCATCTAGCCATTATACCGATTCATCGAACCATGTTACAATGAAATCCCTTCTTAAATATGACCTGTAGTCTATACTAAAGGTTTTCGGGTTTTGAGCTCCGGTAGCTGACGCGGTTGAACAGTTACGACCAAAGTGGCCGTTCTTATCTAGACATTATCGGGAGTCATCCTACCATGTTACAATGAAATCCCATCATAAATACGACCTGTAGACTGTGCTAAAGGTTTTCGGACTTTGGGCACCTGTATCCGCCACAGTTAGCCGATTGCGACCAAAAGGGGACATTCTCATCTAAACCTTGTACATAGTCATCCTACCAAGTTACAATGAAATCCATCCATTGAAACGACCTATAGACTGTGCTAAAGGTTTTCGGGTTTGGGACTAGGGCAACCGTCACGGTTGACACATCGCGACCAAATAGGGAAGTTCTCATCTAGACATCAAACAGAATCATCCTACCAAGTTACAATGAAATTCCCCCATATTAAATATAACCTGTAGACTGTGCTCAAAGTTTTCAGCTTTTGGGCTTGGGCAGCCATCGCAGTTGACAGATCCTGACCAAAATGGGACGTTCTCATCTAGACATTACACAGAGACATCCTATCAAGTTACAATGAAATCCCTTTATAATTATGACCTGTAAACTGGGCTAAGTGTTTTGGGGTTTTGGGCTTGGGCAGCCATTATGATTGATCGATCGCGACCAAAAGAGGATGTTTCATCTCGATATGACCTCACACCTGCATATGAAATTTCGTGATGATCGGACAAGAACTGTGGGGTATAAGCTGGGCTAAATGAAAATGTGGACAGACTGATAGACTTCCGCATGCATGATGACAATAGCTTATCTTGACTTTGTCTTATCATAAGAAAATCAAATCCATTGATATTTGTTCAAGTTAGTGCTGACAAGCTGAAAACAGGCAAAAGCAAGAGGGGGCCATATCCCAGGGCGTACTCCAACGGTGCATACTGCCAATCAATGACCAGAGAAGAAATAAGCCACGATCCAACCCTCCCCTGCCCTTCCCTTACAAAGATATAATGCCACAAGTGGGAAGGTGATTTGCAGGTATTTTCTTTGTTTTACAGCAGTGACATGACTCATTTGAAAGCCTTTCCCATAAACAATTTTTATTCCAAATTTCATTGAAATCTGAGAAGTAATTTTCAAGTAACAATGCAAACAGATATCGGAGTGCAGATGGACAGATATAGGGACGAACATATGGATAGATTTCAATGCAAGAGGTTGTACCAGGGGTGCTGACATACCAGTTTCAAGGATAAGGAGGCTGTGTTAGATAACAGACAAAATCTCTCACCCAATGGACCCCGCAACAAATCTCAAGGCAAACATTTTTTGTGTAAAATCCTTGAAGTGTTCAGAAACCCATTTTTGAACTCAAAACACCAGAGTAACTCTACAGGGTTATACAATTTTACGAATGGCATTCTGAGCATGGCATATGCACATGCCATGCACCCCCACCTCCCACTCCCCTTCTCTGAAAATGCTAAGATGGACATATTTTCAACACTAGGCATACACACATGAGTGGTTTATTGTCATTGTTCTACAGCATATAGAAATCCAACCCTGTAGAAATTGTGAGATCAAAGTACACCTGTTACTAATAGTTTGTGTCAATCTGATCATCGACATGTGAGATGCGAAATTATTGTCTTTGTTTTGCAGCAACATTAATTCCGCCAACCCAGTGGTAACTGTAAAGGCCAGAAACACCTGTGACTGAAGTCTAGTGACAATTGCACTATCCACATAAGAGATAGAGAACAAAGATATAATGCCGCATGTAGGGATGTGATTTGCAAAAATCTTCTTTATTTTACTACAGGGATGTGACTCATTTGAAGGCCTTTCCCATAAACAATCTTCATTCCAAATTTTATTGAAATCTGATAACCCAAACCTGAAAAATCAGGCGAACAGACAAAAAACTAGTTATTTTAGGAGACAAACGGCAAATTGTCAAAGTTAAAAAGCGGGATAAGTCTGAAAAGTGAAAAGTAATAAATATGATTAGAGACCAATTTGAAAGCCTTTCTCATAAGCAATCTTTATTCGAAATTTCGTTGAGATCCGATAATCCAAACCTGAGATATGAGGCGAACAGACAAAAAACAGGCTATTTTGTGAATTTAAAGGGCCATAACTCACAGAAAAAATCAACAACAAAACAGTTGGTACTCCTTAAAGATCTTACGAGTATGATAGTGAACATCTTAATGAAATTTCATCGAAATCTGAACAGTAATGTTCAAGTTATAATGCGAGCAGGCATCTGAGTGTGGACGCACAGACGTACGCACAGATGTATGGGTGGACACACAGACTCACGGATAGACGCAACCCAGTATACTCATTCTTTTTAATCAAAAGTGGGGGTATAACTAACTGAGGGCAAGTATGTCAGCACCATAACAGTTTCCGAACTACTCCTTCAGATCATTGCTAAAGCCTAACATACCAAATTTTGACGAAATATATTGATATTTGTTCAGGTTGTCATGCTAATGAGCTGACACAGGCACAAATTAACTAACTGAGACCCATAACTCCACTCAGTATGGCCGAACTGTACCAATTTTCAAACTCCTTCAAAACATTATTATGAAAGTCTCACCAACCAAATATTGACCAAATCCTGTGATAATTGTGCCGGTCACAGCGCTGGCGAGCTGAAAACGGGGGACAAATAGCTAATTAAGGGCTATAACTCTGCTCAGTATGGCCAAACGGTACCAGTTTCCAAACCCATTCAAGATATTTTTATGAAAGACTCACATTCCAAGCATTGACAAAATCTATTGATATTTGCTGAAGTCATCACACCGCAGAGCTGAAAACAGGAAAAAATCAACAAATTAAGGGCTATAACTCTGCTCAGTATAGCCGAAACGTACGTATTTTTTAACTCAATGAAGACATCAAGAAAGTCTCACCTCCCAATACTGAATCAGATATTTTGCTATTTGTTACAAGTTATTGTGCAGACAATTTGAAAACAGGCAAATATTAACGAATTAAGGGTCATAACTCTGTTTTGTGACATTTTCTCGATTATTCTAGGAATATGAAATTGATTTCTATTAAAAACTGGGGAGTATTTAGAGGTGCAGGCTGCAAGCCGAGAGATCCTCAAGCGAATCCCACCTGCGTCAACCGCTTTGTGTCCTTGGACAAGACACTTCATCCCCATTGTACACATGATTGCATTGTGTCCTCAGGCGTACTGCATGTCGATGGTGCTCTTGTCTTCAACCAATGCGATCCCAGCTTGTGTGGTGTTTGTATGTTAGGGGGCCTGACAGTTGCTTGTCATTGCTTGGTGGTTCTCTCTGGATTCCTCCGCCTGTAAAGCTGTCAGACACATGGTGACCCTGGCTGTTGAAATTGACGTTAAACTCCAATAAATAAATCATTAAGAATCACTCCTATTCTGGAGGACGGTTTGGGGCAAATTGCCAGAGGACGGTTTGGGTTAGATTAGTACTGATTAGCAACCGGTTTGGGTAAAATTGTTGGAGGCCAGTTTGGATGCAATTCTCACACTCAGTAACAGATGCGAAATGTTAATCACTATAGAACACATCGAATGTGGATTACTGTAGAGATAATTGCTCGACATATATTATTTTTTTAGGAGTAAAAACGAATATCGTAGCATATCTAAAATATCCTAACTCATATGTATTGCATTTCTTTCGGACGAATCTTTCATGGGCCGAGTTTACCCCAGGCAAATCTTTCTCCTGTTCCAGAATAAAGATGACATGTCATTTTCGGTGGCGTTACATATCTAAAAAGGTTATTATTTTCCATTTTTCAGTATTCGAAACTACGAAGCATTGTTCACAAATACAGATGACACAGAAAAGTAACAAATTATTAATTTGTTTTGATTTCTGACGGGACCGAGTGTAACCAGTGTTGTTTCACTTTTTTTCAAGATAATTTTTCCTTACTTTTACAACACCGTAACACCGTAACACTTGGATAATTCGAAACGAGCGTTTCTATTCGTTTTTGATAGTTCCCGATCTACATGTCCATGTATATCTGTAAACAATCGCACCAGTATAACAACAAGTATAAGTTATATATGCGGTTTTCCGATTAAAGTTATCATTCGCCGACAAGTTGCAACGAAATCAGGAGAGTTCGATCTGAAATAACGAGATTATCAGCTGAGCGTATTGACAAACCCCCAGAAGGACAGAATTCGAGTGATGTGAAGATATGTTTGATTGTTGATTATCAGCCCAAAATTCCCAGAGGGGGTAGGCCAATTGCAACTGAATGGGCAATTCGACACCGGATGTCACGTGGCTTTTCCACTGAAATGTACTGTCCAATTCAAAAAATAACAATGAGGGCTATTGAGAATTTTGTTATGGAACGCGACCCGCTTGGGGTGCCTATTACAACAGCGGTTGTTGCAAAAGTTTTCACCGATCGCTATTGTAGTAAACTTATTAGCTCACTGAATGGAGCTTAACTTATCACTTGCCGTCCGTCGTCGTCCGTCGTCTTTGTCCGTGTGAACTTTACATTATCGACTTCTCCTCACAAACTACTGGACCAAATTTGGTGTGCATGTCCCTTATCATATGTCAATTCAAGTTTGTACAAATAAACTTGCCGCGCCCACAGGGTGCACGAGAAGGGGCATAACTGTGATAGCACACAAACTTTTTTCCCAAAACTTAAAAAAATCTTCTTCTTCATATCCACCAGTCAGAATCTTTTCTTATTTATTATACAACACCTCTGGGGGGGGGGGGGGGGGGGGGGTGATTCAAGATGTTCAAATCGAGTTCATGGGTTAAAATTTCGCTCTCTATTGGAGCCCAAAACTTAACTTGGTGCAATTTGAGGACATTTTGGTATACAATATCTCTAGGGAGGTCAGATTCATATTTGTGCAAATCGAGTCGCTGGGTTAATATTTGGGCTCCCTATGGGATCCCAAATTTTAACTTTGTGCAATACGTGGAATATTCTTTAAAAATCTTCTTCAGATTCACCAGTCAGAATCCTTTCTCATTTGGTATACATCATCTCTAGGGAAGGGGGGGGGGGGGGGGGGGGCAGGTTCAAGTTTGTTCAAATCGAGTTTCTCAGTTAATATTTGGGTTCCCTATGGAGCCCGAATTTTAACTTAGTGCTTTATGAGAAAATTTCTTTCAAAATCTTCGTTTTCAGATCCACCAGTCAGAATCCTTTAACATTTGGTATACATCATCTCTATGAGGGGTCAGAATCAAGTTTGTTCAAATCGGGTCCCTGAGTTGAAAATATTTGGTCTGATTCGGACTTTTTGACCATAATTCAAAAACAAAATTTGTTTTGATTTTGAATAATCAATTTTGAGACTAAAAACCCGCCAAATTGTTAGCCTGGAAATTTTGGGTTCGGTTCGGACTCCGACATTTTGGACCAAAATTCAGAATTTTGGGGAGATTTTTTATGCGTTTTGTTAAATTTTGAGACGAAAATAAATTTTACCCTGAAAATTTTGGGTCCGGTTCCGACTAGGAAATTTTGGACCAAAATTCGGAAAAGAAATTTTGTTTTTTTCTGCGTTCTGTTCAATTTCGAGATGAAAAAAAAAAAAATTAGCCTGAAAATTTTGGGTCAGGTTCGGACTGAAATTTTGGACCAAAATTCGGACATTTTTTTGATTTTTATGCATTTTGTTCAATTTTGAAACGGAAAAAAAAAATTTATAGCCTGAAAATTTTGGGTCCTGTGCCAACTTTTTTTTTTAAATCTTCTGTAGACACTGTAGTCAGAATGCTTTCATATTTGATATACAACATCTATTGGAGGGTTAGATTCAAGTTTGTTCAATCCTAGTACCTGGGTTGATATTTGGGCTCCCCACGGGAGCCGAAATTTTAACTTAATACAATATAAGGAAATTTCTATAAAAATCTTCTTCAGATCCACCAGTCAGAATCCTTTCATATTTGGTATACAACATCTCTTGGAGGGTAAGACTGAAGTTTGTTCAGATCAGGTCCCTGAGTTATTGACAAAATCTATTGATATTTGCTGAAGTCATCACACCGCAGAGCTGAAAACAGGAAAAAATCAACAAATTAAGGGCTATAACTCTGCTCAGTATAGCCGAAACGTACGTATTTTTTAACTCAATGAAGACATCAAGAAAGTCTCACCTCCCAATACTGAATCAGATATTTTGCTATTTGTTACAAGTTATTGTGCAGACAATTTGAAAACAGGCAAATATTAACGAATTAAGGGTCATAACTCTGTTTTGTGACATTTTCTCGATTATTCTAGGAATATGAAATTGATTTCTATTAAAAACTGGGGAGTATTTAGAGGTGCAGGCTGCAAGCCGAGAGATCCTCAAGCGAATCCCACCTGCGTCAACCGCTTTGTGTCCTTGGACAAGACACTTCATCCCCATTGTACACATGATTGCATTGTGTCCTCAGGCGTACTGCATGTCGATGGTGCTCTTGTCTTCAACCAATGCGATCCCAGCTTGTGTGGTGTTTGTATGTTAGGGGGCCTGACAGTTGCTTGTCATTGCTTGGTGGTTCTCTCTGGATTCCTCCGCCTGTAAAGCTGTCAGACACATGGTGACCCTGGCTGTTGAAATTGACGTTAAACTCCAATAAATAAATCATTAAGAATCACTCCTATTCTGGAGGACGGTTTGGGGCAAATTGCCAGAGGACGGTTTGGGTTAGATTAGTACTGATTAGCAACCGGTTTGGGTAAAATTGTTGGAGGCCAGTTTGGATGCAATTCTCACACTCAGTAACAGATGCGAAATGTTAATCACTATAGAACACATCGAATGTGGATTACTGTAGAGATAATTGCTCGACATATATTATTTTTTTAGGAGTAAAAACGAATATCGTAGCATATCTAAAATATCCTAACTCATATGTATTGCATTTCTTTCGGACGAATCTTTCATGGGCCGAGTTTACCCCAGGCAAATCTTTCTCCTGTTCCAGAATAAAGATGACATGTCATTTTCGGTGGCGTTACATATCTAAAAAGGTTATTATTTTCCATTTTTCAGTATTCGAAACTACGAAGCATTGTTCACAAATACAGATGACACAGAAAAGTAACAAATTATTAATTTGTTTTGATTTCTGACGGGACCGAGTGTAACCAGTGTTGTTTCACTTTTTTTCAAGATAATTTTTCCTTACTTTTACAACACCGTAACACCGTAACACTTGGATAATTCGAAACGAGCGTTTCTATTCGTTTTTGATAGTTCCCGATCTACATGTCCATGTATATCTGTAAACAATCGCACCAGTATAACAACAAGTATAAGTTATATATGCGGTTTTCCGATTAAAGTTATCATTCGCCGACAAGTTGCAACGAAATCAGGAGAGTTCGATCTGAAATAACGAGATTATCAGCTGAGCGTATTGACAAACCCCCAGAAGGACAGAATTCGAGTGATGTGAAGATATGTTTGATTGTTGATTATCAGCCCAAAATTCCCAGAGGGGGTAGGCCAATTGCAACTGAATGGGCAATTCGACACCGGATGTCACGTGGCTTTTCCACTGAAATGTACTGTCCAATTCAAAAAATAACAATGAGGGCTATTGAGAATTTTGTTATGGAACGCGACCCGCTTGGGGTGCCTATTACAACAGCGGTTGTTGCAAAAGTTTTCACCGATCGCTATTGTAGTAAACTTATTAGCTCACTGAATGGAGCTTAACTTATCACTTGCCGTCCGTCGTCGTCCGTCGTCTTTGTCCGTGTGAACTTTACATTATCGACTTCTCCTCACAAACTACTGGACCAAATTTGGTGTGCATGTCCCTTATCATATGTCAATTCAAGTTTGTACAAATAAACTTGCCGCGCCCACAGGGTGCACGAGAAGGGGCATAACTGTGATAGCACACAAACTTTTTTCCCAAAACTTAAAAAAATCTTCTTCTTCATATCCACCAGTCAGAATCTTTTCTTATTTATTATACAACACCTCTGGGGGGGGGGGGGGGGGGGGGGTGATTCAAGATGTTCAAATCGAGTTCATGGGTTAAAATTTCGCTCTCTATTGGAGCCCAAAACTTAACTTGGTGCAATTTGAGGACATTTTGGTATACAATATCTCTAGGGAGGTCAGATTCATATTTGTGCAAATCGAGTCGCTGGGTTAATATTTGGGCTCCCTATGGGATCCCAAATTTTAACTTTGTGCAATACGTGGAATATTCTTTAAAAATCTTCTTCAGATTCACCAGTCAGAATCCTTTCTCATTTGGTATACATCATCTCTAGGGAAGGGGGGGGGGGCAGGTTCAAGTTTGTTCAAATCGAGTTTCTCAGTTAATATTTGGGTTCCCTATGGAGCCCGAATTTTAACTTAGTGCTTTATGAGAAAATTTCTTTCAAAATCTTCGTTTTCAGATCCACCAGTCAGAATCCTTTAACATTTGGTATACATCATCTCTATGAGGGGTCAGAATCAAGTTTGTTCAAATCGGGTCCCTGAGTTGAAAATATTTGGTCTGATTCGGACTTTTTGACCATAATTCAAAAACAAAATTTGTTTTGATTTTGAATAATCAATTTTGAGACTAAAAACCCGCCAAATTGTTAGCCTGGAAATTTTGGGTTCGGTTCGGACTCCGACATTTTGGACCAAAATTCAGAATTTTGGGGAGATTTTTTATGCGTTTTGTTAAATTTTGAGACGAAAATAAATTTTACCCTGAAAATTTTGGGTCCGGTTCCGACTAGGAAATTTTGGACCAAAATTCGGAAAAGAAATTTTGTTTTTTTCTGCGTTCTGTTCAATTTCGAGATGAAAAAAAAAAAAATTAGCCTGAAAATTTTGGGTCAGGTTCGGACTGAAATTTTGGACCAAAATTCGGACATTTTTTTGATTTTTATGCATTTTGTTCAATTTTGAAACGGAAAAAAAAAATTTATAGCCTGAAAATTTTGGGTCCTGTGCCAACTTTTTTTTTTAAATCTTCTGTAGACACTGTAGTCAGAATGCTTTCATATTTGATATACAACATCTATTGGAGGGTTAGATTCAAGTTTGTTCAATCCTAGTACCTGGGTTGATATTTGGGCTCCCCACGGGAGCCGAAATTTTAACTTAATACAATATAAGGAAATTTCTATAAAAATCTTCTTCAGATCCACCAGTCAGAATCCTTTCATATTTGGTATACAACATCTCTTGGAGGGTAAGACTGAAGTTTGTTCAGATCAGGTCCCTGAGTTATTAATTTGGGCTACCTATGGGAGCCTGAATATTAACTAAGCGCAATATGAGGGAATTTCTTTTAAAATCTTATTATTCAGATCCACCAATCAGAATCTTTTCATTTTTAGTATACAACATCTTTAGGTGGGTTGGTCAGATTCAAGTTTATTCAAATCGGGACACCTGGTTAATATTTTGGCTCCCTATTTGAGCCCAAAGTTTACCTTAGTGCAATGTGAGGTGATTTCTTGAAAAACCTTCTTCATATCCACCAGTCAGAATTCTTTCCTATTTGGTATATGACATCTCAAGGGGGATCAGATTCAAGTTTGTTCAATTTGAGTCCTTGGCTTAATATTTGGGCTCTATGGGCAGGGGTGGGGTGGGGGTGGCAGGGGCGCATGTTAGATTCAGGTTAGTTCAAATCCATTCCTTAGTGTTTTTCCATAAAATTTGCCACTCATGACTTCATTCCATTGTAGTGTTGATGAATCATGTCTAACTGAATGTGATCCCAAATACTTCTTTGAACAACTTTGGCCGCTGAGCGATTAAGGCCCTTTGGGTCCTCTTGTTACGATAGCGGTTGATGCAAACGTTTTCACGTACTGCTATTGTAATAAACTTATTACAATAGCGGGGAATTCAAACTTTTACCTCAACCGCTATTGTAATGAACTTATTACACGGAAACTAGTAACGCTGTATCAACTTTTCAATCTCTGCACTTTCTTTTTTGTTAATAATAACTAAAATAGGTTGTACAGTACGTGGAGAGTGGATTGTAACAAAATCACCCCCGGGGTGGTGTTATCACCCAAATTATCACTTTGAATTCTGTACATATGGACAACCAACACAAGCAATGTTTCAACCAATGGACCTCCGGGTTTCACCCGGAGGTCCATTGGCTGGAACTTTGGTTGTGCTTGTTATGCTTTGCATCAAATTTGCAATTATTGCTTGGGTGGAATCTCCACGCCGCGGGTGATTTAGTGATAATACACTATGCACGTACTGTATATATCAATTTGCATTGTCACAAAAAAAAATGTGCACATCATCAGCATACATTCATATTGCGCAGGCATCAGACATCTTCAGAAAGCGATTGGTATTTGCGGGGGCCAGACACTTGAAAGCTTTCCAGAAAATTTTCGTTGAGCATTGTCTTTCCGCAGCAACAATTGCCCCCTCCCCTCCCTCTTTCCCCCTCCCTCCCTCCCTCTCTCCCATTGACAATGGTGGTCGTTTGGACTTTTCTGTATGTGACCAGTTAGCGTTCTTGCAATTCAGTTGTATAGAAATCAACGTGCCAAACACACACTCCTATTCAAAGCTAACCCTTTCTCCTATCGCACATCACAACATTGATTAGGTGATGTAGACGTTAGTATTACTGAAGATGGCGACTTGTAGTAGAATACTGATCAGGCGTGGTTTTGCATTATTAAGTGTTCCATTTCACAAACAAAAATGAAATGATAACCTTTAACAATTACAAAAGCTGGCATTTCATAGCAACACTTTTGACGTCTTAATAATAAAGTATACTATTGATATTACACAGTCGTGATGTATTACAAATGTGAACAGTATTGCAATAAATCGCTTCCATAAGTGACGTTTTTTTAAAAAGACTTCTTATTAATTTGACAGGAAGAAACTGACCGCTCAGGCTTGATCAGCGACGTGTTCAATTTAGCACGAGCCGGATATATTCAATACGATGTGGCGCTCGATGTATCTCAATACCTGAACCAAGAACACAGTTACCTTCCATGGAAAAGTGCAAAGGACGACTTGTTATATATTAGTTCAATGTTATATGGCGGCGTTGAATATGCAGACTGGATGGTAGGTACTTACTGTTGTTCATAATATCAGCTATAACAGTTTCGAAAGGAAATTAATTTAGATTGATTTAACCATTTCAAGACGGCGTGCATAAAGTTTTGCGTGAAGAAAAATTTGTGAGTGGGCGAGCAGACGATATAAAGAGCAAAAACTCTCGAAAGCGAGGCTCCGTAATAATTTAACCCAACTGCTCGACAGAGTTGTTGGATTAAATTATTATTGAACCTCCCAACACACTATAATGGTTTCGCCCATTTCGCCGCTGACAATATTGACAGAAATGATAATTTCCAGGGCGCCGGTGTTGAAAGGGTTGATGTAGGGACAGAATATCTCTCCAGGCCATTATCACGCCCTTTCGATGTTAAAACACTCTCAGAGGTGACGGAACTATTTATGTCTAAATTTAGATTACAATATTCCCAACTTCAATAAATCCGGTACTGAGAAAGAAAATGCGGCGACATATGCGATTGGGGTAACGTCAAATTTAAATGAAGACAGCAAACTGGTTTGTCCTTCAGTGGATCAGTATTGCAGCACATTTTGCGTATAGCAATCACGGAAAGTGCGGCAATTTTTGTTCACAGCGGTGAACAACTCTTGTGGTGTTCGACCTCTGAAGTGAGAAAAATACAGCACAGCCGCCTTGGACTGTTCACTTTCCACGGGTTCGCAATATTTCCACGGACGCAATAATATAATACTCAAAACACTAATTATAGGAATAATCATCAAAAATGTAATTAATGAAGCACTGGGTAAAATCCGGTATTTAGTTAATTAAAATTTTGCTGATGATAATGTTTTTAACCTGGAAAACGCATGCGTTGACAGAGAAATGAAATGGTGCATTGGGAGTTGTTCATTTATAAACTTTTTTACATACATGTACAGAAAACAATCCGCTGTGATATTTAATCGTGATTCACTAGTTATTTACTTTTGAGTCAGAAAGAAAGGATATTACGCAAAATACCTAACAGGCAGGGCTAGGAGCAGTTAACGTTTCAAACCTTAACGTGTTAAATTATATTAACAACGTTAAAAACATTTAACCAAGTTAATAACGTTTAACCGTGAAGATTATAATTGTATAATATGTAGCATTGCGTCGTTATCTTGTGTTTATCTTAGCCGGATCGCGCGTGCCGATGACGTCGAATGTTACGCCATTTGACGAAATTGAGAACACGAATAATTTAGATGTCCGTAGCCCTCCTACCAACGTTAGCGAAGTTGGTCCGCCGATATGTGACGATACAGTAATATCAGCCTCGTCCGAATGCCTATTTTCCATGTGAGGACTGGTATTCGAGTAACGGTGGATGTCTCTTTCTAAGGATACGGCCGCAGCGATTGTATTCTTAAATGAAAACATCGCTAAATGTTAGAATTTATGATAACCTGAGAGAACTATCTTAACTACTCATTCCCTGAGTTCCAATGTGTTCTATGTTTCAGTGGACACATAGAACACACTGGTACTCAAGAGACGAACAGTGGAACTGTGTGTAAGTTCAATTATATTCAAATTCAAATCAATAAAAATGGCCGAAGTTATTAAAATTTTGTTCATGTTAACATTTAACGTCATTTAACTCGTTAAAGCAGAATTATTTAACACGTTAACGTGTTAAGGGAAATTTTAACTCCTTCCAGTTCTGCTAACAGGGGATATATTGTCAAGAATAGGGCACGATTCCTAATTTAAAAAAAAAGTGCTCTCTGCTAGGGAATGGCATTTGATCTTGATGACTAGATAGCAAGAGATGAATGCTGGAGTGAGAGAAGCAGAAAAGGTCCCGATATTTGAAGCAAAAATGGCATTCGTGGAAGTTTCGGGGAAGTTGTTGAGTTGATTTGGGTAATTAGATACACTATTGTCGAATCGAATGCCCCGTTTGGAGACCTCTCGGTAATATATTAGTGGTATTATAGAGCTGTGTACCAACCAGGGGTGGCTACCCCCCCCCCCCCCCCCCCCCCCGCAAAAAAACAAAAACTAAAAAACAGCAGAATTTTAGAGAAAGGAAACATGGAAAATTTATAAATCGAACGGAAACCGAGAAATAATGAAGTTGAAGGTCAATGTGACCCTGACCTTTTGCACAATGACACTAAAATAAATAGCGTTCTTCCCCCCATGATACCCAGACTATGATTGTGTCAAATTAGGTTTGAGTGCGGAAAGCATGAAAATGTGTCAGTTATTGGTCACTGTGCCTTGAACTTTGGCAAAGTGATCTACAAATACGCAGTGTTCTTCCTTTCGACATACCTATCCCGCATGTCAAGTTTGATTTCGTTCAAGATAGCAGGACGTTAATTAGAGAGCGAAAACTAGAAACATGTGCAGTTAAAGGTTATTGTGCCCTCGGCCTTTGGAACAATGATCCAGACATAAATAGGTGTCTTCCACCTACCACACCGAATCCATATGTCAAGTTTGGTTTCTATCGGCCTGGTGGAACTTAATTAGAGAACAATATATATGTGCAAGTTAAAGGTCACTGTGACACAATGGCTCCAGAATAGAGTTCTTCCATTCGTCAAATTTGGTTTGGTCGTATCAGCGGAATTTTACTAAGAGAGCAGAAACCATCTCCAGGAAAATTATCGGATTCAAGGTCGCTGTAACCTTGTCCTTTCGTACAGTGGCACCCAAAATGTGTAGGTGTTTTACTCTCATTTTACTCTCATTTTACCAAACCAAATGTCAAGTTTGGTTTTGATTGGCCAAGCAGCACAGTAATTAATGAGCACAAACTAACTTCGTCAACAGACGGAGGGACGAAGAGACGGACGGTCAACGCCACAGCTATATCTCCCAGAAATATTTTCTGGGGCATAAATCCTTAAAATGTACACTTACAAGGTTGAATTCAACTAAAACGATCAGTGCATCAGCTGTTTGGCGGAGGGGGGGGGGGGGGGGGTGGTCTAGTCCGTTTTCAAGCTCCCTCGCGCAAATAAACTTCGCTGCTTCAGGTTTTATGTCAGAAATCACACAAACTCAGGTACTATCGACCGATAGAACATGAAAAGGAACGTTCTAATATTACAGTATAACCAGTGTGTTTAATGTCTACATTAGAAAAGAGCTTGCACACCTCGATTCACCCACAGTAACGTAAAAATAACAACAAAAAACAGTCTCGTGAGAATACCATTTGTGATAAGATTTACATTGATGTAATTGCAGAGGCCACTTTAAATGTGCATATGCCAGGCTCCCTCTGGCATAAAAATAAAAAAAAATGCAAACATCGATATATTTAGTTTAGTATATGTTTCGACCATTTTAACGATGGTTTGTAAAATTGCATTTAGATATTTTGAAAAGTTCCACTAGCCTATACACTACGTCCTTAATCATATTAAGAGCACTTGGCAAAAGGGGTATATCTGTTTAAAAAGTATATCTGAAGATTCTTACGGGCCCGGCAACAAACACATGTACACCTCGTACAGTACGTGGAGAGTGTATTATCACTAAATCACCCGCAGATTGGAGACTCCACCTGAGGAATAATTGCAAATTTGTTGCAAAGCATAACCAGCACCAGCAAAGTTTCAGCCAATGGACGTCCGGGTTAAACCCGGAGGTCCATTGGCTGAAACATTGCTTGTGTGTTTTGTCCATATGTACAAAATTTGAAAGTTACAGCTTGAGTGATAACTCCACTCCGCGGGTGATTTAGTTACAATCCACTCTCCACATACTGTATATGGGAAGTACACTTTAACATTAGACCTTACCCGAAGCGCGGACCACACTCGATAAATTATTTCTTGAATAAGTATAAAGTTCCATGTTTTGCTTCAAAAACATAGGTTACGACCCAACATTGGAACGAGCTCAACGAGCTTGTTCCAATCATGGGTCATAAGCTATATTTGGAGACAAAAAAGATTGAAAAGTAATACATTTTGAATGGCGATTTTCGTAGATAGCACTGGTCGGTTGTTTCGCTTCGTTGAGGAAAGAGTTAAGCGACTGTACATGTTTGAGAAAAACAAATTGTAAAATATATAATACAATCAATCCCCACATAACGACCCTATTTGTCTATTGCACGCGCAGCACAGTCCAGGCATCGTGGATTGGTCGAAATCCACGCATGGGCAATGATGTCCACTCATGCGTTTACCAGCAAAATTGTAATTAATGAAGTATTGGGTTGTAATGGTTGCTTCATTTATTAATTTTGTGTTGACTACTCCTATAATTAGTGTTTGGAATCTAATATTATTGCGTCCGTGGAAATATTGCTCACCCGTGGAAAGTGACCGGTCCACGTCAGCTGAACTGTAATCTGAACCAAGCCATTTGTGTGGTTTTCACCATGCAAGGATAATTTCCGTTACACATCTCTCCTGTCGGTGTGCTTCTTTGCGTGTCTCTAATGTTGACGAGTAAACTGTTCTCCCTTTCAGAACTACGTATTGCAAATTAGCAAGCCCGTTATGGATAGACTGACCTGGTCCGACAGTGGAGATCATCTAGAGAGGTAAGCTTAGAATTCTCGACTGTGATGGCGTTCGCTGTACCACAGGTCGGACAACTAACGTGACAGGAAAGTCGAGTGAAACATACGTCTCTATCAGATTTCAGTTTTTTATTCCGATATCTTAAGCAAGACTGAAAGGAAGATGTAATTCTCAGATCTTCAAACATCGCATTGACGGAGGTACATTTGTTCCAACAAGAGATGATAGTGGTATGTCTCGTATGTTTCGGGTCATATTTGGATGACCCCGGTGGATGACTCCGGAAGTGACGTCACGCCACGTGACCCAGTAGCACCATGTTCAACTCTGTTGTGTTGTCGTGGTAGTCCACGTGAGCGGCCATCTTGTGACGTCGTCCTCATAGTGATATGTGGTGTTAGTGCGCATGAACAGCGCGTGTTTTTAGGGTTATACGTGTTTCCGTCGTCTATTTTGTATACTGGGGGCCGCAATCTTGGTTTCTATGGTAGCTCGTGGTTGCTTTGTTACCTAAAGGCCTACAATAGGACAGGGGTATGTTCGGAGGGTATGTTCCTTTGTACAAGAGTAATTTCCCGATTTGAAGAATTACACAAATAAACCCGACAATCCACCCCAAACTAACGAAATTGACTTTATTTATTACGGATTCTTCCCAGAATCATTTTTAGGACAGCCATACCATATACCATGGTACCGAGAAGCCCCCCCCCCCCCCCCGGGTAGGTTTGATCGAACTAGAGTAGTTTTACTGGTTCGGATTCCCCCAGAATTCTTTTTTGGACCGCCATACCATGAATTCTAATAGTAGCACGTAGTACTATAGTACTGAGGGGACCCTTTGGATTATAGCCAATTGATATACAACCTCCACGAAAGCCTATAGGATTCCTAACTCCAAGAATCCATCGAGTAGTTACTGATAAGTCAGTGCTCGAACGACTCGAATCCCATCGAACAAATAAGCCATAGAGTATTTACTCGAACGAGTGACTCGCATGCACGACAGTTAGCCCCATTTCGGTATCTGAAGATATCTATGACCTGGTATTGCATTACTTGGGGATACATATTGAAAATACCGTCTGAAGAATCCATCATTTCTTGTCGTATGAGGCCACGAGGGATTTACCTCCGAACATACTCGTGTCCTATTGTAGGCCTTTAGGTAACATAGCAACCACGTGCTACCATAGAACCAAGATGGCGGCCTCCAGTATACACAATGGACGATGGAAACACGTATCACCCAAACATCCGCACCAACACCACTTATCACTATGGGGATGACAACACAACATGGCGCCACTGGGTCACGTGACATGACGTCACTTCCCGGGTCATTCACCGGGGTCATCCAAACATGACCTGAAAATACCAGAAAATACTACTGGTGATGTGCACAAAAATGCATTATAACATGAGTTCCACACAAAAGATCGGCCTGTCAACGAAATCTTGTTCTGAATATTATTATTTGCTGTTGTCAGAAGATTTTGAGATGACAATGATTTCATTTAACTTTTCTATCCAAGCGGTCAAACGATTATTGGGAGGGGGGGGGGGGGGGATGGGAACACACTGAGAAGGATATCTGAACACTGGACAATTTCCCATTTTCGAACCAGTACAAATTAGAAACTAACTCGGCATTAACACTTTTGGTAACTTCTTTTCCTCAGAAAGGAAAATAAATACTGACATGTTTATCATGTAATTGCAGTGACTGCAGCGACTATTCTAGAACACTGCAGATATTCCCTAGCTTGTAAGAGTCGCGACGCCAATCGCCATTGACTACAATACTTGAGAGGAGGCTGTCAATTAGGGCTGCACGGTATATCGATAAACCGATATATACCGGTATTCAAACCAATATCGATTTAATACCCGTGTAATTACAAAAATATCGGTTTATCGTCATTAATTATTTACCCACTATTTAATTTTCAAGATGTCTTGAGTTTTTTATCTGTAGTTCCGAATGAATAATATTATCGCTTTACCCAAGGAATCGTCCGCATGTGCCCACGTAATATACAAATTCTCCAGTTGAAAAAAAATAATTTTTAAAAATTTCTTCAAAACAATATAATGTGACCCCTCATTGGAACGAGCTCAACGAGCTCGTTCCAATGAGAGGCCACATGATATTGTTTTGAAGAAATTTTTGAAAAATTTAATAAATTAATATTTAAAATAATAAATTTTGATATCGTCTGCGGTGGATAAAGGTTTTTCGAACCGCATCATCAAGGCATGAGGATTCGTCCCGACTGTGATGCGTCAAGTCTCGACTCTGGTACGTATGTTCAGATATCTGAACAGTTTTCGATATACCGGTATACCGCGGTATTTTTTTTTGAATACCGATACCGGTATTCTGTTTTAAATATCGTGCAGCCCTACTGTCAATATTTGCTATACTCCTCGTTTGTAAACTGCAGCATTATCTAAGGCTTGGAAAGCGGTAAGACTCGATTTTAAATTCGATTCATTTAGAATTCCTCTGATTTATTGAATTCGACACGAAATCTTGGATTCGCAACCTTCAACTAAGCCAATGAATTCTGCACTGCGAAACATTGTTCGAAAGGCCTTATGGAACACTTCAAACGCTGTGTTACACCACCGGATTTTAACGAGAAGATGAACTAACCTATTTTAATTAACATTATAATATAGATCTTTGTTGAGGTAACGCTAACAAATAAAAACCAAGAACAATTCTTGCTAATACCTTGAACGGTACATGCTAGTTGCCCATGATTCCTAGATTGTACAGGCGAGCAAGAAACGTATCATCCTATTTTCGTCGAGGCAAACACAAATATCCCCACATCCGAATAGTATATGATCCAGTACCACCGTACGTTTATTGTTACCGTGAGGGTCGAAGAAAGGAAATCTACAGTTAGCATACATTGAATTTGATAAGGACACCCCAAATCATCAAGCGTGTATTGTAGACTTATTCGACACTTGCCTTTAAAATATATGTTTGCATATCATTGGAATATATGGGATATTTATAAATGGATAGACGTTTTAGCACTAACAACAGTATTTTGGGGTTAGCCCCTTAGCGGACGTAACGTGAATGTCCAGGTCGCTCTATTCACAAATATTGTCATTCAAAATGTCAAAGTTATTTTCACATTTTGCCTTCAAAACATATCATATGAACCGTCATCGGAACGAGGTCATTGACCTCGTTCCAATGAGAAATCATAAGCTATGTTTGAAAGAAAAAGACGAAAACTTTTTGTAAATGAAGAAAATTGTTTGCCAATGTCGCCTTCTATTCGTGTCACGTAAACGAACATGATACTTTGTCGGTCAGTTAACATGCTACTCGACGAACACGGAGGACAGGGATGATGGAGAAAATCAGTGTAGAATTTTCACAATCTAAAACTTGGCGACACATTTGTCTCCGGTAATAACATGTATTTCTGTATCATTTGGTAAAGAGTGTCGCAGACAAAGCTAGATTTGACATCTTCCCGACTGTTCTATCGGTCTGACAGCAGCTAGAAATAAACAAACAAAGGGAAAACCGGTGAGATCGTGTATGTTAGTGCTATCATAAGAAATATCCGAAATGGGGTACCATATGCAATTACGTGAATTTAACTGCTATAACTTAGGTAATGAATCCAGGTTCTGTATGATGATTACTTATAGTCGCCCAGGTATATTGCCGCCGGATGTAGCCTACCTATATTCAGTCCTTCGAGACTAAGAGTAGAATAGTCGCAGGTAAAAATGTACTTCTTGTAAACATGCCCAAATCTTAACTTCGGGGAAGGCTTCCTTGAGATGGCTATTTAAAGCCCATCAGTACTAGCAATACCAACAAAGCAAAAACCTCAACATCGTTACTCCTCGAGATCGAGTTACCGAAAAATCAGTATCAGTCGAAATGATGGTTCCTCACTGTGTTTTTGACCAAGATCCTTCTCCACCCATGGCCACTCCTACCATGGTGTTAACACGGGTTACTTCGATCCCAAAAAGACACGAGAGCAGAGGACGCCACGTTACAGTATTTCCAAATAACTGTCTTCACTATACTTACATTACATGACAGAGTGCGTGGAGGGTGTGTTGTGGATGGATCGTCTGTGGAGTGGAAATTCCGCCCAAGCAATAATTGCAAATATGTTGCAAACATCGGCAAGAGCAGGCAAGCTCCGACCGACGGACCTCCGGGTTGAACCCGGCGTCCCGTTGGCCGGAGTATTGTTTGTGCTGCGTGTCGTAATGTACAGAACTTGAAGTGATACCTTGGATGATAGTTCCGCTCTGCGGATGGTTTGGTTGCAATTCGCTCTCCACGTGCTGTAGTTATCCGGTAAAATACTAGCTGGTTTGCTGAACCACTCCATTCCTGATATTTTACATACAAATGGCTGTTAGTTTTGGTCTATCATAGAATATCTAACTCTACCTGACCGGGTGGGAGTTATACTATGTGACCTTTGTACCCATGTTGGTTGGATTGCAGTTCTTGACTATCACTACAAATGGTAGAAAAACACATTCAGCTTTTTTTAAATTTGTAGCATTTCTCTCCTATGTAAATATACGTGCGTATTTGAATACTATGGTCTCATTCGGACATGCTTATTCTTATGTTTCTGTCCCGAGTCAGCAGTCAGTACTTCTGGATGAACATTAATGAAGGTTACTTATATAAGAAAAGGTATCGTAAAAGCCGACAATCATCCAGATACCTCAACTGAAACAAAGTACGGAACGGAGGTGGTTCAGCAGCATGCAGTTATTAATACCCATTTAACCAAAAACTCTTTTCTACCATTTCTTCTCATTTTCTTCTCATCTTCATTATTTAGTTAACAACAGATACAGTTATCTCTTATTTCCCCCTTTACCAAACCTACAGAACGTGGGGTGTGTATTATCACTAAATCATCCGGAGAGTGGAGATGCCACCCAAGCAATAATTGCAATGTTGTTGTAATGCATAACAAGAACAAGCAAAGTTTCAGCCAATGGACCTCTGGGTTAAACCCGGAGGTTCATTGGCTGAAACATTGCTAGTGTTTTTTGTCCATATATATGGAATTTGATACCGATACTTTGGGTGATAACTCCACTCCACTGGTGATTTGATCACGATCCACTCGCCACGCACTGTACCTTCAAATCATAACTATAACTTGAAAGCGTAATGAATAATTCACCATCATAGTGTTTGGACGGTGATCTTGATTGTATGCGTACCTGTCTTCTCGACTGTATTATGTTCAAGTGTTCTACTGGTGGAAACAGCCTTGTATAAGCTTACAGCTTACTGTTGGATACACACTTACTGTAACTGATATAACTGTATATATTTGAGAACTGGAAATACATATTGTTTAAATTAAAAACTGGGATAATTTCCCGAGTTAAGCGTTTTCCAAATTCAGTGATAGTTCGAAACTCTCGAATGTTTGCACCAAACGTGAATTCATATCATTCCCGCGTTGTGTGCAGTGGACGCGTAACACATGTGATTGTTATGCTTTACAGTGCCATTGTGTTATTGCGCGTGACATGTGAAATACCATCGATGTACATTCAATTAGAACATCCGATCAGCTGCAATTGCAACAAAATATCTCAGATGCAACTTGCGGCGAGGTATTTTTGCAACACATAATATCTTAGCCTTCCCACATACTGGGTATTCAAAGCTATTTGGTTGCAGAGATTCGCCTCACTACGTCCGAATTAACGTGGTATCTAGTGTTCTTTGATATCTAAACTAAACAGAGCGAGAATAGTTTTATGTCCGCTAGAAAAATGTTCGCATTTGCAGAAAGGGATGGGCAGAATCGGGGGCGGAGTGCACATGATCACATGCCCATGTCTCACACTTTTGTCCAAAGACATATGTTTCATTGACCAACGAACACACAAAACAAAATGTAACACAATTAAATGGCATGTTATTTAATAATTTATTTATTTATTGTGTTTTACGACACTTTCGATAGCCAGGGTCACCTCGTGTCGGACAGTTTTACGGGCGAAGGAAGCTAGTGCCCGGAGAGAACCATCGAGCAACTGCGAGCAATTGACAGGCTCTGCAACGTAGTGATGTCCGTCCGTCTCCCCCCCCCCTCTCTCTCTCTCTCTCTCTCTCTCTCTCTCTCTCCCTCTTACCTCCTTCCCTTTTCTATCTAGTACCAAACGTTTGAAACGAACGACTGACTATCGTAGCATGAACGCAAGAATTTCTTCGTCTCTACATTCAGCGGTCTACCTTTATCTCACTATTCTTCCGCCCGTTTGTCTGCCTGTCCGTCTCTCTATCTGTTTCTATGTCCACCTCTCTGCAAGAATGTCTTCGTCTCTACATTTAGCGGTCTGCCTCTAGGTCTAGTCGCGTATATCACTATTCTTCTGACCGTCTGTCTGGCTCTCTCTCTCTCTCTCTCTCTCTCTCTCTCTCTCTCTCTCCATCTCTCTCTTTTTGTCTCTCTCTCTCTCTCTCACTCTATGACTTTTCTATCTGATTGCATTGTAGTGTTGACATATGATTAACATGCCAGTGAAGTCGTATTCCACTGATCATATGCTGATTCAAGCACAAACTACATTTTTGACAAAACAGATTTTCGTTTTTTCCTGGGCGATCACAAAATTAGATGCAGTACCTAGTTTTCATACCTGCAGTTTAATGAAATTGAATCCAGTAGTATTATTCTGAACCCTGTGGAACTATTTCCAGTCCGAGATTTTAAGGCTGTATAATTAAATTCCCCATAACACAAGTATTTTCCTTTTTTTAGGCTACACAGAATAGACATGATAGAACTGGTGTGTGGGCATGGAGATACATTTTGCTTAAATAACGCTACCCTCCTCTTTCGAAATTGGCTTGATAACGGAGTAACGTGAGTATGTATTGGCCTAAACATACAACATGGAAGGTCTAATTCTAGTTTGCTATTTTTGTACACTGTAATAGCAAAGCTTTGAATCATATGAACAAAGCCATATGCGGCAAAATGACGGTATGTTATCACTACCACGCGACTATTGGCTGTCCGAGTAATGATTATGTTCATTTTTCGATATAAGAACAACAACAGTAGCGGCGGTAGCCATTGTTCAGTCGTGGGATAATAATCTGAAAATATGCAGGAGCTCATTGTGTTTCAAGCTCGGCTAGAAACTCTACGCCGCATGTTTAAGTAGCAATTTAATTTCCTTGTATAATATTTCGTAAATAATACTTAACCCACCTTTCAAATCTCGTTATGCATAAACAAACTTTTGAACTAAATAAGAACAACGGTCTATGGCAAGATGACGCAATAGACAACCAAAACGGGCAGAGGTATCAACAATAATGTAATTCTACGGCCCTATGTCGGATTAAATTATTACTGTTCATCCCTATGAATACAAAAGAGATTATTTATTGTAACCTGTTTTATTTGATGGAGGCAATGTCATCTGGGAGGTTAGTGTTGTAAGCGTTGACACTACGTTATGAAAAGAGTGATTCTGAAGTTTCTGAGAGAAATTTGGATTGTTATACACCTGGTCAGGGGCGTTGCTAAGGTGGGGTTTAGGTGTCACGTCCATCGAATTTATTTTCCTCGCAGCACATTTTAATCTTGATTGGAGTCTTTTAAATCGACTAACCCTTCCTTGTAATCCTGCGCTTTTTCACGAGACTAGATTTGGTACTTGGTCTTATTGACACACAGTCAGCCATACACATGGTGGTCTGTGGTACCTGATTCGGGCTGTATGGCCCACCATAAACATTTTACTGTACCAATGCGCTGCGTGTTATTTAAAATATGAACTAGGTGCGACCTAAAATGCGAGCACAACGATTCGCTCATTGAACTTGACAGACTTGGAAACAGTTCTTTGTTCATCCACTGCAATTCCATGTTTCAGTGTTTTTTTTTCTTGAAATTAGCTACAAAATCGTGACGTTTAGGTTTAAAGGTCAGGTCACTGATGCATTGCGCGACGCAATTTTACGAAAGCAGTTCGTTGCGTTCCGCCGACCTGATATGAATAATTCTTTTTTGAAACTGCCATCCTGGCTTTTAATCTATGCAAGTGTATAGGTCGCGAGGTGTAAATATTTCAAGAAAACACGTAAGCAATGGGAGAATACAGCGGGTGAAGTGCTTCGGACCCCACTACGTTCATTAGTGCGAATTCGAAAACCTGTAGCCAAGGTTACCATTCGTTTAAGGCAATAGCAATATTGTATGCGAACTTTTGTTATTTCAAATTGAGTTCCTATCGACTTAATTGGGGTTTGACTGCACGCGATGTCATGACTCTATGGCAATGAACTCTGTTTTGTCAACTTTCGGGGATTTCCGAAGCCGAGAAACTCCGTGAAACGAGTTTTTCCTTGTTGCCACTCAAACAAGTCCTCGCCTCCGTGAAAAAAAATCTTGTTTAAAATATCCCATCGTTTCTTGTTATCGAGGGTTACGGCTTCTATTAATACGAATGAGAACATCGGTTCTACGAATTTAAATTTGATATTTCACAAATCTAGTTGACTTTGCCGACTCAGAGCTCAACGCGACGAACATGGAAATCGCTTTGTTTACACCCCGCGACCTGTGACCTTGCATAGATTAAACGCCAAGATGGCAATTTCGGAAAAGGCTTATTATTAGGGATTATGGCTTTTTAACAGAGACTAAAATGTTCGAAAAGACTAACTAAAAATTGATTACACATTTAAATTTGAAAGATACACTTGTTATTGTGTTAGTTTGCAGCCTTATAATGCAATCTCAAAGTTTCTCGCGTATCGAATTCAACATGGCGACGAGTCGGATCCAACATGGCGGCGACCGGAAAGGCATACCAAATGTGGATGACCACTGTATACCCTCAGAAAGTTGACCATATCTCTTCCAACTCGCAAGCTGCGCTCGCTATAAGATATTGCGTTACACTACTACATGTATATTTTATATATCCTAAAATAAATTTCAAAGAAGTCTTGAGTTTTTTAAACATAATCCCGACTGACTAATGATATTCCAACTACATCATCAAGGCATGCCTTCAATGAAGGCATGCCGTGGTGGTGTAATTGAAATATTTAATCAATCTGGACTTGAGCAACCACAGTAGCGGAAAATTAGGTTTACACCCTCCGCCCCACCAATTGGTCACTTTCGCCTACGCCCCTGCACGTGGTTATGTAACTTTTTCTGAACACGATAGCAGTTTCTAAAATCAATATAAATAAATGCTGCCAGTAGATTCTTTCCTCGATGTTTGAATTAAAATCCATACACCCATTTCTTTTGGCTAGACATATTTCGAAAGCAAATTGGTAAGACGTTGTTAAACCAGTGGGTTACCCCCAGGTACAGTTAAAACTAGAAGTCCTGTCATGAAATGCGCACAAGTAGCACGTCGATCTGCGCGTTAATCTACGCGTTATGACCATAGTAAGGCTATCAAATTCTGTACATATGGCCTGTGCACAAGCAATGGTTCAGCCAATGGACCTCCGGGTAACCCGGAGGTCCGTTGGCAGAAACATTGTAGGTGTTCGCGATGAGTAACCAGGAGAACTTGCCGTGCTTTGGATGCCATTCGATATGGCAATTGCGCGCAATTCCTACGCGCTATTAAACCTAGATAAACGCACAGCGACAGGACTTCTGTATAGCAGTGATCAATGTTTTAGGTTTTGAAAAATCGAAATTATTTCTTAATTTGTTTTTACTAGAAATATCAATAACAATACGAAGTAAAAAATGTCTATTTTTGATCCAATTTACAGGGTGGTTCCGAATTTACGTTTACTGGTTTATAAGTATGGAATGGAAAACAGTAAAACGTCTGCAGATGACTGGAATATGATGTGGGATAAGTACATGGCGGAAACAATACCACAGGAGAGAACAAAATTACTGTATGGAATGGCAAAAACGAAAGAAATTTGGTTGCTGTCAAGGTAGTGAATGTTGCTATATTGTTTGAATAGCTCACTCAAAGGGTGTGCCTCTCCCCTTGTCTTATATAGATTTGTACAAGTGTTTGCGATCGACATAGCCCGTGTCTGAGTATCTCTTTTTGATTTTTGTGTCAGAAGATCTGATTCATATAGGTGCGCTTTCCACAGAATCTAAGAGAGCCATTGGCAAAACTATAACTTCCTTGGGAGAAAGCAAATAAAAATATCAGATCAAAATTGAAATAAATTATCTGTCACGCTACCAGGGTGTGGATGCTGTAGTACTTCCTGTTAAACTGAGTAGGGATTTCACCCTACATTCAAATTTTGCTGCTTATTTATATGCAACTTAATTAAATTCCTATAATCTAAATGCAGTTTAGAATACTTAATTTTCCATTTTAAAATTTTTTGTTATGCAAATGTTGGCTAAATAGATACGTAGTATGACTCCACTTATACGTCTTAAAGTTTAATGCATTCGTCGATGCGATCACTTGTACATACATGCCAGTGTCTATCAACCCCGTTCATTAAGTTATCTCCGCCAACATGTATGGTATATGGAGCTTTAATACCTGGGTGTCGGTTTTTAAATGAGACATCCAGGTATTAAATCACCATATACCATGCATGTTGGGGGAGATAACGTTTTTGTCTCGTTTGAAACACAATACAAACATAGTGGAAATAAATTTGTGGACATATTTCTCAGCTCCACAATCACTGGGACCAAATTCGTGATAATTATTTTGTTTTTATAATCACAGAAGACAACAGATAGAGTTACATCCCTTGGGTCGTTAAGGAAACGAGTAAACAGTATTTTGTTGACATATCGTCCCCTAAGTTCCAATGAGTTCTGTGTGCCTGCTGACACATAGAACACATTGGGACTCAGGGGACGAATTATTTGCTCTTATTTTATTTTTATGATTGTATTGTCGGAAATCTGATGAAATTTGTGACTATTTTCGGGTTTTTTGGTTCGATTTTTATTTCGAGGCGAGCAAAATCGGAAAGCTTTCAATTAAACCATATAACCTGGATGTTGTACGCTTTCATATATCTTGGATGTTGGGTGCATCCTTTACCATGGCTATTTGTCCAAGGCATTCCGACCAATCAAAAGACCGAATTTATCGGGATATGGGGACAAGTTTCTTGTAACTTTTTTTCTCGTGTATAATAAAAAATGCTGCGACTTATCTGTCGATCGTGTTACAATCATTCGCTTAGTATAATCAACGTCATCTACTAACACTATGTTTTATTAGGAATGCGAACGCGATCGCGCAGTGGTTAGTGCATTGAACTTTAAAATGAAAGATCGTCAGATCTTGATCAGCGTTAACTTAATCCTGATTGCACCACATGGGGGCACGGGAGTACTGTGTACTAGGACCCGTTGATAGTGCATTTGTCTTCAACCAATGCTAACTCAGCATGTGCGGATGTAGCACGCTGAGGAGCCTGACAGGTGCGCCCTGCAGCTCTGTGGTTCTCTCCGGCTTCCTCCACTCGTAAAACCATCAGACACAGGGCGACCCTGGCTGTCGAAAGTGTCGTTAAATCCCCAAATGGGTGACTTTAACCTTGATTTACTAAACTTCCATAACCACCCCAAAACTAACCAATACGTAAATAGTGTATTCAGTGCAGGATTTCTCCCGGTAATCACAAAACCGACGAGAGTAACAGACCATTCGGCCACGCTAATAGATCACATTTTATGCAGTACTACTGGAAAAGTATTACGATCGGGGATTATAATCACAGACATAAGCGATCACTTTGCTACTTTTCTGATAGGTGAAAATAGGATGTTACCCAATCCCACATTGCCCCCCCCCCCCCCCCATCCCCATCCAACAAGGCCCTTCAAAAATGTAAATGTCAATCACTTTAAAAGATTGCTTTCAGCCTCCGATTTTTCAAGCGTGGTAAATGAAACATCGCCCATTGCTGCATATTCGAATCTTCAGACCATCTATCAAAGAGCGTTTGAAGAAGCGTTCGCCCTAATAATCATTAACACTAGCAAGATAAAATTAGGAGAGAACCCTGGATGACAACAGGCCTTCTAAATTCATCATTCCAGAAACACAAACTCTACATGAAGAAACTTCGGTCTCCGACAGACGACAATGTCAGAATATATAAATCGAGAGTTTAATAAGCTAAAAGGAACATGTAAAGTCAATTACTATAACACAGCTTTAACACAGAATATATACGACAGAAAAAAACATGGGAGATCATTAAGCGTGCTATTAATAACCCAAACTGTGTACTTTGTGGACCGTCATCTTTCATTGACGGCGATAACCAGTTAACCGATAACAAATCAATCGCAAATAAATTTAATTCATTCTTCTCCAACATCGGTAAAGTCACTAGTGAGCAGATACCCCCTCAACCAAACACTTCCTGGACTTCTTGAAGGATAATAACACTAACAACGCCAACCTAACTAACAACAACAACAGCAACAACATCCGTATTGACAACAATTCTCACGGCGACAATAACAACAACAATAATAATAATAATAATTCGTCGTCCGTTTTCGCCTACCCAACAGATCTACAGGAAGTTATCATAACAGTAAAGAATTTCCGTACTAAAACAAGTAAAGACTGCACCAATATGTCCACGAAGTTACTTAAAGAAACTATATCAGAAATAACTGGACATCTAACACACATAATAAATCTTACATTTTCATCCGGTGTAATACCCGACGGACTAAAAATAGCGAAGGTGACTCCTATCCACAAAGGGAGAGATTCCAGTATTTTTAACAACTACAGGCCTATCAGAATACTTCCAGCATTCTCTAAAATTATGGAAAAGATAATGTATAATCGCCTGTTAAATCTTTTATCGGCACATGACATTTTATATCAGTTTCAATTTGGATTCAGAAAAAAACACTCTACAATACATGTTATATTACAACTCATCCACAACGTTTCCCTGAACAATGACAAGCCCACAAAGAACCGAACTTTATCAGTTTTCTTTGACTTTTCCAAAGCCTTTGATACTACAGATCATTCTATACTCTTACATAAACTCAAATACTATGGAATAAGGGGGATACCTAATTCATGGTTTAGGAGTTATTTGTCAGGTCGAAAACAGTATGTACAGTAAAAAGAGTGTTCATAGACTTTTGAAAATATAACATGTGGAGTCCCCCAGGGCTCAGTCTTGGGGCCACTTCTCTTTCTGATATATGTCAATGACATCAGTAAATCAACACTTCTAAACCTTCTGTCTTTTGCCGACGACACTACGATATCAACGACCGACAACAACCTAGACATATTGACAGAAACAACAAATAAGGAACTTGACAAAATTGCAGACTGGTACTCCGCGAATAAACTGTCACTCAATGCCACCAAAACAAGATGCATGCTACTACATCCCCCACATGACACATGGGACTTAGTTGCCACTCCCATAACTATAAACAATAAACATGTAATATAAGTAGGGAACAAAAAAAAACGAAGTCCAAACAGTCCAATTTCTCGGTGTTGATTTAGACGAAAACTTAAATTTCAAGCACCACATCTCTCATCTGAGCTCAAAGATAGCTAAATCCGTCTGGGCTATTAATAGAGTAAAAAAGTTTCTACCATTCGATACCCTGAAAATTCTGTATTTACGCTAGTGCAAAGTCATTTGATGTATGCAATACACATTTGGGGGCACTTGCCGGCTGTAAACAAATTAAGTATCCTTCAAAAACGTGACATTCGAATAATAAACAATAAAAAGTACAACACACATACTGAGCCCCTATTCAAGAAAAATAAAATCCTAAAACTGGACGATCTATATAAGCTAAATATCCTATTATTTATGCATGAGTGGGGCCACAGCAGCTTACCACTATCGTTATATAGTCTATATAATCTTAACAAGAACGAAACCGACAGGATTACCAGACACAGAGGCGAGATAAGACAACTCAAGCCCGAACACAGTTCACGGCAAATCTCCCCTTACACACATTTCCAAAAATGTGGAATGACATTGACCCACTAGTTCGAAATTTACCACGAGCACGGTTAAAAAAAAAGATGACTAACACGTTTCAAGACTCGTATGAAGCCTCTTTCAAATGCAGTAACAGATCATGCCATGAATGTCGGGAAGTACCGACTTCTGCGACACAACACACTCACTGAAATAAGCCCGATAAATCCTTATTAATTAGGGTTGATTCCTGAAAACTCCAGAAAACAAACTGCCAACGAGGAACTAAAACCTCTAAGGTGGCTCTGGGCAAAATGTCACATTCCCATGTATTCCCCCTTTCTCAGTGCAAGAAAGAAACTAAATTCCACCTATCACCAGGACTGCAGAGATCATTCCTTATATATTTTTATTTTATTTTTTTTTTTTCTACTATACATGTTATTTTCAGTTGTAGCTGATTCTCCTCTCTCTCTCTCTCTCTTTCTTTCTTTCTTTCTTTCTTTGTCTCTCTCTCTCTCTCTCTCTCTCTCTCTCTCTCTTTCTCCTCCTCTCCCTCTCTCTTTCTCTCTCTCTCTCTCTTCACTTTTTTCCTCATTCGTTGCTTTTTTATCTCCCACTTTTTTCTTTTTTTTTCCCATACTCTCCATTTTCCCTTTTCCTGGGGTGGGTGGCAGTAATACAGCCAGCTGGCTATGTCACCTTCCTGCTGAAGAGAAATATGTAACTTCATAAATCCTAGATGTAATATAATATTTATACTATTTGTTGTTTCTTGGGCAATTATGTTATAAACATGTATAATAAGGTCTTTTGCAAATACAGTTATTACTCACTTACATAGCACGTTTATTTTGAAGACAACGTTGCTACAGGACGTCTCCGTGTACCGGAATATCACATCAGGGGGCATCATTGAACATTCAATTATTTTTTTTCCTGATGACGCTTCAGCCTTCATATTCATTATGCGAATTATCAGCGGGTTGTTGATTTTGGTATTACATCCAAGGGATGAGCAGTTTTAGCGAAGGCCCTGACTGGAGTGAGGACAAGTAGTCTGACCTTGGCAAAAAATATTGTGCATTGGTTCACCAAATACTGCATTACAAACGCTATAGATAATTATTAAAGTATCGGAGCTGATTACACTACCTGTTGGTATTATGGCCCCGACGTCCTTTTGGGGTTTGGTGAGTATATAGTCGAGGTCTCCGTCTTGCCGTCCGTCCGGGAAATAATACGGGAGTTACGAGTTGTTTTTGTTTTTTTTTGCGCGGACAGGCATTATGAGCTTACTTCAAGACAATGAGCTTACGTACAAATATTCTGAGGTTAATGTCTAAATATGAGACTTATGAGGCAAGAATCGCTTTGTAACCATTTTTGGAGTTTATGTTAAGGTGTATGGTCAATTAACGGCTTGGGTTAGCGTTGCCCTCTCTTCAGGTTTATCTTGGGGGATTTAACCATGTCTATTCTCCCCAAAAAAGTTCCGTAAGAACCGACTTTTTAGCGGTTGTCCGAACGTTTTAAAATGATCATAGTTTCCGCAAAAAATTAAGCCCACAGCACCCGTTTTTAAGAATAGCCGTCCGTCCGTCCGTCCGTCCGTCCGTCCGTCCGTCCGTCCGTCCGCCGTCCTTTGGGGATTTAGGGGCTATTATTATTAGGGGCTACCTCCAAATTAGGGTAGTGTTAGGGTTAGGAGTGGGGTGGGGTTAGGGGTAGCCCCAGAGTAGGGATTAAGGTTGGGGGTTAGGTCCCGGGGGGGGGTGGGATTGGGGTCAGGGTGGGATTTTAGTTTTAGTAGCCCCTAAACCGAAAAATACCCCCTAATCCTATTGGTGTGGCTAGGGTGGGGTTAGGGTCAGGATGGGGTGGGGTGGGGTGGGGTTAGGGTTAGCCCCAGAGTAGGGCTTAAGGTTGGGGATTAGGTCCTGGGGGTGGGGGTTAGGGTCAGGGGGTGGGGGTGGGGGTTTTAGGGTCAGGGTGGGATAGGTCTAGGGTTAGGGTGTGGTTTTTGGATGGAGGGGTGGGGTTAGGGTTAAATATAAGTTATAGGGTGGAGGGGGTGGGGTTCTGGGTAAAATAAGGTTTTGGACTTATAAAATGTTTTTTTGGTAGCCCATAAACCCGAAATGTTGGAATGTCCGTCCGTCCGTCCGTCCGTCCGTCCGTCCGTACAAACAGTTTGTATTATAACTCCGTCAACGGTTGTCGTTTTTGATTGCCTTTGGTATGACGATAGACCAGATAGGGGAAATGATATCCACAAATCGAGCGTTTTGTCCACGCATTCATACCAGAGTTACGACCCTTGCAGGGCAAATTTAACAAATTTAATATTTTACCTTATAGTATTATACCTCGTATCCATGTTGCGGTGGTAGACTAATATGGGTGAAAGGGTATCCACATATTGCGAGTTCTGTCCATGCATTCTTACAGTTATGCCTCATGTTAGACTTTGAAAAACTGTTCGTATAAACTTTTTGCATTGTTGATTTTTGTCATTAGGAAAATTTTTTGTTGAATGACAACAGAAAATTGAATAATCTTTATAACGGCCTTGTTGAATGGGTATGCAGGGGAAGTTTAACAAAGTTAGTCTTCATGTATGTGTGTTTGTTCACAATGATAGAAATTTATGCCACCTTGAGTAATGCCACCATTCCAATGAGTCGCATATGCTAACCAATGTATTGCAAGGGGATGGATATTTATAGTATTTGTACTTCAAAATTATTACACCTTTCAACAATGGTGGTATCTTCCATGCCAGTTAAATGGCAGAAATTGGAAGAGTCCATATCCATTATTTGGGGGTAGAGCAATTAATATTCTTTACGTGCAGCCTTCGGGCTGCACGTTGAAAATATTAACTGTTCTACCACACACGTTCACTTAGTAGCCATCCCATCAGTGGAGTAGATAGCTTTTCGCTGGCGGAGGGGCAAGCCCACAATTTTCCGACAGACCGAAAATTGTCCGACAGTGTAACAACAACAAAAACCCAAACAAACAGAAAGAATCTGTTGTTTACTGCAAATGTACTGAAAATTGATCTTTTTACCCCAAATTTACCCAACATGGCATGTTTTATCCCCAAAGCCAGCATTTTAATGTTATTAGGCATAAATTCGCCTAATAATGGTCCCAAAAAATGTTCGACAAAACTCCCCCCCCCACCCCCCCCCCCACCCCCCCCCCCCCCCTCCACCCCCCCATTTATCTACGCCACTGCATCCCATTTAATGAAATTATGACGTATCGTGTTCCTGGACCGGAAAAGCGGCCTCTCGTGTTGAAAGTGCACAGTGTGTCTATTTTGTTGCAAATCAATGAGACAGTTAGTATTTAATTACTTCTTTTTGTAGATTTTTGGAATATACAAAAGATGAAAATAAGGTCAGAGGTCAAGATTTCTTTTCAGTGATTGCATATATTTCTGATAATCCAGTTGGAGCTGCTCTGGTATGGGACTGGGTTCGTGCAAATTGGATGTATTTAGTGGACAGGTAAGATATGACTTTATTTTAGCTTTAGTGTTCAGAAAGAAAGCTCGCAAATATACTGACATTTTTCAACATTTAAATGTCTTACTGAAAATAGTTTTACGACAGATACTTCACAAACAGTTTAAGTATCACAGATTTGAATAATTAAGTACGCAATTCTAAAATACATCTTCACCTCTCTTTAACCTTTACCTGCCGGTCACGAGTTTTACCGCGTATTCAATGATGATGTTCTGCGCGTTCTTACATGCGACGATTAACACCATCACTTGATTAATTGTTTAATTAATCAGTTGGATGATAGAGGTGCAACCCTGTTATAAATTATTTAACGTCCTCACATACAAGCATATGTATTGGTCCTTCATGTATCTTAAAATGGGCGTCGCGAAAGTACGGTTTAAAAAATATCTGCTGTCGCCCATCTTAGCAATGTCTGGGGATTATTCTGCCCTCTGTGTGAATTTGTTTGGGATGAGAGGAAACACAAAGCGCGCGAAATATTACCTTCAAATGGAACTGAGAACACGTCTTGAAAGTCACAACAGTCTGGAACTTTGCGACTGTCTTGGTTTCTCACATAGGCAGCCGAGACTTGCATACCAGAGTCCACTGAATGTTATGTGCAAGTGTGTTTGAAACTGCCTTTTCGGGCACATGCTTTGTTATAGTGAGAAGTGATCAAATTCAGAAATGGCCCCCTGAGGGTTAAAGAAGAACTTGTTGTTTGCCCTTGACTTCAGATGTTTCTATGCCTCTTTAGTTTGGTGGTAGCTCTTGCCTTTTCGAGGGTTTATGACTGGTCAGTTCAGGACACCAATTGTGAATCGAATTTTGTATTGAATGGGGACTGAGGTTGAAAAATGTTTGGATTGAATTTGGAAAAAGTGATGGCCAAAGGCTATTCGAAAATGGTACCAGATTTGGCCCCTCTAAACACCCCAAATATTCCCCGATGGCTAATGGGGCTACTGACCTGGGATCCGGACCCCATTTGGGGCCCCGTGATTTTTTATGTTTTAAAAAAATGTAGAGTGGTCTATCGATACATCTGGGCTGAAATTCGCAAGAAGGCTTTTGTCAGGGGCCTCCGGCACTGGTGAAGATGGCGAGAGTACGTAGGCACTACTGACCAGGTTCCATTCATATAAAAAACACTTGTTCCAGTTTCTTGGTTTTCCTCCGGTTTTTCGTGCATCGTGATGATCACGATTGTCTTTGGAGAAAAAATACATCATGCACACAGAAATTCAGACATTAAAATACCCAAATTGTATAAAAATAATTGTATAGATTTTGACAACACCTTTATCCGCGTAGGAGGTGGGATGTGACATGGGTTTGTTTAGCTTCTCCATTCAAAATAGTGTTGGACGAGCCAATAAGGAGGATCGGAATCCGTGGACAGGCTAAACTCGGCTTGCAGAGCTAAGTTGGGCCCGCACTATAATTTTCTTCCCTGCCAAGTGAACTCGAAATAGGTTCGTTCTTCGTTAGGTGTGAATTCTAATCACTTCAAGCTGCGTAAAGGAAACAATATCAAAAGTAACGATGATTCTTTGATTTACATTTAAATTAAACTGATGTCCATATTCAACACATTTAACCCTTTACCCAACGTAACGTCCAAAACCGGCCAGCGCTATTCTCAAAAATCGCCAGTTCATTTTCATTATTTTTTTCATTTTTTGTCTCAAATGAGGGGTCATAACCTATGTTTTTGAGACAAGAACTGAAAAAAATTAATTGTTCAAGATTTATCACATAGGTTAAACAGATGTTCATTAATTTCACTTTACCCGTAGACCTGTACTGTCGCTATAGTACACCTTGAGAATGTCACTGTCGCGGGCTCGCAACAGGAGCTTCATAAACTGAGTCTTAACTTTTGTGTCTGTGTAGCTCTGACAGCCCGGGGTCCTGATTGGATTCAGTTCATCCACTCGGTCGGCTAGTTTAGCAGGTCTACGTCACATACCTTACACATGTGTCCTTTGAAAGAACTCCCCTTGAATGTTCCTGTCCTTTTGGAATTCACACAGTTCATGGCAGAACTCGCAACTTCAAAATGTGCTTCCATGCTTGAACGAGTTGCCACTCATCGACTTTTTGTAGATATTCGAAACACTCTGATACTAAAAGCAGGCTACTACGCTATCAACCTCTGCGTTAAGGGTTAATACCACAATAAAATAGCCTACATTTTGAGACAGGTGCAAGTCGACCCTCGCTAACGACATCTAAACTAAGCTTTTACTTGCGTTCGTAATTTATTCTATGGATTCCGGCCTGTAGCTCTCCTGCGTCCACCTAATCTGACAATAGTAGCGTACAACCGAGTTCCGTGGATTACCCAGCCATTCCACTCGCACGAGATCCCATTATGGCGTATCCTATATGGCTGAAACCCTAGTCTCTCTGAACTAGCTTGTTTTCCACACGTTATACCTTGTCTTGGGATAAGATACAATATTTCAAGATACATAAACTTGGCACGCGACATTTCTGAAGATAAAATTAGCGTGCCCTATACATATGTTATCTCGAGAAATAATATACTTGTTAGCCTTGTCGATTGGAATCAATCTATAAGTGCTAGTCATTGCGAGATTAATTAACTGAAGATAACGTGGGGATATTTTACGCTTACTAGTAATATGCCAAAGAAGTGTCCCACTGAGAATCGCTTAGGCTAATTGTATAATTAAATATAATTAAAACACGTGTGTCACCCTTCGACCCGTCCTTGTAGGAACGTTAGTCGTTTGTCACATGTTTAATTAATCGATGATACCCTTCGTGCTAGATCTAACAGCCAAATAACGAACGACTATAGAATGGCAATTTTTTTTTCAAATGTTTCAAAGTTATGAGAAAGGGGCATAGTCCTACTTGATGGGGGTTGGAGTTGGGCCCTAAAGTATTTGATAACCCTCGAGAGTGGGGGTAAGGGGCTGAAGTGACCAATGGTGATCTTTCGACTGTTCTTTGGGAGGTTCTTAAGTGGAAACGTTGTAACATAATTCACATGGTCAGTTTGTTATACCTTACGCAACGACATATGCAACTGAATTCCCTATCGCATCGCAATTATACTATATGCAGAGAATATGTTTAACCCATCCCAAGGTTCGGTTAGATATCTACCAGCATCGCATACCCAGTTAATCTTGCAAAAGTACCCACTTAAGCGTTCAGCACTTCCTCAGTCTTTTCGTGCCTTTGGTGCCCCTGTACACTCTTAAACCCCTGTCATATATTTTCGATTTTTTGTACGACTGTCCAAGAATAGCCACGAATTCAAATTTTCACGATTGATCTCGATTTAAAAAAAATATCGCCCTGAATTGCCTCCTCTCACGACCTTACAAACCTTCACACGATCTTCAAACGACATTGAACGGTTCATCACGACTGTAGTAAGAATCTACTAAGATGTTCCAAGCCGATGCAGTATGAATCGATACGACCTTGTAAGGTGCTCCCACGACACCGCCACGAACTAGTACGAACTAGTAAGATGATGCAAGGCCTAACAAGAATTCCATCACGATCTGATACCTCAAAAGATCTTACCATTTCCAAAGCCCCCGTCACATCTTTGCGATTTCTTGACACGATCCACTGCGATATGGAAATATTGAGCAATCGTCGATATCCATACTGAGATCCGTACAGCTTCGTAATCATTCTTCAGTATTCTTGGTTGATCTGCATACGCGTACACATGTTTTACACTGTTTAAAACTTTCGCACTCCATCATGCAATTGTTCAATTCCGCACTGCACCGTACCGCTGACGTACGAGACTGTTCTAAACCGTACGGAGGTATTCTTGGGTGTTCGTTCGTACGTACCTGGCCAGTACGGCTTTGTCAAGATTTCTCAGTAAGATCTTTTAAGGTATTGCAGTAGTTGGAGAGTGGATTGTAACTATATCACCCGCGGAGTGGAGTTATAACCCAAAGTATCACTTTTAAATTATGTACATATGTACAAAAAAACACAAGCAATGTTTCAGCCAATGGACCTCCGGGTTCAACCCGGAGGTCCATTGGCTGGAACTTTTCTTGTGATGGTTATGCTTTGCAACAAATTTGCAATTATTGCTCGGGTGGAATCGCCACTATGGGGGGGGGGGGGGATTTAATGATAATACACTCTCCACGTCCTGTATGTAGATCGTGATGCAATTCTTATTAGACCTTACATCATCTTATTCGTACTTCAAACCGATGTCGTGCGCGCACCGGACAATGTCGTATCAATTCGTGCTGAATCGGCTTGGAAAATCTTACTGCAGTCTTGATGAACCGTACACGGTCGTGTGGAGGTCGTGTGAAGGTTGTGTAAGGTCGCGAGAGAAGCCGATTCAGTGCGATTTTAAAAACATCGCAGTCAATCGTGGAAATTTGAATTCGTGGCTCTTCTTGGACATTCGTATATGAAATCACAAAGACCTGACAGGGGTTTGACGTACTATGCCGATGAACCAAAAATACTCAAAAATGATTATGAAGCAGTACGGATATCAGTACGGATATCCACGATTGCTCAAGATTTTCTTGTCGTAGTAGATCGTGTCAAAAAATCACAATGATGCGACAGGGGCTTTATCGACAGTTGATCATATAACATGTGAGGGTACCAAGACAAATGACATGTTTTAAACGTTTTTTCTCTCCTGTTAAATCACATTGTTCTTGTAATCCCAACGACACTGGTTATCTTAGTCACGGACTAGCATTATTATTCATTTACGTGTATTGACAGTATTATAGTACTGTTGCCATTACCCTGTTTTGTTGCAACCACGAGTTTTGTGTTTCGTGTTTAAAACTACTTTAAACGCAGTGGAACGTAGTTGTGTCTCTTGAGTGATGTCGAGAACATTGTGATGTGTGTGCTATTTTTTAAACCCATCGATTTTGTTGGAATATCTCGATTTTTTTACGGTATCCTTTCTTCAACTCCAGAAGAAAAAAATAAGTATTAGAATTTTCACTGGGGAGTGGGAATATTTGTGGATTGAGTGTGTTATTTGAGTGTTCTGGCATTTGTTCTCAACGCTAGCAACCTAGCCAATGGATCAGTTGAACGAATGATCAATCTTTAAAAGATTTCAGGAAAAACATATCATATCAACCCTTATTGGAAGGAACTCTGCGAGTTCGGTCAATGAGGGTTCACATGATATGATTTTTGTGTTTGCAATTTTTGAAAGATTTAAAACAAATTAATTAAAATAACAAATGTTGAAGTCCTGTGCGTTAGGGAAAAGGATAAATGATATTTCTGATTTGAAATTTCATAATTTGCCCTTTGAGTGTAGCGTGCCCAAGGATTTGGCGACAGGGGGTGTGGAGGAGTGTGTCTTCAACCCTATACTCAGACGACAAAATTTGGATAGTTAGTAACTTGGTGGTCAAATAATTGTAGTGTTAGCACCTGTATTGCAAATTCATCTCTGAACAGTGGTCCAAACTTTCTTTCCAACTGAATAATCGAACTCTAGTGGAAATGTTACAAGTGATACACGACTTTAATCAAATTTTCGACACCGACTAATAACCAGTTAAAATCAGATTTAATTTCTTGCTTTAGTAAAATACAACAGAAAACCAATACTAAAGTAAGGACTCCAACTATGTTTTAAATGGTTAATAGTGACATGACCTACATTAGCTGCTACCTTTTTGTCAAATCACGCCACTACTCAGCAACTTGTCTATATAGTCGCCCCTCCCACACACACACACTTAACCGTAACATAGATTACTAATGTAATTTTTTGTTCAAAGCAAAATAATAAGTTGTGTGTGGAAGTCTTGGGTATATTTTTTATTACTTCCCAAAGTGTGATTTACTGGGATTTCCGGGTTTGATTATAAACGATAACTTCTCAAGTGAATTATGCTATCAACAATTGTGTCATGTATCCGTGCGCGCAAACGAAGACGCTTTGCCATGGGTGTAATGGGGACTTCATTGTTGTTGTTTTTTTTTTTTGTTTTTTTTTTAACCCTTTACCTAACATGAAAAGCAGACTACACTTGCAAAATGAATTCTTGAATAACTATTATTTTCATTTTTTTGTCTCAAAAACATAGGTTATGACCCCCTCATTGGAACGAGCTCGTTCCAATGATGGGTTATAGCCTATGTTTTAGAGACAAAAAATGAAAAAAATAATGAAAATTAATTGGCGAGTTTCGAGAATAGCGCTGGCCCATTTTGGCCGTTACGTTAGGTAAAGGGTTAAATAATATAATTATCGTCAATAATGAAAAGTAATAAACAGAGTAATCGCTTGACTGGACTGGTTACGTGAAATAATTCATTCGAGGCGAGGGACTATAGTGTAAAACACTCGTGCGCATTAGCACACTCGTGTTTGTACAACATCCCTCACCTCTCATAATTATTTCACGTAACAAGTCCAGTCAAGCGATTACTCTCTATATATTTAACGTGAAAAATGGTAATATGTTTGTTTTCTTGTATTTTTAACTTTATTTATATCGCCAAGGGAACGCCACCGCAAGAATATGTGGTGACAGACGATAATATTAGTGTCTACATAGCATTTAAAACCGAATTAATCTTGACAGTCCTAGAACATTCAGATATTCTGTTTTTTTCTGGGGAAATAGTCATAAAACATAAACTACCGCGCACATGCAAATGTTTAAATTACATATTAAGCAATCGAGAAGCCGCTATGATTTTGTATTGATAAGATTTTAGGCTATATGTAAACAATGCACGAAAAGTGGGTCACAGAGAATAAAATAAAATTTTTTCACACAAACAATTGCTGACTCAAAGCAACAACATTACAATGATGAGCACTTTTTTTGTATTCTCGAAGTGTGCATATAAAATCGTAATACCAGTTCGATTGGGAATGCTTCGAAATACAACTTCAGAACTGCAACAAGAACAGACGCTCGCCCTGGAAAAAGAAAAGAACAGAACGATGTTTGGCCAATAAGATTTCTTGAACAATTAAACAGATAGTGTCCTTGAAAATTTTAAAAACATTCAAACAGCTGTTAATTAGCTTTTTGTTCCCATACTATGTGATATAGAAAGACCCTTGTTTTTTTATAAACTTTTCTGTATGCAAAACATCTAAGTTATACAAAAGTTAAACAGCAACAGCACAACAAAATAGAAGCGGTCGTATATACCATCGAGAAGTTCTCCTTTGGGCTCCCTTTTTTAAGGGGCGAGGGGGAGGGGGTAGCTGAGCCTCTCAAGGTACCCCACACTGAAATTCCCTCTTTATAAATTAACACTACATGGTGCGTCGATAATTCCTCAGAATCGCAGATTTGGCATTTTTTTAGAACCGTGGGTTCAGCACCTCTGCAATTCTTTCATTATTACACACCACTCTTACAACAACAAATGGCTCAGATGTGAGGATTTTGCATCTCTTAGGTCCAGATAAATACCCCCAACCCCCCCCCCCCCCCCCCCACTCCCCCTTGACCAAACCATAGTCCGCCACGTCGGTTTGCTACCTTTGAAATTCTGTCTTTATAACACACAACTCGGGGTATGGACAATTATCTCTGACGCAAGTATTGGGCGTCAGTTCGATCTCCGAATATCAAATAGTTCTCTCACCGTCTCGAACTATTGTCCGCCCTGTGGATTTGCAATCACTGAAATTCTCTATTTATAGCACGCAACTCGGGGTATCGACAAATGTATCAGATGTAGGGCCTGGGTATCTTTTCGATCCCGAAAATCAAAATGTTTCCACACGGTGCCGAATCGAGGTCAGCCCCGTGTGTTCACTGTTACTAACATTAGAGACCCTTTCAACGCGTATTTTCGGTTGATTTTTTTTTCTACCAAGTCAGTCGCATCTTCATGCACTGCTTCGTAGCTGTGGGGCATCCAAGTTGGAAGTTCAATCCTCTTCATCCACCCCTCCCCAGGCGAGAACCTTTTACCACATACCAGGATGTGCCTAATACTTCGCAGACATGAACTATAGCACACAGTCCATTGGCTATCGAAACTTCGAAATATTTGTAAAAATAGATAAGGCGAAAACTCTTCACCAACACTAAATGTAGGCTTTTATGTTCGAATATCGAGGTTTCGAAATATCAGGTACTGGAAAAATAATGTTAAAACTAACACAACGGTATGTATATCTTATACGTCTAGTTTTTGGAGGGTTGAACCTGGAAAAAATTAACAAGCTATTTTTCATATTATTCGATTTTGAATAACCCCACGAAAAACATATCCAAAATCCGCTAAAATCCGACACGGGAGAGAACCTTTTACAGCGCTTTGAATTTAATTGGTGTGTGACGTAAGTCGCATCGGTTGCTCAATTCATCTCAATCCTGAGGGTTCTCATCTGATATCATGTCGCGGCATATTGTAGGTGTCACGTGTGCTGTCATGGTAGGCACGTGTGCGGCTATGTAGTGGCATCACTAATCTGCTGATAAATTATTTCAGTACCCAAGTGCAACGAGTGTTATTAGGGTTGTACAAGTTTATGTTGTCCATTTTGATTCATGAAACTCGTCCGAATTTTCGTTTGGGCTCGCCAGAGGCTCGCCAAAACGGAAAATTCTTAGACTCGTTTCATAAATATTATATGAGAAAAATACTCATTCCATATCCTCTATATACTAACGCTACTACTGATTGGTACCCCTACTGTTTCCTATCACTGTTTTATCTAACCTCATCGCTAGAGTGACACTTCCTGGTCCTTCTGCAGACTTACCTTTAGTAGAGGCACACTCCACATCCTTACTGTTAACAATACTAGCTGTTACTCCCAGTTTAACCATCCCTCGCCACAAAATGTACTGTCACTATTCGGTCTTAGGTTGGTTTCCACTTGAACTTAAAAGTGGGAAGAGCCAACCCTCGAATGAAACCTAACTCGTACGACTGTTCGACGCATCTGCGTGTTCGAGAGTGCGTATGACATGGTTGTGTAGTATTGGAGGATACTAATCGGAACACAGTGCAGAAGAAGCCTACACTCTAAAATCAGTTTGGTTAAAAATCAACCAAAATCAACTGGATTGAGTGAATATGAACCCTCTTGGATTCATTTTCACTTAACCTGGTAAATTCTGGTTAACTTTTAACCCAGCTGATTTTAGAGTGTCTGGATCCTACAGTTTGTGGTATGGGGGCATAGTAACATGGAAGGAATTATACCTCAATGAGGGAGAGCCTATACAATTTTTGGGTATCGAAGTGTACTTTTCAAGTTGTGGCATGATGTTTAGTAATCGAGGCCAAATGCCAGATGATACTGCCCGTAGAAGCAAATGGTTCCAACGCTTTCGTAGAATAGGAGCAAATGATAATGAGTTGAGACCTCACTGGGGGATCAATTATAACCGCATCTGGGTATTGGCAAATGACTGTGGCATGTAGTGTTAGAAGGAGGAGTTTCGGAGGATACTAGTAATGATAAAAGTAGACTACAAGCATGTGGATCATAGAGCTCACATCACACTCCACTCAATTCAAAGAGCATTAACAGGAAGTCCTCAAAGTGGATTTCGGGCATGTTGTTCGTAAGGTTGTTCCGCGTCGAATAACATTAAAATTAGCTTGTTAGAAATGTTCTGAGTTGGACACACATTTCTGTTCCTACAACCAGAGTATATATTTTGTGATAATGATTTACTGAAACAACGCAATAGATAAGACTGAAAACTATCAACGCTCAATCTGGTCATTCATGGTTCATATTTAGATAAATGGAAGTCAAAAGGCAACCACATTCATAGACGCTTTTGAAATGAGCAAAACGTATAATTGTTTATATCTGTTTGGAACTCCACATGCACTGGTGTATTAGATGTTTCTTGATTAGAACTCTAGTATGACAATCGCTGATGCTATGATATCGAACAAGAGACATGAAAAACGAAAAATAAGAAAACTAAATTTATACAAAAAGGCAGCGCGCTTCATATGGATATATGTATTTAGAAGAGTATAGTCATGTTTAAGTGAAATTTAGAATATTGGATTCTGATGCACCGCTGGGAATCGATCCCCCGGAAATCCCGCTTGCCAATCTAGAGTCCCACACCAAAATCAGATCATTGCACACCGGAAATGATGTCTGGAGTCTTGTGTTTCAGATACGGTTCTCGGGATTACTTGGCTCACTTTCCTCTGACTATAACATGTGGTATAAAATGGATCACCTGCACTTCAAAGGTGTGTCAATTTACCTGCAGGTAAATTGCCACGTCTTTTGAAATGATATTGATTCATCTCAGTCATTTGCATGTTCATGTAAGAAACATAATTGTGAAAGATTTAATTGTAAATATTTTATATAGTATTTTTCGGGTTTTGTTTTTGTTTTTGTAGATTTACGCTATTCTCGAGATCACTGGGACGTATGGTTCCAAGAATCATTGACGGATACAACAGTGATTTCAAGTTATCGGAGGTAAGCTCCCTTCTCTTCGTTTTCACAAGGAATCTACAGGTTATAACACAGTGTTTTTTTCCATTGACGACAGTACTAATCTGTCCTCCTCTCCCCATCTCATCAAGCTGATTTGGGCAAAAAACAACCATCTATCCATTTAGTTTATCATCTCTTGAAAACAATTTAATGAAAACAATATAGGTCGCCATATGAATTTTGCCTTTAAATTTGGAGCTTCCTGTACTCCCGTCCAGTTTCGCACTGAATGAAATAGACATATTTTTACCTACCCACACCCAATTTTAATCTTCTCTCACACATTTGAGAAGACAATAGTCACCAATATTTATATCTTTTCCAAAACATGCACTTAAAAATTTTATTCATTTTCCACCAATCGGATAATTCCAGGAACTTTTATCCTCCATTAAAGTTGGGTGTAAACCACCAGAGGCGCTGTTTGCACGAAAACACTGTATTGTGACCTACAGAGAAAGACACACCCACGAAGCAGCCGCGGTCAAAAGTACTTCACGATTTGTAGTTTTGTGAGCAGTTCTGAAAATATCAAACAAGATATGATTTTGTAAATTTGAATTTTTTTTTTTTTTTTTTTTTTGAGTAAATTCAAGTAAGTCATTTTACCAAACACAATTTGCGGACAAAAATGTCTAGTTCTCTTCTCGTTTATTACTTTCCAAAGTGTGATTTACTGGGATTTCCCGGTTTGATTATAAACGATAACTTAACAAGTGAGCTATGCAATAAACAATTGGGTCATGTATCCGTGCGCGCAAACGAAGACGCTTTGCAGTGGGTGCAATGGGGCAACATGAAAAGCAGACGACACTTGCAAAAATAATTCTTGAATAACTATTATTTTCATTTTTTGTCTCAAAAACATAGGTTATGACCCCTCATTGGAACGAGCTCGCCGAGCTCGTTCCAGTGAGGGGTCATAACCTATGTTTTAGAGACAAAATATGAAAAAATAACGAAAATTAATTGGCGATTTTTGAGAATAGCGCTGGCCGTTACTTTAGGTAAAGGGTTAAATAATATAATTATCGTTAATAATGAGAAGTAATAAACAGAGTATTCGCTTGATTGGAGTGGTTACGTGAAAGTATATTGTAAAACACTCGTGCGTATTCGCGCACTCGTGTTTGTACAACGTCCCTCACCTCTCATGAATGATTCCACGTAACCAGTCCAGTCAAGCGATTACTTTCTATTTAATTTCTGTTTTGTCCTTCAAAACTATTACCTAGTTATCTTAAATATAAATATCCTTCTGGCATACACCATGAATCCATTTCCTGTATACGAAAAGAGAGACCGAAAAAACTCAGATTCTGTCATTGATACTAATGTGACTTATCTCCCATCTGATATTATAAGCAGGATTTGCAGAGGTTAAAAACGTCCAGGTAACCAAATATAGCTATTAATTTTATGTTCCATATTTGAACATACATAATTTATTCTCTCTAATTTTTGTCGTTTTGTATTACAGGTAGAGGCATTCTTTGGACAATACCCAGATGCTGGCGCGGGAGAACGGGGGCGGAAACAAGCAACAGAAAGCATCAAAACCAACATTGCGTGGATGTCAGGAAATGAAGATACGATAGCTCGTTGGCTCTCCAACAACAATAGATGAATTCAGCCATCGCCCTAAAATGAATATTTTAATAACTGCTCCTTTAACATTAGCATTTATCTATTAGTGCCTCTATTAACCCTTTACCTAACATGAAAAGCAGACGACACTTGCAAAAAAAATTCTTGAATAACTAATTTTTTTCATTTTTTGTCTCAAAACCATAGGTTATGACCCCTCGTTGGAACGAGCTCGACGAGCTCGTTCCAACGAGGGGTCATAACCTATGTTTTTGAGACAAAAAATGAAAAAATAATGAAAATTAATTGTCGATTTTTGAGAATAGCGCTGGCCGGTTTTGGCCGTTACGTTGGGTAAAAGGTTAACGGGCGCTGTGTTCTCGCATTTATTATGCTGATTGATTCTGGAAAACTGCACATGCTGTGTCCCGAACAATTGCTTGGACACTGCATGTGCTTATCATCTCTCTTAATCAAAATCAGTACATGGAGAGCGGGTTACCACTAAAACACTTACAGATCAGAATTTTCACCCGCACAAAAACTTGAGTCTTTGAAAAAGTGTAAGAACGACAATCAAATCTTCAGCCAATGGAACTCCGGGTATAACCTGGAGTTCCACTGGCTAAAAGTTTGATTGTAATTTTGATGCATTGTCACGTGAATCCAGTTCGAAACGGGTGAAAACTCCACGCCGCGTGGGTTTAATGGTAATACACTCTCCATATTCTGTATGATATCTGGTTATTTTACACAACCTTATTATGCTTATTTCTCTGGCCAATATACAGTTAAAACTAGAAGTCCTGTCACGAACTGTGCGCTTATCTAGGCTTTATTGCGCGTAGGAATTGCGCGCAATTGCCATATCGAATGGCATCCAAAGCATGGTAGGTTCTCCTGGTTACTCATAGCAAATACAGGCAATGTTTCTGCCAATGGACCACCGGTGGCTGAAACATTGCTTGTGCACAGGCCATATGTACGGAATTTGATAGCCTTACTATGGTCATAACGCGCAGATTAACGCACAGATCGACGTGCTATCTGTGCGCATTTCCTGACAGGACTTCTAGTTTTAACTGTAGAAAATGTACCCACGGATTGACGTTTTCACTTTGATAATATCTAAAAACGTTTGAGAAGTAAAAGCAAGGGTTTGACTTCTGATTTACCCAAAAGCCCATTCCCGGAATCGTTTTTGATCCCTGTTTAGGCTTCTTTAAGAGAAACTTTGTTTTTGTGTACAGTACTGCAATTCCAAAGCATTCTCTATCTCGATTAGACCGCGACAGAAGTGGCATATGGTCATGACTCATTTTACACCCGGACATCGAAATGGCCTAAATAGAACACTGCAAAAGTAAGACTGAATCAAGGGCTACAAACTAAAGTTGCACGTAAGAAAGAGCATTTAGCCGAAAATTGAACAGAGAAAGTCAAACATACACTACGTGGAGAGTGTATTACCACTAAATCACCCGCAGAGTGAAGATTCCACCCAAGCAATTATTGCAAATGTGTTGGAAAGCATAACAAGCACAAGCAAAGTTTCAGCCAATGGACCTCCGGGTTAAACCCGGAGGTCCATTGGCTGAAACATTACTTGTGTTTTTAGTCGATATATACAAAATTTGAAAGTTATTGTTTGGGTGATAACTCCACTCCGCGGGTGATTTAGTTACAATCCACTCTCCACGTACTGTATCACTATCCAGTAGCTATCTGGTAGAATGAACCTTTCCGCTTTTTATAATGGCAATGCTGTTTGTGGAAATTTCCCTGCAAATTAGTGCTCATACCAACTTCCTTACGATGAATTCAATGTTTTTGTTGGACATTTTGTAATTTCAGTAGTCGTTCGGGCGAGTACCAGTGAGCTGCTTCACAAACAAATTCAAAGGAAAAAAGATCTCGTGCGTGTAATCGCGCGACCGATTTGTATCAAAGGCGCTTCAGTGTTCTGATTGAAATATCCACACTGTCCTTTTCATGGGTCATTTTAGGATTCAAAGTTTAAGTTTTGAAGTTCTTACGAGTCGTAATCTTTTTTCAGGGGTCTGGATGCTTTTGTGGCTCATCGTGAGTGATAGAGTTTGTTGCGCCACTTGTAGTGGTAAGAACGCGGGGCGCTAAGCCATGTACTCGGGAATTTCAATTAACCCTTTACCCAACGAATCGCCCGCATCCGCCCGCGTAATATGCAAATTCAGCAGTTGAAAAAATATTATTTTTCAAAACAATTCTAAAAAACATATCATGTATCATGTGACCCTTCGTTGGAACGAGCTCGATGAAGTGATTGTGCCCGCACAATACACAGGATTTTCCTCCTATTTTTCGTCTCAAAATTGAGAAGAACGCAGAAAAACGGATTTTTGATGAGCCTGTTAACACATTGACGGTCGACGATATAATGTCAAGATTTTTTTTTACAGAAACCCTGTTGTTTGATGTAAATCACTGGGGTCTTCTCGTTTGACCAGCAGCTATTGTTCAGGAGAGAAGTGTGATAACTACCATGATATTTGGAAGGTTGTTGTCGGATTTCGGGGGTAGTACAGAAAAATTTGCGGAGGGGGTAATGTTCAGAGGGTCATAGACTCCAAGTAAGGACAAAGTCTACCCGAGAATATTTTGCAAAGTTCAGTTCTCTTGAGATTCAATCTGAGCAGTTGTAGCATGTGCTGCCCTATATTGGAGAGCATTTGTGGGGGCTCTAAGTTGTATGAAATTGCACTGGGTCAATTTTTTTTTTTTTTTGCGGGGGGGGGGGGGGCATTTAGGGGACTTGCCCCCCCCCCCCCCCATTAATTCCGTGGCTACACTACTGAATCAAAACAGCAGCAATGTCGGCAGGATCTCTATGCAGTATGCCCGCTCCCAGAGGTCGCATCTAATGAAATTCTGTACTGACCGCCAAGGCTCCATACATTGGAACAACCATAGACATTTCAAACTGCGCGTTATTACTATGTCGACTTCATTAAATGTCAACGAGTGGACGACATTTGGCAATAAATCCATGTCACTTGTAATTCCCATTCAGAAGTATAATTCCAGACCTTCGTGGTGCTGTATTACTTTTGGCTTCCATGTCAGAATGTTAGGAAGCAAATTGGTTTTTGCAGGTAGGTAACTGTCCGGATATTTCCTGTAATCAGACACCCCAAAGTTTCAATGATTTTTCACTCAAAACGTAAATGACACTGAACGCCTAACTTGTATAATTTAAAAGCGCATATTTTTCTGAATATAACTGTTCTCTGTCATAAATTTATTTAGATCCGAGTGCCAGCATGTCTCAATGTGACAGAGACAAATTGTCATAACGCCGTGTTGAGCAGTGCAGAGGCTTCTAACCACGTGAAGTGAATGGCAATGCGTTTTTGAAACAGATGGCCTTGGCAAGAGAATTGTGATGAGTACTCTCCCTTGATGTGCAGAGTTTTGTTTTCAGCATCGGATTCCAAGTTTCCTTTCTTGCTTTCACAATTCCTTTTTTTGAAACGTTTTGTTTTCGAAATAACAGCATATCAAAATATTTCTTTATTGAGTAAAAATTCTTCCAATATATTTACCACTATGTATTGTTCTTTGGGGGGGGGGGGGGGGGGGGTCACCAAAGTTCGTGCCGGTACCCAAGGTAAACTATTTGATATTTGTGGGACACCACGATTCACTGGATTGGCAATGCTTAACTAACTTCGTGTCAACTCAAGAAAGTTGCCCGCCTTTAATGAATAAAGGTGGACCAAAAATGGCCCACCTGGACTCATTTTAGGCGGAACATTATGGCCCTCCTGCCATTCGGACAATGACAAACATGGATTTGTATGAGTACAACATGTGTAGGCCTAAAATCAAGATTAACCAATCATGTATTCTGTTGTCACTTCAGGGGAATTCCACCAGACATTGGTCATATCTCCCCAACCCTTCCTGTTGCTTCTTATCTACACGTACGTCGCAGGGTAGATGAATAATTATCAGTTATTTATCTATGCCGTGAGCTCTTATGGTGAAAGCCTGAAATTGAAACGCGGTACCAGAAGGCAACTTCCCCGGCCCGAAGTCAGCATTATTTAAAAATTCGACATGGGTATGGGGAGAGAGGGGGGGGGGGGGCAATTCTGTACCTAAAGCTAATTCGAACTTGGACCCAAAGTCCGTAATATATTGGGCATACCCAAAATGCACAGCCCCGCCGAGGTGAGGGAGGTTATTGGAGGGGATCCCCCCTTCCCGTTTGTTTTTAATAAGAGTCTCTGATAACTATTCTAGAGCCTCATAATGCCTCATTTGAGGATTGTCATGGCTCTGCATTTAGTCAATGGTTAACACAATAGGCCTGCTTTTTAAGCGAACGATCTTTTGGTTCGACTGGAGGTCGCCTGAATTGAAAAATACGCGAACGAAAAATGGGTTGCTTCGAAATCCCCGACGGTTCGAGCAAAGTTTTTGATGGTTCGCGTAAATATTGTTTGTAACGATGAGCCGTACACGTGTGAGAATTGTTCCAAATCGCTTCGTGGTTTGCCGCAAAAATTTGATACAGTCCGATTCGGTAATGGCAGCCAGGCTAATTAGGGATGTGTCGCTATGTAATGTCTACACAGTTAGTAACAATCTGGCAATACCGTCGGAATTGCCACCGTCATCAAATTCAATGAGGACGGGGGAGGGGATGAGTAGCTGGAGTCACATTCCCATAAAAAATAACAGACTCTCAGTGTTCTACTTTCGATTTCAGTTTAGGATACAAAATACCATGTAACATTATGAACAACGTTCACTGAAATTGAGGTCGCCGGGTGCAAAATGATCAAGGTTTTTCAGACGTGTTTCCTGGCTTGGACGCCAGAGTCTGTAGAGTCTAATCTAATGCGTGTTTGCCTTGGGTGGGGGTTGGGCAGTCGTGTCGGATAGTTTTACTGGTGGAGGAAGAGCCTCAACATCCAAATTCTGAATAACGGCTACTTTAACTCGCCTCGTAGTACAGTTTTGTCAGGTCAAAGTGGTGATCTAAAAAAAAAAGTTTGTTTTTTGATCAAAAATTTTCAGTCCAAACCGGACCAAAAAATTTCCAGGTAAAAAAAAAATTGTTTTCGTCTCAAAATTGAACAAAACACATAAAAAAACAGAAACAAAAATTTCCGAATTTTGGTCTAAAAGTCCGAACCGGAGTGGTAGTTCTCCAGCCATCAGAAGCCAAGTGAAATAAAACCCAATTCCCATTTGGTGAGGAAAGGTTTAAAGATACCGTGAATGTTGCCATTTCAATCACGGAAGCCTTATACGATTCAAGAACGGCCAGTATTCTCATGCCGAAAAGAGGGTGTACGGACCGTTGCGAGGCCGAGAGTGTATTTTGGCGACCGCCCGAAGCCAAACTCAACAAAATTGTACTTCCAAACTACGGGGAATCTTTTTACCTGTATACGGGCTACACATTCTCAATCACCACCGCTTTTAACCCACTCCGGTAGAACAGTATAATTAGGTCAAAGTACCAGTCTGAAGACCGATTTTTCGTTTTTTGGTGTAGTGCAACAAAAACAAATTTTTTTTTCGCCTCAAAAGTGAACAAAACACAAAAAACAAAAACAAAAATTTCCGGATTTTGGTCGAAAAGTCCGAACCGGAGTGGTAGTTCGCCAGCCATCAGAAGCCAAGTGAAATAAAACCTTATTCCCATGGGGTGGAGAAAGGTTTAAGCAGACCGTGAATGATACCATATGAATCACGAAATCCTTATACGAGTCAAGAACGCCGAGTATTCGCATGCCAAAAAGAGGGTGTACGGACCGTTGAGAGGCCGAGAGTGTACTTTTGGCGACCGCCTGAAGGCAAACGCAACAAAATTGTGCTTCCAAACTACGGGGAATCTTTTTACCTATATATGCGCTACACATTCGCAATCACCGCCGCTTTTTACCCACTCCGGTAGTACAGTATAATTAGGTCAAAGTACCAGTCTGAAGACCAATTTTCGTTTCTTGGTGGTGGTGTGTAAAAAAAAAAAAAATTTTTTCGTCTCAAAATTGAACAAAACACATAAAAAAACAAAAATAAAAATTCCCGAATTTTGGTCGAAAATTTCGGAAGTCCGAACCGGACCGAAAATTTTCAGTGCAAAAAAAATTTTTTTTTTTTTCGTCTCAAAATTGAACAAAACACATAAAAAAGGAAAAAAAAAATTTCGATTTTTTGGCCGCCATTTTGGATTAACGAAAAATCGAAACGAAATTCTTTCGATTTTTTTTATAAAGCGGTATTATTTCCTTCAATTTGGAACCCTTTTAGAGGGCTCTTTATATTTAAATCTCGATATTTCAATCCAAAATGGCCTATTTTTGAGATAACTTTCCGTTTTGTGAAAAATTTTGGCAGAAAACATGTAAAATGGAAAAAAATACCGATTATATTTGTTTTAGACAAGAGTAATTCTGATAAGTCTGTCAAAAAATTAAGTCGATAGCTTTTTTCTTTCATGAGATATTGGCCTATGAAGCTTTGGAGTTTTTGGGCGTTTTTGCCCACCAAGAAACATTTTCCCCCAAATACTGATGGTTTTATTTATTAGAACTCATGGCCGTCATTGATCGTGCAAAGTTTGAAAAAAATCTTAAAGACCGTTTTCGAGAAAACTCTTTCCCCGATATGTTGGAAAAACAAAAAAAAAAAAAAAAAGAAGAATAATGATCTTGGCAATAACAAATAGATTTTCCTTTCAGGAAAATCCAAATTAAATGCAAATGAAATGATAATGATGTTCTAATCCTGGAAAACACTGAATGTCGTGACGATATATGCAATTTTCAGTAATGTTCGCAGTGGAATTGAATTCGAGTCGATGGTGATGCGTCGTCTGTAACCAACACGGATCTAACCAAATTTGGGATTGTTTTTCTTCCTTGGTTTGGGGTGAGGGTTGGAAGGCAGCCAAGTAAGTTATAGACACACTACTCGGCAATATGCTTTTAAAACTTTATGCGTCATGTTACCCCATTAAAGCACTATAAATTGCAAACAAATACGCTTGTATATGAAGGTCAGACTTATAAACCTTATCATATGAAGAAAATCTCCAAATAAATTCACTGCGACGATGGAAAGTCCGTATAAATAAAATTAAGCCATAATATAATGTATTCCTACACGTGTGCACAGTTCATATATACGTATAGATATCACATAAGATTTGTGTGTGGACTCAAACATTGTGAGTTGAGGTTGTGCGTCAACTGAATTCAACAGGGGCGGCAGTGCGTCCGTATATATCAAAGGAAGATTTGACAAATTTCAGACGAATCTAATTCAATTGGATTCGACGCGACGGTAGTGCAACGTATATACTACTCAAAGTTTGCTAAGCACTACATATTTGACACATCATTGTGAAATTTTCTTGTGACACATTTGCGATATTTTTGGTGGATATCATTGAGGAATGTATTGAGTTCGTCCCAGTGTTTACATTAGCTCTCTTGACAGGCAGACTTTTCGTGACATACATTAGCTCTCTTGACAGGCAGACTTTTCGTGACAGTCATGGAAAGCATGTACCCCTCGATTCCCATGATGTTTTCGTGTACTGTCTACATGTACATGAGATGTGTTGGGTATTCAGTCTTCATTTCAACACAAACCATTGTGATTTAATGATTGAATATGGCGAGTGCAAATGTAAGAAGACATTTGTCTGAAGCAGAAATGTTGTGGGCTGTAGGGATGGTGGAACATGGGGCTACCCATCGTCAGGTTGGTGAAGCCCTTGGTGTGCACCATACGGTAATCACCAGAGCCTGGGAAAGGTTTCAGCAGTATGGCACACCAGTCAGACGACAGGGTGGTGGCAGAGACAGGGCAACATCTGCAGCGGAAGACCGGTTTTTGAACATTCAGGCCCGTAGGAACGGCTTTGACACAGCAGCCCAGCTTCGCAGTGACCTTCTGAATGCATCCGGGGTAAATGTTTCGACGTAGACTATCCAGGCAAGGTTGCACGAAGGTGGTCTCCGATCTAGAAGACCACGTATTCGCATTCAACTGTCCCAGAACCACCGCCGGACACGATATGAATGGGCCATGGATCACGTTGGATGGACCAGAGAAGATTGACGACCTGTCCTTTTTACAGATGAGTCAAGATACTGCCTGGGCAACACAGATATGCGTTCTAGGGCATGGAGAAGACCAGGAGAGCGATTCCATGTAGCCAACGTTGCTGAGTATGACCGCTATGGTGGAGGATCAATAATGGTCTGTGGCGTCATCAGCTGGAATGGACGTACATAGCTCTGTGTCCTAGGTCGTGGTACATTGACTGCACAGCGGTATATTGATGAGGTCCTGGATGCCCACGTGAGATTGTATGCAGGTGCAGTGGTTGATAGATTAATTCTGATGGACGATAATGCCCGTCCTCTTGTTGCCCATACAGTCGGGAGAACAACATCCCACAAAGGACCACCAGGAACCTGATTTGGAGCATGATAAGGCGTCATCAACTTGTAATTAACAGTAATGGGTCTCATACTCGATATTGAAACCATACCAGTTCGCCCCGTCAACTTTTTGGCATATTGAAAAATTTCCTCATTTTCCAATAATATCCATTTTCCATGGTTATCGTATTCAAAAGCTAAAACATAATGTCAAACACAAATAAAATCTTAATTTCTGTACTTAAATCATTAAAGATATAATTAAAAAAATATATCCACTTTTCATTACAATATTTGAACTGAAACGTAAAACAGGTAGTTGGATATACTTGGTGCTTAGCAACCTTTGTGTAGTATATATCAGACTGTTTATTGTGAAATAATGTTTGGTGAAAAAAAAGCGAACACAAACGAAAAGAAACAAGTTGACATTAGCATTTGTTCACAAATGTTTATTTATTTATTTATTTATTTATTTGAGTAAGTGTGGGCATTGAATGTTAAGAACTGGAACATTTAGTTCGCGATCTTACCGCATTTGTCAGTCTGATGTCTACCATTGTCGTACAATTGTATGATGGAATATCTGTCTCCTTTGAATATCGCGTAGCTCGTGCCATAGTAAACTATCGAACTCGCTACAGACGGGGAGCGGGGAGTTTCCTCTGTTTAATTTGAATGTGGTCGCACTGAAAATTTCCCCCTTAGAGATTCTTCACACAAAAAAAACATACGGAGCTCTTATCAAGGTAACTTCAAACAATGTCTCATAGAGGATTTTACGATCGTTGCTGTCCATGCGTAAACTCGTACTGGATAGGCCTAAAGCGCTGTAATTTAGCCTATAGTCGTTGTATGATATATAGAGAGTAATCGTTTGACTGAACTTGTTACGTGAACTAATTCATGAGAGGTGAAGGACGTTGAACAAACACAAGTGTGTGAATGCGCACGAGTGTTTTGCAATATAGTTCCTCGCCTCGAAAGTATTATTTCACGTAACCAGTCCAGTCAAGCGATTACTCTGTTTATTACTTTTCATTATCAACGATAATTATATTATTTAACCCTTTACCTAATGTAACGGCCAGCGCTATTCTAAAAATCACCAATTAATTTTCATTATTTTTTTCCATTTTTTTTGTCTCAAAAACATAGGTTACGACCCCTCTTTGGAACGAGCTCGTCGAGCTCGTTCCAATGAGGGGTCATAACCTATGTTTTTGAGACAAAAAATGAAAATAATAGCTATTCAAGAATTTTTTTTTTGTAAGTGTGGTCTGCTTTTCATATTAGGTAAAGGGTTAAAAAAACAAAAAAAAAACAATGAAGTTCACATTACATCCACGGCGCGCACGGATACATGACACATTTGCTGATCTTGCATAATTCACTTGCGAAGTTATGGAAGTCCCAGTAAATCACACATTGGAAAGTAATAAATATATATATTAAAGCGGCAAAGTGTTCATTGTAGACAGCACAAGTGTATTCAATGTGTCTTGTTGACAAACGCACAAATTGCCTATATCCAAATGAGCTGAATTGAAAGAAAGTTCATTGTATGTTAACTGCGTTGTTTGTGTCGCCTATAACATGCGTTAGGAAAAGGAACGCATCGAAACGAATACATATCCATAAATATAGATGTATGTAATCGCAACTCTGTTGAGATGGTCAGCGGTGCGCGGCTGAAATTGCCAGGTGTTTCAGAGGATATCTCAAAGAATGTTATTTTCATATGCCCGTATGCTTATGCGTTCTAATTTTCTTTTCGGAAAACCGAGAGGTAACTATGCGCCACGATGAAGGTGTGTATGGACAGACAATCTTGGGACAAAAATAGAAACAGATCTATCCGTTTACAAAAAGAAAAATAGTTGCCTACATCCCTACCCATACATGGCGAGCAAACCCGGCTAGAAAAACTTAAACATTACGACGCAGCAGATCCACTTATCCTTTGAACCCCTACGCCAAAAGTGGTATCGCTGATACACTGCTGAATACTGTCAGGTGGACGAGTCTATCCTACTTGTGTCAGGAGGTTCAGTAATAATTTATTCCTACAATGGCTATGGAATTAAATTCTCGCTGATCCACCTGTCCAGATCGGTGTTTATTGTGTTATCTACTCACGGACTTCCAACTTTTACTTGACGCAAGCATTTCTGCATACCGTTTTTAAGGGGTTAATACATCGCTGCATTTGAACAAAAGTGAACATATTTTTGTTATGTTGACATTTTTAGATGATTTTAAATCCTTTTTATTATTGATTTGTTTTTGGTCTAAAGTGTATGTATTTGTAGCCGTATTATTTTAATCAGAAATAAATTTACTTTCGGAAACCACCTTTGTGTTGTATGTGCCGAAAGGAGAATATTTTAAGTTTTAAACTTCCAACGCAATGTTATACCTTGTTGAGAACACGTTTCTAAATACAAAACTATATATCATTTGAGACGATATCTAACAAAGCAACGGACTGCAATGATAGGATAGTGGAGTTTTCCGCTTTTCAATTTGCTTCCATTTGCACCCACAGTGCTTAGTTGACCTTCAGCAAATATTTCATCATAAAAAACGAGAAAGTGTTGTGAACTACTGTACTGTTATTACATACTAGGTCGCGATCAGCTCAACACTCTCTGTTCACTTCTCTGTCCACATCACTGTAGAGTCACCATCTGTGCAGCTGGACAAATTCACTATCATTTCACTGTGCACAACTCTAGAAAAATGATATTCCTTCCTGACCTTGATATTGAGAAAGGAAAATTCAACACATCCAGGGCTGGGAGGAGTTGAATATTTTCCTGAACACATTAACATGTTAAATAATTCTGCATAAACGAGTTAAATGACGTTAAATGTTAAAATGAACAAAATTTTAATAACTTTGGCCATTTTTATTGACTTGGATTTGAATATAATTGAACTTACGCATAGTTCGTCTCTTGAGTTCCAATGTGTTCTATGTGTCTACTGGAACATAGAACACATTGGAACTCAGGGGACGAGTTGTTAAGATAGTTCTCTCGGGTTATCGTAAATTCTAACATTCAGCGATGTTTTCATTTAAGAATACAATCGCTGTGGTCATATCCTCAGAAAGAGACATCCGCCCTTGCTCGAATACCAGACCTTAAATAGGCATTCGGATGAAGCTGACATTGCTTTATCGTCAAATATCGGCGGGCCAACTTCGACAACGTTGGTACGAGGGCTACGGACATCCAAATTAGTCATGTTCTTCAATTTCCTCAAATGGCGCAAAATTCGACGTCATCGGCACGCCCGATCCGGCTTGGGTAAACACAAGATAGCGACGCAATGCTACATATTACACAATTATGATCTTCAAAGTTAAACGTTATTAACATGGTTAATTTTTTTTAACGTTGTTCAAATAATTTAACACGTTAACGTTTGAAACGTTAACTGCTTCCAGCCCTGAACACATTTGGATCAGTTACCTTCAGATTTGGGTTTAGATGTGGCGTTTAAGGGGAATGTAAACAGAAGCAATATGGGGGAAATTACCAAAGAGCAAATGCACACAGAGCAAAGATGTTATTAATTCCACTTCGAGATGTAGTTTTCAATTATTTACTATCTCTGCAATAAATAACATATCCAGAGAACTGTAGATTAGATTTTAACAATTTAAATATTTAATAAATTCACTTTTAAATAATATTTTTATCTAGGCTCTCATTCCCATCATATGGAGGTCCAGCCTCGACAAAAAAAAAAATATTAATTTTGTCTTTTTGAGGTATACAGTTAAAACTAGAAGTCCTGTCATGAAATGCGCACAAATAGCACGTCGATCTGTGCGTTAATCTACACGTTATGACCATAGTAAGGCTATAAAAGTCCGTACATATGGCCTGTGCGCAAGCAATGTTTCAGCCAATGGACCTCCGGGTAACCGGGAGGTCCATTGGCAGAAATATTTCCTGTGTTTGCTATGAGTGACCAGGAGAACCTGCCGTGCTTTGGATGCCATTCGATATGGCAATAGCGCGCAATTCTTTCTCTCAATTCAGCCTATACACGCGCACAGTTCGTGACGGGACTTTTAGTTTTAACTGTATTTTATCTGAGACCTCCAAAGTTTACACATTGTGCCATGCTTTTTTCTGTTTACACCATCTTCATTAGCATATTTACAAAACTTTACCTGTTATTTCTTTTATGACACAATCAGTTCTCAGTTCATATTGTATCAAGGAACTAAATATTTGAATTAGAGTTTCCCGCCTTGAAAATGTTGCACGGAAATGATGCAATCTCTAAAAATGAACAGGGTTGGGAAAATATATTGTTTCAACAAACGTTTGAAACATTCAACTGACATCATTATTGTTGAATATTCCTGATAAAAAAGAGGGTGATTTGATGACTTTTTAACCTAAAAAATACAATTCACTTTTTGTGTGTTTTTATAGGAAATTCCCTGAAAAATATGTGCACGTGATCGGTACTTCCCTTCGTGTCAGTTGTTCTCTCCTATTTGTTGCATGACCCCTTGTTCTCGGGTCAGAAAAGGTTGTCTGAAGGGCTATACTTGACAAAGATATTTGAATGCCAAAATTAAAGTGATGCGATCATATTTGTTTTGTCGGAACGTTATAATTGTCGCCTATGGGAAAATATTTAGTTCCGTGATACCTATAGGAAATATGTTTTTAGGCTTCCAAACCAGATTCAGTTTTTATTTTGGGGGATTATTTCACATTTAAATGTTTATGTGGTGACCACACACCTTACCAAACTGTTTTTTTTTTTTTTTTGTTTTGAAAAGTTGCATTTTTGTCACTGTCAGCAATGAAGGCTATATATTGCAAAAACTAAGGCTGTTAATGCAAGCAAATTCACATCCTGAGCAAGTGTATTCCCCAGGAGCATACTATAACCTCTGGCAGCTGCTAACTAACCGCCTATCTTACCCTATTAACACATTTATTTAAACCATGGTTCCCCCTCATAGTACTAGGGACAGGGAGAATGATAGCCTTCCAACCCCCTCCAAAATCACCATTCAAAAACAGCCAGTAAACCTATACTGCACTTCTATTCACTGGTATTTAGAAGTTTTTCTCTTCTATATTATGCTCTTTAAAATGTTGGTGATCAATTCCTTCATTGAAAGAGTTCTTTGGAACACAAATTTGGGGAGGGGGTGGGGGAGGCTACAGTGGAAAAAAATAACATAAAAATAAAGTGACAAATGTGAATGAATGGCATTTGTGCATAGCTACCAATATATTATTCTGGTACCAATGGGGTCCATATTCCCATGATAAGCACAAATTTACAGTGACAGCTGTTGAATATTGCACCTTCATTGAACCAAATCTCCCTCCCACACATGTTTAACCCTTCAGCTGATGATAAACATATGGAAAGACTTTGCAGCACGTTTTTAGAGGCTGAAGTTAATATCATACACTTTCAGTTTCTGGTGATTTACTTTGAGACTGCAGCACTCATGGTTCACTGAGTTATTTTTCTATTTGACAACCTTGACCTGGCTCTTCCACTATATTTTTCATTGTATGTCATTCAGTACTCTCATGTGGACTTTCTAAATGTGTGACAGCAAGCCTATCTGTCTGTCTGTCTGTCTGTCTCTCCATCAGACAAGGTGTTTCTTTGCTTTTCATTTGCCTGGATGTACATTTTCAATAATTGACAGCTGACTATCTTTCACCCCCCTCCCCCCCCCCCCCCCCCCCCCCCCCCCCACACACACACAAATATAGTAAAATCCAAAGACCACTATATTCTTGAAGCAAATGTCTGATTCATCCTCTTTGGAAACATATTTTCTACAATTTCACTTTTTTGTCAGAATGGTGTCTGTGGGGATTAAAACAAAGGTTGTGTTGTGAAAGTGCACTTATGGGAACTTGCAGTACAGGCATAGAACTATAGAATCAATATTTGACGGTTTTAGGCATTTTAACAGTATTATCACATACAGTTAAAACTAGAAGTCCTGTAACGAAATGCGTACAAATAGCACGTTGATCTGCACGTTTATCTACGCGTTATGACCATAGTAAGGCGAACAGATAAGCGCACAGTTCGTGGCAGGACTTCTAGTTTTAACCGTACCAGAGTAGAGGGTACTGATCATTCTTTTGGAAAAAAACACTGTTTTATGTTTTGCCAATGCCATACCATTAATCTATTTGCCTTAAATGGGAGGCATTTATATTGCTCCCCGTCGTGTCACTTTTTCGCTCTTATTTGTTGCATGACTCCTTGTTCTCAGGTCAGAAAAAGTTGTCTGAAGGGCTATACTTGACAAAGATATTTGCGTACCAAAACTAAAGTGATGCGATCATATTTTTTATTGCCGGAACGTTATAATGATCGCCTATGGGAAAACATTTATTTCCGTGATACCATATATACATTTGTTTTGTTGTGGTTGTACATCCCAGTTATGAAATTAACAGCCTGCAAAAAAGTGTCGTTGAAGTGCATTTATTGACTATTTAGATTTTAAAACATTTTTTGAGATCTCATCATATCTTATTTGTGATATAGAATGTAACTGCTAAACATCAAGAGAGTACCATAAAATAGGAATACAAAAAAAATCGTCAAAGACGACGACTTTCGCCAAATTGTTTTTGTTTGCATTCTCCTAAATCCTGCGAATCGACCGCATCCGTCCGCGTAATTTGAAAATTGGGCAGTTGTGACAGACTTATTTCAAAACAACTATATCACGTGACTCCTCGTTGGAACGAGTTCGACCCTCATTGCTTATCTACTCAATTTGATAACATATTCCCACTCCATCACCAAGACATGCCTTCGTCGAATGATGTAGTTGGAATATTACACTGTAATAGTTGAAATAGTACCCAGAAACGGGTTCGACAATTATCGGTACTAGGCACTGTATAGGGATATAGGGATAGCCGCTATCAACAGCTCATCATTGATATTACATGGAAACGTTTTTTTTCATCAGTTGTAGTGTCTAGTGAGACTGGAATTAGCATATTCGAGTTGTGTGGCTGTTTGTACACTCAGATTCAAGCGCCTTGTTTTTCATGAAGGGGTCACATGATCTGTCCATGTTTTCGGCCATTAAGCTACACAATCATGCAATGGCATTCTGGATTTAGCATTCAGTGTACATCTCTGTATCAGTAACGAAAGCTGATGACACTGGTTCCAAGATTTAACACATGCTTCCCCATAATCCGAAACTGACAAAAGAGGTATCAGGTTTACTACAGGAATTTCAACAGGAATTTCAACAGGAAAACCGGAATACTTGTGGAACAAAACGTTGAAGTGTTATAGGCACTGGTATTATAATCCGTCGACATCGCGGGAATTATATGGACCAGCAGTCCAATGGGAATTTTTATAGTAATCTTTTCAGCTGACTATAATACTCCGACTTTTAGTTCTACATGTACTCGGTTTTCCTGTGGGAATTACAATAAACAATGTGGTACCTATATCGTCAATTTTGGGGTATGGGGAATAGTGTGTTAAATCCTGATACCTATATCAGGAGCTTACACTACTTATATTTATTTATTTATTTATTTATTTATTTATTTATTTATTTATTGGTGTTTAAGGTCACATACTGTTGCAAAATGGTTAATCATGACCGTGGCAGTTTTACGGGTTGAGGAAGCTGGAGTACACGGAGAGAATCGCCGAGCAGCTGCCAGCTTCCCAACATCGTAACTCTATACTGCAGCACAGGCAGGGCTAGACTGGTTGAAGACATGCGCCCCATCGACGTGCAGTACGCCTTAGCACACGGCGTCATCGTGCCTCCATGTGGACAATCGGGGTTAAGTGCCTTGCCCAAGGACACAACGCGGGAGTCTGAATCGATCGCTCAGACGGCCACCCATCCGAGGACTAACCGGGCTCGGCGTTGCTTAACTTCGGTGATCTGACGAGAACCGGTTACCGCAACACCACCGCGCCCCACTACTTGTATACCTGTGCAAAATATGAATCTTGACTTCTAGTCATATATTTTCATTTTGTACGTTTGGTGCCGAAATAACTGACTTTTGAATGCCGATCTGTTATTTTCCAATACAAATGATACTACTGAATGCTCATAAATATATACGTCATAAAAAAACTAGTTTTTAGAGCGGAGTCTCTGACAAACTGCTAAACAGCGCATTGTTTGCAACAATGTACTTCGCAGCCTTTTAGGAAGTGCTACAGTTAAAACTAGAAGTCCTGTCACGATCTATGCGCTTATCTAGGCTTAATTGCGCATATCGAATGGCATCCAAAGCACGGCAGATTCTCCTGGTTACTCATAGCAAACACTGGCAATGTTTCTGCCAATGGACCTCCGGGTTACCCGGAGGTCCATTGGCTGAAACATTGCTTGTGCACAGGCCATATGTACAGAATTTGATAGCCTTACTATGGTGGTCATAACGCGTAAATTAACGCGCAGATCAACGTGCTATTTGTGCGCATTTCATGACAGAACATCTAGTTTTAACTGTATCTGATCTCGATCCATTTGTGCATATTGTTTCGGGTTTTATGTCAAGTGATCAATAGAATCTAGGGGCCTGCGAATATTCAATATTCGTAAAACAATTCGATTGAAACTCATATTTGTTTCGAATTCGAGTGGAAATCAGAGAGCCCACTATGCAATTTTAGAAAATGGTTAACGAATGCAATACCTGAAGTCTTTAGTTTTTCAACTATGAAACCGACTGACTAATATTCCAACTACGCGATCAAGACACGCCTTCTACGAAAGAATGCCTTGATGATGTAGCTGCAATGTGTTATCAGTCGGGATTTGAGCCGCCTCAGTCAGAACAAATCCAGATATGCACCCAAACCGTCTTCGTCACGCCCCTTCCCTCAATATGTCACGTGATTCACAGAAAAAAGGTGAGGTCGACTTTTTTTGATTTCCGATATTCGTTCAATTCGAAATTTTTGGCTTCTTTTTCGATTCGAGAGATAATACAGCAATGACATATTCGCAAGATCCTTATAGAGTCAAGTTATTTACTTATTTATTTATTTATTTATTTATTGGGGTTTGACGACACTTTCAGCAGCTCGGACCACCTCGCGCCGAACAGTTTCACGGGTAGAGGAAGCCGGAGTACCCCGAGAGAACCACCGAGCAGCGGCAAGTAACTGTCATGCTCCCCAATGTACTAACTCCACACAAGTAGGATCAGCATTGGTTGAAGACAAGCGCACATGCGATGTGCAGTACGCCTTAGTACACGACGCCACTGTGGCCACACTTCGTGGGCAGTTGGGATTAACCCTTTAACCAACGAATCGCCCGCATCCGCCCGCGTAATATGCAAATTCAGCAGTTGAAAAAAATAGTTTTTTTCAAAAAATTTCAACAAAACCATATCATGTGACCCCTCGTTGGAACGAGCTCGTCGAGCTCAAGGATACAACGCCGTTACCCCTTGAGAGGATCGAACAGCGGACCATTCGGTTTGAAGTCCAGTGCCGTGACCACTGAGTCACCGCGTACCCAGTCGTCAACTATTTGAAGTCCAATGCCGTACCACTGAGCCACGGCGCATACAGTCGTCAACTCGAACTGAGTAAATCCGGCTTGAACCTTCCGAAAAGCTGGATGCAGACCTAATTTACTGAAAGTGTTCTGAAAATTTCGCTGTAAACTTGGGGGCTGCGGAGATCCGCAACCTATCATTTTAATAACGTTAAAGGCATGTTTCATATCACGTTTCAAACGGAATGGTAGAGACCAACCTTATCAGAGTATTTTAATTACCAGTTTCCCTATTCCCAGGGTTTTAACAAAATGCTATGCCAATATGGCAGCATGAAATTTGTTTTCACTATGTGTACATCATAAACTGAACATTTGGTTTTCTGGTCCAGGGATTAATATTAATTACATACGTTAACCCTTTACCTATCGCACATGAAGGTCTTAGATTAGTCTAATTTGGGCAGAGCTGCAAATACTGATCCATTGTTTTTTCGCCGGGTGATATTGTAAAGCGCCGGTATATTTCCCTCCTCGGCATCTGTTCCATATGCTTTTCAGCATCTCCGTACCCCCCCCCCCCCCCCCCCCCCCCCGCTCCCACTGAGAATCATAATTTACAGCTTCTAGTTATAGGTCTTCACCGTTAATTTGGATTCTCCCCTTGCGTTGAAGCTTGCTCGAAAGACTTTCTTAGTTTTCAAGTATCAGGTAAAAGTCCTATTTAAACGTAAATTACGCATGACATTTAAAAAGAAACATCACAAAGGTTTCTTAGCTTTCTGGTGTCAACCCTAAAATCCTATTTAAATGTAAATTACGCGTGGCTTTTAATGAGAAACTCCACAAGTGATCCCTAGCTTTGAGTGGATGCTCGTAAAGAGTTCGCCAGCGAACATCAACATGTGTCGACATTGTCGTATTCGACACTGTCGACGCAGGTTGATTTCCACTAGAGAACTCTGTAGATTTTTATCCACATTTGTTGAATTGTTTGATTCTTGAGGAACGCCATAAACTATACTACTCAAAGTTTGCGCTAAGCACCAAATATTTGACACATCATTGTGCAATTTGCTTGTGACATATTTGCGATATTTTTGGTGGATATGATTGAGGAATGTATTGAGATGATCTCCAGTGTTTACATTAGCTCTCTTGACAGGCAGACTTTTCGTGACAGTCATGGAAAGCATGTACCCCTTGATTTTCATGATGTTTTCGTGTACTGTCTACATGTACATGACATGTGTAGGGTATTCAATCTTCACTTCAACACAAACCCTTGTGATTTAATAATTGAATATGGCAAATACAAATGTAAGAAGGCATTTGTCTGAAGCAGAAATGTGGCGGGCTGTAGGGATGGTGGAACAAGGGGCTACCCATCGAAAGGTTGGTGAAGCCCTTGGTGTGCACCATGCGATGATCACCAGAGCCTGTGCAAGATTTCAGCAGTATGGCACACCAGTACGACGGAATGGTGGTGGCAGAGACAGGGCAACATCTGCAGTTGAAGACTGATTTTTGATCATTCAGTCCCGTAGGAAACGCTTTGGCACAGTAACCCAGCTTCGCAGTGTCCTTCAGAATGCATCCTGCGTAAATGTTTCGACGTAGACTATCCGGCAAGGTTGAACGAAGGTGGTATTCGACCGAGAAGACCATGTATGTGCATTCCAATGTCCTAGAACAAACGCCAGACACGACATGAATGGGTCATGGACCACGTTGGATGGACCAGAGAAGATTGGCGATCTGTCCTTTTTACAGATGAGTCAAGGGACTGCCTAGACCACACAGTAGGCGTTCTAGGGTATGGAGAAGAACAGGACAGCGAGTCCATGCAGCCAACAATGCTGAGCATGACCGCTATGGTCAATCATGGTCTGGGGCGGCATAAGCAGGGATGGACGTACATAGCTCTGTGTCCTTGAACGTGGTACATTGACTGCACAGCGGTATATTGATGAGATCCTGGATGTTCACGTCAGCTTTTATGCAGGTGCAGTGGGTGATAGATTCATTCTGATGGACGATATTGCCCGTCCTTGTGTTGCCCATGCTGTTGGGGAGTACCGACAGAGGGAGGGGATTGAGCGTGTGGACTGGTCAGCAAGACCCCCTAACCTCAATCCAATCGAACATGTCTGGAATGAGTTGCAGCTTGCAATTTCAGCCCGTTCACTCCAGCCAAGAAGTGTCCAGGAGCTTGGTGCCATGCTGGTCCAAGAACGAAACAATAGCCCACAAAGGACCACCGGGATCCTGACTGGAAGCATGGGAAGGCGTTGTCAAGCTGTAATTAAGAGTAATGAGTATCATACTCGATATTGAACCCATGCTAGTTCGCTCCGTCAACTTTTTTGGCAAATTGAAAAATTTCCTCTTTTACCAATAAAATTCATTTTCCATGGTTATTGTATTCAAAAGATAAAAAGTAATGTCAAACACAAATAAAATCTTAATTTCTGTACTTAAATCATTAAAGATATAATTAAATAAAAAATATATACACTTTTCATTACAATATTTCAACTAAAACGTAAAACAAGTAGTTGGATATACTTAGTGCTTAGCAAACTTTCAGTAGTATATATTGCTTGCATCTGGGACACTTGACCAAACTATAATTGACCAGGACACTACACAACTTTGAAAAAAAATATTTAAACACCGCACAATTTGGGCATAATTACATAACATGGGCACAGCGTTTACCGTCACTATTTGGGGGAATTTAAAGGTCTGAACTCGAAATCAACATGTTTCTTTCTTTATTAATTTTTGAATGTTTCTTTGAAATGCCCAGTTGGTAAATTACGCTAGTGGATGTGACAGATTCGTTAGGAATAGGGTTAACAACCAAGTATTAAACCATTGGGTGTGAACTGTCCACCTTGCGTTGATTGTCTATGGCAGTTCAACAACAAATTTGAATCGACTGACCAGACATACGGCAAAATTCTACTTATCTTTTCCACCACTCGATTTCGTTTCTTTAATTTCTATTCCAATGCATTGTTCTTCCTGTTAAACCTTGAATATTGTTTTAAATTAATGAAGTCATTTTAGTGTGGAATACAGACTCTCTCAATGCCTGTATGTTATCTGTTGTGCGCTGTACGAACCGCTATTGTAATACACCCGCTATTGTAAAAAAATTATTACAATAGCAGCTGATGTAAACTTTTTCATCAACCGCTATTGTAATAGGAACCCCAAGCGGGCCGTAGGCCCGCAAAGGGTTCCACATACCCAGTCAGATAAATGTGTTCCAGAACAGAATTCTCTATAGCCGTCAATGTGATTTTTGAAGTGGACAGTAAATTTCAGTGAAAAAACTACGTAACTTCCGGTGTCGAATTGCCCATGCAATTGCAATTGGCCTGTCCCCCTCTGGGAATCAAATGTTTTTTGTTTCGCCTCAAAGCTTTGCGTGATACATTGGCCTACATATCTACACTTCAGGGGTAACCAGGCCTTCTCAACCGAGAACCGCGTCAAATCAGCGTCCGGCCAAAGTGGTACTATTATTACTCGAGTTCAGTCCTTCTGGAGGTTTGTCAATATGCTCAGCTGATGATCTCGTCATTTCGGATCGAACTCTCAGTCCTGATTTCGTTGCAGCTTGTCTGCCAGTGATAACCTCAATCGAAAAAAAACGTACATATAACCGATAATATAACTGATAATTGTTGTTATATTGGTGCGATTGTATACAGATATGCATTAACACGTACCTCGTGAAATATCAAGATGAACAGAAACTCAGTTGTTGAATTAGACGAATGTTAAGGTGTTGTAAAAGTAAGGAAAAGTTTGCTTGAAAAAAGGGTATACGGACGTTTCGTCCGCAAGCCGAGTCGTCCGCAAGCCGAGTCGTCCGCTTGTCAGGAAAATGTCTGCACATTTTCTACATTTCGAACAAGACACCCACCCCCTACTAACGTGTGACATTTCCCCAGATTAAGCCCAATATTCTCACATATAAAGCCTCCTGATGATGTATTTATGTTAAGAGTGTGATCTACAACATCATCTTTAAGGTATGAAACACAAATGATGTCATATATTGGCTGATATATTGATATGTTTTCAAAAAATTGCACAAGTTGGAAATGCACATTTTTGGTGCACTCAAGAGGCTTACCCACCCCCCACATCACGTCTTGCAAATTTTTGGTCCCAGGACCCCCCTCCCCCTGGAATAATTGCAAAATTATAAGATTATGTTACGGAACTTAATATAACAAGTTTTGATGCATTTCTTAATATGATTATAACACGTTTTGATGCGTTTCTTAATATTATTAATTCCTATAATACATTTGCTAATAATTTTGTGATTATTCATTGTAAAGCACCGGTGATGCTCTTCCAAGAATAATTGCAAAATTATAAGATTATGTTGCAGAATTTAATAAACCATAAATTTTGATGCGTTTCTTAATATAATTAATTCTTATAATACATTTGCTAATAATTTTGCTATTATTCATTGTAAAGCGACGGTGCGCCTCGATGAATACTTGCAAAATTATAAGATTATGTTGCAGAACTTAATATAACAAATTTTGTTGCATTTCTTAATATAATTAATTCTTATAATACTTATGCTAATAATTTTGCAATTATTCACTGTAAGGTGCCGGTGGAGCTCTTCAATGAAAAATTGCAAAATTATAAGATTATGTTGTGGAACTTAATATAACGTACATATACTTTAAGAACTTTTACTGTAATAATATAATTTTTATTGGTAATCCATTGAATAAACAGTAATTAAAATTTATTAGATGGCTGGATAGTTTATTTTGTTCTGACATTTCTGTTTTCAGAATTTCATACACATATATGAAATTTAATGCAAGGAGGTACATTAAGATATATTACAATGGAGGTACATTAAGATATATTACAATAGGTAATATACAATAAATTATACAATAAAATTATTATATGAATAAAAAATGATTCAAAATGCAATACTTGAATACTTTCCCCCAGCGAACGAGTTTCGGACGTGTTGGGTATAATTATAGAGGACGACTTGGGTAAAATTGCAGCGGACGATTTGTTTAGCAGACGAAATGGGTGTAATTCGAAAAAGTGATACTGATAGGTTGCTTTCAGTCCTGTTAGAAACCAAAACAAAGTAATAATGTGTTACTTTTTGGTGCATCTGTATTTCTGAACAGTGCTTCGTAGTTTCAAAAACTAAAAAATGGAAAATAATAACCCTTTTGGATATTTACCGCCATTGAAAATGGCATGTCATTTTTTTTCGGGAACTGGGGGAATCTTCAGCCTGGGGAGAACTAGGCCCAGGGAAGAAGCATCCAAAAGAAAAGCAGTACACATCTATTAGGATATTTTAGATACGGTACGATATTCGTTTTAACTCCTGAAAATAATTCTTAAAAAAAATATTAATAGATTGTTCGATATTTATTGAAAAAATATTAATATAATATATCGTCGAGCAATTATCTCTGCAGTAAATTCACATTCAATGTGTTCTGTAATAGGGCCTAATTAACGTCTCTCATCTGTTAGAATGATATCCAATCACTTCGGCTCCAAGTCATTTTGTCCTCTGGTCAATTCGACCTCAAAGTCATCTCTGTCCTAGTCACTTTGGTCCCTTGGTCATTTCGGCACCATTTTAAGTGTAGAGATCTATAAAGATCAGTGCATAGTTCATGTTTAGAAATAATGGGTAATTACCTTTATTAAGTAATGTTCAGTTATTTGTATTTACTCAGTGTACAGAACAGTTACACATGACATTAAAAATTATCCATGTGTTCAATTTAACATACATTTAAGATGCTATCTGTATAAGTAAGAGAAATTATTTTACTTTGAAATTTTGCAAAGTACCGGAATATGCAGTCATTTATTCATGTTGTTATGCACAATTCCTAGTCACCTTCCAGTTTGAGGTTCACAGGGTTTCTTTTTCTTTTTTTTTTCTCTGAAACAACCACCAAACTGCGATTTTGATACTACCATAAATATGTCCACATTTTCTAAAACACAGAGCAGAATCCTTGTAGTTATGCGCAATTCCTAGTCCCCTTCCAGTTCGATGTCCACGGGGGTCTGATCCCAGGGCCCCACTTCCAAGGCGTACACTCAAACCAAATCACATTACTTACCCTCGCTTTTGGCTCTCATAGATTCATAAGCAAATAAAATTATTCAGGTCACAAGTGATTTCAAATCCCACATAGTCCATGTGCATCTTCGACATGCTGAAACTTTTCTTTTATTTATTCATCATGAAAGAAAATCTACTAGACATATATCATGTATACCTGAATATCTAATTGAGAGATACATATGTTGAAAAAAAATTAAATAGAAAAATGTTAAAATTCAAACAATATTTGAAAATATTTAAAGAGGCCGAAATGACCTGGTATATTGGGGCTGAATTGACCTAAGGCTGTAATGACTGGGGCCAAAATGACTTGGGGCCAAAGTGACTGGAATTCGTGAGAATTGCATCCAAACTGTCCTCCAACAATTTGACCCAAACTGGATACTAATCTGACCCAAACCATCCTTTGGCAATTTGCCCCAAACTGTTCTCCAGAATAGGGACACATGATTCTTATTGATTTATTTATTGGGGTTTAATGACACTTTGATAGCCAGGGTCACTTCATGTCGGACAGTTTTACAGGTGGGAAAAGCCAGAGAGAACCACAGAGCAATTACAAACATCTAACGTACAAACAGCACACACGCTGGGTTAGCATTGGTTGAAGACAAGTGTACGATTGACATGCAGCATGCCTTGGTACGCAATGGCACTAAGTGGGCAGTGGGAATGAAGTGTATTGTCCAAGGAAAGAAAGTGGTTGCCACAGGTGGTATTTGATAGAGGACCCTTTGGCTTGCAGCCTTCACCTCTAAGTACTGAGCCCTTTAACCTTCAAAACTGTATAGTACCAGCTAAAACATTTTGTAGAATGACCACATGAAAATTTCACAAGTACATAGTTTCATTATTAGTTTGTAATATTTGCTTTTGCTGTACAGTGGAAGTTGGAACCCTGTTAATTGAAGAGCCACTTTGCCAATAACATTATTCAATTAGCAGGAGTATTCAATTAACAGGGATTGTGTCACTTTCCTGTATTCCAGAGATAAACTTAGCATTTATTCTATTATATTTTGTTTGACAGAGCTCCATGAGCTCTGTCAAACAAGATATAATAGATTAAATGCCTGTATTGAATGTACTGAGGCCAAATTGGTCTATAACCAAAGGAAAACTGGGAAGAGTCCGGGCAATTTCTCAACATGTTACAAGATTTTTTATTCAATTAACAGGAGATTACTGTATAACCTATATTCAATTACCAGGTCAAATTTGTACTGGAGGTAAATGGTTTTGTGTTGGGAAATTATATTCTGTTAACAGGGATACAGTTAAAACTGGAAGTCCTAACATGAAATGCGCACAAATAGCACGTCGATTCGCGCGTTAATCTACGCGTTATGACCATAGTAAGGCTATCATATCCTGTACATATGGCCTGTGCACAAACAATGTTTCAGCCAATGGACCTCCGGGTAACCCGGAGGTCCATTGGCAGAAACATTGCCTGTGTTTACTATGAGTAATCAGGAGAACCTGCCATGCTTTGGATGCCATTGGATATGTCAATTGCTACGTGCATTTAAGCCTAGATAAGCGCACAATTCGGGACAGGACTTCTAGTTTCAACTGTATACAATTAAGATATATCCAATTAAGTGGGCACAACTGTATAACCCCCCCCCCCCCCCCACCCCCCCCCCCCCACACACACACACCCCAATCAAAACCATCATTCAAAGGTCTTGGATTCAGCAAATTTGATTTCTTTATTTATTGGGTTTAACAACAATTTTTACAGCCAGGGCCACCCAACAGTTTTACTGGGGGAGGAACCCAGCCAGAGCACCCAGAGAGAACTACCGAGCAACAATGACAAGCAACTGTCAGCTTTTCAACATTGTAACTCCAAGCAAGCAGGGTTAGCATTGGTTGAAGACAAGTGCACCATCGATGTGCAGTACGCCTTATTTCAGTTGCCACAATTGGGATTCGAGCTGAGAACCTCTCACAGCTTGTTTTGGGAAGGGTTTTTTTGTTCCAGCTTCATTAAGGTTTGTTTCATATCGCACTTTTAATTTTGTCATAATTAGTAATCATAAATCCATAACATAAAACAATTGTTTAAAAAAAAAAATCTGTGAGGATTTGACCTCAAGAGGTGATGACATTCGACCTCGACTGAGTCCGAATATTCTCAGAAAAAGTATGAGGGCTGAATCTTCCTGTGACTGAATCTTCATGAACCCCTTTTTTCAAACTAAATTGCCCATTACTTATAAAGCATCATAACTAAGGCAAAAACAATACTATGAAATTTCCAAGTCTGAAATTCTATAAATTCCAAATAAATTTACAAAAATTATATAGCAAAATGAAGGATGTTGTGTATAGTATGTGTGCATCTCACACACTGACACACAGTCGCCATCAGACATCAGCGGATCCTGAAAGTGTGCTATCGGTACCATATTTGTACCATAATTGATAATAATAAAATAATATTTCATAAGAACAACAAACACAGGAATTCAAAATGCAGCCTCAAGGCAGCATGGTGGTGAATGCCAATGCTGTCCCATTGTCCTTGAAAGGGGGAGTCCTTTACAAAATAGGTTTTTGTTTTGTGATACTCTGGATACTCCCCATTTTTAGCTCAACTTTGACAAAGTCATATTTAAGGTTGTGTCATAGCCCGTTGTCCGTCTGTTTGGGAACAACAATTCAATACGACTTGGGCTTCCGTCTGTTTGGGAACAACAATTCAATACGACTCGGGCTAGAGGCTGTATTTATGAACCGATCTTTACGAAACTTCTTGGGTACCTTTGTTATCACCGTGGGACGAGAACGAGTGTTTTTGGGTGCGGTCCAAAATGCAAGATGGCCTCTGGCAGCCATTTTGTACAGAAATTAGTGCAATCAGTTTTTTGTACAGAACTTCTGTATGAAAGTTCTGATTTGAACAAATTTTTGTATGAATGTTTAGTAACATGGAGTACATCACATATAATACAGGTTTTTTTCTCGTGCTGAAATTATGCAAATTAGATGAACTTCAATTTATTCAGTGCTACTTACATGTATACCCAGTAAGTGCACATGCCAATACGGCTCGGGCTAGGCTGTGTTTATGAACTGATCTTCATGAAACTTCTTGGGTACCTTTGTTATCACCTTGGGATGAGAATGAGTGTTTTTGGGTGCGGTCCAAAATTCAATATGGCTACCAGTGGCCATTTTGTACCAAAATTAGGTACAATCAGTTTTTTGTACAGAACTTCTATACAACTTGGGCTAGAGGCCGTAATTATGAATCTATCTTTACAAAATTTCTTGGGTACCTTTGTTATCACCATGGGGTTAGAATGAGTGTTTTTGGGGGGAGTCCAAAATTCTAGATGGCCGCCGGCAGCTATTTTGTACTGAAAATGAAATTACTGCAATCAGTTTTTTGTACAGAACTTCTGTATGAAAGTTCTGATTTGAATAAATTTGTGTATGATTGTTTAGTAACATGGAATACATCACATAAAATACAGATTTTTTTCTTGTACAGAAATTATGCAAATTAGACAAACTTTTGATTTATTCAGTACTACTTATACACAGTAGGTACACATGTCAATACGGCTCGGGCTAGGGGCTGTATTTATGAACCGATCTTCACCAAGCTTCTTGGGTACCTTTGTTATCACCTAGGGACGAGAATGAGTGTTTTGGGGTGCGATCCAAAATTCAAGATGGCTGCCAGAGGCCATTTTGTACCAAAATTAGATACAATCAGTTTTTTGTACACAACTTCCATACGGCTCAGGCTAGAGCCTGTATTTATGAACCAATCTTTACGAAATGTCTTGGGTACCTTTGTTATCACCGTGGGATGAGAGCGAGTGTTTTAGGGTGCAGTTCGAAATTCAAGATGGCCACTAGCAGCCATTTTGTACCAAAATTAGTGCGATCAGTTTTTTGTACAGAACTTCTGTATGAAAGTTCTGATTTGAATAAATTTTTGTATGAATGTTTAGTAACATGGAATACATCACAAAAATACTGTATAATACAGGTTTTTTTCTCTTGCAGAAATTATGCAAATTAGATGACCTTTGATTTATTCAGTGCTTCTTATACACTGTAAGTGCACATGTCAATACGCTAAGGCTGGAGGCTGTATTTATGAACCGATCTTCATGAAACTTCTTGGGTACCTTTGTTATCACCTTGGGATGAGAACAAGTGTTTTTGGGTGCGGCCCGAAATAAAAGATGGCTGCTGGCTTTCACACTGTTGCTTACTGAGGTGAAGTCACTTTACCATTACCAAGCTACCTACTAAATACCAAAGGGAAGATTTTTCAGTGCACTCTTATTACTTCAGTGCCCATAATTCTCAAATATGGCATTAAAACCAATCACATACTTATACTGCTTAAATCTATTCACATAATCAGAATACACCATCAGGGGTGCATTAGCTCAGTAGGTAGAGGTGCAGACTGCAAGCCTAGAGATCCTCAGTTCGAATCCACCTGCGGCAACAGCTTTGTGTCCTTGGGCAAGACACTTCACCCTCACTACCCATGTGGGGGCAAGGTATGCTGTGTACTAAGGCATACTGCATGTTCTTGGTGCACCTGTCTTCAAACAAGGCTAACCCAGCTTGTTTAGTATGTTGGAGAGCTCACAGTTGCTTGCCATTGCTCAGTGGTTCTCCTGGGGTACTCTAGTTTCCTCCATCCATAAAACTGCCATGGTCACAATAAGCTGTTGTGCAGATAAATGTGACCTTAAACACCAATAAATAAATAATAAAAAGAACACACCACCTCAATGACCTCATACCCGTTTAGACTCTCCAGTTTTCATTCACCTTGGTATCCCTCGGTTTGCCTTGGTGTTTAGTATGCCCGCCAGAAAAGGAGTGATTTCTTTTTCTAAAAGAGCAAAACAAGAAACAGTAATTTTTAACAGGTAGTAACGAAATAATTTTCATGAAGCGCACAATTTTATCTTAGTTAATAGCTGAAAAAACGCAGGGTGATATTTGCAAATCTTATTTTATTACTGGCACCAGGTACTGGTAATGAAAATTGCTGTTTGTCATGAATACTTGATCAAGTTTCTGACAAAGCACATTATACTATTCCAGTATGTTAGCGACTGGACATAAGCGCACAATTTGATGTTGGTTTACCACTATATACTGGTGCTTAGCCAGGAAATCTAAGTTACATGTAGGGGCAAGAGTAATATCTAGTGGGAGTGGGGCCGGGTAATAAAGAATATGATGCACAGAATCACCTGAGCCACATAGCAGTGAGATAGGGGTGAGGACATGAGGGTGTGTGACCCTCTCATCAGTGGAGGGATTGGGTGAACCCCCCCCCACCCCCCACCCCCCCCCAAAAAAAAAAAAAAATTTGAAATTCAAGACAGTAAAACACAATTACCTTGACTCTTGTGTCCATTTGTGTCCATAATAAGTTGCGAACAAGCATAAATATCTAGATATTAAAATGTATTTGGGATGTTCATTATATGGGTTAACGGGAGAGAGGGGTGGGGGCATGAATGAAATTGGGGACCGAATATTCTCAGAAAAAGTATGAGGGCTGAATCTTCCTGTGACTGAATATTCATGAACCCCTTTTTTCAAACTAAATTGCCCATTACTTATAAAGCATCATAACTAATGCAAAAACAATACTATGAAATTTACAAGTCTGAAATTCTATAAATTCCAAATAAATTTACACAAATTATATAGTAAAATGAAGGATGTGGTGTATAGAACCCCAAAAGTATGTGTGCACCTCACGCACTGACACACAGTCGACATCAGACATCAGCGGTTCCTGAAAGTGTGCTACATGTATCGGTACCATATTTGTACCATAACTGATAATAATAAAATAATATTTCATTAGAACAACAAACACAGGAATTCAAAATGCAGCCTCAAGGCAGCATGGTGGTGAATGCCCCATTGTCCTTGAAAGGAGGAGTCCTTTACAAATAGGTTTTTGTTTTGTGATACTCTGGATGCTCTCCATTTTTAGCTCAACTTTGACAAAGTCAAATTTAAGGTTATGTCATGGCCCATTGTCCGTCTGTTCGGGAACAGCAATTCAATACGGCTCGGGCTAGAGGCTGTATTTTTGAACCGATCTTTACGAAACTTCTTGAGTACCTTTGTTATCACGTGGGACGAGAACGAGTGTTTTTGGGTGCAGTCCAAAATTCAAGATGGCCTCCAGGAGCCATTTTGTACAGAAATTAGTGCAATCAGCGTTTTTGTACAGAACTTCTGTATGAAAGGTCTGATTTGAATAAATTTTTGTATGAATGTTTAGTAACATGGAGTACATCACATATAATACAGGTTTTTTTCTCGTTGTGAAATTATGCAAATTAGATGAACTTTAATTTATTCACTGCTACTTACATGTATACCCAGTAAGTGCACATGTCAATACGGCTTGGGCTAGGCTGTACAGTATTTATGAACTGATCTTCATGAAACTTCTTGGGTACCTTTGTTATCACCTTGGGATGAGAATGAGTGTTTTTGGGTGCAGTCCAAAATTCAAGATGGCTACCAGTGGCCATTTTGTACTGAAATTAGGTACAATCAGTTTTTTGTACAGAACTTCTATACAACTTGGGCTAGAGGCCGTATTTATGAACCGATCTTTACGAAATTTCTTGGGTACCTTTGTTATCACCATGATGTTAGAATGAGTGTTTTTGGGGGGAGTCCAAAATTCTAGATGGCCGCCGGCATCTGTTTTGTACTGAAATTACTGCAATCAGTTTTTTGTACGGAACTTCTGTAAGAAAGTTCTGATTTGAATAAATTTTTGTATGATTGTTTAGTAACATGGAATACATCACATAAAATACAGGTTTTTTTCTTGTACAGAAATTATGCAAATTAGATGAACTTTGATTTATTCAGTGCTACTTATACACAGTAAGTACACATGTCAATACAGATTGGGCTAGGGGCTGTATTTATGAACGGATCTTCACCAAGCTTCTTGCATACCTTTGTTATCACCTAGGGACGAGAACGAGTGTTTTGGGGTGCGATCCAAAATTCAAGGTGGCTACCAGTGGCCATTTTGTACCAAAATTAGGTCCAATCAGTTTTTGTACACAACTTCTATATGGCTCAGGCTAGTGGCCGTATTTATGAACCGATCTTTACGAAACGCCTTGGGTACTTTTGTTATCACCGTGGGATGAGAGCGAGTGTTTTTGGGTGCAGTTCGAAATTCAAGATGGCCACTAGCAGCCAATTTGTACTAAAATTAGTGCGATCAGTTTTTTGTACAGAACTTCTGTATGAAAGTTCTGATTTGAATAAATTTTTGTATGAATGTTTAGTAACATGGAATACAGTTAAAACTAAAAGTCCTGTCCTGAAATGTGCACAAATAGCACATCGATATGCGTGTTAATCTACGCGATATGACCATAGTAAGGCAATCAAATTCTGTAAATATGGCCTGTGCACAAGCAATGTTTCAGCCAATGGACCTCCGGGTAACCCGGAGGTCCATTGGCAGAAACATTGCCCATGTTTGCTATAAGTAACCAGGAGAACCTGCCGTGCTTTGGATGCCATTCGATATGACAATTTCGCACAATTCATACGCGCAATTAAGCCTAGATAAGCGCACAGTTCGTGACAGGACTTCTAGTTTTAACTGTACATCACAAAAAATACTGTATAAAACAGGATTTTTCTCTTGCAGAAATTATGCAAATTAGATGACCTTTAATTTATCAGTGCTACTTATACACTGTAAGTGCACATGTCAATACACTAAGTCTGGAGGCTGTATTTATGAACCGATCTTCATGAAACTTCTTGGGTACCTTTGTTATCACCTTGGGATGAGAACGAGTGTTTTTTGGGTGTGGCGGCCCGATATTAAAGATGGCTGCAAGCTTTCACACTGTTGCTTACTGAGGTGAAGTCACTTTACCATTACCAAGCTACCTACTAAATACCAAAGGGAAGATTTTTCAGCGCACTCTTATTACTTCAGCACCCATAATTCTCAAATATGACATTAAAACCAATCACATACTAGTACTGCTTAAATCTATTTACATAATCAGAATACACCATCAGGGGTGCATTAGCTCAGTAGGTAGAGGTGCAGACTGCAAGCCGAGAGATCCTCGGTTTGAATCCCACCTGCAGCAACAGCTTTGTGTCCTTGGGCAAGACACTTCACCCCCACTACCCATGTGGGGGGCAAGGTATGCTGTGTACTAAGGCATACTGCATGTTCTTGGTGCACCTGTCTTCGAAAAAGGCTAACCATGCTTGTGTAGTATGTTGGGGAGCTCACAGTTGCTTGCCATTGCTCAGTGGTTCTCTTGGGTACTCTAGTTTCCTCCATCCATAAAACTGCCATGGTCACAATAAGCTGTTGTGCGGATAAATGTGACCTTAAACACCAATAAATAAATAATAAAAATAACACACCACCTCATACCCGTTTCTCTCCTGTTTTCCTTCACCTTGGTATCCCTCGGTTGCCTCGGTGTTTAGTATGCCCGCCAGAAAAGGAGTGATTTCTTTTTCTAAAAGAGCAAAACAAGAAACGGTAATTTTTAACAGGTAGTTACGAAATAATTTTCATGAAGCGCACAATTTTATGTTAGTTAATAGCTGAAAAAAATGCAGGGTGATATTTGCAAATCTTATTTTATTACTGGCACCAGGTACTGGTAATGAAAATTGTTGTTTGTCATCAATACTTGATCAAGTTTCTGACAAAGCTCATTATACTATTCCAATATGTTAGCTACTGTACATAAGCACACAATTTGATGTTAGTTTACCATTATACTGGTGCGAAGCCAGGATATCTAAGTTACATGTAGGGGCAAGAGTAATACATGTATCTAGTGGGAGTCATAAAGAATATGATGCACAGAATCACCTGAGCCACATAGCCGTGAGATAGGGGTGAGGACAAGAGGGTGTGTGACCCTCTCATCAGTGGAGTGGTCTGGTGCACCCCCCCCCCCCCCCCCAAAACAAAAACAAAAACAAAAAAAAAAAAAAATTTGAAATTCAAGACAGTAAAACACAATTACCTTGACTCTGTGCTGCTGTGTACTGGTCACTTTCTGTGGGTGGGCAATATTTCTGCGGATGCAATGATATTAGTTTTCAAACATTGTTTACAGCAATAATCATAAAAAATTTAATTAATGAACCACAGGATACAATTCAGTGCTTCATTAATTAAAATTTTATTGATGATGATTTTCTATTACCTGGAAAAAACATGCATGGACATCATGCACTGCCCATGCAAGGATTATGACCAGCAACTGTACTGTATGTCTGTGTCACTGCTATGAGCAGGGACTAATCTAAATGGGTGGGTGTGTTTACAAATATTCATATTTTTTAACACCTGATATCAAAGTAATATAAGTTTATAAACAACCACACAATTGACTTTTAATTATAATACTCCTAATTCCTATTAAACATATATGAATGTTTATTAATTTTGTGGAATTTTTACACTGTGTATGAGGCTTATTTGGGCCTGTATGTTTGTTAAAATTGCCCTTCCACTACGGAGGACTTTTTGAAATCAGTCTACACTGGATTGTGTGGTATTCCTTTGTGCAAGACAGTGTATTCATTGTAATAATATTCATGCATAAGTTCATGTTCTTGGTTTGTTTTAGGCCTCATAATCTACAGAATAGCTTGGATGGAGGTGTATTCCATCACTTGAGTGCAAGAAGGCTTTGCAATGCTACATGTATAGCATAAACCTTGTTGCACTCCAGGGACAAATTTATCAATTTTAATAACATGGGTAAAATATCGGACATGAACCATTTAATTTTTTTTTTTTTTAGCTCACTTCGACAAAGTCAAGCAGTGCTTATCTAATCACTCTCCATCCATTGTCCATCCATCTGTCATCCATCAACACCATGTCTTGGTCAATTCAAGTTAAAGTTTGTGTGAGTAATGGTACCAAATGGGTATTACATTTTTGTTTAACTCAACACCCCCAGCCCCATAGGGAGGGGGTGGGGTAAAATGCTCCCAAAATATTTTAAAAATCTTATGAACCAGTGGGTACAGTGACTTTATATTCGATATGGAACTACCTTTTGAGGTGTAGAATCACGCTTGTTCAAACATACTTTGTGAAGCAATATTTGGCTTTGTAATGGCAGTGGTTAGATTTTTGGTACCACCCAAAATTTCTATTTTCCGAACCGATGGTCCGATTTGAATGAAATTCAGTATCGTGGTAATATTGGGTCATAAGTACTTACCTCATGCAAAAAAACCCTGCATCCCCATGGGAACCCCAGGAGCAAAAAATAGAAATGTTTTCAAACTCCCATGTTTCCCAAACCACTTGGAACAGAGAACTGTTATGTGGTATGAAGCATCCTTAGAACCAGTAGAATTGAATGGTAAAAAAAAATGCCCTCTGTTGTTGTTAGAGAGTTCTGCAGAGGGCATCAGAATAATGTTGGTGCAGCATTTTTGCAAACATTTTAGAAAATCTTTTCTCAAGAACCAATGTTCAGAATCTTTTGATATTTGGTATACAGCATCCATAGAGGGGTCAGATACAAGTTTGTTAAAATGAAGCCCATTCGTTCATATTTGGACTCAATGCAGGAGCCCAAATTTTATGGGGAATTTTCTTTAAAAATCTTCTTCAGAACCACGAGTCAGAATTTTTTAATGTTTGGTACTCTCATTGTTATGATGGTCAGATTCAAGATTGTTCAAACCAAGTCCCTATGTTAATATTTGGGCTTCCTTTGGTAGCCCAAATTTAACTTAGGGCTGTATGGGGAAGTTTTTTTTAAAAATCTTCCTCTTCAGATCCACCAGTCAGAATGCTTTCGTATTTGGTATACAACATCTGTAAGGGGGGAGGGGTGGGGGTGAGATTCAAGTTTGTTCAAATCGGGTCTGTAGGTTAAAGTTTGGGCTCACTATGTTAGCCCAAATTTTAACTTTGTGCAATATGAGGAAATTTTTTTAAAATTTTGTTCTTCAGATCCACCAGTCAGAATGCTTTCATATTTGGTATACAGCATCTCTAAGGAGATCAGATTCAACTTTGTTCAAATCGAGTGCCTGGGTTGATATTTGAGCTCCCTATGGGAGCCGGAATTGGCCAAGTAGCTGAAGAATTAGACATTTTTTATTCAGTACCCTCAAGAGGTGAAGAGTAATCTACATAGGTTGTATCAAGGTGCTTGAGAGGGGAGGTCCACATTTTACATCATAATCAACTAAAGAAAAGGCATGATGCTTGAACTGTTTTTGTCACTCCTGAGGGGCTCAAAGATTTGCAGTGTATCCTATGGAGATGGATTGCTTAATGTAGATTCATTCTTGGACTCTTATATCGTGTTCTGTTGTCTGTTTATATCGTGTTCTGTTCAAGGTGAGCGCTTCAGGCCCTGTGGGACCTCTTGTTTATTTATTTATTTATTTATTAGGTTTTAACAACACTTTCGAAAGCCAGCAGCTACAAGTTTCTTCTCTCCTTGAACCAAGCATCTCGCCCAACTGCAGCACTCATGGTCCACTGAGTTTTTAGCTCACCTGACTTTCAGTCAGGATGAGGTGTAGTGATCACTTGCCGTCTGTCGTCCGTCGTCCATGTACATGGTGTTTGCATCTTCTCCTCCAAAACTGCTGAACTGATTAATCATTTAAGTGAAATGTGAGATGCTTGTTTGTTATGACATTGCATTTTGATTTTGCTTAAATCAAGTTGCCCTGCCCCCAGTAGGGCCATGCCCTAAACTTTTGCCTAAATCATAAAAAAATCTTCTCGTGAACCAGGAGTAGCAGAGATTTGATATGTGGTGTGCTGCTTCCTTTTGAGGTGTAGACTCAGTTTTGTTCAAGAGAAGTTTGTGGGTCTTTATTTGCCTTCATTATTGGAGGGCATGTATTTTTGCCCCGCCCAAAATTTCCGTTTTTCGAACCAAGAGGCTGATTTGAACCAAATTTAATTTTTGGTTTTATTTGCTCATAAGTAATTAATTTATGCCTCAAAATATTTTCCCATCCCCCCATGGGAACCGCAGGAGCTAAAAATAGAACAAAATTCAAAACGCACATACAGTTAAATCTAGAAGTCCTGTCATGAATAGTGTGCTTATCTAGGCTTAATTGCGCGTTGGAATTGCGCGCAATTGCCATATCGAATGGCATCCAAAGCACGGCAGGTTCTCCTGGTTACTCATAGCAAACACATGCAATGTTTCTGTCAATGGACCTCCGGGTTACCCGGAGGTCCATTGGCTGAAACATTGCTTGTGCACAGGCCGTATGTACAGAATTGCATAGCTTTACTTGAGCCATAACGCGTATTTTAACGCGCATATCAACGTGCTATTTGTGCGCATTTCATGACAGGACTTCTAGTTTTAACTGTATCTCCAAAACTACATGGCACTGAGAATTCTTATTTGGTGTGAAGCTTCCTTGGGACCAACAGAATGGAATGGACTAAGCAAATTTCTATCAGGTCAATCATGGGGTACTTTTTCGTGACTTTGAAAAAATGCTTAGTCAGCGTTCTGTAACACTGTGGGTAATGAAGAAAGCATTTAAGACTCTTCTTCACCCAATTCACTCCTCCAAAACCTTTCAGATTTCACATATACCATCTTTGCAAGATTTTTTTACACGTTTATTGAAATCAAATCCCTGGGTCCATATTTGGCCTCTATGGGAGTCCAAATGTTGAAATTAGTGCAGTATGAGGAATATTCTTTAAAAATGTTTTTCTTCAGACCCACCAATCAGAATCTTTTGATATTTGCTATGCACCATCATTAGGCAGGTGAGATTTAAGTTTCTTCAAGCCAAGCCTATATTTTGGCTCACCAGGGTTTTGCAAATTGCGAGAACGGTGATTTCATTCCTCTGATGTTCTTGCAAATGCTTGTTAAGAAGATCCATATTTACCATTCCCCCCAAATTATAAGCATTTTTTCATCAGATAAAATTTAATAAAATTAAATTAATTTTAGAGCTGAAACGATTAAAGGGTTTTCATGATTGATTAATCGCATGGGTTAACCTTGGTTAACCGATTAATCACTTGCCCCAATAGGTAGCTGAATAATTGCTGTACCGTTGACCATTTATATAATTAAAACTTTACTCAGCATAATGGACAAAACCGGGCAGCACCATATACAAACATGTCCATTCAAATTTTATTATATTTTCAATTTTTGTCTCAAAACATAGCTTATGACCCCTCATTGGAACAAGCTCATTGAGCTTGTTCCAATAGGGGGGGGGGCATAAGCTATGTTTTTGAGACAAACATTGAAAATCTTTAGAATTTTTTGTGCAAGTATCGTCTGCTACCTGCATTTGGTGAAGGGTTGAGAATGACCGTTTTCAGCTACTGATACAGTATAATGATCATGCAAGTGAACAAGTATTTTGGCATGTAACTGGCATGCATTTCTCTGTCTCATGCAATTGATGTGAGCCAGTGTGACAATGTTTGCCTGTTTTGGAGCAAGTTTGTTCCATAGTTAACCCATACAGGGTATTTTTTGTTTTTAAAAATTTGATTAACAGTTTCCATCTTGGTTTCAAAAAGTGATGATAAATAGTGAATATAAGCTTACCCAATATGAAAGAAAAATGGTTAGCAATTGGACATTTTTGTATAGCATTTTGCGATGTGAATCCAGCCATCAAATACCCTGCCCTATAGTACCGTACTTCAAAAGTAACGGTTAACCGATCAATTACTTTTTTTTATCAATCAAGATATTGATCATTGGTTAGTCGATTAATCGGTGTGAGCCAGTGTGAGATTGAAGTTTGTTTACACCAAGTCCCTGGGTTCATATTTGGGCTCACTGTGGGAGATTCAAGTTTGTTTATGCCAAGTCCCTGGGTTCATATTTGGGCTCACTGTGGGAGCCTGAATTATAACTTAGTTCAAAATGAGGAATATTCTTCAAAAGTATTCTTCACATTCAGCAGTCAGAATGTTTTGATATATACAGTATCCTTAGGGAGGTGAGATATAGTTTGTTAAAGCCAAGTCCCTGGGTTCATATTTGGTCTTCCTGTAGGAGCCTGAATTGTACCAAAATTTCCATTTTCCAAATTGAGAGGCTGATTTGAAGCAAATTTGATATGATGGGCTTATTGGGTCGTAAGTACCTAATTATGCCAAAACAATTTCCTGTGGCCCTGTGGGAACTGCAGGATCTAAATATAGAAAAAATTTAAAACGCCCATATCTTCAAAACTACATGGCACTGAGAATTTTTATTTTGTGTGACGCTTCCTTACAAACAGCCGAAAAGAATGGTAAAAAAAAAATTGCCATCAGTTTTATCATAGGGAAGTTTTCCAGGACTTATGCGGAGTCATCATTTTAGTAATGGGAAAAACATTAAAGAATCTTCTTCTCCCATACCACTGCTCCAAAGGCTTTCATATTTTGCATATAACATCTTTGGAAGATTTATTCACATGTTTGTTGAAATCAAATCCCTGGGTCCATATTTGGGCTCTCTATGATTAGATTAGTGCAATATGAGGAATATTTTTTAAAAATCTTCTTTTGATCCACTCTTCAGAATATTTTGATATTTGGGATGCTGCATCCTTAGAGGGGTGAGATTCAAGTTTGTTTGAGCCAAGTCCCCAGGTTCATATTTGGGCTCCCTGTGGGAGTCCAAATTACAACTTGGTTCAATAAGAGGAATATTATTTAAAATCCAGTAGTCAGAATCTTTTGATATTAGTATATAGAAGCATCCTTAGGGATGTGAGATTCAAATTTGTTCAAGCCAAGTCCTTGGGTTCATATTTGGGCTCTCTGTGGGAGCCTGAATTATAACTTAGTTCAATATGAGGAATATTCTTTAAAAATCCTGTTTTTATACGCCCGTTTGAAAAACGGGACGTATTATAGTATGGCGTTGTCTGTCCGTCTGTCCGTCCGTCCGTCCGTCCGTCCGTTTGGTTTCCGAACAATAACTTTAGTATTTGTTTTCCGATCGGCTCCAAATTTGGTATGTGGTTTAATCACAACAAAATACAGGTCAAGTTCGAATATGGGGTCGGTCCGAACATTTTTCGCCTGAATTATGGCTCCTGTTGGACTTAGAATTCGTCAAATATTTGGTTTTCAGATGATAACTTTAGTATTTGTTTTCCGATCGGCTCCAAATTTGGTATGTGGTTTAATCACAACAAAATACAGGTCAAGTTCGAATATGGGGTCGGTCCGAACATTTTTCGCCTGAATTATGACTCCTGTTGGACTAAGAATTCGTCAAATATTTGGTTTCCGGATGATAACTTTAGTATTTGTTTTCCGATCGGCTCCAAATTTGGTATGTGGTTTAATCACAACAAAATACAGGTCAAGTTCGAATATGGGGTCGGTCTGAACAATTTTTGCCTGAATTATGGCCCCTGTTGGACTTAGAATTTGTCAAATATTTGGTTTCCGGATGATAACTTTAGTATTTGTTTTCCGATCGGCTCCAAATTTGGTATGCGGTTTAATCACAACAAAATACAGGTCAAGTTCGAATATGGGGTCGGTCTTGAACAATTTTTGCCTGAATTATGGCCCCTGTTGGACTTAGAATTCTTCGTCAAATATTTGGTTTCCGGATGATAACTTTAGTATTTGTTTTTCGATTGGCTTCAAACTTGTTAGTCTTTTTTCTTTAGTTTAGTCATTTCACAAAATCACTGATTTCAAAGTCTGACCGTAACATATATATATATGCCAGTATAAATTTCTCGCACTCTAAAAAAATTGCAAATGTGTTAAAATGGTACAATTTGAACAGTTCACGGGCGTATGATGCAATGCCCAGCAGTGCTCTTGTTTGAGATCCAGTCAGAATCTTTGGATATTTTGTATAAGCTTTTCTTATGAGGGGCAGATGCAACTAAATGTTCAAATAAATTCCCTGGGTTGATATTTAGGCTACCATGTCAGGTGAATGCCATCAGGCCCTCTGGGGGCTCATGTTTGTTTTCTGTTTGACAACATTGCCCTGGCTCTTCTATCTATATTTTTCATTATAAGTTAGTCACTACTTTTATTTAGGCTTTCCAAATTTGTTACTGTCTGTCTGTCTGTCCTTCGGATGAAATGTTTCTTTGCTTTTCATTTGCCTGGGTCAACATTTTAAATAATTTGCAGCTATCTTTCACCCTCCAACCTCCCCCCCCCCCCCCCCACACACACACACACAAACACACACACACACACACAAACACACAAACACACACACATACAAAAATCTGGGCTGGCAAGTATTAAGTATTTTATCAAAAAAGTGGTACTCGAGTACTACGAGTACTGAGTACTTTGGACCCAGCCTATCACAAATATATTAAACATCAAAGAGTATATTATATACTTGAAACAAATACAGTACAGTGGCAGTGTACTGCTCACTTTCCATGGATGGGTAATATTTCCACGGATACAAATTCATACAATAATATTTGATGCCAAACACTAACTATAGGTATAATCATCAAAAATTTAAATAATGAAGCACCAGGTACAAACCGATGCTTCATCAATTAAAATTTTGTAGAGGATGATTTTTATTGACTGGTAAATGCATGAGTGGACATCACTGCCCACGCGTGTATTACAACCCGTCCACAGCGACTGTACTGTAACTTGTCCTCTTTGTGAACATATTTTCTACAATTTCACTCCTTTTGACAGAATGCATGCCTGTGGGGATTAAAACCAAAATAGTGAAAGTGCGCTTGTGGATATTTGCAGCACAAGCACAGCACTAATGAATCAATATTTGATGATTTTAGGAATTTTAACAGTGTCATGAGACACCACAGTAGCAGGTATTGGTCATTCTGTTGGAAAAAATCACTGTTTTATGACTCGAGGTGCCTTAACTGAGAAAACTTAGGCTTTTTCTTACAAAGATTGCAGAATATCAAACACAATGTGAAATGTGTTCAGAAGCAAGAATGTGATTAAAAAATAATTGGAAATTCATGTCTCCATCAATTTATTTATAAATTAATAAAGTTTTTTAGCTCACCTGAGCAAAGCTCAGTGGGAGCTTTACTGATCACATTCTGTCCGCCGTCCGTCCGGCATTAACTTTACATTATTCAAATGTTGGGTAAATGTTTATTACCTAATGCCAATTCAGATTTGTTCAAATGAAGTTGCCCCCCCCCCTTCTCCTGGGTGGTGCCATGCCCCCAAGGGGCACCAAAATCTTCTCATCAATCAGCAGTTGCAGAGACTTGATATATGGTATGCAGCTTCCTTTTAAGGTGTAGACTTGGATTTCTTTAAGCGAAGTTTGATGGGCGGCATTATGGGAGGGGCAAAATTTTTGGCCCCGCCCAAAATTTCTATTTTCCGAACCGAGAGGCTGATTTGAATCAAATTTTATGTGAGGGCTTATTGGGCCATGAGTACCTAATTTATGCCAAATTTTCTTTTTCTGTAGCCCCATGGAAACCACAGGAGCTAAAAATCGAAAAAAGTAAAACGCCATATCTCCAAAACTCCACGGCACTGAGAATTTTTATTTGGTGTGAAGCTTCCTTATGACCAACAGAAAGGATTGGTCCCAAAAATTGCCATCGGTTTTATCATAGGGTACATACAGTTTTGGGACTTTGAAAACACTTTTTAACACTGTAGGCAATGGGAAAAACATTAAAAAATCTTCTTCTCTAGATCCTGCAGGCAGAATCTTTCGATATATGGTATGCAACAATGTAGGGTGGATCTGATTCGAGTTTGTTCAAATCCGCCCCCCTGGGTTTATATTTGGGCTCAGTATAGGAGCCCGAATTCAAACTTAGTGCATTTCAGGCAAATTTCTTTAAAAATCTTCTTCACCAGATTCAGCAGGCAGAATCTTCTGATATTTGGTATGCAACATTGTGGGGTGGATCTGATTCAAGTTTGTTCAAATCGGCCCCCTGGATTCATATTTGGGCTCACTATAGAAGCATTTCAGGCAAATTTCTTTAAAAATATTCTTCTCCAGATCCAGCAGGCAGAATCTTTTGATATTTGGTATGCGACATTGTGGGGTGGATCTGATTCAAGTTTGTTCAAATCAGCCCCTGGATTCATATTTGGGCTCACTATAGAAGCCCGAATTCGAACTTAGTGCATTTCAGGCAAATTTCTTAAAAAATCTTCTTCTCCAGATCCAGCAGGCAGAATCTTTTGATATTTGATATGCAACATTGTGGGGTGGATCTGATTCAAGTTTGTTCAAATCAGCCCCCTGGGTTCATATTTGGGCTCAGTATAGGAGCCCAAATTTGAACTTAGTGCATTTCAGGCAAATTTCTTTGAAAATCTTCTTCTCAAGATCCAGCAGCAGAATCTTTTGATATTGGGTATGCAGCATGCTTAGGGGGTGAGATTCAAGTTGTTCAAGCCAAGTCCCTGGGTTCATATTTGGGCTCACTGTGGTAACCCGAATTATAACTTAGTTCAAAATGAGGAATTTTCTTTAAAAATCTTCTTCAGATCCAGCAGTCGGAAAGTTTCGATATTTGGTATGCAGCACCCTTAGGGGGGTGAGATTCAAGTTTGTTCAAGCTATGTCCCTAGGTCCATATTTGGGCTCACTGTGGGAGCCCGAATGATAACTTACATGTAGTTCAAAATGAGGAATTTTCTTTAAAAATCTTCTTCTTCAGATCCAGCAGTCAGAATCTTTTAATATTTGGTATGCAGCATTCTTAGGGGGGGTGAGATTCAAGTTTGTTCAAGCCATGTCCCTAGGTCCATAGTTGGACTCACTGTGGGAGCTTGAATTGTAACTTAGTTCGAAATGAGGAATTTTCTTAAAAACTCTTCTTCAGATCCAGCAGATGAATGCTTTTGATATTTTTTATGCAGCATCCTTAGGAGGCAAGATTCAAGTTTCTTCAAGTCATATCCCTAGGTCCATGTTTGGGTTCACTGTGGGAGCCCGAATTGTATCTTAGTTCAAAATGAGGAATTTTCTTTAAAAATCTTCTTCTTCAGATCCAGCAGTTGGAATGTTTTGATATTTGGTGTGCGGCATCCTTAGGCGGGGGGGGGGGGGGGGGGGGGGGGGATATTCAAGTTTGTTAAAGCCATGTCCCTAGGTCCATATTTGGGCTCACTGTGGGAGCTTGAATTGTAACTTAGTTCGAAATGAGGAATTTTTTTTAAAAATCTTCAGGTCCAGCAGATGAATGCTTTTGATATTTTTTATGCCACATCCTTAGGAGGCTAGATTCAGGTTTGTTCAAGCCATGTCCCTAGGTCCATGTTTGGGCTCACTGTGGGAGCTCGAATTGTAACTTAGTTCAAAATGAGGAATTTTCTTTGAAAATCTTCTTCTTCAGATCCAGCAGTTGAAATGTTTTGATATTTGGTGTGCGGCATCCTTGGGGGGGGGGGGGGGGGGGGAGATTCAAGTTTGTTAAAGCCAAGTCCCTGGGTTCATATATGGGCTCCCTCTGGGAGCCCAAATTATAACTCGGTTCAATATGAGGAATATTCTTTAAAAATCATTTTTTTTAGATCCACTTGTCAGAATCTTTGGATATTTGGTATAAGCTTTTCTTAGGAGGAGTAGATGCAACTTGTTGAAATCAATTCTCTGGGTTGATATTTAGGTTGCCATGTACAGGTGGGTGCCCTCAGGCCCCCTGGGGTCTCTTGTTTTAGGAAAAAATGCATACTGAGAGCTTGGGGGTGGGGGGGGGGTACATCCAGGGCTATAATTTACCTCATCACTAGGTAAAAGAATTTTTGACATCATTTGTTGAGATAAAATGGCACTTTCTATTGATATTGGTGGATTATATAGCCTCAGCCAGGGCTTATAAGAATCTGAGAATCGATTCCCGTAGAGATCCGTGCAACAAAACCAGTGAGAAACCATGTAGCTTCTCGTAACATTGCTGCTAGAATTCACATGAAAAGAACTGAGTCAGTTTAACCCTTTACCTAACACAAAGGCAGCAAATTAACCAATACAACACTAACATGACCTGAAATATTGTGACACTGGCAATAAAATTTGTACAAATATGGCTGTCATTGGAACCAGCTCTCATCAGCCGGTTCTAGTAACATCCATAATTATTACGCTTGATGAATATTGTTTATTTTTAGCTCACCTGACTATAAGTCAGGGGGCGCTTAAATGATGACTTTCTGTCTGTCGACCATCCGCCCTTCCTTTCCAGCGTGAACTTGACATTACTAACCTCTCCTCATAAACAACTGAGCTGAATTGAACCAAATTTGATATTCATGTTCCTTATCATATATGAATTCCAGTTTGTTCAAATAACGTTGCCGCACCCACAGGGGGCCCCAAGCATTTCTCTGATAGTATGCATAAATTGTTTTCCAAAATTGAAAAAAAATCTTCTCCAGAACCATGTATAAGAATCTTTTGATACTTGGTATACAGCATCTCTAGGGGTGGGAGGGATAGGTTCAGGTTTGTTCAAATCAAGTCCCTGAGTTGATATTTGGGCTCCCTATGGGCACCCAAATATCAACAGTGCAACATGAGGAAATTTCTTTGAAAACCTCCTTCAGATCCACCAGTCAGAATGCTTTCATATTTGGAATGCAACATTTCTAGTGGGGTGGGGGGGCAGGGGGGAGGGTAGATTGAAGTTTGTTTGAATCGGGTCTCTGGGTTAATATTTTGTCTATTTATTGAAGCCCAAAGTTTAACTCAGTGCAGTATGAGGAAATTTCTTTAAAACTCGTTTTTTTTCAGATCCACCAGTCAGAATCCTTTCGTATTTGGCTTACAGCATCTCTAAGGGGGTCAGATTCATGTTTGTTCAAGCCAAATCTATGGGTTAATATATGGGCTCATTATGGGAGTGCAAATTAACTCAAAGCAACATGAGAAAATTTCTTTAAAAATCTTTTTCTTCAGACCCACTAGTTTAATGCTTTAATATTTGGTGTACAACATCTCTGGGGAGGTCAGATGTAAATTTGTTCCAGTTTGGTTCCTGCCAGTCAGAACCCTTTCATATTTGGTATCGCAGGAAGGGGGGGGGGGGGGGGGGGGGCAGATTTGAGTTTGTTCATTTCAGGTCTGTGGCTTAATATTTGGGCAGGGGTGGGTTAGGTTCGAGGTTGTTCATAAATGTTCAAATCCTTTCCTTAGAGCTTTTCCATAAAATTTGCCTTTCAAAGTGCAGTGACACAACAACCCTTGGAAGTTTGGCAGTACTTGTCTACAGCTGTCAGAATTGGAAGCAATCAGGAAGACCTATGCTAATAATCATCTAACATGGACAATAGAATTATGAATAATTTCATAACATTATTCCTATGTAGTGTCCATGAACCTTGACTAACTGAATCTGACCCAAAATACTTCTCTGAACCACCTCGTTAGGTGAGCGATTAAGGGCCCAGGGGGGTGGGGGGGAGGTAAAAATCAGTAGTTGGTGTTGTAAAAATTAAAAAAGCTGTATTGGGTAAAGGGTTAACATGTATTATCAGTATGCAACAGGGTTTCAATCATACTGATCTAATAGGATCCTGGCCCATAGCAGGTCTGAATTCTCGGAACGATTTCCGCAAGAATCCAAATGGATTCTCCCAAATTTAGAGGAACTATAAGCCCTGCACAACCCCAATTTTGAAACAAAATTGACATATTGTTTCATGGTGGTGGGGCCCTATTTATCTTGCTGTATGATTAATTAAAACAGATTTTGTGAAAAGGTTTTGTGTGCTGATGCAGATTTTAGTTTTATTTTGGGATTTGGGTAGTTTCAAAGAAAGCTGTGAATTCTTATCCTTCCCAACTTATTGGGTAACAGAGTAGAAATTCTGTCGGAGGCAATAACAGTTTTTAAGCCTATTTGACACAGATTGGACAGTTTTCTTCAAAAGAACAAATTTCCCATGCTTTGGACTAGACAGAAGCCAAAAGTTGAATTCTATTGCAGAAATGACTTTCATCACATGAAAGAGGTAACTGTATCTTTGGTAAGGTCGGGTTTGCTCATAGGTATAACTGTTGTAAATATTTTAATTAGATTTACATGCCTCGAAAAGTTGCGCTCGGAAATTATGTAATTCCCAAAACTAAGCAGTCTTGGGGAAATATATTGTTTCAATAAACATTTGAAGAAGTCTACTGACATTTTGCATTACTTTTGGATGTTCCAGATGAGTAAAGAGGATGATTTGAGGACTTTTAGAACCTAAAAATTTGTTTGACTATTGGTGTGTTTTGTTTGGGAATTCCCTGAAAAATATGAACATGTGACCAGCACTTCCCTTTCTCTTAGTTTTTCTTTTATTTGTTGCATGACCCCTGTTTAAAAATCATTAAAAGATTGTCTGAAGGGCTATAGTTGACAAAAAATATTTGAATGCTAAATTTAAAATGATGCGACCATATTTTTTTCGCCTGAACGTTATAATGGTCGCCTATGGGAAAATATTTAGTACCAGGTACTGTGAAACGTATTCTTGTTTGGCTGAAATTAAACAATTGCAGGAATTCGACTGAATAAACCAAAATGTTTTTGGAGAAATGGTTGCGGAATGAAATATTTCAATACGTTGGATTATTTGGGGTTCCTTCTTACGCCTTGCGTATTGTCATATTAAATTTATTGCAATAGTGGTCGATGCAAACTTTTCAACCGACCGCTATTGTAAAAAACTTATTATAATGATCGAGTGTCAGTTGTAATAAGTTTTTAATTAATTTGAAAATAAGCGAACTAGGGATATCTACAACACGAGCCAGTTTCATTCAAGATTTAATCTCTTCATACAAATCACAGAAATTGATTAAATGAACAAACAGTAAAATCTGAAATATCTTGCCCCGGACAATGTTCGATAAAACCACTCAAATAGGGATGACAACTCTTGGCATCAACTCTTTAGGTTCTTTCAAATTTATTTGTGTATTCATTTATTGGTGCTTAAGGTTACATATTTTTTGCGCAATGGATAATCATGACCACAACGTGGTGACAAAGCCAAATTTAGTCAATGGTTTATACCCATATTGCCCATTTTAGAGGACATCCACCCTAAGGATTGGTGACTGGGTCATATTTTACCAGTAAACAGATCCTGTTTGCCACAGTAAACAAGAACTCATTCACTTTCCGGGGTTCCCACGGGGAAGTTCTTTCAAATACATCAACATTTATACGGTTTTCTTTATAAATATGGTTAAAAAATTGTAAAATATAATACAGTACGTGGAGAGTGTATTATCACTAAATCACCCGCAGAGTGGAGATTCCACCCAAGCAATAATTTCAGATTTGTTGCAAAGCATTACAAGCACAAGCAGAGTTCCAGCCAATGGACCTCCGGGTTATACCCGGAGGTCCATTGGCTGAAACATTGCTTGTGTTTTTTTTGTCCACATGTACAGAATTTGAAAGTGATGCTTTGGGTGAGATCTCCAATCCCCGGGTGATTTAGTTACAATCCACTCTCCACGTACTGTATGTATGACCCTGAGATGGTTGGCAGAGGTGGAGTGAACGCACTGGAGATGAGTTGTGCGACAGGTAAGAGACCGGTTTTTCTGCAATATTATTTTTTGTGTAAACCTTTTCAACGCTAAGCTACTGAATAGTTCCATCCAACATTTGGTTTGTTTATGCATTTGGCGCAGACTAATATGATACCATAGGGGAAATCCGTCCCAATTTATTCCAACAGCCCATGGGGTAGTTGTATTCAATTATGATCAATTGTCGCCAAGCTTTTATTGTTCGCATCTTCGTATACATGTCAATAGGATGGAAGGGGTTAACTTATTGCATTAATGGTTTGGACACAAATCTTGCGCGGGTTGGGAAGGGGGTGCAGGGTTCGGTGGCTCAGTGACTAGAGCCTTGGAGGCGTGATCCAAAGGCAGGGGCGTAGCTAGGATTTAATATTGGGCGGAGGGGGGGAAATTGTTTGTTTTTTTTTTGGGGGGGGGGGGGGACGATCTGGTCGGGCTATGCCACAGGCATATCCCAAGGCCGTCCGTAGACCTGAGGAAAGGGTGGGTATCACCCGCCCATTGGTGGGGGTTCGGGGTCTCCCCCGAATCCTCCAGAGATGGGGTGGGTATGACCCTCCAATTTGGTTGGGGTTCAGGATCTCTCCCGCAAATGGGAGGACCATACACACCCCACCTCAAGACTACGGTATCCCTCTTCCATCGGTGGGGGTTCGAGGGGGCTTTCCCGTGACGATTTTGAAAATTCAATGCCCTGAGAATCTACTCCGTGCAATCTGCGTTGTGTCCTCGAGCAAGACACTTCCGTCCTTTTACTCACTTGGGGGCACGGTGGCGCCGTGTGCTAATGCGTATCGCAAGTTGACAGTACACGTGCTTTCTACCAAAGCTAAACCTGCCTCGGCGGGATTAGTAAGTTGGAATGTCTGACAGTGACTCGCCGCTGCTCCGTGTCTTTTTTTTCCGAGTGCTCCAGCCTCTCTAATCCGCAAAACTATCGCCGACACAAAGTGACATTCGCCACTAAAAGTGTCGTAAAACACGAATCACCATTCCATCCACAAATTGCGCTTAACCGCGCAGTCGTAGTAAGCGCATTGTAAAAGCGATTCTGAGCTCATCCCCCTGTTAGTGTCCTAAGTTTATAATAACATTTGTTAGGACATATATTTCATTTAACCTTTTCTGCTGAAAACTTATTACAATAGCGGTTGGTGCTCACTTTTTCATCGCCCGCTATTGTAATAAATTTATTACAATAGCGGTTGATGCAAATTATTTCATCGAACGCTATTGTAATAAATTTATTACAATAGCGGTTGATACAGACTTTTTCACCAGCCGCTATTGTAATAAACTTATTACAATAGCGGTCGATGCAAACTTTTTCTTCGACAGCCATTGTAATAAACTTATTACAACAGTGGGCGATTCAATCTTTTACCTCAATTGCTATTGTAATAAACATACTACAATAGTCACCTGTCAGTTGTAATAAGTTTTTCATTAAAATGCATTAAAATGAGAATAAACTAACTAAGGATGTCTACAACAGATGAGCCAGTTTCATTCAATCTTTCATTTCTTATACTAATCACAGCGACAAAAAAGCCAGAAATTGACGAAATAGCCAATAAAATCTGAAATATTTCGCTCCGGACAATATTCGGTACAACCACACAAGTAGGGATTCAGTCGCATCAGATCTTTTAAGTCTCTCAAATTTATTTATGTATTCATTTATTGGTGTTTAAGGTTACATATTTCCGCGCAATGGCAAATCATGGCCACAGTGTGGTAATAAAGCCAAATTTAGTCAATGGTTTATACCCATGTTGCCCATTTTAGAGGACATCCACTCCAAGCATTGGTGACTGAGTCCTATTTTACAAGTAAAACAGAGCTTGTTTACCACAGTAAACAAGCTCTTATTCACTTCATGGGGTTTCCACGGGGAGGTTCCTTCAAATTTATCGACATTAGTACGGTTTTCATTATAAATATGGTTAAAAGTTTTGTAAAATTTAATATTTGTGGCCCTGAGATGGTTCACAGAGGCTGAGTGAGCGCATTGAGGATGAGTTGGGCGGCAGATGGGAGACCGATTTTTCTGCAATATTATCTTCTGTATAAACCCGTTCACCGCTGAATTACCGAATAGTTTAATCCAACATTCGGTTTGTTCAGGTTACGGCACCCCCTCCCGTTGATGGAATTGGGGGAGGGCTCCCACGAGAAAGTTTTGAAAATTAAATGTCCACAAATTAAATCTCTGACCCCGGCTCTGATGCTTTATTTTTTTTTTCCATTTTGAGGGAGGGCACTGTAATATGTATGGGGGGGGGGGGGGCATACCCCGGCTACGCCAGTTCCGAAGGTCGTTGTTTGAAATCTAGTCCGTGTAGTCTGCGTTCTGTCGTTGAGCAACACACTTCCTTTCCCTTGCTCACTTGGGGCACGGTGATACCTGTACTAAGGTGTATAGCACGTTGGCAGATTTCAAACAACGACCTTCGGAACTGGCGTAGCCGGTGGAGGGGGATGCCCCCCCCCCCCCCCCTTAAAATTACAGTGATCCCCATCAAAATGGCAAAATTAAAGCATCGGAGGTCCCAGATTCTGTCGCAAGGCACTGAACTGAATTTTCAAAATCTTCACGGGTAAGCCCCCTGGAAGCCCCACCGATGGGATGTGAATACCGTAGGCCTGAGGTGTCGGAGTATGCCTTTCCATTGGCATGAACCCCTCGAAATTATCGGGTCATACTTACCCCTACCTCTGGCCTACGGCCTTTGGATATGCATGCGGCATAAGTCGACCTGGCAGACCCCCCCCCTCCCACCCCCTTAAAAAAATTATGGCCCCTCTCAATATAAATTCCTAATTAAGCCCCTGCCTTTGAATCACGACTCCAAGGCTCTAGTCAATGAGCTACCGAGCCCTGTACCTCATTCCGGCCCCGGGCAAGATTTGTGACCAAGCCATTAATGAAATAAGTTAACCGCTTTCATCCTATTGGCATGTATACGAATAGGCGAACAATAAATACTTGACGACGGATGGTCATAATTAAATCTAACCGCCCCATGGGCTGTTTGAATAAATTGGGACAGATTTTCCCGATGGTAGTCTCCACCAAATGCATAAACAATTCAAATGTTTGTTAACCCTTTACCCAACGTAACGGCCAAAACCGGCCAGCGCTATTCTCAAAAATCGCCAATTAATTTTCAAAATATTTTCATTTTTTGTCTCAAAAACATAGGTTATGACCCCTCGTTGGAACGAGCTCGTCGAGCTCGTTCCAACGAGGGGTCATAACCTATGTTTTTGAGACAAAAAATGAAAAAAAATAGTTATTCAAGAATTTTTTTTGCAAGTGTCGTCTGCTTTTCACGTTAGGTAAAGGGTTAAACCATTTGGTAGCTTAGCGTTGAAACGGTTTATATACTGAGTCAAAAAGAAAGTATAATAAACTTTGAGGAGCAATTCTTTTAGTATTATGGGCTTTAATTCCAAACAAATTATTGTAAATTCATATTTCCAGTCTATCTGTATGGATTTGCATAATTTCATGTTCTTACTGTTGCCAGCGTCATGTCAGGACGTCGCAATTCAGAAATGGGGTGAAACGAAAAGTTCACACATGAAGTCAATAGCGTGTATGTCCACCGTTTGCCTCTTGGATGGCAAGACATCGACGGCGTATGGACCTGATAAGTCTCTGGGTGTCACCCTGTGGTAATGCGTTCCACTCCTGCCTTAGAACATTACGTAAATCGCCTACTGTTTGAAGATCACGAAGTCGCACCCGACGGTCCAGTTGATCCAAAGGATTCTCGATTGGCGACAAATCCGGCGAAAATGTGGGCCAGGGGAGAAGTTCGATGCTCTGCTCCTCAAGAAAGTCACGACAGATACGCGCCACGTGACATCGGGCATTGTCTTGCTGGAATAACTGCAATCCGGTGTTAGCGTTGAACAACGGGACAACAACAGCGTTAAGAATTTCGTCCCTATTTCGCTGTTCATTCAGATTATCATCGATGAAGATCATCTGCGTTCGAAGGTGCAAGGAAATTCCTGCCCAAACCATTACACTACCCCCGCCGAAACGGTCGCATTCCAGCACACAAGCTTCAGAAAATCGTTCTCCTTGTCGGCGATACACCCTTGCCCTGCCATCAGCACGTCGTAGACAAAATCGTGATTCATCACTAAAAAGAACTGTGCTCCATCGCTGCTGAATTCAGCGAACACGCTGACGTACCCATTCCATTCTGACGGTACGATGACGTTGGGTAAAGATTTGTCCGTGAAATGGACGCCTACTGCAGATCCAGTGTTCAGCGAGTCTGTTGTGGACAGTTTGTGCACTGATTCTATTGTTAGTTCTGCCAGGAATAATTGCTGCTGCCCTCGTCGCCGGAAGGAAGCGGTCCCGCAAGTGAGACGTCCTGATGTGTCAGTCTTGTGCAGAGGTCGTAACTCTTGGTCGACCTGAACGCGGTCGATAGACAGTAGATCCAATGGTTCTATACCTTCCAATGAGACGGTAAATAGTGGCCACAGTGACCCCGGACTCGGCAACGAGCTCATCTGGAGGTATCCCAGCCCCATGCATACCAATGACACGCAACCTCTGATGTTTATTTCACCTTGGCATTGTTTAAAATGTCGGAAGACAAAAACTAGCGAGTTTTCTCAATAACTCAGACTCTAGCACAACATAACACAAAGAAAATCAGCGGTCACCCATTCCGTTTGACATTCTCGGCAGCACGTGCTATTTTGAAATCCGTAGCAAAATTGTATACGGTTGGGTGGACAACAACAACATGTCATTAAACTCTTTGCACGACTTCTTGTCCATAAACATGCAACATTAGAACTATTATATTTCATCCTTTATGCCGTTTTTCACATTTGTTTCTATTATACTTACTTTTTTGGACTCAGTATACAAAAATAATATTGCAAACAAATCGGTCTCCTATCTTCCAACCAACTATTCTCCAGTGCGCTCACTCCGCCTTTCTCAACAACCTCAGGGTCATACATATTATATTTTACAAATCTTGTAACCATATTTATGAAGAGAACCGTACAAATGTTGATGTATTTGAAATAACTTTCCTTTTGGGAACCCCGGAAAGTGAAGCAGTGCTTGTTTAACCCTTTACCCAACGTAACTGCCAAAACCGGCCAGCGCTATTCTCAAAAATCGCCAATTAATTTTCATTATTTTTTTCATTTTTTGTCTCAAAAACATAGGTTATGACCCCTCGTTGGAACGAGCTCGTCGAGCTTGTTCCAACGAGGGGTCATAACCTATGTTTTTGAGACAAAAAATGAAAACAATTAGTTATTCAAGAATTATTTTTGCAAGTGTCGTCTGCTTTTCAGGTTAGGTAAAGGGTTAATGTAGCAATCAAGCTCTGTTTTACTGGTGAAATAGAACCTAGTCACCAATGTTCTTGTGGAAGTCCTCTAAAGTGGGCAAAATGGGTATAAATGACTGACTAAACAAGGCTTTATCTCTACGATGTAGCCATCATTAGCCATTGCGCATAACTATTTGACCTTAAACACCAATAAATGAAAACAGAAATAAATTTGAAAGAGCTTATGCCACTGACATCTCTATTTGTGCGGTTTTATCGGACATTATCCGATATTTCAGATTTTATTGGTCATTTCGTCAATTTCTGTTTTTTTTGTCGTTGTGTTTGGTAAAAAGAAATGAAATATTGAATGAAACTGGCTCATCTGTTGTAGACATCCTTAGTTAGTTTATTCTCATTTTAATGCATTTTAATGAAAAACTTATTGCAACTGATACTCGACTTTTGCAATATGATTATTACAATAGCGGTTGAGGTGAAGGTTTGAATCGCCCACTATTGTAATAAGTTGATTACAATTGCGATCGGTGAAAATGTTTCCATCAACCCTTATTGTAATAAATTTATTACAATAGCGGGCGATGAAAAGTTTGCACCAACCGCTATTGTAATACGTTTTCAACAATAAAGGTTACATAAAATATGTGTCCTTACCAGTGTTATTATAAACTTATGACACCAACTGTTGAATGAGTTCAGAATCGCCTTTATAATAAATTTATTACGACCGCGCGATTAAGCACAATTATGTGTGGATGGAATGATGATAGGGGTTTTACGACTCTAGTAGTGGCCAATGTCATTTCGTGTCCGCGACAGTTTTACAGACTGGCGAAGCCAGAGTACCCGGAAAGAACCAACGAGAAGCGGCGAGTCACTGTCAGACATTCCAACTCACTGATCCCACCGAGGCAGGTGTAGCGTTGGTAGAAAGCACGTATACCGTAACGTGTGATGCGCATTAGCACACGGCACCACCGTGACCCCAGTGAACAATGGGAAGGATGTGTCTTGCTCAAGGACACAACGCAGATTGCACGAACTAGGTTCCAAACAAATACCTTCGGTCAGTGGCGTAGCCAAGGGGGAGGGGGAGCTCGGGGCGTGCCCCACTGAAAACTTACAGTGTCCCCTCCTCAAAGTAGGAAAATTAAAGCTGCAGATGGTCCCAGATTCAGTCTCAGGGCATTCAATTTTCTAAATCTTCATGGGAAACCCCCACTCTAACCCCGACCGATAGGAGTGGGGTACCGAAGGCCTGAGTTGGAGTGTGTATGGCCCTCCCATTGGCGGGATTCGGGGGAGACCCTAAACTCCCACCAAAAGAAGGGTCATTCCCAACAACACCTCTATCCCACTTCAGATTTATGGCCTTCGGAGCAAAATAAATGTTATGGCCCCTCTCAATAGGAAATCCCAGCTACGCCCCTGCCTTTGGATCACGACTCCAAGGTTCTTGTCACTGAGCCACCGACTCTTGCACCCTTTTCCCACCATGCGCATGATTTGTGACCAAACCGTTAATGTAATAAGTTAATCGCTTTCATACTACTGACATGTATACGAATAGGCGCACAATAAATACTTGAGGACGGCTGGTCATAATTGAATCCACCGCCACATGGCTGTTGGAATAAACTGGGACAGATTCACAGACAGTTCACTATAGTAAATAGGCTATGTTTTACTGGTAAATAAAACCCAGTCACCAATGCTTGGGGTGAAAGTACTCTATAATGGGCACTAACTAGTTATAAAGGATTGAATAAACTTGGCTTTATCTCTATGTTGTGGTCATGATTAGCCATTGTACAGAAATATACACAAAGAAAAAAGTTAAGCACCCCCTGATATTTTTTATGATTTCCCCCCTCTGATTATTCGAAATAGCTAAACAAGGTACAATGATGGGAAGAGTGGGGTTTGCACGACACTTTGTAACCAGGGATGTGTGACAGTACTGCTTGCATCGCTTGTGACAATTCGTGCAATATGCTACCCTCGCGGATCACAAAAAGCAGTATGTACCGACTGTATTTGTTGGGATTTAACGTAGTGCGAAACGGGCATTTAACCATAATCATTGAACATGGCACGGAGACGATTGTCAATGGAGATTAGGAATCAGATTATTGGTATGCATTCCGCAGGAATGTCCTTCAAGGCGATAGGACGAAATCTGGGCTACTATTACACTGTTGTTAGCCGCTTAGTCCGGAAGCATGCGCAGACCGGAAGTGCAATGGACCGTCCAAGGTCAGGAAGACCTCCTGTCACTGCACCGCGAGAAGACAGGAATCTGATACGATTTGCTCGCCGAGAACCCTTCAGTATAAGTTCTCAGATGAAAAGACTGTTGTTACCAAATCGACCCATCAGCACCAGAACAGTCCGAAATCGTCCCAAAGCGGTAGGATTAAAGACCAGAAGAGTCATTAAACGTCCCTTGTTAAGAGACCACCATAAACGTGCACGTTTGGCATGGTGTTTGACCAGACGAGACTGGAACCTGATGACCTGGAGGAAAATGCATTGGTCAGACGAAAGTCGATATTTACTGCACGTTACTGATGGGCGTACACGGGTTTGGAAACGAAAGAACACAGTTTATACCCCCAGGTGGTGTGGGGATGCCTTCCCATGATTGCAAGCTGGATTTGGCCACCGTCAGGGGCAACTTAACCGGAGCTCAGTACATCCGTGACATCCTACGGCCAGTCGTTGTCCCACATTTCGACAACCATCCACTTGCTACACGACCTCAGTACATGGACGACAACGCCAGGCCTCACCGATCACGTGCCGTAGTGGATTTCATGAGAGCCAATGCAGTGACAACTCTATCCTGGCTAGCTGTAAGCCCAGATCTGAATCCTCTGGAGCATGTGTGGGACATTATAGGGCGGCGAATCCAGGCACGGAACCCCCAGTACAGACTTTAGACCAGTTGGAAGCAGCTCTGCATGCTGAATGGATGTTATTGACCCGAGAACAGATCCGACGTTTGACTGGAGGCATGAGACGTGGGTGGAGAGTGTCATCCGGGTACGTGGCGGGTCCACTCGGTACTGATTATTCTTACTGAAGACGTATTCTAGTGTCTTCGAAGAACATTTTTATGTGACAATATCAATGTTAACGCTCTTTCTGTGACTTGCCCATCCAAACTTTTGAGTTTGAGGGCTGTGCTTCATGGTAAAAACAGTACTTGTGATAACATGATGTAATCTCTATTAAATTACAATCACAGCTAGCCATTCTTGCGTTTTAGTCTTGCAAGATGATTGTTCTTTCAGATGGCATTAGCATTTTCGAGTATTTCAGGGCTATTGCGGATTATACATGCTTTTGCCATTCGGCTTTGTGACAATATCAGGGGGTGCTTAACTTTTTTCTTTGTGTATATGTTACCTTAAACACCAATTAAATACATACAAAATTGAAAGAACTAAAGGAGTTGATGCCAACAGTTGACATTCCTATTTGTGTGGTTTTATCGGACATTGTCCGGAGCAAGATATTTCCGATTTTACTGGTCATTTCGTAAATTTCTGGTGTTTTTGTCGCCGTGACTGGTGTAAAGAAATCTTGAATGAAACTGGCCCGCCTATTTAGACATTCCTAGTTAGCTTATTTTTAAATTAATGCAAAACGTGTTACAACTGACAAATGACTATTATAATAAGTCTACTATTTATTTATTTATTGGTGTTTAAAGTCACATATTTCTGCACAATGGCTAACCATGACCGTGACAGTTTTACGGGTGGAGGAAGCCGGAGTACCCGGAGAGAACCACCGAGCAACGGCGAGCAACTGTCAGCTCCCCAACATACCAACTACACACAAGCAGGGTTAGCATTGGTTGAAGACAGGTGCACCATCGACGTGCAATACGCCTTAGCACACAGCGTCACCGTGCCCCCACGTGGGCAATGGGGGAGAAGTGTCTTGCCCAAGGACACAACGCGGTTGCCGCAGGTGGGATTCGAACCGAGGACCTCTCGGCTTGCAGCCAGCACCTCTACCAACTGAGCCACCGCGCCCCCAATAAGTCTACTAAACTTATTATAATAGGCAAGTGTCACAATAGCAGTCGGTGAAAACGTTTACATCAACCGCTATTGTAATAAAATAGCGGTTGATAATTTTTTTTTGCATCAACCTCTATTGCAATAAATTTATTACAATAGCGGTTGAATAACAATAGCGGTTGGTACAGGTACAGTGCGCGTCTATCTTGACTGTGTCTGCAGGTAGGTTCCGTGTAGTGCGTTGTAAACAGGACGAGACATTTGTACAACAAACACGTAGTGTTCTGAATGAACTGTGTTCGTGGACAGGATGTGTATAAATTAATCGTTCTGTCTTCCTCCAATGGTGTCATTCCATTCAATGCAGTAATTAGTTATTGTAAGGAGACGTAATACGTAAGTAACTTTGCAATTTTTCAATATATTCTGGTTTCTGTGTGTGCAAACTGCAGAAATTACTTCATTGGTGCTGTTTTTTTTTATTTTAAAGGTAAACCGTTTAAATGGTTATGACCGATAACGTAAAAAACGGTACCATCCAAACTTAGGTTGCCTTGCTTTTACTTTTTGCTTGACCCATTGTCTTTAACCAAAAATTGAAAGGGGATACCCACAATTTTATGTATGGAAACTAGATGAGATATGGCGTCAACACACCTTCCACTCGACAACTGCCCATGGATTAAAAAATTGAACACTCGGATATAGGGTCCCCCTTGACATTGTAGACTAAGACCCCCCCCCCCCCCCCCCCCCTTCCCAGTCGTAAATGTAGCTAGTACATTTGCCCACCACTATCAGATTGGACAAATTCCCCCACCACCCTCTCGCCACCCTCTCCAAACAACATTCCTAATAGCTGATGTTATCTATGACAAATGCCCATCGCGGTATATTGTTTAACCCTTTACCAAACGTAACGATTCTAAGCGGCCTGCGCTATTCACAAAAGGTCGTCCATTAGTTTTCATTATTTGTTCATGTTTTGTCACAAAAACATAGGTTATGACCCCTTTTTGGAACGAGCTCGTGGAGCTCGTTCCGATGAGGGGTCATAACCTATGTTTTTGAGACAAAAAATGAAAAAAATAGTTACGCAATAATTTTGTTTGCAAGTGTCGTCTGCTTTTCATGTTGGGTAAAGGGTTAAACACTGTTTTACTCACAGTTATTTATTTACTGGAGTTTATCGACACATTTGTCAGCTATTTGCTCACAGTTGCATTTTTATTTGGTTATATAAAAGTCGTCTTTCAGGTCTCACGAGTATAAATTAAACTGCATGTGAACATATAAAGACTCTTCTCAAAGAAGCAAATTCATTTCATCTGCCCACAGTATTTCCACACAAGCTCATCATATTTAGCCCTTTACTATCACGAAAGGCTGACGACACTTGCAAACAAGATTTTTGAATAACTATTTTTTTTTTATTTTTTTGTGTCAAAACATAGCTTATGACTCCTCATTGGAACAAGCGCATCGCGTTCGCTCCTCTGAGGGGTCTTGAGTTATCTTTTTGAGACAAAGAAATGAATAAACAATAAAAATTCAATGCTGATTTTTTTGAATAGCGCTGGCTGCTTTTGGGCGTTTTGTCAGGAAAAGGGTTAACAAAGCATAGATGTGTCATGCGGTGTGCTTGTGCGTAAGTGGAATTTTCACACATTGAGAATTTTCTTTGCCAGTTATGAAGAAATTCTCAACATTTCGATTTACCAAAAATGTTTCTTTCACACTCAGTTGCCCTAACGATAAAACGTGGTCACTATTGGAACGACGCCAATTGCTTAAAATGTGCATCTACAGCTATTTATTTATTTATTCAGTTATTTGGTTATTTATTTATTTTTAACCTCCATGGCTGAAAAACTTGCTTCTTATAGCCAAAAAATATAATAATTTGTGTTTAACGACACTTTCAGTAGCAGCCTAACAAGCATGGGATGTAGTTGTTCAACAACAAACTTTAAAACGCAACTGGAAAGAAGAAAATGAAATTTCCGCGCATTTTAGATTTAAAGTCCTCCACAACTGTCTTCTGCCAATTACACTGAACTGCAATGTTCCTTGAAACTAAAAATATACTTATATTATATTAAGTTTCTAAAAATCAATATTATGTGTCTCCCCATGTTAACACCTTAAAATTGGAGTCGCCAACCATCTCCAGAAAATGAACAATAAAATAATTAAGAACTAATTTAATATCATTACCACTTTAGCGGGCGTTCCTTAGGCCATTATCGCTAATTTTCTGGGCATTAATACGCGATAAATGCTCAGATCATGACGTGACGTGCTGGGCCACTAATGGGTTTTCCATCCCATTAGCGCCCGCGGCCCGACACGTCACGTGACCGAATTACCTCCCATCCCAATCTTCAGTTTATGCTTTGTAAGTTCGGATGCTGTACGAGGTAAACAAATCTCACAGCAGTTACTTGAGGTGATTACATCAAATATAACCTATTTACTGAAACAAAAGGGGCCAAATAGCGAGATAATGTGAGTATATTTATGTATCATTTTGTTTTTAAAGCTGCCAAACTCCGATTCTGGATTTTTAACATCGGTTATTTCGTACTTGTTTTCAAAAAACTTCAAAAAATAAACTCCGACAACTCATGAATATTCAATTACTTTGGCTTGTTTTGATCACATGGTATTGTTTGCAAACAGACGACACGCGTTCATTGTTATTTTGAGGTTACTTGAATGTCCTCCCCTATCAGTGGTAATAATAGAAACAACATGGTTTTGTCGGGCGTTATGGTTTATTAACGGCCCTACAGAAATGATTAACAGCCCTTGGGCTATTAGCGGCCGGAGAGAAGTCTCGGGCCGCTAATAGACCCTTGGGCTGTTAATGATTTCTGTAGGGCCGTTAATAAACCATAATGCCCTCAAAAATCATGTTATTGGTGTAATAACAAGATGGATATTAAATCGCAAAGCGAATCTGAGGCTGTAATTTAACGAAACAGTACGTGATACTTATATTTGAAATGCGTGTATGTTTCTCAGGAGGCCAGAAACAAACTGCAACATTCCTATGGGTCAGAAATCCCAAAGATCAAACAAGTGAAATCCTCAAATTCACTGCCTGTGAATCGTGGTGCATTTTTCGAGCTAACTCTAAATTTCTACACTCAAGATTCGCATCAATAAAAATCAAGTAAAACACATCGTCAGAAAAGCTCGGAGTGTGAAAATCACCAACGAGAACCGGTAGAAAACTGTAAACAACATACGTTTAACGGTGCAGACCAACGAGATAAAATCAGAAAAACGAAAGGCGTCAAAAACTCACTCGAGAAATCCGGTGGAAAGATGTTGAATTTGAAGTCGTCCACACAGCGAGGGCGCTATCGATCTCGATAGGACAAAAGAGTATCGCAAGGTAGAAACCGCCTGAGAACCCATGTTTGCCAAATTTGCGTCGCAGGTCGAATCGCGGAGGTCTCTGGGAACCTAAAGAAAAATAGCGCACATCTCGGATAAACGTAAGATCGAAAATTATAAAAAAAAATAGTTTTTCTTATTTCCGAAATTGTTTTGTCTTCTTTATAAGAAGACAAAACAATTTCGAAAATAAGAAAAATAAAATTTGAAAAGAAATTATGTCGAATGCAAACAAGAAAGATTTAATATTCCGGAGACTCATACGTTAAGCAACATTCGAGAATTAGAAAGTAATGGTGAAAAATTATAAAATATTGTAAGAATGATTCTTGGCCTCGGAAGGTGGAAAAAAGGAATACGATGGGATCTATCGGTATTGCATGCCATTGATTCTGATAAAACAGCATATAGAATGTTTCCATGATTGGACCGATGAGATTTACCAGCATTAGGAAAATAACAGAAAATAAACTTATCTGAAAGTCACGGCAGAAATCGTACAAGAAACGGGAGAAGGAAATTTGGACAAGACAAGTGATGAAGGCTGCGTATTCAAGATTAATCCCAAAAAATCGGAGCCCGTAGCTCTAGAAAATCTCAAGATGAATAACTCGAATCACATAAACACAATAGAGGTTTACGGTTTCTGTCAAGGAAGGGATGGAATGCTACTCATTGGCTAACAATGAAGTGCAACTGAAAGTTGATAATTTAATCATCGGCTGATAAGGAATGACCTTTATTTATGGTGTGATGGTAGATTATCCCCTAGAAAACAGTGGCGGCGCCAGAAATTTTTTTGTGTGGGGGGGGGGGGGGGGGCAACTAGGGGGGGGGGGCAGACTCCCATGAAGGGGGGCAAATACGTAAAGGATCATATCATTACTTTGTTATGAGGTAGTTGAAACTTGGCCCCAAAGTCCGTAATATAATTTTTTGGTTTGGTACGTCCACAGGACGTACCAAACCAAAAAATTATATTACGGACTTTGGGTCCAAGTTTCGACTAAATGTAATGGTAATTAGCGGTCCTCCTTTCAAAAAATCCTGGATCCACGTCTGGTGGGTCTGTGAGAGAGAGAGAGAGAGAGAGAGAGAGAGAGAGAGAGAGAGAGAGAGAGAGACTTCAAATAATTGAACAGTGCAAGGGAGATAATGCCCGTCTGTCATAACGCGAAATCCATGAATTTTTTTAGACAAGGGATATGGATAGACATGTCTTGTTGGCTCATAACTTAATTATAACTTACAAGTATCTGCATCCAAGTCTTTAAATCTCTACTGCCTGGATGTGTGCATCAACTAGACTGAGGCTTTGGGCTAAGTGTGTATGGGAAATTATTGGGAATAAAAAAGAGAGGGGCGTGTGTGTGTGTGTGTGTGAGAGAGAGAGAGAGAGTGACTGAATGTGTTTGTGTGTGAGGGTGGATGGAAATGCATGCGAGATGGTTGGGGGGGGGCAACTGGGGGGGGGGGTGGCAAAACCTTCGTTTGGGGGAAGGGGGGCAAATGCCCCCCCCCCCCCCCCCCCCGTAGCGCCGCCACTGCTCGGAAACGAATTAACATACTCGCTTGATTGTTTGCTTATAGTGGTTTAAGGACAACTTCAACAGCCAGGGTCGCAACGTGTCGGACATTTTGTTTCGGGTGGAGGAAACCGGGGAGAACCACTGGGCAGCAGCGAGCAACTGCAAGACTCTTCATCTTACTAATCATCTGCCAGCTGAGTTAGCAACCGTTGTAGGCAAGTGCACCAGTAGTACTACGCCTCAGTACACAACAGCACCGTGCAGCCACATGCAGAATCGAGACTGTATACCTTACGCAAAAATACAACGCAGTTACCGCTGGTCAGGATTGAGCCGTCGACCTTTCTGCTTAAAGTCCACTAATCGAACCACAGCGCTTCCCAACACCCTCGTTAAGCATTTTTAACTAAAAAGGCCGTTTGTTTCCGTTCTGGGAACGTGATACGCGACCATTTCATTAAATAAGCTGGCTGCTCAGTAACTGTGTGGGGAAGGACAATCAATATTTTCAACGTTTAACCCAAAGGCTTTACGTTGAAAATAGTAATGATCTGCCCTTAATAATGAATATAGACCCCTCCAATTTCTGTCATTTGACTCACATACAGTTCATGGAGAGTGTATTATCACTAAATCACCCGCAGAGTGGAGATTCCACCAAAAAATATTTGCAAATTTATTGCAAAGCATTACAAGCACAAGCAAAGTTCCAGCCAATGGACCTCCGGGTTTTACCCGGAGGTCCATTGGCTGAAATTTTGCTTGTGTTTTTTGTCCGCATGTCCAGAATTTGAAAGTGATACTTTGGATGATAACTCCACTCCCCGGGTAACTTAGTTACAATCCACTCTCCACGTACTGCATAAGACACCCTCAGTGTTCAAAGGGGTAATATATTTTTCGTTTCTCCAGAAACGAATGCACATTTTGTTGGAACCTCATTACCGTTTCTTGAAACAGTTTAAATTCCTACGTACTTCTCAACCAGTACATATGCCGGTAGACTACTGACAGAAATCTCATTGAGATGGCGCTTAAACCCAAGACTGAAGCACAAGAGGTACAGGGATTTGTTCTGCACCTGGACAAAAGACTAGAATAACTTTATCGAATCGGAAAATTTTCTTCCGACATGTGGGTTATGCGTGCAAAAAGAGCTAGCAGAGATTTGTTTAGACGCCATTAAACCCAACAAACAAAAGACAGTCCTTTTAGATTCATGTCGAATGACAGGTATTATGGATTGACGACGAAAATATATGGAGTCTATAACTTTAGACCTATCGTAGAAGAACGTCAGGATACACCTGATCGGTTGTTCTTCTGTGATAGGGTACGTATATGTGCACAGTTAAGATGTGTGCACTACAGCTTTTTTGCGTGCTTGTCGTTTTTGCAAAAACTGTGGGTCCTAATATTGCTTTTCCTCCCAGAAAATGAAATATGTATTGTTTTGAAAATGCACTTTACTTTCTTCTGGAAATTACAAATTACACCACACGTGCAATATGTTCGTACAGTTGGACTCCACTAATACAACTCTGGATACCACACAATTATCTTCTGGGGTTCATTGATGAACCACGTCGGATGAAGACGCTTTTGTGTCATATTTGCCGGAGGCTACTATGCTCATAAGTCGTTGTACAAAGATTTAAGAAGAGACAAATATATGGACATGCTGATAATTATCAATGAGAACGATAAAATATAGATGTAATCAAATAGTTTACACATCATGTAAAAAGGTGTCACCAATCAACCACAACAGCAGGATTACCGTTCAATACTTACGAGCAGGAGACATTCGTCAGTGTTAAAAAAGTGAATCCGTTAGGTACAGTGCATTCTACGAATACTGAGTGTTCATAACTGATGCATTTTCCTAACTGAACTTTAGTCTGACATCGTATGGGTTGTATAAATGTGTTGCCATTTCATGAAGCAAAATTATTTATGCAAATAAGAAGATTAATTGTATGTCGGGAATCTTCTCTCTACGTAAGGTAATGTTGCCACTTTATTATCTTTTTATTTCTCTGGGGTGCCAGCGACGATGGAAAGGAAAAGAGTACAGTAGCCGTGGACTGGTCGTAACCCACACTTGGGCAGTGATTTCCACGTATGCTTTTGCCAGGAAATAAAAATCTTCAGCAGCAAAATTGTAATTAATTGTACCCGGTGCTTCATTTATTACATTTTTGATGATTATTCCCATAATTAGTGCTTGGAATCCAATATTATTGCATCCGAGGAAATATTGTCCACCCGTGGAAAATGGTCAGTCCACGGCGACCGTACTGTTTGACAGATAAACTTTCACTAGCCTTCACTTCGGCGTAACATGAATGAAATGTGGTGGTCGTTCGAAAACTAACATAAAAACACAATCGAAAGGTAAAATGGAAATCACAGCGTGTTTCGCGAAGCCTAGGAGTTACCCCCACCCCACACCAATTGGGGCCAATTTGTTAGATAATTGTTTTGTTTTGTTTTTTGGCCGCCAAACAAACCTGTTTCTGCCAGACAAAAAATTGAGAGGGCTGAAACCACCTCACCCGCTGCCAAATCCGCAGCTCCTGTCAGTAGGGCTGAAACGGTTGGCTCATTTTCGTAACCGACTAACTGAGAGCTATAACCGGATAATATCCGGTTATCCGTGGCCATTATTTCACCGAATATGGGATCAAAACTATAGGGCTTGGAAGCAGTATTCTCAAACTATTCCGTAGTGTGTATACAAACGAACGTTGTCGAGTACTCGACAACGTTCGTTTGTATACACACTACGTAATAGTTTATGCGATAACTCATTACTCACGGAAACCGCCGATCATTAACGAAGTCTTGAACGCCAAAGTCGATTATTTCTCAATATTCATAACGCGGCTTCGATGTGTAATCTTTCACAAAGGAGAAGCGACAGGTTTACTATGTTTTAAACATGGAATGACAATCACTATCGATATTTCGGATAACCGGTTGACGGTATTTCTAATCGGTTAGGTAGCTAACTGGTTTCAAACCGTTTATCCCGTTAACCATGTCAGTGAATAAAAAAATCACAGGGCAAATGTTTAAATCATCAATAAATCTTCATCAATATGAACTGCGTGTTATAAAATAAGCAATTATCGCGTTTGACTATAATAAAGGTATTCAGTGTCACTGATTGTCAAAATCTAGACACACACAATGCAAAATGAGTGATCAGTTAATTAAGATGTGCAGGCAGGGTTTGTAATTCACTCCCAGTTTAATAAAATTTATTACTTTCCAAAGTGTGATTTACTGGCATTTCCGGGTTTGATTATAAACGATAACTTCACAAGTGAATTATGCAATCAACAATAATTGGGTCATGTATCCGTGCGCGCAAACGATGACGCTTTACCGTGGGTGTAATGGGGACTTCATTGTTTTTTTGTTTTTTTAAACCCTTTACCTAACATGAAAAGCAGACGACACTTGCAAAAAAAAATCTTGAATAACTATTATTTTCATTTTTTGTCTCAAACACATAGGTTATGACCTCTCATTGGAACGAGCACGACGAGCTCGTTCCAATGAGGGGTCATAACCTTTGTTTTAGAGACAAAAAAAAATGAAAAAAATAATGAAAATTAATTGGCGATTTTTGAGAATAGCGCTGGCCGGTTTTGGCCGTTACGTTAGGTAAAGGGTTAAATAATATAATTATCGTTAATAATGAAAAGTAATAAACAGAATAATCTCTTGAATGGACTGGTGACGTGAAATAATTCATTCGAGGCGAGTGACTATATTATAAAACACTCGTGCGCATGGGGCACGGTGGCGTTGCGGTAACCGGTTCTCGTCAGATCACCGAAGTTAAGCAACGTCGAGCCCGGTTAGACCTCGGATGGGTGACCGTCTGAGCGATCGATTCGAACTCCTGCGTTGTGTCCTAGGGCAAGACACTTAATCCCGATGGTCTACATCGGGGCACGATGACACCGTGTACTTAGGCGTACTGCACGTCGTTGGTGCGCATGTCTTTAACCAGTCTAACCCTGCCTGTGCTGCAGTGCGGAGATACGATGTTGGGGAGCTGGCAGCTGCTCATCGTTGCTTGGTGGTTCTCTCGGGTACTCCGGCTTCCTCCAACAGTAAAACTGCCACGGTCATCATGATAAGCCATTGTGCATAAGTATGTGACCTTAAACACCAATAAACAAGCAGACAAACAAACTCGTGCGCATTCGCGCACTCGTGTTTGTACAACGTCCCTCACCTCTCATGAATTATTTCACATAACCAGTCCAGTCAAGCGATTACTCTCTGTATAATCTATTCAATGGATCAACACGTCGTCCCCTGAGTTCCAATGTGTTCTATGTGCCAGTAGGCACATAGAACACATTGGAACTCAGGGGACGACGTGACAAGAAGATAAGCTTCAATTATAGAGGCAGGGGAGATAAAACAGATATTACCGAGGAGAAAGGTTTTCCTTGACTTTCGCCTTCTAGAACAACTGGCATTTTATTTTTTGTTATCCTACATCTTATTTCCACAAGCATCGTATAAAAAATAATAAAATCAGTTAAGTATATGCACGTAGGTAATAATTATATTGTTACGAATTTGTGTTAATTTTATCAATTTGGATGGGTGACCGTCTGAACGATCGATTCTGACTCCCCCGTTGTGTCCTTGGGCAAGGCACTTAACCCCGATTGTCCACCTGGGGGCACGATAACGCAGTATACTAAGGCGTACTGCACGTCGATCTTGCGCATGTCTTCAACCAATCTAACCCTGTCTGTGCTGCAGTGCAGAGTTACGATGTTGGGGAGCTGGCAGCTGCTCGTCGTTGCTCGGTGGTTCTCCCCGGATACTCCGGCTTCCTCCATCCGTAAAACTGTCACCGACACGATATGACCTTGGCTGTTAAAGTGTCGTTAAACCTTAATAAATGAATAAAATTATATCAATACCATTCTGATACCACCCTTTGCGTCTGTCAATCTTGTTGGCAATGATGTCCTACTTCCCTGACGTAAGTATTCGCTCACGTACACAGTTGAAGGAGTTGACGGTTCGGTGTTTGTTCATTTAATAACCAGCAGGGACTAATACTATAAACAGCAGGGACTAATACTATAAAACTTTTATAATTATTTTTTCTAGACTTGTAGTTTCTATTTATTAATGTAACTGATTAAAATGAATAATTTCCATTGTGCAAAAGTGCCCTTATGCGTCATATGCAGCACGGTCGCCGTGTGTTGGTCGTTATCTACACGTGGGCAGTGATGTGATGACGCATGCGTTTACCAGGTAATAAAAATCATCAGCAATATTTTACAGGGCTCAAAATAAGCGGTGTCGCGTCACTTTTTGCTAGGCAAAACTTGCAAAAAGCTACACAATGTTCAATTATGTATAGCATTTTGCGATACAAGATAATCAACTGCAGCCTATTAGGCTGCAGTTGATTATCTTGTATCGCAAAATGTAAATGAAAATTTGCAAACAAATTTGAAAAATTGTTCACTGATGCTTTACTTCTGATTGTGTAACATTCCAGGCATAACTCCGATTAACTCTCCATCAAACATCATTAGCAACTTCATATGTAAGAATAATTCTATTGGTGTAAATTCTTCCCGTTTTTACAACATTTTGCATAAAATGTCCATTAAAAATAACTTCAAGCCCATCAAATTAAAAATCCCAACTTCTATTTTGAGAACTCTATTAATAAACAACCAAGACGCCATTTGAAAATACCCAAGTCCATGCAACCCTTAAAGGCAGTTTAGTTAAAATAAAACATAGTAAACATTTCATGTGTTGCAGATCATTTGGAAATGCCCAAAAATGGATGGAAACCATTCTATCTACTTAGAAGAATTCAATACAAAACAGCATAACATAACTCTGGTATACAAAAATAGCTATGTAATTTTTACAAAATGCGATTCATTTTTTGGAAATGTGTAGCATTTTGCTTCGCAAAGAAAAAAAGTTATTTTGAGCACTGATATTTTAAGTAATGTAGCAGCGGGTTGTACTCGGTGCTACATTAAATAATGTTATGATAATTATTAATAAAATTAGTGTTTGTAGTCTAATATTATTGCGCCCATCGAAATAGTACCCGCCCGTGGAAAGTGACCTGCCCACGACGGATGTACAGTATCAGTTGTATAAACGTGCCCGGTTCAAGTAAATAAATCAACTTGAATGCGATAATTTAAGACTTGTTTTTAAAAAAAGGCATGCTGCCGACATAATTGTCAATCCAGTTACCCGATCTATTGTGGAAATTCAGGTAGAGCATAACTGCAATGTGTTTTTCATGTTTCTCTTAATTTGCTTTCTCTGAAGGATACATGTGAAGCTGGTTTGCATGCAGTGTACAGTATCAGTTGTATAAACGTGCCCGGTTCAAGTAAATAAATCAACTTGAATGCGATAATTTAAGACTTGTTTTTAAAAAAAGGCATGCTGCCGACATAATTGTCAATCCAGTTACCCGATCTATTGTGGAAATTCAGGTAGAGCATAACTGCAATGTGTTTTTCATGTTTCTCTTAATTTGCTTTCTCTGAAGGATACATGTGAAGCTGGTTTGCATGCGTTTGATTTTGGATTGTCTTGGACGATACACGCAGTCTTGGGAGGAGTTAACATTTTCCTTAACACGTTAACGTGTTAAATAATTCTGCGTTAACGAGTGAAATGACGTTAAACGTTAAAATGAACAAAATTTTAATAACTTTGGCCATTTTTATTCATTTGAATTTGAATATAATTGAACTTACGCGCAGTTCGCCTCTTGAGTTCCAATATGTTCTATATGCCTACTGACACACAGAACACATTGGAACTCAGGAGACGAGTAGTTAAGCTAGCTCTCTCAGGTTATCGTAAATTCTAACATTCAGCGATGTTTTCATTTAAGAATACAATCGCTGCGACCGTATCCTTAGAAAGAAACATCCGCCGTTGCTCGAATTCCAGTCCTTACATGGAAAATAGGCATTCGGATGAAGCTGATATTGCTGTATCGTCACATATCGGCGGGCCAACTTCGCCAACGTTGGTAGGAGGGCTACGGACATCTAAATTATTCGTGCTCTTCAATTTCGCCAAATGGCGCAAAATTCGACGTCATCGGCACGCGCAATCCAGCTTGGGTGAACACAAGATAACGACGCAATGTTACATATTATACAATTATAATCTTCAAAGTGAAACGTTATTAACTTGGTTAAATTGTTTTAACGTTGTTAAAATAATTTAACACGTTAACGTTTGAAACGTTAACTGCTCCCAGCCCTGGATACACGTGTTTGGATTTTAGTGGAAGCATAACTGTGGTTTATTTTCAAATAATACAAAGTTATTACTCTAACATTGCCCAATACTGCTAACATAATGCGTAGTTGCTCATTCGTACAGTAGCAAAAGAAATGCAGAATATACCCATGGTAGCTTTTATTTTTTCTCGATTTTACTGAGCAGCAGCCGTACATACGTGCGGATTTGTTTTTGTTTACATGAGCATCGGTGGGCGGTACTTCCGCTCTCCGTTTTATAACCGAAATGAAACAAAAAAAAAAAAAAGAAACCGGGCCTTTTTCATTTTAATAACATAATGACATACTATTTCGAGTTATGGATGCTTTATTAACATGAGACAATGCATGTTGGTTAATTTTTGGTCTTTTATGGGGTAAACACATTTAAAAACGTAATAAATAATTGCCTCTTTCATTTCACTCTTCGCGAGGCGATGTGCGATAAATTTTGACAAGTTCGTATTCAGGTCGACGTCACCAAAGGTCAACTTGGATGCAGTTCCATTGTGGGTGTAAATTTTAACTACTGAAATCCCAATGCTGGCATGTTCACCGCGGTTGGCGTATAAAGCTAACATTTATGTCACAGCCTTTTCACATATAGTTGAATAGGCAATCATGGTATAAAAATTATTTACACGCATATTCAGAAATTTTGTCACGCTTCTGAGTTGATCTCCGACCGCTATCGGACATCGCCGTTTTATCTCTTCGTAATGTCGTAGCTTATGAATATACGTCTGTACTGAAGTACAGATGTAAGTAATGCCGTGTTGCTTCTGATGCCTTACACTTTATATACAGTGTTTTTACATACTCTTTCACATACGGAACAGCAGCCGTGGACTGGACACTTTCCAGGAGTGGGCATATTTCCACTGATGCAATAATATTAGATTTAGATTACAAACGCCAATTATGGGAATAATCATCAAACATTTAATTAATGAAGCACCGGGTACAACCTGGTGAATCATTAATTAAAATTTTGCTGATGATAATATTTATTAGCTGGTAAACGCATGCGTGAACATCAGTGACCATAGGTAGATTAGGATCAATCCACGGCGACCGTACTGTAGAAGCAATTTAGACCCTTTCTGTCCATCAAAAACGTCAACTTGTGGTTTTCCAAATTCAACTGATGAAATAGATAATGGAAGTCAGACCACTGTGCAATACAATACCATGAGAATGAGTTTGAAAAAGTGTTAAATGGAATTTTCAACCCATTAAACCTCTCGCACATACTGCCATCAGTGGTATCTTCTTATGCAATAATATCAACTGGGAAAAGTTGCATAGTCAGATTCAGAAGGCCCAATATTCTGGGATACCGATATATCAAAGGCCCAGTATTTCCAAGGTCTTACATTCCGAAGATCCAGTACTGCGAGGTACCAATAGACCTAAGACCCAATACTCCGAATGTCATGTCCAATACTCTCAGGGTCGGATTCTCCGATGTTCTAATACTCGTGAGGCGTAATAGTCCGAATGCTTAATATATCGAAAGTTCAACATCCCGAAGGTCTAGTACTGCGCATGTCTTATACTCCAAAAGTCCAACACTCCGACAGTCTTGCAGACATTTGGAGTACCGGACCTTCGGATTGTTGGACATTCGGACAACTAGGCAGTCGAAATATCCGATCTTCGGGATATCGCGCCTTCGGAATATTTTCAAATAGAAGCGAAATTTCACTGGAATTTTCTACAAATCGTGCAAGGCAATTACAATTTGAATCGCTAGCGATAGGTGAAAATCGTTCCCCGAGTTCCATTGTGCTCTATGTGCCAGTAGGCACATAGAACACATTGGAACTCAGGGGACGAAATAGTAACGAGGGTTCCCCTCGCAAATTTGGTTGGCGATGATAAAATGCGTTCTTTTTGTTTATAGTTGTCAAATGATTTGCGGAGTGTCCTTCTAATATGGCACGTACCCTCGATGACACTTGAATAGGGTGCTACTAAGCAGTTTCTTGTAGTCAGACAAACCATCCTCAAATTCTGAAAAAAATAATTTTCTTCAGATTTATGCTCTGTCTGATTATCCTGGGTGAGAAACACTAGGGTTGTTAAACCACTTATAAAAAATGTTAGGTAAAAATACTGTCCTGGGATCAACATGACCACATACCTCAAACTACCGATTCTCAGCCTCAGTGCCAGCTGGCAGTAAGACCATTTTCCAGCGCAAACTAGGAAGGTTGTGTTGCTTTTTCACCTTGTCTGTTTTTACTTATCCAGTCATGCCTTTTACGTTACCACGGAATTTCCGTCTGTATAAATATCAACAACTAACGCCTGTCTCGCCAAAGTGAGATCGCACGTTAGTTGTGGCTATTCAGTTTGAAGAAAACTCTTTTAAGGCGGAGACAGCGTGCTGTTCTATTCATGTGTGTGTGCCATTGGTTCTATTTTGCGTAGATACGCCGCTGCGACTCCGGTTATTGGTGCCTCATGGGAGTGCCGAACAAGAAAGGTATTTAAAGCTCACGCGGTGTCCCACTAGAAACAGGGAATATAGGTTTTGTCAGTCAACAAAGCATGTCATCAAGTGGATCTGAGAGCACAATTCTGTTTATTGAACAAACTTGGATCTCGATCATATGAGGAAGATGTGTGCGAAACATAACACCACAGCAGCCCTCCATACAAATGCGCCGCATACTGTAATGTCGAGTGTGGCAACGCTAACATTTATTGTGGTGTTGGGCGGAGTTTAAAACCATCAATACTCCAACAGAAAATAGTGATATAAATCATCGATGCATACAGCAGGTCTGCTGGAATTTGTATGGTCTCGATTCTCCATATTAGGTAGGACAGGGTGTTCAAATCACTTAAATGGCAGTGTGTTTTAACCATGGACAACAACAGGGCAGGTGACAAAATATTTTTTTTCAGCTTGAATACATATTTCGTAAGTAACAAATTACAATAAAACTCTAATTTGCTACAAAATCATTGGCAGATTGTGACTGTTGCTCAAGTTCCCACCGAAACACTGAATCCAAGTTATGTTATTTCGGTAATGTTTTTCCTCCAGCTACGTTTATTACCATGTTCCTGTTTATCTCAAATATCGTTATGTATTAAACCGAAAATGAGAGAAGCACTCCTTCATGATAAGATAATTTTATTGTAATTCTCATTTCTAAAGCTTAATGTTAACCCTTTACCCAACGTAACGACCAAAACCTTCCATGGCTACTGACAAAACTCGCCAAATAATTTTCATTATTTTTTCATTTTTTGTCTCAAAAACATAGGTTATGACCCCTCTTTGGAACGAGCTCCTCGAGCTCGTTCCACAGAGGGGTCACAATCGATGTTTTTGAGACAAAAAATGAAACAAAATAGTTATTCAAGAATTTTGTTTGCAAGTGTCGTCTGCTTTTCATGTTAGGTAAAGGGTTAAAGAGAAACATGATGTCTGTCTTTCATTATTTACAGGAAGTGTAAAATCTAAATGGACCTTTCCCGAATGCGGAGAAGGGATCCGGTCTTAGAGGAGCCTTTGATTCCAGACAAAGATAGATATTTTGAACACTATGAAAATTACAAAATAAGAATACAACTGAAGAAAGGAATTAAGGTTTTAGTCAGCCGAACAGTTTATATCCTGTTCATAACCGTCCTGTTAATACTTTTAGTGTCTATAAGCCTATTGGTGTGGCAAGTCGTAGTTCTTTCGAATTCCAAACAGGCAGATTCTGTTGCAAAATTCCATGGGTCAGATGGACAAGTTCAACCTAACACACCCTTACCGCTGCACAAAGCAACAGACAGGAACGAATCGTGTGAGTGTGGTTACGAAAGCACGGAGCCATGGAAGAACCAACGACTTCCTCGAAATGTGCTTCCGGTTCACTACGACCTCATCACATCTCCAGACTTTTACGACGGATTCCAAGTTTTCTACGGAAATGTGATCATTGAAATCAAAGTTCATCGAGATACAGATCTAGTAATGCTACATGTTAAAGGATTAAATATCACTAAAGTTGTGTTGAAGGAATTTACCACAGACAGAGAGGTAGTCGTTCAAGACAGGTTTGAGTATGAACCAAACAATTACTTGGTGGTGCGTACGGTCGATATGCTAACGGCTGGAATGAGATTCACATTACATATAGACTTCAATGGCCCACTCAGCGAAAGCAAACTGTATGGGCTGTACAAAAGTGCTTATACAAACACGGACTCTGGTGCAAGAAGGTAAATTGTTTCAGTTTTATTGTTCGCCATTCCACATTTCTTCCTATAAAAGGGGGCAATAAGCCGCGAATTTAAAAAAGAAAACAAGCTGACCATTTGATAAAACCACAACTTTCATTATGCAAAAGTACCCTTTGGTTTCATATGTCATTCGCAATAAAGCGTTTGTGTTCATTAAATAAATTAGGTGAGGATTTATTGTTTCTCTGAAAAGGAAAGAATGTTAGCCGATGACTCACGGAAAATTCCATGTTATGCCATTTTCCCATATTCGTCGAAATTACCCTTCGCACAAGGACAAAAGTGAAGTTTGTGTACACATACTTCTGTTCATAACGTACGCATCTACAGTTAAAACTGGAAGACCTGTCATGAAATGCGCACAGATAGCACGTCGATTTGCGCGTTAATCTACGCATTGTGACCATAGTAGGGCTTTCAAATTCTGTACATATGGCCTGTGCACAAGCAATGTTTCAGCCAATGGACCTCCGGGTGACCCGGGGGTCCATAGGCAGAAACATTGCGCGTGTTTGCTATGAGAAACCAGTAGAACCTGCCATGCTTTGGATGACGTTTGATGTGGCAATTGAGCGCAATCCCTACGCGCAATTAAGCCTAGATAAGCGCACAGTTCGTGACAGGACTTCTACTTTTAACTGTACATGAGCTGAGGCCTGAAAATTGTACATATTGTGCCACGTTTCTTTCTGTTCACATCATCTTCATTAGCGGTTTTACTTCTAATTTTAACTATGTGCAATCTATTTCGGATTGCCGTTGCTGTTGATACATGTGCTGTGCGTTTTATTGGAAGCATACCCGCGCTATTTAAAAAATATACAAAGTTGTTTTATCTAATAATTCTCAGTTATCACTAAAATAATGCACAATTGTTTCTTGTTGCAGTCATTCTTTCGGGCAGAAGCGGAGTGTAATTAGAACCCGTTTATGTTCAAACACTATGTCACGATAATTTCTTTACTTCCGATCACTTTCGGGCAACTTCGTTTATATCTTCGCAATGTCGCGTCTTCTTAAAATCCGTCTACATTGATGTTTTGTTTTATTACAGATTTAAATAATTTCGCGTTGCTTTCGATGTTTATCACTTTGTAAGCGTTGCCTTTCTTTTACCTGTTCCTTCATGCTCTTTCATATAAGAGCAAAATCTGAGAGAAAAAATTACATTTTTCTTTCAAAAATTTGACCGGTTTATTGTCTCTTTACCGCAATGATTGTCTGTCGTATTGTCGGAGACGCTCAAAAGTAATGATTGTTTAGACAAGATGACCAGGTGTCAGATTGGAGAAGCAACATCACACGAAGGACACGAAAACTGGGCGATACAAAAATAATTCAACAAAACTATATCATGTGGTTCCCCATTGGAGCGAGATATTTTAAATGCTCAATTTGTACATTACGTGGGTGAGTTCGACCAATTCGTTAGGTAAAAGGTTAAATGATCGGTGACCAGTGCAGGTGTTATTTTCAACGTTTTGACAAATAATAAATTCATTATTCGTTTGATGTGCTATGCCTTATCATAATCATGTGTTGATAGTTGAATGTGGGCATTTCAAGAAAAAATAATCCATTTGTTAACCAATTCTTCAGATGCAGGACATTCCCATTAAAGAAGTACAAATTCACAAACACCCTGGTCTGAATTTTTAGAACTCGGGGTCATGGAATATACACGAAGATTGTATTACCAACAAAGTTATCCCAATGGTGAATTGTCTTCGCAGCTCAAAATTCTGATTGTACAGAAGAGCACTGGAAAATGTGTACGGCACTTTCGTTTTACCCCTGTTTGACAATGCTGACATAATCTAGAATAACCGTGCAAAGATTAAACTAGATGTATTGGAAAACTGACAACTAGATGCTCTTCGTACAATAAGCAGTATGCCAAGAGATGCTTGTCATGATCGCATCCATGCTGAAACGGGGTCCATTACACTACAAGAATTAGAAGACGGCTCAAAAGAGTCACTCTACACAGAATAATATTCGTAAAGTTCCCACCCCATCTGACGACTTTGATCCCACGCCCATTGTCCGAAGTAACACCTTACCCGTTACGCTCCTCCTGTAATTTTCGTGAAATACAATTGTGAACTAATCTCATTACTGAATCTTTTTTCCCGCCGATTGTGAAGTTTTGGAATGAATTGGAAATGGATATAGGGTCGTATAGGTCTACAGACTCGCTGAAGACACTACTGAGAAAATGAACCAGTCATTCCAAATTATTACTCGATAGGTGGTAGAAAGGGTCAGATACTCTACTGTAAACTCAGAAATAGATGTTGTGACCTGAATGGTCACAAATGTAAGCGAATCTTAGTGAATAATCCAAAATGTTCATGCGAACATCTCTATGAAGATACAGAGCATTACGTCTTATTTTGTCCCTTTTACAGTACTCAACTGCATACACTGTTCAACAGTATACTGGCAATTTTGGCCTGTGCGATTGATGTCCAAGTGAATCAATTGTGGACTAGTTGTGAATCAGAGCTTCGACCACGTGACTTCGTTACACCACACCACCATTTACTACTCAAAACCAAAATCCGCTAACAATGGCTTCGTTATAAGAAACGAATATATCTTTTCCGTTACTTGTCTTGTGCTGTTATCTGACACACTGCATGGAAGGGCTACTTAAGTTCAATCCGGCGGTGTATCACATGACAGCATATCACATCAGCCTAATAGTTGAAGAAAACCGTTTATGAGCTGCTCGGTTCATCTGTGCTCTGAAGCAGATAACCAGAAACGATATTTCGTAATTGGGGTATGCTGGCTGCGTGGTGGGATATAATGAGTCGGGTGTAATTTGATCCAATTGGAATTGGTAGACTACACGTTATGAAGAGAGAGAAATCCATTTCTTGCGAGGTTGTATTTGTATTGCAGGATAAGTAATATTCCAACACGTCGAAGTCCATTTCTTCTCTCGTACGTGAAATCGCTCCACACATTAAGCACGTAAATAGTCATAAACACTTCTGCAGTACATTCGCTAGGCAATCCGCCGTGACGCCACTCACACACTGAATGTACCCATGCACCATTGATTGCACAATATTATAAGGGTATTTATATGTAACGGCGAGGTATTTGTATAGGCATTAGTCTGTTTTCCGAACCTTTTCAAGCGAATAAAATATTGTTTAAAAAGAATGTGGGCATTCTGAGTCTTTACTAATGAACGGTTACCTGAAGCTACAGTACAGCCACCGTGAACTGGTCACTTTCCACTGGTGGGCAATATCCACGGACGCATTAACAGCAGTTTCCAAATACTAATTTTACAGGAATAATCAACAAAAAAATAATTAATAAAGCACAAGGTACAATGTACCCGGTGCTTCATAAATTACAATTTTGCTGCTGGTGAATTTTATTACCTAGTAAACGCATGCGCGGACATCGTTGCCTACGCGTGGACTGTAGTGTACAAAACTACTGTTCAATATTGGTAGTGGTGTCAGTGTCGTGTGATTTCCGAATACTATACCGATATCGAGGTATAATGCCCTTAAAATACCAATTCCGACACCGAGGCAAAAAAAGTGGTAACTGAACTCCGTTTTTATACCAGAAAATAAGTGGTCAGACAAGGACGATGTCGGGTACAAAAAGGCCAATGTCAGACTGAGATTTAAAATCATCAGTCAAAATGTCTGATGCCAAAATTATCAATGAAGTTCAAATCTTGGTCATAACTAGCAAGCCTAAAATTAATGATTATTGTGATTTCTGTTTCTGGCAAGTTGGGAAGTGTGAGGAAAATGACCGTACAGCTCATCAGTATTAACAGCATGTGGTACAGCTCATCAGTATTAACAGCATGTGGAGATATACTATTTGACAAGCCATACATGTATCTAAATTATGTCTGAAGGGTAATTCAGTTCCATTTCAGAATGAAACCAATCATACCTTGTTTGGCAGGGCTCATTGAGCCCTGCCAAACAAGGTATGGTTGGATACATTCTGAGCAGTTGTACGATAAAGGTACGTGTACACCCAAAACACATTATTTTGAATAATACTCAAATTCCATTTTGTAATATGTCAGATGTCATTCTTAAATAACAGACATGATTCATTTGGTGTCTGACATTTTGTCTGGAAGCGCAATGAAAATTTTCAGGCTTGTCCGTTTTCGATGTTGCGTAGAGCAAGAATCACAGCGTGACATGTCACATATATTCGGTTTCCATTTTCACAAAAATACAAAACTCTATGCAGAGTCGTATACTAGAGATGTTATCGAGCTTCTATAATACAAACGTTGTCCGAAAAACCTTATACTTGCTGCTTCCCAGACTCTGTCTACCATTAATAAAAATACCGAGGTGGCCATGAAACAGCATAGTCGTGCCAGTAGGAATTAAGCCCAAACCAGTTTGTTCGTCTGCATCACGCATAATTAAATGATGTTGCAAACATACTGGCCATCCCACCGTAATATGACGTTTGAAGCTCAGAGTTCTGTAGCAATGAGGCACTTAGCGATTAGTACATCAACTATCAGTTTCTTTCCAACAATGCATCTCAATATCGTCATTAATTCGTTGATTGCTAAACACATGTACTTCTTATGGATAACTTGTCTTCAATGACACACAGTCGATGGATATGTGTAGGACATGTCAGCTTACATCCGTACCTGCACTACGGAAATAAGCAAAATAACACTGTGTTGCTTCGACGATGGATCATAGGAGTATCTTAGAATGCGCATCTAGTACACTTAAACAATAGCTCCCAGGCCGCTAGTGTAATTCTCTATGGAATTCGAAGATGTTAAGCCTGGAGCTATAGTCTATTTCTTAAATAGTCCATCGCCTATATTTAGAATCAGTGTTTCTTAATCATTAATCTTGGTTATTCCAGGTGGTCGGAACAGCGAACGTATGGTTCGCTTTTCCGACCAACTGATATATTCCACACAATTGAATCTAAAAATACCATAAACATTCATTTTTTCAATCAACGGCTGGAATGTTGGTCAATCTACATCTACCACAATGGTTATTGGTAACGATATCGTGTCAATGCTGAATACTGTACCGATGCAGTGGTAATTCACTCCTCCAAAACACCAATAACGACTCCGAGACTAGATCAAAGAGACACACACCTTAGTCACATCTCCAAACTTTACTAAAGTGCCAAAACAAAGCTGAAAAATCAAACCGAGTCGATGCACAAAATATTTCAAATGGCAAACGATTTTTATTAGAAAATTAAGTGAAAGGAAACAGTCAAATTTGAAATCATTTTACTGACACGTTCAAAACATTATCAGAAAATTCGAGAAGAAAATTAAATGTCCACCTGGGCCAATAACTGTGGATAAAAATTTCATAGCACGTAATGACTGAACTTCGTGTTTGCTGTTTCGTGGAGTAAGAACAATTTGACATGCCACAAATATCCGGTTTTGATATCCACAAAATACAATTACACCGCTAAGCGCATTAGCATACCAGGTGTGATCTAGTTTCTATATCCAATACAACTGATGTTCGAGAAACTGTATGCTTATGGTTTGTCAGACGCTGTTCCTCTGCAACATGTAGCACTAACTAAAGTTAAACACCAAACTGCAGAAATACAAGTTCTGCAATAATGCGGCAGTTGGCGGTAAGTTGATATTTAACCTTTAACGAGATCAACGACCAGTTCCTGACGCACAAAAGGGGTGCCAACGTTGATAGGGGTGCCGAGAAACGCGGATTTCAATTTCAACAACCCTTTAGCTAACATGAAAAGCAGACGACACCTGCAAAAGAATTTCTTGAATAACTAATTGTTTTCATTTTTTTGTCTCAAAAATATAGGTTATGACCCCTCATTGGAACGAGCTCGACTCTTCGACTCAACCCATCTCTGTATTATAGGATTCCTATAACACAGTGGTACACTTTTTGAGGATATCCATTGAAGGATACCCTTTAGAGCATACTACCCTACGTCTTCTTCCTCGGCCTCTACTTTGTCTACCCCGCTGCTCGCCATATGCCCTCCACCTTACTTCTACTTTTTACCCCACTACTAACCTACTACATGTCTTGTGCTTGAACCTTATACCATTACTACTGACTTGAACCACTACTTCAGATTTGCTAGCTGTCTCATGTCCCCCACCTCTACTCTCCTCCAGGTCTTAGAGTGTCCATAAGGCCACCCGTACTGTACTACGATACCAGAAACCAAGTATACACCTCACAGCCACATGACCTAGGGTTCTGAACTACCCATGGAATAGTACAAGCTGTTAGGTGCTTTTTGTAGTACTGATAGATAACAATACACCACCAGGAGTAAATTTTGTACACTGCATACTACCTTACTAGATAACAAAACATAACCCACCACACCGCAAGACTAGTAGATTCACAGGGTGCATACAGTATGCCCTATATTACAAGTCAACAATGCATGTCCACAGCAATGCATGGCTTACTATCACGCACTACCTATACCAATTGTGGGTCATCACAACGCCTTAGATGGATAGGGGTACTAAGGGCTAACAGTAGGCTCATGGGATACAGACAATTCATCCTACGAGCTCGTTCCAATGAGAGGTCATAACCTTTGTTTTTGACACAAAACAATGAAATAATAATGAAAATTAACTGGAGGTTTTTGAGAATAGCGCTGGCCGGTTTTGGCCGTTATGTCGGGAAAAGGGTTAGATGAGCTAAAGAGCCATAAGAAAAATTGTTCAAAAATTAAATACTCTTGTGACTCGTCGTAAATACTTCAAATGAGCTAAAGGGTATTGAGAGTAATTGCTTTTAAGAGTAATTACTCTTTCGACTCTTCGACTCAACCCGTCTCTGTAGTATAGGATTCCTATAACACAGTGGTACACTATTTGAGGATATCCATTGGAGGATTCCCTTTAGAGCATACTAGCCTACGTCTTCTTCCTCGGCCTCTACTTTGTCTACCCCGCTGCTCATCATATGCCCTCCACCTTACTTCTACTTTTTACCCCACTACTAACCCACTACATGTCTTGTGCTTGAACCTTGCACCATTACTACTGACCTGAACCACTACTTCAAATTTGCTAGCTGTCTCATGACCCCACCTCTACTCTCCTCCAGGTCTTAGAGTGTCCATAAGGCCATCCATACTCTACTACGATACCAAAAACCAAGTATACACCTCACAGCCACATGACCTATGATCCCGAACTACCCATGGAATAGTACAAGCTGTTAGGTGCTTTTTGTAGTACTGATAGATAACAATACACCACCAGGAGTAAATTTTGTACACTGCATACTACCTTACTAGATAACAAAACATAACCCACCACACCGCAAGACTAGTAGATCCACAGGGTGCATTCAGTACGTCTTATATTGCAAGTCAGCAATGCATGTCCACAGCAATGAATGACCTAGTATTACGCACTACCTATACCAATTGTGGGCCATCACAGCGCCTTAGATGGATAGTGGTACTAAGGGCTAACAGTAGACTCATGGGATACAGACAATTCATCGTACACTACAGTACCAGACATGCAAGCATAACTTTGCATGATCTAGCATACCTATTACCCATACCAATTGAAAGATAGAATAACGCCTAAGGTGGACTAATAGTGACAGTACGAAGGTCCAACTGTAGGCCAACAGAGGTAGAGAACGTATATCCTATACTATTGTTCTACACTATCAAGTATTACCCTGCAATACCCCCTAGCCTAGCATTACCTACTACCTTTAATAACCCCCGATGGTAAAATGCATTCGAGGGGTAAGCAGTATCGAGGACTAACAGTAAACCAATAGGGGTAGAGACCCTACATCCTCTACTATCGCACCGGACAACCATGCATTACTTTCACTCACCCCATCCCGCAATACCGTTTGGCCTAGTATTATGCACTACCTATACCGGCTTTAGGACAGTGTATCACCCTATGTAGATCAATAGTACTAACATTGAAGCAGTGGGAGTACAGACCGTACATCCTATACTATCACAATAGACAACCATGTATTATACCACCCCACCCCACCTCACAATATCGCCTAACATAGGATTACATGCTATCTGTACCGGTCATAGGATAATGCCAAGCCTTTGGTGGGTTAGTAGTACCAAGGTCTGACCGTAGACCAACGGGGGCATATACCGCCCGTAGTACTATACTATTCTAGCAGTCCAGTACAAGATGTCCGACATACCCTGACCCAAACGACGTCATGTTGGATACTACAGCGGACATCCACAGCGGTCAACGTCTCCATGGACATGGTCATTGGCAACGTCAACCGTTTCGTGGGGGGGAAATATTTCAAGAAAACGTTACTTCCCCGTTAATCACCCATCACAATCTATATTATGCACCCAAAACCATACACATGCATACATGTACACCTTACCATATGCCGGATCTTGCTGTATAGAGTAACCTTTTTTAATAGAAAAAAAAAGTTGCTCCAGCAAGCTCCTGTTCTCCTATAGAAATTTAACAGTAGCTGCTCCGGCAAAGCAGGCGCCTGCCCCTGTGTGAATTTCACTCAAGCTGCTCAGAGAGAATTTGCATGATTCATACGTGTTGTACCTCTTTCGTTGATTTCTAAACGGCTATACATATGGATAACTTCTATTCAATGACACACAGTGGGTAAATATGACTACGACATATTCGCATATTTCAGTACTTGCACTACGGTAATAACATTAAGGCATTGGTTTGCTTCGGTTGTGGAATGCTATAGGTGAAACCGACAAAGCGAATTTTGTACACCAAGACACAAGTTGTCAAGCTACTAGACTAATTTGGTACGGAGTTCGCCGCTTTTATGACAAATGTATCCTTTAAGTAGTTCATCGCCAGTGTTTAATTTAACTTGGTTGGAATATGTCAGCTGATTGGAAAAGCGAACCTATGGTTCGCTTTTCCGATCAACTGACATATTCCTGACGATGGACTCTAAACATACCATTAATATTCATTATCTTTGAATCAAAGCAAGGAATGTTTCTCAGTCGAGACATGATTTGACCGAACTTTTGATGGCTTTACCATTCATAATTTAGATGTGAAAACACAACCACAGCCGTATTATACTACTCAAAGTTTGCAAAGCACAAACTATTTGACACATCATTTTGAAATTTGCTGGTGACATATATGCGATATTTTTGGGGGATATGATTGAGTAATGTATTGAAATGGTCCCCGGTGTTTACGTTATCTCTCTTGACAGGCAAACTTTTCGTGACAGTCATGGAAACCATGTACCCTTGATTTTCATGATGTTTTCGTGTACTGTCTACATGTACATGACATTGGTAGGGTATTCAGTCTTCATTTCAACACAAACTCGTATGATTTAGTGATTGAATATGGCAAATGCAAATGTAAGAAGACATTGGTCTAAAGCAGAAATGTGGCGGGATGTAGGGATGGTGGAGCAAGAGTCTACCCATCGTAATGTTGGTGAAGCCCTTGGTGTGCTCCATACGATGATCACCAGAGCCTGAGCCTGGGCAAGATTTCAGCAGTATGGCACACCAGTAAGACGGCATGGTGGTGGCAGAAATCGGGCAACATCTGCAGCAGAAGACAGGTTTGTGGTCATTCAGGCCCGTAGGAACCGCTTTGCCACAGCAAAAAGGAATGGAAGTCCGTAGGAACGTTAGTCCCTCTGAACTATTATTCCGCGGAATTATAGTCCTTGGTCTAACATTTCTAGGAATAGTAGTCCGGCGGACTACTATTCCTAGAAATGTTAGACCTAGGACTATAATTCCGCGGAATAATAGTCCAGAGGGTCTAATTTTCCTACGGACTTCCATTCCTGTCACACCGGCTTTGTGTTCGGCACTTGTAATCAATAGACAGTCCTAAAAATACAAGACAAAATCCAGTCACACTGGGTGTTTTCGTTGTTTTGTTCAAACTGAAAAATAAAACTGCTGTGCAGTAAAAGTGTTTACATAGCAAATCGACTTAATCTGCCTTGATATACACAAACATTACCATAGAAATTTTGTATTTAATTTTTATTGCGCCGACATTTCTAATAATTCTCACCGGAAAGGGACTTAAGACTCGTTTTGTTCAGGGATCTTTGTCAACTTTTTTTTAAGTAGACGAACAACTCGTTTTCATTATAAAGGGATATAATGTGAATGCCTTATTGTTGCCGTTGTCAAAAATTGTCGTGCTTAACGGTAATTATTTACATATGTTTTGCCAATGTAAAACCCGTTTCAGTCAACATTGGTTAACCGAGAAAACAAAAGGCATTCACCAACCACTATCGTGGGACTCGCTAACGACATGTGCAATTATTTGAGAAAAACGCATTCATTATAAGGTTTATATTGATATGAATATGGAATCTTCCAACTGCTGTCATTGAACTGACATGGAAGATACCACCGGGGTTCATAGGGTTAATGTCATTCCGTTTCTCACAATGAGAACACTGTGTTCTTTTCTTCTACAATGCAACCTCTAATGTAATAAGACCGATAAAGTAATAAAATCATTACATTACATGTTGAAGATGACTTGTCAAATCAACCTCTAATATAATAAAATCATTGCATTGCAGGTTGAAACGCAGTCGGCATCACAACCTCTAATACTATAAGTTTGAAACGTTTATCGTTTCTCTAGTAAAAAGTGTTCAATTTAATAGCCTTTAGAGTGGCTCAGTGGTAGACTGTTGGACTTCTATGCTAGAAGTCCCAAGTTCGATCCCCGTCCGGGCCGACCCGCGTTGTGTCCTTCGGCAAGGCACGTTATCCCGGTTGCCTGCATTGGGACACGATGACGCCGTGTACTAAGGCGTAATGTACGTCGATGGTGCACATGTCTTCAACCGCTGTGACCTTGCTTGAGCGGAGCTTGAACAGAGTTAGAATGTCGAGGAGCTGACAGTTGCTCGTCGATGGTCGGTAATTCTCTCCGGGTACTCCGACTTCCTCCACCGGTAAATCTGTCGCGGTCACGATTAGCCATTGTACATAAGTATGTGACCTTAAACACCAATAAATCAGTAAATAAATAAATAGCCTAAAGAATAATTCCAGTGTAGGAAACGATGCTTGTTAAAAATAATGTTTGCGATAACGAAATGGGAATCAGGCCAAAGAATTGAGTAAGTGTGACTCATCAAACTCCTGTTTTTAACCATGGCAAGCAGAGGGCGACCATTTAGAACTTATTGAACAATCCCAGTGAAATGTTGTTGTTGTCTTTTTCTTCTTTTCAGACATTTGGTTGTGACAAAGTTCGAACCAGTTAGTGCACGAATGGCATTTCCATGTTTTGACGAGCCGAACATAAAAGCTGAATTCACTATACGAGTCGTACATAGGGAGGATTACATAGCTGTATCCAATATGCCCGTTATGGTATGTACATAGACAAAACTACATGTATGTTTCAATGAGTCGTTTTGTATTCAATGAGTCAGATGTGCGTAGGAAGAAAACGTCGAGACCGAAGGTCGAGACGTTTTCTTTCTACGCACATCTGACGAATTGAATACAAAACGACTCATTGAAACATACATGTGGTTTTGTATTTATTACATGACCCAAGCACCTACTGACCTAATTTTCTTTTCTATCAACGGTGGTAAACACCATGCACTTTATGCAGTCGCATTGCATAAAAAAGTCCCGGTTGGAACAGGTTGGTGTGCAATACGGAATTCCGTATTGCACAGCCGTATTGCACGCCGTATTGCATAAGAGAGACTGCATGGGCATGTAATAAAAATAATATATGAAAAGGTATCTATCACTTAACTCCTTGCATGCTGCTGGCGAATATTCATGCCCGAGACCGGATTTATCTTGACACTGAAATAAGTATAATTCGGGCAAATTTAATCAAATTCTTCTCTTATCAACTGCATGGGTTTTGTCGCTGTTGATTGCTGGAGTAAAATTTATATAATTGTTTTATCAAATCTAATCATGGCTGCTTCACGGCAGCCATGACTAGATTTGATGAAAATTATCTTGAAAATACTAAGCTGGTAAAGAGTTAATGACCCTTGAAGCAGAGTTTCAGCTTATAATCAGTCTCAAGGTCAGTGGAAATTATAAGACTTTCAAGATTTGGTGAGCTAGCGCATCTCCAACTTCCAGACTACAATTCCCGATGACTTATGAAGCTCAGACTTATATAGCTGCGGAGATCATAAGAAGTTAAATCAGAGTTTTATCTGATGAAGAAGTAGAATACAGTTTCAGCTTACGAATCTCTATGAACGTTGATGGCATGCCTTACAATCTTCACAGCTTTTGTGATTACTTGCTGAGTTGAAAGTCCTTTTGTTCCGTGGCAATTCACCTTCCACGTAGTTATTGTTGCGCAGATTACGCCTCTAATTGGTATTCTCGCCTTTAATTAATTTCAACTACACCAAAACCCAGATGTTCGATTAGAGCAGAAAAAATATGAAGAAAAACAAAATTGCTCCATCTTGAACTAATTCTGATTCGAACAAGGCTTTATTTAGTACTCCATGTTACAGAGTAAAACACATAATTAATGATTACTAATTGATTTTTTTTCAATTGATTAGGCTCCCGATCTCAGACAACTTTTTTGATGGGTTAATATGGGCGATTTCAGTTAATGTTGCATAAATAAGTAACTGCGAACAAGCCGCAGCAGACAAATTTCTCCACTTTTAATAAGCATTAACTTTCAAAACCTCATTTCACCTGATACAAACCTTTTGCCACGGGTCTGATGCTTAATAGTGTAGCCACGAGAAAGTATTTCAGACGAATGACAAATTAACATGTCGGTGGTTCTCGTCAAGTTTCCTCTCCAAAGTACTGAACCTTTCGGTACATATTTAACAAGAAATCATTTTCAACCACTGGTGGTTGCGTCGAAGTGGTGTTTTGTTTTTTGCAAATATGGTCTTCCCAAACAAGCAACTGAGACACGACTAGATGTCATCGCTGGCAAGCCGAGCTTGGTGTATACTGAATGTTTTTGAAAACCCCTAAGGATTTTGCGCAATGCAGTAAACAATGGAGAGACGTGTGTCCCATTCCAAATCCAGGGAGTTTGAGTTTACGAATACTTGTGTTAACATATTTTGTACCACTTATACTAATACAAGCAAAATGCACGAAAGAGGTTGAGCAGTTGGTACTGACAGAGGATACATGTACTGCATGTATGGTCGTCTTGGAGTGAGTGAGCTTGTACACAATTTGGTGTAAATGTCGTGGATCATGTCTCAAGACATTTACCCCCGGTGTTATGTTCCGTGTCATTTCAATGGAAGCAATAGGAAGAGTTCATATTCATTATTTGGGGTAGACCAATTAATATTTCAACGTGCAGCCTGTACACAGGCTGCACGTTGAAATATTTATTGGTCTACCCACACATTCACTTAGGAGCCATCCTACTTGCTAATGAAACTATGACGTGTCATGTTCCTAGGCGGGAAAAGCGACATCTAGGGTTCAAAGGGCTAATAGAGACGCAATAGAAAGCCTTCACCAGCAACAAAAAACGTTTTTCTTTTGTCTGTCTCCTGAGAATGATGTTAGAAATGAAATTAAGACAAAGGGGTCGCACTGATTTGCCATAAAAGTAGAAATTTTCTAATTATATTTGCAAAAGATTAAATGTGTACACCTTACTAAGGGAACGGGGTGATAGCCCGAGAGTCCTTAAAGTCTTTACAGCAAACATTTTTCGGAGGGAGGATGTGCTCTTTTCGAGATGCCCTTGCAAGTCAGACCAGAAGAACTGTCTAGTATCAACTATGCTGATCAAAATATCAATGCATGAGTAAAACATTAGTTTTCTGCTCCTGCTAACTTAACCTTCACACAATTTTCATTACAGAAAAGAAGTTACAAGCATAAATTGCATGACCTATTAGAGACAAAATTCCAGCGCTCGGTTAAAATGAGTACATACCTTGTTTGTTTTATGGTGTGTGACTTCGAATATCTGGAAACAGTTACGGAATCAGGAGTACTCGTAAGTTAGTTATACATATATACATTTTTAGGCTTTTCACTCTGTTAAATTTTTCTACGGATAATAATAATTATTTTTTTTTTGTTGGGTGTGGGGGGGGGGGGGGGTCCACACATTTCGTCCGTACGATTCAGAAACCACTTTCGAACCGATTTTCACAAAACTTTGCACACGCGTAGGGGGGCACAGAATCTAAAAATGTACCAAAAGCGGAATTTTCGATTTAACGCTTAATCCGCCAGAATTGGCAAAAACTGTCAAAATTTGGGTTTATAGGCACTTTCTCAAAACGCGTCGTGTAGATTTTTTTCAAACATTCATCATTGTTAGGCCTGTTTGTGACACAACCATTCATATGCAAGTGATATTAGACAATGCATATGTTAACCCTCCACGGGCTGTCAAACGTCGAAATTTTGATGAAATGGGCTGTTTTCGGGCCCCTACATCATCTAAACGATACATGAGAGATAAACATAATTTCATTTATTGGAAGTGCGATTCACCGTGGATCATTTTTGTAATTAATAAGGGTATTCAATAAACCAAGCGTTAACAAGTTTTGGGCTGGTTAAACCGCAATACCCATCAAAAGTTAAACATATCATGTTTTCTGGTGATTTCTCTAAACGAGTCTTGTAGATTTTGAACAAAAATTTTCCACGCGCACATCCTGGTGTGACAATAGAATTTGCAAGGACAAAATACTCCGGTGAGCATTTGTCAACCCTTCACGTGCTGCCAAAAGTCAAAATTGTGATAAAATGGGCTGTTTTTGGACACAAACAGCACCCAATGTGCACTCCACAAAGAAACGTGCCTTTTTTTTATCGAGTTGACAATTTATACGGAAACATTTTTGTAAGTAGTAAGGGTATTAAAAAGTCGAAATCTTAACCCATTTTGGGCAGGTTAAAGAGAGATACCCCTTAAAAGCTTAAACTTCCTATTTTCTGTGGATTCCTCTAAAAACATCTTGTAGGTTTTCAAGAAAAAATGAGTACTCCCAGGTCTTTGTGTGGCATTACAAGTTGCATGGACAAAATATTAGGGTGAGCGTTTATTAACCCTCTACAGGTTGCTAAGCATCTTAATTGTGTTGAAACGGGCTGTTTACGGACACACACTGCACCCAATATATACCCAATCTCATTTGTTGGAAGTGAAATTCACCGATGACCATTTTTGTAAGTAATAACGGTATTAAAAAAACAAGCGTTAACCCCTTTTTATGGTGGTTAATAGCGATACCCATCAAAAGCTTTAAAAATTCATGTTTTCCCTGGATTTCTTTACAAACATCTTTTAGGGTTTTCAAGAGAAAATGGCCATTGATATGTCTTGGTGTCACATTACCATTTGCATGGATAAATTATTCTGGAAAGCATTCGTTAACCCTCCATGGGCTGCTAAATGTCAACATTTTGAAAAAATATTCTGTTTTTGGACACCAACAACATCAAATGGGAATGCCACAGAGAAACGTAACTTCTTTTACCGGACGCAAAACTGACAGGGATATATAACTTTCTTTGCACGTACGGTACGTCCTCAGTTTATTTGAACCATTCCGGCTTTTGTCGTCAAATAAGTAAGTCAGCATTGTTGGAATCCAAGAAGGAGTTGATATTTTGTCGTTCAAGTGGGCATAGGTCTCATGTTTTGGATACGACGAGTTTGCGGCACTGTTTTAGTGTCTGGTCTCAAGAATTGCGGTCATCTCTAGGTCAAAGGCTGCCATTGCTTCCTTGACTTGTCGATCCGATGCTAGATTGTTGATATGAACTTTGTACTGTTCCATATTGCCAATCATAGTAGCGGTTAGAGGCAGTATTCCTGTTTCCATATTTGTACCCAAGCTGCTCTCCTGTTTGGGCATGAATTATGTATTCCCATTTTACACACGAGTTCACAGTAGTTAATCCTACGGAACTTATCAGGTCAAAGCACATACATATTAATAAGTCTTCCAGACATTTCCTTGTACTGGTTTTCTAATTTATTCATAACGTCTTTAAACATGCTCAACGTTGGTTTTTGCATATCGTGTTTCGGGGTCCCCAGGCTTGTTGTTCCTTTTTGCGGTTCCAATATTGTCTGGGGGATATATCTGTTTCCTGCGGGTGTGCCCGTGTGCATGTCATGGCTGCACCTCTTGTTGTAGTGTCTGTCTCTAGCTTCACGTGACGGGTCATTCTGTCTTGGCTGGGTGTGGATTATTTTGAGATTCTGTGTATTGCTGACTTGTAGGCCGTAACGCGTTTAATAATACCGTTCTGGTTAGGATGTGCCCCCATCATAGAGGTCATTGTAATCCACAAAAAGTGGTGGGTAATAAAGAACTTGTTTTTTCTGCACAAAGTGTAATCAAGAGCTTGTTGAACCAAAGCCTTTTAAGTTCGAAGTCTCTAGTTGGTCGCTGTGTGTCCCAATAGAAGCGTGGGAGGATGCCATTCGCAATTACATGTGTGTGAGGGCTCTTTTGAATAGTGCAGGCAAATAATTTTTCGTAGTCCTTCAGACACTCCGTTGCTTCCGTCCGTGTCAAATCATTCGAACTAATCTGAAAGAGAAGCATGGGGATAGTTTCTCAATGGCCATAGCACCTTTAATAGTTTTGTCACGTAATGTTATAATGCGGATTTTCTAGTTTCTGTACATTTTAGTCGGATCTGAGGCACGAACTATTGAAGATCCCATGATACACGGGGGCATGTCGGTGTGCGGGGTTAATTCACAATATTTCACGAGAGGAGATGCTAAGCTCGATGCCTTTTATTGTTTCCGATCCCACCGTTTAAATCTTTTCTTCAATTGTGTCCAGAGTGGACTGGCTGTAAATGCCCTTTGGACCCATGGTTGACATGTGTTACCCTGCACAAGAATGCTGGCTGTTGAGTAATAGATTGTAATGGTCAGAAGTTTTTTATCACACAAATGGACTCGAATTGTGGTTTGGCATAATTCCTTGTGTGGCAGTACATTGTTGAATGTTGCGTCATTTTCACCGTTGATGATCAGCTCTTGTTGATTCTGTGATCTGTTGTTCCATGAAATCAGGAAATCTTCAATCCTGCCCATCTGGTTAAAATATCGTGTCAGCATGACCTTCCTCCAATTTCTCTCTAGTACTGTCAATAACGATCTGTTTGGTATCGGGTGTATCTCTGATGGTCTCTTTAATGTTGCTTCCACAGGATCTCCGAGTGTCGACAACTTCTCCCTTGTTTGCTTCTCCGTCTTGGGTTTTTGTACTTGTGTTGGTGCTTTGTCTCCGTTTTTCTCCATTTACTTCGGTTTTTAAACAATTATTTTCTGCTTCCATTGTTTTTACGTATCTAAAGTAACTTTACTTGCACATGTCGGGAACAGATGATGTCTTAAACTTATATTAAATCCAGTTTTTCTCTGAGCTGATCTGGCGTGCGTCTATTGTCTAATCACGTAATTATTATCAACAAATGATATAGCAAAGCGTCGTGTTGCTATTTGCCATTATGTCTTTGATTTTACTCATTTTATCAAGTTAGAAGAAGTGAACTATTCAATGTGAAATTGCTTCAAACAATTCCTCTTTAAAAAATGAATAGACTGGATATTCCATAATTAAGTGCCTCTCCGACTCAGCTTCTTTCATTCTACATACTTCGCGTACAACGTGTCAGATAGGACACGCAGGTTGGAATCCCCCCCCCCCCCCCCCCCCCCCCACTCACTCCCACTCGATCCACAGTTTGTGATTACTGTTACAAGTCCCATTCGAGGTGGTGTGAATCAGATGAGGCTTTATATTGCAAAGGCCAAATAAAAAATACATTTGGTTCTCAAGCAATTTATTTTTCAAATCAGTGAAGGATGGCGGCTTTTATTTTTATTATTATTTTTTCGATTTGATGACTGGTAGAGTGCTATATTATTTTTGGTTGGACAAATATTCTTGCCTTGTTAAAAATTTATGTGAGATTGTCCATAGGTACACCTCCATAAATTATAACAAAGCAAATCCATACAGGCGGGGCTGGGAGGAGTTAAACGTTTCCTTAACACGTTAACGTGTTATATAATTCTGCGTTAACGAGTTAAATGACGTTAAATGTTAAAATGAACAAACTTTTAATAACATCGGCCATTTTTATTAAGTACAGTAATGCAGTTAATATAGTTCTCGCAGGTTATCGTAAATTCTAACATTCAGCGATGTTTTCATTTAAGAATGCAATCGCTGCGGCCGTATTCATAAAAAGAGACATCCGCCGTTGCTCGAATACCAGTCCTTACATGGAAAATAGGCGTTCGGATGATGTTGATATTGCCATATCGCCACATATCGGCGGGCCAACTTCGCCAACGTTGGTAGGAGGGCTCCGTGGTCTCTCCACCAAATCAATGGGTCGTTTATAATTGACGGACATCTAAATTATTCGTGTTCTTCAATTTCGTCAAATGGCGTAAAATTTGACGTCATCGGCACGCGCCATCCGGCTTGGGTGAACACAAGATAACGACGCAATGCTACATATTATACAATCATAATCTCAGAGTTAAACGTTATTAACTTGGTTAAACGTTTTTAACGTTGTTAAATAAATTAACACGTTAACGTTTGAAACGTTAACTTCTCCCAACCATGCATATAGACTAAATGATTTCACTTCACAGATAATACTAAACATATCCACAGAATAGGAAGCTTTGAAGTTGTAGTACCTGCCCTTAATAAAAAAATTCCAACTTTGGACTTCTAGCACTCAGACAGTTAATAGAGATATATGAAATACATCTGTGTTCAGTTATACTTTTTGCGCCATTTTCAAACAATAAAAATTGTGCGCATAATATTTTAGTTAATTTCTACAGAACAGAGCAAACCAGATGTTTACAAAACATTTATAATAAATATAGTACAGCCATCATGGACTGGTCACTTTCCACGGGTGGGCAATATTTCCACGGACGCAATAATGTTAGATTCCAAGCACTAATTATAGGAATAATCATCAAAAGTCTAAATAATGAAGCACCGAGTACAACACGGTGCTTCATTAATTAAAAATTTGCCGATGATAATTGTTACAACCTGGTAAATGCATGCGTGGACATCACTGCCCACGTGTGGATTACGACCAGTCCATGGCGACTATACTGTAGGAACTGTGTTTTAACCCTTTACCCAACGAATCGCCCACATCCGCCCGCGTAATATGCAAATTCAGCAGCAGAAAAAATATTATATTTCGAAACATTTCAGCAAAACCATATCATGTCACCCCTCTTTGTAACGAGCTCGTCGAGCTCGTTCCAAAGAGGGGTCACATGATATGGTTCTGTTGAAATTTTTTGAAAAAAAATTAAAAAATGATATTTAAAATAATAAATTTTGAAATCTTCTGCGTTTGGGTAAAGGGTTAATCATGCTTTGTTGAAGGCACAAGCAAATAAATAAACATAAAGTAATAGGGGTAAACCTTTAAAGTGTTACAAGCTTTAGAAGACACTGTAAGCCAGTAAAACTGTTCCACGAATGGGTTCAATTTCAATGAAGGATTGCCTTAGAACCAAAACCCTTTTTAAGCCTAATCTATTTTAAATAGACGATAAGTTCTAAGTTTATCTTGTCTTCCACTTTTATTAGCATTGTGTATATCTTTTTTTTTAAATTACTGAGTATGATTTAATTTGGGTTTGGCTTCTAAGTAATGAATATTGTGACTTGGTATTTCAGTTTCGTTCAAATCTTTAAAACCCAGACAGTTATACGTTTTATTTATTGAGTCGAATAGCGTGCATTTCTCAGCATCCACAAAAGCGTCATTCAGAATATTAACTGGCGAAACTGCTAGAAGTTTCGCACTGTTTTTTTTCAAAACGGGATAAAGCGTCAAATGTTGTTCCGTTCGGTCAAGTTCTACACGTGCAACATGACGAGGAGAGTATTTACTGACATTTAAAATTAGTTGACAGAACTTAATATGAGCTTTCTCGCACTGTGCCATATTTTGGGTTAAAATGACTCAGCTCTGTTGACCACATTTCACTGCTGCATAATAAGACATCACAGTTACGAGGGAGGGGTGGGGGGGGGGGCACTTTTTAAAAAATAAACTGTATACTTATAGAGCCTTCAGTCCATTGAGACTGCGTTGTGATTGCGATTCCTTCAATATACCAGTGTCAAAAAAAGTTAACCCCAAGACCAAAATGTATGCATATTTAGAAGTGGGCCCTATATTCAAGTTCCCTTCCACCTGAACGAAATCTAAGAATAATCGATTCCTAATACGGTGGCGGTGTAGACAATTTTATTTGCAGTCCCTTCTGAATGTCTGATAGCAACACTAAGTCGTCAGCAAATCAGAGGTGATTCACTTTTCGGTCATTAAAGTCTATAGGAAGACAGTTTTCATCAAATATATTGCAAATATCGTCTATAAAGATCTTAAAGAAACAATAGGCGTAACAATACAGCCCTGCCTTATGCCGACCGTTGATAGCGGCGTTGACCAATTCCCCAGTAGTTTTTTTGTGAGGTAGTAACTAGACCGCTAGAGTGAATCTAAGATTTAAGAAATGGGTCTTGCAATGTCAATTCGTTTTGACATATCTACAGTGTTAAGCGCATTCCCAAAGTCTACAAACACAACATATAAAGGCTTTTGAAAACCTGGAGAGATTTCGATCGGATTTTATTAGTTACACAGTTTGTTGGCGGCCTAATATGGTATATATGGTGTCAGTTAATTTCATATTGGACGAGAGCGACGCTCGAGTCCAATATGAAATTAATTGACACCATAAATACCATATTAGGCCACCAACAAACTGTGTAACGAATATATCTTACCGACTGCTGCATCGATGCACAGAACTAATAACAACAGCGATCAAAAGTGAATGAGAGAATTCTCAAAATGTATTCACGTGTCTTTGTCTTGTTACAATTTATGGGAGCGTTCCTACTAGCACTCTCACATAAATTGTAACAAGGCAAATTCATACGTACCAAACAGTTTCATTTCGAAGGCAACATGACACACATCCACGGAATATGAAGCATTTTAAGTTGCCTATCCTACACTTCAGACCAAATATGGGCTTCCAGTACTCAATCTTTCAACTGGAAGCGTTTATCGGCTGCCGCCATTTTGTATAATCAATGAACAAGGGGGAGATTACCCATAGCTGTCAGCGTATATTGATGTTGACAGACAGTATATGGTTTTATATGAAGTCTGCATGTGACGTCTTTGAACCAATGAAATTCCCAGATACTTGTAGGAGGTAAGATATTATGACATAATCTACTAATCTCCCACCATTATACTGGTATCTATTCAAAGTAAATAAAATAGTTCAAAATTGAGTCCGAATCAAGATTTATAAATAGAAACAGCATCCGAGCAGGCCTGGAAATAATTTTCATTGCGCTTCCAGACAAGATGTCACACACCAAATGAATCATGTCTGTCATTTAAGAATGATATCTGACATATTACAAAATGGAGTTTGAGCATTCAAAATATTGTTTTTTTGGGTGGACATGTACCTTCATCTTAAATCTGTTCAGAATTCATCCAACCATTCCTTATTTGACAGGGGTCAATGAGCCCTGCTAAACAAGGTATGACTGGTTTCATTCTGAATTGGAACTGAATTGCCCTTCAGAAATAATTTAGATACATGTATGGCTATATCAAATCGTATTCCTTCACACGCTGTTAATCCTGATGAACTGTACAGTCACTTTCTTCACACTTCCCAACTTGCCAGGACCAGAAATCAGAATAATCATTAATGTCAGGCTTGCTAGTTATGTACATGATTTCCAGCATGCATGTGTTCTGATCACTGAACTTCATTAATAATTTTGGCATCAGACATTTTGACTGATGATTTTAAACATCAGTCAGACATTGGCCTATTTGTACCTGACATTGTCCTTGTCTGACCACTTATTTTCTGGTATGCATCCGAGATTCACTGTTCTTGCTTTACGTCCTAAGATTCTACATTGTTTTCATGGGGGCAGCAGAAAGTGAAATTCGATCAGATTGCGCGATAAATCACGACCCACCGGCCGAAATTCTATGTCTGCGTTTGTAAACACATGCCAGTGGCTTTCCCGATGGGGTATCCTCTGAATGGTCTTGTGTGAAAAGAGGGCGGGTTGAAGCAGAAAAGTATTACCAAAAGTCAATTATGCTACAGCGAGGAAGATATCTCTAACTGAATAATTGTATAACTGTGACTGCGTTGGTTGCTAGTCAGCTTAATAAAAAAATACAATGAGTGTGTAATGAATTTCTGCAGTTGAAGTGTTAAATGTGTTGTTTTTTCAGCTGCGTGTATATGCAACCCCAGACAAGAAACAACAGGGCAGATTCGCTCTGGCAGTTGCGAATCATACGTTAACATTTTATGAACATCTTTTTGATATAAAGTTTCCATTACCGAAACTAGGTAAGTGATTTTATATAAGCTATTCTTTAGAATTCAGTATTTGTTAGCGCAACCGTTGCAATAAGTGATTTGTTCGTTATTCCCGAAAATCGGGAAGCTAAAACCTATTTCAAAAATCCATTTTGTTAACACTCCGTGTAATCGGCTGATAGACATTCAAAGCCCATTATAACGTCTCTATATACTTACAGAACTAAGCACGTGGCGGTCGCGTGAATGAGAACAGGGAGCTTGTGTTGGACTGCATCTTATAAACTGAAGTACTTTTTTGTAAGAAAACTTTGGAGTGGGCTCACTCACTGGTTTCAATACAACTGGATTGTTGGAACATCAGCGAAAAACGTTGCCAGTCAAAGTGCTTCCACCACCTACGGTCGTGTCAAGTCATTCAACGGTATAACTACACTCCTCTCAATCCGGACAGGGAGCAGTTAACGTTTCAAATTTAACCAAGTTAATAACGTTTAACGTTGAAGATTATAATTGTATAATATGCAGCATTGCGTCGTTATCTTGCGTTTACCCAAACCGGATAGCGCGTCAAATTATGCACTCTTTGATGAAACTGAAGAACACGATTAATTTAGATGTCCGTAGCCCTACTACCAACGTTGGCGAAGTTGGCCCGCCGATATTTGACGATACAGCAATATCAGCTTCATCCGAATACCTACTTTCCATGTAAGGACTGGTATTCGAGCAACGGCGGATCTCTTTAAGGATACGGCCGCAGCGATTATATTCTTAAATGAAAACAGCGCTGAATGTCAGAATTTACGATAACCTGAGAGAACTATCTTAACTACACTGTGCGTTAGTTCAATTATATTCAAATTAAAATCAATAAAAATGGCCGAAGTTATTAAAATTTTATTCATTTTAACATTTAACGTCATTTAACTGGTCAACGCAGGATTATTTAACACGTTAACGTGTTAAGGAAATTTTTTATCTCCTCCCAGCCCTGCTCTCAATTCATAACATATGATGCGTAAACGTTTTCACTTCACCATACGCCGCAGCATTTACTTTGCACAAAAGCGAATAACACTGAATCAACTTTCCAATTTCTAAACTTACTTTATTCATTTCGCATTGCCACGGAAATTGTACAGATCATCAAGATATTCATTATTGGCAGACATCAAAGTATATTCTTTAAAAATGCACTGGAAATTGCGAGGTGTCGGGAAACTAAAAGTCTTTGAAATTTTTTTTGTCGAGATTTGTTTATTTATAGCAACTTCCGTTCCTAATACGGTGGCCGCCCTCTTTTCACACAAGACCATTCAGAGGATACATAGTTAATACCACGCAACTCGCTGTTTGAAAAAGCACAGCTAGCCATTTCCAACCTCGAGTCACATGACATGATTCTGTCAACTAAAACAGTTTAAGGGGCGTAATATAATAAAGTGGTCACTTTTCACGGATGGGCAATATTTCCACGGACACAATTATAGCAGGTTCTGAACACTAATTGTAACAGGACCACGACTGGTCACCTGTATTTACAGGTTCTATAATCCCATTATCATGGGTGCAAAAACAACAATACTTAAATATCTTTGAATGTTGTTTATTTCAGGCAAAATGGTGATGGTCTGAGAAGGGTGAAGTATGATGGGCGGCTGTGCTGAAATCCCTTTAAACTAAATTAGACTGGATCGAATTTTGATGGGGCAAATTTACTTGGGGAGAACTAATTTGACAACCAAGAAATAAAGAAACTTGAGTTTCGTCTTTCATAAAAAGTGGGCCGAAAATAGTTGGTACAAATTTAAGGGGGGGGGGGGGGACGTTCAGCTAGGATCCCCAAAAAATACAGTCAGTTCTAAACATGACGGTCCTAAAAAAATATAATAAAGGACGGGATGAAATTTTATGGGCAAATTTGCCTTGGGAGGGAATATTTATATTCTCTCAAAAGTTTGCTACAAAGATTTGCAAGGAAGAAAACTGACAAGCGTTCTTCGAGGTTGGTGATGTGTCTCACCTGTTTGAGAATATGTGAATTCTGACGAGCAAGGGAAATTTACGGCTTATATGTAAAGGGACAGTGTAGGCCACCAACTTTGAGTTCAACTGCAAACAACCCGTGCTCCACTCACGGACCACGTTTGTTGTAGAACTCAAAGCTGCTGATTTACAAACAGACACACTTTTACACAAAGGTGGACAAATATTGCCTAAAATAGGAAATTACAGGGGGCATTTGATATTAAATTAAATATTAAATGTTATTTAAAACTTTACAACAGAATTTGGGAGCTAAATTTAGATCTAGAATAAAAACAGGGGAATCCCCGCACAGGATCCCGTCACACTGATTATATGAATAACAGGTACAACCCGGTACTTCATTAATTAAAATTTTGCTGATGATAATTTTTAGTACCTGGTGAACGCATGCGCGGACATCACTGCCCACGCGTCGATTACGGCTAGTCGACGGCGACTGCCCCGTCAGTTCAACCCAATTCATACGGATGAATCAAATCTAATATTGGGTTCTATTTGATTTATATGAGACGATTATTCGACTGTCGACTGTCTGAATCAAATAAATCTTTCAGTCGCATTTCAGACGAATCTTCGTCTAAGAGCAATGAATCCATTGGATTCGATGGGTCAATTGATTCAGGCACTCGAATCAGTGACGAATCTAATCTAATGTTTTGCGGCTGTTCGACTGTGTTCGGATATTATCGACCGCATACCGGTTTATACTAATTGGAGAATCCTAATTACATTTGATTCAAACTGGTTATGTTGAAAATGTCCAAAGGGGGCCCAGCAGGGAAAGAGCTAACAACCTAAGGAGAGTGTCGCAAGTATACCGGGCAATTGCATTATACATGACGAGCACGCGTTCGTCCGAATCAACGGGTATTAGGCGCGACTGGAGACGAATCTTATACAATTAGTTTAGATACCTTCAAATTGCGTCCGTCTGAAAAGGGGGTAAATTTTCGTGGTTTATTGTTTGTATAAGTAAGCTTAACCAGAAAAGTTATACGACAGATGTACAATTAATTGGGAAGAAAGAGGTTTTGGATATCGAATGGCATCCAAAGCACGACAGGTTATCCTGGTTACTTATAGCAAACACAGGCATTGTTTCTGCCAATGGACCTCCTGGTTACCCGGAGGTCCATTGGCTGAAACATTGCTTGTACACAGGCCATATGTACAGAATTTGATAACCTTACTATGGTCATAACGCGTAGATTAACGCGCAGATCGACGTGCTATTTGTGCGCATTTCATGACAGGACTTCTAGTTTTAACTGTACAGTAGCTCTTGTCTGAAACCCATAGAATAGAAAAATAGAATCCTTTATTGGACAACCATAATACATAGATAAGGTATGGCATCCTAAAAAGAAATACAACAATGTGTTTATTTATAATATTAAGAAGGAGAATAATAGTATAACTAAAATGTGCATGGTACTCTTCGATTGGATACTTCGTGTCAGTTCCACGACAGCGATGTAGGTTAAATGCAACCAAAAACTGAGTATTGTTGATTGATGGGATCAAAGATGTTTCATCAGCCTGCAGCATAGACCTACACGAGTGTGAACCTATTAAAAGTTAACGCCGTTTTAGTGTCATATTAAGATAAAACAATCGCTTGAAATATGTATATTCTGGCAGTGCAGCCCACACCTCCAGCAATAAACATCCGAACTGTTGTGGTATAATTTATTGGAGTGTGCCACCTGACTTTCTCCAATGAATTGTAATACAATAGTTACAACAAATAAAATTGTTTATTTATAAGAGTATAATGCGAGGTTAGAAAAGGGTGAGCATGCATCCATTATAAGTCCTACGGCCTTAACTCTTTTGGCGCGACTAAAGTCGACAGACGGCAGACCGCGGAAAGGTACTGCAGTAGTCATTTTAGTCAACTATGTGTGTCCATTTCCAAGTGCTTTTAACCATTTACCCAACGCAGACGATATCAAAATTTATTATTTTAAATATCATTTTTTTCAAATTTTTCAAAAACATTCAACAAAACCATATCATGTGACCCCTCGTTGGAACGAGCCCGACGAGCTCGTTCCAACGAGGGGTCACATGATATGGTTTTGTTGAATGTTTTTTTAAAAAATTATATTTTTTCAACTGCTGAAGTTGCATATTACTCGGGGAGATGCGGCCGATTCATTGGGTAAAGTGTTGAACAAACATACGTATTCCCATGTTTCATGCACCATTTATGTCCTATCCATGAACAACGATATCGTCCCTTGAAAGTATAAAGGTGCCATTTAAATATATACAGGAAACCATTTGAATAACTGTCACTGAGATCATTAGAACATATTTTAAAATAATAAAGCTTTGTCTGACACCTATACTTTTTGTAAAATTCCCGATGAATATTAGGCGCTAAGAATTCTGTTTCTCAGATTATTCCGCGCCAAAAGAGTTAAAGTGGCTTAGATGACCCAGGTGGACTTTCACCACTTTGTAGTTGAGCCAAGAGATGGGCATTTTCAAATCTTACTTTTTTCAGATTTGATAGCGTTGCCAGAATTTGAAGCTGGCGCAATGGAAAATTGGGGCATGATAACATTTAGAGAATCGACATTACTTTACGATGAGAAAGAAGCTTCGTCGGCAGATAAACAGCTTGTGGCCATGGTAATCGCACATGAATTGGTGCATCAGGTAACTTTGTCGAAGGGAATTTTTCATTTATTTCAGTTAGTGTGTATTTGTCATTTAATCAGCGTAATGCTTAAACATTACAACAGGATTCTTAAATTCTAAATTTAACATCCTTCTTTTGCTCCCCAAACGAACCAGGAAGCGGATTTCTAATCGAATCTTGAATCGAAACTTGAACTGAATTTCATTGTTCTTCGGGTTGTAAATATTTCACGTTTTTACAATCGTAAATGGCCAATCTCCAATTAAGTATTGTATTCATCGGCGACTCGTTTATGTGGGCAAGGAAAACAAAATGCGGATATTTCAGAACGAAATTAAAGTAGTAATTTCGGAAGCGGAACCCCTTTGAACCTTTCTTCTATTGACAGGTCTGATACATTCAGGGACGCCCGTGCAGAGAAGGGCTGATGTGGCACTTACCCCATCTTGCCCTCTAAAAAGGGGTACATGGGGCACAAGGTGCCCTTTTGAATAAGGAAAAACTTACTAAAATCATGAAAATTGTATTCGTTTTTTAGGATTTTATGGTCAACAAAGAGGGAATATGTGTCTATTTTATTCTATTGATATTCTCATGTATGTATATTATAGACTTTTCCGAAGTTTGTCAATTTTCATCTGTCAATTTCATGATTTTTCTGGACTGTTAAGGGCCCTCACACAGGATTGTGTCTCCTTACCCTTTTGTGCTTCCGACGCTTGTATGTATTGGAGACCTGACGAAAGAAGAATACATCAGAGATGACACTTGGTAAGATAACTGGATCATTTCGACCACTAATGAAGTGTGTATACCATACGGGATGGAAAAGTTTCATCCCGCATGGTTTTAGGCTCTCATTAATTGTAATGGAACAAGAATACAGAACAATTAAGAAAATAAACATTTCACCCCCTTGAACCCTGGATGACATCGTCCTATTACAATATTGTCGATGTCAACATTTTTCCGCCAGTGTGTCAAAATTTCGTAAATAGAGGATATGAAATGAGTGTTTTTCTGATATAATATTTATGAAACGAGTCTAAGAATTTTCCGTTTTGGCGAGCCTCTGGCGAGCCCAAACGGAAAATTCGGACGAGTTTCATAAATATTCTATGAGAAAAACACTCATTTCATATTATATTTATCATATGAGACACATACGCACAAATTAGCCACTTAGTATGACTTTTTAACCCATCACCTAACTTGAGTTGCAGACGGCACTTGGAAAAAACATCCCGTATAACTAAACAGTTTAATTTTTTGCTTCCAAAACATAGGTTATGACCCCTCATTGGAACGATCTCGTTTCAATGAGGGGGTCATAACCTATGTTTTGGAAGCAAAAAGTGAAAATATAAAAAAAATGAATGGCGTTTTTCTTGTAGGTAAAAGATTAATACAATATAACCCACCCTGAATAGGACAGATAACGTAAATTCTCCCTACTGAAATTATGCAAATGTTACCCAGTTGTATTTTGTTTAGCCAATCAAATTGTCCAGTTTTGAATTGACCCATGAAAGCTCCCAACTCTAATTATGCAAATTATGAAAATGTGGCCGAGTTGTATTTTGTTTAGCCAATCAAATTGTCTAGAATTGAAATTGACCAATGAAACTGACGGAATGCTTTATTTATCACTGATTAATATGAAAACAAAATATCAAATGTTTTAAAGTGAACAAAACGGATGAGTCATATGATAAAATAATATACTACGTAATCAAGAACGAGTCAAGAAAAAATAAACGGAAATACTCTCTATCTCCACTTCAAGGTTTTCGCATTTCTTTTTTCGACAGATGAGATTCTATTGTTATGAAGAGAACAGGGGATACAGAAATTGACCGGGTCGCGACTGCGTCGAGATTATCTGTCCCCTTGTGATCACAGTGCGATATGTACAAATATTTGTCAGGGGAACACGTCTGGGTGATTTTGAGGCATTGGTGGATTTCCGGCACCTTCACAGTTCGACCAAAAGTCCGACATTCTGTTGTGGTGATCATTACTCCAGCCTCGATACTCGCTCGGATAATCGATGACTGGGAAAGTAAGTTCTTTGGTATTACGGATGACAAGCAGAATAACAAGCAATTGCGGGTATCGGCATATCAGCAAAGAAAATCGCGTGATTCTTATCAGGGCTCATTTGTTTACTATCTTCGAATATTCAACACTGTTAGCCATAACCGTGAATAAGCTAAAGCCTCCCACCCTTCCAGCTCACCCCTTTTCCCCTCAGAAGCTGGAACTTTAAGATAATTGAGTTTTCAGTCGTGCAAATTTTGAAAATACACGATGGGGCGTAATATTTTTTAAAATGTCGACCTTTGGCTTTCGTCTTCGGTATATCCTAATATCTCTCAAACGTCAAACTAAATAGTTATGCTGATCTCGCGAATGGTGAAGAGAATGCACAAAAACAACGCACGCAAAAGCAAACCACCATTGATACCACATATTCGTTTGAAGTAAACAGATGTGTTTTGGAACGAAATACACGAGTTCCCTGGAAAGCGTAATACTGGTAAAGAATTTTACGACTCAATATTCGTTTCAGGTCTAGCCTAATGTAATATTCGCTTCTCTGTTCATGTTTTAGTCATCTGGTTCATTGTAGTGGTTTGGAAATTTGGTGACAATGGACACATGGGATCATGTTTGGCTGAACGAGGGTTTTGCTAAGTTTATGGAGTACTTGGGAGTCATGCAGTTTGAACCAGAATGGAATACGGTAACGTCTTAAGAGCTATCAATATTAAGTTCAAGTAATTTAACCATTTACCTAACACGAAAAGCAGACGACACTTGCAAAACATTTCTTGAGTAAGAATTTTTCTTTCATTTTTTGTCTCAAAAACATAGGCTATGACCCCTCGTTGGAACGAGCTCGACGAGCTCATTCCAATGCGGGGTCATAACCTATGCTTTTGAAACAAAAAATGAAAAAATAATGAAAATTAATTGGCGATTTTTGAGAATAGCGCTGGCCGGTTTTGACCGTTACGTTGGGTAAAGGGTTAGAGACATGTACTATTTTGAAACATGACTATATTTCATTTTACATGTGAAAATGTTTTCAGGTGGTGAAAGATGACGTTGACGGTTAAGTTTTTTCATAACTTGTGAAGTTCATTTCTGCTGTTTGGAAAAGAGTGAAATAAAGAAGTTAAAAATTCAAAGAGGCTTTTCTATCAGAGACGTTTAATTTAAACCTCAACACATTTTGTAACAAAGCGCAAATACAACTTGACTTATCTCCCCTGTGTTACTGAATGGCATCATCCCGTGCAGATCTGTGTTTTGCAGTAACTGTTGCCGACATCATTTTGCGTTAATGAGTTCATTACTCGACCCCCGCATGCTAATAGTGTTGTATTTATTTATTTATTTATTTGTGTTTAAGGTCACATATTTCGGAACAATGGCTAACCATGACCGTGGCAGTTTTACGGGTGGAGGAAGCCGGAGTTCCCGTAGAGAACCACCGAGCAACGGCGAGCAGCTGTCAGCTCCCCAACGTACCAACTCCACACAAGCAGGATTAGCATTGGTTGACGACAGGTGCACCATCGGCGTGCAGTACGCCTTAGCACACAACGTCACCGTGCCCCCACGTGGGCAATGGGGTGAAGTGACTTGCCCAAGGACACAACGCGGTTGCCGCAGGTGGGATTCGAACCGAGAACCTCTCGGCTTGCAGCCTGCACCTCTACCAACTGAGCCACCGCGCCCCCCGAATAGTGTTATATGATTTATTAATTATTAGTCCTGTTCGCAACTTTTGTTTTATTCATAGAGGATTTTCTCGCGCCAATCATCAGTATTTGTTGCATGGAATAACCTTTACGCAGAATCGCGAGGGCGTTCATCCCTCAAAAGAACGGAGCGCTGTGGCTCAGTGGTAGACTGTTGGACTTCTATGCTAGAGGTCCCGAGTTCGATCCCTGTCCGAGACGACCCGCGTTGTGTCCTTGGGCAAGGCACTTTATCCCGATTGCCTACATGGGAGCACGATGACGCCGTGTACTGAGGCGCACTGCACGTCGATGGTGCACATGTCTTCAACCGCTGTAACCCTGCTTGAGAGGTGCTTGAACAGAGTTAGAATGTTGAGGAGCTGACAGTTGCTCGTCGTTGCTCGGTGGTTCTCTCCGGGTACTCCGGCTTCCTCCACCAGTAAAACTGTCACGGTCACGATTAGCTATTGTGCATAAGTATGTGACCTTAAATCCCAATAAATAAATCCCTCAAAAGGAAAACTCAGGAAAAAAGTTCTTAAATCACTTCTATTGCGGACAAGAGCATGAAAAAAGTTTAACCGGCTAACGAGTTACGATGTAAACTCTATATTATCAGGTCTGGGGATATACGATACATGGAGAGTGGATTGTAACAAAATCACCCGCTGAGTGGGGTTATCACCCAAAGTATCACTTTCAAAATATGTACATATGGGCGAAAAACACGAGCAATGTTTCAGCCAATGGACCTCCGGGTTCAACCCGGAGGTTCATTAGCAGAAACTTTGCTTGTGATTGTTATGCTTTGCAACAAATTCGCAATTATTATTTGGGTAGGGGGCGCGGTGGCTCAATAGGTAGAAGTGCATGCTGCAAGCCGAGAGGTCCTCGGTTCGAATCCTACCCGCGGCAACCGCGTTGTGTCCTTGGGCAAGACACTGCACCCCCATTGCCCATGTGGGGGCACGGTGACGCTGTGCACTCGGGCGTACTGCACGTCGACGGTGCACCTGTCTTCAACCAATGTTAACACTGCTTGTGTGGAGTTAGTATGTTGAAGAGCTGACAGCTGCTCGCCGTTGCTCGGTGGTTCTCTCCGGGTACTCCGTCTTCCTCCACCGTAAAACTGCCGTGGTCATGATTAGCCATTGTGCAGAAATATGTGACCTTAAACACCAATAAATAAATAAATAAATAAATAAATAAATAAATAATTATTATTTGGATGGAATCTCCACTCTGCGGGTGATTTAGTGGTAGTACACTTTCCACGTACTGCACAGCACCAACACAAACTTACAGTATGGATCAAACCAAATGGCCGTTGAGTAAGTTTAAAGGTTAAGCTAGTTTATTTTTTATATTTGTTAATGTCTGTTACAGCTCTCCCAGTTTCTTGTGAGAGATTACCAAGCTGCTTTACATTTAGATGCTGGACAGAACTCACATCCGATAGTGTTTCCAGTACAGGACCCCAATGAACTCAACGTCGTGTTTGATGTTATAGAGTACAAAAAGGTAATGTACATACAGACAATTTTTCCAATTAGGTCTTCCTGTAAATCAAAGAAAATTAAATTCCATCACACTAAACTGAGTGTGGCCTATGGTAGCAAGTTCGCATGTTACTGACATTATATTCCCTTGACGTCATTATCATTTCAGTCTGTTGGCGGATTTGTTATACCAAGACGAAAAATATTTGAAATCTGATCAACGGTTCAAGCCTTCACTATAAATACTAGCTACAATGCTAAACCCGCTGACGCACACGCACCTTAATATTCAGAGCGGATTGAAAGCCCAGTAGTTACTTCATTTCATCGCCATTCAGAACCTGAGTCAGCTGTGATAGATAAGACTCGACAAAATTGTTTTAATACCCTCGGGCCCACACTCTAAAATCAGTTGGTTTACCCAAATCAACCGTGTGAGTGAATATGAACTAAACTGGGTTCATGTTCGCTCAACTCCGTTGATTTGGGTTGTCTTTTAACCCAACCGATTTTAGAGTGCAGAGGCGTCGCGAAAATGAGTGATTGGGAGGATGTAAACCTAGATTGTCCTGACTGTCATGAACCAAGTCCCGACTGAAGAAATATTCTGACTACTTCATCAAAGCATGTCTTCGTCGAACATGATGTAGTTGAAATCCAAATCTTATTTAACTAGCATGGACCGGTATTAAAATTTGTCATGCTGAGACCCATTAGCCACGGACCTATATTTGCATGAAATGGACTGCGTGTGTAACACAAGTCCAATAAGCATATTCATTATATGACTACCACAAATACCCCTCAATACCACTGTAGTTTGCCCATCAAATCTAGCTCTCCGGAAAACAAGAGTGCCAAATTTTCCAGATCGTTATGATGTCTGTCTCAAACGAGGTGCACGAGAATGGACCATTTCTACCAGTGACCTATAAATTTCGAGGCGATGTCTTTGCAACCACAGAACGTAAACACGAGTGTCTCTACATTAAATACCGTTGACAAGCATTCCAGTCGAGGTCTGTTTCAAAATGCCGTCCTGAACAATTGCAAAATAACAATTAATATCTATTTTCAAGATGCGAATCCAACAAAACGTAGGAGAACCTGTGTTATCGAAAGCGATTCCGATTGTAATTCAAGTCTTGCCTCCATTGTTTTGACTTTCAAGTTTCATGTTCGACATGAACGTTCAATATTACTAGCGTTTGGGATTCCCCAATTCCATAAATTGTTAATGGTTATTTGGCTAATATAATTCTTGTTGTATTTGATTGTTCAAGTGTTGTGATCAGTTTACAATACTAACTGTCATATGATAAACAAATTACTACAACAGTCAATTCATCTGTGTTATATTCCGTCGAGTTGATGAGATGAGATCGGTCGCAGGAGTCTCGTTTGATCTGGCCGATCTCGTTTCGTCAACTCGGGGGAATACAACAAAACAGATCAATTGATTGTTGTTGTAATCTGTATCTAATACCGTAAGAAATGATATGTTACCAGCAAGGGCGAATCAATATAAAAGACTCAAAGCGGATGAAAATTTCCCGACTGAAAAAATATTTGTGGTGTCACACCCCTACACCCCATACAGTTAAAACTAGAAGTCCTGTCACGAACAGTACGCTTGTCTAGTCTTAATTAAGAATAGGAATTGCGCGCAATTGCCATATCGAATGGCACCCAAAGCACGGCAGGTTCTCCTGTTACTCATAGCAAACACAGGCAATGTTTCTGCCAATGGACCTGCGGGTTGCCCGGAGGGCCATTGGCCTAAACATTGCTTGTGCACAGGCCATATGTACAAAAAATTGATAGTCTTACTAATGTCATAACGCTTAGATTAACGCACTGATCGACGTGCTGTTTGTGCGCATTTCATAACAGGACTTCTAGTTTTAACTGCAGTTACGATCCTGCTCGGACCCATAGTTAGCGGTGGCTGACTGCCACCAGAATACAGTTGAGCGGATGTTCCAAGAAGGATATCTGATGGAATATTGGGTGCTGTAATCCGTCCGTCTTCCTACTGAAAGTTTGCTTTCCTATCTTTTGTTTTCAATCCTAGAAATTACTAGAATTCCCCGAGTGGAATATTTACGTTACTGTAATTTAACTTACCAATCAACTCGCAATGTTCCATATTTAAAAACTGTTTCATAAAAAAGTTAGAAACTGTTTAACACTGAAATGGTGAAACAAAAAAAAAAACAATACACTGATGCCACTTTGAGAAAAAGTCCGCATTTAGTTTGAGTTTAGACAATATTTTTTTATTAATAAATACACATAGGGAACAAGAAAAATACATATATGTCGCATAACTCAAAATATGAAACGGCTCACATACAAAGAACATGATTACACTATAAGTGCAAAACGTTGAGAATGTGCAAATAAGTTATTAAACCTGCACTTCGGTAATATAATTGCTGCAAATGTAAACAAATTTAGTTGCAATTGCCCCATCAATCCTGCCTCTGCTCGGTTCGATCTGTTCCTTCTGCTTCAACCATCTTCCAACCCATGGGCGTAGGAAGCATTTCGAAGGGGAGAGGTGGCACAGCCATAGAGGGGTATATGAGTGATTCCTCGCGTGTCTTAATGGGAAGGGAACAATCAAACGAGGGAATCTTCGTTCAACTCGTTATGGTAACAGTTGGAAAGGGAGTGCAACATGTGCTCCTGCCCGGCTGCTACGTCCATATTCTGAATGAACAGTATTTTATTTCAGTTAAGGAATACAATACAGAATCAAAACATTAATGAAGAATAGGATATAACATGAAAATGGATCCAGCAGCAAGCTCAATGCTTATGTAAGATGTTTGCACGTCCATATTCGGGTTGGATGTTGATTTAAAAAGAACAAATAGATCGAACCATGACCAAGCGGTGGTATTCAGACAAAAATGAGATACTAATGGTTATTCGTGCATTCTCCGATAAAAGATTGCAATGCATTACGTAGTAAGACTAGAATATGTCAAAGCATAAAGTGGTAGCTATCGATTCACAGAAAGCGATGGCGTAGATGGCGCTACGACTAGATCGATGTAGATGGGTCAGAAATCCGCCCAGTGTGACCCTAGTATTAAAAGTACATGTACACTAAATTGTGGGTCCATTCTATGGTACATGATGAAATTTCAACACTGATTTCCAATAGTTGCTATATAAATAAATTGCTCAATCGTTCAGAAACCTGTGATACTATTAGTTATCCTTGTGTTTTCCAGGGTGTATGGGAATTTACACCGGTTTGGGAACTCATACACCCTGAGGCGAAGCCGACGGGTGTATGAGTTCCCAAATCGGTGTAAATTCCTATACACCCTGGAAAACACAAGGATAACAGATTTATTTCCAAGAATTTTTGTGTACTTAATACTTTAACCTACATTGTGGGAAAAACTGACAGAAAATGTGTACTTTGCAAGTTTCATAAATAAAACCAGACAAATATGGATGTCATTGGAACTGGCTCAATGAGCCAGTTCCAGTGACATCCATATCTGTAATATTTTATTGCACATAAATATTAAATTTCCGGCATTTTTATTTTTGTTCTAACATAGCCGAGCAGAAGGTATTAATTAATAATTAATAATGAGTACTTTTTAGCCATATAGCTTGCTCTTGTATAATCTTGTTTTTACACTGTGGTTAAACACGGTGTAAAAAAAGCCACTGTTGATTGCAGGTTACATCGTACCTTTCCGCCAATCAAAATGCAGTATTTTGTTTCATTTGGAAATAAGAGGTTTTATTTGTTTTTGAAACATTTGTCTGACTCTATTCAAGCATAAAATCGTGATTCGACTTACCCCTTTCCAGGGTACATGCAATGTCTACGTACATACAAATGATGTATAATATGCATTAATTAGAGTTTGTGAAGCCTTTCACCATTTTTGGCTGTATCATTAACATAAGAGAAAATAACGTTTTATGAACTTCCTTCATAATTTTAGAAGTTGTTCTAGTATGTTAAGTATAGTTACTTCGTTTGATGAAGATAATGTCAGTTTCAGTGTCTACGTTTATATTACATTGTATTATTTATTTTCGCGCGTCCGCGAGATGGTAACACTAAATTTGATTTGTATTGAGGTGACAGATGAGTTCGAGTATAGATTTGCATAGTGGGGTCCATACCCATCCTCAGTCACCATTGTCAGACCACAAGCGAGCTCGCCACTCAGTTCTGTGGAACACTTTATGCACCGACTTTGTGTCTTTCAGGCTGCATCCATCATTAGAATGCTTGAAAATATACTGGGAAGGGAACGCTTCTTTGAAGGCATACAGGTAAGTCAAATAAATGTTGCGTAAGATACACGAACAGTACTAACTGCCATGAGATTTAAGTGCGGGTTCAATATGCACGAAATGATTAGCAATCGATTGTCTTCATGCCAGTAAAGTCAGAAAGCGGGAGACGAGATGTCACTCGCAAATGTTTCAAGGGATAAAAAAGCAAAAGAATCAACCTGTAGAAAGACAAGTAATGCAAACTTATTTTAGACTTTTTGTTCTTTTAAATTATCTTTGTAATTGTGTTATTTCAGAAATATCTAAAACGCAACAACTGGAACAATGCAGAGACAGATGACCTGTGGCTTGCTCTAAGCAAGGTGAGCATTTGTGTTTATACCGAGGATTGTGCGCATGCGGGAACAATGTTCCCTTTGCAGTCTCACACTGCATTGGTGGTATTTATGGTTTACGTCTTTCATGTGGACAGTCACGCGGGTGGGGGAACATGGAGTGCCCGGAGAGACCCTCAGAACAGCAGTGAGTATTTGCCTGACTTTCACTCTACTAACCGGACGTAAGAGGAAATTTCAGTCGAGATAGCATTCCGTCCCCTGAGTTCCAATGTGTTCTATGTGCCAGTAGGCACATAGAACACATTGGAACTCAGGGGATGATTCGCTGAAGGCACACTGGGCCGCCTCTCTCCCATTCGCGGGGTGTATCTCGCTCAAGGACACAGCTGCAATTGTCGCAGGTCAGACCTGAACCCAAAACCTTTCGAATAAGTCCATTGCGCTTACCTATGAGCCACGGAACCCAACCTACAATGCGCTTAACAATATGCCATTACGCTGACAAAGAGGTATCCGTTGTATACGTCTTCATCGTACATTTAGCATACTGTTCTGTGGTAGAATGTAGTGAAAGAATGTAGTGTGCCGATCTGTAATTCAATGTTTCATTGCATAGTTTACAGGTAGATATAATTTGATATTTCACATGCATAACACGCTCCTCAATGTATGACTCTTCGTCCAAATAGACTATAAATGAACAAGTCAGCAATTTTCGATACTTGAAAAACTTGTAAATCCGATAACTCGATGTAATTTCCCTGGTCCCTTGAACACCGAATTGTCAAGGTTTCAGTGTATATCGTGGTCAACGTTAAATTTATTCCATTTTTACATATTTATCATAGTTAGAGGCTGCTCCCATCATTACAGATCAGCCAAGATGTATATGTTCCAAACTTCCGAATGACTGCAGAATCACCCACAGTGTCGAGTATTTCGTACGCAAGAAAATGAATGGTCGAGATTTGAAACCTTGCAGATACAGTTCTTTGGAAAACTATAATCCGCCACTTAGATCTAACGCGGCTATCTGAAACCACCAGGACACTGCACAACCCAATGTTAATGCCAATAATAGGAAAAACCTTGGACAGCAACAAACCAATTAAAGTGTAGCCCACTCAATTGTATATCTTAATTCAACAACTCTGTTAAACGAGTATCGTTTCCATTAACAAACCATTTACCATACCATAGGTGCAAATCTGACATGTTATCGCCCGTTACTTGATATGTTTGGCCACAGTACATAAAATATAGATATTTAATCTCCAATATCTTGATTAACAGAGCTACAGGAGCTTTGTCAAACAAGATATAATATAAATGCTTATTTTAACACTAGAATGTATAAATGTATAAAGAATGTCCTTTTCCAGTTAATTGTAATTTCCCCTCACCCCCCCCCCCCCCCCCCGTTAACCCTTTACCTAACGTAACGCCCAAAACCGGCCAGCGCTATTCATAAAAATCGCCAATTAATTTTCATTATTTTTTCATTTTTTGTCTGAAAAACATAGGTCATGGCCCCTGTTTGGAACGAGCTCGTCGAGCTCGTTCCATAGAAGGGTCATAACCTTTGTTTTTCAAACAAAAAATGAAAAAAAAATAGTTATTCAAAAAAATTTGTTTGCATGTGTCGTCTGCTTTTCGTGTTAGTCAAAGGGTTAACGCGAACGTTCAGTTTAGAGACCACCTGATTCAGTCTGTGGTCCATTAGCTGAAAGTCAACTTGTGCTTCTTTTGCTATTTCTACAAATAATGTAAACATCTAAACCTACTAACAAACGAAATAACAGTAACAGTCGTTCTCAAAATATTCCAATATTGCATTTGTATACCCGTACCATATTATTCATCACTGAAACGATATGGATGAAAATATAAAAGGTAAAAAAAACAAATCCAGTACGAAACTTTCTGCAACACGTCACCGAATATCTTTTCTATTTCTGGGAACAGCATGGAAGAAGTAAATACTAAAATACAAATTAATTACCATACAGTTAAAACAAGAAGTCCTGTCATGAAATGCGCACAAATAGCACGTCGATCTGCGCGTTAATCTACGCGTTATGATCACAATAAGTCTATCAAATTATGTACACATGTCCTGTGCACAAGCAATGTTTCAGCCAATGGACCTCCGGGTAAACCGGAGGTCCATTGGCAGAAACATTACCTGTGTTTACTATGAGTTACCAGGAGAACCCGCCGTGCTTTGTATTCCATTCGTCATGGCAATCGCGCGCAATTAAGCCTAGATAAGCACACAGTTCGTGACCGGACTTTTAGTTTTAACTGTTGGGCTATTTTTAAGAATTCTATGACACAACTACAGAAAGTAAAAAACAAGTCATAACGTAAGCGTGGGTTATGATAATACTTCTTATATCTGCATCGATTCCTGATTTGTTTTGTGATTGCTACTGTCTCACAATGGGATTATGTGGTTCATTTATTTCGGGTGTTCCTTATCGTTTATAGCTTTTATGTAATGCAAAACACCACGCCTAAGTAACTGAAACGATCAAGCATACTTTTAGTTTCGGTTTTGAGAGTCGGGCATACAAAATGAAGATGTTAAAACGATAATGGTATACTGTCTGTTGTATCTGCAGGGAGAAGACTCAACTGATGTGAAGACTATTATGGATACATGGACGAACCAGATGGGGTACCCACTCATCACAGTCAGTTTCGATGAAAAGGATAAAACAGTTATGTCTCTTAAGCAAACACGGTGTTTGACTGACGCGGACTTAGCAATTAATACAACAGATTCTCCATTTGAGTGAGTACTAATGTAAAAAAGTTGTTCTGTTCATTTCGGTATAATCAACTTAACATATTTGTCAAGGTGATAGCTTGAATTTTCAAGTTTGTGGTTTAAAAGGTGTAATCATTTTTCTCCTTCGGTCCAAAAGCCAAAGAAAGGTATATGACGGATCCCGAAACACCGATTTGTCAAGTAAACTATCTGTGTACACAAATCAGTGAAGGCAAATAAAAGTGATCATTTTAATGGAGAGAAATCTCAATAGGAGTCTGTAACGCCAGTTAGCGCTCATCTGGTCTGAAACAACGATCTTATATGCTTCAAACATAAGTCACCCCTTTAGCAATGCGAGGTAATCAGTCATCTAATTATATGGTCATTAGTGTCGATAAACCCCTAATTATAATAACGCAACGCACGTGGCACGCCTAGTTGCATTGCGATTTGATCGTGGAACGTAAGAAATGTGAAGTATAGCAAACTTAAAAGAATTTGAAAGAGAATTTTAGATTAAGATAGATCTGAGCGGCCAAGTTCAGGAGACGCAATTAATATGAGAATTAATGTTCTGGAGATCGGATACATGTCGTGGGGTTTCTCGGATAATTCGTTACAGTCTGAAGGCGTGTAAGACTGCGGGTCGTAGGAGAGAAGCGGAGGATGTCTAATGCTATAGGTTAGAGGAGGTGACGCATCGGTGTCAAAGTAGAGACACGTTGTATGAAGGGGAGCCACGGAGCCCAGTTTGGAGTAGGAACAGTCGCGGGCCATGTCGGTGGCCATATACAGTGTAGGAGTAGACATAGCAAGAACGAGCTCAGGGAGCTCACGAAAATTGTCTTTGAGGTAGACGATATTACCGGTTGTGGGAGGCAAGCCATACCTAGGCAGAGCAGGCTTTGTCTGTATGAATATTATACTGAGATTATCCTGAGATAAATGAAGGGGATCCTTTAACCCCTTAGGTGACGACTGTTTGAGTGAGAAGCGTCTAGGTAAGTGACGATATATTAGTGGCCGTGCGGCGATAGTGGTAGATTGACATTCCGTGACATGTTGATCGTACGGTAAAGTGACAGTACATTAGTGGTCGTGCGACGGTAGTGAAAGAGTGAAGTGAAAAGGCGACCAAAGTCAAAATATCAGCGACAAGGAAGGGAAATCAGCGACAACATAGAATGCGGGCCCGCAAGTGACCCAAAAACTGTGTGGGTGGTGTGTGATTGACGTTGTTTTTTTTTTGTTTTTTTGTTTTTTTTTTTGATTCATTGGATTTCATATAAGTCACAAATTACCGTATTTATTAATATATATATATATATATATTCAAATTGTCAGTGAAACCCTGTTGATGTATGCTTTTTGAGGAAAAGTCATTGACCCCTTCAGGATAAGATCCACCCCAACAAAAACGAAATGGGCGGATTCGTCACGGTGAGACATACGTTAACGCACGGATTCAGGCGACACTCCTTGATTTTTGATTGAATACGCGGCGTGAATCTATCACCACTAGCAGCGACAAGCCCGGTTTCTGACAATATGACGCTACTATTGTACCCGGACGTATGTCTACTCCGAATCGCAAATGATGCCCTTACTTGTATTGAATGATGATGCGTTTGGCTTTATACTGACTTAATGTCCGGATCTGAAGCCACATATCGTACGTTAAGTGCCTTAGGGTGCTATCTGCAATGCCTTAGCATTGCAGATAGCACCTTGTTACACTTAAGGGATTATATGCGGTCGTGCGTTTTTAGTTGGTTCACATACCACTTCCAGGCTACAAGAATGTGTGTAATAATTAAATTAATTCCACTCTCACCGCCCCCCCCCCCCCCCCCTGCGATGTATCAGGAATTTAGAAGCAACTAACATTTCGAGAAGGACCCCATTATTCCGCTTTTAACAGTATAAATGAAACAAAGTTTTAGAATAGAAGTGAGAAATCAATGTATGCAGCCTTTATTCCCCTTTCTTCCGCCTTATAGTAACAACATCCAGCACTGATTCTTGGAAATCGCAGCTTTCCATTATCTTGTAAAGAAAAATGGTATAATGTAAGGGAACTAAATAGATTATCTTCCGATCATGTTTCAGTACAAAGATGACAAACGCGGACAAAGAATTTCGACCGGAGCGTGACTGGATTGCGATTTGGTTAATTATCTGTCCGTATTCCGCCCCACAACACTGTAGTAACCCGGGAAAACATAAATACTAGGGCTTTGAGTCTCATGTGCTATTTTCGGTTGTTTCTCTTTGACAGTCCGTCTTATTTAGATATATTTTATTTCTGAAATGTTGTCCCACGGTATAGGTTTGTCGCTCTCAGATCGTGATCAGAGGTCACTTTTGCGATCACAATAGTACACAGCATATTCCACTGACACCACAGAACAGCCAAGCCACGATATTGAAAGGGCTTTTATATTGCATCGTAAAATGTTTTATTTTGTCTTTCATTATATGGACAATGACTATTTCCTACGCAAACTCTTTTTTTCACCCAAGAGCTCCAAGCGTCCTGCTGACGGCTGGCCGGTGTGAATCCACTCATCAAATCACAGTTTCACCACATGCTGTCGACAGGATTTCCTCACCCATGAGCTAACTGGACGGTTGAAAGCAAATGAACTCAAATTTGATTTGAATGGTTAACTGAAACATGTTAATTAATTTAGCGTATTCAAGCATTGATGCACGGAGAATGCACCAGTGAAGGGGTTCTTAATTTGGTATCACTTGTGTTTATTGACACATTTGCAGATCACCATCTCTGGTTTCTCCGCATCTGGTAAGTAACTATTTCAACTCCAGTGGAAGCTCAGCTCTAGTTTCGTTTCTTGCTAACGGGGCAATTAAGGGCGTCACTGAGAGGGTTTTGGGTGGAATGTGTGACACTCTCCCCTAATGATTTTCCAGTCGGGACATTTTGCTCCGAGTTGTATGATTATTGGGGTTTTACGACAATTTCGACAGCCAGGGTCACATCGTGTCCGGCAGTTTTACGGGCGGAGGGAGACGGAGTACCCGGAGAAAACCACAGAGTTGTAGTAAGTAGCTGCCAAAGTCCCCAGCTAACTAAATCTGTCCATGCAGAGTTAGCAGCGGTTGCCGGCAAGTGCAACATGGACGTGCAATACGCCTTAGTACACAGCGTCACCGTGCTCCCATACAGATATCTGGGATAAAGTGTCTTATCTAAGGGCACAACGCAGATTCCACTGGTCTCAATCGAACTGTCGCCTTTCGGTTTAAAGTCCATTGTTTTAACCACTGAACCACCGAGACCTCTTTCGTCTCGATTGTAGTCTTAGATATTTATTTGCTCTGGCTATTAATCGTGCACTTGCTTACGAGACTGGATTTGATGCATGAACTAATGATAGACACACAGTCAGGCATACACACTGGAGGTCTGTAATATCCGGTTCTAGCTGTTAGGGGCCAGCATGGCCAGTTTGGAGTACGGTATGTGTTAACTAAATAAGAAGTTACGTCACGACTGCTACTTGTGTATTTTATTTATCAACAAATAAATTTCTCCGAACTCTTTTGAACTAGAAACCCGACTGACTAATATTTCAACTACATCATCGAGGCATGCCTTCTTTGAAGGCATGCCTTGATGATGTAGCTGGAATATTTTGTCAGTCCAGTCTTCAGTCATTACAATCGAGGCAAATGAGGTCTACATGCCATTCCCCTAATCGGCCATGTTCACGGCGCACATTGGAGCAATGTATAAAAGTATAGAGGTGAGATGATAAAATTCGTATTCAAACAGAGATCAAACAGGTTTTCTTAACACGACCCCCCCCCCCCCCCCTTCCGTACGTCACCAACAATGTGACAAAATAAGAAATGTCGCTTTTCAAAGCCGGACCGCGCTCGTATAACCTATCCAAACCTGGCACCACCACTTGTCAGCAGCACGAGCCTGTTAACCCTGATCACTGTTATAGACACTTACCTCTCTGCCTTTTTTTCCACGTATTTAAAGTGTATGCCACTGCAGCAGGGAGGTGAACAAGTGACTTACCTCTCGGTTCCCTGCTTCTTCTCCCTATCTCTTTCCTCTCTTCCTCACATCATTTTTTTCTTCTCTCTATGTGCGTGTGTGCGTGCGTGCGTGCGTGCGTCTGTGTGTGTCTGGGCGCGCATCTGCGCGTGTGAGTGAATACGTACCCATGTAAAGTAAATATTTATATGTATCCACACAACTGGTTTAGGCAAATGCTACAAGTACAATGTGTTTGTCACGCTGTATAACTTCTTTTGTGATAAAACCTGTGCCACGGAAACAGCCTAGTATAAGCTACACAGCTTGTTGTTGAATTCGTTTCCATCATTCAAACTCATCTGTATCAATTGTATCCATGTTTTCATTACTTGCTGTTGGAAACAAATACTGTTTAAACTAGAAAGCAGACGGCTTTGGAAGCTAAAATGTTATTGACTTCCAGCCATAAAGGCAGTTTTAAGACGTTTTGGGTGGTGCTTCACACGGGGAAACAAAACAATAAAAATATATTCTTTGTGTAATTTCACTAAAATTGGCATGAATAACTGGAGGATATCTAATGTTTTCTTGTGAATACCGGGATTTATCTTATGAGGGAGTGAGAGAATTCGTATTTTCACGAGCAGCTTGCTGCGAGTGAAAATACAAATTATCTCACTCACGAATGAGATTAATCCCGGTATTCACAAGAAAATATTAGATTTTCTTTTTATTATACCCCTTTCATCTGAAGCTTCGGCTGAAACGATCCAAGCCGACGCCCATACCACGCAAGAAATCTGTTTACACAATCAGCTGATCGCTGTTTCCGCTGACACAGATCACATTGGATGTTGTGTACATCCACACAAAATAGTTTTCGGGATTGTTGGCGAAATGACGTAATTTTTAGCCACAAACAAATTCAGTAAAATGAAATTTCTACTTCATTTTCGCTTCAATAATAATTCTTTTATTTAAGATAACTCTATCAGCGCTTCGACCCGAAAAATTTCGATCGTGCATTAATACATTTTGGCATTATTATCGTGATCTGCCGCGTTTTGTTAAACTCACTAGTGGAGCGAGAACAACTTTTGTTTTGCCTTTGTGAAAATTCATTTGTAAATTTCAAGTTCACACGAAATGTGAATCACCGAGGTGTTTGATCTCACTAGTGAGGGGAGAACGCAATTTATTTTTTACCGATTCCTATTATAATTAGACGTTAGGGTGTAATAAAAATATATTCTTTCTGTAAGTTCACTAAACTTGGCATGAATGAATATCTTTTTCCAGATACAAGTGGTATATATCAGTCGATTTCAGAACATCAGAAGATATGGGCACAACACATAGAGTATGGATGAATATGACTAACGGTAAATTCTTAACCCTACAAAGAGCCAGACACAAACCAGAGCCCCTAGAATCTCATGTTTTATGTCGAATCGAAGTCCGAATCGAATAAGGCAGTAAATTTCGGATCACATCGAATCCCATGGCTCTTCAACTAGGGCTGTCACGATTAGTCGATTAATCGATTGTCGATCGGTCACGCCGAAATCGATTAGCATGGTTCGTTGTCAATAAATCGGTAATTTTTACCCCGTTTTAGACGTTCAATAATTAAAAAAAAATTCATGAAAAAGCTTTTGTTTCTAAAGGCAAAAGGTCAAGAACGTCGACGTTAAGTCTCAAGAAGCCGTTAGAAGCATTTGGCTTTTAGGTACATTCAAAGCTTTGATGTTCTGAACTTTTGAACCGGCAGTGTAATAATCAAGACCGGTCGTCAGTTAGCAAATGGCTTGAACTTCATTTTTAGCGACTTCACATGGAGGGAGGGGGGGGTGGAGGGTCGTCTAGGTATGATTAATCGATTATTATTTGCGACTATTAATCGATTCCTAAATTAAAAAATCGTTACAGCCCTATCTGCAACTTGTGGCTATGACATCTTTATACGACGGTAAATATTGCCCGTCTCCTCTACAGTATTGTTTTCAACGATGTCTTATCTATTTGGGCAAATCACCCAAAAAAGCGAAATAAAGCAGAACGGAATCACATAGGTTCGGAAGCGAAACTCCATTGAACACTACCTCTCTCATCGGATTGACTGAATCGAATCAAATCTTTGGGACTATTTCAAATCGAATTGAATTCCAAAGTTTCGCATGATCCATATACATTATCATGACCATGTGCATGTCCTGTAATTTGTATCAGATTCGAGGTACAGTTACAACTAGAAGTCCTGTCACGAATAGTGCGCTTTTCTAGGCTTAATTGCGCGTTGGAATTGCGCGCAATTGCCATATCGAATGGCATCCACAGCACGGCAGGTTCTCCTGTTTACTCATAGCAAACACAAGCAATGTTTCTGCCAATGGACCTCCGGGTTACCCGGAGGTCCATTGGCTGAAACATTGCTTGTACACAGGCCATATGTACAGAATTTGATAGCTTTACTTGGGTCATAACGCGTACATTAACGCGCATATCAACGTGCTATTTGTGCGCATTTCATGACAGGACTTCTAGTTTTAACTGTAGTGTTTACATTCATGTCGCAACGAGTTGTAATCCGATTCTAAACACGACCGAGAATCTTATACAATTACAGGACATGCATTTGGTCATGATAATACATTTATCTAACAATCCCGTTACATAAAGCCCGTTTCCCCCGTTTTTCAGTTCAAATTGGGTTGGAATTAGTCAAAATTTTGAGTTTCATATTTTAATGCGTAATAACAATACATATATATGATAGTGCGATGTTTACGGGAAGTTGAATCTGTCTGATACGGAATCGGAACAGAGGGGCTGACACAGACGTTTTTTCGGTGCAAATTAAGTTGAGTGTTGGATAAAAATACAAACACACCAAAACGAAAACCATATCGTTCAATTTTATTTGTCGTGTGCTTCCTTTGTTCAAATAATAGAAACATTGGGAGTACCCGACACTTTTATGTACCCAATCAAGTTTTCCGAAAATCGATTTTCACTCTTTCGAAACGTTTAAAGTATCAATTCGCCTTCTCACCCACCTCATCCGCATAGTAGCTCGTGTGTTTTAAAGAGTGTTTTTCACAATTTCCTGGGGAAAAAGTAGAAAAAAGTTTTCAGAAATATTCGTTAGACGATTTTGTCGAGTAAGAACGCTAGATGGCAAAGACAAAACACAACTTGTTAAGTGATATTGAAGAAAATTGAAGAAAATGTTCTATAAAGAAAAACTCACTGCGATTTTCCTCGTGCATTTTAAAATGTCTTGTGTCAAATTTGGAATGAAACGCAATGCCCATACACAGAACGGCTGCCGTGGGCTGGTCAGTGTTTCCGCGGACGCAATATTTCCGCGGACGCAATAAAATTAGATTCCAAACACTAATTAGAAGAATATTCATCAATAATTTAATTAATGAAGCAACGGGTACATTAATTGAAATTTTGCTGATGATGAATTTTATTACCTGCCCACGCGTGGTTTACGACCAGTCCACGGGGACTGTACTGTATACCCATATTTATAATTTGTCATTTCGGTTATCGTCACTCTGAATGTTTGTGCAATTGAACCAAACGCTTAAAAAGCCAAGATATAATGTCAGATAGATTAGACAAAGCGCCCAAGCCAAACGTCAAATTCTGTAAGGAATTCGACACTGTTTTAGGTTGATTATCTATCTATCCACTCTTCGTGGGGTTTACGTGCAGATTACCTTTGATTTAATGTAATATCCCTTTACTCATAAAGATATACCAGTCATTAAGTATCTAATTCACCTTCGAAAGTTTAGATATTAACACCATTACTAATACTCCGGGACAACAACGTCCCTAACGAGTAATTGCATTTTGAGAGCGTGAACACTGACAACATTTCGTAAAGAGTGGTTTAGGTTGTTCCAAAGTTTCACCGTTGAGGAAAAAAAGACTCTGCGAATGTTTTAGTAAGATATTGCCAATTGCGCAGGAAGTCAGACGATACCTAGAGAAATCGGTTACTTGACGCGGTGTCAATAGAGTTAAATGGGTTGGGACATTGTCTGACTAAATTTTGAATAAAGTTACAATTTTGTGCCTGGCTCTTCTAATACGTAGAGATATATATCCAGTCGCCTCAAGGATGAGTCTATCTCTCGTACCTCTTGTTGCCCCGCAACTTGTACGTAGAGCGTCAAGTTGGAGATTCTCTGAGGCTTCCACAGTTAACACTAGAAGTCCTGTCACGAACTGTGCGCTTATCTAGGCTTAATTGCCATATCGAATGGCATACACAGGTTGGCAGGTTCTCCTGGTTACTCATAGCAAACACACGCAATGTTGCTGCCAATGGACCTCCAGATTGGCCGGAGGTCCATTGGCTGAAACCTCGCTTGTGCACAGGCCATATCTACAGAATTTGATAGCCTTACTCTGGTCATAACGCGTAGATTAACGCGCAAATCGGCGTGCCATTTGTGCACATTTCATGACAGGACTTCTAGTTTTAACTGTACTTGTTCTAGTGAACAAAATAAAAGACCTGTAAACTGTTTCCAACGATATACGATTTAGTCATTATTTCAGACTGCGCAAACAATTTATCATCGGGGTTATATTGTTAACAAATGATGCTTTCAATATCAGTATGCCATGAACTCGTATTTTGGAATATTAAACTCAAGTGTTTGTGTGTTTTGACTTCTTTAATTGGGTGATTTAGCAAGTAAAGGGTTGGTTAATCAACATGGGAAGTTTAATGCCTTATACACATTGTTACTGTTTTTTTCGGGGCTGAATTTCACCTGCCAATTTCTAGATCAGTAACTAATTTTCAGTAGATCATCATTTAATAAAGGACTCGCCAAAATTTGGGTTCTCAACCACCAAATACAAGGACGTATCGTCAGCATATAGTCTAATGTTTTGACGAAATATCTCGAACAATGTCAATGGTGTACTCCTGCTTGGATCTCCCTTTTGATGGAGGAATTACCGTTTATTATGGCTGTTTCAGTGCGACCCATAAGTAATATTTAAACCACCCGAGCCGTTTGATTTGTTTTGCAGTCGATGTGGTGCTGCCCTTCAGTCCAGCCGACAATTACCAGTGGATGAAACTAAACATTGAAGCTTCTGGTTTCTACAGAGTGAACTACCCGCCACATGTATGGAAGACGTTTTCCAGCTTGTTACAAAGACAACCAACGGTATGGTAAATGGATTTGTGTTTGGACGTTATATTCTGTTAACAGGTTATTCAGTTAAGAGGTAACCAATTAAGTGGGGTCGACTGCACACGCGCGTGAATAAAATGAAATGCGTTTTACTTCAATCAAAACATCTAGCGTTTTTTTAAATTTGTTTAAACCTTTCTCCGCTTCATATTGAAATTTCCCGGAGACATCATTTTAAATATTGATGTAAATTGTATGAAGGGAGTGCTTACAGTTAAAACTAGAAACCCTGTCATGAAATGCGCACAAATAGCACTTCGAACTGCGCGTTAATCTACGCGTTATGGCCATAGTAAGGCTATACAATTCTGTATATATATCCTGTGCACAAGCAATGTTTCAGCCAATGGACCTCCGGGTAACCCGTGGGTCCATTGGCAGAAACATTGCCTGTGTTTGCTATGAGTAACCTGGAGAACCTGCCTTGCTTTGGATGCCATTCGATATGGCAATTGCTCGCAATTCCTACGCATAATTAAGCCTCGATAAGCGCACAGTTCGTGACAGGACTTCTACTTTTAACTGTATTTCACTATCTTCCCCCAGATGTGCATGTTTTTCGACAGATTGTTGAATGGCATTGTTGTTTTACGGGAGAGTACTTGATTCCCACACCTATATGGGCAATAACTGGCTATCATGGCTCTATTGAAAAGTGCTGAAAACGCAACGGACATTACCGACCAGCCCTATTCACAAACATTATCATTCAATTTTTGTAACTCTTTCATTTTTTGTCTCAAGAACATAGCTTTGGACTTCACTGGAATGAGCTGGTTAAGCTCGTTCCGGTGAGTGGTCATAAGTTATGTTTTAACGCAAAATAATGAAGAAATTAGTTATTCGAGAATTTTGTTTACATGTGTCGTCTGCCTTTCAAACTATATTGTAACGTTAAAACTAGAAGTCCTGTCATGAAATACGCACAAATAGCACGTCGATCTGCGCGTTAATCTACGCGCTATGACCATAGTAACGTAATCAAATTCTGTACATATGGCCTGTGCACAAGCAATGGACCTCCGGTTCATTGGCAGAAACATTGCCTATGTTTGCAATGAGTAACCTGCGAACCTGCCGTGCTTTGTGTGCCATTCGATATGGCAATTGCAGGCAATTCCTACGCGCAATTAAGCCTAGATAAGCACACAGTTCGTGACAGGACGTCTAGTTTTAACTGTAGGCCTCGATTCAAAATATTGAAGTTGTGTTGTTGGCAATACTTGTGCAAACCGAACAAACGTTAAAATTGAACTTTTTGAATTTTGATGGGTAGATGTAAAAATGAATTTAACATCTTGGTACTCACGTGTGTACGAAGTAAAGCAACTGTTGCTTCAAATGTTCCCGAAGTATGGCATGGACATACATACATACAGGCAGGAACATGACAGCGCTGAAACGGTTAACCGATCAATCAACGATCAACATCTTGAACGATCCAAAAAGTAATTGTTCGATTAAACGTTACTTTTGAACTACGGTGTTATATGGGTTAACAAAGGATCAAACCTGCTCCAAAACAGGGAAACATTGTCACACTGACTCCCATCAATTATATGAGACAGAGTAAAGCAAGCAAGGTACTTGCTGACATACTTGTTCACTTGCATGATCATCATACCCTATCAGTAGCTGGAAATGGTCATTCTTAACCCTTTACCCATTGCTGGTAGCAGACGATACTTGCAAAATAAATTCCTGAATTCCGAAATATTTTCACTTTTTGTCTCAAAAAGATACCTTATGACCTCTCATTGGAACGAGCTCAACGAGCTCGTTCCAATGAGGGGTCATAAGCTATGTTTTGGGACAAAAATTGAAAACATAATAAATTTGAATGGAGATTTTTGTATATAGGCGTAGTCGGTTTTGTTTGTTACGTTGGGTAAATGTTGATACTGTAAATCATCAACGGTATGGCAATTATCAGATATCTATTTGGACAAGTGATTAATCGGTTAACCAAGGTTAATCCACGTGATTAATCGATCACGGAAACCCCTTAACCGTTTCAGCTCTAGAACATGGCCTGAACGAAGACAATGATCTTGATGTTTAACCATATAACACAAGAGTTCAAGAGGAGACACGTTGTAGAATTTTGAGAACATCTCGGTGGATCAGAAGTTTTCGAATTAGTGCGACCCCACTCGAATCGAATCGAATCGAGCCACCAGTACGATTTCGAATCAAATTGCTTCGCAGAATCCTTTGAAGGCTTGCTGGGATGACGCGGATAAACAAACAGACTAGCAAACAACACTTATAGTAAGATACTCGCTATAATTTTCAATGTCAGACCATAGTTCTATTTCAATACGGTACACACTAAAAACTAAAGTGTTAAAACTGACACTTTCAAGGTGTTAAACCCATTCTAACTCTTAGGGTTTGATTTTAACACCCAAAGTGCACTGCTTTAAGCACTTAGACATTACAATCGTCAGACATCTGAAACTTGAATAGATAGCACTTCCCATGTGTCTAGCGTTGGTGGTTCTTCCAGAATCGTCCATAATTTGATTTGCGCTTGGTGGGTACATAATTAAAAGGACACAACGCAGATGACGCGGACCAGGCTCGAGAGTTCGAGCCTGATCCGCGTCATCTGCGTTGTTTCCTTTTAAGTGTCTCGACATTACACTTGTCAAGTGGTATTATTGTAACACTTGTCAAGTTCTGGGATATCTACACTTGAACAAAGTGCTAATTCAGCACTTAGTAAGTGTTAAATACAGCACTTCAAGTGTAGTTTTGAACACTTTAGTTTTTAGCGTGTAACATCAGCAACGTCAGGAAATGAAAAACAACATGAATGGATAGAGCCGAACACATAAGTGTGGGGCACAAACAATCGTAACAACCAAGATTCCAGACAAAGAATACGAGTGGTGTAAGCTATTTGAAAACTTCGTGTATTGGTTTAATTTTACAATACATTATTGTTTCTCTGGCAACAAAGCTACTGATGTTTTAACGTTCCGTCGAATCGACAGAGCCTATATTCGGACCTGCAGATGAAGCCGGCCTCTGCAGTTACTTCGCCGTCAATTTGCGCCATGTGATGCTCTATTCTTTTTTTATTTTTAATTGTTTACAGACTTTTGAGGATGAAGACAAATTTGGGTTACTCAACGATGCTTTGTATTTAGCTCAGTACGGATATTTAGACTATGGTGTTGCACTGGATATGACATTATATATTCGCAAGGAGAACAACTACCTGCCGTGGGCGTCCTTATCAACTCCATTTAGTTATATTCGTAACATGCTGAGAAACTACCCTGACGACTACAAATTATGGAAGGTAATATGTCTTATTCTATGATCTTCAAACACTTAACATTTATTTGAATCTTTATCTCTTTCCAGACATTGTTGCATAACACCCACCAAAATATTACGTTTCGAAACGTATTGTCGTTCGATAGAAACTAAAGTAATTATTTTTCGAAACATATCGCCCCTTGAGTAGAGCAGGGCGCAATCTGCAATGCTTCAGTATTGCAGATAGCGCCTCCGTCCACTCAAGGAATGATAAAGATTGTGCGAGTACAAAACAAGTAAAATTTTAGTGTTTTTCCATCCACGATTCTTTACAGTTTCCGAAAAAACGCGAGTAGCACTGCAACATATTCAGCTCTGATGTGTCCAGAGTTTGGGGTTAGTTTATAAGGAGATAGCTATAGGATCATCTATCGTGGCAGCTGACACTCAATTTCTGCCGTCCTGACATAGGTGCGAAAGTATTTATCATAACCTTACCCAGATGTGTGGTCAACTTAGAGTCGCAGCCGAGACTCAGAGACTGCCGTCTGAACACAGGTACGAAAGTATATCTCATAACCTCAGTCCACCGTCCGCAGTTGGTTTGAATCTGTTTTTTATTATTCATTTATTTACTTACTGTGATTTAACGACATTGTAAACAGAAGGGTTATATCTTGTAGGATAGTTATAAGGGTGTAGGAATCCGGAGTACTCGGAAAGCACTACCGCGCATCCAATTAACCCTCTTTCCTACCTTACACTTTGAACATTTATCACTTGAAATATAATCATTTATGTGGACTTTTTTCATCCTTAGATAATTAAACGAAATTCCATTTAGCTATAACGAGCTGAAAATTTGTTGTTTTTCTTTTGTTTTTGTTCTTACACTCTTATCTGTACGGGCTTGTAGATGTCGTCTCGTTGGGGCAATCATCACCATGTCGATTTACTACCGCCCCCCCCCCCTCTCTCTCTCTGTCTCTCTGTCTCTCTCTGACTCTCTCGTTATCTCGCTATGTGTCTGTCTCTCGCTCTCTCAGTGGCGTAGCGGAAAATTGTATCCCCCCCCCCCCCCCCCGCGAGATAGAGACGTGGGCCCTTTCATAATGGTGGTTGCCTTTAAAACGAGAGCAGCTTGAGTGTTGTTACCGTGCACAGCATACAGGATTTCACGTAATTCATACGCCATAAATTAAATGAAGGTATAGCTTATAGGATCGATTCTAAAAGTACGACTCTGTAGATTTTTTCATTACATGTTTTAAGTTTCACCCCCACCATCCAACGATACACACATGCACACCCAACATGTGTGACTTGAGAGGCACCATGTATGTATATTGTTCATTTCTCACCCTATCAGTTACAATGATGTAGCGTTCACTTAACCCTTTACCTAACATGAAAAGCAGACGACACTTGCAAAAATAATTCTTGAATAACTAATTTTTTTCATTTTTTGTCTCAAAAACATAGGTTATGACCTCTCGTTGGAACGAGCTCGACGACAAAAATGAAAAAAATAATGACAATTAATTGGCGATTTTTGAGGATAGTGCTGGCCGGTTTTGGCCGTTAGGTTAGGTAAAGGGTTAAAAGAATAATACATAGACTACAAAGAGTACGTCGTGTGGAAGTGAGAGTTTGAAATTATGTGTATTTGGTACACAGTCTCTCTCTCTCTCTCTCTCTCTCTCTCTCTCTCTCTCTTTCCCTCTTTCTTCCAGCGTGGGGACGTCCTTCAAGACGCCCTCCCCCTTCTAGCCGCCCTCCCCCCCCCCCCCCGCAATGCGGGCCCTGCGGGCCCATCCCCTACGCCACTACGTTCTCTCTCTATATCTCTCTCTCTCTCTCTCTCTCTCTCTCTCTCTCTCTCTCTCTCTCCCTCTTTCTTCCAGCGTGGGGACGTCCTTCAAGACGCCCCCCCCCCTTCTAACCGTCCCTACGCCACTACGTTCTCTCTCTCTCTCTCTCTCTCTCTCTCTCTCTCTCCCTCTTTCTTCCAGCGTGGGGACGTCCTTCAAGACGCCCCCCCCCCTTCTAACCGCCCCCCCCCCCCCCCGCAATGCGGGCCCATCCCCTACGCCACTACGTTCTCTCTCTATCTCTCTCTCTCTCTCTCTCCCTCTCCATACTTCCGTACTCTAACTAATCAAGTCGTTACACTGATGTAGATATAAAGCACGAAAATAGAGAAATAAAATACAGTAAATAATTGTTGCATGTTTTCTTTTAATTTCCTGAACATTTTACTATACCACAAATAACAATCCATAGTCACCATACACATGTCGGTTTTCATACATTTTCACAGCGCGTTTGTTCTTTCCACTGGGGAGGGGCAAGATGATTTGATCCCAGTTTACAACCTACCAAACGGCCAACATTGATTTGATAAAAAGCAAATGGGTTGCACCAGCTGGTTGCGTTGTCTTTATGTTGCTATATCTTTGACCGAACGTCGATTTTGCGATTATGATGTGGTCAAGAAACCTTGTTTTTCATTTGGCTATGCCATTATGTCTCTCCTTTTTCTAGCAATGCCGTGTATTAGCGGGTTTCCCTGCTATTGGACGGTTGTGGTAAATGGCTGTTTCGTGTAAAAATTTTCCACAAGGAAATGTTTTGATTGGCGATCTATGTACCAAAATGGGACAGATCCACATATTGATCACGAGTCAAGGATCATGATGAGAGGCATTATCCGATGCAGGCTGTGAGCAAAGTGAGGGGACAGGGCCTCTCCGGGGAAATTTTTCGAACAATGCAGGGCAGTGCGGCCCTCGAGTTGCTTCTCTGGACATCGCAAGGAAGTTTTCCAACCACAGTATTCACACAATCTTATAGATTCAAATTTAGAAAAGGGAATCCATCTTACACTGGCTCACCGGTGTTGGAGCTTACGTTGTATGCCTATGATCCCAGCCCTGGAAATGTGTATTATGTTTATTCAAATGCATACCAGTCCTTTAGTGCTTCCGCAATGGGTCCGTGCATGCTTCTGTATCATCGGCGTTCTTTATAAACTGAAAATGTTATTTTTTATCTTTATCGCAGAAATATGTCACACATCTAGCACAGCCAGCACTGAAGAGAATAGGATGGGAAGATACTGGTACTCACCTGCAAAAGTGAGTAACTAACGTAATTTCAATTCTTCAAGGTATCATGACCTGGGAGACTGACGGGCGATCGATGGAGAGAAGGAGGTGGTGTCAAGAGGCAGAACTACAGAAGGGGTCTATTGTCAACTTAGCCATACATTTCAATTCAAAGATTCTCATTTTCTATTAAAAAAAAATGTTGATACCCTCAATTCTTAAATAATTGGTCGAATTGAATCTCCAATCGAATCAGGACAACACTTCGAATTTAATCGAATCTCAACGGCTTTTGAAGTTGTAGATCTAGCACCTCATTCCAACCGTGGAAGTTTGAAAAATAGTGTTGGTCAGAATGCCTTGGACAAATAGCCATGGCAAAGGGTGCACCCAACATCCAAGGTATATTAGAGCCTGCAACATCCAGGGTATGAGCGCACGCGAAACATCGGGGGCATATGGTTTAACTGAAAGCGTTTCGCTTCCGCTCGCCTCGTTATAAATATCGAACCAAAAAACCTGAAAATAGTCACAAATATCAACAGATTTCCGACAATTCGATCATATTTTGCTGTTATAAATTGAATAGGCGAATAATTTAATGAAACATCTGGAGGAAAATAAAATAAGAGCAAATATAGCCCCCTCAGTTCCAATGTGTTCTATATGCCAGTAGGCACATAGAATACATTGGAACTCGGGGGACGATACATGAACAAAATACTGTTTATTCGTTTCCTTAACGACCCAAGGGATGTAACTCTATCTGCTGTCTTCTGCGTTTGTAAAAACAAAACAGTTATTCACGAAAGTGATTGCGGAGTATGAGGAATACATCCACAAATTTATTTCCACTATGTTTGTATTGTCAAATGGGACAAAAACGTTATCTTCTATCTAAAAACGTCCTACATCATGCAGAGGAGGGTGGGGGGCATCGACGACATCCAGGTATTAAATCTCCATATATAATACATGTTGGCGGAGATAACTTACATTACCCTCCGGTCAAGTATTGTATTCAACGGAGACGTGTCTGTTTGGGAAAGTCATTAAAACGTGAAATATTTCAGAAATGGAATCAAAGTAGTTTCGGAAGATGAACTTCCTTGAACTCTTCTTCTATCACCAGGAGCCAATACTATAAAACTTTTACAATTGTATTTTCTATAATTGTATTTTCTACCTATTAATATAACTAACTATAATGAATCATTAGCATTTTAAAAGATGTGGCAATTTGCCAGCTGGCAAATTGCCATATCTTTAAAAATGGTAATGGTTCAGTTTAACCCATTTATAGCCGTAACTAGAAAATACAATTCTAGAAGATACAACTGTAAAAGTTTTATAGTATTGTCCCCAGGTTTCCTATTCAGAAGATCCGTTGACAGAAGGAGAGATCAAGAGGAGATAATTTTGGGAACATCTCGACTATTCAAAAAAGTCCCATTCTCTAATCGTATCGAATCGAAACATGGAGACAATTTCGAATCGAATCGAATCGAATTACAAGCTTTCCCGTAAACGTGTAGAAGAATCAGTTCAAAAAGAATAGATCCATATGATCGGGGTATACATTGTTCAAGGAGCCAAGACACCTCTACTGCTGTATGAGACTGCGATTTGTTATCAATGTTCTATCGGGTTTGTTGATTCTGTAGTGAGTATAACACAGATGAGTTGCCATCACATAGGTGCTTTTCTGAGCCATAGGTCATATTTTAATGAACTAGATTCAGAAATGTTACGTCAAATCTTTTGATCACATAATATGTAATTTACCCTTCTAGTTTACGCAACGACTAAAGTTTCACACAAACCGCCTATCAAATTGTATTATTGTTTCTTTAATTATTGCATCAGAAAGAATAGTTCATAGTCCCTCAAAGGAACGAGTTTGTCGAGCTTAGTTTAATTAGGAGTAATAAGCTATGTTTTCGAGATAAAAAGAATGAAAATATTTAGTTATTCGGGCTCTTTTGTTCTGCAAACGTTGTCTGCTCTTAGGTAGACAGTAACAAGAGAAGATCAATGCTACTTCCGAAACCAACTCACAATGTTACCATGTCAACGTTGACTTCTAACGTCATTCCCGCATTGGATATTGTGAACGGTATTTTCCGTAATGAGCTACTTAATGGTTATTTCAGTTAAAACTAGAAGTCCTGTCACGAACTGTGCGGTTGTCTAGGCTTAATTGCGCTTAGGAATTGCGTGCAATTGCCAGATCGAATGGCATCCAAAGCACGACAGATTCTCCTGGTTACTCATAGCAAACACAGGCAATGTTTCTGCCAAAGGACCTCCCGGCTACCCGGAGGTCCATTGGCTGAGACATTGCTTGTGCACAGGCCATATGTACAGAATTTGATAGCCATACTATGGTCATAATGCGTAGATTAACGCGCAGACCAAGGTCCTATTTGTGCGCATTTCGTGACAGGACTTCTAGTTTTAACTGTAATTGACAAAACACCTTTTTCCGTGATGGAACTTTAAAATAATATGTGTATTCCTCAAATGCAGTGTGTGGCCATTCATTTCCATTTTCTTTTTATGAAATTAGGCTATGTCGTGATCCTGGATCAGAAACGCGATCTTTCGGGTTCACAATGCCAATACAGTTTGGTGGGCACATTGCCAGGCGTAAATTTCAACAAGAGATTTGCTGGATACAGTTACGGTAACAGTTGTTCATACACCAAGAATATCATTGTTACTAATATAGTTAAATGAACTCTAGAAACGCACTTATAAAGGCTATAATATGAACGAGGAACCTGCTGTTAACAGTGGAATGTACGAAAAGGCAATTAATGTACCCAATTTCGTAATGCATCCAGTCAAATTTCTTCAGTGCATGCACCTACTGACTGCTAGGATTCAATACCGCAAAGTGTACAGATTATTAATAACAAGGTAAAAGTTAGGACAAAACAGGAGATTTATCGATTCCTTGGAGCACAACAAAGGCAGACAGGGAAGACCACGCGCGGTCTACACCGCCAGTAGATAAAAAATAAGAGGGAATACTCACATCGATGTTGAAACCACTGTTATAACTAAAATGGAAAGGTTGGAACGTAGATACTTGCTCCATAATCGATGCATATCGGTGTCCTTATCCAAGTGAGAAAATATATTCAAATTCTTCTGTAACCATATATGGATTTATTATGTTTGCTCTTGGGATCAACCAATCAGCGTGTGTAAATGGTGGCGGCTTATGAAGCCATATGAGGTCGATGATGACGCCATTGGTGACCCCATATGAAATCAATATTAGGTGTGTGTCTAGAAATAATTTTAGAAATAAAATACAACCGACTCGTCTCAAAAATGGCAATCTTACAGCAAACGTTCTGAATCGTCCGTTGAATGTGATTAAAATTTCATTAAACTCACTTGAACAAAAAGAAATAATATGTGTCCCAAATTGAGAAACTTATTTCAATCGATAACCCCGTGCGATGGATCAATGTAAATCGAAACGCGCCCAACATTCACAACAGGTTAATCGTACCACTCGATAATCACTTCAGCACGAAACGATTGCTAGATAAACTTATTCATCTTACATCGTAAACTTACCTCTGCTTGTTTACAGTTTCTCAAGTACGATACACCAAAAACAATTCAAATCATAACAACGGAACGTTAGTTATACTTGTTTTGTTAAAAAAAAAATGTTTTATTTATTTAAAAAAAAAACACTGTGGTTTGCTTTTCCGGATGGCCGGTGTGATTGCCCTTAACATTCGATTGTTGTGAGAATTCTAGATGCAAACCATCCGAAAGAGAAAATAAACTACCGGGCCCATTAATTAAAGGGACATACTGGATTCTGTCCTCTAAATAATAAATACGGTACGGGACGTTTAGTGGTCGGATATGGTGTCATGTGAGGCGAAGTGAGATCAATATTAGTCGAGGCGTTAGAGTATAATATGGTGGCTTGTTATGTTTTTTACCATACAGTTAAAACTAGAAGTTCTGCCATGAAATACGCACAAACAGCAAGTCGATCATTGTTTTTCTGCGCGTTATGACCATAGTAAGGCTATCCAATTATGTACATATGGCCTGCGCATAAGAAATGTTTCAGCCAATGGACCTCCGGGTAACCCGGAGGTCCATTTGCAGAAACATTGCCTTGTTTTGCTATGAGTAACCTGGAGAACCTGCCGTACAATTGATACGCGCAATTAAGCCTAGATAAGCGCACAGTTCGTGACAGGACTTCTAGTTTTAACTATATGCCTGGGGCGCGGTGGCTCAGTAGGTAGAGGTGCAGGCTGCAAGCCGAGAGGTCCTCGGTTCGAATCCCACCTGCGGCAACCGCGTTGTGTCCTTGGGCAAGACACTTCACCCCCCATTGCCCACGTGGGGGCACGATGACGCGTACTGCACGTCGATGGTACGCTTGTCTTCAACCAATCTAACCCTGCCTGTGCTGCAGTGCGGAATTACGATGTTGGGGAGCTGGCAGCTGCTCGTCGTTGCTCGGTGGTTCTCTCCGGGTACTCCGGCTTCCTCCACCCATAAAACTGTCACGGTCATGATTAGCCATTGTGCGTAAATATGTGACCTTAAACATCAATCAATAAATAAATAACTATATGCCTACACACTGGGAAGAGAGCACGGCGAGTCAGTAGGTGGAGCATCGAACTTGAAATCGAAATGCACAAAATTGTTGTTTGTATGTGTATGTTTGTGTTTCTTTCCCCTCCACTTGTTCTACCATAAGAAGGATGTTGGGAGCGCGGTAGCTCAGTGGTTTAGGGCACTGGACTTCAAACCGAAAGGGCCACGGTTCGATCCTGACCAGCGGTAACTGCGTTGCGTTTTGGGGCAAGGCACGTAATCCAGATTGCGCACCTGTGGGCACGGCCTCGTTGTGTGCTAAGACAGACTACACTCCGATGGTGCATTTGCCTTCAACGATTGCTAACCCTGCTTGTGCGTATTTAGTACGTCCCGGAGTCTGAAAGTTGCTCGCCGCTTCTCGGTGGTTCTCTCCAGGTACTCTAGCTTCCTCCAGCCGTAAAACTGTTCGACATGATGTGATGCTGTCTGTCGCAGTGTCTTGTCTTTACACCCCAATAAATAAGTTATCAAATAAATAAATAAATAAATAAATAAATAAATAAATAAATAAATAAATAAATAAATAAATAAATAAATAAATAATCTCCATTTGGGAATGATATAGAATGTGACGGGGCTGCTTATTGTCCCTTGGGTGAAGCAAAGAGTATTAGCATTGCGGATGGCGTCTTGTTCCATTCAAGTGATGTTAAGATCTATTCCAAGTATCAGGGTCCAATGCAATAAAGATTTTGCAATTGTATTTCCAGAATTGTATTTCCAATCAGTGAATATGGATGACTGAAGTGAATCATTAACATTTCAAAAGACGTGGAAATTGCCACGTTGTGCAAACGTCAGTAGCTTATTTGAGCCCTTTTTGTCATGGGTAGAACACATAATACTGGAAAGGTACAACTGTGAACCGTAAAGGTCTTATAGTCAGTACCACTTTTCTCAATTTAAATATGAACACCCGCGTTGTAGCAATAATTACATGTGTAGATAAGCTGAATACTTCATTCACTTTAAGAGCACTTAATTTACATTTTTATTAGAGACAGAAATGGAATGTTAGGGGATTACCTACATTTTATTTAAGACCGCTTCTGATCAGTTTTTAATTCAAGCATTTGTCTTGTGAAAGGTTTCATCCGTTGATAAAAAAGAAACTCCAGTTCCTCTTTATATGGAGATACTCACAGAACAACAAAGGAAAACAAGATCTATGCGATCAGTGGTGTACCTATATGGGGATTGGGGGAGGGCCTCTTGTCTCCCCGTCAAACATTTCCTGATACATGTCAACCACATATTCATTCACCTCTAAAATGCATAACATTGGCTGCTGTCCTCCTATCCTGATATTTATTGGGTCAATGTGTTGTAGTTTTTACTACATTTTAGGGTATTTAAGCCTTCAATCAGAACTCAGGGTGCTCAAATTGGTATGAACAAATATTTTATCCGAGGAAACCCCCCCCCCCCCCCCCCCCCCCCCGGACCTTGATTTATGTGGATACACACGTGTTACGAAGTGGAATTAAGTGGAGGAAATATTTTTGCCCCAATTTATTTTGTCTGGCTATACTCCTGTAGGCTGTTGGGCGAAAGACAATTTGAGTCCTATACTAAAGGGTTTACAGTATAGTCGTCATGGACAGATCGTAATCTACGCGTGGAAAGTGATACCCACGCATGCATTTATCATGTAATAAAAGTCATCATCAGCAAAATTATAATTAATGAAGCACCGGGTTGTACCCGGTGCTTCATAAATTATTTTTTTATCATTATTCCTATAATTAGTGGTCTGAATCCAATGCGTCCGTGGAAATATTGCCTACCCGTGGAAAGTAAACAGTCCACAGCGGCCGTACTACATTTTGTAAATGTTTCAATGTTACTATTCTTCAGATTATTAAGATCGGTATTGATTGAGTTAGCGTGCAGTCATGACGATAGCTACTGCCTTACTAGTGCATCAACGTTGTACAACAAGTGGCTCCAGTCCGGATACAGGTAGGCTCTAGTATCATCTCTACAACATTTTCGCGTTATGTATTTTTCATAAAACTATTCTGAGAAAGGCGTTTATTTTGCTAGCAGTTACCGTTTGTAACGTCTTTGAGAGGTTCCAGTCCAAAACTATTTGAACTGAATATTTTTGTTTTAATCGTAGGTCACAGGGAGTGATATCATTCTAGTCAGATCGAAGCTGGAATTTTGTTCCTCAATACCGTCAGGTGTATTAGACTTCTATGATTTAATTGACATCAAGCTTATCAGGTGGTTCGGGGTCATTTCTGAATCAAGCCGATTGTGTTACACTGGCTATTAACCCTTTGAACTCTGGCGGTATCCGGCATGCCAGTTCAATGGCAGCAATAAGAAGAGTCCATATTCATTATTTGGGGTAGACCAATCAATATTTTCAACGTGCAGTCTCGGGGCTGCACGTTGAAAATATTGATTGGTCTATCCCACACATTTACTAAACAGCCAACCTATTTCATGACGTTATGACGTATCATGTTCCTGGCCGGAAAAAAGGCCACTCGGGTTTAAAGGGTTAAATGAGAGAAAATGACGTTTGGCTGCCGAAGTGTTGATTCCAACACCCGAAAAAAGCTAAAAATATCTTATTCGGATTACGACACTCTTCCTAGTTGCATACTTTTGTTCATAATACTGCTAGGAGGGCGGGCATTGTGTTACGGTGTTGCATTATGAGGATAAGTACGTTACCATGGGGAGTAACAGACAAGAGTCGCAATCCGTTAAACAAACCTCATATTAATTTGTGTGATTGCAAGAAATGGTCTAACATCTGGCATTAAATTTACGGGAACCATCCGGTGGAAATTGTATGGCAATGCTGATGATAGGCGCGAGGCAACCAATCAGCAGGAAAAGAGAGTCGCCAATGTTGTGGCGCGTTAACATATCGATTTTACATATCGGCAACATTGTCCAAATCCACAATTTGTAATGCGCAACACCAGGAGTCTGCAACCCCTTTTGAGATTTGGCACTACTGTCTATACAACTGGATTGCTGGAACGTTAGCGAAAAACTCTCTTCAAGATGGTGTCAAGTCTAGCCTCTACCAAGACGTGAAAGATTTCACATTATCAAACGTAAAACGGAAGCACAACAGAAAACTGGTAACACAGTATCAACATTCCAATCTCGAAACTCATTTTTGTCTATGATATCTAAAATATGCTGTAAACATTCAGTTTGTATTGCCGCGAAAATCTGCACATGATTAACATATTCTTTTTTCACATATACCAAAGTATATTCTTCAAAAAGCAATCGGCGATTGCGAGGCGTCTAAAAAATTAAAACCTTCAAGGACGTTTTTTTGTGTTGAGTATTGTTTATGTATAGTAACATCCAGTTAAAACTAGAAATCCAGTCATGAAATGCGCACAAATAGCACGTCGATCAGCGCGTTAATTTACGCGTAATGATCATAGTGAGGCTATCAAATTCTGTATTGGCGTCTAAAAATTAAAACCTTCGAGAACGTGTTTTGTGTTGAGTATTGTTTATGTATAGTAACATCCAGTTAAAACTAGAAATCCTGTCGTGAAATGCGCACAAACAGCACGTCGATCAGCGCGTTAATCTACGCGTAATGATAGATAGTAAGGCTATCAAATTCTGTACATATGGCCTGTGCACAAGCGATGTTTCAGCCAATGGACCTCCGGGTAACCCGGAGGTCAATTGGCAGGAACATTGCCTGTGTTTGTTATGAGTAACCAGGTGAACCTGCCGTGCATTGGATGCCACTCAATTTCGATCTGGCAATTGCGCGCACTTCCTACGCGCAAGTAAGCCTATATAAGCACACAGTTCGTGACAGGACTTCCCGTTTGAACTGTCCGTCCCCTGAGGTGGTGGTAGGTGAGACACTTTCCTGTATGTATCCGATGAGTGTTCTATCAGTCCAGTTGTACAGAGATCAGTGGGATTGCACAAGGTGAAACAGGTGATCGACTTGTGACACGGATTCATTCAAGATGGTCCGTTTGTTGAACAGTTTATGAGCATAAAATAATGCATCGGGCTTTTTATGGCTACTGTTATCACACGTCGAATAACACCATTCCCCTCGCATTAACAGAGCATACGAATGTTTGAAAATTCATGTAAATGATCAGAGGATATCTTACATATAGTGAATTGAACCACGGTGAAAATGTTTGATCAAATGTCGAGACTTGTTGGGTTAATGTAAGTTGGCTTGTGTTACAAATACTTTTGAAAGTTTGGCATGCGTTGTAATTTGAGTGAATCAGTTCTACAAGGAGTATTTATACCAAACGTACTATTAGGTGGTTGAAAATGCCGCCATTTTGACTGTATATAAATATGTATGACAATGCACCCCTGGGCACCTCATGTTTGCAGGATGATGCCTTTCACTGATATACATAAATCAAATTTGGATAACATAAGCATTAGTGGACTGAATTGTCTTCACATGTGTATGTGTGGCACATCACAGCCTCCTGGTGACCATTCGATTGTAGACCAGTGGAATAAGAATGGCGAGATGGAAGTGGATAAAATCAGTTCAGTGCTTTGCACATGAATGGACATTCAAAATTGTGTCATTTTTCGTTAAAGATTATCACCCATGGAAGAACAAACTGATCGTATGAAGGAATCAATGGGAGTAAGCCTTTGAATCCTGATGGAATCTTCCAACCATCTACTTAAAGAATTCAGATCGCACCACAATCTTATACCGGAAAAGCGGATTTGCATTTTCAAAAGGTTAATTAGCACACATGTCAGAGCTTGGGAAACATTTCCATACTACTATCCCCTCAGACAAATGTACAGTTAAAACTAGAAGTCCTGTCCAGAATAGTGCGCTTATCTAGGCTTAATTGCGCGTTGGAATTGCGCGCAATTGCCATATCGAATGTCATCCAAAGCACGGTAGGTTCTCCTGGTTACTCATAGCAAACACACGCAATGTTTCTGCCAATGGACCTCCGGGTTACCCGGAGGTCCATTGGCTGAAACATTGCTTGTGCACAGGCCATATGTACAGAATTTGATAGATTTACTTGGGCCACAACGCGCACATTAACGCGCATATCAACGTGCTATTTGTGCGCATTTCATGACAGGACTTCTAGTTTTAACTGTATAACAAAAAGTCAAAAGAACTCGTTCAGTGCAGCAGAAAACACACTCGTTGATAACAAAGAAGCATTCATACGGTTAACCCTCTCAGACAGACCAAGCTCTGAGGCAATGAGTCTAATATTTTAAGGAATCCGACGCTGCTAAGGTATGTTTGTTCGCCCGCTTTGCGCGGAGATTACGCGCAGACTAACGCTGATGAGATGTGATGTCCCTTTACTCACAAAGATACACAAATATATTTTTTGTTCCCTAGTTATAGATATTCCAGTCTACAAGTATTGAATTCGCCTTCAAGACATCATGATATTAACACTGAAGGTGGAACTATGTGACATAATAAAAAAAAAACTCCAGCTGTAGTGAGTAAATGTAATGTCATAGAAAATTCTAGATTGAGCAACATTTCTTACGTTACTTCAAAGAAAATGAATGTTTGTGGTACAGTTAAAACTAGAAGTCCTGTCACGAAATGCGCACGAATAGCTCGCCGATCTGCGCGTTGATCTACCCGTTATGACCATGGTAAGGCTATCAAATCCTGTGCATATGTCCTGTGCACAAGCAATGTTTCAGGCAATGGACCTCCGGATAACCCAGAGGTCCATTGGCAGAAACATCGCCCGTGTTTGCTGTAACCAGGAGAATCTACCGTGCTTTGGATGCCATTCCATGTGGCAATTACGCGCAATTCTTACGCGGAATTAAGCCTAGATAAGCGCACAGTTCGTGACAGCACTTCTAGTTTTAACTGTAAATTTGATACTGAGTCGCCTGGAGTTTTTCAGTTGATTGGAAAAAGTGACCCGTAGTTCTGCTTTTCCAACCAACTAAAACATTCCTGACGAGTGAATCAAAACAGACACAATGGACTATTTATGGACTAGACTGGCTCCAGACTTTAACAGTGCCGAATTCTTGAACGATTCAGATTGTAGGTCTCAGAACTTCGTGCTCAGTGTCCATTGACAGTTGGGAATATTCTGAGTTTAATGATATAAGATGGCGTCATTATAATCAGGTGTCTCAGGGAGAACTATTTGACGAGATAATTTCTGATCAGATTATCTTGTTCCGTCAGGACATCAACCCATTAAATAAGTTTTAAATGTTTTTGTTCTTTTTTCTAGGTCTCATCTTCAAACATTTTTTGTTTAACGGGTTGGTATACACAGTATTCCCTCAATTGTTTATACCATAATGCACTATAGTTCTCGCTACTTATTTCACTATCATCACAACGTAATTTTAACATAACTTCAGTCGCACATTTATTTCATTAAAATGATCCGTTTACCCTATATAACTTTTTACCAACACGGTCTAGCCTTGGGTGCTGATGTGACGTTAGTCACAAATAAATAAATAAATAAATAAATAAATATATAAATAAATAAATAAATAAATATCCAGTTGTGCATGCATTCTTGCTTAGAGATGATGTTATCATACCAGAGGACAAGACAAGAAAAACCGAACTGGAAGAAAGGAGAGCCAGTTTAGGACTAATTTGGGGGGCTATAGGAATTAATTTATGATTGATTTTCGCCACAAATACAAACTAAATTTTCTCATTTCGCTGTACACAATAGTGTATGAGACGATACCAGTCTAGACCTTAAATAGTCCAACATTTGGAACACTTCAGTTAGTCGGAAAAGCGAACCTACAATTCGCTTTTCCGACAACCTGAAATATTGTGGATGACTGAATTTAAAAATTACCATTAACATTCATTTTCTTTGAATCAACTTAAGAAATATATTCTTATTCGAGACATGATTTGACGGAATCTTTAATGACTTTACTAAAACTATTAGACGGATTGTTTTCTAAATAATTATCAATTATCAATAAAGACTCCTCACAGCTGAAGCTTATGTTTACGCCGTGTAGTTCCACAAATTGTGTTTTCAATTCGAAATAAATGCTTATGGATTGGAAATTCTCGAATTGGAGCAAGAAAGAATATCTGTATATCTTTGTGAGTAAAGTATGTCACCTTAACTCAACGATATCCTGTTGGCAAACTTCATGAACGTGGATAAACAAACAGTTCATAGCAGAGTTGGATTCCTCACAGAATTTTCGAGGTGGCCTTAGAGGTTGATCAGCAATACAATGACACCGGAAACGGCAGCATATTTACAACGTTTACACGGAGGGGTCTAGAAGCAAAACTCCTTTTATTTCGGAGATATACCAGATAGTGGCGTCTGCAACATTTTCAGCAATCACATGGTTCAGTCACATAACTTGTTTTCTCATAATATGACTGTGGTGTTTGTTTTGGAGACGCTCCAAATTTATAATGGTCCTCATAACCTCAAAATTCAATGAGGCTATGGGGGATAATAAATGAGGACTCATTGAGGGCTTTTACATAGCCCTCATGGCCTCATACGACAAAAAAAGGGATTCTCCAAAAGGTATCCTCGATAGGTATCCTCGAATAATATAATACCAGGCCATAATAGGTATCCTCAAAAACTGAAATGAGGCTAAGAGTCGTAGTAAATTATACGTCATTGAGGGATTTTTAATGGTCCTCATAACCTCAAAATTCAATGAGGCTATGAGGCATTATATATGAGGACTCATTGAGGGCTTTTACATAGCCATCATGGCCTCATACGACAAAAAGGGATTCCATAACCAGGGACGTTTCACAATAAGGGATTCCATGGGATATGGCCATTGGATATAGAGGTTAGGAGAATCGGATAGAACTTCACTGTAATAAGGGTAGATAAATCGGCATAGAGATTATGGGAAATCAAGCAATATGATTGGTTAGTTATAATCTATATAAATGATCTAGATATATGAAACAACAAGAGTACTCGGAATAGGGTCAGAACTAACAAGAATAGACCAGAATATAAGACGATAAAATGGGAAATCCGTATCAAAAACAGTCAATTTCGGTGATTTTGGGTGAATTTTGGTGATTTGGGGGGATTTTCGGGTTGTTTATGGTAATTAGATTTACTCCGATTCAATCGAACATACCCTCCGAACATACCCCGTCCCATTGCAGAAAAATTGGGTAACATAGCAATCACGTGCTACCATAGAAACCAAGATGGCGGCCTCCAGTATACAAAATGGACGACGGAAACACCTATCACCCTAACAACACGCGCTGCGCATGCGCACTAACACCACGTATCACTATGGAGATGACGTCACAACATGGCAGCTCACGCGGGTTACCATGACAACATAACATGCCGCCATCGGGTCACGTGACATGACGTCACTTCCGGGGTCATCCACTGGGGTCATCCAAATGATCCCTGAAACATACGAGACATACTACTTATGTTATGTTATGTTTTTGGGGATTTATTGTTTTGTTTTTTTTTTGGTGGGAGATTGAACAAAAATGTAAGAAAGGTAAGCGTATACTTATTGTTTGATAAAAAAGAGATTCCGCCAAGGCGAGGCTAACGTCCCTAGACGGAATCGCTGCGAGATAACTCTGGGCCTAAAACAAGCAGTGGTTTGCTCCCTCCTATAACCGCTCCGTCTTGGAGGATGTATTTCTGGTACTTTGTGTGACGACACTCGAAGCGTTAAGATCTAGGAGTTTGACAGGTTTCTAACCTAGTTGTGAGGGACAGGGTCCGTCAATGGGTTAATAATAAATGAAAATCCATTAAGAAATGAAGCCTTCTGGTTGCATCTTAAATTCAGCTATCTACAATCTTGATCCAGTTGTTGCATGATAACACGAAGAACAGTGGAGTCATTTCGTTCAAATCTCTCCATGATGGATCTGTGTGCGATATTTTGCTTCACATTATAATTAATCTACCCCTCATTCTGTTACCAATAGTTTATTGAAATGCATATTTTTAATCGCTGATTCATTTTTTCCTGGCCAGGATGCGTTTTGTCTTCTTCTTCTGAGAGAGAGAGAAAGAGAGGGAGGGAGAGAGAAAGAGGGATTGTTGTTCCCAGGTTCCTTATCTACCTCGACCTATACTTGATTGTACATCACTGGAGCTATAAACCTGACTCACATTTCAACACACAATGCACTTGGCAATTGAACCTACTAATATAGAGGTCGTCGCCGACACTTACGTTTCCGTTTTCTTCCAAGCAGCACCTCATGTCAACCCTATACCGCTCCCATCCCCAACCCCCTTTAAAAGTAATCTTCTTGCACAACGCTGAGCAGGTGTTGCAAACCTCATGGGTAGCGGGGTAGCACATTTCCCGCTGTTGGTTCATTGTCCTCACACAAAAATAGACATCTTCTCATTGGAGCTAGTTCGATCCGGCCAAGTTTTTAATCCTAACTCACGTGAATGGTAAATTTAATATTTTCATAGATTTCTGCATTTATTGTTGGGCAGTTTCTAAGCTCACTATTTGAAAGCCATCACATTCGGAATATTTTCTGATAACAGAATACCAGCAAATTTGAGAGAATATGTTTATGTTTATGGTATGCGACACAAAGGCACAGAAGAGCAATGGAATGAAATGTGGCGTGTTTTCAAGACGCAAAAATTTCCACAAGAGAAGACGATACTGGAGAAGGCACTAGCGAATGCCAATGATGAGAAAATGATACACAGGTGAGACTTTTAAATGTCATCATTTTACATCTAAAAAGGAGAAGGAGATATTGGAGAATGCACTAGCAAAGGCCAAGGATGAGAACATGATACACAGGTGAGACTTTTAAGTGTCATCGTTTTACATCTAAAAACAAAGTTGTTGTCTTGGGGTGTAGCGAAGGAGAAGCAGTTTGTATGACATCCCTGTAATATTTGATATCATTCTGAAAATTTCCGTCTGGATTCGAATCTTGGATATCGTTTCACTCTTGCTAGCTATTAACCCTTCACCCAACATGAAAAGCAGACGACACTTGCAAAAAAATACTTGAATAACTATTTTTTTCATTTTTTGTCTCAAAAACATAGGTTGTGACCCCTCATTGGAACGAGCTCGTCGAGCTCGTTCCAATGAGGGGTCACAACCTATGTTTTTGAGACAAAAATGAAAATATAAAGAAAATTAATTGGCGATTTTTGAGAATAGCGCTGGACGGTTTTTTGATGTTACGTTGGGTAAGGGGTTCACCATGTTCTTTGTTTTGAGAGTAAATTTTATACTTACACTTATATCACACATACAACCGGCCATACAAATAGACGGCTGTCGTATCCGACAAGGGCAATTGGAGGGGGGGGGGGGGGGGGGGCAGTATGAACAATTTGGTGTATGTTTCGAGCTAATTAAATAAGACGCTTCGTTAGGACTACTATTATTATATTTATTATTTATTGGGGTTTATGGTCATATACTTATGCACAATAGCTAATCATAGCCGTGACGGTTTTACGGATGGAGGAAGCCGGAGTACCACCGAGCAACGGCGAGCTGCTGCCAGCTCCCCGACATCGTAACTCCGCACTGCATCACAGGCGGGGTTAGATTGGTTGAAGACATGCGTACCATCGACGTGCAGTACGCCTTAGTGCACGGCGTCATCGTGCCCCCATGTGTACAGTCGGGGTTAAGTGCCTTGCCCAAGGACACAACACAGGTGTCCAAATCGATCGCCCAGGCGGTCACCCATCCAAGGACTAACCGGGCTCGACGTTGTTTAACTTCGGTGATCGGACGAGAACTGGTTACCGCAACGCCACCGCGCCCCTGGACTACTATAAACATATCCTATTTACCCACAGTAAATATTTTAAAAAGTCTTGAGTTTTTGTTGTCTAGAATTCCTACTGACTTATATTCCCATTCCAATTATATCACGAAGGTATGTCTTTGAAGAAGGCATTCCTTAACGATGTAGTGTAAATATAAGTCAGTTGGAACTTGAGCCACCCCCCCCCCCCCCCCCCCCCCCACACACACACACAAACACCAGCGTCGGTCAACTTATCGACGCTCGTGGATCTTGTAGCTGAATGGAAACTTCGGTTGCATTACTGATTGGGTAAGAAGACAGTCTCAGATAGAAAGCAAGGCTGGACAGAACTCTTCCTAACCTCAACGTAACGGCCAAAACCGGCCAGCGCTATTCTCAAAAAGCGCCAATTAATTTTCATTATTTTTTTCATTTTTTGTCCCAAAAACATAGGTTATGACCCCTCGTTGGAACGAGCTCGTCGAGCTCGTTCCAACGAGGGGCCATAACCTATGTTTTTGAGACAAAAAATGAAAAATATTAGTTATTCGAGAATTATTTTTGCAAGTGTCGTCTGCTTTTCAGGTTAGGTTGGACGTACATTAGTGGGAACGTATTTCGATTGTCTTCATAAACAGATGAGATAATTCGAAAATTCCTTCCGAACAAAATAGACATACAATATCTCCTGAACATGGAGTTAAATTTAGTCTGTATTCATTCGACACTTTCATGTGGAAAGTTAGACAGCAAATGGTTATTTTAGCAAATGTTTCACGCCTTGCTAGTGAAATTTTATGGTTTGCTTTCTCGCATGAAGCAATAGAATTTAAACATTTCTTCCCGGTTATACATACAGTTTTGCGTGACGATAAAAATGTCCGTCCACAAAGAAGGTACGAAAATATCAAACTATGAAAAAGCATCCGAACTCATTTAATCATATAGCCCTGTGGAGTTGTCCATCGGAAAATATGTCCTGGGATCGCCCTGGTTGTTGGAAAGGTATCACTGCCTTAAAAACGAGTTGGCTCCGAGATACGATTTTACTCTGTTTATTAGGATATTTTTAGTAATATATACTGACTGTGATTGCCATGGTGCGTAAAGTTCAATTCAGGTTATTAAGTACGTGTTAAACATGATTTGTAAGAATAGAAATGTTTTTGTTAGTTTTCTGAAAAAAATAACAAAACAGTTTCCGACAAGACTACCAACATATCATACATCGAACATGTAATGAGTTATATAACGATGGGTTTGGGAATAGCGTAACTTCCATTTGAAGATGTCCATTTGTCGTCGAGGAAATGATGTTGACAGTTCGTCGCCTGAGTGCTAGAATGCCCTATGCCCCCATAGGGGACATAGGACATTCTAGCACTCAGGCGACGAGTTGTAACTTCTGAAATCAGTTCTAGAGAACAAGAACTTTTGTTACCTCAGTTCTGGTATGATAATCTCACGCATTGAAATCATTTCCTCTCAGGGCTTTAAATTAAGTTTAACTTGTTGTATTCCTACAACTAATTTCAACCAGTCATTTTTATCAGCTGGTCATTATAGGGGTGGAGAATCACACACCACCATACCCAAACAGGTCTGGAGTCCAGGAGGTCTTAAAAGTTACTGATTCCTTGGATTGCAATTTGAGTATTGATACTTCTGCCGTAGTAACAAAAACTACGTACAGTACATGGAGAGTGGATTGCAACAAAATCACCCGCGGAGTGGGGTTATCACCCAAAGTATCACTTTCAAAATTCTGTACATATGGGCAAAAAACACGAGCAATGTTTCAGCCAAAGGACCTCCGGGTTCAACCCGGAGGTCAATTGGCTGAAACTTTGCTTGTGATTGTTATGCTTTGCAACAAATTCGCAATTATTACTTGGGTGGAATCTCCACTCTGCGGGTGATTTAGTGGTAAAACACTCTCCATGTACTGTACTTCGCCCTGATGACTTTACGATCATTATCACTGGTTCCAGGTACTTGATGCTAGCAACCTCCGAATCGAATATACCTTCTCAAGATTTCGTTGATGTTCTGATGTATGTTTCAAGAAATCCACACGGAGGCAAATCTTTTGCGAAGAAATGGTTAATTAATAATTGGGAATATCTTATAAACAGGTAAATAACAAAACATTTACTCCAAATATCTCATAGTCCTCTTAACCCCTTGGATACTTGTGTACGTGTTATTTGTGGTCATTTATTTTGTTATTATATTTCCATTTTTTAAAGTTTTAACCTCAAATTGATTTTCTCCCGAATAATGCTCAGTGATAACAGTTGAGCCAAATGTTATCGCAGCTTAAAATACTAATATAATCCTGCTGTCAAAACTTCTGAACTGGTTGAGTGCTAGAAGCCACTATCAGGGCTTTCAAAAGTGAGGACACCAGAGCAAAATCCAACACTCTCCTTGCTTATATTTCATATTCAGTCAAACACAAATACTATTTTGTTTATGTAAATTTGTTTCATAACAAATTATTGGAGAGTGCCTGTGGGCACTCTCCAATAATTTGTAATAAAACAAATTTTGAATAACAAATTCAAACCACCAAAAATAATCTAGCCCTCAATCAGCTAATCACTAATGCGAAAAATATCTTGTTATTGGTACTTTCCGACGTCTGACGTCGCATTTTGAAAAACGTTGAAGAAACTGAATTCCCAGTGACGTTTGAACGTCAGGATAATTAAAGTCTCAAAGGGTTAAACTCTAAACCAGCTTTATTAAATTACAGTGATCACAAAAGTGGTACTGACCAGCCGCCGTGGACTGGTCACTTTCCACGGGTGGGCAATATTTTCACGCACGCACTAATATTAGATTCCAAACACTAATTATACGAAATAATCATCAAAATTTTAACTACTGAAACACCGGGTACAACCCGGTGCTTCATTAATTAAAATTTTTCCCATCATGATTTTTATTACATGGTAAACGCATGCGTAGACATCACTGCCCATGCGTGCATCACGACCAGTCCTCGGCGTTTGTTCTGTATATTTCTCGACCAGATCTCGTTTTGTTTCAATACATTATCATCATCATTTTTAGACATTTCGGACATTTCGTATCATTTTTTAAAAGTTTTCTCGCCACAATAAACTGAAATCGGCTGGAAAGGAGATGGAAGTTTCGAATTGCGGACGACTTGCCTTCAGATTCCCTTTTTCCATGTCTTAATTTTAATAACCAGCAAATCTTCAGAACCTTCGATCCATCATGGCCGACATATGTCATCATTGGAAGAGGCTTACAGGACAGTTAGATCCCCTTAAAATCCTACAGCTATCGTTAAATTTAACACTAAAGGTATGGAGATTTCGTATAAAAATTGAAATTTCGAAATATTAGCTGATTTGTATCATTGATGTGCGCATCATTTCACAAACTTCGTGCATGTTTCTGTAGAGCAGAATACAAAATACAGACGATGGATCATACAGTTAAAACTAGAAGTCCTATCATGAAATGCGCACAAATAGCACATCGATCTGCGCGTTAATTTACGCGTTATGACCATAGTAAGACAAATTCTGTACATATGGCCTGTGCATAAACAGTGTTTCCGTCAATGGACTTTCGGGTAACCCGGATGTCCATGTGCAGGAAAGATTGCCTGTGTTTCCTATGAGTGACCAGGAGAACCTGTCTGGCTTTGGATTCCAGTCGATATGGCAATTGCGCACAATTCCTACGCGCAATTAAGCCTAGATAAGCGCACGGTTCGTGACAGCACTTCTAGTTTTAACTGTACAAGTTCTCTCCAAAATCAGTTTCAACGTTTGACATTTATTGTTTGTTGAAACCCATTTAAAAAATCAAGAAAACTACGTGTTCCTCATCTTGTGATGTTTTGTAACATTTTCTCTGTTAACCCTTTACCTAACCTGAAAAGCAGACGACACTTGCAAAAATAATTCTTGAATAACTAATTTGTTTCATTTTTTGTCTCAAAAACATAGGTTATGACCCCTCGTTGGAACGAGCTCGACGAGCTCGTTCCAACGAGGGGTCATAACCTATGTTTTTGAGACAAAAAATGAAAAAAATAATGAAAATTAATTGGCGATTTTTGAGAATAGCGCTGGCCGGTTTTGGCCGTTACGTTGGGTAAAGGGTTAATTGTATCAACAATGTGTCCATCGTGACTTATAATACAAACACTGTTCTTTCCATTAATGTAGATGTCTGGGATATGGGATTTGTATTCCTGGGGCGCATAATACGATTAAAACCAGAAGTTCTGACATGAAATACGCACAATTAGCACGTCGATCTGCACGTTAATCTACGCGTTCTGACCACAGTAAGGCTATAAAATTCTGTACATATGGCCTATGCACAAGCAATGTTTCAACCAATGGGCCTCCGGGTAACCCAAAGATCCATTGGCAGAAACATTTCCTGAGTTTGCTATGAGTAACCAGGTGAACCTGCCGTGCTTTGGGCGCCATTCGATATGGCAATTGCGCGCAATTCCTACGCGCAATTAAGCCTAGATACGCGCACAGTTCGTGACAGGACTTCAGTTTTAACTGTAACTTAAAAATTACTGTCAAAAGGATATTCGCTGTACAAAGAGTCAACGTGGACGCTTACTTAGTATTGGAAAGGCTGAAATTAATAGATATTCCAAGTGATGGATTATCAATGAAGTGGTTGCTTTTAATGAGTTTGCCATAAAAAAGCAAAATTTCCTTTTGTAACTTTTAATAGACGATTAAAAGTCATAAAGTGAAACCTGACTTTATATTATACTGATGTCATGGGTCTTTCTCAACAATTACTTGCTTCTGTGTTGGACCTTACTCGCTGTTCTAGTAATTGCAAGGGAGATAACAATCGACAGTCGATTTTCATGACGATATAAGTCAATGATGTGTGACAGCCGAAGGGACTCGTTTGCAAATAACCTTTTTCACTTCTTCATGGGATCTAGCGATATATGCAACCGGAAACAAACCCCAATAGTCTCAGTACATAGTACATATTCTTACATTTATAAACGTCCAAAAAAAATGAGAAGATTACTCTTAATTGATTTGTTTTTCTGTTATAATGCATTTCACAGCTTGCTAAGTTACGATGCATTTACATTGTAGGTTTTCCTTGTTTTCTAAGGATGTTGCTCGGGCTGTGCCATACATATTTGGTGTTTCGAATACTGAAGAGGAATTTTCGGAGGTAATTATTGTGGTCTGAATGACGTAGCTGCATATTTTCACAAGAGGAGACAAACGATATCACACGAGTAACATACAAATTAACTACAACTGTCCTTGACATTGGAACAAATAAATGTTACAAGAAACTGTGATGCTACCCCAAGAACGGGAATGCTCTCTTTGGGCTAGGAGATCGTGCTTGTCTTTTAACAAACTGCAATGCTAAGCCTCTCATCTCTGAATTCCTGGCCGTTATCGTCCAAAATAATGTAATTGAAAAACAAAGTGGGCCAGTGGAGATCGAAAGGTGAAGAGAAGAGGGGTGGGGTCGCTCCAATCGGCATCTGTTGGGAGCGACTGAGTATGTCAATAAAGTCATGAAATCAAGATGTCTATATGAAACCATCCATCAAAAGATATTTGGTGATGCATGGTTATATTACGGCATCTACAGCTCGACCAGGGTGGTAATCTATGCTTGACCGCCACTGAGGTGAACGAATTTGTTTAGTCTTCTTGGGAGCAGGGGCTCAGCAATAATTTAATCATAGAACCCTATAGTGCTGAATGATTCAATTATTGCTGATCTTCCTTATCGATTTGGTGTGCATTGTGACAGCTTGTTATCGAATGATACTATCTTCTTTCAGCAAAACGTATATTATTATTTACACAGTTTGTTGGTGGCCTAATATGGGATATATGGTGTCAGTTAATTACATATTGGACTCGAGCGAGTCCAATATGTAACTAGATGAAGTGATTGTGCCCGCACAATACACAGGATTTTCCTCGTATTTTCAGTTCCTCAGCGTTTTCGTCTCAACATTGAGAAGAACGCAGAAAAACGGATTTTTGATGAGCCTATCAACATACTGACGGTAGAAGATATAATTGCAAGACCTCTATGCAGTATGCCAGCTCCCAGAGGTAACATCTAATGATATTCTGTACTGACTGCCAAGGCTCCATACATTGGAACAACCATAGCCATTCCAAACTGCGCATTATTACTATGTGACCTCATTAAATGTCAACGAGTGGACGACATTTGCCAGTAAATCCATGTCAGTTGTAATTCCCATTCAGAAGTCCAAAACAACTGCTACCATAAGTGTTTCAATGAAGGTTACTTTTGAAGATTTCCAAATGCTTTTGCATCCGACTCTTATGCGTGGAGGCGGAAACACTGCATGATGGACAGTGATGTCGTGGTTCCTCACGATTGCAGAAGAAATATCTAGAGTTCAGAAATAAAAAACGAGTGCGTAATTGGGTGGGAGTGGGGGGGGGGGGGGGGGGGATGTGGTTCGGGTGGGAGCTGACAAATCAGTATGAGGAGTGTTAGTTTATGTAATTTCTTAATAAGTTCTACTTCTCCTTCAATAAACCTGATGGATTTGATTTGTACGACCACAACAAGTACAGGCCGAAAGTCAAGATTAAACACTTATGTATACTGTTGTCCACTTTAGAGGAATTCCATCAGGTATTGGTCATATTGCCCAGCCCTTCCTGTTGCTTCTTATCTACATGTACGTTGCAGGGTCTTCGGGTAGATGAATAATTCTCAGTTATTTATCTATGCCATGAGCTCTTATGGTGAAAGCCTGAAATTGAAACGCGGTACCAGAAGGCAACTTCCCAGGCTCGAAGTCAGCAGTATTTAAAAATTTGACATGTGTGTGGGGTGAGGTGGGGGGGGGGGGCATATGTATACCTAAAGCTAATTCAAACTTGGACCCAAAGTCCGTAACATATTAGGCATATCCAAAGTGCATAGCCCCGAGATGTGGGAGGGTATTTGAGGGGGGGGGGAGGCTCCCCTTCCCGACTTTTTTTAAATAAGAGGCACTGATAACAGTTCTCATTTGAGGCTTGTCATGGCTCTGCGTAATGGCGTGTGACATTTCTAAATCCCGCACTTTCCGGTCTCGGTTCTGGTCTGGTGTTGGGAAATCTCCTTGCCGACTTGAATAATGAGTTCTTTGACAATCATGATATTCTAAAAGTTATATAGGAGGTCATTGGACAATTGTTAGCTTCGTCGGCTGCTGAGTTTCCCAGTCCTCAATTTGGCTACAGCAACTAATTCCAGGCCTTCGTGGTGCTCTATTACTTTTGGCTTCCAGGTCAGAATGTTAGGAAGCAAATGGATAGTTGCAGGTAGGTAATTGTCGGGTTATTTCTTATAATTAGACACCCTTAATGTTTCAATGATTTTTCACTCAAAACGTAAAATGACACTTAACGCCTACACTATACAATCTAAAAGCGCATATTTTTTTGAATATATTACAAATTACAACAAATCATTTGAATTGTGTTTCTATCAGCAAGGACTGATTAAGTAATACTAAATATTTAAAAGAAACGCGAATACCAATGTTTGCGGGTTTTACTGAAAATTTTGATTTCAAATTATGTACAGCGTTCACTGAAGTTGAGGTCGCCGGGTGCAAAATGATCAGTGTTTTTCAGACGTGTTTCCTGGCATGGACGCCCGAGATGTAGAGTCCAACTAATGAGTGTTTGTGTTGGGTGGGGGTTGGGCAGTCGCGTCTGATAGTTTTACAGGTGGAGGAAGAGCCTCAACATCCAAATTCTGAATTACGGCCACTTTAACCCGTCTCGTAGTACAGTTTCGTCAGATCAAAGTGGCGATCGAAAGAAAGAAGTTTGGTTTTTGATCAAACATTTTCAGTCCCAACCGGACCAAAAAATTTCCAGGTAACAAAAAATATTTTTTTGTCTCAAAATTTACCAAAACGCATAGAAAACCGAAAAAAAAAATCCGATTTTTGTTCAAAAGTTTCCAAGTCCGAACCGGAGTGGTAGTTCTCCAGCCATCAGAAGCCAAGTGGAATAAAACCCTATTCCCATGGGATGGGGAAGGTTTAAAGAGACCGCGAATGTTGCCATTTCAACCACGGAAGCCTTATATGATTCAAGAACGTCGATTATTCTCATGCCAAAATGAGGGTGTACGGACCGTTGGGAGGCCGAGAGTGTACATTTGGCGACCACCCGAAGCCAAATGCAACAGGATTGTGCTTCCACACTCCGGGGAATCTTTTTATCTATATACGGGCTACAGATTTTCAATCACCACCGCTTTTAACCCACTCCGGTAGCAAAGTATAATGAGGTCATAGTACCTGTCCGAAGACCCGACCAAAAACTTCCAGGTAAAAAAACAATTTTTTTCGTCTCAAACTTGACCAAAACGCGTAGAAAACCAAAAAAAAAAAATCCCATTTTTGTTGAAAATTTTCCAAGTCCGAACCGGAGTGGTAGTTTTCCAGCCATCAGAACCCAAGTGAAATAAAATCCTATTCCCGTGGGGTGGGGGAACGGTTTGAAGAGGCGGTGAATGTTGCCATTTCAACCACGGAAGCCTTATATGATTCAAGAACGTCGAGTATTTTCATGCCAAAAAGAGGGTGTTCGCATGGTTGAGAGGCCGAGAGTGTACATTTGGTGACCGCCCGAATCCAAATGCAACAAGGTTGTGCTTCCACACTATGGGGAATCTTCTTGTCTATATACGGGCTACACATTTTTCAATCACCACCGCTTTTAACCCACTCCGGTAGTAAAGTATAATCAGGTCATAGTAGCTGACCGAAGACCGGACCAAAAACTTCCAGGTAAAGAATTTTTTTTTTTTTTTCGTTTCAAAATTGACCAAAACGCACAGAAAACCGAAAAAAAAATTCCGATTTTTGTTCAAAATTTTTCAAGTCCGAACCGGAGCGGTACTTCTCCAGCCATCAGAAGCCAAGTGAAATAAAACCCTATTCCCCTGGGGAGGGGAAAGGTTTAAAGAGACCGTGAATGTTGCCATTTCAATCACAGAAACCTTATACGATTCAAGAACGCCGAGTATTCTCATGCCGAAAGGAGGGTGTACGGACCGTTGAGAGGCCGAGAGTGTATTTTGGCGACCTCCCTAAGCCAAACTCAACAAAATTGTGCTTCCAAACTACGGGGAATCTTTTTACCTATATATGGGCTACACATTCTCAATCACCGCCGCTTTTAACCCACTCCGGTAGTACAGTATAATTAGGTCAAAGTACCAGTCTGAAGACCGATTTTTCGTTTTTTTGGTGTAGTGTAAAAAAAAAAAAAAAATTTTTTTTTCGTCTCAAAATTGAACAAAACACATAAAAAATAAAGACAAACATTTCCGGATTTTGGTCGAAAAGTCCGAACCGGAGTGGTAGTTCTCCAGCCATCAGAAGCCAAGTGAAATAAAACCTTATTCCCATGGGGTGGGGAAAGGGTTAAAGGAGACCGTGAATGTTGCCATTTGAATCACGGAAGCCTTATACGAGTCAAGAACGCCGAGTATTCTCATGCCAAAAAGAGGGTGTACGGACCGTTGAGAGGCCGAGAGTGTACTTTTGGCGACCGCCCGAAGGCAAACGCAACAAAATTGTGCTTCCAAGCTACGGGGAATCTTTTTACCTATATATGCGCTACACATTCGCAATCACCACCGCTTTTAACCCACTCCGGTAGTTCAGTATAATTAGGTCAAAGTACCAGTCTGAAGACCAATTTTCGTTTTTTGGTGGTGAATTGTAAAAAAAAAAAAATATTTTTTTTCGTCTCAAAATTGAACAAAACACATAAAAAACAAAAACAAAAATTTCCGAATTTTGGTCGAAAATTTCGGAAGTCCGAACCGGACCGAAAATTTTCAGTGTAAAAAAAAAATGTTTTTTCGTCTCAAAATTGAACAAAACGCATAAAAAAACGAAAAAGAAAATTTCGATTTTTTGGCCGCCATTTTGGATTGACGAAAAATCGAAACGAAATTCTTTCGATTTTTTTTATAAAGCGGTATTACTGCCTTCAATTTGGAACTCTTTTAGAGGGCTCATTATATTTAAATCTCGATATTTCAATCCAAAATGGCCGATTTTTGAGATAACTTTCCGTTTTGTGAAAAATTTTGGCAGAAAACATAAAAAATGGAAAAAAATACTGATTATATTTGTTTTAGACAAGAGTAATTCTGACAAGTCTGTCAAAAAATTAAGTCGATAGCTTTTTTCTTTCATGAGATATTGGCCTACGAAGCTTTGGGCGTTTTGGGGCGTTTTTGCCCACCAAGAAACATTTTCCCCCAAATACTGATGGTTTTATTTATTAGGACTCATGGCCGTCATTGATAGTTTTTATTTATGAGAAATAATGAATCTAGACATAATAAAGTAAAAAAAAAACAAGAATTTTTTTTTCAATTTTTGGTCACAGTGCCCCGAAGCCATGTTTGACTGCTAGCGGAAGCCAAATTAAGAACAACTCCATTTCCAAAAGATGATAACTGTTCATGTACACTGTGACTTCAACATTTCTACCCTTAGAAGCTTTCAAATCGTCCCACTTGTTGAGTACTGTGACGGCAAAGTAGCCCGGTGGAAACAAAAAATTCCGACTTTTGGTCGAAAATTTCTAAGTCCAAACCGAAAATTTTTCTGGTGCAAAAAATTTTTTTTTTTCGTCTCCAAATGGCCTGAAACACATAAATAACCGAAAATAAAAATTCGATTTTTCGGCCGCCATTTTGGATTACCGAAAAATCGAAACGAAATTCTTTCGATTTTTTTTATAAAGCGGTATTACTTCCTTCAATTTGGAACCCTTTTAGAGGGTTCGTTATATTTAAATCTCGATATTTCAATCCAAAATGGCCGATTTTTGAGATAACTTTCCGTTTTGTGAAAAATTTTGGCAGAAAACATAAAAAATGGAAAAAAATACCGATTATATTTGTTTTAGACAAGAGTAATTCTGACAAGTCTGTCAAAAAATTAAGTCGATAGCTTTTTTCTTTCATGAGATATTGGCCTACGAAGCTTTGGGCGTTTTGGGGCGTTTTTGCCCACCAAGAAACATTTTCCCCCAAATACTGATGGTTTTATTTATTAGAACTCATGGCCGTCATTGATCGTGCAAAGTTTGAAAAAAATCTTAAAGACCGTTTTCGAGAAAACTCTTTCCCCGATGTGTTGGAAAAACAAAAAAAAAAAAAAAACAAAAAAAAAAAAAAAAAAGAATAATAATCTTGGCAATAACAAATAGATTTTCCTTTCAGGAAAATCCAAATTAACTGACACCATATATACCATATTAGGCCACCAACAAACTGTGTAATGAACATATCTTACCGACTGCTGCATCGATGCACAGAACTAATAACAACAGCGATCAAAATTAAATGAGAGAATTCTCACAATGTGTTCACGTGTCTTTGCCTTGTTACAATACAGGCACTCTCCCATAAATTGTAACAAGGCATATTCATATATACCAAACATTTTCATTTCGAAGGTAACATGACACACATCCACAGAATATGAAGCCTTTTAAGTTGCCTAACCTGCACTTCAGACCAAGCATGGGCTTCCAACATTCAATCTTTCAACTAGAAGCGTTTATCGGCTGCCGCCATTTTGAATAATCAATGAACAAAGGGGAGATTACCCATAGCTGTCAGCGTATATTGATGTTGACAGGCAGTATATGGTTTTATATTCCGTCTGCATGTGACGTCTTTGAACCAATGAAATTCCCAGATACTTGTAGGAGGTGAGATACATAACTATTTGAAAGGGTTAATATCACACTCGGCTTTCACCTTCAGAATGCACGCTTAATGTTCAATATCATACTCATAGCATGAAACAAATGAACTGTCTCGTGGGTATTTCGCGAAGAGGACGATGAATAGAATTATCTTAAGTCTGTATTGAGGCCGACACTAACTGAATACGCCGTGTGTCAGACCTCCTCTCTGGTCAATATATCGACAAGTCCGAAAGGTGATTCGACGGATGGCCAAGAGGCGGTGTGTGTACGTTATTATCATTACAGGACCTGTAATTCGAACATTCGGTACGTAATGGTCAATTTTAAAACTCTCTTCATGTTGTTTCGCTTATAAAGAATCCAACCTTAGATTTGAAAAGACAGATTTCAGTAGGATTACTGTGAATAATTACTTTAACCCTTTATTATTTTAAATATCATTTTTTTTAAATTTTTCAAACAATTTCAACAAAACCATATCATGTGACCCCTCTTTGGAACGAGCTCGACGAGCTCGTTCCAACGAGGGGTCACATGATATGGTTTTATTGAATTTTTGTGAAAACTAATATTTTTTCAGCTGCTGAATTTGCATATTACACAGGCGGATTCGGGCGATTCGTTGGGTAAAGGGTTAAGAGCTTGAGTAGTAAAGAAATGAGAGACGTTTTATCTTCATACATTTTCATAAAAGTGGTAGTAAATGAGAGTAATTGCAGAGTGAATAAGTGGGTTTTCTCTGAAGTCAGAAATTCTGGACTGTTCTCGGTCGGGAATGATTCAGAACATTCTCTGGAAGTATCGCTATCACGTCGTGCTCTCCTGCGTGGAGAGAGATACACGTGTTGTCGCAGCGTCCTATCCTATCAGGTAGTGCCGCGAAATGGGTGATGATTTATATGTCGCTGCCGACAAGAGCAACAACAAATATCATTTCTTTGTTTGCATAAACTGTATCATTGTTTTATGGCAAAACAATTATAATCTCGTTACTTTCGAGTGAACTTATGCTGCAATGAGGACAATTATGAATAATGTGAAGACTACTCGACTCCCTGTATAAAATATATCATTATCCATGATTGTTATTTACATATGTACACAAATCTAGTTACATTTGGCCGATGAAATTCACCTTTGAACGGTTCGTTCTGCTTCTTCTATTTCAGCCACCTTCCAACCTGAAGGGTAGCCTTCTGGTTGGAACATGTTTAAAATTAACGAAGAAAACTGAACCATGACCAGACAGCGACGTGCACACTAAAGAGAGAGGGATCCTGGAGTACTCGAATACTTGCTACACTCCAAGACCTGCATACCAATAAAAAATGTCTTTTGGTCTTTGGACCTATTTTTCAAATTTTCTCTTGCTGTGACGAAAGCCACGATAGGTTGGTGCCCATTGTCACTTGTACTCCCTCCCACCCCCCCCCCCCCCCCCATCACATAGCCACATCCAGGCACACACTTTTATTTTCCTATCGCCGCCTCTGACCACGCGTATCCAGACGATGAGCGGAATAATTGTTAGTCAACACTCATGTGGCATCATTAATTTTTTATGCAACGAATCGGCCGCATCCGCCCACGTAATATGCAATTCAGTAGTTGAAAAAATATTATTTTTCAAAATATTCCAACAAAACCATATCATGTGACCCCTCGTTGGAACGAGCTCGTCGAGCTCGTTCCAACGAGGGGTCACATGATATGGTTTTGTTGAAATTGTTTGAAAAATTTGAAAAAATTATATTTAAAATAATAAATTTTGATATCGTCTGGGTTGGGTAAAGGGTTAAACTGTGCACGTTATCGATGACGTTCATAATAATAATAATGCACTGAGGATGGAGTATTCTAGAGTAAAGTTCGCAATGTGTATGAACGGTTAATAATTCGCTCTTTTGTGTTTCTTTTCCCCGATTTAACACAACTGATTTTATTTGTGCTTTTTCAGATGACAGACTTCTTCCACAAATATCCAGACGCAGGAGCCGGGGCCAGGGGACGGAAGCAAGCCATCCAAAATGTAAAAGCGAATATCAAGTGGACAAATAAACATAAACAGACTATAGTGGACTGGCTGAAGAAGAACATTTGAATTAGTAGTTTTCAGAAGAAATAAATTTTGTATTTTCAAGTGAATTATTTCTCCTGTACAGGACACGGTTTGCAATCCCTTTCAAATGAGATAGACGTGGGTTTTCTTTCTCTTGTGTTTCACATCCCCATGAGTTATTGCTGTTATGTCTAGATCTTACCAACTAACATCCCTTCATCAAGATTTGTAATCAAAGATGTGACCTTTAGTAGATATTGTACATTCTTCGAACCGTGAAATATAGTTAATATATAGAGGATATGGAATGAGTGTTTTTCTCATATAATATTTATGAAACGAGTCTAAGAATTGTCCGTTTTGGCGAGCCTCTGACGAGCCCAAACGGAAAATTGGACGAGTTTCATAAATATTATATGAGAAAAACACCCATTTCATATTCTATTTATCATATGACACACACACGCACAAAATAGCCACTCAGTATGACTTTTTAACCCATCACCTAAGCTGAGTTGCAGACGGCTCTTGGAAAAAACATCCTCGTATAACTAAAAATGTTCATTTTTGCTTCCAAAACATAGGTTATGACCCCTCATTTGAACGAGCTCGTCGCGCTCGTTCCAATGAGGGGTCGTAGCCTATGTTTTGGAAGCAAAAAGGGAAAATATAAAAAAAAAGTGAATGGCGTTTTCTTGTAGGTACAAGATTAATACAATATAACCCACCCTAAATAGGACAGATAACGTAAATTCTCCCTACTGAAATTATGCAAATGTGACCCAGTTGTATTTTGTTTAGACAATCAAATTGTCCAGTTTTGAAATTGACCAATGAAAGCTCCCAACTCTAATTATGCAAATTGTGAAAAAGTGGCCCAGTTGTATTTTGTTCAGCCAATCAAATTGTCTAGTTTAGGAATTGACCAATGAAATTGACGGAAGGCTTTAATTTATCACTGATTAATATGAAAACAAAATATCAAATGTTTTAAAGTGAACAAAACGGACGAATCGTATGATAAAGTCGAGATATTAACTCGGCAGTATTATATTCAACGGCGACTCGACTGTTTGGGCGAATCAAAAAGATGCAATATTCCAGAAACAGAATCAAAGTAGTTTCGGAAAAGGAACCTCCTTAATCTCTTCTTTCATCATCAGGTCTCCTGTACAGGAGATCGGATAAGGCCTAAAAATTAAAAAATCGGTTTCTCTCGGATGGTAGCATTCTGTCGGTAGTTCGTTTTTCCGCTGGCTTATTGCCACCTACACAGACGCAATGCACACATCCGCGATGAATACACAGATCCCTATCGCATTTGACTGCCTGCTAGAAACTGGAAAGAACGGGACAAACAATATTTGGTTTGTTAGTCCAGTTGATAGTCTTCTGTTGAATATTTTACGCTTCCATTTACACCTCTTTTTCATATACTCTGAGTCTTCTTGTGTGTCACAGCCGGCTGTTATGTTGGTGTACAGTGACTCCAAATTCACGACCCACGTCTAAGAACCATATAATACAACTGTATTGAGGTTCGGGTTTTGTGAACACTAACGAAATCAGATGTTCTAGGCCAGAAACCGTACAATATAATACATAGACACGTATGGTGTGGATAAGAACTTGCATCAATTGGGGGATCAGCGGAAGTGTTGTCGTGGCATTAGTGGAAATGGTTACTTTAGTTGTAACAATAAACTATTTGAAAAATGGTCTTTTTCGCTGATTACAAGTACGATCCCTTAACATGGTTCCTTGAGACGCCCTCTGAGAGTTCTTTCCACGGAACCATATTTACAGTTAAGATAATTATTGAGCCAAGGCTGGGTTAGTTTGTTTTAGATGATCGTGCGCCTAACTTCAGTTAGCTGTGTAGACGATAAAGTTTTAATTGCCTACCGCAGATGTGCAAATTCCGTTGCAAGGATCAACATAGTTACATTGATCGACAGGTCCCATATTGTCAGTAACTTCGCACGCAAGAAACGGCCTAGCCATTTAATTTTAAGGCGAAAGCTCTGCATTTATGGGCTATCGAAAAGGGGTAGCTGCATTGCATACCCCCCCCCCCCCCCCCTCGCCACACACCCCTACTCCATTCTGGTGGCTTTTTCACCACAGGCAAAGAGAACAGGGACAGGTTACAACTGTCCTTTGGTCAATGCATACAGTTAGAGCGAGGTATGCCTGTGAACCGTCATAAAGTGCCTTCGTTTTTTTTTTCAAAATTAGAATAAGTCTATACATAATTACGGGAATATCATAATTGGAACACATTGTGTTCACGTACAAAGATGGCCCAAAGACCCCGCCGATGATAGTGGAATACACCCTCTCGTGCTCGCTTCCCATTCGCCGCTTCGCTCGCACGATAATGCTTCACATGATGACCCGTGATTGACACGTTGCCACTCCTCCCAAATACAGAATCCTTGATCCGCCACTAGCATTTGAACAACACTGTGGATTCGTGGTTATAAACAAGGAGGTGTGAACTGTGTACACTCCCAGTGAATTACCCGCATTTCATTCACAGTTACTTCTATTGTCAAGTTTGTAAACATCGCTTATACAGTACTCTTCCGCTTTGAAATTCGAATCAATTCGAAGTCGTTCTGATGATTCGATTCCATTCGACTTGACTCGCGACTATTCGGAAATGTTCAAATCATCTCAATATCTTACGAATTGTCTCCCTTTGAACTCTTGAATTCTTCTTTTATCATCACGTCTCCGAATCTACTATGATTCCATTCTGGAATATTCCTCTTGTCTGACTGAGTTGCCCAAGCAGACGAATCCCCATTGCATACAATACATGGGTGGAGACTGGCAATATTTACGGTTGTCAGAAAGTAATACATCTACAATCTGAAGAGCGTTGCGACTCAGTTCGATTCCGAAATTTGAGATTCACTTCGTCCTACAGTTAAAACTGGAAGTCCTGTCACGAACTGTGTGCTTATCTAGACTTAATTGCGGGTAGGAATTGCGCACAATTGCCATATCGAATGGCGTCCAAAGCACGGCAGGTTCTCCTGGTTACTCATAGCAAACACGGGCAATGTTTCTGCCAATGGACCTCCGGGTTACCCAGAGGTCCATTGGCTGGAACATTGCTTGTGCGCAGGCCATATGAACAGAAATTTATAGCCTCACTATAGTAATAAGGCGCAGATTAATGCGCAGATCAACGTGCTATTTGTACGCATTTCATGACAAGACTTCTTGTTTTTATTTAGGTTGTATGATTACGAAAAGGGGTAGAGAATTTCAGCCAGATGGACACTAGTCCAAATTATCTGTCTGCTTCCCATCCCATAACACCAGGCTATCACCTGTCAAAGAAGAAGTACCCAGCTATTGAATCGCCCATATTATTTCCGTGTGTTTTTCTCCATTCGGTCAGGAAATCTCGACTGCAGATAATAGTTAGTGTGCCGCGACCTGATCGAAGAAAATACCACTTTTACCATTACAGTCTAGTTGTTTAACATGGAGGCCGTGAACACTTTGAATTTAAGATCAAACGTTGAAATGTTGCAAAAAATAAATCAATGGTGTGTTCGTCATTTTATAAACTACATACATAGTCCTGCATTGTGACGTGTGGTGTGCTGTGTCGCATCGAGTTAAGGACTTTCGTCCAAGCAGTATTCCGCCAGTCGACTCGTGCGATGCTGCTCGGATGAAGGTCCTCAACTCGATTGGATAGAGAGCACGAGAACATTTTACTGATTATCTATTTATAATGTACAGTCCAAAGGTAATAATTAAATAGTGTGAACACATTGAGAAGTGAAAACGGAAAGACAACAATGCCTCAAAGAAATTGAAGTAATTTGTTGAACTCAACATCAAACTTTACATTTCTGAATGTTTATTCAACCAAATCAGATTAAAAAAAACACGAATTCGACGCCCTCTTCGCTCACTTATGCGAATTATAATTCATGGTGATTTGACAGTTATTGTTCATAATCCTGCAATAGAGTTGGAACATGGCTCTGGAACACGCTTGCGCGTTACACGACTATTACATGTATTTTGTGTCGCAGATGGGATTGATACCAATTGTACTTGGTTTTGTTGTTTGCCTTCTGTCTGATTGTTCTTCTTTCCACATATAAGGTTACTCATTTCCTTTTGCAGTTCCGTGGAAGTTGTGGTATAATTGTTAAAGGTTTTGCATGTTTTTATGTCTGGTTAACTGCTGAATAACAGTGAGATGAAGGACGGAGTAGAAAAGGTATGTATTCGTACATTTCCCGCACTGTGAATAGTCTTACGTCCATGCAATTCTGCTTTACCTGCTACAGTTTTCATCACTGATCTCGGAGTGTTCTCAGGAAGAGGATGCTCTTTGTACCACACAGCAGAATCAGGTTGTCTCGTGTACTTGACAGCTAAACAGAATGGCCCATTGTCGCTATTCAACGCGGGTTTTCGGTGACAGCTAAACTGCTTATATGCATTTTCATGGGTAATTCTCTGTGTGTCGTCGGATACTGCAAACTATTGTTGGATGGAATTGGGAGGAATCTTCTGTGTTCACGATGTTCTTCTCTTCCCGTCTTCGTCTCAAGATCTGAAAATCAATATACTCTTCTTCATGTTCAGTGCTTTTGAGTTTAATATCGCTATTCTTCTATTTTCTTTTCCCAGTCCCACTTGTCAGGTCAACCGACATTGTGTTCTGGAACCAGGGCGTGTTGTTCAAGGCAACAGGACGTTGCCAGTGCATGGTTCATTTTTCCCTTTCAGAATATTTGCTTTTTCCTTGGGTAACCCTGTGAACCCTAGTGGTATCTTCCATATCAGTTTAATGACAGCAGCGGGAAGAGTCCATATTCTTTATTCGGGGGAAGACCAATCAATATTTTCAACGTGCAGCCTTGGGCTGCACGTTGAAAATATTGCTTGGTCTACACCACACCTTCACTCAAAAGTCGACATACTTAATGAAATTATGAAATATCATGTTACTGGGCCGGAAAAAGGGCCTCTGATGTTTAAAGGGTTAATGGTTCTGATGCATTAAGTTTGCAACCCATCCCTTTCTGTTTCACTTCTTTCTTTTTTGATTGAAGCAGTGTGTCCTGTTAGATTCGAAAGGTGAATTGGTCACAGTTTCATAGCCGTACTCCTCTTCTGTAAGATATCTGCCAATTCCTCGGTGGTTGTTATTTATTAGGGTTTAACGACCTATTCGACATCCAGGGTCACCCCGTAACGGATAATTGTACGGGTGGAGGAAGCCGGGGGGGGGGCCCGGGGAGAACCACCGAGCAACGGTGAGCAAATGTCAGACTCCCCAACGTACTAACTCCACACAAGCAGCGTTAGCATTGGTTGGAGACATGTGCTCCGTCGACGTGCAGTACGTGTTAGTACACAGCGTTGTGCCTCACGTCCTCGTTGGTACGAATGAAGTGTGACCACTTCACATTCTGATGCAAATATGCGAATATTTCACGGAAAGGAAGCAATGTAATTGTCCAAAGGGTCTGGTGTGTGTCGCTGTTTCAGCCTGCGAGTAACAATTCTAATGTTGACATTGTGTTTCTTTAACATTTAGCACTCTGGTAGTGCTACCGAATTTCTCCAATCACTCTGCTTTTCTCTTGTGTGCCTATGAATTTAACCAATTTTATACCATAATTACCTATTATACTATATGTAAAAAGCATACAGCATAAATATTAGCTCTATACACCAACAGTGGTGAACACGCCAGTAATGGGATTTCAGTAGTTAAAATGTACACCTACAGTGGAATTACATCCAAGTTGACCTTTGGTGACGTCGACCTGAATGCGAACTTGTATAAATTAATCGCACGTCGGCTCGCGAAGAGTGAAATGGAAGTCGCGGTTGTTTATTACGTTTTAAAATGAGTTTACCCCATAAGACACCAACAATTAACAAACATGCCTTGTCTCATGTTAATAATGCATCCATAACTCGAAACAGTATGTTATCATGCTATTAAAACGAAAAAGGCTCCGTGTCTTTTTCCATTTCGTTTCGGCGATAAAATTGACAACAGAAGTACCGCCCACCAATGCTCGTGTAAACAAAAAAGATCGCACGTATGTATGTCTGCCAGTTCAGTAAAATCGAGAAAAAATCTGAGCGACTTTTAATAATCTGACGATCATGGTATAAATAAAATATACCCAAAGTAGCTTGGTGTACCAAATGTTCACCACTCGTGGTGAAGTGGTGTTAACCGCACGCCAAAGCCTCGCGGTTAACACCACTTCACCACTCGTGGTGAATATTTGGTTCACCAAGCTATTATGGGTATATTCTATATATATCTTGTTTGACAGATCTCAATGAGCTCAGTCAAACAAGGTATATTTGGTTAAATATCAAACAACATTGTGGGAGATATATGCTGCTGAATTATTTGCCATTTTGACAGCAGAGTGAAGGTTAAAGTGCTCTTATTTGTCAGCATTCAACGAAATGTGTTTTCTCGTCAACAATAACGTCCACAAATCACGGAAATTTTCACTTGAAACTGAAACTACATGCCTTGTTGGCATTCATCAAGTTCTTTAACCCTCTACCTAACATGAAAAACAGACGACACTTGCAAAACAAATTCTTGAATAACTATTTTTTCATTTTTTTGGTCTCACAAATATAGGTTATGAGCCCTCGTTAGAACGAGCTCGTTCCAGCGAGGGGTCATAACCTATGTTTTTGAGACAAAAATGAAAAAATAATGAAAATTAATTGGCGATTTTTAAGAATAGCGCTGTCGGTTTTGGGTAAAGGGTTAAAATGGTCGCAGGTTCCAAATCTGTCGAATCCAATTTGGTCGAAAGGAGGAGATAACTTGTATTTCTGAAGTCGTTGCTAAGGCGTGTTCTTTATCTTCCGAGATGGGTGGGCTCCATCTACCCGTTCATCTCGGTGTATCTCGCACAAATATAATGTAGGTTCGGCAAACTTCGTTGAAAAATGAATTGATGCATTTATGCAACGGACGGGATGTAAAACATCTTAGTTAACTGATGGTTTGAGGAGTTAGAGTCATTTTTTAACGCGAGATGGAAGAAGAAGGCACATTTCTCAAGGAGTTTCGTTGTCGATTTTGCAGTATCACTCTGCGTGCGTTTAACCAAAACCAGCAGCAAGCATCACACTTCATCTGGTACGACAAGAGAGATTTGACAACCGACGATTTTGTCCACTTCAATGATTGCTATATAATAAAACACTATAGAAAGTGGATTCAACCAATTTTATCCCTCAATAATTGAAAACCATGAGTGCGGTGTACCAACCACTTTTGTAATACAACCACTTTTGCAATAAAATTTATTACAAAAGTGGTTAACGCGTACCAGCCACTTTTGTAATAAAACCACTTTTGTAATAAACTAACCATTATTGTAATAAACTCATTTCGATGATAAATCACGGACGTCCATTTTATAGTCGAACATTGGGGTGGGGTGAGGGACTAGTTTACCTAAACATGTTTGTGTGTCGTTCGATGGAATAACGTGTCCATTCACCAGTTAAAACACGGTTGTGACTGAAGAAAGTACGCAACCACTTTCCCAATAAACTTTATTACAAAAGTGGTTATCGCGTACCAACCACTTTTGTAATAAAGCCACTTTTGTAATAAACTAACCATTATTGTAATAAACTCATTTCGGTGATAAATCACGGGCGTCCATTTTATAGTCGGACATTGGGGTGGGGTGAGGGACTAGTTTACCTGAACATGTTTGTGTGTCGTTCGATGGAATAACGTGTCCATTCACCAGTTAAAACATGGTTGTGACTGAAGAAAGTACGCAACCACTTTTGCAATAAACTTTATTACAAAAGTGGTTATCGCGTATCAACCACTTTTGTAATAAAACCACTTTTGTAATAAACTAACCATTATTGTAATAAACTCATTTAAATCACGGATGTCTATTTTATTGTCGGACATTGGGGTGGGGTGGGGTGGGGGACGAGTTTACATTAAACATGTTTGTGTGTCGTTCAATGGAATAACGTGTCCATTAACCTGTTGAAACTTGGAAGTGACTGAAGAAAGTAAGCAACCACTTTTACAATAAACTTTATTGTATAATAGGTTAGGTTTGTCATTCAACGTAACTGATGATGTAATAAATTTATTGCACAATAGGTTAGGTTTGTCATCCAAAGCAACCGACAATTTAATACATTTACTGCATAATAGGTTAGGTTTGTCATCCAAAGCAACCGATAATGTAATAAATTTACTGCATAATAGGTTAGGTTTGTCATCCAAAGCAACCGATAATGCAATAAACTTTATTGCATAATAGGTTAGGTTTGCCATCCAACGCAACCGATAATGTAATAAATTAATTGCATAATAAGTTAGGTTTGCCATCCAACGCAACCAATAATGCAATAAATGTACTGCATAATAGGTTGGGTTTGCCATCCAACGCAACCGATAATGTAATAAAGGTATTGCATAATAGATTAGGTTTGCCATCTTACGTAACCGATAATGTAACAAATTTATTGCATAATAGGTTAGGTTTGCCATCCAACGCAACGAATAATGTAATAAATTCATTACATAATAGGTTAGGTTTGCCATCTTACGCAGCCGATAATGTAATACATTTATTGCATTTGCAGTTAAGTTTTCCATGCTAGACAACCGCTGATGTATTAAGTTTATTGCATTATAGGTTAGGTTTGCCATCCAACGCAACCAATAATGTAATAAATTTATTGCATAATAGGTTAGGTTTGCCATCCAACGCAACCGATAATGCAATAAATTTATTGCATAATAGGTGTATTACATTACCGGTTGTAACAATGCTTATCGAGTGGATTGTGTGGGTAATTAAAAAGCGCGCAGCTCTCGATACATGGTAAAATAGACTGCTGTTTTGTTGTGTCAGATGGGGTATGTCTATCACAGCATGTCTGGCGGTGTAATTCCTATTACAAAAAAAAAAAAATAAAAAGGAAAAACAAGTTACACAAGTTATCAAAATCTGTTTAATAGGTCACTCGAAAAAGACAGGACGTTTACATCAGTTGGACAAAACTTCAGTGTACAGCTGACTGGCTTGCCCGACTAAACATTCCATGTCAGCAGGATTGGCACATAAGGAGCTTTGTGTTTCCAAATGCGGTAATGAAAGCGTAATATTAATCTAAAATGGAATAAACATCTTTTTTATATCTGGTCACGGGTTTTGATGCGCTGATCCACTTTTCATTCGGGGGTCAATATCCCATGTAAAGCAAGATATTCAATTGGCTGGTAGCACATGGAGGGATCGCATCAGATTGGCCATGAGTGGTCACTGTTACTATTCTGCATTCAGCATAGGTTATTTCTTTTCAAGAACGATGAAAGTTCAGGCACGATTATTGCTACGGATAAGTTAACCGTTGCGCAGTCCGTCCATGCGGCACAAGATCAGGGGCATGCGTAACTGGTTTCGTGTTATGTGGAAGGACTAGATCAAAGTAACTAAATTTCTTTTGACTACTATACATTTGCCAACTGTTATATTTCCAACTGAAACACTCATCCTTCCGGTATGGCAATATACCAATCCGCCCGTAGTCAATTGTTACAGTGCCAAATTAGGTTCATGAAAGTTCAGACTCAGGTGTTTGATAAGATTACATGTGCGATTGCACGTAATTTATTACTCCGCTTCAGAGCGAGCAATCGGGCCAGTGGTGAATCCTTTTCATGGATGCAAAGGGATCAAAGTTGAATCCAGTTTATCACCAGCGTCCAAGTTGCGCCATTCTTCCGTGTACCAAAAAGCAAAGGGGCATGTTTTACTTGTCTTGTGGCACGCGGAGAGACAAGACCAGAGGGATAACGTGCAGTTGAGTTCAATCTGTGTGAGGACAACACGATGGATGTTAGGTTAGTACAGACGTGGAGTGAGCACGCAAATATTAACTGTCTCAACAATGTTCTGTGAACGTTCCTTAGCAGCATTAAACTAAATTTAGAATTGAATAAATTGTGGGTGTGTGTGTGTGGGGGGGGGGGGGGGGGTTCATCATCACTGGAATTTCTGTTGTATACTGTTCTTTTGTTCTTTTTTTTTTTTTTTTTTTTTTTTTTTTTGTCTTCTTTGATTTCAATCTGCTTTTACCTGTCTCTCTCTCTCTCTCTCTCTCTCTCTCTATTCTCTCTTTCTTTATATCTCTCTCTCTTTTGAGTTAACTTCTTTTGTGTATAATGTTTACATATTGTTATATTTTGTTCTGCCTTTTGTAATCTATTGGTCTTTGTACAGGAGCGGAGGGTTTTCTAAGTGGTCAGCACTTGTCCTCCAATCCTGATTTGCATTGTTGAATGGCAAATAAAAATATGTTTAATCCAGTTGAGTTTACTACTGAATACTCAATATTCGTTACATTTGTTATGTTCATTCAAAAAAAAAACAAAAAAAAAACAAAACGACGAAAGTTTAGATTCATGTGTCAGAAGTGATATGATGTGAGCCCCTTTTCACGTTTGCAGAGTCAGACCTGCTATCACATCCCTTAGAGCAGCCGTTTAGTACAGCAGTAGGGTAGCCAAGGGCGCCCTCTTGTAATTCAGATGGATCTTGGAAGTCACGTCATGTCACGTGACTGCGGGCGCTCATGTTGTGTTGACATGTAACCAATGTACGTGGTTATGTTGTGACGTCATTGCCAGAGCGATACGAGGTTCGAATGTGCGTGCGCAGCTTGGGTGTATATGGGGACACGTGTCTTGGTCGTCCATTTTGTGTATAGGCGCGCCATCTTGATTTCTCAAGTGTCACGTGGTTGCCTGGTGACGAAACCTCACCTCTTGGTATAAGATCGGGGGTATGTTTTGAGGGTATGTTTGATTCCAGGGAAGTATGTTCCGGTAGTATAGAATTACACAAATGAACCCGACTTTCGTGTATTTTAGTGGATTTTACTCTGGTAACCATGTTAATGTTGTAGCTGGGACATGGAAATGTTCCGGATCCAATGTTTATACGGAGTGTGTTTTGGGAAAACATGGAATTACCCCAAACAACCGATATTAAATATAGAATTACCCAAACAGTTTGACAATGTCTAAAAAACTATCCATGGATGGATTTTTTTCTGAAAATATCGCGTCTTCCAGACACGATGGACTGCAGCAGCAGGGGCAAAGGGGACCAGGGGCTCTAGGGATGAGGCGCCAGAGGCGGCAGGGAACCAGAAGCTCTTGGGGTATGGGTGGCAGGGGGCAGGGGGGGGGGTGGTCAGGTAGCAGAAACCGGGGGGCTAGGGGCACTAGAAGCGGCGGAGGCTCCTCTTCTTCCATTTTCCCTCTCTGTTTATTGTTTAAAAAAATAACAAGAGTTATCTCCATTGAAAGCAGAAAGTGCCTGTATGTAAAATGATTTTCCCTTAGAATCCATTTAATGAATCCTAGTTAGTGATTCGGTGGATTCCAAAATATCGAAATGAGGCTATGATACGTATGATTTTGCACGCATTGAACTCATTTTCATAATCTCCATTTTGAGACTTATGATTTTGCGCGCAATGTGTTCATTTTCACAGCATTCATTGTTCCATTCAACGAAAAACGGTATTCAGTGGGTCTATTTATTTATTTATTTATTTATTTATTTATTTATTTATTTATTTTATTTATTTATAATTTTTTAATTAATGTATTTATTTATTTATTCGTTGGTGTTTTACGACACTTATATTGTCTGAGTCATTTTGTGTCGGTTACAGTTTTTTAAGTGGAGGAAGCCGATGTACCAGAAGAGAACCACCAAGCAGCGACGAGACCCTATAACCTCTTCAACGTCACATAAGACAAGACTGCACTACGCACTATACATCAGTACTACGCACTGCACAACACAGTCAGGATAATTAAGGTTAAGACGCGTGTACACCAATCCATCTCGGAACACCGTCAGCTTCCCCACCCGCTCCACATGCGAGCAGTCGAGGTAAAGTACCTTGCCCAAGGGCACGTAGTGTTAAACCAAATCAATCACTGAATGGTCACCCCATCAATAGACTAACCGGGTTCAACGGAGCTTAACTTCAGCGATGTTGGTGGCTGATGCACGTCCACCTGTACTGTGATAATTTACTAACACCAGTCAATAGTGTGTAATAAAATTTCTAATTTTCTCGCCTCATTTGGGGTTAACAGTGTGCGGAAGAATTCAACCCGACTTCCAAAAAGGGACAAGATCGATAGGAACTACGGGGTTTAAGACAAACTGTGCCCGTAGGAGGAATGCGGGCAGACATATCAAAAGCGATAGACGTCAAACCCAGCTTTCCCCATCCATCCGTGTGCAGTAAGATTTTAGCGCCCACCAAATTTGGGAATAGATTTGACGCTACTTTGTGCTACCCCCTCTCCAAACAAACACACCGTCCGGCCATAAAATGGACGTCCATGATTCATCACAAAATAAGTGTATTACAATAATGGTTAGTTTATTACAAAAGTGGTTTTATTACAAAAGTGGCTGGTACGCGATAACCACTTTTGTAATAAAGTTTATTGCAAAAGTGGTTGCGTACTTTCTCCAGACACTTCCACGTTTCAACTGGTGAATGAACACTTTATTCCATTGAATGACACACAAACATGTTTAAGAATACTAGCTCTCAACCCACCCCAATGTCCAACTATAAAATGAACGTTCGTGATTCATCACAAAAATAGGTGTGTTACAATAATGGTTAGTTTAGTACAAAAGTGGTTGGTACGCGATAACCACTTTTGTAATAAAGTTTATTGCAAAACTGGTTACTTCAGTTACTTCCAAGTTTCAACAGGTGAATGGAATGGACACGTTATTCTATTGAACGACATACAAACATGTTTAGGTAAACTGCCCCTAACCCCACCCCAATGTCCAACTATAAAATGGACGTCCGTGTTTTATCACCAAAATGAGTTTATTACAATAATGGTTAGATTATTACAAAAGTGGTTTTATTACAAAAGTGGTTGGTACGCGATAACCTAATAAAGTTTATTGTAAAAGTGCTTTCGTTCTTTCTTCAGTCACTACCAAGTTTCAATAGGTGAATGGACACGTTAGTCCATTGAACGACACACAAACATGTTTAGGTAAACTAGTCCATCACCCCACCCCAAAGTCAGACTATAAAATGGACGTCCGTGATTTATCACCGAAGTGAGTTTATTACAATAATGGTTAGTTTATTACAAAAGTGGTTTTATTACAAAAGTGGTTGAAACACGATAACCACTTTTGTAATAAAGTTTATTGTAAAAGTGCTTTCGTACTTTCTTCAGTCACTACCAAGTTTCAATAGGTGAATGGACACGTTATTCCATCGAACGACACACAAACATGTTTAGGTAAAGTAGTCCCTCACCCCACCCCAATGTCCGACTATAAAATGGACGTCCGTGATTTATCACCGAAATGAGTTTATTACAATAATGGTTAGTTTATTACAAAAGTGGTTTTATTGCAAAAGTGGTTGGTACGCGTTAACCACAATTTTTAATAAATTGTATTGCAAAAGTGGTTGTATTACAAAAGTGGTTGGTACAGTGCGGCCATATGGAACAAACTAATTAAAAATGAAAATAGCATTCCACACCTATTCGACGGTCCGCTTTATTAGTTATCTTAATTTCGTCAACAGTGTGTGCATTTGAATAACTAAAAAAATCACTTTAGCCTCAAACTTATAGCTTCCGCCCCCCTCGTTTGAACGACCGCGATGGCCTCGTTCCATTGGGGGATCACAAGCTGCAGTTAAAACTAGAAGTCCTGTCATGAAATGCGCACAAATAGCACGTCGATCTTCGCGTTAATCTACGCGTTATGACCATAGTAAGGCTATCAAATTATGTGCATATGGCCTGTGCACAAGCAATGTTTCAGCCAATGGACCTCCGGGTAACCCGGAGGTCCATTGGCAGAACATTGCCTGTGTTTGTTTTGAGTAACCAGAAGAACCTGCCGTGCTTTGGATGTCATTCGATATGGCAATTATGCGCAATTTCTACGCGCAATTAAGCCTAGATAAGCGCACAGTGTGTGACAGGACTTCTTGTTTTAACTGTTTGTTTTGGAAGTAAATAATGAAAAATAATACTAAATGAATGTTATTTCTATGAATAACACTGGATGGAGTTGGCCGTTATATCTTGTAATGTTTTAATCCCACAACCCAATAACCATTCGCACACTGATATGGAAAAATTAAAATTTCAGCCTGCATTTTGCCCATAATGTAACTAGGAATTTACCATATTCAGTCTCTTGTTTGACAGGATCATAGATCTCTGTCAAACAAGACTGAATTGGTTAAATTACTACTTGTATTGCAGGAACAACTTGATGCTTGAAATGATGTCATTTGACATCAGTGTGCAGAGCGTTACAGGGGTAGCGACAGGGGTGTTTGTGGTGTGGGTGATGTAATCCCCGACAGGGGAGCCCCCGGACCGACCATGGTTCGGCCCGGTGTGAGACATTCTTGTTTTAATGGAGAGAAAGAGGCTTTGAGAGCGTCAAAACTAAACGCAAACTATCGAGATATAATGAAAAGTTATGTCAAGAAAGCGATGATTATATATATTTCCAGATATTATATGTCTATCGGGTTATTCCTATTGTGCACATGTTTCGGGTCTTCGATAGTTTTATCACTAACTTTATGGTGTTTGCATATTTTTATCTCTCCGACGAATTTGATCGCTTTCCCCGGGGGTCAACACTACCCGACGGGGATGGGGCTATAGCCGACTTCCCCTCAGCCCCCCCCCCCCCACCTCCATCCCACTTGGCGCCACCCTTGTTGCATTACAGTTGTAGGATACCCTTACTGATGATCGCCCTGAATTGTTCTTGTATAGTTTTGAATTATTTCGTCTGTCAGTATACCGCTCATTGTTGGCCTATCCGCCCATAAACCAGCCAATCCTTCTGGAACCCTAAACGCTCAGAAGTCCGCTCGTTCCTGTTTAACTGTGATATGTACTTGTAACTGGAAACGTATTCAGGTAAGCGGAAAAGAGTGGGGATGATTGTACATCTTCACAGGCTAACAGAAAGTTGTTATTATTTATATACCATTCCAACCTACGCCTACGTTGTTGAGATTTAAATGCTCACAAATTCGTAAGATTTATATCTGAAGACCCGAGATGTTCGTGTGGGCATTTTGAAGAAACCGAGCAACACTTTGTGTTTGAGTGTCCTCTGTGGTCACTACAGAGGCAGGAATTGCAGAATAAAATAAGCAGGTTTAACATCACTTTAGATAGTATTATTTTTGGTGATTTATCTTTGTCTAATTCGGATAATCTTCAGATTTTTCAAGCCTTCCAAGACTATATATTAGATACGGGACGTTTTCAACGGAATGGGTAAACTATGATAAATCCCAAACTCTCTCTCTCTCTCTCTCTCTCTCTCTCTCTCTCTCTCTCGAGAGAGAGAGAGAGAGAGAGAGAGAGAGAGAGAGAGAGAGGAGGGGAGGTAGAGGGACAGAGAGAGAAGGGAGGGAACTGGGGAGAGGGAGTATTAGCCTATTTCAGTGGCCGCAACTGTACTGTAGCTGTCATAAATCTAATAGACCAGTACGTATTTCAATGTTCGAAAATGTCTGTTTGTCATGAGAAAAATCACCCAAGATTTGCTGAAGAATGGATTTCCCTTTTTTGGAGTCAGCACGCATAGAACGCCATTAAGGGCTTCGTAAAATTTGATTAATGAAATCAGAATTATGTGTTGCCCTCCATTGCACACGCACTTGCACCCATTTATTATTTTTTTGTAATTTGTTAAATGTATTGGGAGAGACGTTGATATAGGCTATGCCTCTTCGTCAAACCCTATTTCTATTTTGAGAAATAAAATTATGTTTAAAAAAAAATGTTTTTGCAAGAAGAATTGACTTGGTTGTAACCCAGCCCTCATGTTGATGAACAGTTTGCGCGACAGAAGAAAACAATCAGGACTGCGACATGGAGGAAAATGCTACTTTAATTTCTGTTTTCTGTTTCCAGCAACCACGATGTTACGTTCGGTAACATTATTGCGTTGGAACGATGAAGAAATAATGCAATGGGTTTCCAAACGTAGTAAAATTTGCACACCATATGTAAGATAATTTGCACACCATATGTAAGGTCACTGCATTTCCGCGCTCAAAAATGTCCATATGTGTTCCCGCGTCTTCGAATAAGTTACAAATCCTACGTTCTTGATATATGGGTCACGATGTCTGCTTTTATGCATAACTATTTCTAGCTATAGGTTCAACACAAACGAAATAATTCCTTGTTGGTGCCGACAAGTACTTTGACATTTGCATGAGTTGGTTGAACCGTGTTACAAGTTTTACCAACATTCAGAGATCGCTCGTTTCTGTATTTTATTATGTGAAAAGAGAAACGTTGTGAATCACACATCAGTCTTGAATAAACTTCCTTTTCTAAGAATAAGACAATACATTAGTGCAGATGTTAACAATTGTTGATTCAACGAACTGGACCAAAGTTGACACGTGCTATGAATTTAAAATCGAGTCAGAAGCACGAGCCAGTTCGCGAACGGGACGAGATGATCTTACTAACAGTTGCTGAGTCAACGAAAGGCAAACACTTTGCCAGAATATTATTTATTACGTCACTTCATGATCACGAGATAATTCTTATCACATGACCTTCATCGATGATCTCACTATCATGAACTAATAACGTGCTAAATCATTTTTTTCCATTTTCTGACTCAAACTCAGTGTTTTTCCATGGGTGTTTTTGTTGTACGCCCTCCCCTACAGTTCTGTGATCACGCAAATGGGATGTTTCTGGACCAGACACCATGGTTCGAGATTTCATGAATAAAATATTGCGAAATCAAGACCAGATCATGAAAAACAAACGAAAACAGCATTTCGGAATCAAAGTTCACGCAATTATGACCGGAGGGCCTGGTCGCGAAAATATTTCGTACCGGGGATCTCACTTCACAAAGTACTGAGACTAAAAGTCTTTACACTATGTAACAAATTTAGTAACTGGACTGCAGCGTACATGTAATACAAAATGTTGATGGGAGCGGTTACCAACCTCTCCGCCCAACGTTCTTGCAATCGGTTTTCAGAATACCTAATTTACTGAGTTACAGTACATGGAGAGTGTATTATCACCAAATCACCCGCAGAGTGGAGATTCCACCCAAGCAATAATTGCAAATTTGTTGCAAAGCATAACCAGCACAAGCAAAGTTTCTGCCAATGGACCTCCGGGTTAAACCCGGAGGTCCATTGGTTGAAACATTGCTTGTGTTTTTTGTCGATATGTACACAATTTGAAAGTTATAGCTTGGGTGATACTCCACCTCGCGGTGATTTAGTTACAATCCACTCTCCACGTACTGTAATATTTATTCTCAAAGTATCTGAATTAAGTCATTGTTTCTGGACTCCACATTTTAGCCTGGCGATACATTTCTCTTCCGACGGGTGTAATTCTATAGTGCTGTACAGCACAGCTGCCGTGGAATAGTCGTAATCCCCGTATGGACAGTGATGTCCACGCATGCGTTTACCAGGTAATAAAAATCAATACCAGCAAAATTTTAATTAATGAAGCACCGGGTTGTACCCGGTGCTTCATTAATTAACATGTTGATGATTATTCCTCTAATTAGTGTTTGGAATCTAATATTATTGCGTGCGTGGAAATATTGCCCACTCGGGGAAAGTGACCAGTCCACGCCGGCAGTACCGTTGGGAGAAAAGTGGAAAGATATTTTCGAGCAGATCGCGACACAATAGCGATTCGGTCGAAATTATCTGTCGCTTTTGTGATTACAGCTGTATAATACACTTTTATTTACTTCTTACCTAACGTAACAATCCATAACCAGCGCTATTCACAAAATTTGCCATTTAAATTGTATTATGTTTTTCAATATTTGCCTCAGTATCAAAGGTTTTAAACTCTCCAAAGTAAAGAATTAAAGTTATAACATCCAGGCTCCAGTACAGGTCGATTTCGAGCTCTTTAGAACGTCTCTTAGAGTCGCAACTTCGGGCCCCTGAATTAACAGTCATAAGCTATGTTTTGTAAGCAAAATGAACATGTTTTAATATTTATGAAAACAAAAAGAAAATTTCGTCTCTCCACTCATATTGGGTATAGAGTTAACACGACACATAAAGTTTTTGATTACAAAAGCCACTTTTTATCGATCAAATCGTGATCCGATGGAGAACACCAGTGGACCGAGATTTCATAAATAAAATATTGTAAATTAAAACCTAAATCAAGAAAAAAGAACTTAAGAAACACCTGAGATGTGAATGTTGTGTTTTTTTATTATTTCGTTTTTGCTATGAGAGAGATTTTACAGTGTCGCGGAGAACGAAAAGAAGGGAGTATTGCGAGTGGCATTTCTCGGTCTTTTTTGTGATCAAAGTGCAATAGAGTGAAAATTATAACTAATTCACTGTCAAACAATTCTGCAATGGACTCTTACAAACACACTTCGTCCCCTGAGTCCCTATGTGTTCTATGTGTCAGTAGGCACATAGAACACATGGGGACTCAGAGGACGACTTGCTTACAAAGTTTCCATTACAGTCACCACCTGAGAAGCGCGGTGGCTCATTGGTTAGAGAATTGGACTTCAGATCAAAAGCTCGTATATTCGATCCCATATCGCGATACCTGCTTTGTGTATTTGGGCAAGACACTTAATCCCAACTGCCCAAGTGGGAACTTGGTGGTATAGAGTGCTGCTAAGGCGTACGGAACGTACATGTTGGCTTCTATTAGGTGCTGTAGTCTTTTTGAGCTGTTAACCACGTAGGATGAGTATTATGACCCGTTTGTGTGGACAGACGTATGCGCCGGGAAGAGCCAAAACTGCCTACACTTAGGGCTGAATCGTTGTTGTTGTTTGTTCGGGTCTTGTTGTGTTCATTGTCGAGGCGTTTCCGGTAAATAACCATACTCCTATCGAATAGAAAGTACCCTTCATGCACTGCCCTTACTACCTAGTCCCTTTAGTTCCATATTAACCACGTGCCACAATAAAAACCAAGATTGAGACCTCCATTATAAAATGGACTGCGGAAACATGTGCCACCTAAGTACGTTTCACAATGTTAATGACTTCCCAACATAGCCGCGAACGTGGGCTACCACGATTAAGAATGTGACACCCACAATGCATCGAGTCATGGCATCGCTTCCGCAGTTCTTGAAGAGTGTCTGTTGGTGAAGGTCGATCCACCTCGGGCACACTATTCCTGTTTACAGCACAAATTCTCTGCTATCGAGACTGCCCAGTGTAATCATTTCAAAACGTTCAACTCACACGATAGTCGCTTTGTATCAGGTGCACATGTTCATATTTACAAATCGCCCAAATCGTCTTGAGCTGTCACATCGCTTACAGTTAGACATGACAGACGCAAGAGAATCCGTAGGGGTCTGCAACTGAACCTATAAACCCACTATTTTTGTCACATTTTATACCAAAGAAGCATCGACAAATGAACGTCGCTGGGGTGGAGGATCAGTAATAAATTGTTTTGGTACGATGTGATTTCTAGTGGTTATGTGAAACAATGTTCTTTCCAGAATAAATCATTTTACATTCTGAGAAATATCCTGTTCCAAACTTCTGAAGTATATTTTCAACAAACTAGTAAACAATAGTAGAATTTGAAAACTCGAACATGCTATTTCTATCCGTGTTTATTTTGAGTCAAATCATCACTAACCATTTTTGTAAGTGTCTATACTTGTGTCTCAACCCTGAATTCGTTAAAAAAAATAAATGTCAGCATACTGCAATTGACGATGAGAAAACGTATTTGCTGAGCGTCCATGCTTGCAATCACTTCCGCGTGCAAATGAATTTCCAAGGCAGGATAAATCCACGAAATATAGACGAACGTCAAACACAAATTGGAAACAGTTGTTCGTCTCAATCGTATTGAATTAAAAACAAAAGATTAGCTCGCATTTGTTCTATTTTTTACCACTTGTTACAACCAACCGATGGTTAATTGCTCTTGTATGCAAGCTGGTCTATAATTATGTGTACATGTTCTTTGAAGAACGAGACGCCACCAGCCGTTCTTCGTGTTGCAGTTCCTGAACACCCACCACAGGATCTTGTTTAACTTAACCACTCATTTTCCTGTTTTCAGTGTAGTACCTCCGCGAAACTCAAATGTCGGTTCGGATTGGTCTTGAATCGAATCAGGTCGAAGATTTCGAATCGACTCGATCTGGGAACGAATTTTACGTCTCTTCAAGGTGTAAATATTGCAACATCTTACAGTCATAAACATTTTCAATATCCATTCAAACATCGTATTTAACGGCACATTATATATTTGGGTATATCAATACAAAACGTGAAATTTTCCAGGACAGAATGAATGTAATTTCGGAATCGGAACCTCCTTAGCCTCTTCTTCTGTCATCAGGTCTCCTGTAGAGGAGACCTGATGACAGAAGAAGAGTTCAAGAGAAAACGCTTGGTAGGATTTTTTGAACATCTGAGCAATCCGAAAATTTACGAATAAGCACGACCCGGCTCAAATCGATCGAATAATCGAAACGATTTCGCCCCAAATCGAATTTCGAAGATTCGTAGGGCCCCTCTTTCGGAAACTGTGTGTAGTAGTCACTTAATCATACCACACATCAGGTGTTATGTGAAATATTTTTGATAGGTGCGAACATTCAGTGATAGTTTCTGACGGTTTATTCTCACTCAGCCAACCTTTTTTGGTTTCTTAGTAAAAAAGGTTGGCTAGGTGGGAGAATTGGGAGGTTGGCTGAGTGCTATTAGGTGTGAAGGAGAACAAAATAGGATTTAATGCAGATTAATGTATAGTCTGTTTCACATATTGTGACTCGGGACTCAGACAAAACTACAACGCAGGTTGAAACTGAAAATTTTTTTGATGTTTAAACATGATATATATACGGAACATAACACATGAAACACAGCATATACCAATAACATTAAATTTTATGAATTACTCCCTGTGTAACAATTCTGATGCCCTATCGGCGAATTCGATGACATTCATCTGTTCGTCCTCTAGTCGGGCTTTCAAGATGTTAAGTCGGTTGTCTGTATTCCTGTATTTTCTCTTTTTATCGCCCTGCGTTTTCCACCAGCTTCGAGTTGGATGATTTGGGCTTCGTTTGTCGATTGAATTTTCTTCAATAGTTTCTCGAATGAATATATATTTGGGTGTAGAGCGTTGCATAGTTTATTTATTTTACTGTTCCATCATTCGGCATTGTTTGTAGTGCGGGACCGGTCGTTGTCGAAGTGATTCCAGTGGTCTAGAAGTGTTCCTTCAACCCACTGCTCAGTCAAATAGTCAGTCAGGCGAGACACGTCGACGGTGATGACTTCGGCATACTCAAGGGCGTTGAACCAAACGTTTTCAACTTGGTCAGTTGGCACCAACGTAAACACGGCTGCCCAGCGGACAAGTAGTTTCACATCATCGTTGTCGCTGTTGTCTTCAGCCAATCCAACAGCTTGAGTCTTATTCAAAATGCACTGAGTGTAATGAAAGAAACACGATTTGACTGACAATGAAGGGAACACATTTCTCATCGCATTGTTGGCCGCCAATTCAAAGTCCATAATTATTTCAGTTGGCGTAAAAGTAAAAATCTCTTCGTTCGAATTCTTGTTTGGGCGTGGAGAAGAATTTGTTGTATGTTAGCTGCGTCTTGCTGGGTTATAGCGCATACACTAGGAGAAAAACTTGACCATCAACTCTGCCATGGAGAGAATACAGTTGATAGAATAGCCCAGGGCGTGAATAGAATGTGCCATCTACAACAATAACCGACGATTCACATAATCTTCTCAGGTTTGTGTCCATGACGAAATTCAAAATCCGCCGGCTTTGCTCTTAGGTTTGGTCGCTCAGGAGGAGTCGTTCACCAGCACATGTCTCTTCCCAGCATTCGCTCAACTCAATTTGATTCTGTGTTTGTGAAAGCACGATTTCTGTATAAAGACGATTTACAACTGTTTAGTACTTTCCAAAGTGTGCTTTACTGGGATTTCCGGGTTTGATTATAAACGATAACTTAACAAGTGAATTATGCAATCAACAATTGGGTTATGTATCCGGGCGCGCAAACGAAGACGTTTGCCGTGGGTGTAATGGGGACTTCATTGTTTTTTTAACCCATTTATCTAACATGATAAGCAGACGACACAGGGAAAAAAATTCTTGAAAAACTATTATTTTCATTTTTTGTCTCAGAAACATAGGTTATGACCCCTCATTGGAACGAGCTCGTTCCAATGAGAAGTCATAACCTATGTTTTAGAGACCGAAAATGAATAAAATAATGAAAAACTAATTGGCGATTTTTGAGAATAGCGCTGGCCGGTGTTTGCCGTTACGTTAGGTAAAGGGTTAAATAATATAATTAGCGTTAATAATGAAAAGTAATAACAGATTAATCGCTTGACTGGACTGGTTACGCGAAATAATTTATTCGAGGCGAGGGACTATATTGTAAAACACTCGTGCGCATTCGCGCACTCGTGTTTGTACAACGTCCCTCACCCCTCTTGAATTATTTCACGTAACCAGTCCAGTCAAGCGATCACTCTCTATCAAATGTCGGAATATTTTTAATTACATCTTCAATCTCTTCTTCGCATTCAATACTTCTCACGCTACCGAGTTCATCGTCGTAAACACTTGGATTCGGTTCGAGGGCAACACTCTTACTATCCTGATTGTGATTCTGTCCAACTTTCACTTGAATATTGTCTTTAGTAACTAATGTTGAGGAACAATTTCGACTGACACACCTCCAATAGACACGTCCGTTTTTTTGTTCTAATCGAAAGCTTGAAACTTGCGTTAATCAAATGATAACCACCTCTGCCGTTGTCGATAAAATCAATATCGATCTGTGCCGTAGCCATGATTACTGAATAATTGTGCTAGGTATGTTTCTCTATATAAAGATCAAAATTGTGAGCATCTAATAAACTACCAAAATTAACAAATGAGGTTCTTAGTTTCCATTCAGCAACTGAATACATATCAGCCGTTAAAACAACCTTCATATAAACATATTGCACGCACTGGCTTAACCATGAAATACACTCAACCTGTGAGTATCATCTGAGTTTCCGCTCACTATCGAAACTAATAAATAATTTGGTATAGACCATAACATCAATCAGCAAGATGTGAAACAAAAAAAGATTGGCTAGAAGCAACTCTGCAAACTTGATAAAGTTGGCTGAACGCTACTCCTGCAATTAAAAAAGTTGGCTGAACGAGTAATAATAATAACACTTTGGCCGGCCGCTGATTTGTCGCGGTTCTCGGATGAGAAGGCCTTGGTTACCCCTGTAATCCCAACTGCCTCTCTATTCCCACGCATCGTCTCTCCTCCCAACACTGGGAGACGAACTGCTTGATGACATCCCTTGCCCTATTCTTCCCAATCTCTTCGATTAACATATTAACCCTGTCCTTTGAGTCTGCCACTAACTACATGTCCTTCATTCTTCCATCCCACTTCCCCATTATACTCCCAGTGAATCTTACTCTTTTAGACTGGTATTTGGGGCATTCTAGACGAAAGTGTTCCAGGGTCTCCACCACGCCCAAATTACACATCTGGCACTTCTTTTCACTGTTTTCCCCAATTTTCCCCTCATCTCCAGGGACCGCAACCTCAACTTGAACATCAGTGACCCCCCCAAAGGTGCCAACAAGGTACTCTTCAACACCAGGCTTCTCTTTATCACGCAGGCACCCAAAGACCTCTTTGATTTGACCCCCTCTCGCCAATTACGGTTACCATCCTCCATCACCCTTTCTCTGACGATTGTTTTACCCTGGTTTGCCCCAACGTCTAGGTCCGAGATCTCAAATGAGTAGTTCTCTCACTTGGACCATCCGCCCTGTTTTGATATTTGAGTTAAAAATTCTCAGGAACATTACTTTACACCATCGGCTGTCGGGGAGATTTACCAAATAATTAAGATAACCGAGTTTCAATAAGTCTATCCTGTCCTTGATCCTCATCCACCCAAGCGCACTCCCGATTGCTTCTAGTGCTGCGGCATTATCGACCCCGTTATTCAACGGCTGCATGATTTCAAAGCTCTTTACAGCCGTCTGGTTTAGGGGTACCACTTCCGTACCGTATGCTATACTTGGCAGACCCACCATTTCCCAAATGGTTTTCCCCACGAAAACTTTATTGAAACTGTTTCTCCCTATGAGTTCCATTTGGTTAAGGATTCGCTTCCCTTCAGAATCAGTTTATTTGTGTGATTTCGGTAGATACCTCTTCCTGTGATGTTTATATTTACCCCAGATACTCGTAGTCACTTGTCTCTCCTACATTAAGAAGTTTGCTGCTACCTTCCGGAATACAGAACTTCCCCACTCTCCACCTTCGAGTGGGGTCCACTTTGCGGCCCACAGGTATAAGTTTGCTCTTGCTTTCATTAAGTCCGAGTCTCCATTTGCTCCCTATTCGCTTTCTGACACTAGCACCATATCGTTTGCAAATAATAGCCCTGGGATCTTCAATTCCACAACTGCTACCCACTCGTCGCCATGCAGGAGTTCATCTCCTAAACCTTTGATGTACAATGCAAGAAGAATTGGCGAAAGGATACACCCCTGTTTTAGGCCTATCTCCATAGGCACACGGTTTGTTGTTCACTCTGTACATCTTTATATAATGCTTTCATAATTCCAACAAACCCGCCTCCCAAGCCCAGAGCCTCAAGCTTGCGCCACATACCCTCCCTCCATACTCTATCGTATGCCTTTTAACATCCAAAAAGGCCATAAACATCTTTTTCTTTTTTTTGCTTTCGCGGATTCTGTGATTTGGGATAGCGTGAAAATATGGTCAGTGACTCTCCTTCCCTTCCTGAAGCCATTCTGGATCTCTCCCCCCAAAACCCTTCTCCTCAATCACGTCCTCTAATCTCCCATACAGGACTTTACAGACAACTTTTCCAATGTTGCTACTGACAGAGATCCCTCGATAATTATCCAAAACGTCTTTTTCCCCATTTTTGTGAATAAATGTCACTTTGCATTCTCTCCACTCATTTGGGACCTCTTGTTTTTCTATGGCTAAATTGATAATAATAACACTTTGGCCGGCCGCTGATTTGTCGCGGTTCTCGTATGAGAAGGCCTTGGTTACCCCTGTTCTACCAACTGCCTCCCTATTCCCACGCTTCTTCTCTCCTCCCAACACTCGGAGACGAACTGCTTGATGACACCCCTTGCCCCTCTCTTCCCAATCTCTCCGATTAGCATATTAACCCTCTCCTTTGAGTCGCCCCCTAACCACATGTCCTTCATTCTCCCATCCCACTTTCCTGTTATACTCCCCGTGAATCTTGTTCTTTTAGACTGGTATTTTGGGCATTCTAGACTCCAGTGTCCCAGGGTCTCCACCACGTCCAAATTACACATCTGGCACTCCTTTTCACTGTTTTTCCCAATTTGTCCCCTCAGCTTCAGGGACTGCGACCTCAGCTTGAACAACAGTGACTCCCAAAGGTGCCATCACGGTACTCTTCAAAACCAGGCTTCTCTTTATCACGCAGGCCACCTAGAGATCTCTTTGATTTTACCCCCTCTCGCCAATTACGATTACAATTGAATAGGACAGTTAGGCTTTCCAAGAGTTCCTCTCCCCCTTTTTTGATAAACTCGTTAGGAATTTAGTCCATCCTTCCCGCTTTCCCATTCCTTAATTTTGAGATCACCTTTCGCACATCCTCCATTTTAATTTCGCTGCACATGAAATTCGATAGAGTCTCCTCGACCTGGTTCGGACTCTCCGGTGGGTTCCCCATGCCTCATCGCTTATCGTTTACCTTTTCCCATTGCTTGACTAGTTCTAATGCGAATTGATCTTGATCGTCTGTAACTCTGCCATCTAGTTTAATACTATGTGGGTTACTTCCTTTGTTACGTTTATTCACCCATTTCCAAAATACCTTCGAACTCGACCCCCCTGTCATTCTTAGCGTCCTAATAAGACTGCTATTTCGCACTCTCCGATTATCGTCTTTAATCTTATTTACTTAATTTCGTGTTTGTTGGTATTCTTCTTTTGCTAATGTGGCCTCGTTGCTTTCTGCCCCTTAAGTTTTCTACTTCTCCTGTATGCAGCACATTTAGCTTTTCTACCCTTTTATCGCCCTTTTCAGTTCTTCGTTCACTCTGTATTCAAGTTCCCGTGTTGGCACCCTAATCTTTCCTACACTTTTCTTCCCTGCCGCCACTAGGCTCGCAACTATGGCGTCGGCCATCTTCTGGACACTGCCCCCCCCCCCCCCCCCCCTTGTATACGGTTGCAAGCTTTGGTTTCAATTTTTCTTCGAACTTCGCCCAGCCAACATCCTTTTTGAGTTCCCAAATTTTCTTGAAGCTTCTTACTAGGTGATTGGCCCTCCTGATCGTCACTGTAATCAAGTTGTGGTCACTATCCACTTCCATTTTACCCCCACTTCTGCCCCTATCACCTCCCTCCATAAATTAATATCTGTAAGAATATAGTCGATTATTGATTTTCTGTCGTTCCTCTCCCAGATCTATTTCCCCTATTTCCCCTTACACCTCGCGTTCCTGTTCAGAATTTTCAGACTGAGCTCATTTGTGAAGTTCAACAGCTTCCTTCCATTCCTGTTGTCCCCGCCCTCTATGTCTTCTTTCTTATCACCTATGTGTCCATTAAAGTCACCCATCAGAATTATACCGAGCCCCCCTGTTTCTAGTTCTGTGATATTGGACCTTGGTGTTGAGTATATTGAGTCATTCCACTCGGGTTTGCTTCCCTCCACCGCACAGTACACAATCCCAAGGGCAATACTTGTGTTTCTTAGATTGACCTTTACCCACCCAATTTCTTTCGATACTTCAGTCGAGGTGCTGACATCTTCCAGATCTGTGATCAGCGACGATTTTAAATCCTCTTTAATGTGCATGCCTACCCCTCGCCTCCGTTTTCTGTTCTTCCGTTCGCCCTACACCTATCCACCCTCACCCCCTTACTTGATCTACCCGTTCCTCGTGTCTTACCCACGTTTCGCTTAAGCCCATGACATCAAAGTTCTCTGCCTCGATCAATGTAGCAATTTCAGTTACTTTCAGCCCGCCACGCCCGTACATGCCTGCATTGCCCCAAAACGTGTCCCAATGATCGATAAAGGGTATTCCCGGGTCAACACAGTAGTTCTCCAACTCCTCATTCAGCGCCAAAATCCTTGGGTTCCGTTCGTCCCCACTTCCAAGGACAGGAAGGACGCTGGATACAACTACTCTTGCATTCCTACTTAGCAGTTTGCTGACTAAACCTCTATACGACTCCATCAAACTTACTGGCCTTCTGTCCCTGATATTGTTGGTCCCCACATGGACCACCACTACCGGTTCCGATCCTGACCCTGCCACAATACCATCTACCCAGCCCATCAGATCCTCCGCGTTCGCCCCCGGAAAGCACAAGACTGTTCGATTCCAACTATCAGGACCACAAACCACATTGTCAATCCCACGTACAATGCAACTCCCCGCTACAACTAGTTTTCTTCTTCTTCCCCCAGTTTCTATATCATCTGCAACTCGCCTCGTTTTGCATTTCTCTGGCCCCCTCTGTCACTTCACAACCCTCCTTACCCCATCTGACCCACTAGCATAAGCAGCCACCCCCCCCCTTCAATGACCCACTCATTCTCACCCCCAGGGGTATCGGAATCTAAAACACTGAACCTGTTCCCTAAACACTGCCTAGCAACCTTGGCAGCCTGACGCCGACTCTGGCCTGACTCTACGCAGTCCTGTCCTGACGCCACCTTTCGAATTTTCCTCCTCTGTTACACCCCCACTGTCTGTATGCCTGTGCATCCTCAAACTCCCCACCTGCACCCCTCGACTCCCCCCCCCTCCCCCGATCCCCTTTAATAACCATACTTACCTCCGTCTGGACACCCGTCGAGCACTTACCATTCATGTTTACAAATATAATATATGTGGGGCCTAATGTACGAAATCGGCAAAACACAAAACACGCGAAAAAAGGCAACTAACGTAAACAAATTCAAACTCGGGAAAACCTATTACCTAGACTTCCTTATTTCACCCTATAATCATCCCCTACCACACATACAAACTAAAAATAAAATTACACTTTCCTGAAAAAAAACTAATTAAAAGAAATACTTATAAACAGCTCTGGAAAACAAATCGACTTCTTTTCGTGAGTACTATTCACCTCGACGAGAAGACACCCTTCTGACCATGCCGAACACTGCAAAAAACCCTTCCCACAGAATGCAATCAAGTGATTTGATTGGCTGAGTAGTACGATGTAGATAATGCCTCTCATGGTCTTCGATTATTTAGAGTGTACATCCTTCTCCGACTTGACGAAGATACAGAGAATAGTCCTTTGAAAGAAAATATAATAATGTAAAAAAAACTGTTCCTAAAATAAGAAACAACTAGAGAAACAGAATATATTGTATCCAGTAAATTCAAGTCTGTTTGAAAGGGGTTAAAGCATCAGAAATAAACAAAGCAGAAAGAGACTTTATGGAGGCTTATTATGGGAGGTGAAATATTTTTAAAGAAATCAGAAATTAGTTTCGTTAATTGTATTTAAAGATATTCATACAGGAATCAGATAAATGTTTCCAATAAACCAGAACAAAAAACAAATATGTGCACAGCATTCAAAGGGTTCTATCAAGGAATCAGAAATGGACATTGTTTGCTCTGCCACTTATTTGAATGATGTTTAGAGCAGTAATGCGAGTATGGAAAGGGTTATCATTATTCTCATTCTAAAATCTTTGGAACCCACAGTGAAGTCTTGAGAGGATTAAAAGCATTGAACTGAACAATTTATACTTTATTTTCTTGCAAAGCAAAGGGTTTCTCTCAACTTGGTTTGAGCAACTGACGTCTGATTAAATTAGCAAGATAACATTAATGTTTGACAGCTAACTCCACTGATGTAAAGTATTGCTCCGGGATAATTTACTGTTACAGAAAATTAGAGGCTTACAAACCCTGTGGCCGACTGGGTCATACTCAAGGGCTCTAGCGACCTGAAAAACATAGGTGGCCGAGAACTTGTGACTGTCTGTCAGAATGATAAAAAATCAACGAGATAGGACAATTCGTTTTCGAGTTATCGTGCGGACAAGGAAGTGAGGAGAAGACCGAATATAGGAGAATAAGAAGAAGAAATAAAACGAAACCATACAAAAACAATTGTCTGTGTGTTTCACATAGAATAATTAATTATTTTGATTTACAGTTATCTTATCTTAGACGATAAGACATTACAAGTTACGATGTTGTGTTACAGTTAAAACTAGAAATCCTGTCACGAACTGTGCGCTTATCTAGGCTTAATTGCGCGTATGAATTGCGCGCAATTGCCATATCGAATGTCATCCAAAGCACCGCAGGTTCTCCTGGTTACTCATAGCAAACACAGGCAATGTTTCTGCCAATGGACCTTCGGGTTACCCTGAGGTCCATTGGCTGAAACATTGCCTGTGCACAGGCCATATGTATAGAATGTGATAGCCTTACTATGGTCATAACGCGTAGATTAACGCGCACATCGACGTGTTATTTGTGCGCATTTCATGACAGGACCTCTAGTTTTAACTGTAAGTGGTTGTCAAATCTTTTTAAATCTTGTAATCTGGTCAGTACATATTGATCTTCGTCTGATATTTCAATACACCGTTGAATCCCACTGCACATTTATTCAATCTCTGATCACTGATGTTGAAATATCACAATTTCAAGTTGCACATTTGCCCCATAAAGCATCTAGGTATTTAACTAAATAGATTTTGCTTGACGGTCTCGTCGAGCACTGTCACACAAGACGTAATTGATTAAATTCCCTGATGTATTATTGGAAATATGCACTGCTTTAAATTTCGTGATTTTGATATTGGTGTGCAGAGAGTTAATACCTCTTATAACATGATTGGGCTCATTTCCCGACCATTAAACTCATACTTTGAAAGTGATACAAATCTTTCATCCAGTAACATTCCGGAAGTAATCTCAGATATACAAGGTTGTATTCTTTGACGAAATTTGAACCCTGACCTATGATCGATAGTTTACATTCCACATGCAACGTATCGAAAAATAATGTGGCAATTCGGTAGGGCTCTGGGAATCACAACCTCTATCCTCGAATTGAATCTCAACTCGAATCGGGGACCCGATGTAAACATTGACATCAAATCCGAATCGAATCGGACACACTGCGAAACAATTTTCGAGAAATCACTTATTATTTTACCAAATTACCTAATTAGCTTGCATATTTTTGCGGCTTGTGCGTGCCGCAGGTAGCATGAGTACCCGAGCGCAGAGATCACCAGTTGTATTGCTACAACAGTACCTATAATGTGGGGCGTAAGCTTCCCGGGCCCACCTTATGACTTTAGTTGTGTCTACTAAGGTAGACAAGCATGTCGATAAGCCGAATGAATTGAAAATGAAACAGACAACTGCTCTTTCATCTCTGAAGCATGATTCCGCCGATAACAGACACTAATTCGTGAAAAAACGTGTTAGCCCATTCGAAAATATACGAATCAGGAAGCCGATTCGGTGTCGATCCGGAATCATGCCATCGGTGTTGATATTAAATCAAAGCTTTTCGGGGGCATACCTTTTAGTTTTGAACCGTTGTCTCGATAAAATTTCATTATGGAATGTTTCGAAAGTATAAATGTGATTGGGGACACTTTCGGAGAGGACACTGTCAATCTATACCTTTGTTTTGCAGTACAACAGCCCTGGACTGGTCACTTTCCACGGGGGGGGGGGGGGGGGGGGCAATATTTCCGCGGACGCAAAAATATTAGATTACAAACACTAATTATAGGTATAATCATAATCATAAAAAAAAATTAATTAATGAATTACAACCCGGTGCTTCATAAATTAAAATTTTGCTGATGATGATTTTTATTACCTGCAAAACGCATGCGTGGACATCACACCCATCGTGTGGATTACGACTGTATTGTAACAATGTTATTTAATTCTTGTTGCGTTGTTGGTTTCTCGATCAATTTATGCATCTTTTATCGGGTTTTGGACCAAGTGACAAATACAGGCATCAGCAGGTCCCCACTTCATATAGAGTTTTACGAATGTCTAATTATGGTCTAAATCTCACCAAAGACTCAATTCAACTCCAATTTACTGATTACTTGTTGTAAATTCCACTATAAATTGAGGACATGTTCATGATCTTCTCTGTAAAAAAAGATCTTCTCATATCAAAAACTCGATGAAAAGTGCAATAATTTGAAAAATAACAGTTCAGCAATACATCTCATTTTGAGAACAACTGTTGTTTGTAACCCCTGATATCTAGTTTTGGAAAGATCGGTGTCAAATAAGATATGATAAAGTATAATCAGAAAAAAACGTTAACCCAGAACATGGCAGATGGTCTCTCTCAGAAAACTGTTGTTCCCTAAGAAGCGATCTTGGTGATCTTATGGAATAAGTGGGAGAGGTGATAAACATTTTTCTAGTTTGATTGTAATCTAAACGTAAGCCAGCCAGCAATTCAATCAAATACTTTAAATTTTGGTTCGTCTTATCCCAAAAAGTGGCATTTAGTTCTTATCCCGAGAGAGGTTCGGGTTTTTACGAAAACTTCAGTAAATTCAACTCTTTGAATGAACAAAAGTAGGCCTTACTTTTGTTCATTCAAAAGTAGTATTACAGTACCTAGAGAGCGTATTATCACTGAATCACCAGCAGGGTGGAGTTTCCACCCGAGCAATAATTGCAAATTTGTTACAAAGCACAACCAGCACCAGCAATGCTTCAGTCAATGGACCTCCGGGTTGAACCCGGAGGTCCATTGGCTGAAACATTGCTTATGTTTTTTGTCGATATGAACAAAATTTGAAAGTTATAGCTTGGGTGATAACTCCACTCCACGGGTGATTTAGTTACAATCCACTCTCCACATACTGTACTTTGGACGTAATTTTTCAAGAAATATAAGTTTCCAAGTACAACGTTCGGTTTTAAATGGTTAACAAGAAACACGGCTACTTTTAGAGACGTAACAGACCACCTGCAGGTTAGTTCTAGAACTGGCCTCTCCATTTGCTGTTAAGGCGTTTACGTATTATTTACAGTCTGACTCGAAGAGAAATAATTTTCTTTTTCTATTTTGCTACTCCTCCCTCCTTGCGTATTTCATCACTTTCACTCACGTGTTCGCGAGTCGCTAATATCTTTCGCGCGTCTGTATTGTTTTACTGAGCTGTACTATATTATTCGTTTAAATTATTTGCGACAACCGAAAGCATTCCGCACAATGGAGATTAAAAGACTGGATCGTTGTTCTATCAATAAGAAACTGTGTATTTTTCTTGTGTTTCTAGCTATCATTATTCCGATAGTTGTAGGAGTTTTAGTTTGGCATTTTACAAAATCGCATTATGAACCCAAAGCAGCAGGAACTCGGGAAAGAACCCGCGTGCGTCCGGATACTGTTACATTCACAGTTGAGGAACTGACTATTCCCTTGAGTACACAGATATCCAGGACTGAACCATGGACGAATAAACGTCTTCCTCGTGACGTCACACCTGTCCATTACGATATTAATTTATATCCAGATATCTATGATGGAAATAGCTGGTTTTATGGATACGAAACAATAGAAATTGACGTAGGGGAAGAAACGGAATATATTATAATTCATAGTTTCAACCTTAATATTACGAACCACAGATTAAGTGATTTTTGGAGTGGAAATTCTATAGCAGTGTCTAGAATCAGACCTTACCCTGCAAATCAATATCTTGTTATCGAAACATCTCGTCCGTTAGCCGCTGGAAGCAAGGTGTCGCTATATATGGAATTCGATGGATCCTTATCTGGTAATGACGGCCTTTACAAAACAACACACTTCAATAACAAGTCAAACAGAACAAGGTTCGTATCTACTTCTCACCTGATAAACGCAACACAGGACGTGTGGTGTTATGTAAAACACATATGGGGTGGGGATTCCATTCAGAATGATCAAATTACGTTTGGAACAGTTTGCCCAGTTCAAAGTTCTAGCTATTGGAACAAACAGGCTTAAACTGCAGGTGCATATGCTGAAACTTTCCTTGTATTTCTTATGTTTTTCCCAGAATTCCAGGATGGTGGTCTGTGTAATAACCCCCAGCCCCCCCCCCCCCCCCCCGTCCCCCGAGATGTTACTAAATCAATTATCCTAAAGTGTGTGGATTGTCCATTCATGCAACCTGATGTATGTGAAAAAGCAAAGACGTAGAAGTATCTGCATGTGGACCTCGAAATACAACCCGAAGATCTGCCAATCGTTTGCCCAAACAAAGGGTCATACCCAAAAAAGTGTTTTTCATATACAGTACGTGGAGAGTGTATTATCACTAAATCACCCGCAGAGTGGAGATTCCACCCGAGCAATAATTGCAAATTTATTGCAAAGCATAACCAGGACCAGCAAAGTTTCAGCCAATGGACCTCCGGGTTAAACCCGGAGGTCCATTGGCTGAAACATTGCTTGTGTTTTTTGTCCATATGTACAAAATTTGAAAGTTATAGCTTGGGTGATAACTTCACTCTGCGGGTGATTTAGTTACAATCCACTCTCCACGTACTGTACATGTAAATCGTAATGCAAATGTTATTTGTTTCGATTTTGGCCTTAAACATAACTTATGATTCCTCAATGGAACGAGCTCGTTGAAACTGAAAAAAAAATTAGTATTCAAGAAATGTTAGTTGCAAGTCGCATCTTCAATTCGGATGAGTTACCTCGCGTTACATATGGAGATGGGCGATATTGGAATTTTGTGTTTGGTATCGGTTTCGGTATTTCTAGGGAGGTATAGGTCGGTATCGGTTTGATATTCGGTATCTGACTTGACTGAGATTTGATGATAGTACCAAAGAGGAATGCCTATCAGGAAAAACAGAATAAGTTGTTGTAGTATCATTCTACCGTTATAAATAAAACTGCCAGTGAGCTCAACAAATCGTGCGTCTTGTTCTAAACGCACCTTAATGTTTAACTCTTTTGGCGCGGAATAATCTGAGAAACAGAATTCTTAGCGCCTAAAATTCATCAGGATTTTTACAGAAAATATAGTTTGTTAGACTAAATCGTTATTATTTTAAAAGATGTTCTAATGATCTCATTGACAGTTTTTCAAATGATTTTCTGTATATATTAAAATGGCACCTTTAAACTTTCAACGGTATCGTTGTTCATGGATAGGACATAAATGGTGCATGGAACATAGGAATACGTATCTTTGTTTAACCCTTTACCCAACGAATCGGCCGCATCCGCCCGCGAACTATGCAACTTCAGCAGTTGAAAAAATATTATTTTTAAAACAAGCTCGTTCCAACGAGGGGTCACATGATATGGTTTTGTTGAAATTTTTTTGAAAAGGTGAATAAAATAATATTTAAAATAATAAATTTTGATATCGTCTGCGTTGGGTAAAGGGTTAAAAGCACTTAGAAATTGACACACACAGTTGACTAAAATAACTACTGCAGTACCTTTCCGCAGTCTGCCGTCCGTGGACTTTAGTCTCCTGTCGCGCCAAAAGAGTTAAAGACGTATTTCAGTTGTTTGCGATCTCAAAGTAGGTACACGACCATGTCATCTTCGGGAGGATCTACTAACAGTAAACAAATCACATAGGCAGTGATTTCTAGTCAGGTCGACAGACCTGGCGTTTTCAGGAGAGCGATTCATCCGCTCGCCTACTGCTCGTCTTAAAAAAATTGAGGAGGGCGAAAAATAGCCCTCCTAGCCTTAGAAAATAACGATTACCACAACAGCCTATTCCTAAAACCCACAGGTTTTCAGATCTCTGCTATGTTAGTGGCCTCTGCAATATGGCCACACTGCCCATCCCACACCTCCGGGCCTTACCAAGGTCCGGAGGTGTGGGAGGGGCAATGTAGCCGTCTCACAGAGACTACCTGGTTAGCAGCGCCAAATAAAATGTATGTACAATGCCCACTAGACAAAATTCCTGAATAGTACAACTTCATTTTGCCACTTTTAGCTTTTGTTAGCTTGTGGAGAGCTAATCGCTCCCCTATGCCATGTGAGGAGAGCGATTTTTAGCCCTCCTGCATTTTTAAGAATGCCAGGTCTGGGTCGAGGCTCCTGCTAGGGCAGCTTTGGCTAGAAATCACTGTTAAGCAGCTGGACATGAACTGGTTGTAGTCAAGTGAGAATTTAGGACAATTGCCCAGTACCCCCGAAGGTTAACACAACTGAAAATAAAATCAGTCACTTCTTTCAGGAAAATGAACCCTTCAACTGCTATCAAGCCTCAACAAGGCCTTATATTTAGTGAATGTAGGAAAATTCTAAAATTCAGACGGTTTCGGCATTCAATGACTGGTTCGGTGGGGTTTTTCGGTATCCCCGTGAAATCGGTATCGATTCTGTTTTTCGGTGTATTACCCATCTCTAGTTTCATATACTTTTCGCGCATTTTGAGTTGTTATTGCATCACTCCGCGCATGTTTTAGTAATAAACCGCACAGCATAGTATCAACTTAGTACAACATGCCACAAAAAATACCAGAAAATAGAAGATCACACACTGGATATGGGTGGGTGTATGTTGCTTCTAGGGATTGAACAACTTAATGCGAAGGATTAAACTTAGCTATGCTGGCAGTGAGAAAGCCTTCTAATATATTCACAAATTGTACCCTTTTATGTATCCTTGATACGACAAGACGGGTTTCCTATTGTTCTGGCCTGTTTTCTGTGTACTTTGTCCCATTTACTGAAATCCGTTTTATTACATTTTATTTTATTGAGAATGTCACGAAGCACTCATTAATAAACTGTGAGGAAACAATTATTGGAAACAATATTGTGTACCTATACCGACATTAATGAAGCATACTCCCAGTTAATATGCATAAAATTGTATCAACGGGCAAAATTATTTACTTATAAGTTTATTTATTTGCTTACTGTGGGTCAAACGACACTCTCAGCATGCAGGATCATATCATGTCGGACAAGATCACGGGTAGAGGAGGCCCGAAGTAGCCAAGGGAAACCAACTAACAGCGGCAAGTAACGACACGGCTTACTAACCAGGAACAAACAGTGTTACAGTGCAGTCGTCGTGGACTGGTCGAAGTCCACGCGTGGGCAGTGATGTCCACGCATACTTTTACCAATGTAATAAAAATCATCATTAGCAAAATTTTAATTAATGAAGCACCGGTTGATTATGCTTTTGACGAAAAGTCACTGACCCCTTCAGGATAACAACCAACCCAACAAATACGAAATGGGCGGGTCCGACGCGGTGAGACATACGTTCTCGCACGGATTCAGACGACACTCCTGGTGTTTAGGCTAAAGACGCGACGTGAATCTATTTCTCTAGGAACAACAATGCCCCGGTTTCCGACAGTCTTCAAACGCAAATGCTTCAGCATTGATTCTATGTGGCTAAAGGCAGGGACCTCGTGTGTCATTAGATAAAGGTGTGTACTTTTTTATGAATGTCTGTCTTTTCAATTGTTTCACATATCTCCGCCTCCACTTATAAACAAGCCCGCTGGAAAATTGCCGTCAAAGAACAAAAAGTGTTTTACAATTCGATATTTCCATCCATACAATAATGATTGGAATGGTCTATACAAACATCAAAACCACGAGCACATTTTCTATTTGACCAATTCATATTTCCCGAGAATCTATTCCTGAATGTTTACCTGGTGATGATACTATGGCTTGAAATTGTCTACAAAGAGAACAATTAGCGGAAATGTTCTCCTGCTTATAGTACAATTTATTTCATCTGATTCTGTAGCGAGGCGAAGGGATTTTCCACGTGACCTGCCAAATTAAAACAAATAAATATCAAGAATAGCTGCTGGTAGCAATGGTTTTACAGAAGTGCTACCAATTCTTCATGTGGAGATATCCGTATCCCTTAATGGAAGGCAGTTCTCACCCAGCCCTGCGTTTTGTCCTTTCAGTATACTATCTGCTATATTAAATCGCCTTTCGGAAACTTTTCACCCACCCCTCATTCGACCGTCTTAGCTTCGTTCCTGGTCTACAGTACTCTTCCAATTTATAGGATTACCTAGACATGGATCCTAGAACAGAGCGTTATCTTACGAACACAAAACCAACTATCTTGTGGCATCAGTGAATTAAACAACACAGTCACTTAGAGATGGAACACGTCATAGTTATTACTTACAGAAACTTACGCACGTTTATCCCTTTCCACACGGTATGCATAATTATTCACATAGAACAAAAGTTGACAGTCATTAAATTGACATCACAACAAACACTTAACTGGACAGGAGAATCAGTAATGATTTAATCCTGCATCCTCGGGGGATGCAGGATTAAGCTATTACTGAAACTCCCCAGAAATACAAGTTATGCGCGCCCCTTCGACGCCTGCAATAGTCTAGAACATTCCATTCCGGGAGCCCGTTTGAATGGGTTACAACATTATGAAGTCTGACTATTTTCAACAAATTGTAACAAGTGTCAAAATATCTCTGCTGCATCGCTGTTATCTTGGGTTGTTTGCACTCATTATGAAGCAAAATCAGAAAACTGACATGTTCCTGTTTGAAGATTATATCAAAGCAATGATGTGCTTGTATTTTAACCCTACGTTGCTCAGAACCACACTGTGAATAAAATAAGGGCACTGGGGAGCTTTTGTGTGTGGGATTTTTTCCACCGACGAAAATAATATTTTTTTTCTGGAGGGATGAGAGGCCGTAAAATATCAGACAAAATATAACGATGCTTTACATTACTAACTTTCAGGTGGAATTTTCATGGTATCGACTCCTATTAAGAGGGAGTGCACACCGTAACCAAATTGTTTTAATTGTTTTAAATTACCGTTACCAATACGTCATAGTCTTGCCTCTATGACATTCTTAATGTGAGCAGGTCATATTCTCAGTACGGCATTCCGAGCACCGCTACATTCCAGACTCCACCTAAATCTAGGCCTTTGGCTTTGACAAGCTCCTTGTACATTACATATGTCGTGGACTGGTCGTAAACAACGCGTGGACAGTGATGTTCCCGCATGCGTTTACCGGGTAATAAAAATCATCATCGCCAAAATTCTAATTAATGAAGAATCAGGTTACACCCGGTGCGTCATAAATTAAATTTTTGATGATCATTCACATAAGTGTCTGGAATCTAATAGTTTTGCATTCGTGGAAATATTGCTCATCCATGGAAAGTGACCAGCCCACAGCGGTTGTAGTGTACATGTGCATGGTCTCCTGTTTTTTTCTTTTTGTGTTATCAAGTAAGGTACTCGATTTGTGGTGCTTTATGTTGACGTCCAACTGTTGATCTGCGCAGACTGATGTAAAATACCGACATTTCAAGCAGCAAAGTTTTCCTATAATGCAACTTTGAATTTAACCAATCTTGCTTAACCCTTTACCCAAAGTAACGGCCAAAACCGGCCAGCGCTATTCTCAAAAATCGGCAAATAATTTTCAGGATATTTTCATTTTTTGTCTCCAAAACATAGGTTATGAGCCCTCATTGGAACGAGCTCGTTGAGCTCGTTCCAATGAGGGGTCATAACCTATGTTTTGGAGACAAAAAAAGAAAAAAATGAGTTATTCAAGAATTTTTTTTGCTAGTGTCGTCTGCTTTTCATGTTAGGTAAAGGGTTAATAGAATTCAGCATCGAACAGACGATACCATGGCCTAACCGCACGATCGTCTAGGCGCTGGATCGGTTATGGTGTGGAGAGGCATAACCATAACAAGTGGAACAGCATTACAGATAAAACTAGAAGTCCTGTCATGAAATGCGCACAAACAACACGTCGATCTGCGCGTTAATCTATGCGTTGTGACTATAGTGAGGCTATCAAATTCTGTTCATATGGCCTGTGCACAAGCAATGTTTCAGCCAATGTACCTCCGGATAACCCAGAGGTCCGTTGGCAGAATCATTGTCTGTGTTTGCTATGAGTAACCAGGAGAACCTGCCGTGCTTTGGGTGCCACTCGATATGGCAATTGCGCGCAATTCCTACGCACAATTAAGCCTAGATAAGCTCACAATTCGTGACAGGACTTCTAGTTTTAACCGTACATGTCATCCAAGGGTGTGTCACAGGACAGTACTACCGTGACAATATGTTAGCAGCTCACGTGATGCCATTTGCGCGACGTCACGGCCGTCGATTCATTTTCCAAGATGACAATGCAAAACCACACAGGGTCCGTGTTGCTACAGAGTTCCTCCAGGAGCAGAACATCACTACACTGCCTTGGACAGCACTAAGTCCAGACCTTTCACCAATCGAGCACGTATGGGATATGCTAGGCAGGCGCCTACGACAACAGCCCCCTACCAATGTCCAGGAACTCGCCGCTGCACTGCTGGAACAATGGAATAACATCAGTCAAGCTGATATTGGACGTTTGGTGAGGAGTATGCCACGTCGGATCCACGCTTGTCTCGTGAACTGAGGCGGATTTACAAGGTATTGAGGTCTTAGACTGAATGTGGTAAATTCTCTGTCTGACCGTCCATATCTTCTACAACTCAGTGCGTGGAATATGTACTTGTCAGACAATCATTCGCCAGATGTCACAGTGCAATGCCTCAACTGTCTTTTTGGTGAAAATATAAATATATTTCTTCACATATTTTACTTTTACCAAATATCCTCTACTTTTTGGAATAGTATATAATGGGAACACAGTCGGACATTGGTTGAAGCATTGGACTTTAAACCGAATGGTCGTCGGTTCGTTTCCGACTCACGACATCTGCGCTGCTCCCTCGGCGGCAAGCCACTTAATCCTGATTGCCCACATGGGGGCACGGTTGCGCTGTGTACTAGGGCTTAATGCATGTCGATGGTACACTTACCTTCTTGTGCCCGATTAGTGTGTTGGATATACTGGCAGTAGGCTACTGCTCCGCGGTTTTCTTTGGATACTCCGAATTCCCCATTCCGTAAAAATGTCCGGCACGATAACACTGGTTGTTGAATGTGTCGTTAAATCCCTATGAACAACAAAAACAACATTACTCTCTGATGATAAAACAGCATCGCGTGATATACACATGCACAACTGTTTTATATGTTACCCCTTTTTATTCTCTGGTTGCCAGTATAACTTCGTCATTTTACTCTTTACATAACACGAGCAGAAGACGATATTTACAAACAAACTCTCCTGAATGATCAAAGCAGTTTCATTTTTGTCCTAAACTGATGGCTAATTAGCCTCATCGGAACGACGTCGCCGAAGTTGTTCTTTTGATGAGCCATACATATCTGGCTGGCAAATAGTGAAAAATAATGACATTTCATGGTGTTTCTCGTGGAAAGCTTTGACCGTGCATGCTGGTTTGGTTAGGAAAATATAGTTAATTGAGAGGATGGTGGCCGTTTGTACTGGTCGATATCAGAAATACTCACAACCCCCACAACAAGGTGCAACGCCATCGGTATCCCCCGCCAAAAAAATGGTTTACTATCGAGAAACAAAAATAAATTTCGAAGTCGAAAGAAGATGAAAAAACCCATAGCTGTAGAACAAATGATGGGACAAAACTTGTTGAATATCTTTGTGAATATCTTCTCCTCATGATAGTCTATCAGGTTACCAAAGATCGTTCAAGTCCGACATGCACTGACCGAGATAGAGAGGACTAAAATTGTTACGGACGGACGGACGTAAGGACGGACGGACGCATGGACGGATCTCCCGGAAACTTCGTTTTGGTGGGGAATAATAAGCGGCGACTTCGTTCTGAGCACGAGGAGAACTTGGAGAGTTGAGTAGGCCCAAAGCCCCCAACAGGGTGAATTTTCCTTCCAGAAGAAGACTGTCAAATCCAATGAAAAAGGATTAGAAGGACAAGCAATGTTTCTACTAAGTAAGAGTGTCCTAAATGTTGTTTTCATATGGTTTTTATTGGGTTCAGTCATGTCTTGTCACGTCACATCACGTCGCGTCGTGTCACTTTAAAGCGCATTTAAAAAAGTACACGATTTGGGGGGGGGGGGGGATTCAAATGAAAACCCATACAGAATGGCATTGACTGTTCTATGCATTTATTACAAATCATGTCCGTTTTTGGCTCCGCAGTTGTCGGAAATTGGGCTCATCGCTGCTAGGAGAAATAGATTCACACCGCGAATTCAGCCAAAACTCAAGGAGGGTCGCCTGAATCTGTGCGTGAACGTACGTCTCACCGTGACGATCCTGTCTGTTTCGTTAATATTCGGGTGGTTCTTATCCTGAAGGGGTCAATAACTTTTCCTCAAAACGCATAAATCAACAGGTGTTCACTGAAATCAACTAATTTAATACATATACAAAAATATATTAACTTGATGAATTAACTTGACAATGAATCAGAAAATAAAACGTCAATCACACCCCACACCCAGAGTTTCTGAGTCACTTGCGGGCCCGCGTTCCCTGTTGTCGCTGGTTTCTTCTTCCTGGTCGCTGGTGTTTGGACTGTGGTCGACTTTTCACGAACATACAACTGGAACTTTACTCTTTCCCTGCCGTCGCACGGCTACTGACGTATTGTCCCTTTACCGTACGCCTTTGCTCCAACATGTGGCGTAATGCCACACTACCACTGTCGTCGCACGGCCATTAAGTCATTTGACTGGACGCTTTTCACTCAAACAGTCGCCACTTAATTAAATCCTCCCCTCCATTTATCTCAGAATAATGTTCATACAGGCAAAGCCTACACTGCGTACGTGTGGCTTGCCTTTTACAACAGTTAATACCATCTACCTATATACCAAGCTCCTGAGCTCAAGTAGCTCGTACTTCTACTCCTACACTCTTATATGGCCACCGACTTGGAACACGACTCTTCCAACTCTAAATATGAGCTGTGTGGCTTCCTTCACATTATAACGTGCCTATACTTTCGCACTGATGCTGCACCTCCTAAAACCTATAGCATGGGACATCCCCAGCACCTCGCCTACGACCTACAGTGTTACACGCCTTGAGACTGGAATGAAATTTTCGAGAAACACTCCGACTTTTATTAAGTCGTCAAGACATTAATTCTCATTTTAATTGCTTTTGTAGAACTTGGCCGCTTAGATCTATCTTAATTTATTATTCGCTTTTAAGTTCCCTTGAAAGTCTCGCAGTTTTTGGTATATGTTGGAATTCGTGACAGACCAGAGGCGTAATATGGGTGTGTGTGCAGAACATGTGCGATGTACTGTTTTTACAACAATTGCCTATTAATTGGCCATAATTACATAGATAATGACTCTACAAGCCAACTGGTCTCACTACCGCCTTTAATCTATTACCAGACAGCTCATTATAGCATTCAGCACACGTGCAGTAACGGCTATAAACTTGCATGCTTAATTAGCAGCGCGTGTATTATTGCTGGTCTGTTTAAGAGAAACATCGGTTTTCGGGGTTCGCCAGATACCTATCTTTTCGTTATATATTTAGCCCAGTGAGAAAGATTATCGAAAATATACAAACTTTTAAGTAAGAAAATAGCAACTTTAGTCCATCACCTTGACAGCAGTGGTGACCACATCAGTTGTGCATTATAAAGTACTTGTTTTAGTCCCACTCCGATATGCTTTAAGACTGAATATTGAAACTTGAGACGTTATTCAGAAATAATAAGAGGGGAATTTTGATGTTGGGGGGGGGGGTGGGGGGGGCGGGGGGGGGCATAAATTTGAAATTGGTTGGATGGCTGTCATTTATGTTGTACCTTAGGAGGTATTTTTTCCGTCAACGCAAGTTTCCCAGGGATGATTTGAGGCTCAATTAGAGACTTAACTTTCAAACTGAAATTGGGCACTCTCTTCACTCAAAACAAGAGGAAAATGCGAATCAGTTTTTTTTAGACGAAAACTTAAAGATGGCCAAATGGAGGTCATCTTTGTTGTAATTTCGAAGTACCGATACTTTTGTCGTTAAAACTCACGATTCGGAGATGATTTGAGACTACACTTTGAAATTAAGTGAAGGCATAACAGTCATAACAAAAAGGAGTATACACGTCAATATTTTGCGTCCATAAATTCAGGCTGATAAAATGTGGCAATATTAGTTACATTTTCCTGGTACTCTTAAGACTGAACTTATTTTGGTTTAGTTTTATTTTGGAGGTACTTTTTGTTACATCCCTTGACTTAGATATGCTTGTAAACTGAACTTTGAATGTTGGTACAGTACAGATGTACAGTACGTGGAGAGTGGATTGTAACTAAATCATCCGTGGAGTGGAGTAATCACCCAAAGTATCACTTTCAAGTTCTGTACATATGGACAGAAAACGTAAGCAATGTTTCAGCCAATGGACCTCCGGGTTGAACCCGGAGGTCCATTTGCTGGAACTTTGCTTTTGCTTGTTGAGATTTGCGGAATCTCCACTCTGCGGGTGATTTAGTGATAATACACTCTCCACGTACCGTATAACAAGATCATGGCGTGTGTCATTTTTCAAACGGGAAGGTCAATATGACTGTGTAGTGTACTTTCAAACAGGCATATTTTCTTCTGTCCGTTTGTGTGTCTTATCCTCCGTCCGCATGTCCATCCATCCTTCGGGCCGTACTGGTTTATATTCAGTGCCTACAGTGGCAGAGGGTGTGAATTAATAACAACATATGTCCGTTGTTTACATATCGGGTACTGTTACCTTCATTGGCAATTGCTTTGTCCTTCAGTGGTCGATTGGGTTAGTAACAAAATAAAAATCTACTTATGGTCATATTCGTAGGAGAGTTGGTCCGCCTGCAGTCGGACCGGGCTGATATTGATTAACTTAACTGGTAGGAGGTGTGACTTAACATCACTGTCTGCGTATCGTGTATTATGTCCATGGGTGGTAACTCCTTTGTCTTTAAGCGGTTGGGGTTGGGTGTGCAGCAAAAGGAAAACCACTCAAAAGATCACCCATAGGGGCGTCCGTTCATCCGTCCAAAAAGCTAAACTTGAAGCATTCCTGTAATTACAACTCATAACGTTTGTTTATTAAAGATGTATTTACAAGGATGTAATTACACAAAATCATATAATTTTGGTTGAATATTGAAACATGTTAGTGACTTTTTCATCTTAGAAATTTCACGGGCTTATGGGATTATGCATGGAATTTTTGGATTTGTTAATCTACACATTAGCATTGTAAGCTGTCCTTACCATACAAATTAGGGTTCTGCATAGATTGGAACCAATTCGAAGTTGTCCTGATGATTAGATTAGATTCGATTCGATTTGCGTCGCAGTGATTCCGAACTTTGCTAAGTGTCGAGTTGTTCTCCATCGTGAACTCATTGTGAATTCATCTTCTATCATCCGGAGACCAGATGACAGGAAAAGAGTTCTAGTATGTTCCTCTTCCAAAGTTACTTCTTTGATTCCGTTTTAGAATATTCTGCTTTTTTGGTTACTTGCTCAAAAAGACGAGTCGCCCTTGAATATAATACAGTTAAAACTAGAAGGCATATTATGAAGTGCGCACAAATAGCACGCCGACCTGCGCGTTAATCTACGCGTTATGACCATAGTAAGGCTATCAAATTCTGTACATATGGCCTGTGCACAAGCAATGATTCAGCTAATGGACCCCGGGTAACCCGGAGGTCCATTAGCAGAAACATTGCCTGTGTTTGTTCTTAGTAACCAGGAGAACCTGCCGTGCTTTGGATGCCATTCGATATGGCAATTGCGCGTAATTCATACGCGCAATTAAGCTTTGATAAGCGCACAGTTCGTGACATGACTTCTAGTTTTAACTGCACTTGAGTGGTGACTGGCAATATTTACGCTTGTAAGAGACTGTGCAATATTTGTGACTTGAAGACTCGTAAGACTCGATTCGATTCGAGGTTCGATTCGATCCGATACCCTCTGCCTGAGTCGCGACTCGGGATTTGATTCGACCCACAATCTGAGATTCGCATTTCTGCAATATAAATTTTGCTTTTAGCTTTCTTCTCAATGGTTCAGTACTGTGTCTCGGATCCAGCACTAATTGGGGAGGAATGAATTGCACTCAGCATTTTTTTACTTTCAGAGATTTTGCTCGATTTGAAACTTCTTCTTGTGGAACACTACTCTGACTGAGAAAGCGATATCTTTCTTGATCAGATCGCGAACTGGTCGCAACATACGTTCAAGAGTGAGACGTTATTTTCTCCCCCCACTGCATGTGTAACATACGTCTGTCCAGGGTGAGATAGCAGGGGAGACAGATGTATCCCACCCCACCCACGTGACATTATACATTTATAACGTTATTATGACGCTATGCATAGTTTTTGGCTACCAACTAATTCATATTGACGTCATCAGCATGCCATGTGTTCAAAGTTTGATGCTCTAAAACTCTTTAAACCCCAAGATGCCACCGTTCCTAATTGATTTCTCGGTATATACCTTTGGTATATACATAACTTTTGCATGCTCTTTCCGATGGTGTCATTAGTTTTTCTAAACAACGAATACCAAATGAGTTGATTATATCAGCACATGACCGCCGATTACATCTGGCTAACATAACCGTTGTATGGTGAGGGAGAAAAATAATCCCTGATGGGTACGGGTGTGGGATGGGAAAATCTCACCCTCGGGACAAGATATTTGGTCCAGACACTCGGCAAGCCTCGTGTCTGGCCCAAATATCTTGCCCTCGGGTGAGATTTTCCCATCCCACACCCGTACCCATCAGGGATTATAATATTATTAATAGATAGAGGATATCTACGCTGTTTTAGTGAATATCGGGAATTATCTCCTGAGTGTGGACCTGAAAGTTTTATTTTTAACGAGCGCTTGCGCGAGTGAAAAAATAATACTTTTAGGTCCACATGAATGAGATATTTCCCGATATTCACTAAAATAGCATAGATTTTATTTTCCTTATATGCTACGTGACATTTTACTGCGCAATATTCAGCCCAATTCGACTGTAAACAGTTTCAAGAGAATGGCAAAAATCTGCTGATCGTTCCTTCAAGGCGACGTCATGCGCCGATGCGTAACGTCATTTAGGAAGCTACAGAAAAAAAAATCATCGTGAGGACCTGAAAGTATTCTTTTTCACTCGCACAAGCGCTCGCGAAAAATAAAACATTCGTGAGATAATTCCCATGTTTCACGTATTGTTGGTTGGGGGGGGGGGGGAGTATTGTGGAGAGGAAAACGCATGCAGAACCTATAGACTAGGTCGCGACACATTCGGAATTCCTGATTATCTGATGTACCAAAAGTCACGTTCCTTTATAAGTGAACTGAATTTGGAGATCAATTCATTGCTTCATGCAAAATATTTTCTCTCTACCTGTGTAAACCACCAACAAATTATGAAATTATAATATTTATTTACACGAATGAAGTAATATACAAGAGGTTACATCGCTATTGACTGCTAATCCAACAAAAAACGTCCTATCTCTTTCCAAGTCAACACCACGCAATCTTCCCCCGCTTTTCGACCAAAACATCTCGTTCTATTTACTGTCAGTTCTCATTCCTGTTCCCGAATTCAAAGTCACCTGTTCGTTATTGTTGTACCCGTTTCACCTTCCATACCTCCTCGCAACGGTGCTTATCCGGTTAGCGACCGTGTTCACGCTGGCCTGAAACTATCGGGTGCCAAAGTTTTAGGTAATCTGGATATTTTAGTGTCAAACAAAGTAACAAAGTGTACCAGTGCCAAAACTCTAAAGAGTGGTGGTGGGGCTGGGGGGGGGGGGGGGGGGGTTGAGTGTGTGTGTTTTCCGCCTTTATTACCAGCTAACGGTTTCCTTGTACCTGAAGAAATATAATGTAAGTATTTGTTTGTTTCGTTATCGATCGCGCTCTCCACTTTGAGTTAGCTTTTCTTCACAACGCAGACGATATCAAAATTTATTATTTTAAATATCATTTTTTTAAATTTTTCAAAATATTTCAACAAAACCATATCATGTGACCCCCTCATTGGAACGAGCTCATTGAGCTCGTTCCAATGAGGGGTCACATGATATGGTTTTGTTGAAATATTTTGAAAAATTTAATTTTTTCAACTGCTCAATTTGCAAATTACGCAGGCGGATGCGGGCGATTCGTTAGGTAAAGGGTTAAAGGAATTATTTTAGTGCCAACATGTCAGTCAATGGATATTTGTTGGTGCCGAGTCAGAACTTCTTCGTAGAAATGGCTAAATAGGCACACAACGCTGGTCAGCGATATTCGCAAGAAATCGCCAATAGCCATTCATGAGAAAGAAATAACATTTGTTAGTAAATAGTAAAATTTCTATTAATAAAAAGTAAATATATTTTCAACATTGAGGTAGCTGATTACTACGAACGAATTTTGATCTGAATGCTCCACACCAATATTAATATTGAGTATTTTTTTTACAATTTTTGGGGTGCCACACAAGATATACCCAATCTTTGAAGTCATTCGCAGGAGGCGTAAATACGGGGAGGGGGGAGTGCCCCTCATCGCCCTACAGAGAGAATTCTTTGTCTCGTTTGCCAGTAGTGGGGCAGAACACTATTGCCTATTAAATTTATTGGTAAACATCTCACGCGACTTCCTTGCATTCTGATTGGTTGAAAGATGATACCTTATTTCGTGTAGTTTGCATCCACAGAACTGACCAGGCACTACACCCAGGCACTACACGTTTTCTATTTTTAGCACACTACTATATCAGTTTTCTTTTCATACTGGGCGAATAAAACTGATCAGGCTAAATTTAAAAATCGATTCACAGAGGCACAACATCCACAACACGACCCGGTAAGAAATCTTTGTGGAAAAATGTATCGCTTTTCCACTGTTGAAGTCACATTTTTCGAGGCGTTCATTTTATTCCTTGAGAAGATGATCCATATCTCGTTTCGAAGAGAATGATCCATACCTGGGTCCAACTGTCATGAGAACGCGTCCGGATATGAAAAATCGTTTGTTTCGCTGCTCATATTATTTCGCTGTTTAATTGTATGTTTTGGGCAGCAAACGAATAAATAATGGAATTCAATTGAATCTTCGGAGTTTGTATCCCGTGTTGACCCATTCGGTAATGTATATGTGTGACAAATGTGTGGAACTTATCAAACTGCGTTGTCAAATTTCGAAAATTTTAGTTTTCATTCGCGAGTTGCGCGATTCTAGAATACACAGTTACGTTTGGGGGAAATGTTTTGTTTACCCTTGCCGATCGATTCAAAATCTGTCTTCTGCTCATATCAATAATCCAAGTTAGCCGTGTTTTGGAAGAAGAAACTGTTTTTTAAAAACTACATGGTATTTTTTCCTATATAACGCTGGTTGGTAGGGCTGCTACCTTGGTAACAGATTAACAAATCGGACAGATGGTTTTCTTGACGGGTGTTCGATATAATATAAGGATTAGTGCATGTCTTGTCGTTGACTACGCCCATATAGTGCCCAGTGAGGTGGTGTAGTTCCCTCCACTTCGCGGCGGGAACTACACCACCTCACTGGGCACTATATGGGCGTAGTCAACTCCAAGCTATGCACTATTCCTTAAGTATATAATCGGAAAAAATATAGTGCCTCTATATTATGCCTCACATGACTTTCCCTTCTTCTGATTGACTGATAGGTACTGTACTATTCCCTGTCGAGGGTATATAGGTATATATCTATACATATATATTATTACGTGACTTTCCCTTCCTCTGACTGGCTGATAAGCACTCTACTATATCCGGTAGTTTTGCCTATCGAGGGTTCTAAACATTACCGTGCACTGTGCACATTATACAAATAATGCCTTTTCTTGGCAAGGTTCTTGACTTTTCCTGGCACTGTTCTGTTTTGCATAATATATATTGCACGTCATGTCGTTACCTTAGCCAAAGTATTGGTCGCCGAGGATGAACACTCCACATGCCTACTGAATATTCTACCTCGAGGACCACTATGTTGGCAGAGTGAACTCTCAGACATGCAATATTTATATAGATTTGTCAATAGGAATGACCACTAAGACTCGTACCGGGTTCAACTCATTGGCCTAATATGGTAGTATTGTACCGCGTGGCGTCTTCAGACATGCAATAAAACGGAAGTCGGTCATCGACTCTTTCGAAATGAAAATAATACTTGAGCACTTAAGGCAAGGGAGGTCAACACCTGTTTGCAATTTATAAGTATATTTGCATTTCCATTGTTTGATACCTTGTATCGAATGTGGGGTAACCTATCATTATTTTGCAAAGTATGGTTTTAAACATTAATATATTCAACGTGGTCTGATTTCGTGGGTTCATAAAGTACTGACGTCTTTCGCACTGTCGGGAATTACAGACGATTATATATATATATCAGTAGGTCAAAATCAATGAACTAAATGGAGTATTAGGGTGTGACCTCGTATCGTGTGACTGGCAGAACAATATTAGCTGTTTAAAATGGTAAATGGTTGGTGTGATTTTTATAAAAAAGTAGGTTGCTCAGTGTGTTCTTTCTTTTCACTCTAATGGGCTCAGACTTGAGCCAAATTTTTTTCAAATTATTTCAAAGTTAATTTTTGAAGAGCGTAAAGGTGCAATGATTTGATATTTGGTAATATAAATTTTTGTTAGAGATAGACTGAACTTTGTTTTTTCTGGTTTTTTTTTTTCGTTTTTGTTTGTTTGTTTTTGCAAAGGGCAATTATCGTCGCCTGTGTGCTAGAATGTTCTATGTCCCCTATGGGACATAGAACATTCTAGCTCTCAGCCGACGATATGTAGATCTCAACAAAAGCAAAGCACCTTCATCCTAAATATATAGCGGGGCGGATATGAACCAGTTGTTGAATCAAATGACCCTGGGACCACATTCAGTGTTATGTCTGTAACAGAAACAGTGTTGGTAGCCTCGCAATATATTGAAAAAAGGGATTTGGATGAACACAATTTATGTATTATCAAGAAACAGGTAAAAAAACGAATCATTTTTAAAGCTAAATATACGCTCTTATCCCAGACAAATTACTCATCTAAAATTTGGATGATGAGGGTAACATTGGAACACCGCAGGGTAAGAATCGAGATATGGCACGCAATTACTATTTCTGAAATCACGAGCAAGACGCAAAAAGCGTCTTGCCCTTGCATTAAGAAATAGTAAATGCCAGTTTACAGTGAGGTGATCTTTCGTGATTCGATAGCGACACACTACCACCATTGGGTCGAGATTTCCTAAATAAAATATTGCGAATGAAGACCGCACCAAGTAAAACAAACGAACATAATATCTGATATTCAAAGTTTTGGCATTACTACTGTGTCCGCGGGAAAAGCGGACAGATACTTTTGAATGGATCGGGGCCCAGTCGCGATTTGATGGAAATTCTCTGTCCGCTTTTGTGATCAAAGTACATTCGGAGGCAGTGAGTACACGCCATGCTCCAGGCACCCGGAAGTCGGCTGGTACTCTCTGCGCCGATCTTTGGTCTATGTAACAGTAGTGTGGCCGTTTTATTGACAATGCGATATTCCATTTCTTTTCGTCGGACATCTGTATGTGCAAATCAATATTACGGGAGTGATCTTGTGAGGCTTGCTTGGGCCCATGGTTAAACTAAATCTGGTAAATGGCGTGGGCTTCATGCTTTTAATTCATTACCTAAAACAACTAGAGAATACATTCGCAGAAAAGTCTCTCCAATAACCGAAGACGTTTATTGTTCTGCCTCCTAAATAAAGCTTAAGGCCATCTCATTAGTTTTTACTAGTTCTATATTTGTATTAGCAATAAGGTTTTCCTATGTTTTTCCGAGTTATTAAAAGAGAGTTTCTGGAGAAGTGTTGATTTGCATATATCGTTAATGTGTGTACAGAAGAAACAATATCGTACAGAGAGTAGAAACCTGTGTCACAGCGGTTTTAATATCGTCATGGTTACATTATGTGTAGTAAAGGAGTCAAACTGGCGTGGTCCCGAAATATTGCATTGGAACCGTGGGTTTGCTAGCCCCGGTATGCCTTAATAGTTTGTTTATTCCAACGCAGTTTTGTGGTTCAACATATCAAAGGACTTGGAAACAATCCTGAAAGTGTCCAATCTTCAGTGGCTTTATCATTCATAACAATACTTTGATGGTCGAGGAAACTAACTAATCTAGTATGCATTAGTTTTTAAATCCCTTAGAGACGCTGGTCGGTGATAATATTATCAAACAGTTGTTCATCGTCCGATTTGAAGATTGAAATTTTGCAATTTTCATTTTTGAGGGTACACTTACAGTCGGCAGCGGTTAATTGATAACATGGCATAAATACACAGGACGACACGCGTGTGAGAATGGGTTAATCGATATGACACGTGTGCCAGCGCGGAAGGATAGAACGAGAGGCCACAGGCCTCGATTTGTATCCTTCCGCGATGGCCTAAGTGCCATATCGATTAACCCATTCACAAACGCGTGTCGTTCTATGTTCATTACACGCTATCACATCTATAAAAACAATTATTTGAAGGACACTCAGCAATTCAATTGACAAGTATCGACAAAAAGAACGCTTTTTATCGTCAACCAAGTTTGCGATGGGAACCCATGTTACTATTCCTCCCCCTGAGTTCCAATGTGTTCTATGTGCCTATTGGCACATAGAACACATTGGAACTCAGGGGACGCCTTTTAACTATCGCTGGGGATTCAAGTTGTAATTGCGGTGCACGATTTGTAAAAAATTCCAGTGAAATTTCGCTTCTATTTAAAAATAGTCTGTCAACGGATTCCGTTCGGCACATGTGTTCGGAACAGATTTTCATTTTCCGCGTGGTTTGGTGTTGCTGTAGACAGGAATTTCATAGAACAGGCGTGTAATAAAAGTTTTGCTTTCTCGGAGACCACTTCATTTAGAAGCTTAATGGATCGATTATTTGAAAAAAAAACTTCTAGTTTTCGTGGAAAGGCTATTTACACAGTCACTCTCTGGATATCTGAAGGAGTGAAACAAATCGCAGATAAGTTCCGTAATGTTTTCAGTAAAACGATGTCTCGTTGCCCGTTTATTATTTGCTAATATTTTATCAATATTTACAACATAAGAATAAAATTTGTTTCATTCAGTCTGTCTTGTAATAAAGGAGGAAGGAAAAGGTGTAGTTTGACGTGTTTTATTTGTGGCTTTCCTCACGATTTCCCATGTTTTTTCATATTGTTTTGTTCTCTTTTTTAAAAAAGTTAGTGGGCGGTCAGCACACACGAATATCCGTCGGAGCTAAATGCAGGTGGGAAATGGAGTGGGGTGTTCAAATGTCCAAGAGGCACCGGATCTCTGATTCACCTAGAATGGAAGAAATGTAGAGAAGTAATCTTGCCGATTACAATGGAAGGTGTTAAAAAGTGTGTATTTGTGTGGGGAAGCTGTACCGATATATCATTCTTATAAAGAGCTGGTGGCTCTCGTGGTTTTAGTGTACATCATTGGAACTTCGAATATCCGTTTGTTTTTTTTATTGGTGTTCATGTCACAGGTTTGGTCAGGGTTCGGTCTCTTTCGTTACTTTAGCCATCTTCTAACCCGAAGGCTTCTGATTGAAAGATAGTCGTGGTAGAAGGAATAGACCCAAATCGATCGACATGCAATTGGATTTGTTTTCATTTTCAAATAATAGATCATTCGAAATACTGAATATTGACAAAATGTTATATCCTCAGTGGGGGCGAGTCTGTGTTGATGATACTTTTAACGTTTACACGAATCCATCTGGCATCAGCACATGACAAAGTGGAAACATTCAACTAAAAAGCCAAGAACCCAGGTGTTCATCCGTTCTCGCCTACACTCATTTCCCAAAAGCTGGAACTCAGTTGAGCCGGCCCTACACATTTACCATAGATCTCATTTCACGAAGGTTATAACCAAACGATATTCAAACACCTATTCGCTCCATGTATATTGTGATAACAATGCGTACACGGATTGCGGCCCACAACTTTTTTCTGGAATCTCCCGACTTCATGATAGATAAATACAGATTATCACCACAGTGTGTGTCTCCGGAAATTCTGATCAAGTCTCGTTGTAGGCACAGAATCCGGCTCGCCCTAACGAGCTCGTCGAAATACTGTTCTGTTCCTACAACTCGACTTGTGCCTACAACGAGACTTGATCAGAATTTCCGGAGACACACACTGTGGTGATGATAAATTTATCTCACAATACTGACCACAAAATGTGTTATAAAACTATTTTAAGAGGAACTTTTTCATTTGCCTTATCGATGGAAAGACGCAAATTGAAAAATAGAATAGCGTCCATTGATCTCCATATTGAGGTCAGTGATGACGTTACACTTCAGAGAAAACTACGCCACTGGGATTCACTTTACTGAATACTGTCTTGCGAAGTGGAGCAACTGTGTGTTTCGTCAACGTGAATTTGGTTGTTAATTTTGCAATAATTACTGGTGAATTAAATATCCCTCTTGGTGTATAGGTTTATTATATTTTAAAATATGCCGTTCATCGTTTATTGAGGTGGAGTTTTCCACATTTCATAGCGAAAGCTAATCCTTTTACTTCAAGAGAGAAGCCTCGACTCGAGCGTTCAGGAAAATTCCAATAACAGGCTACAAACCAGCCCAAGATGCAGAAAAGTGCGGATAATTTAACTATTCGTTGAGTTAACTTCCCCAGTGACATGTCAGAATGCCGTGCATAATAAATACGTTACAGGGCGTTTAGTTGGCAGCTACAGTGTCAAATACGGTTCAGAGAAAACAATATTAGGTTCGGCTTCGCCTCACCTAATATTTTTTTGTTGAAGGGAAGAACGCGATCGAAAAATGATATTAATGCCGTTGTTTTTGGCAACAGCAGAATCACGCGCTTGTATCAGGGGTCCTTGATACGGATTCGGAACAAGGGCCCAGATACATTAAAGTTTAATTGCGTAACAGTGCAAAAACGCCCCGATTGTGAGATAAATGCCCAGAACCAATAACACAGAAGTGCACCATGTTTAAAAACAACCAACTTTAAATCAATGGTACACCCGTCAACACTATATCAAGTGCGCTGGCCTCAGGATTGACACTGTGTTCGATGCTACTGAGTAACGGCTACGTGACTAATGGGTTTTCTTTCTTTCTCAAGGAAACAGATTAAAACATTCTACCATGTGCTTCCTTCCATTTCAAATAGTTTTGTTATTGCGACAAAACACCACGTGCATCCTCCCGGATAAACAAAGAAATTAATCCAATTACTCTTTTCGGGATGTGAAGGATCGAGGCGCCGTAGCATCGCACATATCTTATGTAGCCAACATACGAAGCTGCGAAATACTGACCACGTTTTATCAACATATGGAAAATAATCTAGTCTGACGAGCTAAAATAAAATAAAATAAAACTCCAAAAGAATGCGAATATGTACGTCATACTGACATAGGTTCGCGGATAATATTGCTTGCAAAGGTTGTGGACTTTGGCATCCACATCTTTAACATGCACACATTTTCAACATCAGAAATGTAGATGTTTTCATGCTGACAGGAAAACATATTGGCTGGCACTGAATTAAAACAGTTTGCACAATGTCGTTAGCATGTGATGGGCGAATATTAGAAGCTGTTTTCCAGATTGTGTATGCCAAAGCTGTGAAAACTGTAAACGTGTGTGGAAAGGTTTTCATCGCGATATCTCAGACAGTACACTCCAACATCCTAAACCAAACACTATTTATTCATCTATACAGCGTGAACAAATATATACCCATTAAATATTGAAGTGTTCTTCATTCCAAATAGTTATGTCAACTACTGTATTCCTTGTAAGCCGGTGGCTATCTTCAGGCATTATGCGCTTGGGTGTATGCATGTGCGACGTGGAGAGCGGGAACGACCTTTACCCAACCATGACATGAATTTGCCCGACGGTTCTTGTCAAGATCAGACCACCAGTCCAATTCTGTAAAGAAATCGATAGTATTGTCACCCGGACCTGTCTTGCCCTTAAATAGTTCATCGCCAATGTGTAGATGTACACGTCAGGAATATTTCAGTTGGTCGGGAAAGTGAACCTACGTTCGCCTTTCCGTTTACTTGAAACAAATATTCCAGGTGATTGAATCTAAACAATACCGCGAACATTGACTTTATTTGAACCAACGTAACAAATGTTCCTCAATCGAGACTTGATTTGATCAAATCTTTAACCCTTTGAACAAGTAAGACCGATATTTCGGTCCAATGCATAATTTCGGGCCATTTTATTATAAGATGTCTGTACGCGGGGCACTGATGATGAAATAATAACTGCAGTCCTCACTGTATATTGACATTGGACTGATGCACGTCACTGTAAATATACACAAAGCTAAGACGGTACCATTCCAGGAAACAAGGGTTAAAAGGGTTAATGAATTTACCAATAATATTAGACATGCTTGTTTTCAAAATAATTATGACTGAAGGCTAATCACAAATGTAGTCTTGTGATCACGCATACGTTGTGTTAATACATTGGTGTTTTCAGGGCTAATGGAATGCTTATTGGTTGGATATCTATAAGTAAAGCACGAAAAAAAAATATTTGTGTATTTTTGTGAGTGAAGAGACGTCGCAATAAATCAACGGTAGTCTGTTCGCAAACTCCACGAAGAGTGGGTACACAAACCAGAATTTAAATGGCTACTTGAGTGTTTGGGTTCTTATGTACGCATACCTCTGCTTCTGTGAGAGGAAAAATGTTTGCATTCACCGTAATTAGCAATAACAGTCAAGAATGTCGGGTAAAACCATGGCATTCTGTCAAGGCTTTTACGGTGGGTAATTCCTTGGGCTGGTCCTACCCACAAATCACAAGGATAGTAACCACCTGGGACAGTTTAATGCCTACATACAGTGCAGTCGCCATGGACTGGTCGTAATCCACGCGTGAGCAGTGATGCCCATACATGCGTTTACCAGGTAATCAGAATCATCATCAGCTAACTTTTAATTAATGAAGCATCGGGTTAAACCCGGTGCTTCATTAGTTACATTTTTGATAATTATTCCTATAACTAGTGTTTGGAATCTAATATTATTGCATCCGTGGAAATATCACCAAGTCTCATGTAGGAGAGTTCAAGATTAGACACTATAGGAAAGAGTTTGAGAATATCTCAACGATTCGAACATTTCAAAATCAGAGAGACTCGAATCGGGTCGAAGCTTTCCCGGGGACTATTTTCTAAGAGTGTATAGCTATTCATAATTGCGAAAAAAGATAAAGCACTAGAGCAATAATAAATTACAATACGAATGTGATGAGTGTGCGGTAATTATATAGAGAGTAATCGTTTGACTGGACTTGTTACGTGAAATAATTCATGAGAGGTGAGGGACGTTATACAAACACGAGTGCGCACGAGTGTTTACAATATAGTCCCTCGCCTCGAATAAATTATTTCACGTAACCAGTCCAGTCAAGCGATTACTCTGTTTATTACTTTTCATTATTAAAGATAATTATATCATTTAACCCTTTGCCTGACGTAACGGTCAGCGCTATTCTCAAAAAATCGCCAATTAATTTTCATTATTTTTTAATTTTTTGTCTCTAAAGCATAGCTCGTCGAGCTCGTTCCAATGAGGGGTCATAACCTATGTTTTTGAGACAAAAAAAATGAAAATAATAGCTATTCAATATTTTTTTTGCAAGTGTCGTCTGCTTGGAGGAGTCACTCATAACGTTCTTCTCCATAGCTGTAGTACCAATTTGCTATGGTCCTGTGAAGCTTTTCAATGCTATTCGATTCGAAATAGTCCGGGTGAGTCGATTCGATTCAATTCGAGTGCGCCGATCTTGGAAATTGCAGAACGGTTGACATGCTCTCACAATCTTACCGAGTGTCTCCCCGAACATTTTTTCTTTCACCAGGTCTCCTATACATGAGAACTTATGATAGAAGAAGAGTTCAAGAAACTCCCACTTCCAAAACTACTTTGATTCCTCATCATATAATTACACCACTTAACCCTTTACCCAACGCAGACGATATTAAAATTTATTATTTTATGATATTTACAAATTTTTCAAAAAATTTCAACAAAACCATATCATGTGGCTCCTCGTTAGAACGAGCTCGATGAGCTCGTTCCAACGAGGGGAACATGATATGTTTTTGTTGAAATTTTTTGAAAAAATAATATTTTTTCAACTGCTGAATTTACATATTACGCTGGCGGATGCCGCCGATTCGTTGGGTAAAGAGTTAATTCTACTTGTTGCACTTCCTAGAAATCAGCGAGAACGTCTCTTCGAGTGGTGTGCGCAGTTTAGTACAGCTTCGCTAGGCGGTTGGTCTAGTGGTGTGCGTGGTTTAGTATAGTTTCGCTTGGAGGTTGGTAGAGTGATGTGCGTGGTTTAGTATGGTTTTGCTAGGCGATTAGTGGTGAAGGAAACCCTCTCGACGTAGTTTGGAAGCCCCGCAGTGCCATTGTACTTTGATTTCGTTTCTAGAATGCCCGGTTTTTTTTTTGTTTTTTGGGGAGAGAGGGGAGGGGGGGGGGGTGGGGGTTTATTTGTTCATGTTTTTTTTTCATGTTATTTTTCTTATTTTTTTTATTGACTTGCCCAAGCAGACAAGTTGCGGTTTAATACAATACTCGAAAGCCTGGGAATATTTTTAATAGTCCATTTTTGAGGAAAAGGTGCTATATAATCTATACAACATTTTAACCTGAATAGTGGTGAGATTCGACTCGAGGGCCTTTGCCCGTTATGCTTTTGTCATTGAACATCTCTACAAAATATAAAGTGGGTCGGTAGTAGATTGCATACACAGGGTTCAGAAGGAGAATCGGAAATGCATTTCACCTAAATCTAGTATAATTAATGGCGGCTTTTAGAAGTAAGTTCGGATCTCAACTGAACACTGTCTGGGGCTGCTTCCAAAGAGGGCTAGGATAGGATGCAATTCACTCTATCACCCGCGATTTCGCACCATCCAACCCTTTCTCGTGGACGTAGAAAGTAATTAATTAAATTTCAAAGTTTGATTAAAATACAATATCAGAACGTTCACCAAGTGTTGTGTTGTTATCTCACAATTCGTATGGTGAAGATAGATACTAAATATTTCATACAGTTTGTTTCACAATACTTTGAAAGCGGATACTTGAGAACATACAGTACGTGGAGAGTGTATTACCACTAAATCACCCGCAGAGTGAAGATTTCACCCAAGCAATTATTGCAAATTTGTTGCAAAGCATAACAAGCACAAGCAATGTTTCAGCCAATGGACCTCCGGGTTAAACCCGGAGGTCCATTGGCTGAAACATTGCTTGTGTTTTTAGTCGATATATACAAAATTTGAAAGTTATTGTTTGGGTGATAACTCCACTCCGCGGGTGATTTAGTTACAATCCACTCTCCACGTACTGTAACATTACATTATTGTGTAATGGTTGTTGTACTTATATATTTTTATAGGCTTATATCCATATAGCGAGTCGGTGTGCGGGGTAAGGGAGATTTTATGGGAGTCTTTATGAATGTGTATCCTTTGCAGACCAGACGCGTTTGAGGCAGGTACAAGATTACCAATAAGTGTGAATTCAGTTTACGAAATCAGACCGCGACATGAATCGTAGGGCGTTAAACAATGCCTCATTTAGGCATTTTCTCTGTCTCTCATATTCACATGCGAGTGCCCAAGACGCAAAAGTCGACGCATATAGCAGGAACACAACTCCCAGGTATCTTGCTATGCGCGGATTTGTGGCCATTACAATGGTCAAGGAGGCCGAGTAAAGATTTGTAAAAGCATTGACAGAAGCCATCATCTTTTGGTATTGGTGGTACCAGTAATAATCTGTGGCTGCACCAGTTTCTAGTAATGGTTATGGGTGCCAGTCGAGATTTGAAGTGGCGATGAGCGTGAATGGGTTTCGTTGTGATAATCATACGAAAACAACGAAACCTAGCCAATTTCATTTTCAAATATCCGAAGTCCACAAATGACTTCACAAGCCAAGTTATGACAAATCTACCACCACAGATACAAATGGTTCAGAAATACGGCCTTTCTCGGCATTAAAACATGTTAATAAAGACATTCTTTAGCCTAGATACACACAAATTATCATTTCACAATTTCAGAACAACACAGACAGAAATGGTCTGCGTTGTAGTGCTAGAAATGTATAGTTAGTCTGCAAAATGCCACAGATCAAACCTCTGTGAATCTGTTTTCAATATCTTATCCAACGACACACAGGAGACCTCTCCAATCTTATTGTACATGGTGATAAAGAATAATCAAACCCAGTCCATGTATGCCTTCTCTGTAGAGCAATGACACTTCAAAACAAATTCAACTGAATTCATAAGGTCAAGAGATTGGTGTGCAGTTTGCGAAAATAATAATAATAATTATATTTATGTAGAGCTCAGGGATTTCTTTGAATACATGGCGGCATGTTTGTTGGAAGTATATCGTTTAGAATTGATTACACAGATTTTAGAAATAGCAAATGCCTCACTATAGTCCGGCCTCGTTCCTCTGAACATATTGCATGCTTTAGTCAAGCCTTTTCTAAAGGAAACATCGCTTGACTCGGATGTTCTGAAACACTACCGACCGGTTTCGCATTCCTATCTAAGGTTACTGAGCGGGCGATTGCTTCTCAGCTAACTTCCCATATGATCACCAATCACTTCTCCAATGTCTTCAAGTGTGCATTCAGGCAGAATTGCAGTACGAAACTGCGCTTCTAAGAATGCTAATTGGCATTCCAATATCCATAGGTAAACATGCAATTTCCTGCCTTTTTTTTTGTTACATTCAAGAGCCACCTTCGACGACAAAGACTATAAACTCTAATTAGCGTGTTGGAACACGTATGCACACACGCACGCACAGAGTGGATGCGAGAAGGCAATAGCGACTACCTGCGTAAATCTCTGTTCACCGCCCCCACAGCAGAACAGAAGCCAGGATGCTGCTTGGTACTGCTTCAGGCTTAACCCTGACACGACCGACTCATGACAATCACACTACAAAATCACTATACTCTGTTCATCTCGACCCCTGGAACAAATGTCAGAATTGACTGCTACGTTCTGCTCGTGGCTTGAATGTGTCCAGGGGCCAATACTTTAAAACATTTATAATTGTATTTTCTAGAATTGTATTTCTAGTTATCACTTTAAATGGGTTAAAATAAATCATTAGCATTTTCACAGATGTGGCAATTTGCCTGTTGGCAAATTGCCATATTTTTTGAAATGCCAATGATTCATTTTAGTCAGGTATATTAATAGATAGAAAATTCAATTCTTGAAAATACAATTGTAAACGTTTTATAGTTTTGGCAACTCTCAGGATATTTATAATCACAGTAACAAACGCTAATCATTTTTTCCATAAGGCATTTTGTAATTTTGTACCAAGTGTGGATTTCTGTCTATAAAATTATTAGGATTAACTGTCTGTCTGGACAAGCAGTTTCTTAGTTTCATTCAGCGATTTCTATTTGTCAAATCTTTCTCAGCTGGACGATTGATTGGACTGGCCAGTGGTCAGCAGTTGCGTCTTTTTTATCGAGTTTTGAATACCGTCTCAAGCTTCTCAAGTTATTACGAAGTGGAGTTATGAAACACTCTCAGCCTGCATGCATATTCATCATTTGTATCCCGATTCGTAACCTACACGCTACCATCATTTAAATACCACCTCTACAACCCGAACATTTTGAACATAGGCTGGAGTCTATACGTATAACACTTTATAATGAGATGGGTTAAAAAACAACCTAAATCATCTGAGTTGAGTAAATATGAACCCAAGGAGCGCCCTAGCTCAGTGGTTGCCGAATTGGATTTCAAACCGAAAGGTCTAAGGTTCAATCCCCACCAGGGGTAACTGCGTTGTGTCCTTTGGCAAGACACTTAATACCGATTGCGCACATGGGGCACGGTGGCGCTGGGTACCAAGGCGTATTGCACGTCGACGGTTCACTTGTCTTCAACCAATGGTAACCCTGCTTGGGTGGAGTTAGTACGTTCGGGAGTCTAGTAGTCGCTCACCGTTGCTCGGTGGTTCTTTCCGCGTACTCTTGGCTCTACCCGTAAAACTGTCCGACACGAGGTGACCTAGACGGTCGAAAGTGTTGTTAAATCGAAATTAATAAATAAATTTGGGTTGATATTTAATCCAACTAACTTTAGCGTGTACTGTACTGTGAGTTTGCTATGATATAATTAATAATTTGTAATATCAGTTACCTGACAAGCACAAGACAGAACATCTCTGACTGGCATAGCTTTACACAAGATATCCAGGTGAGCCAACAGTGTTAATGTTTCTTATAGCGCTCTTTGCAACCCTGCTGTTATTCTATCATTTTCGCTTCGAATGAGATAAGGATATTTTTTCTTTATTGAAGATGATGCCAACATGTCTAAGAAGATAGATACATGTAGCTTATCAAACCGAAACGCTGTAACACATCACTTTCAATAGACCTTTTCACTTTCGTTAAAATGTTTTTGACGTTTTGTTCGGTTTATATATTACTGATAAAATGTGGTATTTGGCAACTGAACGGTAAAATGATTACTGGAAACAATCTTTCGGCGTGATATACCAATAACAATGCACACCACTTTCTGCCTTATCTTGGCAACTATATTATTAGTTATCCTTGTGTTTTCCAGGGTGTATGGGAATTTACACCGGTTTGGGAACTCATACACCCTGAGGCGATTTCCAAGAATTTTGGTGTACTTAATACTTTAACCTACATTGAAGGCAAAAAACTTACAGAAAATTTGTACTTTGCAAGTTTCTTAAATAAAACCAGACAAATATGGATGTCATTGGAACTGGCTCAATGAGCCAGTTCCAATGACATCCATATCTGTAATATTTTATTGCACATAAATATTAAATTTCCTGTATTTTTATTTTTGTTCTAACATAACCGAGCAGAAGGTATGAATTAATAATTAAAAATGGGTACTTTTTAGCCATATAGCTTGGTCTTGTATATTCTTATTTTTACACCGTGGTTAAACACGGTGTAAAAAAAGCCACTGTGGATTGCAAGTTACATCGTACCTCTCAGCCAATCAAAATGCAGTATTTTGTTTAATTTGGAAATAAGTCTTTTTATTTCAGACTGACGGCATTAATATCTTGATTATGACAATCTTGACACTAGTGACCGGCCCGCTAACCCTTACTGTTATCACTATTAGATTGAACATTAACTTCATAACATTTTTTATCTAATTTAATGCGGCCGATTCGTTGGGTAAAGGGTTAAGCAGTATTCTCCATGGAAAAGGCTGCTGTAATTTGAGTATATACTATTCAACAAAAGTAGGGAATATTTGATAAAAGTGAGATATATGAAGACATATATAGAGGATTTGAAATGAGTGTTTTTCTCATATGATATTTATGAAATGAGTCTAAGAATTTTTCATTTGGGGGAGCATGTGGCGAGCCCCAAACGGAAAATTCGGACGAGTTTCATAAATATATGAGAAAAACACTTATTTCATATTCTATTTATCATATGACACACATATGCACAAATTAACGACTTAGTATGACTTTTTAACCCTTTACCTAACGTGTGTTGCAAACGACACTTGGAAAAAACATCATCATATAACTAAAAATTTTCATTTTTTGCTTCCAAAACATAGGTTATGACCCCTCATTGGAACGAGCGCGATGCGCTCGTTCCAATGAGGGGTCATAACCTATGTTTTGGAAGCAAGGAATGAAAATGTTTCGTATATAGCACTGGTCGGTTTTGGTCGTTATGTTAGGTAAAGGGTTAATGCAATATAACCCAATCTAAATAGGACAGATAACGTAAATTCTCCCTACTCAAATTATGCAAATGTGACCCAGTTGTATTTTGTTCAGTCAATCAAACTGTCCATATTTGAAATTGGCCAATGAAATCTGTCAACCCCAATTATGCAAATTATGAAAATATGGCCCAGTTGTATTTTGTTCAGCCAATCAAGTTGTCTAGTTTTCAAACTGACCAATGACATTGACGGAAGGCTTTATTTATCACTGATTAATATGAAAACAAAATATCAAATGTTTTAAAGTGAACAAAACGGACGAGTCATGTGATAAATTTATATTTTCTTCAAAAAGACATTTGAGGCATTGCATTGTGACATCTGGTGAATGATTTCAGCGATAGTTGGGTGTCTGACAAGTACACATTCCAATCACTGATCGGTAGAAGACATGGACGGTCAGTCAGAGAATTTACTGAATTCAGTCCAAGAACTCATTATCTCGTAAGTCCTCCTCGGTTCGCGAGACAAGCGCGGATCCGACGTGGAATACTCCTCACCAAACGTCCAATATCAGCTTGACCGATTTTATTCCATTCTTCCTGCAGTACAACTTCGAGTTCCTGGACCTTGGTAAGGGGCTGTTGGCGTCGTCGTAGGCGCCTGCCAAGCATATCTCAGACGTGCTCGATTGGTGAATGGTCTAGACTTAGTGCTGGTCAAGGCAATGTAGTATGTTCTGCTCCTGGAGCATTCTCTTCATCATAAGTACCATGTGGCCATTAATTTAAGTGCAGTACTGTGGTCACGAGTGGGTCGAGTTTTCCGAAATAAAATTGTGCGAAATCAAGAATGCACACAAAAGAAAAAAACAAAACGAAAATAACAGCCCAGACTCAATGTTCTTGCATTACTTTTTCAACAAGCGAGATTCTGCAGTGTTCATGTGAGTAAAGTGGAAAGAAAATATCGAACGCATCGCGATTGGGGTTCGTTCTGATCGAAATTATCAACCCTCTTTGCGATTACAGTGGACTGACAAATATTGGTTTTATGTTACTTACATTGATGTATCTGGTTCTCTTTTTTTCAAGTTAACCCTTTACCCAACGTAACGGCCAAAACCGGCCAGCGCTATTCTCAAAAATCGCCAATTAATTTTCACTATTTTTTTCATTTTTTGTCTCAAAAACATAGGTTATGACCCCTCGTTGGAACGAGCTCGTCGAGCTCGTTCCAACGAGGGGTCATAACCTATGTTTTTGAGACAAAAAATGAAAAAAATTAGTTATTCAAGATTTTTTTTTGCAAGTGTCGTCTGCTTTTCACGTTAGGTAAAGGGTTAATTGTCTCTTTGTATTCTCCAATGTAAAATACATCATAACAATAGAAGATATTCAGTGTCAGGGAAAAGCTAGTCTAACAGGGCGGAGGCCCCCTCCCCATACCTTCAAGTTTAGAATTATGTACATATTACTTCTCTCTGTGTTGTAAGCACACATGTTTTAATTAGATAATTAGCCTTAGGCGATTCACAGAGGGATACTTCTCTGGCATATTACCAGTCAGAACAAAATGTCTCCATGCTATCTTCAGTTAATTAATCTCGAAGGGACTGGCACTTATAGATTGCTTACATTCGTCCCGGATATCAAGCATATTGTGTCTCGAGATACGCTTGATAACATATGCATTTGCGGGCGGTGATTTTATCTTCAGAAATGTCGCGTGTATGTTTAGGCATCTTGAAATATTGTTAAGACCAGATATAAAAGTGTAGATGCCATAATAGGGTCTCGTGCGAGTGCAATTGCTGGGCAATCCACGAAACGCTATTGTCAGATTAGGTGGACGCAGGAGGTCTACAAGCCCGAATTTAGAGAATAGACTACGAACCCAAGTAAAGGCTAAGTTTAGATGTCGTTAGCGAGGATCGACTCGCACCTGTCTCAAGGTGTAGGCTATTATATTGTGGTATTAACCCTTAGGAATGCAGAGGTTGATTGCCTTGTAGCCTGTTTTAGTATCAGAGAGTTGTGAATATCGATTCAAAGTGACAATTCGCGAAAGCTCGAAAGTGCATTTTAAAGTTGTGAGTTCAGCCATGAACTGTGTGAATTTCAAAAGGACAGGAACATTCAAGGAGAATTCTATCAAGGGACACGTGTATAAGGTTTGGGACGTGGACTTGCTGAACTAGCCGACAGAGTGGATGAACCGAATCCAAATCAGAACTATGTTGCCACAAGGTAATTAACAGTGCTTGTCGGGATTCCCGGCAGTCAGAGCTGCAGACGCGTGTAAATAAAGGAATCGTTGTAACTTAAGTCATTGCGTCATTTCCGCAGCCTGAAGTGATTAGGAATCACACCTAATGAAGAACGAATCTATATTTCGAATTTACTTGGCAGGGAAGAAAATCGTAGTGCGGTCCCAACTCAACTAAGCGAGCCGAGTTTGGCCCGTGTCCGGATTCCGACCCTCCTTGTTGGCTTCTCCCCCAATATTTTAATGGCGAGGCTAAACAACCCCATGTCATCCCTCCCAAGTGGATAAAGGTGTTTGATATTCAGTTTTATTCATTAGGTATGATTTTCTCTCCCAGAATTGCCCATTATCAAGCTCGGCTGATGTGACTTCAGACTCGGCCGATATGACGCTGATCTCGGCCGATATGAACCTGGACAGGGCTGTTTCCCTTGATGCTTCGTTACAAAATGCAACGAATTTGTTTACATCGAAATCGTTACTCGTCGAACGGTATCGAGAAAACTGGAGTTATATAAATTTTATTACTTTCCAAAGTGTGATTTACTGGGATTTCCGGGTTTGATTATAAACGATAACTTCACAAGTGAATTATGCAATCAACAATTGTGTCATGTATCCGTGCGCGCAAACGAAGACGCTTTACCGTAGGTGTAATGGGGACTTCATTGTTTTTTTGTTTTGTTTTTTTTTTGTTTTTTTTAACCCTTTACCCAACAGAAAAGCAGACGACACTTGCAAAAACAAATTCTTGAATAACTATTATTATCATTTTTTGTCTCAAAGACAGAGGTTATGAACCCTCATTGGAACGAGCTCGTTCCAATGAGGGGACATAACGTATGTTTTGGAGACAAAAAATGAAAATAAATGAAAATTAATTGGCGATTTTTGAGAATAGCACTGGCCGGTTTTGGTCGTTACATTAGGTAAAGGGTTAAATTATATAATTATCGTTAATAATGAAAAGTAATAAACAGACTAATCGCTTGACTGGACTGGTTACGTGATATAGTTCATTCGAGGCGAGGGACTATATTGTAAAACACTCATGCACATTCACGCACTCGTGTTTGTACAACGTCCCTCATCCCTCATGAATTATTTCACGTAACAAGTCCAGTCAAGCGATTACTCTCTATATAATGGATTGGTTTGAATCGGGATTTTTGTATGACGCGGAATTTATTCAGGCAATGAGTGAGGATTGTGTGCAGAAAAGAAGACAAAAGTGAGTTGCACAGAAAATTCAACGCAGATTTAAGATTCAGATTCGTAAGCAGAGAATCGTCGATATGGGAGTAGAGATAGTTCAGATATCTGAACATCGGCTTCCCCACTAGACGTTCAGATAGTTGAACTGGGACAAGAGGAAACTTCGGACTTGAGAAATGAGAAGCAATAACACTGTCAGAAAACAGTAACTGATCTGATTTTGTACTTATCTGTTTCGGTTTAATAAATAAAGAGGTTATTATTGCTTGGTTAGTTTCATATCGGCAGATATCAGCCTTCCAAATCCCGAGTTCCTGGAAAATCTAATATATTCGGTTTTCCCGTGTCCCCAATATTGCGTGTATAGCACTTTCCACAACATTGCATTCCAAACCCATAATGTTTTAGTTATTTAACTTATTTACACCTTTTTCTGTTAACACAGTAGGGACCCGACACCTATTCGAGAAGAGCTAGGCAACGAAGTTGCCGGTATGAATGTCATCCCACACACCTATGCCCTTGGGCCAAGGAGAAGCGTTAATATAAGTTGCATAACTTGTTCGCCAATCCTTGTAAAACAAATAAGATTAAATAAAAAAAACGACCCCTGATATTACCGATCGCGTACATATAGAATATACCGATAGTAGCTTGGTGTACCAAATGTCCACCACAAGTGGTGAAGTGGTGTTAACCGCGAGCCTTTGGCGCGCGGTTAACACCACTTCACCACGAGTGGTGAACATTTGGTATACCAAGCTACTTTGGGTATATTTTATTTATGCCATGATTGTCTGATTATTAATAGTCGCTATTATTTTTTCTCGATTTTACTGAGCACCAGACGTACATACGTGCGAATTTGTTCTTGTTTACAAGAGCATATCACCGAAACGAAATAGAAAAAGAAGCAGGGCCTTTTTATTTTAAAAACACAATAGCATATTATTTCGAGTTGTGGATGCTTTATCAACACGAGACAATGCATGTTTGTTAATTTTTGGTGTTGTATGGGGTAAACTCATTTAAAAACGTAATAAATAATTGTCACTTTCATTTCACTCTTCGCGAGGCGACGTGAAGTAAATTTAGATAAGTTCGCATTCAGGTCGACGTCACCAAAGGTCAACTTGGATGTAGTTCCACTGAAGGTGTAAATTTTAACTATTGAAATCCAACTGCTGGCGTGTTCACCACGGTTGGTGTGTAAAGATAAAATTTATGTCATAGGCTTTTTATATATAGTAGAATAGGTAACCAAGGTATAAAGCTGTTTTCACGGATATGACGATAATTTATCCACTTCGTTTTTCGAGGAGACTTTTATATTGACAAATTATAGGATTTTATTCTCAGATTTTTGGATAATCGTTTATACAGTTAGTATAATAAAGATTTATCGTCAAACGTTTTGTCTACCTTATTATTCAAAGTCATTTCACACAAATTAAAGGTGATTGTGGCTGACCAAGGTGTTTTTCTTGAATCCGCTGCATTCTTCCAACCAATTGCGCTAATTTTGAAGTTTTCCAGTGATACAAATGTTGTCTTCGTGAACTAAAATTCACAACACACTGATCACCTATAAAATAAGCTTCTCCCAAAATGCCCTAATTTGTCCCAAATGTTGAAAATAGAAAAATACTTGCGCGCACGAGCGAGCATACGTACGTGCACAGCACAAGAATAACTAGCAGACTCGAAGTATTTATTGCCGGTTCCCAAGATACCAAAACAGTAGAACTACTTTACCTCGACATAGAAGTGTTTCTACCTCAGCAAGCTAGCACTGCTTCCAATGGCTAGTGTTCGCCATGGGACTAGTTTTGTGTCAGCATATTAGCGCTTCTAAATACAGATGAGTCTAAAAACGCTTTGTCACGGTAATAAATTTCTGTACACTTGTGAATATTGCCTTATTGATCTCGGGGGTATAGCGAATGCTCCCGTTTAGTAGAATGTCGCTATTTATGTAATACCCTAGTTGGCCTAAAGTAGCATTTTTTCAGTGAAGTAGAAAGACAGTTGAAAAAACAATGCGCCACAGCTCCACGCATACCACATCTACATAAGGGTGTTGCGGAAAGGTGATTGTTGAAGAGATGATCGTTTAGGTTGCTACAAAAGAAGCACAACCTGCAGTGGAGTATCTGTGCCTTTCGTAATTTGTCATGATAAAAGTTGTTTGGAACAAGCTGTTTGTTTCGGATGAGATATGCCTAGAAGTTGGATGTGGAGTTATTTTCGCGAATTTCATTAGGTAGTGTATTCCAAAGCTGTGTCGTGGGTGACAGGAAAGATCTTTGATGCGATTGAGTGCGACAGAGAGCCATTTTTACATCCGTGTCACAAAGCAAGTTGTAACCGTGTATTGCAGATGACATTTGTGGATTGAGTCATGAGAGGTATGCAGGGGCAACGCGGTGATACAGTTTGAAGAATTGATGAAGTTTGTTTTTTTCGCGTCTCCTTTCCAGAGGCTCCCAATCTGTCTCCGCGTATAAAAGACCTTTACTAACACTTCGCGTCGCATCGGTTACAATCCTTGCTGCTTCTAACTGGATTTGTTCGATGTTTTCGCTTTGCAGGTTGGTGTAATTGTCCCATACTACGTTGGTGTATTCTAGGACAGGACGTATAAATGCTAGGTGAATTGTTTCCAGGGTTTTTCGATCCAGGCTGAATTTGTATTTCCTAAGGAGGCCAATTCTCTTCCACGCTTTGGTCGTTATATCACTTATGTGATCGCTCCAGGGTCCGGGGTTATAAAAGGTTATTCTGAAGTGTTTATGGTGACCAATTGCCTTGATATCGGTATTTGACATTTGCAGTACGTAGAGGGTGGATTGTAACTAAATCACCCCCGGAGTGGAGTTATCACCCAAACTATAAATTTCAAATTTTGTATCTATCGACCTAAAACACAAGCAATGTTTCAGCCAATGGACCTCCGGGTTTAACCCGGAGGTCCATTGCCTGAAACTTTGTTTGTACTTGTCTTGCTTTGCAACAAATTTGCAATTATTGCTTGGTGGAATCTCCACTCTACGGGGGATTTAGTGATAATACAGTCTCCACGTACTGTATAGTAATGGGTGCTGCGGTTTCTTGTTTGTTTCTGATATTACCATGGATGTGTTTTTTTGTGGATTAAAGTCAAATAGCCATTGTTTTGACCAAGAGTCTATCTGAAATATATCATTCCCTGATAGCTTAGCTGTGCGGATGGTATCTTCGACGACGAAGTAAAGAGAAGTGGTATCAGCAAAAAGCCTGATACTACATGAGACATTATCAACAATGTCTTTAATATAAATGATGAATAGCAATGGCACAGGTATAGATACCTGAGGGGTGCCTGCAGTTACTTTTTCTGCTTTGATTACCACACGTTGATGCCTGTCACTCAAGTAGCACTCAAACCATTTTAGAAGTTCATCCTTAATGACCATCATTTACAGTTTGTATAGTGGTAATTTATGCCTGGCTTTACCGAAGGCTTCACTCACGTCACAGAAAACGAAACGTATTGCATTGCCTTCATCTAAAGTGCAATTAATAGTGTTATATATTTCCGTGAGCTGGAATGTCGTTGGATCGGCCGGTGTGAAGTCTGACTTGAATGAAGTGAAAAGGGAATTAGGGTTGAGAAAGTTAAAAACCCTTTTGAAGATACATTCTTCAAAACTTTTGCCCAAACAGCTCAACAGAGAAATGGGTCAATAGTTGCTGCCATGACTCGGGATGCCTTTCTTGAAAACAGGTGGCATATTCGTTTGTTTCCATTCGACAGGAAAGTAACATTCAGCTAGAAACTTATTGAAGACTTGCGTTAATGGTTTTGGGATGATATATTCTTTAACAACCCATGGACTGATATTGTCAGACCCACAAGCTTTGGGATATCGAGCAGAAGTAGAAGTAGTAGTCATTAAATGCTTCCGTTTTGTAGAGAATGGTCGCAACAGACTATCCTTGTGTTGCAGGATTGGAATGTCAGAGTTTTTGTCACCAATCATTTTTTTTATTGTTTACCACCAGTAATGGGAGGCGCGAGGAATTATTAAGAATGTTCTCTATTTTTTGTTGTTGTTGTTGATTTGTCTTTGATTTTCTGACAAGTGATATTACTACAGTTAAAACTAGAAGTCCTGTCACGAACCGTGCGCTTATCTAGGCTTAATTGCGCGTAGGAATTGCGCGCAATTGCCATATCGAATGGCATCCAAAGCACGGCAGGTTCTCCTAGTTACTCATAGCAAACACAGGCAATGTTTGTGCCAATGGACCTCCGGGTCGCCCGGAGGTCCATTGGATGAAACATTGCTTGTGCACAGGCCATATGTACAGAATTCAATAGCCTTACAATGGTCATGACGCATAGATTAACGCGCAGATCAACGTGCTATTTGTGAGCATTTCATGACAGGACTTCTAGTTTTAACGGTAGATTACCCATGATTGTGGAGTATTTTGGGATTTGGCAAGGCGGTATATTCATTTGCGTTGGCGTATTAGTAATCTAACTTCGTTGTGCATCCATGGCGGAGCGTTTTATCGTGATTCCATTATCTCATGTGGGATGAATCTGGATGCCAAGCTTTCAAGGATGCGTTTCACACGACCTACTAATAATGGGCACGGGTTATTGAAAAGAACATCAGTTGGTCTGAGTGAGTTGAAGATTTAGTCAAAGTCAGCTTCATTGTAAAGCCATAATTTGCGCTTGAAAGACTTGGAACGTTCGTATTCTGCAAGGAATGGGCAGAGGTACCGAACCAGTTCACTACAGAAGGGGTCGCCGACGTCTTAGTTAACGATTAATGAAAGTTGCCTTACACTGGAAACACCTACCGAGTTTAAGTTCCACATGCGATGCACAATGGTATTTGAACTGCACTGACTGGTTGTAGCCCTTTCCACATAACGAGCAAATGTGTTTCTATTCCTCTTCCGATGTAAAGTGAGTTCATGTTTGGATTCAAACGAGTTCCCGGTGTGATCATATAAAAAATCTGAAGTTGCAGCAGGTCAAGGCGGGACAGATTCCGAATTGCGCAAATCCTATCGTCTCCAGTGGCGCTTTAGATTCGACTTGATCTTCGATTTGTAACCACAAATCGTACAAGTAGTGTCGGAATCAATTTCCGCCGCTCCTCATTGGTTCTCTCTGGGTACACCGGCTTCATCCGCCCATAAAACCATCGGACACCAAGGGCATAGGTGTGTGGGATGACCTTGATACTGGCTGGGTAGTTAAACCCCAATAAAAAGCCATGTAGTTAACGCGTTTCAATGATATATTATTTATTTTTACGTAACTTTACTTTTGATGTGAAGGAGGACTGGTGTGCAATAGCCTCTTGTCATTATTACATGCGTGCCGCCATGTTTTGAATCGGGACTTTTCAATACATTAATATAGTTAACCCCCTCACTGTCTTTACATGTTAGGCGGGCTATACCGAATGGGGGCGATAGCTAGGCTCAAAAAGACTAGCTTGCTGTGGTCTAAATGTGTTATTTTTGTAAGTGCAAAATTACCTCGCAAATCATAGTTCTATAATCGACTGCTCTCTTGAAAGTTGTCCTTCTTCTGACACAGTTGGCGGGAAACACAATTGGCATCTATTGATCCAATAATTTGAAGTATCGTGTATTTTTAATAAGACAATGAGCACCTAGCCTCGCTGTGTTTACTGGGGTGTGATTTAGGGCTGAAACGGTTGGCCCATTTTCGTAACCGACTAACCAAGAGCTATAACCGAATAATATCCGGTTATCCACGGCCATTATTTCACCGAATATGGAATCAAAACTATAGGAATTGGAAAGCAGTATTCTCAAACTATTCCGTAGTGTTATACAAACGAACGTTGTCGAGTACACATTTGTATACACACTACGGAATAGTTTCTGCGATTACTCATTACTCGCGTAAAATGCCGATCATTAACGAAGTCCTGAACGCCAAAGTCGATTATTTCTCGATGTATACAACGCGGCTTCGATGTGTGATCTATGACAAAAGAGAAGCGGCAGATTTGCAACGTTTTAAACGTGGAATGACGATTACTATCGATATTTCGGATAACCGGTTGACGGTTTTTCTAATCGGTTAGGTTGCTAACTGGTTTCAACCCGGTTATCTGGTTAACCATTTCAGTACTAGCGACTCTGATTAGGGTAAAAGGATATTGTTCACAAGAGGAAAGATTCTGGGCGTTTTTACATACTTAATGTGCGGATGTATTCAGATTAATCAGACAGACAAAGGAATAACTCTTGCTATCTGATGTGCGTTGATGAAAGAAAGGAGAGAGAAAAGCTAGTATCCCGGTCGATGAACAGACTGACCGACGCACAATATATATCTGGCTAAATTGGTACCAGTAATAAACTGCGGCTACACCAGTGACTAGTATACAATGGTAGATTTTTCCATTTATTATACTTACTGGAATCTCAAAAGTGGTATTCTTCTCGATCAGATCGGGATGGCTTCCTGGCACACCTATACACCAGTGGGTTAAAATTTGACAAATAAAATGTCGCAAAATGAATATCCTTACATATTCAATGTTCTCGCATTTCTGCTCCCATCGGCGAGATTAAATTTTGCTAATTGGTAGTGAATTGGAAAGATATTTCCGACCGGATTGCTACGTGGTCAGCATCTGATCGGAATTCTCTGTCCAATTGTGTGATCACAGTATTGTATACAATATAAGTTACCTCCACCAACATGTATGGTATTTGGAGGTTTAATACCTGGATGTCGGTTTGTAAACACCGAGCCGCTTGAAACACAATACAACTTAGTGGAAATAAATTTGTGGATCCATTTCTCAGCTCCACAATCATTTGGACCAAATTCGTGATAATAGTTTTGTTTTTATAATCGCAGAAGACAACAGATATTTAGGACTATTTTCGGGTTTTTTGGTTCGATCATTGAAATCATATACCCCCGATGTTTCGCGTGCGCTTATACCCTGGATGTTGCACGCTCTCATATACCTTCGATGTTGGGCGCATCCTTTGCCATGGCTGTTTGTCCAAGGCATTCTGACCAATCAAAATACATAATCTATCGGAATATAGGGACAATATTGTATAAACTTAATTGTTGAGGGTGCGTTGTTTTGAAATTATATGTTGTAACATGTTCAATCGCCTTATTCGATCCAGTCTCCACATACAGAACGTTAAATTTACTATGTTTTGATATGCGACATATAAAGCATTTTTCCTCGCCGATATACGTTTGTCGTGGAGGACTTGGATAATCAAAAACATTGAATTATACCTCTACGTAATGATAGCACAACAAAAACGCATACAACAGGAACTCAAGGGACTCCGAAAAATACCGTTCTGTTGCTTCTGACATACAGTGTGTATGCCACCTTTGATCTATCAAGAGGTGGGAAACAATAACACAGAAGTTGTTTAATAAATTCTGTACAAATGAAAACACGTTGGTTTTTAGATTTCCCAAGAGAATATATGCTATGAGGTGAACTCTCACTCTCTCTCTCCTGTTGTGCTGATATGAAGACAAAGTTCTCCAACCTATTTCTCGACGTATCGGATGTCTAGGTTTTGCATTTTTTCTCGGTCAACTGAACTATTACCGGTCATTTATGGTAGCCACAGAGCGTTAAGATATTATTTCTATCATACAAAAGGTGAGGACTTTTCAAAATGGTAGATCGTGCTAAATTAGTAGAACACCAATAAAGGAAAACCGTGCCGAATAATCAGTCATTATAGAGAGAACAAGCATTCAGGTGACAGAAAAAAAAAACGGTTCAGTTGTGTACATGTCTATCGATGTGTTTTATCCATGTACCATACAGTGATTACAAAAGCGGACCGAGAATTTAGGCATTCTCTGTTACCTTTTTCCCGTTTCGTCCGATTAGTCGCGTAGCCAGGATTTTATTTCTTGGTTTGGGGGGGGGGGGGGGGGCGGAAGCGAGTGCATGATATCTGAAAGTGCATTGTAGGGCTTCTGGTCCTCAATCCGAACTTAGACCCCCCAGTGGTTACCTCCCACCACACACACACACAAACACACCAAACTAGTTCTCTACATTATGCGAAATTTGCATTGAGCCAATATATATTTTTGGGGGGAGAGTGCGAAATATTTAGGGGAACTTCGTCGCTCCCGGGGTCCCTTGTTGTACTTAAGGGAGGAAATGGACAAATCAACTCGACTAAAGCCTTGTCAACGATACGAAAACATATTACATCTAAACACCATAATGACATTAATTACTGACAGACGATACGCTGACGACAAATTGAATTCTGAATCGGAAATCTCGAATAGGTATTATCCTCTGGCCTGTAGTCCCTAGGCGGCTGTGAAACTGTCTTTTCCCTACGCCACCTACTTACCCCTAAATAAAAAAGAACAAGAAACGTCAGGTTACTGAATTGCTAAAGATAGTGTCAAAAAGGTGTAAAAATTGTCGCTGGTATTCAGGAAATTCTGTTTATCTTTTTCAGGGTTACAGCACCATTAAATTTTGGCGGCTCAAATTCACCGAAATTTATTAACCCTATTAAAACTATATTTATTTATTTATTTGGGTTTAACACCACCTTAACAGCCAGGGTCATATCATGTCGGTGACAGTTTTACGGGTGAAGGAAGCCGGAGTATCCGAGGAGAACCACCGCGCATCAACGAGCAGCTGTCAGCCCTCCAACATCGCAACTCTGAACCCCGTACCTCGGCACAGGCAGGGTTAAATTGGTTGAAGACATGCGCACCATCGACGTGCAGTACGCCTTAGTACACAGCGTCATCGTGCCCCCATATAGGCAATCGAGGTTAAGTGCCCTGCCCAAGGACACAACGCGGGAGCGCGAATCAGTCGCTGAAATGGTCACCCATCCAACTACTAATCACGCTCGACGTTGCTCAACTTCGGTGATCTGACGAGAACCGATTACCGCGACGCCACCACGCCTCCAATAAAACTATATAGTGGACTAATTAATATCTTCACCTATTTCATACACTGCTACAAATAACATTAAAATACAGTGCAGTGATTGGCAACCAACTGTTGCCCTGGCTGCAAATATTGCGATAAACTTACTGTTTGGGCAAGAACCTTGACAAATTTAAAGGCTCTGTATTTAGATTGGAGCCAGGTGGCAAGTTTCTTCGTCGGTTTGTTTGGTATATAGACAAAACTACGTGTATGTTTCAATGAGTCGTTTTGTATTCAATGAGTCAGATGTGCGTAGGAAGAAAACGTCGAGACCGAAGGTCGAGACGTTTTCTTTCTACGCACATCTGACGAATTGAATACAAAACGACTCATTGAAACATACATGTGGTTTTGTATTTATTACATGACCCAAGCACCTACTGACCTAATTTTCTTTTCTATCAACGGTGGTAAACACCATGCACTTTAGGCAGTCGCATTGCATAAAAAAGTCCCGGTTGGAACAGGTTGGTGTGCAATACGGAATTCCGTATTGCACAGCCGTATTGCACGCCGTATTGCATAAGAGTGACTGCATGGGCATGTAATAAAATATAATAATTATTGAATGGTATGTCGTTGACTTCGCAAAATTCTGTTTTTCGAGGAAGTATAGTCCAAGTACTTCCGGTGCGACAATTCTTCTTCGATGACAACTATTTTTGGCACAGTCAGCTCCAAGTGATAATGAAATACGAAAATTCGTTGAACTCACTGTTCGGAACGAAACTCATTTAACTCCGGTAACTACTTCATTCCGGATTTTGTAAAATGACATTGTCCATGTAGAAATATAATCTGTCTTGGAAGTTCTCGATCTATCTTGGAAGCATCATTCGTAAGGTGGACTGATTAATATTTATTAACCTGCATCCATATGGCAGCAGGTTTAATATGCATGTACAGCACTGTGATCATAATCGCGTTAATTTTTTTTGTTCTATCAGACCCTGATCTGGTTGTCATATACTTATACAACAGTGGGCGGAGATTTCATGAAGAAAAGATTGCAAAATCAATACCGGGAAAAGCGGAATGAAAATTTCGACTGAATCGCGACACACTCGCGATGCGAGAAGGGCTGGGAGGAGTTAAACTTTTCCTTAACACGTTAACGTGTTAAATAATTCTGCGTTAACCAGCGTTAACGAGTTTAATGACGTTACATGTTAAAATGAACAAATTTTTAATAACTTCGACCATTTTGATTGATTTGAATATAATTGAACTTACGCACATTTCGTCTCTTGAGTTCCAATGTGTTCTATGTGCCTACTGGCACATAGAACACATTGGAACTCAGGGGACGAGTAGTTAATGTAGTTCTTTAATTCTAACATTCAGCGATGTTTTCATTTAAGAATACACTCGCAGCGGCCATATCATTAGAAAGAGACACCCGGCGTTGCTCGAATACCAGTCCATACATAGAAATAGGCATTCAGATGAAGCTGATATTGATGTATCCTCAAATATCGGCGGGCCAACTTCACCAACGTTGGTAGGAGGGCTACGGACTTCTAAATTATTCGTGTTTTTCAATTTCGTCAAATGGTGCAAAATTTGACGTCATCGGCACGCGCGGTCCGGCTTGGGTAAACACAAGATAACGACGCAATGCTACATATTATACAATTATAATCTTCAAAGTTAAACGTTATTAACTTGGTTAAATTTTTTTAACCTTGTTAAAATAATTTAACACGTTAACGTTTGAAACGTTAACTGCTCCCAGCTCTGGATGCGAGTTAAATTCTTTGCCGGCTTTTCTGACCACAGTAATGCATTATTTGATCTTAATGGCAAATATTTTCGTCACTGGGAAATATTTCTAGAAAATTATCTTCCCTGTCATAATTTTGTTGAATATCTTAATTAACACTAAGTGTATTGGACGTTGATACATAACTTGAAATCTGGAATTGTTAAAAATCTAAATCACTGCGAACAGTCTGATTGGTGAACTACAGATATTATACTCTCGGAAGATGTAGTACGTGTTTAAGGTGGTTTCCCTCATCTGTTTCGCCTAAAACTTAAAAAAACGACTGTTATCGCATGTAAAAAAAAACTCTTTCAAAACTTCTGGAAATGTTGGAGCGACTGTCTGAGATGTGAGATTATTATTATACCTGATGGGGTAGGTGTGAGATGGGGAAATGTCACCGAAGGCAAGATACTTGAGGCAAACACGAGGCTTGCCGAAGGTGAGTGGGTGAGATTTCCCCATCTCACACCCACCCCCATCAGGGATAATCCCCCCACCCCACAAACCAAAAACACTCTGACGTCATCAAAAGTAATCCGTTGGCACGTTCAGCTATATCGAACAATTTTGTTGTCCATTTTTGAAAACAACTGATTTGCTTTTCGGAAAGAGCGTACAAAAGTTCTGTATATACCGTAGGTATATGTCACGAAATTAAATACCAACGCCGGTTAGACAGGGGTTAAAGAATTGTAGTGAAATGAACACTGACACATTTCGATGAATTCTGCAAGGTATTCGCATAACTTTTTGACAGGAATTCCATGCAACTCTCACCTCAAAATTCAAATAAACGAGTCAAGTATCCTTTTGTTTTGCGGTCTGTGTTTTTATTTCTATTTTCTTCGACGAACGATCGTCTGCTAATATTTCCGAAACGTGACGTCATGTTGTATGTTTACGGAAGAACGTGCCTTGATTAGATACTCATTGCTCTCATTAAATATGTCAATAAGCTGGTCTCGTGGGTCATGTGGGATAGATATCTATCTCACATGGCCTTCTCACATGAGACACCCATATCTTGCATAGGAACTGGGGTTGGTGTGGGGGGGGGGGGGGGGGAAGAAAAACAGAGATAAACATACCCTAAAGATTTTTTTTTCCAAGTCACTCGTTTCATAAAATGTTTACATGTACCAATCAACTTGATGACGACATTTGGAAAAATATATCCCCAATATATAAAAGATTTCATTTCTTGCCTCGAAAACATAGAATAGCACCTTCTTTAGAAAGAATTCGTTGAACCTGTTCCAATTAAGGGCCATAACCTGCGTTTTCAAGGCAAGAACTGAAAAAAATAATTTTGTTGGAGATCTATGTGAATTGCGCTTGTCGTTTTGGGGCGTTATGTGTGGTAAAGTCATTTCTGACTTATCTAGTCATGAAAATCGACTTTCGATAAAGTTATCTCCCCTGAAATTATTAGATGGGCGAAGGAGGTCTTATTGAGAAACAAGTAACTGTTGAGACAGCATCTATGATATGTGTAGAACATGAAGCGAAGTTTCATTTTGTTTCTTTTAATAAACGAAAACAACAGACAACTCTCAGAGCTATCTGTTCTCTTCGTTTAGTAAAAGATACAAAAGAAAACTTGACTTTTTATGGTAATCGAATTAGAGGCAACTCAGTATCTGTCCACTTTGGCTCTTTGGTTAGCGAATGTCCTTTTACATTAATTAGAATGTTTTTATTCTTTCCGGGAAAAACAGTTAGCAAATGTTACCTCTTAGACCTTTCTATGAATGGAAAGAAGGGTGACTGTATTATGTGTCACGGTGCGCATGCGGTTGATAAAATGAACAGAAGACAAAGTTACAGAACATCGAAAGGTGGTGAAAGTGTCTTTTTCTTATGTTTAACACTTTATCCAACGTAACGGCCAAAACCGGCCAGCGCTATTCTCAAAATTCGCCAATTATTTTTTTTTTTTTTTCATTTTTTGTCTCTAAAACATAGGTTATGACCCCTCATTGGAACGAGCTCGTCGAGCTCGTTCCAGTGAGGGGTCATAACCTATGTTTTTGAGACAAAAAATGAAAAAAAAATTAAATTAATTATTCAAGAATTTTGTTTGCAAGTGTCGTCTGTTTTTCATGTTAGGTAAATGGTTAAATGAGTTTATACAGAGACTGATAGTTAAACGTTCAAACTGATTGGAAAAAGACAGTTTCTGTACTTTTATACAGAAACAGAAAAAAATGCCTGAAGTTTGTGAAATGAAACGCATTTCGAAATTTCAATTATTATATGAAATTCTCATACCTTTAATACCTTTAGTTCTAAATTTACTGAAAACATTAGAAAAGTAAGTGGAGCTACCTTCCCAGTACACCTCATCTAATGACGAACATGTCAGGCATGCTTTAAATTACACATTGTGTGATAAAATGAATGCCATATTCGTCAAGATTTAAAATTAAATTTCTGAGATTCATTCGCAAAAAAATCAGCCTGAGTCTCGATTATCTCTCCCCCCCCCCCCCCCCCCCCCCACACTGCATGTGTAACATACGTATGTCCCGGGTGAGATAGCAGGGAGAGACAGATGTATCCCATCCCACCCACGTGACGTTATACATTTATAACGTTATTCATATCCTATCAGTTTCTTGCTACCAACTAAATCATATTGACGTCACCGGAATGCAGTCTGATCAAAGTTCGATGCACTAAAACTCTTCAACCCTCAAGCTGTCACCGTTCCTAGTCGATTTCGTGGTATATACCTTTGGTATGTACGTAGCTTGTGCATGCGCTTTCCGATGGTATCATCGGTTTTTTTTCAAAACAACGAATACAAAATGAGTAGATTGAATCAGCACGTGACTCCCGATTATCTCTGGCTAACGTAATCGCTGCATGGTGGGGAGAAAAATCGTCCTTGATGAGTCTGAAGGTGGAAATGGGGAAATCTCACCCTCGGGGCAAGATATTTGAACCAGACCCTCGGCAAGGCTCGGGTCTGGTTCAAATATCTTGCCCCTCGGGCGAGATTTCCCCATCCCACCTCAAGACTCATCGGGGATCATAATAAACTTCGTCTCAGATTGATTTTAGTGAACTCGGTTCAAATATTTCATATCCAATAGTGACTTTGTGGAGATTCTCTGTAAACTTGACTTTCACCGTTGTGAAGCCGTGAAGTTGTTTTGAAAACCATTCTAAGCCAACCACATCCAATTTTAATCTTTAAGCGCCTTTAATATAATAATTTCGAAGTGTGATTATGCTAATATAACTATAACATGACTTTGGAGGGTATTGTGGTTTATTAACGGTCCAACAGGTGTGAATAACAGCCCGACAGCTTATAAATGGCCCGAGACGAAGTCGAGGGCCGTCAATAAGCTGAAGGGTTGTTATTCACACCTGTTGAGGCGTTAATAAACCACAAGGCTCGACAGTGTCATGTTATTACTATTATTCCCACTGGTATTCTGAAAACGTTTTGGCCCTGTACCTACATGGCATTTTTAACGTTTTCAATTCTGACAGATGATAGTATCGTCTGTTGTCGAACAAACTGGTGTCACATGATTATCATGTAATAAGCACAGGCGCGCTTTCAATTGCAACGATGTTCGAAAAACTTAAAAAATAGACCTGACATTTACCGCTTTTAAGTCAGAGATAAAGGCTTAAAATGTATGCAGACTTACTTACTAAAAACAGCTGATTGTTCTTATGGACCAGCTTTCCTGGACATTTTGAGAAAAATCACATTGTTCACTAGTTGAAACCATTCCCGGAAACCGTTTCCATTTCCGAGTGTACGACAGCGAAGAACAAAAGTCACGTGACGTGTCGGACTGTTAATGAGATGTTTAATCCATTAACGGTCCGACATGTCACGTGAATTTTTGAAGCAGAGCGTTACGCTCTTGTAATGCCCTATTATACTTTGTTAATGTACTAGAGAACGCCCGCTAAAGTGGTAATAATGAGGGGTTACCTTACAGTACAGATTGGTCGTAATCCACACGTGGGCAGTTACGTCCACGCATCTGTTTACCAGGTAGTAAAAATCATCATTAGCAAACTTTTAATTAATGAAGCACCGGGTTGTACCCGGTGCTTCATTAATTAAATTGTTGATGATTATCCATGTAATTAGTGTTTGGAATCTTATATTATTGCGTCCGTGGAAATATTGCCCACGCGTGGAAAGTGACCAGACCACGGCGACTGTACTGTATATCAAGTTAACTGCTTTTAGCTAACTTGTCATGCTAATCAGAATCTTTCTACTAATTGTATTCATTAAAAACTGGCAAGAGTATACCCGTGCGATGGAATGGTTTGCAAAGGGGTGGTAAAGTTATAGGAAACTATTTCAAGTAGCAAATACATATAGGCATATATGATTACTTTGGCATGAAACTAAAACAAAAATCTGTTTCTATGTTCTGCCCCTATGCCTAAGAGAAAAGTTTGCCAAATATGCTATGCATTCTTTTGCCTTGATGTTTTACGGTTTAGATACTGAAAATGGGTTTTCAGTCAGTCTTGTTTTCCGCTTATTTAAATGAGATCCTATACAGCGCTGCGCATGGCTAGAGGTTGCCAATCGCATCCGATCGGCGTTACCTGTAAAATAAGAGTCCATATATGTGTTTTAATTGGAGCGTGAGAAAGTATTTTGTAACATCAATACTGAAACCAGCGGGCAGTCAGATTTTGATGTGTAAAAACAGAAAAAAAGAAAGTCGCACTCACGCTGCACTCTTTACTTTTTTTAATTATATACCAAATTAATCCCTCGAAAGATAAAGACAAAACTCAGAGTTGAATGCTTGCTTTTTCGCACGTTTTGCTTCAAGTGCAGTACTGTGATCTATGTCTCTATTTGATCGCGACCGGGTCGCTGCCCACGTGTACACCAGTGGGTTGATATTTCACAAACAAAAGATGCCAATCTCAGCAGCGAATCAAATGAAGAAACGAGCATTGCATCTCATTTTCAAGAAACATTGAAACAAGGAGCAACAACTTTTCAGAACATCAAGAGATCGCAGGAAACACTGTGAGAGCATAGTACCCTCAACGAAAGGCGTTAGTGGGTTAAGTACACCCAGCAGAGGATTAATATACCTTGCGGATTCTAGGCTATTTCTTCTTTTTTTTTGGGGGGGGGGAGGGGGGGTGGGGGAGGGGTAGCCCTTTTGTATCGAAAAATTTGGCTTGAACAAATCTTGTTGTCCCTTGAGCTCAGGAGTCCCTAGGCTAAGTCTAGGCTAACAGCCTATTGCATAATTCATCATTGGCCACATTTCGCTCTTATTGACAACATATACAGGGAGGAGCAAGGAAAAACCTATAATTCACCATCATGATTTCTGATATTTACATAGAAGTTTCTTTGAAACGTTTCATCTGTACTGTATAAACAGAACTAATATACACCTTTAACAAGATGCATGTATCATGTTAAATCAACAGTCTGTCGGCTCTGATATTGCGCACAACGTGTTCATCTCGTTTGCTAATCTGAAAACACTGCCTAGTGTCATGTTCATCGCAAAAATCTTTATGCCCACACAGAAAATATATAGAGGATATCTACACTATTTTTGTGAATATCGGGAATTATCTCATGAGTGTGGACCTGAAAGTTATACTTTCAGGTCCACACGAATGGGATAATTCCCGATATTCACTAAAATAGTGTAGATTTTCTTTTTATTATATGCTACTTCACATTTTACTGTGCAATATTCACCCAAATTTCACTGCAAACAGTTATGTTTCAGGACGCCGTTAAAGGCGACGTCATGCGCCGAAGCGTAACGTCATTTAGGAAGGTACTGAAAAAAATTCACCGTGTGGACCTAAAAGTATTATTTTTCACTTGCGCAAGCGTGCGTGAAAAATAAAACTTTCAGGTCCACACTCATGAGATAATTGCAGATACTGACTAAAATAGAGTAGATTTTCTTTTTATCATGTGCTATGAGACATTTTATTGCACAATATTCAGCCCAATTCGATCCCAAATGCGTACCTTTCAAAGCAATAACAAAATCACCTGATCGTTCCTTCAAGGCGACGTGATGCGGCGTAGCGTGACGCCATTTAGAAAGCTACTGAGAAATATTTCTCGATATCTATCGAGTCGATAGATATTAAGAAATATCTTTTAGATAATTTGCGATAATTCACAAGCTAGCATATAATAAAGCAAAATTTCCATTGAATGAGAACTTTTTATTTATATTTATTGGTGTTTAAAGTCACATACTTATGCACAAAGGCTAATCAAGATCGTGTCATTTTTACGGGAGGAGGAAGTCGGAGTACCCGGAGAGAACAACCGGGCAACACCGAGGAGCTGCCAGCTCCCCATCATGGTAACTCCACACTGCAGCACAGGCAGTGTTACATTGGTTGAAAACATGCGCACCATCGACTTGCAGTACACGGCGTCATCATTCCCCCAAGTGGACAATCGGGGTTAAGTGCTTTGCCCAAGGACACAATGCGGGAGTCCGAATCGATCGCTCAGATGGTCACCCATCCGAGGACTAACCGGGCTCGACGTTGCTTAACTTCGGTGATCTGACGAGAACCGGTTACCGCAACGCCACCGCGCCCCTTGAATGAGAACGCACTGGGCAATTTCAACATATGTCATTGCGCATGAAGTAACTATTGCAGGAGTTTAGACACAGTTCTTTCATACTTCTGATTAGCGTTGACATGAGCATATGGAGATTTTTCATGTGATGCCCCGAAACTTTTTTAAAAATCCCGCGGATGGAAATTCTCCCAAACCGGCGTTTGAATTCGAGATCTTTTCTTTCTTTATCCTAGACATTTATTTATTTATGTATTGGTGTTTAAGGTCACATATTTTGGACAATGGCTAATCATGTCCACAACATGAGTATCAACTCAAGACCAGGGGTGAGCGTTAATAGGTCATGTTGCCCATTTTAGAGAGGGTTTACACCTCCCAAGCATTGGTGACTGGGTCCTATTTTACCAGCAAAACAGAGCCTGTTTACCGCAGAGAAGAGCACTGCTTCACTTCCCGGGGTTCCCGCGGGGATTATCTCAGATAACCGTTGTGAAATTCCAAAAAAGTCACCTACTGGCAAATCGAGAAATGGCCTGGAGGGAATAAATTGAGACTCCTAAGCGGGTAAGCAGGGTAAACAGACTCTTACTCCGAACACTGTACTGATCTAAAAACCTACGGCTTTTGGTCCTTCTCTGTCGGTAGATCCAGCGGGCTGTATGCGTGATGTGCTATTTGCGCCGGCGGCCACCGCTAAACACAACCATCCTAGTGTGGGCGGAACATGCCAAAAAAAAAAAAAAACAGACGAAAATGTTCTATTGGGTCTCGGCGGTCTGCGTTGCTTCTCGGCTTCCCTGGGACACGTCACTGACATGAGAAACGGGGTTGCAGTGTGTTGGTTATCCCGGCGCATCTATGTCGCCCAAAAAAATCTAATTCCGCCTTTCCATCGCCAGTGCTGTATGCTTATTGGCTGTGTTGTACACACCATGATGGAAAAACATGATCCTGAAAAGCTGCTCAGCTGTACTTCTCTGTTTCCCATATCTAGCCCCAAATTTTTCAAACAACAAGATATTCTTTTTTCTTTTCTTTTTCTTGTGGGAAAAGCGTGAAGAAAGAAGCGACGAGAACGGGACATAAAACGAAAACAACAGTATATCCTTACCAGCACCCATACTGTCTCGTTAACACATCGTCCCCTGAGTTCCAATGTGTTCTATGTGCCTACTGGCACATAGAACACATTGGAACTCAGGTGACGACATGCTAATGGAACACGGACAGGCACTTAGAAAAACATTAACATAACCCCGATACTAACTTGTCATCTAATTAAGACAAATACAATCGTGACCAATGTTAGAGAACCAGTACGAAACCGTGAATGAGACAACGATAATTCTACTCGGCGAATAATGGGCAGATCCATACCAGTATCAAATCTACGCGGATACATGATGGATCATGAGAAATTATCACATTCAAAGTCCCTCAAAAGCAGATTGTTAAATATTCAGAACAAACTCACCAAATTAAATATTTTCGACATCGTAACCTTTATCAAGTGGAGCATTTTTTTAAAGGCTATTCTCTTTGTAAATCCTGTCTTGTCACTCTTGGTTGACAAGATGGGGTTTACAAAGGCAGTGGCGTTTTAGAAAACTGGTTAACTTGATAAAGGCCATTGGGCAGAGAGTTATTCAGTGGCTTTCTTCTAAATATGTGAAATTTAATTTTTATTAATTTTTTGCTTTTAGTCCATTGGCAGCTTCATTGTTTGAACCAGTTAGTGCCAGAAGAGCGTTTCCATGTTTTGACGAACCACACATGAAAGCTGAGTTCACGATTACACTGGTGCATAAAGACGGATTTGCAGCGTTATCAAACATGCCTGAAGATGTAAGTACGCTAATGCAGTTCAAAAATACTTTTGTTCTCTTTATCTTTCCAATTCAAAGCCTAATTACTGATTTCAGATTTCGCTTTAATGCAGTTGATGATTTAATGGCCTTGAAAACAGGAATGTATTTATAGAGACTTCAGTATTAACCTTCGCACACAGGGCTGCAGCGTGGTCAAATTTATAGTGATATATTATGTATACCTAAGAACAAAATACTGAAATCTGAATTATGATATTGTGAGCTGAAGGAAAATATAAATTTGTATTTACCCGGATAACTTACTGTAACTGTATCAAATGACTCTTTGTAGTTTTTGGAATTTATGTATTTTTTCGAGTTTGTTGTAAAAGACTTTCATTCTACAATGGGCATGGCTGGAAGTCAGGCAGTAGGGCTGTAACATCGTCTAGCAATGTATGAAATCCACCCATCTCGCAATTTGTAAAATTAAAAGTTGCATTTTATGTTCGCTATCAATAAAAGTATTATTATAAAGTTGGTGTACAATGCATTGCGTCGGGTTTGACAGTTTTATCCCCCCGCTGTGTTGTATTTCTTTCAAAAAGGCAACACCATATCTTTGCATTAGATTAATACACAGATTTCACTGCTCGGATTCGAGTACGATTTTTACCCTCGAGTGGGGAGCGCGAATGATTAATTCACGAGGCCTTAGCCGAGTGATATAATACGCGCAGCCCTCGAGAGGAGAAAATCGTACTTGAATCCGAGAAGTGAACTTTCGTATTTATTTTATTTTCTCCTTATTTGTTTTCCCAAAACAACCCTTTTATAATTAATCCAACTCAACCGATTTGTAAACAATAAAAAATAGTCCGTTATCGCTCAGAGTGGAATTCGATGATGGCAGTGGAATACCATTTTCGGCGAGTGGGAATACGATTTGTTGTGGGGGACGAAAAACGAACGGAAATAAAATAAGTGTTTATATTTACAGTACGAGGAGAGTGTATTGCAACTTATTCACCCGCGGAGTGGAGTTATCACTCAAGCTATAACTTTTGTATATTTTTGTATATATAGGCAAAAACACAAGCAATGTTTCAGCCAATGGACCTCCGGGTTTAACCCGGAGGTCCATTGGCTGAAACTTTGCTGGTGCTGGTTATGCTTTGCAACAAATTTGCAATTATTGCTCGGGTGGAATCTCCACTCTGCGGGTGATTTAGTGATAATACACTCTCCACGTACTGTATGAATAAGTCAGTTTAATATAGAATCTAATTGTTTCTTTTTTTCCAGAAAATAGAACAGAGCAGACGATATCCTGGTCGAATACAAACACGTTATAGACGATCAGTGAAAATGAGTACCTATCTTGTGTGTTTCGTTGTTGGGGATTTGATGTACATTCACACAACATCCGCGAATAATATAAAGGTAATGATCTATTCACGAATGTGATTCTGTTAACTCGCACAATCAAACTTTTTTCTACCTACTCTGTTCCTCTTTCTGCAGGCTGGGGTACAAGCAAATCGATGGTGCGCAAAGGCCATACATATACCGTCTGTTCAGTAGCTATAAACCCAGTAGTATTTTTCCTAGATTATAGAATTAATACATATTGATTAATTTATTAAACGACCAAACCACTGTATATACAGTACGCGGAGAGTGGATTGTAACTAAATCACCCGCGGAGTGGAGTTATCACCCAAGCTATAACTTTCAAATTTTGTATATATCGGAAAAAACACAAGCAATGTTTCAGCTAATGGACCTCCGGGTTTAACCCGGAGGTCCATTGGCTGAAACTTTGCTAGTGCTGGTTATGCTTTGGAACAAATTTGCAATTATTGCTCGGGTGGAAGCTCCACTCTGCCAGTGATTTAGTGATAATACACTTTTCACGTACTGTACAGGATCTCCAGGGAGCCGCGATTTCATATGAAATTTCTGTACCGAGTTCACTGAAAGCGATATGGAGTCAAAACTATGAAACTTTTTCAATTGTATTCTCTAGAATCGTATTATCTAGTTATAACTTTAATTGGGCTAAAATGACTCATTAGCATTTTGAAAGATCTGGCAATTTGCCATATCTTTTAAAATACTAATGAATCATTTTGGTCATTTATATTAATAGGTAGAAAATACAATTCTAGAAGATACAATTGTAAAAGTTTTATCGTATTGGTCCCTGAGCGGAGGTTTGCATCAATACTTCCATTTTGCACACCCTACAAGGCACATTTATGATCGGATCGCTTTGAAACCCGGTATGCTTGTTTGGGGTGACCTCCAGATGGGAGCTATCGATTTTCTTCCTTTTCCGACAACGCCGGCAACAACCTTTGAGCTTAGTTTAGTCAGGCATCAATATATTTCTTTGGCATGCCCTACAGGGCACATTTATGATTGGATCGCATTGAAACTTGGTATGCTTGTTTGCCTTAACAAAATACATTATACATGTAAAGCAGAACATACCGTTCTATCGTTGGTCATGATTTGTTTGGAGTGACGGTAATCCCTCAAATCAGCATTATCATAGTTTTCATATGTGAACTACATAGAGAAAGCATTCGGAGCCCTGCTATTTCCATGAAGTGTACTGTTATTCCTGTACAGTGATTGCTGCATCCACGAGGGGCGTGGCCGTACCACTTGAAGTGGTGGGGTGCAAATAGTTGTTATCCGTCCACTTAATTCCGTGCTGGGTTAATGTTGTGTATCCCCTATAGGTCAAGTTCCAGCGTCTGCCCGGGGGGGGGGGGGGGGGTTGTTCCTGACTCAGTTCTTCATCAAAATGTGTAAGAAGGATCTTTTTAAACACGTTTTGTCCAATACCCTTATATACTTGGCACTTACTAAGTGTGTTTGAAACATTTTTTTTCTTCCGGTTTGCCCAGTGCGAGTTCACCCAAACAGTTAATTTGTATCATAAAGGTATGTGCGAGATGGGGTATCACTTTCAAACCTTGGTGTTTTTCTATGACAAAATTCCTTTGGCATCAAATATGACAGACACAACATTTGGGTTTGGTCAATAAACTTTCCATGCAATGTCTATCTGCTAACGGCGATTCTATATGAGGAAGGTTATTATTGCAAAATATAGTTCTGAAAAGTCTGGATAGACTAATATTTCGACTTTTCGGATTAAAACAGACAGTGAACGCCATTTCGGCACTGCGGCAGGAGGATTTGTGCCCCCCCCCCCCCTCCTCCAAGGCACACAGTCGTGGCCCGTTTTGGCAGAAAAAAAATCAAAGTGTTGGTATATTTGATTTCGTGGTGATAAAGTTGTAAAATGGGAAACTTAACCCTTCTAACTTGGAAAGTATGTTTTCCAGCCAAAGTTTATAATACGTTCTATTTTTTTTTAAAGTAAACTTTTGAATGACAGCTCAATGAGTTAGATCGTAGATCAGTTGTGTTTGGTTATTTGTATTTGGTTGTGTTTTTGTTTTATATTTTGCAAAACAAAAATTTCCTTCGACTGGAGCTCACTTTTCATCATTCGATTTTTACAAACAATAACCAACATTTGGCGATCGAGTATGTGTTTGGCCAGATAGACTGCTCCTCTACCGTACACTCGTTGTGGGACCGGTCGTAATCCACGCCTGGGCAGTAATGTACATGCATGCGTTTAACGGATAGTGAAAATGACCATCAGCATTTGTTTTTATTAATGAAGCACCAGGTTGTACCCGGTACTTCATTAATTAAAACTTTGATGATTATTCCTATGATTAGTGTTTGGAATCCAATATTATTGCGTTCATGGAAATATTGCCCTCACGTGGAAAGGGGCCAGTCCACGGCGGTTTTGCTGCACAATAAAAGCTAAAGTGTTACAACTGACACTTTCAAGGTGTTAAACCCATTCTAACTCTTAGGGTTTGATTTTAACACTCAAAGTGCAATGATTTAAGCACTTAGACATTACAATCATCAGACATCTGAAACTTGAATGGATGGCACTTCCCATGTGTCTAGCATTGGTGGGTCTTCCAGAATCGTCCATAAATTGATTTGCGCTTGGTGGGTACATAATTAAAAGGACACATCGCAGATGACGCGGATCAGACTCGAGAGTTCGAGCCTGATCCGCGTCATCTGCGTTGTTCCCTTTTAAGTGTCGCAACATTACACTTGTCATGTGGTATTATTGTAACACCTGTTAATTTCTGGGATATCTACACTTGAACAAAGTGTTAGTTCAGCTCTTAGTAAGTGTTAAATACAGCACTTCAAGTGTAGTTTTTAACACTTTAGTTTTTAGCGTGTGTATGTCGTTCACAATTTCAGCGCTAATAACTAAAATCTTAGTCTGTTAGCTTAAGCTCACTAGCAAATATCAGAATGAAAACCATAATTCGTAAACACGCATCCTATTTTTCTTTCAGCTAAGAGTATATTCTACCCCAGACAAGTTAAGTCAAACTAGATACGCACTGGCTGTAGTGAACCATACAATGGCAGAATATGAAAATCTGTTTGGATTGAAATATCCTTTACCAAAACAAGGTAAGATTGAGCCCGAAAATTCTGGATATTCTATGGATATTGGGGAACAGACCATTGCTGTTTATGAACAACTTTTCTCACAGAATGACAACTTCCCAAAACTAGGTAAGGGCACCTTCAGCTGCATGTTGGTACCGTGCACGGAAGCGCTCCTATATAAGTGACATTTTATACGAACGCACGGAATTTGTCTTCCATAATGGTTTCTGCACGCTTTGAATGCTTACATCATTTGGTAGTTGTAATAGCCCAGTTTCAGATATTCATTGCACTGTTTCATTGTTACAGTACTGCGATTACAATAACCGGAGAATCTCGACCGAATCGCGATCCAGTCAGAATTATCTGTCCTCAAAATTTATTGAAAACAGTGCGAGGATTTTCAATCACAGATGCTTTTTGCGTTCGTTTTTCTTGAAACATTCCTTATTTCGCACTATTTTATTTATTAAAACTTGACTCACTAGCAGGGTCGGTGGCGCTACTTTGTAAGTGTGTGAGTGGAAGGTGGGGGATTTGAAGTATAAGCGGAATTCTGGCACCTCCTACCAAATCGTATACCAAAGATGTGACTTTAGAAGCAATCTGGGTAATTTTAGGGAATTAGTGGAATACAGGATCAGATCCTGTGCCGGTAGTCCACCGAATCCCCAATTTCGCAATATAGGCATACGCTGTGTACTCTGACATGTTATTACGTTATTGGGGTACTCACTAATTCGCCGCCGGCCTCGTCTCGGATAATCGCCCGATCAAAAAGAAGATCTTTGGTTATAATGATGCCATGTAGAATAACATGCAATTCTGTTGCTCATCAGTTTGTTTACTATTTCAAATATTTCGAGTACTTAGGCCAAAAAAGTGAGGGGGTAGAAGCTCACCTAGCACCCCCGGCTCCACGGCCCCTGTTCACCGGCTTAAGAGTGTCGCGACTGACTCGCGATATGATCGAGAAAATATCACTTTTGTAATCACAATACTGTATGCTTGTTTCAATAGTTTGCTTTGAATGTCAAACATATCAGATTCACGGAGTTCATATCTGAGCATTGTCGATCTTGTTGTGCCCTTTTGGTTACGAGTATCTTTGTTATCCTTTCGCCTTTGTTCTTGTTGAATGTTGCAAAATGGCGAAAGAAGTTACACGATGAATTATATATTTTGTTACTTTTAAATTCACAGTCCATAATTACTGTCGACCTCTCAACATTTAATAATGGCACCACTTGGAAAGAAGAGATCGTTTTTTTTTTTTGCTTAACAATCCTTATTCCTTCGAAGCATTTGTGAAAAATGTATAGTGAGTCCACGCATGCTCCATTTGTACACAAAACAAAAAATAAACAATATGATGCCACCAGGGCTGGGAGCAGTTAACGTGTTAAATTATATTAACAACCTTACAGAAATTTAACGAAGTTAATAACGTTTAACTTTGAAGATTATAACTGTATAATATGTAGCATTGCGTCGTTATCTTGTGTTTATCCAAGCCGGATCACGCGTACCGATGGCGTCGAATTTTGCGCCATTCGACGAAATTGGAGAACACGATTAATTTAGATGTCTGTAGCCCTCCTACCAACGTTGACCCGTCGATATTTGACGATACAGCAATATCAGCTTCATCCGAATGCCTATTTTACATGTAAGGACTGGTATTCGAGCAACGGCGGGTGTCCCTTTCTGAGGATACGACCGCAGCGATTGTATTCTTAAATGAAAACATCGCTGAATGTTAGAATTTACGATAACCTGAGATAACTATCTTAACTACTCGTCCCCTGAGTTCCAATGTGTTCTATGTGCCAGTAGGCTGCCAGTAGGCACATAGAACACATTGGAACTCAAGAGACGAATTGTGCTTAAGTTCACTTATATTCAAATTCAAATCAATAAAAATGGCCGAAGTTATTAAAAAAAATTTCATTTTAGTTTAAACATTATTTTATTTCAATACTGCATATAAATATACAAGGTATAGAACAGCATGCTGAGATACAGTATTAGAAAGTGGATTCAGCAGCAAGCCGAAGCTTATGTAAGCTGTCTCCTGCAATCAACAAATACATCAGACTTTCATGGCATGGAAGAGACTATGATTGAAACAAAATAATATGAAAGAGGAAAGAAGGGGAAAGGTGGAACAATTAACGTTATTTAACTCGTTAACGCAGAATTATGAAACACGTTAAAGTGTTAAGGAAAATGTTTAACTTCTCCCAGCATTGAATGTCATGCAATTGGGTAAGTGCAGTGATCGCATTAGGAGCTGAAATTAATGCAAATCGCTATTGCGATAACCGCTTCAACGATATTCAAAGCGTGATTACAGACACTGGACACTGAACACTTTCATTCACAAGGTACAAATAATATGGCCACCACCGAATGGTTTATCCGAAGTGTGGGGTGAGAGCAAGACCAAACATACGAATGATAAGTCACTGCACGGATACTTTTAGATCATCGTATAATTAAATGCAATTAGTTGCCTCTTATTTATTTGTGTTTTAACGAGACTTTCCACCTCCAGGTTCATATCATGTCGAACAGTCTTATGGGTGGAAGAAAATCGACGCACCCGGAGAGAACAATCAAGCTGCGGAGACAAAAATGTCATTCTCGCCAATTTACTGACCTCGTACAAGCAGGTTCAACATTGGTTAAAGTACCATTATACCAAATAACTAGAAATAATCGGGCGTGAGCTGACATATCATTAAATCGACAGAATGAAACGTAAATGTACCCCAGTGTGACGGTTTTGATAAACTTGGGAAGGGCAGGATGAAGTCGCTGAATGTAAGTGTTCTTTATCCTATAATAAAGCTGAATCCTGGGAGGGTCTAAAGATGATCGATTGGGAGGTGTATAAACCTGATTTTACCCGACTACAATGTTTCCTACTGACAAAATACTACAACTACACCATCGATGCATGCCTTCGTCGAATCTGACATTTGCATCGGTGGATTGAGGTTCCATAAATGAAGTCCTGTGTAGTCAACACGGAATGGAGAAATACAAACGAAAATAACATCTGGGATGCATTGTTCTCACGTGTTTTCCAACCTGTGAGATACTAAAGTGTTGTGTACGAAGAAGTGGATGATAAACAATTCTGACCAGATCGTGAATGATCGTAGATATGACGAAGAGATGGAGAGTGGGGGAGTTCTCAATCCCCGAAGGGGAAAGCAAACAAATCACTGTAGGAGAAACGGGAGAGTATGAGTATCTAGGGGTAAGCATAAATATAACGGGAAGAGGGGTGTACAGAAATTACTCAGCCAAACTGATTCTGAAGGGAAAAAGAATTCTGAACCAACTAAAACTTTTAGGGAAAAATAGTTTCAACAAGGTCTTTGTGGGGAAAACACTGTGGGAGAGGGTGGGTTTACCAAGTATAACGTATGGCACGGACGTGATTCCATTAAACCAAACCGTTATTAAGAAGTTGGAAAGTACTCAGAATGATGCCGGCAGATGGATAACAGGGTCGAGTAATGCTGCAGCTTTGGAAGCAGTAAGGGGGGAGCTTGGGTGGATGAAAATCAAGGACAGGGTAGATTTGGGAAAACTGTGTTACTTTAACTACTTGAGAAACCTGCCTGACAACCGGTGGTGCAAATTGATGCTCGATACCATTTGGAATTCTAATATAGATACGGGGTGGTCAAAACATGTGAGGGAACTAATGGACAATTACTCTATAGAGGTCACAAACATAGAAGTAGGAATGAAAGAAGGCAAAAGGTTTGTCAAAGAGAGAGTCATGGAAGATTGCAATCGAAACTGGCGAGCAGGGGTTAGCGTGAAAAGATCACTGCAGGGGTTACAATATAAAGAAAAGCCAGCTTTTGAGAAGTACCTAAATGGCACCTTTGGAGGGTCACTGCTGTTCAAACTGAGATCGAGATCACTGGAGCTTCGGGGAAAAATTGGGAGAGATGGAGAAAAGGGATGCCAAATGTGCCACTCTGGAGTAGTGGAGACCCTGGAACATTTTCTCTTGGAATGCCCACAGTATATACCTCATAGAATAAAATTTACTGGAAGAATAATGCAGAAGTGGGGTGAAGAAACAAAGGATAGATGGCTGAAGGGGGACACGAGGGAGAGGGTAGGAATGCTTATTGAAGAAATTGAAAAAGAGGAAGTGAGGGACACTATTAAGCAGTTTATATCTGAATGCTGGGAGGAGAGGAGGGGAAGAGGGGATGGGGTACAGGGGGAATGATGGCCTTCTCTTATGAGGACCGCGACAAATCAGCGGCTGGCCAAAGAGTTATTATTATTACAGAATAATAGACTCCGACTTTAGCACCTGGTGTATTCTATCTCTGTGTTACATTTTTTCACTCGCATATCACTTCACCTTAGTGAAGCATAGTTTTCGGCCAACAAAATGCTCTGCTGTCGCTGTTGGAAACGCCAATGCCATATAAAGGTCATGTATAACCTTCCAGTATGAACTTTCCACAAACATACAGTTAAAACTAGAAGTCATGTCATGAAATGCGCATAAATAGCACGTCGATCTCCGCGTTAATTTACGTGTTATGACCATAGTACGGCTATCAAATTCTGTGCATATGGCCTGTTCACAAGCAATGTTTCAGTCAACGAACCTCCGGGTAACCCGGAGGTCCATTGGCAGAAACATTGCCTGTGTTTGCGATGAGTAACCAGGAGATCCTGCTGTGCTTTGGGTGCCATTCGATATGGCAATTGCGCGCAATTCCAACGCACAATTAAGCCTAGATAAGCGCACAGTTCTTGACAGAACTTCTAGTTTTAACTATACATAAATCACAATTCAAACATAGAAAATAATTAGAAGTTATTACTTGGTTAGTTTCATATCCCGTGGTATTTTCATATCATCCGGAGACCAAATATGGAAGGCTGATGTGAAGTTACCGAGGGCCGATAGCTCGGTTGATTTGCAGCCAACCAAATAATACTCTCTTTATTTATTAAACTAAGACAACTAATTACAAAATGTTCTCAGATTTGTTACAGTTTTCTGATAGTGTTATTCAGGGACCGATCAGGACTATTTAAAATACGCTCTAGCCTCGGAGCCTATTTTTTCAATTCATGCACCAGATTTCAATTTACGGAGTCACACTGCTGTTTGTAACACACACTGCAAGTATGTAATAGCTCTCATCATTTTCATTTAGTACGCTATAGCAAACATTAATCTTCACTGTGGTTTCTGATCAAGTCTTGGCTGCCTATTTAGGCAGCCATGACTTGATCAGAAACCACAGTGAAGATTAATGCTTGGTAATTAAGACTCGAAGTATTAACTTAAGCACTCTACAACAATGATAAATGATAATCATATATATAATACATGTAAGAGTGTCTCTCTCGGTTACCCATCGAAAGAATATCAAAATATGATCTGAGAAGTTACGCGCCAACTGAGAAGCCTATTTCTGAGATTTAAGAGCCAGGTCCTGATGTTTCAGAACCAAATACGCACTGGCGTATGCCCAGGTCGGTCCCTGGTTATTGCTTCTCGTTCTTTTCACGAAGTCCGAAGTTTCTCTTCTCCTACTCCTGTCTGCTTCAGCTATCCAGACGTCTTGGCTGTACCACTGGGCAAGCTGCGACGTTGGGATAGCTAAACCACCTCTTCTCCCACTTCGCCGAGCATCCGCTTACAACTCTGAATATCAGTTTGCGATAAATTTTCTATACAACTCTGTTCTTTCTTCTCCTCATCCAAAGATTCGTGATTTATTGCCAACGTCAGTTCTTCGTTATACAAAACTCTTCTTCTCAGCACACCACCATGCCTGGTAACGCCAATTTTCCTGATTGCGTTCAAAGAATAACTGGAAACAACCCGTTGTAAACACATCAGTTGCACCCTCAAGTTTGGTTGATATCGTTCGAGATCTGCATCAAGTCAGCTGATTTTGATTATGGGCAATTCTGGGAAAGAAAATCATTTCTAATACATAAGTGTTGATTTTCAATGAATAAACTACTGATATATCGGTATAACATTTGATAGCGGTTCTGAGGCTTGAGTGTGTGTGTGTGTGTATATGTGCATATCATCATCAACTAGATTATCAAGGGAATACGAGTTTTATTTTTTGCTGACAGCTTCTTTTTGCATGCAAACCAGACTCTGGCGCTTTTCCTGTCCAAGAGTGAAAGAAATTGGCTATTTTGAACAAGACGATTCATTCAGTCCGTCAGTATATAGTGGGGTGCGTACGTCAGAAGAATTGATATATCTAACCAGGTGAAATCTGTATACATTTTGACCAATATGTTCTGTATATACACCACCCAATTGGTATTCTAAGACTGTTTTTTTCCAATTGTTGCTTGCATGTACCATACATCCCATGGATGAGTGTAATACAAAGAAGTGACAAAGCGACAGAGAAGAGAAATCTACTAATCACGTTAAAATGAGCACTGCTGTACGAATATCAGTTTCACAGCAGAAGACCTATTCAATTACATCCAAGTCATTTCTAGTCTACACTTAACTCTCTGTACCCACGTGGTATATTCCAATCCAGTTCAGAGCTATCAACTGATAGAATCTATATTCGTTACTCGGGGGAAAACCAACCAATATTTTCAACGTGAAGCCTCCAAACAAAGTGATTATTTTGAAACTTTGCGTTGTAATTCTGAGAACATGGCTATATGTATGAACATATTGGTGTCATATCAATACCACTCGAAGATGCGGAAAGAAGCATTTAGATATTGTATAAGTTTCTGTGATGAAATAGAGAGTAATCGCTTGACTGGACTGGTTACATGAAATAATTCATGAGAGGTGAGGGACGTTGTACAAACACTAGTGCACGAATGCGCACGAGTGTTTTACAATATAGTCCCTCGCCTCGAATGAATTATTTCACGTAACCAGTCCAGTCAAGCGATTACTTTGTTTATACCTTTTCATTATTAACGATAATTATATTATTTAACCCTTTACCTAACGTAACGACCAGCGCTATTCTCAAACATCGCCAATTAATTTTCATTATTTTTTCCTTTTTTTCTTTAAAACATAGGTTATGACCCCTCATTGGAACGAGCTCGTTCCAATGAGGAGTCATAACCTATGTTTATAGAAGTCATAACCTATGTTCCGATGAGGAGTCATAACCTATGTTTTTGAGACAAAAAATGAAAATAATAGCTATTCAAGAATTATTTTTGCAAGTATCGTCTGCTTTTCGTATTAGGTAAAGGGTTAAAAAAAAGAAAAACAATGAAGGCCTCATAACATCCACGGCAAAGCGTCTTCGTTTACGCGCACGTATACATGACACAACTGTTGCTTGCATAATTCAATAGTGAAATTATCATTAAGAATCAAACCCGGAAATCCCAGTAAATCACACTTTGGAAAGTAATAATTGACCGTTACATTGTCCGAAGTTTGCGGCTGGGAGATTATGTTAAACCACCTCAAAACCTCAGGCCATGTTACCGTCAGTTCATATATCTTATGTTCATACATTCATTTTCCATAACGTATCTGTTCCAACAAGACTCTTCCTATAACCCAAAACCGACATCGTGAAATAAACAAGGCACCTTGAATGAATAAGGTAAGTTTAACGATAGCTAATCTAGTAATTAAACCTTTCCTGCCGCCAACACCCCCCCCCCCCCCCCCCCCACCTCCGACCTCACTGGACAAAAAACATCAATAACTTAGATAAAGGTCGAGCTGGCTCAGTTCAAATAATGAACTTCTAAGTGGGTTGTGAGTTTTCATTCATAGAATGATCAGTGGCCTTGAAAACTCCGATGTTTAGGCAGTATGCGCTCTCAATTCTTCTCCCATTGTTTGAAATATTTCACGTGGTGACGTCAGACCGTAACATACGTCACTGGAGCCGGAAACAAAGAAAACAATAAGCGAGTTCTCGTCCTATCAGAGGGGGAGTTTTTAGTCTTTATTGGAATATAAATACATGAACTACGGAGCTGTGATCGCAAAGACTGTCCTTTTTCGACCAGATAACGATCTAGCCCCGACACATTTCCACCTGCTGGTTGAGATTTAAAAATGTGTTTTTGAAAACAGGATATGGAAATGAAAATAAATTGCAGACGGCACCACGGATTCGAAGCATTGTTGTTACAGCGGTCTTTATGGCATGTAAGATTCTACAGTGGTGTGAGGTAGAAAGCAAACAAGGACTTTGCCCGCCTTTGTATGATAGTCAGTGTTCACGCTGGCCCGAAATGTTTTGATGCCAAGTGAAACTTTTGTTGGGTGCCAGATAAATTTTTGGTGCCAAATACAATTGTTTATAGTTTTTAATGGAATCTGATTGTAAATGACAACAAATTAACTATGCATCGTCCTTTGGTTGCAGCGATGCGCAGTCAGCAGTGCTGAAGCACTGCAGATGGCGCCTTGTTGTACTCAAAATACGATATTTTAATTTATATATTTATTTATTGATTTATTAGGGTGTAGCGACACTTTAACAACCAAGGTCATATCATGTCGGTGACAGTTTTACGGGTGGAGGAAGCCGGAGTCCCCGGAGAGAATCACAGAGTAACGACGAGCAACTACCAGCTCTCCAACATAGTAACTCCGCACTGCAGCACATGCAGCGTTAGATTGGTTGAATACATGCGCACCATCGTCGTGCAGTACGCCTTAGTACACGGCGTTATCGTGCCCCCATGTGGACAATCGGGGTGAAGTGCCTTGCCCAAGGAAACAATACGTGAGTCCGAAACGATAGCTCAGACGGTCACCCAATCAAGGACTAACCGGGCTCGACGTTGCTTAACTTCGGTGATCTGACGAGAACCAGTTACCGCAACGCCACCGTGCCCCCTAATTTATATAATAAATAAAGTAAAATGCTATTATTAATGTTTACAAAATAATTTCATGATTTATTCATTCACTGTTTATTCACTCCAAATAAGCTTTTAGGACATAATTTATTTTCTCCCCCCTCTGCATGTGTAACATACGTCTGTCCAGGGTGAGATAGCAGGGAGAGACAGATGTATCCCACCCCACCCACGTGACGTTATACATTTATAACGTTATTATGACGTTATGCATATCGTATCAGTTTTTTGCTACAAATTAATTCATATTGACGTCATCAGAATGCCGTGTGCTCAAAGTTTGATGCTCTAAAACTCTTTAGATCCCAAGATGCCACCGTTCCTAATTGATTTCGTGGTATTTACCTTTGGTATATACATAACTTTTGCATGATGTTTCCGATGGTGTCATTAGTTTTTCAAAACAACGAATACCAAATGAGTTGATTATATCAGCACGTGACCGCCGATTACCTCTGGCTAACGTAACCGCTGTATGGTGGGGGGGGGGGATAATCCCTGATTGGTACGGGTGTGGGATGGGAAAATCTCACCCTCGGGACAAGATATTTGGTTCAGACACTCGGCTTATTTTCCCATCCCAGACGAGTGTCTGGACCAAATATCTTGTCCCGAGGGTGAGATTTTCCCATCCCACACCCGTACCCATCAGGGATTATAATAATCTCCCAGAAGGATTATATAAAGATTAAGCAAGATCAAAAAGATTAAGATACAAACGAATGTTTATGTAAAAAAACGCATTAAATGAATAAACTGTTAATTCAGATCATTCATAACAAAGAATCATGATTACATCTGATGCCTATAGATTAACCCTTTACCCAACAAATTCTCCGCATCTGCTCGCGTAATATGCAAATTCAGCAGCTGAAAAAATATTATTTTTCGCAAAATTTCAACAAAACCATATCATGCGACCCCTCTTTGGAACGAGCTCGACGAGCTCGTTCCAAAGACAAGTCACATGATATGGTTTTGTTGAAATGTTTTGAAAATTTTTTAAAAATGATATTTAAAATAATAAATGTTGAAATCGTCTGCGTTGGATAAAGGGTTAACTGGCAAGCGAGGATTCTGTCTCGCCCGTGTCATCAGATTTTATCGAAAACGACGCACTGAAATGAAAAAAACGCAAAGCCTTTGAGGCCTATCAAAAGTATATTTTTGGTGCCAAAGTAGTTTGGTGCCAAATGCAGTAGTTTGGGCGTCAAAGGAATTTGGTAGTAATATTGGCACGTTTGGCACCCGAGAGTGTGAAAACTGACGTCGGTACTGGGAGCAGTTAACGTTTCAAACGTTAACGTGTTAAATTATTTTAACAACGTTAAAACGATTTAACAAAATTAATAACGTTTAGCTTTGATTATAATCTAATATATAAATGCGGATGTCTGTATCTATCTTTCTATCTATCTCTCTATCTCTCTCTCCTATCTTTGTTCCGGGTGAACTCCTCCGTTTCTCGACCGATCGATCTCAAATTTTCTACACAGGGGTAATTCGTCTCTGCAAGTAACATGGGATCCATCGATCATTTTGACCTTGACATTGAAATTGGTGACCTTGACCTTCTATTTCGAAAACGGCTGAGCCGATCATATCCGAGAGTATATTGATATAACCATCTTCTCCCGTGCAACGCCGGGTATTCACCCGCTAGTTGAATAATATGTTGCATTGCGTCGGTATCTTGTGTTTACCCAAGCCGGATCGCACGTCCGATGACGTCGAATTTTGCGCCATTTGACGAAATTGAAGAACACGAATAATTTAGATGTCCGTAGCCCTCCTACCAACATTGGCGAAGTTGGCCCGCCAATATTTGACGATACAGCAATATCAACGTCATCCGAGTGCCTATTTTCCATGTAAGGACTGGTATTCGAGCAACGGTGGGTGTCTCTTTCTAAGGATACGGCTGCAGCTATTGTATTCTTAAATGAAAACATCACTGAATGATAGAATAACCTGAGATAATTATCTTAACTACTCGTCCCCTGAGTTCCAATGTGTTCTATGTGCAATTGGAACTCAAGAGACGAACTGTGTGTAAGTTCAATTATATTCAAATCAATAAAAATGGCCGAAGTTATTAAAATTTTGTTCATTTTAACATTTAACGTCATTTAACTCGTTAACGCAGAATTATTTAACACGTTAACGTGTTAAGGAAAATTTTACTTCCTCCTAGCACTGATTCCAGCGCGTTGGTAGAAGAATTAAAGTGTTTTACACAAAACGTAAGCACAGGCAAATATTTAACATTTTTCGACTTCATGAGTATGATACTTTCTGCATCCAGTAGAGAATGGTACAGTGGAGCCAATTCAATTGCATATCTTTTAGTTGAATAACTATGTTAACTGTATATAACTTCTAAGCTCCAAACCATTTACCTCACGTTCAGTACAAAGTTAAATTATGAATTGAATTTGAGATATAGTGTAATATCTAAAACCAATCTTGTGATACGTCGAGAAATTACCCTGACATCACGGAACTTCGTTTGTTTGTCGACCCTTTCCGTCTCAGTACATCTAACACATGGATAAAATCCACTATATCTTTGATTGACAGAGCTCTACGAGCTCTGTCAAACAAGATATGACAGACAGATAGAATAAATAAATGAGCAGTTTATGTCTAGAATACCGGAACAAGACAATTTCCCGAATTGATTGAATACTCCTGTTAACCCTTTACCTAACACGAAAAGCAGACGATACTTGCAAATAAAATCCGTGAATAACTACTTCTGTTTCATTTTTCGTCTCAAAAACATAGGTTATGACCCCCTCATTGGAGCTCGTTCCAAGGAGGGGTCATAACCTATGTTTTAGAGACAAAAAATGAAAAAAAATAATGAATATTAATTGGCGATTTTTGAGAATTGCGCTGGCCGGTTTTGACCGTTACGTTAGGTAGAGGGTTAAGACTCGACATCAGAAGATAATCGACAAACTTTCTCAACAATCGCTGAATTATGAAATGCAGAAAAGTACAGGTGACATAATTTTCTTCACCGCGCTGATGCTTACGTGATTGGCTGGACATGGGGGTCACAACTTGAACAGAAGCACACATTTTATTTCCAAACTAGCACTGGCTCTATAAACATTTCTTCCCGCCGTTTGGATTTCCGTGGTCGAGAATTAGATTATCAACTGTAGTAATATCAGTTATCATTATTTGTATTTTTCACAGATATGGTGGCGATTCCAGACTACATTACTGGTGCGATGGAACATTGGGGGCTTATAACATACAGCGAAGAAAATCTACTTTACGACGAGGAGGACGCGTCGGGATACAATCAACAGCGAGTGGCATCTGTGATTGCCCATGAGGTTGCTCACCAGGTACTCAGTCGTGGTTTACCTACCTAACGATGATTCAGGGGTCCACATGAACGAAAACACAGTAAAGCACACCACTGAATCTTATTTCGTGTCACCGTAAACTTACGAGTGGTATTGCAGCACAAGGGTTTTTCAACCACATTTATTTATGTTCCGATCATTGCGGAATTCTCGACGTTTGACTGGTTACGCGCTCGCGTTGTACTTTCTATGTTAGCCTCCAGCTGCGGTACAACATAAACTTTATGTTAGCGGGTGACGTCATTACACAAGCGACTCAGCTGACAAAGTCGTGGTTGAACGCGCTATCGCATCACATTCATTTCAGCTGAGAATCTAGTTTCTCTTTAGTCTTTGCTTCAGAAACATCGCACTGTCAAAAGTAATCGTGCTGATGATTAGCTGACAGATGCACAATCACCACTTATTGAATTAAAATAACTGGACACAATAAAAAGAAACTCCAGTTTGCGAATAACCTTGATCTGCATTCATGATCAGTTATCGATTTTTGTGACGTAACAGCGATAAAGAACGCCGTTCATTTTTTCTTCGTTGGCGTGAAATTGTGTCTGTGGCCTGTCGTTTATTGTTTTTTGTTTTTTTTCTTGCTTGATGGGGGGGGGGGGGGGGGTGTAGGGGTTAGGGGCGCGAAACACATACGCTTTGCACTAATTTGAATGCGCGATTTGCAAATAGTAAATACCGTTGAACTTGAAGAGGCAAATGTGATAAAACTTGAGGCCCACGATAGGTGCGATAAATTATATTTGTTCATAACTCCACTTGCTTTATTTTATTATTCACAAATACCAAACGTGGGGGAGGGGGGGGGGGGGGTCGGAACATATACATTATTGTGGTGTATCGCGGCTCGGTTAAACATATAAGTTCCTGACAGCAAACATCACACCATGTTACCGCCAATACACCACAATAACTTATAATATCAAGCTGAACTTAAATATGGGTGGGATATCACATGTTCAGTACAGTCGTCGTGGATTGATCGTAATCCACACGTGGGCAGTGATGTCCACGCATGTGTTTGTTTACAGGGTACTAACAATCATCATCAGCAAAATTTTAATTAAGAAAGCACCAGGTTATACCCGGTGCTTCATTAATTAAACTTTTGATACTTATTCTTATAATTAGTGTTTGGAATCCAACATATTGCGTCGGTGGACATATTGCCCATCCGTTTCCAGTCCACGGCGGATGTACAGTATGCCTTTCTAGATAATTTCACCGACATTCTAACTTTTTTTTAATCATGTACATCTCATTGACACTGAAACAATTTAATTCATCAGATCTCCCCTGCATTATCAGATAGAAGCTATACTGCTGATACCATCAACACGCACACAGTGTAATACTAAAAAAATCAAAAACGAGGCTGAGTGATAATTATGTCAACTTATTCAACCTCGCGCTACAAAACATGTTCTAAATCCACGAACGACCAATCAGTTAAGATATTGTACATTTTCGTCGCTGCACAAATACATCAATTCATTTTTTAGCGACTGTTGTCGAATTTATATCAGATGTGTGCTATATTTACCGAGTTCACACTGGTTGAAGGGTGGAGATAAAGTGCACGCCGTAGAAACAACTACAATAAAGACTTCGGCTTTCCGAAGTAGATTTGATAGATTCTGAAAACTAGTGGACAAACTGCTTAATTAATACATGACGACAGATATATACTAACAAAAATCACCAGAACAGTGAAGTTGTTTGGTATGCTGCATCTCATCCCACAGAGGACTTTCAACAGGCAGTCTCGCGCAATACTGTTCGAATGAAGGTCCTCAGCTTGATGAGATTCAGCACGCCAGAAAACTTTATTGCACAGATACTCTCTCTTTATCCCATAAATGGCTGTTTATTCGAACACTAAAAGCCTTGAATAAATGGTTGCTTTATTCGCCTAGTAGGGTGATACAATTTCCCCATAGGCTTAACACTGAAAGAATTTATTCCTATAGTAGAGACGGACTTGTTGACCTCTACCGCATTCGTGTAGTATAATTAACAGCTAAATTGTTGTTTTCTTTAAACCGTTTTGAAAGTATTACACAATGCCAGTAGAAAACACTTCACATTGTTCATTTAATAAAGTAATTTTGCAAGTTTAGCTCAAGTTTGTAGGGGAATTATTTTTAGACAGAAATGTATCACTGCGCCTTTTTTTATTTTTGGCAATTTTGTTTATCATCGAATTGGACCTATGTGCTCCTCACTTCTCGCTGTGTTTTGTAGGGAGATGCAGCACGATTTCACCGCGACTGCCCTGTAAAAGATTTATGGGATGAACAAAATAAACGTGTAGTGTTTTCAAGTAAAAAATTTATTCTACTCGTAGAATGTGATGAGATTGAGCACTCGTAGAATTAAGAATGAAACCGACGAGCCAGAGGCTCGTCGGTTTCATTCCTAATCCTACCCGTTTACTCGAAAACACTATACTTTTATTCTATATGTATCATAGTTTAGCATTTTGAATCCAGTGACCATAGATAAGTACACAAATGCGCAACTTTTTTTTTTAAAGTTTAATTCATTACCTAACAAACTGGCCGTATTCACCAGCGCAATTAGAAAATAGAGAAGCTGAAAAAAATCAACAAACTTTCGATAAAACCAAATCTTGTGACCCCTCATTAGAACAAGCTCGTTCCAGTGAGGGGTCGTATGATATGGTTTTGCTGAATTTGTTTAGAAGAATTTGGAAAAATAAAAGCTAAAATAATAAATTTTGATATCGCGCGCTTTAGGTAAAGGGTTAACCGACCTAGTATCGCTGACAGTGTTTTGAAAAGCAATTTTACTCTCTAGTATAGGATCAGCTTATTCTATAGAAGCACTGATCAGTTTACGATACTATATTTCACAAACAAAGTAACCAACGGGATGCCTGAAATTTATACTAGCTTCCCAGACAGCCCACACATTTTCTAGACTGTTGATCCCACATGCGGTAATTTGAAACTGCGATAAGAAAACACGTCCTTTTATGCAGTGTTGCAAAACAACCTCGATAAAAATAACACTAAATTAAAAAAAGAACGAAGGAAAACTCATATTAATAATGATGTGCAAAGCTGATTCAGCTTTGGAAAAGTTACATCTTTTGGAGGACCTATGTTGACAGGCCTTTTGGATGTGTTCAAACTTTCAACATTTCTTATTCTATTGTGCATGAAGAGGGCAAACGAAATGAATGGAGGGCAGAGATGGCTGTCGGTTCGAGAGTTAAAATTTTGTGGAGTGGTATGCGAATAAATAAACTGTATAGAAAGACATGATGGGTACTCACCAAGGATCCTAACAGAAAGCTGGGTCGAAGGAAGAATCCTGTGGCGTTCAATGCAGACTCTCTAATTTTTGACTGAGACTGAAGACCGTGGTATCTTCGTTCACAGGATATGACCTATTTTCTAAAATGTTAGTCAGCTTGATTTACTTAAGTCCAGAGCCACTCCACCCCAACTCCCAATGCATGCGCATTTTAAATGTGGTAACCTCAAACGATATAGGATCGAGACGATGTGACGCTGGCTATTGAAAGTTTTGTTAACCCTTTTCCAAACATGAAAAGCAGACGACTCTTGCAAACAAAATTCTTGAATAAGTAATGTTTTCGTTTTTTTTCGTCTCAAAAACATAGGTTATGACCCCTCTTTGGAACGAGCTCGACGAGCTCGTTCCAAAGAAGGGTCATAACATATGTTTTTGAGACACAAAATAAAAAAAAATAATGAAAATTTATTGGCGATTTTTGTGAAGCGCTGGTTGGTTTTGGCCGTTACGTTGGGTAAAGTGTTAACCTCCAATAAACAAAGGAACAAATCGTATAGGTGATATCCGATATATAAGCATACTATTTTATAAACATGAAAAGCAGACGACATTTGCAAAACAAATTCTTGAATAACCATTATTTTCATTTTTTGTCTCAAAAACATAGGCTATGAACCCTCATTTTATAAACATACTGTTTATAAAATACTATGTGCTACTTATCTTCTACAAGGTGTAAACTGCCACTTTAGTGCGACGAGATGCCATTTGAATGATTGTCGATGGCGCCTTGCTGCACAGTAGGGACGATACGCATGTGGAATTTGATAACACTAAGCCAATGGTACAGGCAATATTAGCCTAAATTGTTTTCGGAACGGGTGGGGTGGCACGTGGCGATGACCTATTGTCCAAATGAAAGTATGAAGGACGTCTTCATGGTTTGCCACACCCCTTCTCAATGTTTATATGCATGTCACGTTTGGTGATCATAAGCCATATGGGAATTGTTTTCGATACGCACCGTTGTGTCACGTAGCATGATGTCTTTTTGTAAAATGCAGGCTAGCCACCATTACCTATTTATAATCTGTGACACACCCCTCCTCAAGATATCTTTGAAATTCATATTTGGTCACACTATAGGCATTATGTGTTTTGGGACGCAGGAATGTGGCACACTGACAACATGATTTTGTTTCTAAAATGTAGGCCCGCATCACTTTTCAAAGTACAGTACGCGGAGAGTGTATTATCACTAAATCACCCGCAGAGTGGAGATTCCACCCGAGCAATAATTTCAAATTTGTTGCAAAGCATAACCAACACCAGCAAAGTTTCAGCCAATGGACCTCCGGGTTAAACCCGGAGGTCCATTGGCTGAAACATTGCTTGTGTTTTTTGTCGATATATACAAAATTTGAAAGTTATAGCTTGAGTGATAACTCCACTCCTCGGGTGATTTAGTTATAATCCACTCTCCACGTACTCTATGTGTCACTTGGTCCATGCGAAGTTTAGAATATCGATTCGATTTGAAATCGTACGATGTTTTGATTCGATTTGAATTGATTTGAGTCGCACTGATGCAGAAATTTTCGACATGTTGTCAAAATCCCGCCATATTTACACGCCACTTTAACTCTGATGACCTGATGACAGAAGAAGACTTCAACAATTTCGCTTCCGAAACTACTTTAATTCCGTTTCTGGAATATTCCGCTTTTTAAACTAATTTGTTCAAACAGATAATCTGCTGTTGAAAAAAATACTTGAGTGAAGACTGACAATATAATCAAAATTCGCAAGAAGTACAGTTAGAACTAGAAGTCCCGTCACGAAATGCGCACAAATAGCACGTCGACCTGCGCGTTAATCTACGCGTTAAGATCATAGTAAGGCTATCAAATCCTGTACATATGACCTGTGCACGAGCAATGTTTCGGCCAATGGACCTCCGGGTAACCCGGAGGTCCATGGGCAGAAACATTGCCTGTGTTTGCTATGAGTAACCAGGAGAACCTACTATGCTTTGGATGCCATCCGATATGGCACTTGCGCGCAATTCCTACTCGCAATTAAGTCTAGATAAGCCCACATTTCGTGACAGGCTACTAGATTTAACTGTAATCTCTACAACTTGAAGAATGTTGATATTGGATTTAAAATTCACTGCAGGATTCTATTCGTGATTTAATTCTGACTAACAATTAACACTGCCTCCCAGGGCCACGTGCGTCACTCTCCGCCCTACCCAAGATTTGTATGCATATCAGGTTTCGAAATCAAAAGCGTATGATATATGAAATATAAGTCTGAATTGTTTGGAAGACACTGTCGGATACCAAGTCTGGGATTATTATGATCCCCGATGAGTCTGGAGGTGGGATGAGGAAATCTCACCCGAGGGGCGAGATATTTGAACCAGACCCGATGCTTGCCGAGGGTCTGGTTCAAATATCTTGTCCCGAGGTTGCGATTTCCCCATTCCCAACTTCAGACTCAGCGAGGATGATTTTTGTCCCCCCACACGAGGATTACGTCATTATAGATAATTGGCGGTCACGTGGTGACATACCCAATTTATCAAGTCGTAGTCCTTTCGAAAAACGAACAATTTCATCGGAAAGATCGTACAAAAGTTAGGTGTATACCATAAGTATATACTAAAAAAATTGATTTGTGACACTGTCCGTTAAGGGGTTAATGAATTTGCACGTGTCAAACTCTAATGCGAAGGGCATTGTGAGATTATTGATCGATCGATAAATTCGCGCAGTGATATTATTAAATCTGCAGAGAAACATGGGGTTGAAACAAATCAACATTGTTGATTTTGAATGGCACCTGGATTACATGCGGGAAATCGTGAAGCCATTTTGTTTATTTACAATTGTGCTGACGATGACGAAATAGTTCCGGCAACCTAATAAAGTATGCAAATGAGTATGTCACGTGGGGTGGGTGGGATAGAAATATCCCACCCTGCTGTGTTACCCGGGACACGCGTATGTTTCACGTATAGTGGGGGAGAAAAACTTTTGTATGATGTGTTTGTGGGAATACCGTTCTACCCCTACTGTACTCCCTTCTTATTTATTATATATTGTAGTGGTTTGGTAATATTGTCACTATGGCCTGGTGGGATGACCTGTGGCTGAACGAAGGATTTGCGAGCTTTATGGAATATATTGGACTTCGGAGTTTCGAGACAAGCTGGGACATGGTATGTTTTATTTAACCCGATTTTCTTTTCAGTAAAATATTATATCATTCGAGAATTCATTTTATATGGTTAGATTTATTTATTTATTTACTTATTTATTTATTGGTGTTTTTAAGGTCACATACTTATGCACAATGGCTAATCATGACCGTGACAGTTTTACGAGTGGAGGAAGCCGGAATACACGCAGAGAACCGCCGAGCAACGACGAGCAGCTTCCAGCTCCCCAACATCGTAACTCCACACTGCAACACAAGCAGGGTTTGATTGGTTGAAGACATGCGTACCATCGACGTGCGGTACGCCTTAGTACACGGCGTCATCGTACCCCCAAGTGAACAATCGGGGTTAAGTGCCTTGCCCAAGGACACAACGAGGGAGTCCGAATTGATCGCTCAGACGGTCACCCATCCAATGGTCAACCGGACTCGACGTTGCTTAACTTCGGTGATCTGACGAGAATCGGTTACCGGAACGCCACCGCGCCCCCATATCATTCGAGAAAAGAACTAATTAAATGCTTTTGTGTCTCAGAAACATTACTTATGTCACTCTACAGTAATAACAGCTGTGGTACATTTTCGATCACACCACCATCGGGTTGCGTCTGATTTACACACGGGTAGTCAAAATTTCATAAATAAAATGTGGCGAAATCAGACTGAGGCAAGAAAGATAAACGAAAATAGCATTCCGGGTTCAATCGATTTTCTTTTCCGTCAGTTGACATTATTTTGACGCAGTGTGAAGAAAGGCGGAAATATAATTGCGACCGGATCGCGATCCGGTCGAAATTCTCTGACCGCTTTTGTCCACAGTACGGTACCGTATTGAAACGGCCTCTCTAAGTTTATTATCTTGATTGAATATCAACTTTATTCAAGAAAAGTACGAGTAAAAAATAATTAATTGTCATCTAATATATTCGGTGATGATAAACACCACCAGGACGTTCACTTCTACATTTTAGTGGGAACTGTAGTCATTCCTGTTGGAGATCTTCCCTCGACGACTCATTGATATACAAGTACAGTGCGTGGAGAGTGGATTGTAACTAAATTACCCGTGCAGTGGAGTTATCACCCAAGCTATAACTTTCATATTTCGTCTATATCGGCAAAAAACACAAGCAATGTTTCGACCAATGGACCTCCGGGTTTTACCCGGAGGTCCATTGGCTGAAACTTTGCTGGTGCTGGTTATGCTTTGCAACAAATTTACAATTATTGCTCGGGTGGAATCTCCACTCTGCAGGGGATTTAGTGATAATACACTCTCCACGTACTGTAGAATTACTAAATAACGCATTAACCCTTTACCCAACGCAGACGATATCAAAGTTTATTATTTTAAATATCATTTTTCATTTTTATCAAGAAATTTCAACAAAACCATATCATGTGACCCCTCGTTGGAACGATCTCGACGAGCTCGTTCTCCAACGAGGGGTCACATTATATGGTTTTGTTGAAATGTTTTGAAAAATAGTATTTTTTCAACTGCTGAATTTGCATATTACGCGGGCGTTAGAGTTAAATAGAACTAAAAGTATGAGTACTATGCTCAAATTCTTTAATCTTGGCGACAAAAAGATACATATGCCAAATGACATTACCAGGAATTCAATAAATTCTTTGAAATCATGGGGAATCAAACTTCAAAACTTATATCCAAACCTCAGGATTTCTTTGCGAGTTCCTGGCTGCTCGATTACCGGAAAACTTGCTTATCACAACTACGTAGCCTTTTGAAATAACAGATATCGTAAATCCATTGAAATCCAAATTGCGTCAGGACTGTGAAAATGTTCCATCCAAAATACTTCATTCTCCCATGAGGTCTAAATGGACAACACTTGATTTTCTTGTTTATATCGTCGAAATTAGAAACATACCAGGGCTTGACTTTTGTGACATTGTTTGTGAAAAACTCTACAGTACGTGGAGAGTGGATTGTAACTAAATCACCCGTGGAGTGGAGTTATCACCCAACCTATAACTTTCATATTTTGTCTATATCGGCAAAAAACACAAGCAATGTTTCAACCAATGGACCTCCGGGTTTAACCCGGAGGTCCATTGGCTGAAACTGTGCTGGTGCTGGTTATGCTTTGCAACAAATTTGCAATTATTTGCCACCCTGCGGGTGATTTAGTGATAATACACTCTCCACGCACTGTACGTATGTTGTAGCTGGTTTGTCACCTAGCTACGGCTGTCATTGAGAAATAAATTGTATTAGGGATCCAAATGAACCCAAGTTAGGAGATTGAACTTAGCACCATTTCTATTAATAATATTTGTTTGTTTGTTTAGTAAATGATGACTGCAAACGCTAGAATCGCGACAATATGCTCCTTCTGAGTTTCTAAAGGCCAAAGTTTACCGAGAAAAATCAGACGTGGAAGATTCTGACATCTCGGACATAAATTCTGACGACATTTCAAACATATCAGGCCACAGTGAGACAGAAACAATTGACACAACACTCGACAACCATGCTGATGGAGACCGCCTCTTGCCTCTCCAATCAACCCTAAAATTAAAACATTGTAAATCGGGATCCTTAGATAAACAATGAGCAAGAAAGGGTGTTGGGGTGGGGGGGGGGGGGGAGACTAGACCAACGGATGTAGCTAATGTGTGGATGTAGTCGTGCAAGGACTCGCACCCATTTGAATCAGCAGCATCATAATGAATAGGGCGTGGACGATTCCTTTGTAGGGAGAAATATGGGGTTGAAATCCACCGAATGTTCGAAGACAACTTCAGGATATCATAATACGACAGCCAGGTATACCTAATGCTGTAGACTGTAGTACTCTTGCAGACATTTTCAGTCTCTTCATCATCCCAGTTATTATGGATCTGAAAGTTAAGGGTTAATCAGTAAGAATTATAGTAACTTTTTCAAATAATGTCCAATAGAGATCATAAAATACAAATTTGAACGGTTTTTAACCTTTTGTGCTTATTTTGCATTACGTTTTTACTGGGGCCAAAATAGACCCTGGGCAGAAGTTTTTGAAAGTAAAATATGTTGGCAGCATGAAGGTTATTCATTCAATAAATTTAATTGCTACGCCACTCGTAAATATTATGAATAATCCATCCACAATACTTCCGGACAGTATGAAAATTGCTAAAGCAATACCTGTCTTCAAATCTCGTGATGAAAAGAATTTCCCGAACAATCAGTATGTTGCCTGTTTTATCTAAAACCCTAGAGAAACGTGCTTATAAGGCTCCGAAAGTTGAAGTCTTTTTCCCTCATCAATACGGCTCTCGGAAATCATAGTGCATTACACCCAGTTATGCACATGCTAAAATACATATAGCCACAGAAAACAATAAAGCTACTAAAGACAGTTACCTTGCCCCATTCTAACATTTATCAACGGCCTTTAATGCCATAAACCATATGATAATACTTTAACTCTTAACCTGTTGAGTATTTTCAAGATATTTTTCATCAAATCTAGTCATGACTGCTGTGTAGCAGCCATGACTAGATTTGATGAAAAATTCATCTAAATTTAACTCAAGAAATCACTGGTTCAAAAATCCGTTCATCTTACAGGAGTAAATTTGATTAAATGTACCTAAAGTATACATGTTTCAGTGGCAAGAGAAATTTTGCCCTGGGCAGGAATATCTGCCAGCAGCATTTAAGGAGTTAAAAACTCGAATCTGAAAAAAAGCATGTGGTGTGTCGCAAAGTTCAATATTAGGCCATGTACTGTTTCTTCTTTACATAAATGTATAATATATATTGGTGAAAACTTTCTGTCGTTTGCATATAATCATCACTGGATAGGGAAACCCACCAGTCGCAAAATCCAATCAGAATTACAACAAAAAACTTGATTGGTGCGCTGTCAACAACTTTGCTCTGAACTCCAAGAAAACAAAATTTATACTTATCCATCCACCCCCCAAAGAATCCAATCACACTCACGAGGATATATGTATAGCAAATCAGATTATCTGTGGGGTCAGTAATAGACAAAATGAAAAAATCTGTAGAATTTATTGATATAATAAAGATTTATCTTACAATACATGCATATCTCAAATCTGCTCGAAAGTTGCTCTTGCCAATTTCAGCATCAAGAGAGTTAAGAACATTCTTCAACACTGAATTAGGGAAGCCCTATATTTCTCTTTGATGCAGGGTCATTTCATATGCGGAATTCCAATATGGGCGGGGGGGGGGGGGGGTCTCTAAAGCTTATAATCGACTTTTTAAACTTTAGAAGCGATCAATTCGAATCATTAATAATAAGAAATACAATGCGCATACAGACACACTATTCATCAATGGTGGGATTCCGAAGAAAAATGATTTATACAACCTAGGGAGCACGGTGGTTCAGTGGTTACGGCATTGCCCTTCAAACCGTAAAGTCCCAGGTTCGATCCCCGTCGTGGGCAACTGCGTCGTGTGCTTGGGCAAGGCACTTATTCGCGATTGCCCGTCTGGGGGTACGGCTGTGCTGTGTACTAAGACGTACTGCATGTCGATGGTGCACTTCTCTTCAAGTAATTATAACCCTGCCATGTGCGGAGTTGGTATGTTGAGGAGTCTGACATTACTTGCCGCTGCTCATTGGTTCTCTCCGGGTACCCCGCCTTCCTCCACCCATAAAACTATCCGACACGACGTGAGCCCCTGACTGTCGAAAGTGTAGTTAAACCCTAATTAATTAATTAATTAATTATACAACCTGCACACTTACTTGTTCTTGTTTGATTGATTGGCACAATGGAAATCTTTCGCCATCCTTTGCGAATTTTCTTTCTACTGTTACTAATCAAACTAATATTATCACGCGCCAAGTCGGTTTCTTGCACAGGTATAGAAATAGAATAAAAACCTTGGAGAATATAGCCGTCTTTGTATTCCCTAAGTTATGGAACGAACTAGAATTGGTCATTAGGACAATTATGAACAGAAAACAATTTAAGAAAATCTTAATTTGCCCAAATCCTTAGTACCCGCATTGTGCTGTCTACCATTTTCCCATTCCTAAGTCACCCAGACCTGAACCACCTCATTTTCATGTCGCACCGAGCAGTACACACTGACACCAGCATAATATTGCAAGATTAATTAATTGACAAGATGTGCTAATAAGGCTCGCATGTGTAGTTTACTTATTGTCAATGTAACTTTGTCTGGTAATCATCTCGTCCCTGCTGGCCTTCAGATTCGGTCCAGCCTTTGCATTTGGTACATTTGCGGCATATAGGCGACCTGTCCACCTGGCACCTTAAGGTAGTAAACGTAATGGTAAGGATCGAACCGGGAGAGAAAAGCTAAAACAGGTTCCACCACACACACACCATTTGCAAATGCCATAGTCAACTTATCTTAAACTTAAATACGATAATTGAAGTATACGGTGTTGCACTATTGTTTTGTCTCACACTGAATCTGGAGACTTTTTCTTCTTTCTCAGTTCTGTACTTTTTTCATCTACATACCTATTCCTTTTTCTCTTCATACCAGTTCTTCTCTCACCTTTGTAGGAGAAGGTAGGAAGGCAGCCAATCTGGCTATGCCTTTCCTGTCGGTACACATAATTAACCCTTTACCTAACCTGAAAAGCAGACGACACTTGCAAAACAAATTCTTGAATAACTAATTTTTTTCATTTTTTGTCTCAAAAACATAGGTTATGACCCCTCGTTGGAACGAGCTCGACGAGCTCGTTCCAACGAGGGGTCATAACCTATGTTTTTGAGACAAAAAATGAAAATATTTTGAAAATTAATTGGCGATTTTTGAGAATAACGCTGGCCGGTTTTGGCCGTTACGTTGGGTAAAGGGTTAAACTAGTAGATTTCAAACTGAATGTTTGGACAACTATATTTCAATCTGTAATTTATACCACGATTACCTATTCTACAATATATGAAAAGCCTATGACATAAATTTTAGCTTTACACAAAAACCGTGGTGAACACACCAGCAATATGATTTCAGTAGTTAAATTTTACACCTACAGTGGAACTACATCCAAGTTGACCTTTGGTGACGTCGACCTGAATGCAACTTGTCTAAATTTATCGCACGTCGCCTCGCGAAGAGTGAAATGAAAGTGACAATTATTTGTTACGTTTTTAAATGAGTTTACCCCATAAGACACCAAAACTTAAAAAACATGCATTGTCTCATGTTAATAAAGCATCCATAACTCGAAATGGTATGTTATTATGCTATTAATATGAAAAAGGCCCCGTTTCCTTTTCCGTTTCGTTTCGGAGATAAAATTGACAACGGAAGTACCGCCCAACGATGCCCGTGTAAACAAAAACAGATTCGAATAGTGCTCAGGAAAATTGAGAAAAAATAATAGCGACTCTTAATAATCTGACGATCATGGTATAAATAAAATATACATAAAGTAGCTTGGTGTACCTAATGTTCACCATTCGTGGTGAAGTGGTGTTAACACCACTTCACCACTCGTGGTGAACATTTGGTACACCAAGCTACTATGGGCAAATTCTATATGTAAATTACCTTTACGTTTGTGATTCCATTCCGGTACAAAGTCCTTCAGAAAACGTTGTTCATGGTTTTCAGGATTCACAGATGTTGCCAGTAGATTACCAACCTGCTATGATAAAGGATGCCAGTCCAAGCTCTCATCCTGTCATTACTCGAGCTTATGACGCAAATGACGCAACAGCAGCATTTGACCTAATCACTTATAAGAAGGTTAGTAACAATAGGCTTATACATATTTTAAAAACAATGTATCGTATTAAATGTTTTGTCTTCTTCAGCCAGAGTGTAAGCTGGGTGAATCACCACTGAAACACCTGCAGAGCGGAGTCTCCACCCAGACTACCAGTCTCAAAGTATGCGAAAAAGCATGTAAAACACAAACATAATTTCAATCAGTAGACCATCGGATTCCGAGCGTATATTTTATTGAAATAATACAATACGATTTACGGCCGTGGAGGGCATTCCACTTACAGTTAAAACTAGAAGTCCTGTCACGAACTGTGCGCTTATCTAGGCTTAATTGCGCGTAAGAATTGCACGCAATTGCCATATCGAATGGCATTCAAAGCATGGCATGTTCCCCCGGTTACTCGTAACAAACACAGGCAATGTTTCTGCCAATGGACCTCCGGGTTACCCAGAGGTCCATTGGCTGAAACTTTGCTTGTGCACAAGCCATATGTATAGAATTTGATAGCCTTGCTATGGTCATAACGCGTAGATTAACGCGCAGATCGACGTGCTATTTGTGCGCATGACAGGACTTCTAGTTTTAATTGTAGTGAGTGTTTTAGGGGCCGATCGACGCAACACAATACAAAACAAAAATGCCTAACTGTTCGTCTTAAACATTTAAAAATATGTGATATACTTTGAATAATGTGTATGTTCGTGTATTTTACCGTGCCGCCTGGGGTTTTCAAGTCAGTAAGCTGAGAGGTTGATTTCGTGGACGAACCTATCAGCTTATCAGTGGCCGACAAGGATTAATCACAAATATTGTCAAAAATACTTTTAGTGCGAATTATTTTCCCAGAGAGGACGACAAATACCTTAACTTAAACCTTTCAATAACTAATAAGGAACAGGGATCAGTAAACTTTCAATCCCACAATCGTATGGGCTGTAAGATTGTTTAAAATTCAAAATGGTTTCGTCCATTTTACGCAGACGACATGATGTTCTATAATACGTCTAGGTATTCAATGTTGAATGGGATTACGGAACACCTCAATTGAAAATTTTCGGGAACAAGTTAAAGTTGTAAAACTAGAGAAATATGGAGAATCTGTTTCGCGATGTTGAACTTACCAGCACGATGCCAATATTCAGACTGTCTCGAATGATAATTCAATAAAACTGTTGAACTTTAAATGTTAATAATTTTTATTGTCTTATTAAATTATTGTTCGTCAGAAATTACGACACACCTGTTAAAACTAGACGTCCTGTCATGAAATGCGCACAAATAGCACGTCCATCTGCGCCTTAATCTACGCGTTATGACCGTAGTAAGGATATCAAATTATGTACATATGGCCTGTGCACAAGCAATGTTTCAGCCAATGGACCTCCGGGTAACCCGGAGGTTCATTGGCAGAAACAATGCCTGTATTTGCTATGAGTAACCAGGAGAACCTGCCGTGCTTTGGATGCCATTTGATATGGCAAATGCGCGCAATTCCTGCGCGCAATTAAGACTAGATAAGCTCGCAGTTCGTGACAGGACTTCTAGTTTTAACTGTAGGAAATACAAGGCGACTAATATTTACTGTGTCATCTAAATACACATCAGTGTAATGGTCGAATTACATCAAGACGACTTGTGCTCTAAATGAATCACCGTTGGCTCTATCGGATTGGCCCGTAAAGTTTCTGAAGATCGGTAATAAAACTAGAATCTGGCGTTAATACGTGGATATCCACGATTATCTCATTCGTCTGTCCGAGAAATTATATATTTTATTCATTGCAAAGCCGCTGGCATAAAAGTGTGTATTTTTCAAACCCACTCGTGAGATAATCATCACTGTCCACGAAAAAACACGAGATTTCCACTGTATGTTATTTGCTATTTTGCAGGATAACTACAAAACGCTAAAATACATCTCGATATCCATGGATTTGATGGCGGTTATTGAATGATAATTCTGTGTAGCGTTACCTGACGTCACGCGACATATTTATTTATGCTTCTAATCTGTGAAAGATCGGATTTAAAGGAAATCAGTCTGTAAAAGGCGTGGTAGAAACAACATGTGCGTTTTGCGAGTGCACACCAGAAATATCTCATTAGAGAAACACAAATTTCCATTCGTGAAAATATTCAGTTACCCGTACCCACACTTGAGTCAATTTTGGTATTCACTCAGGGACGCCGCGAAGATGGCCCAGTGCAGTCGGCGTGGGTGAAAACCCAGTTCGTTCCGAATTTCATAGCTCAAGACTCGAGTGAAAAATATTCCAATTACTTTACCCAGGTATGCCTTTTTCGGAGACATGCCTTGATGATACGGTTGGGATATTTTTCAATGAGGATAATAGCTCCAAATTGCGGTTTAATACATGTGGTATTCGTAATGTATGGGCTTCCCAATTTTTATTTAATTACAGTTGAAACTAGAAGTCCCGTCACTGTATTGTGCACAATTTTTAAGTAATAGCGCGCTGAGTAAGTGAACTTTTGTCCCTATCAAACTGCACCATCAGCGTAACTCAATTCCTGCAGAGAAATAGAGTGCCCAACTCTGAACAATTTCTATAATAGTAAATAGATATCATTAACACCATTCTTAACCTCTACTGGGATACCTGATTACCTGTAAATGTAATGATGTAAATAGATTCGACTCCATATACAGAATGAAGAGAGTGGATCACTACTTAATCGCAGCGCCATATATTCTCCACTTGAAAAGTACAGCACAGTCGCCGTGGATTGGTCGTAATCCACACGTGGGCAGTTATGTCCACGCATCTGTTTACAAGGTAGTAAAAATCATCATTAGCAAAATTTTAATTAATGAAGCACCGGGTTGTACCCGGTGCTTCATTAATTAAATTTTTGATGATTATTCCTGTAATTAGTGTTTGGAATCTAATATTATTGCGTTCGTGGAAATATTGCCCACGCGTGGAAAGTGACCAGTCCTCGGCGACTGTCCTGTATTTAGAATTCTTCATAACAGTACGAGAAACAGTTGCTAACTTTCATCACATGGACTACCGGGCACAACCCGGTGGTCCATGATATGGAAGTTTGCAAGTGGTTTTGGGTTTTTTCCTCAGAAATTGTATATTGTTACTGAGTGCAAAATCTATCTCACGGCGATTTAGTAGTAATTCACCCTCCACATACTGTTGTCTCAATATTTTCCTTCTATGTGATCGGTTCAGTTCGTAATTTCACTGCCGACCTCGCTAATAGCGCATTACATTTTGCATTGCACAACGTAAATGCTCTTGTGAATTTTAGAATACTTCATTTTTCTGCAGTAAAGTGTGCATTAACTAACGAGCTTTCTGCACTAATTGTGACAGGACTTCTAGTTTCAAATGTAGCATGTACCGTACTAAAAATGTGTCATGCTGGGAACCTAACACCCACAACCAGCCACATACCTCCATCTGTGCGAAACCGTTTTCCGCTAAAACAAAGTACATGATCTGCAATTACCAGCAAGAGCGAATCAATAGCTAGGACCCCAAATCCAGATGAAAAAGTCCCGACTGAAAAATTATCGAGGCGGGGGGAGGGAAGGGGTCACAAATCTACGCCTCCGCACTCCTTACTTACACCCCTGTCAACCAAAAGGCAGCGTTACTTACACAAGCTGTTTTAAATCTCATAAATAAAATATAGCGAAATCAAGACCAAATCAAGAAAAACACACAGAAAATGTTTTCAGATTCAGTGACCTCTTTTTCAATGGGTGAGTTTACTCAGTGCTGTTGAGAGGAACGTGGGCAATGGGACTATGTTCCGATCCGGTCGAAATCATCTATCTTTTCGGCAAGCACTGTACTGTAGCTAAGAAAATCTCTGAAATAATTTCACAAAAAAAATTTGTCCCTATATCCCAATAATTTTTGTCTTTTGATTGATTAGAATACCTTGGATAAATAGCCATGGCAAAGGGTGCACCCAACACCCAGAGTGTATGAGAGCGTGCAAAATCCAGGGTATCTAAAGGACGCTTACTTTCATGTCCTGGTACATCCGGCATTCAGAAAGTACCTGCAGTTCGCCGTGCAAGGAAAGGTTTATCAGTTCAGAGCGGTGTGCTTTGGTCTGAACCTGGCTCCTTGGGGTTTCACTCGAATAATGAACTCGGTAATGTCATACTTACGAGCTCATTCATCTGCGGAAACGTTGGAAGTTATTTGGACGACATATTTCAGAGATACGGCAACATAATTATTCTTCAGAACGATGTTCAGAGTCTGCTACAATTGCTCCGACGTCTCGGTTTCATAGTAAACGAGAAAAAATCGGATCTAGCTCCGTCCAAGTCGTTCACTCACTTGGGAATGAGCTTCGTGACTCACTACAATCTGGTTTGTCTGCTGTTACCCAGAGCGAAATTAGTCAGTTGTTATGCTCACTTTTGTCTAAACTCAGATGCAATAACAGCGAGGGAGTTCATGCGACTGATGGGGCTGTGCGGAGTGGCTGCAGATCTTATTCTGATTGGCCGGCTGCACAGGCGTCCCCTCCAGATATTCTTTACTCAGAACTGGAGTGTGAAGATGCATTTGCTTGAAACCAGTATTGTTTTAACGGACCTGGTAAAACAAAAGGTTCAGATTTGGGCAGATCTTCAGTGGTTAACTCAAGGAGTTCTGCTTCACCTGCCGGATCTGGCTTTCATGATTATGATGGATGCGAGTCAGATGGGCTGGGGCGCGACTCTGAGCCCCGCAGACTTGAAGTGCCAGGGTCTTTGGGACTCTGGGCTCCTAGAGCCTCCTTTTCATTGAATTATGCAGCGAAGTGGAGGGTTTTCTTCCGTTGGTGAAGGGATCAGTCGATAGACATATACGATCCGTCCATACCACATATTGCCAATTTCCTGGTCAACTTGTTTGACGATCTCAAACTGCAGCCCGTCACTATTCAGGGCTATAGGTCTATGTTTTCAGATACTTACTCTCATCATGATAACTTGGCTATGGGACGAGATAATTCTTGATCCAAGCTAATTAGAAAATTCTCTATTAATAGACCTAGAACCCTCAGATTAATTCCTAAGTGGAATTTGGCTTGGGTTCTGTTGAAGCTCAAAGAAGCTCCTTTTGAGCCGTTAGACGTTGTAGAGTTCAAATTCTTGACCTATAAAACGGCGTTTCTCTTAGCCTTTGCATCTGCTAGAAGAGTCAGTGAACTTCATGCATTATCGGTTGATGAATCTCATTACTGTAGTGTGGGTAATACCATTACCCTGACTACGGAAGTGGGATTTTTGGCTAAGAATCAGATTCCGGCTAAGCGGCCGGAGCCTATTGTCATTAAGACCTTACCGTCCTCGGATAACTGTAGACCTTTGCTGTGTCCAGTCAGAGCAATGCGCATTTACACGCGAAACATCGGGGGTATATGGTTTAAATGAAAGCTTTTCGCTTCCGCGCGCCTCGTTCTAAAAATCCAACCTCAAAACCTGAAAATAGTCACAAATATATCAGATTTTCGTTCTATCATATTTTGCCGTTATAAATTAAATAGTCGAACAATTAAATGAAATAACTTGAGAAAAATCAAATAAGAGCAAATATCGTCCCCTGAGTTCCAATGTGTTCTATGTGCCAGTTGGCACACAGAACACATTGAAACTCGGGGACGACATGTTAACAAAAAACTGCTTACTCGTTTCCTTAACGACACAAGGGATGTACATGTAACTATGTCTGTTGTCTTCTGCATTTGTAAAAGCGGAACATTTATTCACGAATTTCGTCCAACTGATTGCTGAGAAAATGCGAAATGCGTGAGAAATTTATTTCCACTATGTTTCTAATGTGTTCCAAACGGGACAAAAACGTTATCTCCGCCAACATGTATGGTATATGGAGATTTAATACCTGGGTGTCCCATTGAAACAAAAACCGACATCCAGGTATTAAATATCCATTTTCCATACATGTTGGCGAAGATATCTTTTAATGAAACATTGAAAAATAAATGAAGTAATGTAAGATAAAATAGTTTTGAAATCCCCATGTTTCCTCCACTATTGATAAATATACAGAACCACACTTATGTTTGAATGGGATAACGATTACTGAACGAGAGCGAGTGGCGCAGGGATACCACGAGAGCCGGTAGGCTCGAGTGGTTATCCCAGCGCCACACGCTTTAGTTCAGTAATCGTTAACCCATTCAAACATAAGTGTGGTTCTGTATTTATTACACACCCATCCCTGAAAAAGAATTCACTGTAAGTAATCGCTAATTTAATTAAATAGTCGACGATTTGAACGGTTGAAAGAATTTTAGAGAGAAACGGGCAATTTTGTCAGAGAACCAGTCTTAAGTCTTTGACCTTGCCACTTGTAGAATCGCTGTTGATTCATTTTGTTTCCCAAAAAATGTCGGTCCGGCAGGGTCCGGCCACATAAAACTCAAAAGATTGCGCTCATCATATCAGACGTCACAAATTATGAGGTCTGAAATGTGTTTTCAAAAGTGTGTGTGCAGGCATCATTATATCTGGAGGATGGAAAATGTACAAGGATTTTAATTTAAATACGGTGCGAGCAGGCCGCTCTGTTTAAATTTCGTGCTTCTTAAACTGAAAGTGAAACTAAAATAGGAGTTTGAACTCGGCTTGACTTTACATGCACTACTGCCACTAGGCTATCGCTTATCGCATGAGGACATCGGTCATTTCTGTTCTGCACTGTAACAAAAGTACACATTGGACGAGAAAAAACATTTTGTGCAATAAATTAACCTCCCGGGGCATTCATTCAATCGTTCAGAGTAACTGAGGCAGTTTGAGATTCCATTCTGAGTGAACTTTGCAGTCTTGGTAAGTTAGCACTTTATTTTTCAACATTATAAAGTTTCTGACTTGAAATTTAGCCTTCTTTTTATTTACCTCAAGTCTTGGTAACTTTTGTTTGAAATGGGCTGCACTTACAAAATAAAGGCTTTAGGTTGTCCACATTTACTACAGATTGGCATGTATACAAAGGGAGAAATATATTGCACAATAACTGCAAGAAAATGTCATGTCTTGTCTCCAGAAGTAATTTAGTTTGTACACCTTTTTTACCCCCCCCCCCACCCCCACCTATCTATAACCTGACAACATTTTCTCGAAAGCTAATGAAATGAGTATCCAGCAGTCTTAGTCAGAGGCTCAAAGAGAAATAAGGGAGCGGGGAGGGGTGTTCTCGCAGTAAGCTCCAACTTATTTTGGTGGATAATATTTTCAAAGATTGATTAATGTTTACATTATTTTGTGCTAGTAATAAAACTATACTTCACCAGTTTGTTATCTGAACGGTTCTGTCAATATTTGTTCTTGGTATCTGGTTTCAAAACCAAATAACTTATTATGTGTCTGCTCCAATATCTTGTCAATCTTAAATTTGGAATTCTGAATTTGCATTTAGTAAGAAGTTTTAAAGAAGACTGACAGAATGTGACTAATGATAGGCTTTTGGACATTTTCTTGGGGATGGGGGCTGACCAATCAAACTGCCCTGAACTATTGTTTCAAAATCAAAATGCAGACCATTTCCCCGAATTTGCCTATGAAAATGTTCTGCCCACTACCCTGATATTTGCCAAAATTATAAAAATACCCCCTCCCTCTGAACAATCTGTTCTGAAAATACCAGTCCCTTTCAATGAAAATTGCAAAATTGGCTGCTTATTGGTGAAGGGGGATGAAAGTGCCGCAACCCCTATCCCATCTCATACACCCATGTAGCTAATCCATATAGGTGACATTCAATTTAAGTTTTGTTGCTGATAATTAAAGCAAAAATAATACCTCTGTGTAAAACAGAAATACTAGCAAATAATTCTTAACTAGTCATTTAAAAATACACATCAATCTGTGTCTGGAAAATATTGTCATATTGACTGTGTTTTAAATATTCTAATAATTATTTTTGAATTTCGTGGAAGTCATCTCATAAAATTGACAATATATTGCATTCATCAGACCACATGTATTTACCACCCCTCCCCTCTTCGTGGTCTCATTCCCACCCTACTCAAGACCTTTCAGAATTTCAGTAGTGGGTAGCTGGTAACTTTTTTTAATTTCCCCAGTACAAACTCCATAAAAAGTCATATTTTAGCAATACTACTTTCCCTACCCCCCCCCCCCTCCCCCACAAAAAAAAAATAAATAAAATAAACCAGTTGCCCCAACAGCAACAGGCAACACCCACTAGAACGTAAAAAAACATTGGTTCCACAAATGTAAACTACTGAGTTTTCTTATAAAACGAGGCTTTTCATTCTTCCGAATTTATTTTCTTTATTGAGCTAATGTAGACGGGGGGAAAGGGTGGGTGGTAAGGGTGGAATTGGTGATAGTTAATCAGTAACTGCATGTACTTGCTGCCAAACATCTCAAGGCGCTTTCGGCGTATCGCCGTCTGTTTTACCCAGGCCTGGACGTTTGAGGGGAGCTATTGCTCCGGCTCTCCTTGGCTCTCCTAAAGGCAAATTGAGGAGAGCTATAATTGCTCTCCTTAAACTGTAATGGCTCTCCTCAATTTTCATATTAACAACCTTGTATAATTGATATTAGTGTAGAATAGCTCCCCTGAAACAGATTGAGGAGGGCCAAAGTGGCTCCCCTGGATTTTTCAAAAGGCCAGGCCTGTTTACCGCTTCATGGTAATCAGTTTTTAAGATTGATTTAGTCTTGCTTCCTGAGAACTACTTCAACTTAACATGCTCTTCAAAGTATGTTTGCGTTGGCAAACGTGCTGCTTCATTGCCGAAGAGTGAATCGAATATGATTACACAGTAGACCTCGTATCGGATCGTCGGCAGCACGCAGGGCAACATTGTAACAAAATTTTATGGGAACTGTACAAGTGGCTGGCTGAAATATCGAAGCCAATTGGACTTCTTTTGCTCTAAAATTAAAAAAGTTTTCCTCGGTTTTCAATAACGGAGCAAAGGTTGAGTTTCACTGTTCAATTTCTTGGCAGAGATCACGTGTCTTTCCTGACTTTCAATCGTTTTTAGCACAGTTGTGCATCAAACATTTTGGTATGAGAATCGGTAATTCCGACAGATAAATATAGCCGATTGTTCTCATTGGTTATGTTCCACTGAACGCTGCAAACTATGAGAACCAGTCTATCGAGAGAACTTGTGCACGCGAAGGGTACTTTTTATCGGATTGCACTAGAGCTTTCTGTTTAAAATTACCGCATGCCCCTAAAATCCATGTGATCGTGACAAATACAGTCGCGGGTGTGTAATAAATAAAGATACAATAGTATGTATCATATCTACCTTTGAAATGTATTTCCATATTTACAGCCTACTGGCATGTGTTTATTTATGGATGATGTAATTTACCGATTACGTTTTGTCATACTGCGTAATCTACAGGGAATATCTATTGAGAACATAACTTACATACATGCAACCAGCTACAATTAATTACAAAAGCGTGAAATATATTTTCAATTTTTTTTGTGATATGGCAAGTAACATATCAAGGGTTCCTCACATCACGGGGCCAGGTAACATTATTAGTCATGACAGTGTTTCAGCAGAGCCGCTGTGTGTTGACCTGGCGGAATTGTCCTCTTTATTTGTCAGCTGTTTTCCATCAACACAACAGCTCGGTAATAAATATAAGTTTACAAAGTTCGAGTCGACGCTTGGACGCCTACGTACAACAGAAGAACTTCCATGCATTAAATGCAACACAAAGAACTGATAAGGCTTGTGCTTTATCGAGGGAGGAACAACGTGAAAGGTAACAATATATTTCTTCGATGTTTATTGAGTTTATTGAAATGATGATTCACTGAGGTAATTAAATTTAAATTGTCGTTTTATAAATACTTCCTCCTTCCTTTCTTTGTTTAAATGATCTAATTGAAGATATAGAGGATACCTACTGTTTTTGAGTGAGTATCGGAATTATCTCATGAGTGGCCGCAAAGGAATATTAGTTTTCACGAGCGGCAATTAAATTCCTTTGCAGCCACGAATGAGATAATTCCGAAACTCACTCAAAAACAGTAGATATTATTTTTATTATATGCGTTGCGTTGTTTTTATTGCGACGAAAATAGGTAATGTGGTGTTTTCATTGCAATCAAAAACCTGAGGTGGAGAAAATGATGAAAATGTCAACAAAAATCAGCTGACGCAGCTGACCCATTTACTTATTGGCCCCGTTTTCAATATCAAACTACCACACAACAAAATAGTCCCGTAGAAAATGGCTATATTGTCAGTTTCGCACGCAAAATCAATGAACGCGTGTGAAAGTGGTTTGTGACATCCCCCCCCCCCCCTCCAAACAATGGGTGGCACATTTATTCAAAAGTAATAACAAAAGTGCACACAAACATGACACAGTTCACAAAATGTTCAGTGAAGGACGAAAGAGGATTTTTCAAATGTTCAAATTGTTTTTAGCATATTTGTCAATCAATGTCACTGTCCTTATCGATGAGTCGGATTTTCTTGTACTTCCTTTTTGGACTATTCGCAACACGAACTTTGTTACTTTGAGACGAGCTAAAATACACATTTTATGCGTGTATTGGTCATATAAAAAGTACGTTCGTCGGCGGAGTAATTTCATTCTAATTTTCTTGCGTGATTCGATTAATCTACAGAGGGATATTCCCTTATATCTATCGTGACGATAAATATAGAAAAATATCGGTTAAAAATTTCTCGCTATCTTTTAAAAAAGCATATAATAAATAAGTGTTTCTGATGGTTGGTAGGTAAGATAGTGTTACGTTTCAACTGAGTTGATGAAAACGCAAGACCATCATGTTTCCGATCAGAAAACTTATAACAATTTTCTCTTAAGGAGATTATGCTGATCTGTCTACACTAATTTATACTTTATGAAAAAGCAAATTCATAAAGTTACCGCTTCTGAATGAGAAAATTTCAACGTGACATAATTTTGTTCGAAGACTAGTCATATGAAACCCCATTCTGTCTAAAGGAATGTTGGTCGTTCACAAGATCGAATTACGAATCCTGACAAATGCCCAGACATCATTGCAGAGCTCGCAGTATGAACGTACAGTTAAAACTAGAAGTCTTGTCATAAAATGCGCACAAATAGCACGTCGATCTGCTCGTCAATCTACGCGTTATGACCATAGTAAGGCTATCAAGTTCTGTACATATGGCTTGTGCACAAGCCATGTTTCAGCCAATGGACCTCCGGGTAACCCGGAGGTCCATTGGCAGAATCATTGCCTGTGTTTGCTATGAGTAACCTGGAGAACCTGCCGTGCTTTGGATGTCATACGATATGGCAATTTTCTGTTATTTTGTTTTTCTCAAGTTGTTTGATTTAATTATTCGAATATTTAATTTAGAACCGCAAACTATGATCAAATTGTCAGGAATCTGATGATATTTGTGACTATTTTCTGTTTTTTTTATTCTATTTTTATATCGAGGTCATCGAATGCGAAAATCTTTCATTTAAACCATATACCCCCGATGTTTCGCGTGCCCTTATACCCTGGATGTTGCACGCTCTGATATACCTTGGATGTTGGGCGCGCCCTTTGCCATGGCTATTTGTCCTAGGCATTCTGACCAATCAGAAGACATAATTTATCGGATTTTGGGACAAGCATATGTGGTAGTTATTTACGTACAATTAATCTGAGGACCCTAGGAGTAATATACTGAAGAGAACAGCTTTCTGAGATGTCAATCATATTCTCTATTTGGTTTACGCTGTATGGGGTGCATGTGTCTTTTTAAGGATTTCCAATCAGTAATGCTTCTTCCAGTTAAGTTCAGCAACACGATTGTTCTGATTTTGCCTGGTTGACTGAACTGTGTTATCGCAATACAGTTTACAAGGAATATCGAGCTTGTCTCTTTACATTTCAGCTCTGGTGCGTTGGCACTTCCATAGAAAAAAAGATATATTTTTAGTCCGTGTGAAACACACAGACTCTTGTTTTTGCACTTCCTTGTCAGCACGATAACACGAACACGAATTGTCCTATCTCCCTGATTTTTGGTATACAGATAGTCTGTCAGCAGTTCTTGGCCACCTATGTTTTTTAGGTCGCTAGTGCCCTTGAGAATTGGCCCAGTCGGCCACAGGGTTTCCTGTAACAGTAAATTATAGTATAAATTATAGTACTATGTTATATTTATTCAAACTGGATACAATGTAAACAATCCGACTACAGAAGTGGAGTTAGCTGCCAAACATTAAGTGTTATCTGCTATTTTAATCAGGTGTCAGTTTCATCTTCAACGAAAGTTGAGAGAAACCCTTTGCTTAACAGGGAAATGTATAAATTATTCCATTCAATGCTTTTAACCCCCTCAAGACTCCAATGTGGGTTCAAAAGATTTTATTTCATGCAATGTGAGAATAATGACAACCCTGTCCATGCCCACATCACTGCTCCAAACATCAAATAAATGGAAGAGCCAAAAATGTCCATTTCTGATTCCCTGATCGTATCCTTTGAATACTGTGCACATATATGCTTTTTCTGGTTTCTTGGAAACAATTATCTGGTTCCTGTATGAATATATTTAAATACTGTTAACGAAAACCTATTTTTGATTTCTTTCAAAATATTCCACCCCTAAAAATAAGCCTCCATAAATTATCTTTCTGTTTTGTTTATTTCTGACGCTTTAACTCCTTTCTCACAGACTTGAATTTACTGGATGCAGCACATTCTGTTTTTCGTGTTAGATTTGCTTTTTTATTGGTACTTCAGCAGGCAGGAGTGGTAGAAACATTTCACCAACCAGCATCGCAAACGTGACTTTTCTCGCAGGTAGGGAGTGGAGAAAATATCCATGTAACTAAAACTGCACTACCTGTATACAGTAGCCACAGAAAAGATGAGAAATACATTGAATATGTTGCTTACTTTCAGGGAGCTTCTGTGATCAACATGTTGGAGAAGATGCTGGGACGTGACAGATTTTTCCGCGGAATACAAGTAAGTCCACTTTTTGAAAACGCCTTCCATGTATCAAACCAATTTTGGAAACTCCCACTCCCTGGTCTAACATACCGAGTCCCAACATTTGCATATTGATTATCATTCGTAAGCGAGCGGTAAATAGCTGGTAATAGCTTTGTTTCATCAATAATTTTGTTCATTTGGTTCCATCTACGGTTTGATCACTGTAACCCTATACCTACACCCTCATGCCTGAGAATAACGACCGTTTTGTTACATGGGGGCTACTCTAATTGTAAAATACGCGAATGAACTATAGGTTACACCCAGGGCTGGGAGCAGTTAACGTTTTAAACGTTAACGTGTTAAAGTATTTTAGAAACAATAAAAAAAAATTAACCAAGTTAATAACTTTTAACTTTGAAGATTATTATTGTATAATATGTAGCATTGCGTCGTTATCCTGAGTTTACCCAAGCCAGATCGCGCGTGCCGATGATGTCGAATGCTGCACCATTTGACGAAATTGAAGAACACGAATAATTTAGATGACCGTAGCCCTCCTACCAACGTTGGTGAAGTTGGCCTGCCGATATTTGACGATACTCCAATATCAGCTTCATCCGAACGCCTATTTTCCATGTAAGGACTGGTATTCGAGCAACGGTGGATGTCTCTTTCTAAGGATACGACCGCAGCGATTGTATTCTTAAATGAAAACATCGCTGAATGTTAGAATTTACGATAACCTGAGAGAACTATCTTAACTACTCGTCCCCTGAGTTCCAATGTGTTCTATGTGCCAGTAGGCTGCCAGTAGGCACATCGAACACATTGGAACTCGAGAGACGAACTGTGCGTAAGATCATTTATATTCAAATTCAAATCAATAAAAATGGCCGTTATTAAAATTGTGTTCGGTTTAACAGTTAACGTCATTTAACTCGTTAACGCAGAATTATTTAACACGTTAACGTGTTAAGAACAATTTTAACTCCTCCCAGACCTGGTTACACCCAAATAATACAACATAAATTAAATTTTCAATCCCGCATGTTCTACCCACTATATAAGACAATCGGACCAGATAAACTTGACTCAAAGGGCGCTCATGTTGCATCCACATTTGACTAGACAGGGGCGGTGGAACGATTTCCAAGGTGTGTGTGTGTGGGGGGGGGGGGGGGCTGGGTCGGGTCGGGCGAAGGATGGTCGTCAGTATGGTTTGGTTCGTCGTACGGAAATTCTAAATTCCAGGGTCCCAAAACACGTTAACGTGTTAAGTACAATTTTAACTCCTCCCAGCGACGGTTACACCTAAATAATACAACATAAATTAAATTTTCAATCCCGCATGTTCTACCCACTATATAAGACAATCGGACCAGATAAACTTGACTCAAAGGGCGCTCATGTTGCATCCACATCTGACTAGACAGGGGCGGCGGAACGATTTCCAATGTGTGTGTGTGGGGGGGGGGGGGGGGCTGGGTCGGGCGAAGGATGGTCGTCAGTATGGTTTGGTTCGTCGTACGGAAATTCTAAATTCCAGGGTCCCAAAAACCCCATTTCCATGAATCTGAGCGGATATTTTGAGATTTTTCAGGAGATGTATTGGAAAGATTTCACACATTAAGAACTTTTAAAAAACGTCGGTAAAGCATACAGGTGAGGTCTCTTTTTCAGCTTTGGTCGGAACGACAAAAGCTGATAAGAAAACCTCACCTGTATGCTTTACCAGACGTTAACAGCAATTATACTGTTTGAAGATTATCTTGTCTGGGGGTTGATTTGTAATTGTATGTAAGATTACGATCTATTTCAGTTAACCGATTTTTTAACAGACTGTATACATTTTAGCGTTTGCTGCCACTAACTGCAAAAAATGATCCGAAATCCATCGAAACTGAACCAGTACGACAAAAACACAGCTGGCGAAAATATGGGGGAGGCTCTGGATTCGCCCCTTGTTTAACTAGTCATTGGTTGTGTTAAAATATATGCATAAAAAAACATGGCCCGGCAAAAAAGTGGGTAGGCTGAAGACCCCAACCCACCCACCCCCCCGGTTCCGCCGCCTCTGCTAGAGGGGCATGTTGTTTGCATTTTAAATAGCTGGTAAAAACAAACAGGGTGATAAAGATCGAAGCACTTTCATCTTTTAGGTTACCATCATGATGCATAGCGTAACCTGCTAACGGGTTGCGACGTAAGCTCTTTATTTTCAGGCCTTCACGCATCCTTGCATCAAAGAGAACTGTGGAGAACTACGAATGTCGAAACGACAATGATCCATATCAATCATTTGCTGTTATAGGCATAAAATTCCATTCCGTAAAAGGTCATTGTAAAATTTTATATTATAGCTCCAAGTTTACAGGCCGACAAGTCAAATCTCTGGGGAGGAATTATGGTCCATATGGCTCAATGTTGTGGAATTCTCATCATTTTTAAGGATCTTTCAGTATCAGTTTGACGTAAGTTTTAATCGTCACGGAACAGAATCCCGATACATTTGGTTGTAGTTTGAGCCCTCTCCAGTTCTGTACACTGAAAAAATATAGATTCTCTTTAGAACCAAAACTGGATTTCATCTGGTCCCTGAGATGGAACCAGTTCTGTTTAAACAGTATTTATTTCAAATCAAATAAATTTATAAAGATTAACATTAAATATTAACAGAATTAAACATAAACTGAGAGGGTTTCAGCCGTAAGTTTAGAGTTTATACGAGGTTGTCTCAAATCATTATTAAGCAAAGGAGATATGAACAGTTGGCATATCGAACCAGTTTTGGTTCTATACAGAACCAAAACTGGTTCGATATGCCAACTGTTCATATCTCCTTTGTTTCAAAATGTTTGGCGACTGCGTTGAATAAGCTCCAAGTTTACTGCTGAGTCTGCTTCAGTTCATGTAATATTCTGTTAAAACTGAATGCTCATCTTGGTAAATTGATTTGATTTGAAATAAATACTGTTTAAACAGAACTGGTTCCATCTCAGGGACAAGATTAGAACCAGTTTGGGTTCTAAAGAGAACCTATATTTTTTGCAGTGTAGGATGGCGGACTTGTTAAAAATATAATTCAATATTGCGTTCCATTTATTATTTTACTTTATTCGGAAGACATTCAGGTACTGCTGCAGTGTGGATAGTAGAAGCATCCGTAAACATAACGTTGCGCACTTTTTTTCTTTAACTGTGCGGTTAACGTCTTCGAGCCATGCATCATTTTTAACTATTCCAGTTGTGCGTTATCGTTTTAAATAGTATGTACTTATTAACCTTGTATCGTGCTCTGCACACTTGCTAACCAGTGGCGGCGCCAGAGTTACAAATGTGAGGGGGTACAGTTGGGGATTGTGCAGCGCCGAGCTGGGGTGGGTTTCGAAGGGGGGGGGGAGGTCCCCTCCCTAAGTTGAGAACATTTTTAACTGTTTTGCAACAAAATCATGCGAATATGGATATCATTGGAACCGGCTGAACAAGCCGGTTCCAATGATATTCATATTTGCATGATTTCAGTGAGTTATACCTTTGAGAATTTTTCTAAAATATTAAATTTTATTTATTTTTTAAAATTGCTGTAGGCTGAATTCCAAACGGATGCCTTGCACTCTCTCGATTCTAGCATTCGTCGAATACTCTTAAGCACTATATTTCAGTCCGTTCAAACGCGTCATGCCTTGTTGCAATTTGGACCCTCGACTCTTGTTTGTTGTTTGCAGCTAGCGTGTGTGTGGGGGGGGCGGGGGGAGGGGGGAACATAATTTCAAAACTTCTCTGATTTAGTGCACTTGGAAACATGGGATTAAGCATACAGACCATTACACCGCAACGTTCAATACAACAAAAATTAAAATGATAGCATTGTTTTACTACGCTTGGCGAAAAAAGTGGAGGGATAAGTACCCCCACATACCCCTCCATGGCGCCGCCACTGTTGCTAACTCAGCTTGCAAACGTATATTCATTTCTCCGACGAGCGGTTTCCTAATCGTTGCTAATCGTCTTTGTTGCGATAGAAATTGTTTCACGTATGCTGACCTATCTTTGGGTAACTGTATGAGTTCATTCGCCGGATGTTTCCGAAGTGCATGCATTATGCAGAACAAAGCGGATATAATAAATTTTAGCGACTTTACACTTAGCGCGATTTGTATGAACAGCATGTTTACATCATCTGCATTTGCCTGAAACGTTTATCTCCACGATTCTGCTTGTCAGCTTTAAGCTTTCAAACCAGCCAGTCGTGGCTTTGTCGCTGTTATCAGATGAGACGGCCCCATTACCGGCGTGGTCTACTCCCTACTCACTCCTCTCTGTCTCTTTTCTCCTCCGAGCATTTCGATACGAACTGTTTGTTATTCCGTACTCCACCATTCTCATTTTCACCAATAAGCACGCTTACCCTCTCTCTTGTATCACCAATAAGCACATATCTTCCCTTCTTCCAACCATTTCCTTATTTGTGCTCCTAGCGAATTTATTGAGCAAGGCTGATATTTTGGACAGTAATTTAAACAGGAGTGCCCCCCCCCCCCCCCACACACACACACCACACACACACATACACACACTCCAATTAGCCATCTAGGTATTTCTCAAAACCTGTCTACTCTTTATTGTACAAATAACCCAAAGGCCTTTTTGCTCTGGTTCTTTCTCTCATTTTACGATCTTCGTTGTACCTTCATCAGCATAAATCGCGTCTTCTGGTTGGCTGAAGTGGCCGAACCAGAGAGCAATGATGCGACCCATTCCAAGCATGCAGATAATAAGAGCTCGAGCTGTTGTTACATGCCTGTTGCGCGAGAACATCCAAGTGATGAGAATATCCTTTCATCCCGACTAGCTCTCCTCGACCGACTGGAGAAACTCACATTAGGATTGTTAAGCTATTTACAACTCATATTGGTACAGCAGATAATAATACCGATAAAAACTCACAAGCATCTGGAAGTGCTCGTAAATTGCTCGTGCAGATATTACGTTAATATACTGTTCAGTCATTTCTAATTCCAGTCGCAATTCCAGTGTTTGATTTATCATCAACAGTCTATTCAATGCTGTGGTGACATTTCCAAATTACAAGAGCAATGATTTTTGGTGCCAATTATTTAGCCAAATGGAGATGCTCCAGTGTCAAATCAAACGTTTTGGTGCAATTTGCTACATTGGCACCCGCCAGCCTGCACAATGTCAACACGTCACTAAGAATATAGCATATCGACTGCAGTAATGCGTATATATCAGATTTTCTCTCAAACTATATCATCGCCTGGGTGCTAGGATGTTCTCTGTCCCATAGGGGACAGAGAACATCCTAGCACCCAGGCGACGATATTATCAGCACTATTCGTAACATTTGATTATCATTTACAATAAATGGTCCAAAAACAAGTCTCGCTTCAGCCATTGCTGTGCGTTGAGCGCCCGTTGGTAACGGGCACTCAACACGCAGCGATGACCGATGCTGGCCTTTCACCCACTCTTTAAGTTTGGAAAGCATCACTGAAATGGCCTTTCTCCAGAAATTAAAGACACATTTAGACTGTTTTGGGAACCAACCACAAACACTACCGTTTTTCGCTTGCCAAACATATTGATAAAGTAGTTATGAAATATTTAATTGTAGTTGTCTGGATATCCTCAATACGACATGCCTAAATAGTGTATGGTGATTGTTGTGATTTTCTTTTCTAACATGCATCAAACACGTTTACTAAGGTTCTATAAGAATTAGATATACTCCGTTTTATATACTTTTTCATGAAAATAATCCTCAAAGAATGCGTCGTTTCCTTTAAAAAAAAGACGATGTGTTATCATTTTGGGATCGTGCTGTTCGGAAAGGGTCTGGTATTGGAAAACATAATTTCGATCCCAGTCGCAAGAAGTGAACTACACACCTGCTTCTTGTGAGGGCAATATCAACTTCTTTACATTCTGTCTTATTGTTGTAATTGGTTAATGCTGTCTACGAATTTTATTCTGAGAGTAAATTATCTGCTTCACTCATTTTATTTAATCTATTATATTTCAGGCATATCTCAAAGCTTATGAATGGGGCAATGCCAGGACGGATGATCTCTGGAGGGTATTAACCGAGGTAACATTCTTTAAATCTACAACTCGTACAGTTCACTGATATCCACAAAAGGTTCTTCAAAACTCAGTATAAGAGAATGATACATGGCAAGCTTTTACCTTCAGATCAATATAAAAACGGTCTGGTTATCTCCCCTGGTGATTGAAAATTAGCATTACGCAGATGGGAAAGTTTTATAGTTCCAAAGATGAAATTCAATGTTCAAAAGTTACATTATGGAAGCGCTTGGTATCTGAAAGTTAAATGTACTTTTTTAATAGTAATTGGTCAATGGTGCCAGTTTACCATCTGGGTTTTGTTCCCCCGTCACTTGTAAAATGTACTGGTTTCTCCAGTGCAATCACGCTAAAATGTTTAAAAACAGTGTTTCCCTTGACTTTTGGTAATCTATGCACGCTTGTTATTTTGACAGATGTCTGGAAAGCGAATAAATCGACAAATATGATCTTCTTTCTAATGCCTGGTGGAAATATTTATCAGACCCAAGCCTTGACTTTTGTTGCTTCGATGTCCAAAATTCTGTGCCATCTGATCACTTTTCTCACACCTTGGCCGATTGTCTGTGAAGCAATTAGCTGATGGGTTCTGATAGTTGATAAGGGGAGATAACCGTCCACTTGAGCCAGTCACTTGAAGTGGAAAGCTGGGTATGCAAGAATGGAAAATAGAGTAAAGGAGAAACATTATTGCACTGATCGTATGTACTTACTGCACCGTGGGCGCAAAAGTGGCCTCTTTCTCAATCAGATTACGATCTGCTAAAGACACACCTACACGTACAGTCCATCGGAATTTCAAAAAGAAAATACTGACAAATTAAGGCCGAATCAACAAAACCAAACAAAAATGGCATCTGAGATTCAGTTTTCTTGCACTTCTCTTTCGACAGGTAAGATTCGCAGTGTTGTGGGTGAGAAAGAGAAAAGAGAATTTCGACCGGATCGCGACTGGAATTCTTCTGTCCGCTTTTGTAATCACAGTACTGTAGATGACTGACACTCTGCATTTCACAGTCCCCCCCCCCCCCCCCCCCCCCCCCCATCTGTCTGAAGAGCACGCAATCTTGGAACATTTAAATATGACAGAAGCTTTAATTTAGTTGAAATTTTTCGTGGACGTCCAAAATTTGCAATGTTCAAGATTCGTATGAATATAGAATATACCCATAGTAGCTTGGTGTACCAAATGTTCACCACGAGTGGTGAAGTGGTGTTAACCGCGAGCCTTTGGCGCGTGATTAACACCACTTCACCGCGAGTGGTGAACATTTGGTACACCAAGCTACTGTGGGTATATTTTATTTATACCATGATCATCAGCTTATTAAGAGTCGCTATTATTTGTTTCTCGATTTTACTGAGCAGCAGACGTACATTCGTGCGAATCTTCTTTTGTTTGCGTGAGTGTCTGTGGCGGTACTTCCGCTGTCAATTTTATCGCCGAAACGAAACGGAAAAAAGAAACGGAACCTTCTTCCTTTTAATAACATACTATTTCGAGTTATGGATGTTTTTTTTAACATGAGACAATGCATGTTTGTTAATGTTTGGCATCTTACGAGGTAAACCATTTTAAAACGTAATAAATAACTGCCTCTTTCATTTCACTCTTCGCGAGGCGGCGTGCGATAAATTTAGACACGGTTGCATTCAGGTCGACGTCACCAAAGGTCAGCTTGGATGCAGTTCTACTGTAGGTATAAAATTTAACTATTGAAATCCCATTGCTGGCGTGTTCACCACAGTTGGTGTATAAAGCTAACATTTATGTCATACGCTTGTCATATATAGTACAATAGGTAATCATGGTATAAATACTATTGATTCGAATTACCACTCGGCAGCCATTTTCCTCTTCCGGGCATCATGTGTTTTCAACAATCCATCAAATAAGCATCGTAATTTTGTTGAAAAAGGATGTTTTCGGACACGCACAGCACCCAATGCATACCCGAGAGATAAACATAATCTACTTTGTTGGAAGTGGAATTCACCGAGGACCAAATTTGTAAGTAATAAGGGTATTCAAGAAAACAAGCATTAACCCCTTTTGGGATGGTTGTTTGCAATACCCATCAAAAGCTTAAAAAATCATGTTTTTCCTGAATTTCTTTACAAACATCTCGTAGATTTTCAAGAGAAAATATGGCCATTGATAGGTTTTGGAGTCACATTACCCGTTGCATGGATAAAATATTCAGGTAAGCATTCGTTAACCCTCCATGGGCTGCTAAATGTCAAAATTTCGAAAAAATAGTCTGTTTTTGGACACCAACAACATCAAATGGGAATGACAAAGAGAAACGTAACTTGTTTTACAGGACGCAAAACTGATAGGGAAATATTTTTGTAAGTAGTAAGGGTATTCAAAAATCGATGTCTGGAAGAGGAGATATACAACTTAAAAGCTTAAAATTCCAGTTTCCGTGGATTTCTCCCAAAAAATTTTGAAGAACAATTGATCATTCGCAGGTCTTCGAGTGACATTACAAGTTGCATCTACAAAATATTCCGGTAAGCATTTGTTAACCCTCCATAGACTGCCAAGCATAGACATTTTGAGAAAATGGGTTGTTCTTGGGCATCCATAACACCCAATGTGTACCTGCGAGATAAACATAACCTCCTTCATTGGAAGTGGAATTCAACGAGAATAATTGTTGTTGATGTATTCACAAAACCAAGCATTAACCCGTTTAGGTCTGGTTACAGAGAGATACACCTTCAAAGGGTTAAAAATTCACGTTATCCGAAGATTTCTCTGAAAACATCTTGTATATTTTAAAGAAAAAATGGACATTCGCAGTTTTTGGTGTGACATTACAAGTTGCAAGGAAAAATATTCCTGTTGGCTCTTGTTAACCCTCTACAAGCTGCCAGACATATATTTTTGGATACATTTCAGATAAAATTGACCATTTTCAAATAGCCACAGCATTTGGTGGGTATGTGTCAAACAAACATAACTCGTTTTGTGTTAACTTGTCGGACGACGATATTGATATTAACCCTCTCCACCATTAATGATGGTTTTTACCTAAACATTTTTTTTATCAAACTGAGTCATTTGAGACTACTATACCCACCGTTCTCATAACATCAATAAAGGAACTTCAGTGATACAGTTAAAAACAATTCATCAGACACTCTGGGGTCATGAAAAATCATGGAATTTCATCTGAAAAAGCCATGATTCTCCAGAATCATAAAGCCTAGTTTGGAGATTGATCCTCTCGTTATTCGTAAAGTGCGATCTGGGAGAAGTAGTGTGTATGCCCAGTCATTTAGAGTGCAGCCATTAAACTCTAGCACGTATGTCTTATACTCACCATCGACGATACGTTTGAAATATCTGCTCAACGTTGTTGTCTGGCCCACGAAATTGTTGTGCTAGATGCCGCAACACCGCCGTATCAGCCAACGGCCTGTAACACTAGGAGCCAGATTGTATGTTGAATAGGTCATGCCTCGCGGCTGGTAATTGTTTATCGCCGATTGGACAAGAGAATAACCACTGAATTCCGGTAATGCTGGAGCAGCATACTACTGGAATTGGAATTGGGGATAAATTGTAATTTACATACACGGCTTATTCCTTCTGCACCCAACATTATCCCATTAAACGCGTGGAATTGTTACTGCGTTGAAACGAATTTTCCCTCTTATCAGTAAACTTCGGTTTATTTCCTCCGGGTGAACAGAAATGTACTATTTTTTATACGATTTTCTTTCCCAGAACTGCCCGTTATCAAGCCCAGCAGATGTGATTTCAAACTCGGCTGATATGACGCCGATCTCGGCCGATATGAGCCAAGCTGGAGTTGTTGTTATCTTTGGTGTGTTACCAGGTGCAAACAATTTATTTTACACCGAAACTGTTCATAGTTATTCGTCGAATTCAATCGGGAAATTGGCTCTACCAGGCGGAGTGTACTGAAACCGTGTATCTGTATGGTGGGGAATTTATAATAACAATAAGCAAGAATTATGGGGATGAAGAGAAGAAGAAAGAGTTGTACAACAAATTCAGAACAAAGTGTGATTCAGAGTAGTAAGTGGGGATTTGTCGAAGTGGATGGAGCTGTAGTTCAGGTATCCGAAAGAAGCAGCTTCGTCAGTTGGGAAGCTGAGGCGTTCGAATAGCTGAACTGGGAGAAGAGGAAACTTCGAACTTTGTGAAAACGAGAAACAATATATTTATTTATTTATTCATTAGGGTTTAATGACACATTAACAGCTGCGCGTTAATCTAAGCGTTATGCCCATAGTAAGGTTATCAAATTCTGTACATATGGCCTGTGCACAGGCAATGTTTCAGTCAATGGACCTCCGGGTAACCCGGAGGTCCATTGGCAGAAACATTGCCTGTGTTTGCTATGAGAAACCAGGAGAACCTGCCGTGCTTTGGATACCATTCAATATGGCAATTGGGTCAATGTGATAGCTAAACATTGCGATTTGTTTGTGTATAAGTGTAAATATTTTCGATAATATTTCTGCCTGGGTTAAATGTAAAGCGTAAAGATGGGTATATAACGGATTCCGAAAACCGATTTGTCACTCGAACTCTTGTAATTTAGTATGAAAGCTTAAAGTCCATTATGGCGCACTTGTTGAACGCCACGTGGGCTATCTGTTAACAGACCAATAGTTAGAGAGACAATATTCTCTTCTGTAATCGTTATCTGGGTAATTAAAGCCAGTTAAAATCTAATTGTTGGAAACCAGTGCATCACACATATTCTGGACACAAACCCATATTACGCATTTATCCTGTCTCCGAAATGTCAAACGAGTTTACCTCAAACAAAATACGCATTTATATCTCTATCCATATCAAATTACAAAACTCGTTAAATCAGAATTAATATGTTTAAACTTTGAGTTCCGATCGTATAAAGAGTGAAGCAGAATTCTGAGGGGCAGTTGGCCTGATGGCACTCAGAGAAGGTCCGAGTTTAGCCTTGGCCGTCGAGGGTCATAGGCACCGAGATTGAAGGTCCGCGTATTGTTGTAACCCTGTGAGGGCTGTAAGGAACTGATAGTAGTTTGTTAACGGTTGCGAACCGTAGTGGCATAGTAGTCAAAGAAGTAAAATCTGTAACGTTGTGATCTAGAGACCCTATTAAGAGCTTGAGTGAGTGTTTGAATAGCTAGCAAGATAAGATAGTGTTAGGCGGTGCGAGAATTGGTGATGTTGAGAACACTTTGCAGAATATTTTTATGTAAGCTTTGTTAAGTATATATTCGAAGGCGAAGAATAACTTAACCCCGTTAGAGCCAGGCAAGGCGCACAGTGATCGTGAACTGTGGTAGACGCCGATTGAATGATGATTGAACTGTGAGAACGCTGATAGAGTCACACAAGCAGAACATTATATATGTTAAGCCCGAATGACTGTAAAGTTAACCCTGCGAGGATGAAGCAACAAGAAGTGAATAGACACTTTGTACGTATCACAAACCGCGAGAAAATGAAGATGATGTGAGGTTGATCCGGCGGACACAGCTAGCTGTGGGAGACGTCGAGGGCCCTAAAGAATAAACTCTTATCCGCGTAATTAGTGTATTCTTTTGGATAATTTTGTGAGTAATTTGTTTCATATTATATTTCTTCGTGCATGTAAATAAATAATCTTTCAGTGAATCATCGTTGATCACCCTTTGGCGTTGTAAGCCACAGGCACCTTCAGGAATCCTAAGAGTCCCAAGCGGACAGGGCATTGATAAGTTGGCAATGTTTACGTTCGAACTGGTGTTCAGACGTATGAACATAAACTTTCCTCCATCTTTTCCGAACATCAATATAACCCCTGTAATCCTGCGACACATTGCGCGCAGTTCCTACGTGCAGTTAAGCCTAGATAAGCGCACAGTTCGTGACAGGACTTCTAGTTTTAACTGTAGAAGTCCAACAGTCTACCACTGAGCCACCGCTCTTGAGGAGAAAGAATAAAACTGTCAGAAAACTATAAAGTTTTAGAGCATTTTAATATTATTTGTTCTGGTTTAATAAATAAAGAGATTGTTACCGGTCTAGTCATAATCTATAAATATCAAGGCTAGTGACAAAGTGGCTTTGTGACAGAACGCACATTTTACCTCTAGAAAGCATCACAGATTGCATCTGAGACAGAGCTGGGAGGAGTTGAATTTTTCCTTAACACGTTAACGTGTTAAATAATTCTGCGTTAATGAGTTAAATGACGTTGAATGTTAAAATGAACAAATTTTTAATAACTTCAGCCATTTTTATTGATTTGAATTTGAATATAATTGAACTTACGCACTGTTCGTCTCTTCAGTTCCAATGTGTTCTATGTAGGCACATAGAACACATTGGAACTCAGGGGACGAGTAGTTAAGACAGTTCTCTCGGGTTATTGTAAATTCTGACATTCAGCGATGTTTTCATTTAAGAATACAATCGCTGCGGCCGTATCCTTAGAAAGAGACACCCGAATACCAGTCCTTACATGGAAAATTGACATTCTGATGAAGCTGATATTGCTGCATCGTCAGATATTGGCAGACCAACTTCGCCAACGTTGGTAGGAGGGCTACGGACATCTAAATTATTTGTGTTCTTCAATTTCGTCAAATGGCGCAAAATTCAACGTCATCGGCACGCGCGATCCGGCTTGGGTAAACACAAGATAACGACACAATGCTACATATTATGCAATTATAATCTTCAAAGTTAAACGTTATTAACTTGCTTAATTTTTGTTTAATGTTGTTAAAATAATTTAACACGTTAACGTTTGAAACGTTAACTGCCCCCAGCGCTGATCTGAGAGCTTTCACTTAAGATTTTTTTGTAGGGAATCATTTCCGGACCTCTCACTCTTCATCCTCTCAAAAAAGTTACGCCTTCGCATTAGGTGCCACAAACTTTAACAACAGTTGTGAAGGTCAGACACGTACAAACAATGCACACATATATCTTTACCTGCTCTCTCTCATCTGTCAGTCTTTCGCGATCTGGGGGAATTCTTTGTCCGGTTTTGTCCGGACTCCTCCCAATCCTCCTCTCAAAAGTGTCACGGCTTCGCTGTCGTCGTCACAAGCCTCAAGACCGGCTTTGAAAGAAAGATAACTATAAGCGATGCAAACATTTATCTTTTCTAGTCCTATTTCCTGTATGCCTGTCTGTCCCTCTGCTTCATGGTGGTAATTCTGTCAATCATTCATTATTTGCCATCGTTCACGCCAGTCCAGTCCACCGATCATTCATTCTTATTTTTTAATTGATACAGGTGCAAGGAAACCCGGATGTGAAGCGAATAATGGATACGTGGACAAGGCAGATGGGCTACCCACTTGTGACGGTCGATCTGATAAACAATGGACCGAATACGACTATTAGACTTACGCAAAGAAGATTTCTTACAAATTCACAGAAAACATTCGATCCAGCAGAATCCCCGTACAGGTACATAATTATATTTGTTTTCTCCACAATGGTGTTTTCCGAAGCAAAATATCTTAAAAGTGAAACGGCAATCCCTTTTAACATCTGAGAAATGTTGCTATGGTAAACGAGTGTTTATTCGTATGTTTGAAATGAAGATCACTCGAATTTTTGCAAATCCTTACTGTACACCTGGGACACCAAATTGGTTACACAGCAACCATTCTTCGGTTTATGAAATATATGATGGTCATATTTGTCTTCTATTCGTGTAAACAAATCAGTGGCTCGTTGCCTGCCACATACGGATATTTCTCCTCAGAAGAAAATAGTCTGTTACTTAAATGGTATATTCTTGTCAACACAGTACACTCATATGAAAAGATGTAGTGTTATTTTTAGAAAAAAAAAACTGTTCACGTCCATGAGAGAGTGGTGGCTCAGTGGTTACCGCATTGATTTTCTGACCGAGAGGTCCACTGTTCGATCCCCGCCAGGGGTAACAGCATTGTGTCCTCGGACAAGCCACTTAATCTCGTTTGCTCGCGTGAGGGCACGGTGGCGCTGTGTACTAAGGCGTATTAGAGGTCGATCGTGCACCTATCTCCAAACGATGTTAACCCTGCTTGCGTGGAGTTAGTATGTTGGGTAATCGGACAGTTGCTCGTCGTTGATCGGTCGTTCTCGCTTGGTACTCCAGCTTCCACCTCCCGTAAAACAGCTCGACACGAGGTGAACCTGACTGTCGAGTGTCGTTAAACTCCAATAAATAAATGCAGTCCCATACTCTATAGCATTTGTCTTTAAATGAAGACATGGCATCATTTTGGAATCCCTGACTTAAGTTTAGGAAATCTGCTAAAACATAGGTTGAGAGTTGAACAGCCAACGCTGGAATCGTTCAGTAACCACGGGTCAATGATATAGAATCTGGCAGATTGTTCTCTTATTTTAGACAGCCCGAACGTGAGCCCAGATATTATCAGCTCAAAAGCGAGTGTGTGAATAACGATTCAATGGTATCAGAAACCTGCGTCTTGCTCAGGAGCAAAAATGTAGTAAAACGGGCAAATTCAACCACGGTAGTCCAATGCACTAACCATGGGGCTAGCGTGCGGTCACCTAAGTGGACAATAGCGACAATTTGAAAACAACCCGGATCACAAACCAATAAATTATGTGCCTAATCCGACACGAGGTGACCCTGGCTGTCGAAAGTGTCGTTAAGCCTCAATAAATAAATTAATGTACCTAATACGACACGGATATGACACTTGATAAGATTTTTTTTCGTGGCGAATTGATGGTAACATGGTTTGAGGTTTGCGGCTCGGAGATTATGTTCAACCGAGACGCGAAAACGTTTGTGTTCCAATAAGACCTTACCCAAAGCCCAAAACCCACATCGTGAAATGAGCAAGGCCACTTCAGTGAATAAGGCAACTTCAATGACCAAGGCAACTTCAATGATCAAGGCAACTTCAATGAGCAATGCAACTTTAACGATAACAGATTTAGTAGATAAACCATTCGTGTACCCCACTAGACAAAAAAACAGTCAGTAACTTAGATAAAAGTCAAGATTACTCCATCTCCGTTTGAACCAAGAACAAGTTCACAGGGCTGGGAGGAGTTAAAGTTTTCCTTAGCACGTTAATGTGTTAAATAATTCTGCGTTAACGAGTTAAATAACGTTAAATGTTAAAATGAACAAAATTTTAATAACTTCGGCCATTTCTTTTGATTTATATTTGAATGTAATTGAACTTACGCACAGTTCGTCTCTTTTTTTCCAATGTGTTCTGTGTATCTTCTGGCACATAGAACACATTGGAACTCAGGGGACGAGTAGTTAAGATAGTTCTCTCGGGTTATCGTAAATTCTAACATTGAGCGATGTTTTCATTTAAGAATACAATCGCTGCGGCCGTATCCTTAAAAAGAGACATCCGCCGTTGTTCGAATACCAGTCCTCACGTGGAAAATAGGCATTCGGATGAAGCTGACATTGCTGTATCGTCAAATATCGACGGGCCAACTTCGCCAACGTTGGTAGTAGGGCTACGGACATCTAAATTATTCGTGTTCTTCAATTTCGTCAACTGGCGCAAAATTCGACGTCATCGGCAGGCGTGATCCGGCTTGGGTAAACACAAGATAACGACGCATTGCTACATATTATACAATTATAATCTTCAAAGTTAAATGTTATTAACTTGGTTAAGTTATTTTAACGTTGTAAAAATAATTTAACATGTTAACGTTTGAAGTGTTAACTGCTCCCAGCCCTGCAAGTTCGTGATTTGAACTAAGATGGAATAACCTTGACTTTTATAAGTGGGTTGTGAGTATACATTCAGAGAATGAAAACTGGCTTCGGAAAATCCGATTTTATAGGCTGTATGTACTTTGAATGTCATCCCGGTACCATCTTTTCAAATATTGCACTTGGTGACGCCAGACGGTAACATATGCCACTGTGGCCGCATAGAAGAAAACAAACTAAGCGAGCTCTCATGCGATCCGTGGTCGAAGACTTTAGTCTTATTGGAACGTGTTTCTTTTGTGCTGCCAAAGCAAGGCCTTTATCCCCTAAAAGAATGGTCTTGTCGAACGATTTCTAATATTTGAAGAATAATAAATTTTGTATGACTATTTTTTGTGAATAGTGTGTTGGTCAGATTTTGTCGTTACATTGGAAAGGTGGGCGGGAGCTAAACACAATAAATATCAGTACCAAAAGCAAGCCAGAATGCTTTGTTGAATTCGCGACATTAGTAATTCATAGTTTCATTTATTTTCAGATATAAGTGGTATATTTCAGCAGACTATTCTTCATCATACACAAGAGGCATGCCACTAAGGGAATGGATGAACATGACAGACAGTAAGAGTTTTGTCTCAGATATCGTTAAATTGTTTAGTTTCGTTGTGTATTCCGAAATTGGAAACCAATGGCTAATTATCTGCAGGCACGAATCAATGAGTTCCCGAATCTCGGGGGGGGGGGGGGGGGGGGGGAGGTCGATTCGTGTGATATGTACAGATTATCATAATAATGTGCATGTCCTGTGATTTGTATCAGATTCGAGGTGGTGTCCAGAATGGGATCTCAACGAGCCGGCTTTGCCGGCGAGTTGTGATCCCATTTTTGGACACCACCGAGAATCTGATACAAATCACAGGACATGCACATTATCATGATAATTCATTTATCTAACAATTCTGTCACATAAACAGATTAAATCTTAACCCTTTACCCAATGTAACGGCCAAAACCGACCAATGCTATTTCAAAAAAAATCGACAATTAATTTTCATTAATTTTTCATTTTTTGTCTCCAAAACATAGGTTATGACCGCTCGTTGGAACGAGCTCGTCCAGCTCGTTCCAACGAGGGGTCATAGCCTATGTTTTGGAGACAAAAAATGAAAAAAATTAATTATTCAAGATTTTTTTTTTTTTTTTGCTAGTGTCGTCTGCTTTTCATGATAAATAAAGGATTAAATTATTTTCAAACATTCTTGGGACATAATGTTCGGTCGATCACTGAAACGCACATAGAAAGTATCCATGCGCCTGTTATGATAGCCCGTAGCGCTACCGGAAACGAGTCGTCTATGTGCTACGGAATCAGAATGAGTCATCTATATGATACGGAATCGGAATACATTATGTGATACGTACCGTTTCTGGCGGTTTTCAAGCCAAAAATCTATATGATTGTTAGATAATTAGATAATCCACTGTCATTTAAACCATTACCCAACACGCAGAGCAGACGTCACTTGCAAATATAATTCTTTAATAACTTAATTATTTTCAATTGTTGCCATAGAAAACATAGCTTCTGGCCACTCTTGGAACGAGCTCGATGAGCTTGTTCCAATGAGTGGTCATAAGCAATGTCTTGGAGGGAGAATTGAAACAAATAATAAAATCTGAATGCTGTTTATTATGGATATCACAGGCCGGTTTTGACCAGTGGCGGCGCCAGAGTTACAGTAATGAGGGGAACAGTTGGGTATTGCCCGCCGCGCGTAAGTTTTAAAAACACCCCTTCCGAAGTTGAGAAAATTTTTAAAACTTACGTTGTAAATGGTGTTCTCTGGGGCATCCTCTGACAATTAAATTAAAACAGTTTTATCCTTTTGAAACTTACTGGTTAGGTCTTTCAGTTATAGAAAACGTCGTACATGGTGACAATTTAACTGACGAACGCTGTTGTAAAGTGCGAGCACAAAGCACCAAACGACACTCAATCGAAAATGAAAGTAGGCTGCATTCCAAACGGATGCGTTGCACGCTCTCGATTCTAGCATTCCTCGAATACTCTTAAGCGGTATGTTTCAGACCGTTTGAACGCGGCACGCCTTGTTGCAATTTGGGCCCTCGGCTCTTGTTTGTTGTTCACAAACAAGCATAATTTAAACACTTCTCTGATTGAGTGTACTTGGGAATATGGCATTAAGCATACCCACCATTACACCGCAACGTCCAATACAAAAATTACAATGATAGTATATTTTACTATGCTGGAGGGGTAAGTACCCACCCATACCCCCTCCCCCCATGGCGCCGCCACTGATTTTGACCGTTACTTTTGGAAGATGGTACAGGTAATATATTGCTGACAAGAAACAGGTTCCAGAGCAATTGGCATATTTTTTAATTGATGACTCCTGATTGGAAGGATCTCGTGTAACTTTTTTTTTTTGTTATTACACACCTGTTCAATGTAATCTCCATCTATAGCAACACTAAACCATGCGGAAACTGAAACTCCGAACGGAAATCGTTGACGGACTATTGTTTTAAATAGAAGCGAAATTTTACTGGAATTTTCTACAAATCGTGCAACGCAATTACAATTTAAATCGCTAGAGATAGCTGAAAATCATCCCCTGAGTTCTAATGTGGTCTATGTAGGCACATAGAACGCCGTGAGTTCCAATGTGTTCTATATGCCAGTAGGCACACAGAACACATTGGAACTCAGTGGACGAAATAGTAACACGGGTTCCTACTCGCAAATTTGGTTGGCGATAAAATGTGCTCTTTTTTGTTGACAGCTGTCAAATGAATTACTGAATATCCTTCTAATAATTGTTTTCTACAGACAGGAGGGCGTGTAATAAACGCAGAATGACACGCGCGTGTGAATGGGTTAATCAATATGGCACTTGTGTCTTCGCGGAAGGACAAAGCACGAAACCACCGACGTCTCGTTTTATCTATCCGCGCTGGCACTCGTGCACATCGATTAACCCATTCACCAACGTTTGTCGTTCTGTGAATGTACGATGCAATGGGGTATAGTTTGGAAGAAAATATGAGTTACCAATATTTATATATTTAAACTGGGATGTGTGTGTGTGGGGGGGGGGGGGGATAGTTCTTCTGATGGTTTATTTCGAGAATCGTGCATAATATTTGTGCCTAGGAACCCTGTGAGTTGCTAATCTGGCACTAGACAACCCGCAGGTATATCCTACTTGCGCTGATAATGTCTTGTCACCAGTTGCTCTTTGGTCAGGCATTATTCACTGAGAACCAGTCATCAATGATAACTTAATTAAAGGCAATCTTTGAAAAATACTTGAATACTTGAATAGTTAGTACTTTTAACTAGCGCTTGTCACTAAAATAATTGAATGCAGTAAAGTCATCGTCAAAAACAATCTTTTGTATCTTTTGCAACTGTTCTTGTTATTATTACCTATTCGGAAAATTGTCATTCAAAAAAATGTTAGCAAGTTAGCAATTCGAAACAAAATCGTGTTTTCCCTGGAGATGTAACTTATTCGCACCTTAAAGCAGGGAATGACAGTTGCTCGCCGGTGCTCATGGTTCTCGCAGAGTACTCTGCCCCCTCCCCCTCCCCACACCTGCAAAGCTGTTGAAAGTGTCGTTAAGTCTCAATGAAACAAAACAAAAAATGTAACAGGAAAAAGGGCGAATGAATTGCATAATCGACACATTTTCTAGAATTATTCTTACTGTAATAGGGTTCAATATTGGTGATATCAATTTCTTTGATTTGGCAAAATAGACATGTACGTAAGTTCCTTGGTCGCAACCTTATTCAAAGTAAATTCTTGGATGCTCACGGCATAAAAATTGTTATGTGCGTGGAAAGCCCACTCTGCCTGTAATAATCAATAATTATCGATCCACAAACCGTTGTTCATTTCCGCAAATGTGGCGTTATTCCGACAGTCACCTTTGAAAACGTCAGATCTGAGAGTCTGTCGACTGAAAGAAAAAAAGCTTGCATTGTTCAGTTGGTATATGCTTCGATTGTAGAATCTAAAGGGAATGAAATACTCAAAATCTCATACCGAATCCTTAACTTAACCCTTTGAACTCCAGATGTCGTTTCTCCGGCCTGGTCACAAGGTACGTCATAATGGCATTAAGGGTGATGACTGCAAGGTAAATGTGTTGTGTTGACAGATCAATATTTTCAACGTGCAGCCCTAAGGCTGCACGTTGAAAATATTAATTGGTCTTCCCCCAAATAATAAATATGGACTCTTCCTATTGCTACCAAGGAACTGACATGGAAGATTCCACCAGGGTTCAAAGTGTTAAATACGACCGTGTCACAATAAAATCCGCAGCGTGACTCCTGTGCGAAATGTTCACTATAAGGGAAATAACTCTCGTCAATAAACTGTCTTTTGCAGGGGTGTTCAGTTTGCCATTTGATCTTACAAAAGAGGATCAGTGGATAAAATTCAACTGGAGGCAGGCAGGCTTTTACAGAGTAAATTATCCAGAATTTATGTGGAGGAGACTGTCAGAAAAGCTGAGGGGCAACAGAAGAACTGTAAGTTCAAAAATTGTATAATTGTTATCAGGGTTACACGAGCTTATTGAAATGCATATTACTGATTTGGGCCAAGAGCTTCGACACCGTGGATAAAGGATGAATCCCACACTCTTGTTTTTTAGCAATAGCGGTTGAATTGGGAAACCTAACAACATAGATTGCATATCGCACATTACAGAACTCCTCAAAGTGGACAGAGTAGTTCGATCGGATCGCGACTGCGACGCGATCGGCTGAACATATTTCCACATTTCTCCCCCAATCCACCCTGTCTGAAAGGAAATGGGAGAATACTCAATTTATAATGCTATTTTCGTCTGTGTTTCGTGATTCGGCCTTGATTTCGCGCTATTTTATTTATGAAATATCGACTCACTGGAGCATAAGTGTGCCGCGACCCAATCGCGATTAAATAGAAAACACAAACACTTGTGAAATCGCTGTACTGTATCTGTAATTTTTTTTAACTTCATTGGCATTCAGTTTAACTTTATTAGTTTAAACATATTTTAATTGCTAACAAAATCGCAAAAGGGATTGGGGTACAAGTGCTTACCACTTGGAAACCCCCTTTCCCTCATATCATACAGTACGTGCAGAGTGTATTATCACTAACTCGCCCGCGGGGTGGAGATTCCACCCAAGCAATAATTGCAAATTTGATGCAAAGCATAACAAGCACAAGCAAAGGTCCAGTCAATGGACCTCCGGGTTAAACCCGGAGGTCCATTGGCTGAAACATTACTTGTGTTGGTTGTCCATATGTACAGAATTTGAAAGTGCTACTTGGAGTGATAACCCCACTCCGCGGGTGATTTTGTTACAATCCACTATCCACGTACTGAATGTGTTTAGATGACCGCAAAACAACTACAATGCAATTAATTACTAATCAAAAATGAATACTTGAGGAAAAAACAAAATGGAGAGAAATTACCGGCTACGACAGCACAAGACAAAAAAAGAAGATAAAAAAGAAGAAAAAAACAAATTAAACATGTATTTGGATATCACAGCCATCTAGACACATGTGCTTTAAAATTGTATTCTACGACTATCGGGGAATAAGGTCCAGAATCTCAAATAGAACTAGAAAATTGTGATTCTGTAGAATCATAGGCTCACCATGCTTGATAAAATAGTACTGAAACTACCCCTATGCAAGTTACCAAAACTGAGAGAGGGTTTATCAAAGATCTAACCTTATTACAGCAAGTTGCTTACCAAGAATCTCTAAACACCGGGAAACGAAGGGTTTAAAGTTAACCCTCGTACAACTGATCGCAAACAGTACCGGTGCCCAAAGTTTGTGAATCTTCGTATTTTTTAAATGGCACTCCTACATAATCAATCACTGTGCTAAAGGGTTAAATGCGACAAACAAACTTGAACCCTAAATTTGTTTTACGATCAAAGTGGCATTTTTCTATACTAAAATTGTGATCATATATCAATCGCTGTATAGGAATTTTACCTCGGGAAAGATCACAAACTAAGGCCCATTAACTATTACATTAACAGCCGATGGGGGTTAAAAGTGAATGCGATGCTCGGTTATGTTGCTGCATCATATAACACTATAAATATATGGAAAATTTAATCTAGCCTGGAGTCAAACTTCGCCATATTTTTCTGAAATTTTGCCATATTTTTCACAGATTTTGGTGCATACCTGTAAACTGTTTTCACTAAAATGACGGTATGTGGAGAAACAACTTCATATGGGAACAAACAGGTGGTAGAGCTTTCAGAAAAAACTCAACCTGTTTCTGAGTTCTGTAGGCCACAAAATTGAGGTGGAATTTGTTTAAACAAATAAGACAGTTTTCCGCATATTAAGATAACCATCGTGGATAAGGTTTAAGTCTGAGGTCTCTACTTGCAAAAGCAAGATTATTTAGTTTGCAATTCCTTACAAGGAAAAACAAAAAGTGTGAAGTTAACCCTTTGCAACTGCAACAAAAAGTAACCAAAGTATGCAATTTGATGTTTTTCAAACAGTTCTTACGTTCACGCGGTCAGAAGAGGCGTTGGGATAAACATATCAATGTAGCCGTTAACAGCTAAAATGTTCGTCAGTTAATGATCTATACTCCTTTACAACAACTGTTCGTCTATTTCGTTCCCAATGCTAGAGAATTGAACACAAATTGCACGAATATTGTACAAGACACCACTCGTACTCAAGTTAAAAAAAAACTTGACGAGGGTTAAGTATGATAGTTAAACTTATCACAGCAAGTTTGTTGAGAAGATATTTCTGCAAACTAAAAACAAGTGTTCAAATCTCCAGAAAAAATCGTCCCGTTTTTTAGATCTACAGGCCACGGGATTGAAGTGGAATTTGTTAAAAATACGACATTTCTCCCTTATTAAGGTAACCAGAATGGCTAAGGATTAAGCCTTCTGTCTCCAGTTACAAATAAACATTATTCAGTTTGCTATTCTCTATAAGAAAAAACAAAAAAGTTTGAAGTTAACCCTCTTGTGACCGCCTGAAAACAGTAACGAAAGTATGCCAATTTTGATATTTCGAACAGTCGCAGGCGGTTGAGGCGTTGGGTTAAACATTTCAAGGTAACTTATAACAGCAAAAATGTTCGTCAGTTAATAATCTGTACACGTGACATGTGCAACAAATTTACATCTACGTCGTGTCCAATGCTGGAAAAGTGAACATAAAATGTGTGAATATTGTACAAAATAAGACATCACTTTTTATTCCATTTACAAACACTAGCTGAGGGTCAAGTCTGCTATTTTAAACTTATTACATCAAGATCGTTGAATAGACATTTCTGCACATGGTAAAAGTAAAATAAGTGTGCGAACTTTCAGAAACAGTCGTCCAGTTTTTGAGATCTACAGGCTGCAAATCGAGGAGGAAAATTCGCCCCCTGAGTTCCAAATGTGTTCTATATGCCAGTAGGCACATAGAACACATTGGAATTCAGTGGACGAATTGTTAAGAATAAGACATTTCTCCCTTATTGAGACAACCACAATGGGCAATGGTTAAATCTGAGGTCTCCACTTGCAAAAAGCAAGATTGTTTAGTTTGCATATCTTCATAAGGAAAACAAAAATTTTGAAGTTAACCCTCTTGCAACTGCCCGATAGCAGTAACAAAAGTATGCAAATTTTGATATTTTTCGAACAGGTCCCACGTGTACGCAGGCAGGCTATGCATTGGGTTAAAAATTTCAGGATAACTTATAACAGCAAAAAGATTTGTCAGTCAATGATCTGTATGCCTGTGCAACAAGTGTGCATCTACGTCGTTCCCAATGCTGGAAAAGTGAACACAAAGTGCGTGAATTTTGTACAAAATAAGACACCACTCGTATTCGAGTTTCAAAAACAAGGTGAGGGTTAAGTTTGATATTTAAAGTTATCATAGCAAGTTTGTAGAGTAGATATTTCTGCACATGACAAAACAAAAAGTTTAAAGTTAACCCTTATACAACTTATCGAAAACGGTAACCCAAATTTGCAAATGTTCTTATTTTTCAAACAGTTCCCTCGTTCATGCGGGCAGAAGAGGAGTTGGGTTAAACATTTCAAGATAAGATAACTTATAACAGCAAAAATGTTCACCAGTTAATGGTCTATATGCCTGTGTAACAAATTTACGTCTACGTTGTTCCTATTGTCGGAAAAGTGAACACAAAGTGTGTGAATTTTGTACAAAATAAACATCACTTGTATTCAAATTACAAAAAACGGCTGTAAGTTAAGTCTGATATTTAAATATATCAAGCAAATTTGATGAGTAGATATTTCTGCACATGGCAAAATAAAAAGTTTCAAGTTAACTCTTGTACAACTGGTCGAAAACGGTATCCAAACTTTGCAAATTTTAATATTGTTCAAGCAGTACCCTTACTCTAGATATCACTGTGCTAAAGGATTAAGTGCGACAAACAAACTTGAACCCTAAAGTTGTTCTCCAATTAACAAGTCATCTTCCTATACTAAAATCAGTCGCAGTATCGAGAATTGGCCTCTGGAAAATCACAAATTTCGGGCCTTTGACACCGATGGGGGTTAAAGTTAAAAAATACTTTACGCGATTCCATTACAACATGTTAAACTCTAAATATCTAGAAACTTTTATCTTCACAGGATCGATAGTGTTGGAGAATTTTTGAAAAAAATGTCATTTTTTGCTATATTTTTATATTTTTGTCCGCCTGAAGGGGTTAAACGTTTTCACTAAAATGTCGGTATGTGGAGGCACACCTTCAGATGTGAGCAAATAAGTGTACACAAATTTAGAAGAATCGTACAGACGGTTTTCGAGATCTCGGAGGCCACAAAATTTAGGTAAAAAAACAACAAACAAAAAAAAAATAACAAAATACTTTGTTTTTAGCTATAACAATTAGTCTCACCAGTAAGGTGGTGAGCCCTAATGAAGATAAAGCAACAAACGCTGGCCGTCTGTAGCGCGTATAAACTGGTTCCATCGTACGCTTTTATTCTTGTTACATTGAACCCTTTACCCAATGCACACGATATCAATTTTTTTTTAATATTATTTTTCAGATTTCTCAAATAATTTCAATAAAATCATATCATATGACCCCTCATTGGAACGAGCTCAACGAGCTCGTTCCAATGAGGGTCACATGATATGGTTTTGTTGTAGTTGTTTGAAAAATCATATTTTTTTTCTTTTGGGGCTGAAATGATCAGTAAGAAAATCGCCAGGACACCTTTGCAACATTGCGTTCAAAATGCCGAGGATTGAAAGCACGTCTTGGAAAGATGCTATTGACATGACTGTAAGACCATAAGTCCCTGACCATAGGTTATGCGTGTGCATGGGGTGGTGATGTGACCGCGCAGCCGCCGGATGTTTTGTCAAGTTATTGATATGATTGTGTGTTTACTCGAAAGTGTCGAAAGACAGTTGATCAAATTCACATTTGGTCGAAACGAATTCGTCGAATACAGACTTCGTTGAATGCACAGTTTGGACAAATGGAGAGTTGATCGAATGGGACATCCTTGAATTAACCTGATTCCGTACAATACACCTCGACCCATTTGTGAAAATAACTTTGGTGAAGAGTCGTTTAAGACGTATCGGTTCATTTGACTTACCCAGGGTATAGAATTGCCCAAGAGACTTCATTTCGTTCACGCCTCTTTTCTTTACTTCCATCTTCTCTAATCCTCAATCCGTTTTTTTTGATAAACCGCATTTGACGTAGCTGTGTTATTTCTCATTTGAACGTAATCTCAACACTACAACAGCGTATTAGGGTCAGAGCCTTTTCATTTAATAATGTTTTATATGTTTATAATAATGTTTATAACAGATTAGTAAACGGTTTTTACAGATTGCTAATCCGTTTTTATAGATTAAGATTATTAGAAGACTGTTTTACAGATTAATGATCTGTATTTACAGATTATAAGGGAACTGTTTTTACAGTTAATTAGATGACTGTTTTTACAGATTATTAAAAGACTGTGTTTTACAATTTAATAAATTGCTTTAACAAATTAGTAATCTCTATTTACAGATTATTAGGAGACTGTTTCTAGAGTTTATTAGATGACGGCTTTTAGAGATTATTACACGACTGTTTTTACAGATTAATAAACTGTTTTTACAGATTAGTAATCTGTATTTACAGATTATTGGGAGACTGTTTTTACAATTTATTAGATGACTGCTTTTACAGATTATTACACGACTGATTTTACAGATTAATAAACTGTTTTTACATATTGGTAATCTGTATTTACAGATTATTAGGAGACTGTTTTTACAATTTATGAGATGACTGTTTTTACAAATTAACCAGCTAAGCGATGATTGGTTAGTAGTATAGCACGTACCCGGTCGTGTGCTATTACCCTGACTTTTGGGGAGCAACTGGTGTTGTTAAATTTCCAAGGGAACCGGGCATTTGGAGATCACATGTTTTCTGTGCAAAACTTTGGCGCAATCCAGCTAGATCCTGAAGTGGTACTGCACATGTGGTATGCTAGGATTTGTGTAGTGATTTATGTGCACACGGGGCAATGGGTATATAGTACGGGTATGTGATGGAAATTACTGGTGAAGGTGGGGTTTCTCGAAAGTTTTCCCCGAAAAACGATTGATGTTGCTATGGTCGTCGTGACGTCATGATGCGCCCGTGACGCCATAGAAACGTTGACTGCTGTTGTTGTCCACTGTACATTCTGGTAATGACGTTATTTGGGTCAAGGTGTGTCGGGCATCTCGTACTGGACTGACTTCGTAGTGTAGTATCGGTGGTATATACCCCCACAGATATACTATTAGCCTTTGGCACGACTAATCGGCCTTCATATCATCACTTGACTGGTATAGGTAGTACGTAATGCTGGGTCAACCAGTATGGTGGGGTGGGGGGCTAATGCATGGTCGTCGTCTAGTGCGGTATTGCCAGGAAAATTATTGATGGTTTGAATTGGAAGTATAGTATGGGCGTTATATACCCCTATAGGCCCCTCTCAATCCTTGTTGCATTAACCTACCGATTGCTTTGTACTATCCTATGACTGGTATAGATAGTATGTAATGCTGGGTCAGGGGGTATTGTAAGGTGAGTGGGGGTAATGCATGGCCGCCTAGTGTGGCTGTATAGGATATACGCTCTGCACCCCTACAGGTCCCGTGTTAGTCCTTTGTATTATTAATCCACCTAATGTTTTAAATTATCCTCTGACTGGTAAAGGTAGTACGTAATGCTAGGACAAGCGGTATTTTGGGTAGGGATAATGCCTGGTAGTTTAGAATGGTAGTATAATATGGGCGGTCCATACCCCTGTAGGTAGTGTAGTGCTTGGCGATATTGGCCAACAGATTACTTTGTATTATCCTATGACTGGTATAGGTAGTACGTTATGGTAGGTCAAACGATATTGTGGGGGTAGTGGTAATGCCTGGTAGTTAAGAACTGTAATAGTACCATTATCCATCTAGGGCAGTGTGCTGGCCCACAGATGGTATAGGTAGTGCGTAACGCTAAGCCAAGCAGCATTGTTGGAGGGGGTAATCCATGGTTGTCTAGTGTGGTAGTATAGGATTTGCTGTTTGTTCCTCTGCTGGTTCGATGTTAGCCCTTGATACTTCTAATTGGGCTAATGCTTCATATTATCTTATGACTGGTATAGATAGAACGTAATGCTAGACCACACTCTCTTGTGGGCGGGGTAATATCTGGTTGTCTAGTGATGTAGTGTAGTATGGACGGTATATGCCCTTGTAGGTCCCACCGTAGCCCTTGAATCACAATCCATCTAGGGCGGTGCGCACAGATGCAGTTTTGTGTGCCGCATGCTTGGTTTCTAGTCTCCTAGCAGAGTATGGATGATCCTTTGACATTCTAAGCCTTGGCCGAGGGTAGAGGTCGTGATCTGTGACAGGCGTACAGTACAGCTACAAGTCATTAGTAATGGTACAAGGGTAGAAGAAGACTATAGGATTGGGGGACTACAGTAGAGGCTAATCATAGGGCAGAAAGCTGAAGCCGATGGTAAAATCACTTATGTAGGAGTAATATAGGAGCTTGGAATCCCACTTCTTGAATTCCACTTATAGATCTCTTTTATGGAATCTCCAAGGAATTTTTTTGAAAAACGTCAGGCCTTTGGCACCCCTTTTTACCGAATGAGGATAAGAGTCGTATGTGGAATTATTCGTACGAGCAATTGCTCTATAGCTTATTTGCTCGATGGGATTCGAGTCGCTCGAGCAATGATTTTTCAGCTGTTACTCGATAGAGTATTGAGGATAATCATCAACCCTTTTCTGGGTATTCTACTTACGGAACCCATGTTTGAAAAAGTCTGACTTCTGCATTCTTTTTTCCAAGATGAAGATAAGGGTCGTATGTAGAACCACTCGTTCGTGCAATTACACTTGGGCTTATTTGCTCGGTGGTATTCTAGTCGTTCGAGCAATCGGAGTTAGTTAGCAAGCCTGTAGTAGTGCTACAAGTCAATAGCACTAGCACAAGGTATGTAGAAGATTATAGTGCTGGATGAGTACGAAAGAGGCAAGTCATAGGACAGAGAGTTGAAGACAAGATGGAAACCCACGATAAGTCATCAAAAAATTGTAAAATAAAGTCTTCTAATAATCTGTAATTACAGATTACTAATCTATAAAAACAGACTATTAATCTGTAAAACAGATTAGTAATCTGTAAAAACAGATTATTAAATGAAAAGGTCCTGTCCTAATACGAGCTCGTTCCAAAGAGGGGTCATAACCTATGTTTTTGAGACAAAAAATGAAACAAATAGTTATTTAAGAATTTTGTTTGCAAGTGTCGTCTGATTTTCATGTTAGGAAAAGGGTTAAAAAAAGAGCCGGTTGTGTTATGTACTGGCTGTAAGAGTGGCGTACATTTACACGATATGTTCTAAGTAATTTGTACGCCATAGAACATGTTTGGTGCAGGCCTGGCATTCTGAAAAATGCAGGAGGGCAAAAAATCGCTCTCCTCAATCAGCTTAGGAGAGCAATTAGCTTTACACAGCATTTTAAGTATCCAGTTGAACGAACTCATTGAAACTGAAACCAACAGACTACATCAGTGATTTTATTAACTTTACTAAGGTAAAGCGAAATCTCTTAGACATCTAGATGTCTCACTCAACAACCGAACACACACTTGACAAGACCTGTGTGTGTACCCAGACCTGTTGTCCAAGAAAGTCATACGCCTACCACTACCACCTTCAACCCCCCCCCCCCCCCCCCCCCCCCTGCTTGAATCTACAGTCACATCCTGGTGCAAGTGCTTCAAGTGACAGGATAGTAGTAATGGTAGTATATTATAGTGTCAAGATTCCTTGAATAATTACCCCTCGAACTGTGGTGTCAGTTGTTGAACTTGAAACTGACAGAAAAAAAAATATTGCTGTGACCCATTTTGCTTCAAATGATTGCAAATGAATTTCGGTATGGTTGCAGCCATTACCTTTTACCACTAAACCACTTTCAAAATGAAATTACGTGATGTTATGTGACTTCGAAGTTAAATTACATTTTTGCTTTACAACAAAAATTTAATGTGAGCATAATACATGTAATCTCAATCATCCCAGACCAAAATATTTAGGAGGGCAATTTTTCGCTCTCCTTAATTCTTTCAGGAGGGCAGTAAGGAGAGCTAAAAATCGCTCTCCTGAAATTGCCAAGCCTGTTGGTGTCGGGGGATGGAAAGCAGATCACACAATGCAGTCACTGTGGACTGGTCGTAATCCAAGCGTGGACAGTACTGTGGAACTATCAAAATGTCAAGATGCTTAATTTTCTATAACACAACTAGAAATTTAACCACTTCTGTCTTGTTTCGTGGAGAGAGATCATTATTATCCCGCATTTTTTTTTAAAAAAGGCGGGGATATTGTTGTTATCTACGTCCGTCCCGTCCGTCCTGTCAGTCCCGTCTGTCCCGTCCCATCCGCCCCTCCCATTCGCCCCATCCGTACGTCCCAACATCATATCACCAAGAGTATGTAATTCGAAACATTTAAACAATGCTGAGGTGTTGAGGTGGCATCTGTAGATGTGCATAAAAGCCCAAGTGATTCCAGTGGAACCACTTTTATTGTTTTTGTTAGAAAATAGGTTTTCATTGAAAGGCTTCTAGGGTGTTTAATTCGAAACTTTTAAACTATGCTAATCTGTTCCGGTAGCATCTGTAGATGTCCATAAAGGTTTTGGAGTTTTATTTTGGCCCCAGGTGGTTCCTTTTATTGTTAGAAAATCAGTTTCCGGTGGAAGGCTCCTGGGAGTTCAAGTCGAAACGTTGAACGTGTTTTTATATGTTCTGGTAAGGTGTCCAGATGTGTATAAAGGTTTAAGATTTTTGATTTGGCCCCATGTGGGCGCCCGTAGCACCACTTATGTCGGTAGAGAATCGGTTTCCAGTGGACGGCTCCTGGGTGGGGGGGGGGGGGGGGGGGGCGGTAATTCGAAACGCGGAATGTGTGTTCATACGTTCCAGCAGGATGTTTAGATCAGCATAAAGGTATTGGATTTTAATTTGGCCCGATGTGGAGTCTGTGGCGCCACTTTTGTCGTCAGAGAATCGGTTTTCGACGAAAGCCCCAAGGGGTTTTAATTCGAAATGCTGTTCAGATGTTCCAGTAGGGTGTCTAGATGTACATAAAGGTTTCAGATTTTTGATCTGGCCCCATGTGGCACCCGTAGCAACACTTTTGTCGTTAGAGAATCAGTTTCCGGCAAACGTCTCCTATGGGTTTTAAATCGCAACGCTTAAAGTGAATTCGTATGAGGTGGGGTCTCTAGATGTGCGTAAAAGTTTTAAATTTTTGATCCGGCCCCATGCGGCTCCTGTCGTGCCACTTTTGTCGTTAGACAATCGGTGTGCGGCATAAGGCTTCTAGGGGTTTTAAGTCGAAATGTTGGAAGTGTGTTCATATGCTCAGGTAGGGTCTTTAGATGTGCATAAAGTTTTCGGATTTTCTATTCGGCACCATGTGGCACCCATAGCGACACATTTGTCATTAGAGAATCAGTTTCCTGCAAAAGGCTCCTGGGGGGTGGGGGGGGGGGGGGTAATTCAAAATAATGAGCGTGTGTTCATATGTTCAGGTAGGGTCTCCAGATGTGCACAAAGCTTTCAGATTTTATATAATACATTTTCTTTTCTGTTTGTATCAAGCATTAACCAATAAATGCAAATGCGGGGATATACTATAACGTGCTTGGCACACAAATGACACCGTCTAGTTTGACTTTTCGAAATCAGGGGACTGGGAATTAGGAAGGCGGTTGGCCAAGAGGTCAGGCGCGCTATTTCTGCAGATCTAACGATAGGTTATTTACCCCTTGAACTCGTGAGACCGATTTTTCGGTCCAAGGTAGATTTCGTCCCATTTTGTCTTATTATAAGAGGTCTTTACACATGGCATTGATAATAAAATAATGACTGCAGTCTGCAGCCGTCCGGCTGCAGACTGCAGTGATTATTTTACCATCCCTGTATATTGATATTGGACTGACCCATCTCACTCTTAGTGTACACAAACGCGATACCATTCCAGGAAAAAATTTAAAGGGTTAAAGTCCAATCTGCATAACATGTCTATATATAGTGGCGTCTTTTCCCAACGTGATAAGTGTTAACTGTATATCGGGGCAAACCGCTATTGTTGTCCACTGTACATTCTGATAATAACGTTATTTGGGTCAGGGTGTGTCGGGCTTCTCGTACTGGACTGATATCGTAGTGTAGTATCGGTGGTATATACCCCCATAGGTATACTATTAGCCTTTGGTACTACTAATCGGCCTTCTTATTTCGAGAAATTTACTCTTTCGATGGACCACTTTGGCGACTGACCATTCACCTCAGAAATTGGACCGGCTTAACTTGTTGTAAAATCAGCTATGCTGTTCATAAGGTTGTGTGTCTGAGAACCGCTGTGAGGAAAAACAAAACTGAGTTCGCTGTCAGTGGCAGCGTTATGGTGATAGGAGCAGGGGATGTGATCTTCCCTTCCCCAAATATGCTCCGCCCCCATTATTTATTTATTTATTTATTTATTTATTTATTTATTTATTTATTTATTTATTTATTTTATTTATTTATTTATTTATTTATTTATATTTATTTATTTATTTATTTATTTATTTATTTATTGGTGTTTATTGTAAGGTCACATACTTATGCACAATGGCTAATCGTGACCGTGACAGTTTTACGGGTGGAGGAAGCCGGAGTACCCGGAGAGAACCACCGAGCATCGATGAGCACCTGTCAGCTCCTCAACATTCTAACTCTGTTCAAGCTCTGCTCAAGCAGGGTTACAGCGGTTGAAGACATGTGCACCATCGACGTGCAGTACGCCTTAGTACACGGCGTCATCGTGCACCCGTGCAGGCAACCGGGATAAAGTGTCTTGTCCAAGGACACAATGCGGGTCGTCCCTTATGGGGATCGAACTCGGGGCCTCTAGCATAGAAGTCCAACAGTCTTCCACTGAGTCATCGCGCTCCCCTCTGCCACCACTTGACACCACCCTCGTGCACAAACACCCCAAGTTTCTGTCCCACTCTTGCCGCCTTGCACCATTAGAAAAATGTGGCGTCGCTATTGTTTTCTGCTACACCGAATAATGCACCTAAGGACTGGTGCTTTCACAGCGCCCCATACTTGTTCGCTAGGTCGGGGCGGTGTACTCCTATCGGTTATTATCGATGATATAGTCTACCACCTGTACACTCTGTGGAAATCAGTCTGCAAATTTAACGTGTTTTACATGCAACGCGACTAGGCTCGATCACGGAGCGCTCTCTCCCGCAGTCTCACTCCTCTGAACCCTCTAGTCTCAATATTGTACTGGCTATCGTAAATCACAACATTAGAAAGAAGCCAGACATGAAGTTGCTTTCAAGATGCAATGGAGAATTTATAGACTAAATTAACACGAGGCGTCGAAAACAAATCATCGTTGGTCAGGAAGCATAAGGCGGGAATTGGTTGGCAGGTTTTGCATGTGGGCGAGAAGGTCTTTGAAATGGAGAAAGACAGTTGATCAAATGCACATTTGTCAGGCTGTTATTGTCAATCTTGTTAACCTTTTGCAAACGGATCTGGAACTCGGAGACCCGTGAGCGGATTCCATTATCGCAACTTAAACTTCATATTCTTTGGGCGTAAAGAGTCAGGCAGTTATCCCAACTTAAACTTCATATTCTTTGGACGTGCTTCATATTATCTTTGTTCTAAAATTATTTCGTCTGTATGGATTTGTCTTTCTACATTATTTGGGAGACTACATGATCTGTTGATCCCCCGTCTTTAATTTTAACAAGGCAGTGAGAGATACGAGCAAATTTTAACGATGAAATAATAATTTAGTCTCCACCAGTTAAAATATATTTTAGGTTTATCTGGGTCTTGTCGCACCCCGTGGGCAATTTCTCAGCAATTATTTCTCTCTATACTGAAGCAACTGGCTCCCATAGGTATAAATAATAATAAATAATCACTTATAGACGATTTAAAAAAAACTTTGCAGGTTTGTGTCCCACAATGAAGACCATCTTCAGAATTAACAGTCCTTCACAAAGTAGTGTGAAGAACACAGAACGGATAGAAATCACCATCATTTTATCAGAGCTTTCATGCTGATTCTATATGTTTGTAGGAGTTCCAGCCAATCGACAGAGCAGGTCTTTTAAGTGATGCCTTGAATTTAGCACGTGCTGGCAACATTGCTTATGGGATTGTTCTAGATATGTTACAATATATGCAACAAGAAATACAATATATCCCATGGGCTACAATAGACAGCGATCTGAAATATATTAGTAACATGTTAAAAACCGGAAATGGATTCAACAAATGGCGGGTAAGTACATGTTTTTTTCTTTCTCTTCTTTCGTCCACCTTCCCACACAGTTGTTCTATCTTTTATAGATGAAATGACAAACGGGAACAGGCATCGGACTACCTATTCACCACAACCATTGCCAGCAGTAAGTCTAAAACTCAGGAGGGTGGAATCATTCAAATTTTGAGGCACTGGATTTTTGTGATTGGATTTCAAGGCCCATGGTTCCCATTCACCAGTCTGCTGCAACACCAAACGCTAAAGCTAAAGAAAATTAATCTTTTGATTCTCATTCACCGGCGCATTTCGTTTTTTTCGGCTCACGTTCATAATTTTTATTTCGGAGGCAAAATTCAAAATGTACAAAACTACCGTGTGATTTTAGCGGTATCACATCGCAATTTAGTTTAAACAATATTTATTCAATAAGTATGCAATACGTTACAATATTAAACACCAATAAAAGTGACAATATATATAGAGAACACGAAGAATATAACATATACTAACAAAAAAACATATTATTATATAATGGGGGATCGGACAGAAAGCTAGGAGCTTATGTTAGTCATCTCCCGGGGTCATTCAGAAATTTACACAAAATGTGGTATAATATAGTAGATGGACTCATATATCGCCGCCTGGAACCCACGGACTGTGGTCGGTCGCAACCATGATCATCAGCCACGTCCATGCACACAGCGAGAGCTGCCTGCAGGCCCTAAGAATGTAGACGTAGGGGCAAATACCCAAGAGGTCATTCAGATTTGATTTGTCAGCAGTAGTATGTCATGCACGTTTGAGGGAATAGTTGGATGACCCCGGTGGATGACCCCGGAAATGACGTCATGTCACGTGACCTAGTGGCGCCATGTTGTGTTGTTATGGTAACCCGCGTGAGTGGCCATGTTGTGACGTCATCTCCATAGTGATACGTGGTGTTAGTGCGCATGCGCAGCACGTGTTGTTAGGGTGATACGAGCTTCCGTCGTCCATTTTGTATACTGGAAGCCGCCATCTTGGGTTCTATGGTAGCACGTGATTGCTATGTTACCTAAGGCCTACAATAGGAGAGGGGTATGTTCGGTGGGTATATTCGATTGAATCGGAGTAAATCTGATTACCACAAACAACCCGACAATCCCCCAAATCACCAAAATCCACCCACAATCACCGAAATTGACTTTATTTCCCCAATTTATCAGCTTAGCACGTAGTGCTATAGTACTAAGGGGTACAAGGGGGACATTCGATTGAACAGGAGTAATGTTCTAGATTAGAATTCTCCCATAATCCCTTAAAACACGGAATCCAAATTTTACGGACTCGGCTAGGAATCTCAATAACGGAATGCCTTATATGTATACAGGGGAAATCTGATTCAACCTTGATCAATGTTATAGTCGAGACTGAGATAGGTATAGCTAGGAAGTAATGGATGAGATATGGGGCAGAATAACAGAAGCCAATAGTACTGGTACAAGGCCGCAATGGAACAAGACTGCTGTAGAAGCTAATGATAGGACAGATAGGCCATAAACCTGTAATGGCCTTGGAGCTTTGGCTACAAGATGGAAGCGGTTGATAAGACTACATTAGACCCATTGAGGGTTTTTACATAGCCTAATGCGACACAAAAGGGATTCTCCAAAAGGTATCCTCGATAGGTATCCTCAATAGGTATCCTCAAATAATACAATACCAGGCCATAGGTATCCTCAAATACTGAAATGAGGATAAGAGTCGTATTAAAAATCCCTCATTGGGGGATTTTTAATGGTCCTCATAACCTCAAAATTCAATGAGGTTATGAGGGATAATAAATGAGGACTCATTGAGGGCTTTTATATAGCCCTCATACGACAAAAAAGGGATTCCACAGTCACAGGCGTTTTCCAAAATGGGATTCCATAGGATATACCTGTTAAATACTGAAATGAGGATAAGAGTCGTAGTAAATTATACCTCATTGAGGGATTTTTAATGGTCCTCATAACCTCAAAATTCAATGAGGCTATGAGGGATAATAAATGAGGACTCATTGAGGGCTTTTACATAGCCCTCATGGCCTCATACGATAAAAAGGGATTCCATAGCCACAGGTGTTTTGCAAAAATGGGATTCCATGGGATATGGCCATTGGATATAGGCTTTTATTATACAGAAGGGAGATAACTGCATTATGGGAAATCAAGCAATCTGATTGGTTGGTTATAATTTATATAAATGCTCTAGATATATGAAACAACAAGAGTACACGGAATAGGGTCAGAACTAACAAGAATAGACCAGAAATTGCTAAATATAGTAATAATAAGTAAAGCTGTTCCAATTAATAGGCTCTTCTACGCGACTGGAGTATACTCTAGAATATAGGAACATGTCTAGATAGACGTAAACTATTGCATATATAGATAGAAGCAGAGAATTCTGGATACATTTGTCCTATAGCACTACGTGCTATTCTTAATAGGGGAAAAACATCATGGGATAAGGACCCAAAAAGGGATTCTGGGAGAATTCTAATCCAGAACATTACTCCTGTTCAATCGAATGCACCCCCTTGTACCCCTTAGTACTATAGCACTACGTGCTAAGCTGGTAAATTGGGGAAATAAAGTCAATTTCGGTGATTGTGGGTGGATTTTGGTGATTTGGGGGATTGTCGGGTTGTTTGTGGTAATCAGATTTACTCCGATTCAATCGAACATACCCACCGAACATACCCCTCTCCTATTGTAGGCCTTAGGTAACATAGCAATCACGTGCTACCATAGAACCCAAGATGGCGGCTTCCAGTATACAAAATGGACGACGGAAGCTCGTATCACCCTAACAACACGCGCTGCGCATGCGCACTAACACCACGTATCACTATGGAGATGACGTCACAACATGGCCGCTTACGCGGGTTACCATAATAACACAACATGGCGCCACTAGGTCACGTGACATGACGTCACTTCTGGGGTCATCCACCGGGGTCATCCAACTATTCCCTCAAACGTGCATGACATATTACTGTCAGCATCGTTGTCGACACTAGCAGGTAACCTCGAGTGCGAGGACACGACACCCCGGCCCTGAACAAAACCGGTGAGAAAGTTGGTGGTGAGATGCATAATGTCGAATACATTGATACAGTATTGTTATTCTCTTCGCGAAATGCGACACGATTCTCATATGTATACAAAATAAATATTTATTTAACTGGATAGGGACTAGATTTTTCTTGGTGGTCTAAATTTGTTCATCAAAAATTGTTCTATTACAAATTATTGGAGAGTGCCAACAGGCACTCTCCCATTATTTGTAATAGAACAAATTTGTATAAACAAACTATTATTTAGATTTAACTGACATGGATAAGGAAAAGGTTACTTTTGCACTGGTACCCTCATTTTGTTGAAAGGCCTGATTGTGGCTTCTAACACTCAATCAGTTAAACAAATACTCAATAATTCTGATCTCCATTTTAGGTGTTCTGTTGATTTTGTGTTGTGGGATCGCTGTTACAAAAAAAACTATCAGCGAAATGAACATGGAAGCTCTAGTATTTAATTTTAGGCTCTCACAATTGGATTTTAAGCATCGGCGACCATTCCATCAGGAATAAAAAATAAAAAATAAAAACCGCCCTCCCTCATTCGTTTAAAAATTCCAGAGAATCAATTATTTAAATTTGTTTGGCCTAACTTTATTTTAATGAATCATTTCAAATCGCAAGTATTGAGGTATTTCATTGAGGACATCTTTTTCTATTGCACATGATGTATTAACTTTGCAGGTACATTGTGTAGGATTAGGTTTATAAAAAAAATATCAGGTATTGTCATAAAGAAATATTACAGGCACGTCGCGAGAAAATAATATTGCTTTTTTCCAGGGGATCCTGCCGATTTGTACCTTATGGTAATGATGAATTGATAAAGCAATAAACTGATATGACATGCCTTCTGTGTTACTGGGTGAAATAGTATAGAGCGTGTTATAATTTTCAATGGGAATTATTTTCTTTATTGTGACGCTATTAGAACAATAAAAAAGGGCGTAACTTTTAACGGGGTACGACCCCCCCCCCCCCCGGGAAGAAACCTCCTTAGGAAAAAAGCCCCTTGGTAAAAAAACCCTTGGAAGAAACCCCCACGAGAAAAGAAAAACCTTGGAAAAAACACCCTTCATACTAACAACAGAAAAACGTTTTCTTTAGTGACTTTATTCTTGTATGACAACTTGTTCATACGGATATTCTCTACTATAGAACATACAGATAATATTATGTTAATGTATTTTTCACTAATGAACATGTTGTCATACAAAAATAAAGTCACTAAAGAAAACGTTTTTCTGTTGTCAATATGAAGGGGTTTTTTTCCAAGGTTTTTCTTTTCTCGAGGGGGTTTCTTCCAAGGGTTTTTTTTACCAAGGGGCTTTTTTCCTAAGGAGGTTTTTTCCCAAGGGGGTTTCTTTCCTACACTCACTTTTAACACACAGGAGAGTACAATTAAATATGGACTGCCATTTTCATTGTCACTAATTACTGTGTGACATTTGTTATCCGCTGTGAATTATCTCTTCAGCGAAGCGAAAGTGACATTATTTCGTAGGCAGCCCGTCACTGGTACACCCATGCGCCACGTACGGTTTATCGAGAGGGTAATAAGGGTTGATGCGTGCACAGGTCAGACAAGGGTCGACGATTTTTCACCAGACGTAATAAAGAATAAAGTAAAAAATAAGAATATAAGAAAAGAAAAACGATACTGCAGAAATTAATTGAGAAAAGGAAACTAAACTTTAAAACAAATAACGCAAAGTATCCGCTGTTCTATCTTATACACCTCAGTAGGTTTGTTTTGATAGTAATTATAGTTTACAGTACGTGGAGTGTGTATTATCACTAAATCACCCGCAGAGTGGAGATTCCACCCGAGCAATAATTGCAAATTTGTTGCAACGCATAACCAGCACCAGCAACGTTTCAGCCAATGGACCTCCGGGTTAAACCGGAGGTCCATTGGCTGGAACTTTGCTTGTGCTTGTTATGCTTTGCAACAACTCTGAAATTATTGCTTGGGTGGAAACCCCACTCTGCAGGTGATTTAGTGATAATAAGCTTTCCGCGTACTGTATATACGTACCAGTCATTGGTATCCATAGCAATGGTTCTCGTCAGGTCACTGAAGTTAAGCAACGTCGAGCCCGGTTAATCATCGGATGGGTGACCGTCTGAGCGATCGACTCGGACTTCCGCGTTGTGTCCTTGGGCAAGGCACTTAACCCCGATTGTCCACATGGGGGCACGATGACGCCGTGTACTAAGGCGTTCTGCGCGTCGGTGGTGCGTATGTCTTCAACCAATCTAGCCCTGCCTGTGCTGCAGTGCGGAGTTACGATGTTGGGGAGCTGGCAGCTGCTCGTCGTTGCTCGGTGGTTCTCTCCGGGTACTCCGGCTTCCTCCACCCGTAAAGCTGTCACGGTCATGATTAGCCATTGCGCATAAGTATGTGACCTTAAACACCAATAAATAAATAAATCCATATCAATTTTCTGAAGATAATCAGAGGTAAAATTTGGGGAGCAAACAAAGTTATGCTTCTCAAGCTTTTCGAATCATTCAGGCGTCAGTGAGAATTACACAAACAGGCACCCATAGTTATTCTCCACGGTTATCGACCCTCCCAAAAATACCCGATCCTAATTAGATGTAGACTATAGCCTTAATCCTATTGTTCTCTTGTGTAAACACAACGGAACAGATTTTCATTTTTTCGACGTTTTGAGATACAGTCGTTTGATCAGACAAGTGGTTATCATGTTCAATTAGCTTGAAAACAATCGTCTGTCAAAACCGAACAATGAACTGACGAAGCATTTGGCTGGCAATGCACTTTTACATCGTCCCTTGAGTGCAACAAGACGCCATCTGAAATACTAATTTAATGCATATGGCCAGGGCTGGGAGCAGTTAACGTTTGAAACTTTAACGTGTTAAATTATTTTAAACCAAGTTAATAACGTTTTGCTTTGAAGATTATAATTGTATAATATGTAGCATTGCGTCACTATCTTGTGTTTACCTAAGCCGGATCGCGCGTGCCGATGACGTCGAAATTTGCGCCATTTGACGAAATTGAAGAAGACGAATAATTTAGATGTCCGTAGCCCTACTACCAACGTTGGCCAGCCGATATTTGACGATACTGCAATATCAGCTTCATCCGAACGCCTGTTTGCTATGAAAGGACTGGTATTCGAGCAACGGCGGATGTCTCTTTCTAAGAATACGGCCTCAGCGATTGTATTCTTAAATGAAAACATCGCTGAATGTTCGATTTTACGATAACCTGAGAGAACTATCTTAACTACTCATCCCCCGAGTTCCAATGTGTTCTATGTGCCAGTAGGCACATAGAACGCATTGGAACTCAAGAGACGAACTGTGCGTTAGTTCAATTATATTCAAATCAATACAAATCAATAAAATGGCCGAAATTATTAAAATTTTGTTCATTTTAACATTTAACGCCATTTCACTCGTTAGCGCAGAATTATTTAACACGTTAACATGTTAAGGAAAATGTTAACTCCTCCCAGCCCTGCACATGGCGACTTGCTGCATTCAATGGATGATATTACATAATAATAATAATAATAATAACACTTTGGCCAGCCGCTGATTTGTCGCGGTTCTCGGACGAGAAGGCCATGGTTACCCCTGTACTCCCAACTGCCTCCCTATTCCCACGCTTCTCCTCTCATCCCAACACTCGGAGACGAACTGCTTGATGATATCCCTTGTCCCATTCTTCCCAATCTCTCCGATTAGCATATTAACCCTCTCCTTTGAGTCCCCCCCCCCCTAACCTCGTGTCCTTCATTCTCCCATCCCACTTCCCCATTATACTCCCAGTGAATCTCATTCTTTTAGGCTGATACTTTGGGCATTCTAGAAGAAAGTGTTCCAATTTGCTCTGTTCAGAAAAATCGCGTTTAGAAACCACACATCTAGGAAACAATATGATTGGTGACATCTGTATATACAGCTTGGCGATTTCGGCGTATGTGTGAGTGTGTGTTTGTGTTGCGCTATAGGCACGATAGCATAATCCACATCCTGAGTTGCACATGATTTTTGAAGAACGAGCAGTTACTCCTTTTTTTTTTCCTTTCGTAGCTTATGGTTTTAAAGATCGCCAAACCGATAGCAGATAGACTGGGATGGGACACCAGAGGTTCCCACTTACAGAAGTAAGATATAATTAATCTTGCATGCGCCATATGCGTTCTCCTTCCACCAATAATATGACTGTTCTGCAGTACAATGGATGCTATTTTATATTTAGAAAAAAGTTCCACACTCACCTCTTCCTCTCGACGAAACAAGTATTGCATGACATTTTATTTTGGACATTCATTCATTAGTCTTGAGAGATTTGTTACTCAACATTCGTCAAATCTCGACTTTGTATAATCATTGTCTGTTTTTTTTTCCATTCGTGGCACTTATGTTAATGTAATGGATGGAAAACAATGCAATGTCTTCTTGGGGAAGTCGGGTGTTTTAGGAATATGTGCTGCTATTTTGTTTGCATGCCAGTTTGATGGCAAAATATCCATTGGTACAGCACTTTAATTATAAACTAAACGAGGTGCGGCTGGTCAGTGTGGTGTTAGAAGAGTGAGTAACGTGACATCGCACATGCAACCAATGAAGGCATCCACTTTCAATGCACATTTATAAATGGAAAGCGTGCTGGGTACATCACCATTTCCTTGCAAACGAAGCTTTGTCCATTCTATGTTTTCTATGTATCCAAAGTATTACTTTGGTATCAGTTAACAAAGAGCAAAGACATCTTTATGTGTTTCCCGAGAAACTGGTCAACAAAAATTTTCTGGACTCTGTTTCAAAGTCGGACAGGCACCAGAGGTTTTTTCATCTCCTACATTTATGCGTCTTGCCTAATGCATACTGTCTGGGTACAGTGTGTTGACGAGGGTATTTCGTGCACTGTCCGAAATATACATCCTTAACAACACAAACAATCTTTCTCATGCTATTATATTCTTCACAGATTGCTTCGTTCTGTTCTGGTCGATCTGGCCTGCCTCCACGATGACGAAACGTGTTTAGAAAATGCCAAGAATAACTTCAGAAGATGGGTCAGAGACGGACAAAAGTAAGTTTTGAATCGCATGCCTGAAATGAATGTTTGTTGAGAAAAAAAGGGAGAGCAGGGCTGGGAGGAGTTAAAATTTTACTTAACATGTTAACGTGTTAAATAATTCTGCGTTAACGAGTTAAATGACGTTAAATGTTAAAATGAACAAAATTTTAATAACTTCGGCCATTTTTATTATGTACAGCTCGTCTCTTGAGTTCCACTGTGTTATATGTGCCTACTGGCACATAGAACACATTGGAACTCAGGAGACGAGTAGTTAATATAGTTCTCGCAGGTTATCGTAAATTCGAACATTCAGCGATGTTTTCATTTAAGAATACAATTGCTGCGGCCGTATCCATAGAAAGAGACATCCGCCGTTGCTCGAATACCACCCCTTACATGGAAAATAGGCGTTCAGATGAAGCTGATATTGCTGTATCGCCAAATATCGGCGGGCCAACTTCCCCAACGCTGTTAGGAGGGCTTCATGGTCTCTCCACCAAATCAATGGGTCGTCTATAATTGACGGACATCTAAATTATTTGTGTTCTTCAATTTCGTCAAATGGCGTAACATTTGACGTCATCGGCACGCGCGATCTGGCTGGGGTAAACACAAGACAACGACGCAATGCTACATATTATACAATTACAATCTTCAAAGTTAAACGTTATTTACTTGGTTAAATTTATTTAGCGTTGTTAAAATAATTTAACACGTTAACGCTTGAAACGTTAACTGCTCGCAACTCTGGAGGAGAGAGGAGAAGATCAATTTAGTGGATGAGCGATTGATGTCTTACACTCTTGATATGGTCAGCTTTTTAACAATAATCCAGGTTTATGTACGGTATCTCTTAATTTAGAATCTTCAAGGAATCTCCATTGATATCGTTTCTTTTAGTTGTACAACAAACAACATGGACAATTGAAAATTTAACGAATTTTACAAACTATATTGCAAATCCGAAATTAAATAAACTGATCGAGTTTTACAACAAACTATATGGCTAGTTCTCAATTTAATTTAATATGACAACATGCACAGCTACTTTCCAATTTTATTACATGCCCATGCAGTCTCTCTTATGCAATACGGCGTGCAATACGGCTGTGCAATACGGAATTCCGTATTGCACACCAACCTGTTCCAACCGGGACTTTTTTTATGCAATGCGACTGCATAAAGTGCATGATGTTTACCACCCTTGATAGAAAAGAAAATTAGGTCAGTAGGTGCTTGGGTCATGTAATAAATACAAAACCACATGTATGTTTCAATGAGTCGTTTTGTATTCAATTCGTCAGATGTGCGTAGAAAGAAAACGTCTCGACCTTCGGTCTCGACGTTTTCTTCCTACGCACATCTGACTCATTGAATACAAAACGACTCATTGAAACATACATGTAGTGTTGTCTATTTATTACACGCCTACTAGTTTTCCTACTGTTCCATATTTACAGATCCGTACGGAGCAGGTGTTCCATGCAGATTTTCGTCGACGGACTATTTTTTTCACCTGACGTCATGGATTCATCAAAAGAATCGTAATCGCCCAATCGAAACGTCCATTCTCGCCCAGATCAATCCGGAAGCTGTGGTGACAGTCGATAAATAGAACGTTTCGGCCAATAAATACCAAAGAGATTTTTTTAAAGTTTTTGGAATTCTCTGTGTGTGTTTGAATTTTTAAGTTAATGGATTCTGTGCCATAGAGTCGTGGAATAAACACAGAACGCCACTACGTGTGAACGCGTTTGTCAACACGGCACTCAAACCATCGCGGAGGGATAGAGCTCGAGGCTGCGTTGAATCTTGAACCATGCCTCTCGTTCTGTCACCCATGCCGTATTGGCGTAAGCATTCACACATCGTGACACATCAGTTGAATCTCGCTCTCAGTGGTACAGAGTTTGTTATAAAACCCGTTCAATAAATTTATTAAAACCAGTTTTGTCACAAAATCTATGCTAGTGAGAACGGGATTCGAGTTCCTGGTTATTGCATATAATTATGTGATAATTTTGACTGGCGAAAGAAATAACCCGACAAAAGAAATTAAACCACCCCAAAAAGAAATCTGTCGAAACTTTAGTTCAGGAAAACTTGAAAATACAAATCTATAATGGCCATGTCATATTACATTTCGATACATGAATCTATCACACAATCAAAATGCATAGCAGAAATGATATGCCACTAATATTTAAAATATTAATAACTAACATTAAATGGATGAAGGCAAAGGCTTTACAGCAGTATTGCCTGGGTGAGCAAAGATTAAAACATCTACAATAAAACAAATTTAAACCATTAGAGACATTTGAATTAATCAAACACCTTTATACACCCTTAACCCTTTACCTAACATGAAAAGCAGACGGCACTTGCAAAAACAATTCTTGAATATCTCATTTTTGTCTCAAAAACGTAGGTTATGACCCCTCGTTGGAACGAGCTCGACGAGCTCGATCCAGCGAGGGGTCATAGCCCATGTTTTTGAGACAAAAATGAAAAGATAATGAAAATTAATTGGCGATTGTTGAGAATAGCGCTGGCCGGTTTTGGTCGTTATGTTGGGTAAAGGGTTAACACTATCCCTTAACATTATATAAAACGCTGAACTCAATGTTACGTCAGTCATAACACCATGTGTGTAAACGTATGCGAAAATATATTCGGGATGTGTTTTCAACGAATAACAAACTTTGTTATTTCGCTGGTGGAGCGCGGTGGCTCGGTGGTGGACTGTTGGACTTCTATGCTAGAGGTCCCGAGTTCGATCCCCGTCCGGGACGACCCACGTTGTGTCCTTGGGCAAGGCACTTTATCCCGATTCCCTACATGGGGGCACGATGACGCCGTGTACTAAGGCGTACTGGACGTCGATGGTGCACACGTCTTCAACCACGGTAATCCTGCTTGAACGGAGCTTGAACAGAGTGAGAATGTTCAGGAACTGACAGTTGCTCGTCGATGCTCGGTGGTTCTCTCCGGGTACTCCGGCTTCCTCCACCCGTAAAACTGTCGTTTACCTGAATTATAACCTATACATATACAGAACGGTCGCCGTGGACTGGTCACTTTCCACGAGTGAACAATAATATTGGATTCCAAAACATTAATTATTGGAATGGTCATAAAAAAATTAATTAATGAAGCACCGGATACAACCCTGTGCTTCATTAATTAAAATTTTGCCTCTGATGAATTTTATAACCTGGTAAACACATGCGTGGACTATTATAATCCCTGGTGGATACGGGTGTGGGATGGGGAAATCTCCCCCGAGGGCAAGATATTTGGGCCAGACACGAGGCTTGCCGAGTGTCTGGACCAAATATCTTGTCCGAGGGTGAGATTTTCCCATCCCACACCCGTACCCATCAGGGATTATTTTCTTCCCCCACCATACAGCGGTAACTTTAGCCAGAGGTAATCGGCGGTCACGTGCCGATATAATCAACTCATTTGGTATTCGTTGTTTTGAAAACCTAATGACACCATCGGAAAGAGCATGCAAAAGTTACGTATATACCACGAAATAAATTAGGAACGGTGGCATCTTGGGGTTTAAAGAGTTTTAGAGCATCAAACTTTGATCACACGGCATTCTGATGATGTCAATATGAATTAGTTGGTAGCAAAAAACTGATACGATATGCATAACGTCATAATAACGTTATAAATGTATAACGTCACGTGGGTGGGGTGGGATACATCTGTCTCTCCCTGCTATCTCACCCTGGACAGACTATGTTACACATGCAGTGGGGAGAGAAATCATTGTCCACGAGTGGTTTATGACCATTCCACGGCGACTGTACATATAGGCTATTGCCACCATGTCGTTTCCGAGATGGTGTATTGAAGTCGAAACCTGGTTTCTGGGTATATTTCGTTAGGCTGAGTTGATATATGGCCCAGAATCGATGTCGAGGCTTCAAACACCATCTCGGAAGCCCAAAATATAGAATTAATCAATTTATTACATGCCCATGCAGTCTCTCTTATGCAATACGGCATGCAATACGGCTGTGCAATACGGAATTCCGTATTGCACACCAACCTGTTCCAACCGGGACTTTTTATGCAATGCGACTGCATAAAGTGCATGGTGTTTACCACCGTTGATAGAAAAGAAAATTAGGTCAGTAGGTGCTTGGGTCATGTAATAAATACAAAACCACATGTATGTTTCAATGAGTCGTTTTGTATTCAATTCGTCAGATGTGCGTAGAAAGAAAACGTCTCGACCTTCGGTCTCGACGTTTTCTTCCTACGCACATCTGACTCATTGAATACAAAACGACTCATTGAAACATACATGTAGTTTTGTCTATTTATCTTACAGTAATCCCCCCTTTCTTGACTTCTCGCATAATGAAGGGATTTGGGTTCAGTTTTTAACCGCGTCTGTTTTGAAAGTCATTCAACGTATATGAAATGATTTATTTTTTATGAATGAAGATCCGGACGTTATAGTATTTCGTTGTAGCGGTGTGAATGACGTAATCCCCACGCATTGTTTTACTTGCACGTTTAATGCTGAAGTCTAAAAGAGTGTTTCAGCTGTGTGTTTTTTTTTATTTTGTTTGTTATGTTTAACGCGTGGTAGGCCTGTATAAAAATATAATCATGGCAAACTTGATCTGGTCTATTTTAATTCGTGGAGCTTGTGATCTTCTCATCATTTAATTACTGTTATTAAAAAACGGTGGCCTCGACATGTGTAAAAACTAATTGCCATTTGAGTGCAGGTAAAAACGTTCTCTCTTTCTGGATCGAATTTGTGTTTTGTCTTGACATTTTTGCTTGTATTGGGGGGAAATACGTTCTTGTTGAAAAATAAACATATATATTACCTTGGCCATGTAACCGGCGTGGTGCGCGTGTTTAATCAAAATACCGTTCTTTCGTTTTTAAAAAAGAGCTTTAAAATCCATTTTTCAGAATTCCACCCAGCTTAAGAAAACTGACGTATAAGTATGGTATGCGGAATGGAGGAACGGATTCGGACTGGGAGTTCATGTGGAACAAATATAAAGCAGCCGGTGTTCCCCAAGAACGACTGAAGTTATTGCAAGGCTTAGCTAATTCCAGAGAAGTGTGGTTATTGACAAGGTAACACACAGACAGTGTATACGTTATTTAATGCAGCGTATTCCCGTGGATATATAGTCTTATGTGGGGGCACGGTGGGTCAGTCGGTAGAGGTGCAGGCTGCAAGCTGAGAGTCCCTCGGTTCGAATCCCGGCAGTAGTATAGCTCGCACGTTTCAGCCACTATTGGCAGGACCTCGGAAGTGACGTAAAAGTCACGTGATCTAGTGGTGCCATCTTGTACTGTCTTTGTAACCCGCGTGAGCGGCAATCTTGTGACATCATTGCCATAGTGATACGTGGTGTTAGTACGCATGCGCAGCGCGTGTTGTTAGGGTGACACGTGTTTCGGTCGGCCATTTTGTATACTGGAGGCCGCCATCTTGGTTTATATGGTAGCCCGTGGTTGCTATGTGACTCAAAGGCTTCTAAAAGGGAGGTGTATGTTCTGAGCGGGTGAACGATTGAACAGGAGTGATTTCCCGATTCGTAGAATTACCACAAACAACCCGACAATCCCTCCATATCACCAAAAACAACTTTTATTGATACGGATTCCCCATTTTATCTGCTTAGCACGCAGTGCTATAGTACCGAGAAGCTCCCCCCCCCCCCCCCCCCAGGGGAACGTTCGATTGAACTAGAGTAATTTTTTTTCTGGTTAGGATTTCCACCAGAATCCATATTTACTTCGTATAATTATCACAAACAACTCCATAATTGGTTACTTGGCTCTGATTTCCCATTCTCGGTATCTACCTATATATCTACAAGCTATATTATGATATCTTTGTACTATTTATTCTGACTTCCCCAAACATGTATATGTTCTATTGTACACATTACAGGTAGCACATAGGCACATGCTGGATGTGCCGATATGTGCTTATGTGAAAAGGCACAATGTCATACATTGTGCAATAGAACATAGGCACATACGACTAAAAGGGATTCTATAACCTCCGACATATCCTAAAAAGGGATTCTATAGGGATTCCAAAAAAGGGATTCCATAAGTGGGATTCCGTCTTATGTCAATTGACTCGCACATACTGCTCGCACGACTCGAATTCCATTGAACAAATGTGCTTTAGAGCAATTGCTTGTTCGAGTGACTCGCACATACGACTCTTAGCCTCATTTCAGAAAAAAGTGGCCATATGTTTTCGAAAAAGGGATTCCACAAATGGGATTCCAAAAAAGGGTTTTTAAGTGGGATTCCGTCTTACCTCGACGGACTCGCACATACTGCTCGAACGACTCGAATCCCATCGCGCAAATGTGCTATAGAGCAATTGCTGGATCGAGTGACTCGCACATACGACTATTAGCCCCATTTCAGAATAGGGGGTGCCGAAGGCCAGACGTTTTCCAAAAAGGGATTCCAAAAAGAGATTCCATAAGTGGGATTCCATAAGTAGGATTCCAATCTCCTATACAGGTGGTCTTACCAACCGCTTCCATTTTATTTCCAAAGCTCCAAACCCACTACTTGTCTATGGTCTATCTGCCCTATCCTTAGCTTCTACAGCAGTCTTGAATTTGAGATGTATTTTAGTATCAGATATATAATTACATTAAGCGATTTGTTGGACAACATAATTTGCCAGTTTGGTTACAGAGTTGGAGTCTGATGCATCGGGTGGTGGGAGTGGCGGGGGGGGGGGGGGGGTATGGGAAACCGTGGCTTCAAACAGCTGACTATTTTTTAAGTTGTTTCCAGGTGTGTAACTTAAAAAATGAGATGGAAATATATATTTTTTTTACATTTTAGGAACACGGGATGATATGCTCCAGGGGTGGGTAAGTGAGGGTTGTGGGAAAAGTCTGTTTTTGAGGCTGCTGTGTGAATTAAAATGGTTTCGGCATTTTTCTTTCGAATGTCCAGGCTGAAGTTTCACCCACATTCAGATTGCTTATTTATACTTTATCAGATACTATTTTTATGATTTTAGTGGATTTGAGAAATGTAATACATGTTAAGGGTTAGATAACTGAGATAAAGAATATTCGCATTTGAAGAGAGTGTATGGCATGACAATTTTTGGAAATGCCTGGAAAATGTGGAGCAGCATTTTGCTTTCGGCGACAACTCTTGAACCGGTGTAAAAGGAATGGAAGTCCGTAGGAACGTTAGTCCCTCTGGACTATTATTCCGCGGAATTATAGTCCTAGGTGTAACATTTCTAGGAATAGTAGTCCGGCGGACTACTATTCCTAGAAATGTTAGACCTAGGACTATAATTCCGCGGAATAATAGTCCAGAGGGACTAATTTTCCTACGGACTTCCATTCCTGTCACACCGGGAAGTTTTTTATTTGTGTTTAAGTTGTATATACACCATTTTTTAAGAGCCTTTTATTATTTATGGTTTTGTTTTCACCTGTTAGTGATAGTTAACACTGAGCAGGTGGAATCTCATCACAACTGGAGAGCAAATAAGTGGAAATTCTGAGAAATTTGTTTGTGTAGTCTATTTTCGCAACATTTGAATTTTACGTCAGATGGCGAAAACCCAATAATATAGAGCACTGCATTTCCGAACACCGAGCTCTGTATTCATGATAGATATGTGCAATCATGAGCAACCTGATTGTTATTATTCATCACAGAATTGATATCATGGTATCTAGTTTGTCATTTTGGTTGGTCATATGTCATCCGTACATTAGGCTGTTCAGTGTTTGCCTCTTTATATCTAGAGAGTACCCCCCTCCCCCCCCCCCCCTCCCCCCAAGTAATGGTATTACTGCTTACTGTTTTACATTTCGATTGTTGGAATTCTGAAAGCAATATATGAAGATGCAAAAAGGTCCTGAAAATAGCACTGTTAACAGTGCTATTTTCAGGACCTTTTGTGCATCTCAATATAATGCTTTCAGAATTCCGACAAATTTTCCTCCCTGTCCAACGCCTCAAGGTTTCGCCAAATACCCTCCCTCCATACTCTATCATATACCCTTTTCACATCCGGAATGTCCATAAACAGGTTTTTCTTTTTGGCTTTCACAGATTCTATCATTTTGGGATAGCGTGGAAAGATGGTCAGTGGCACTCCTAACCTGAAGCCATTCTGGATCTCTTCCAGAAACCCTTTCCTTTCGATCACATCCTCTAATCTCCCATACATGTCTTTACAGAAGACTTTTCCAAAGTTGCTGCTGACAGAAATCTCCCGACAATTGTCCTCTACATTTTTTTCCAACTTTTTGTGTATAAATGTAACCTTGCTTTCTGTCCACTCTTTTGAAACCTCTTGTTTGTCTATGTCTAAATTAAATTGGGCTGTAGAGCTTTACGGTGTCTGTCTTCCCCATTTTTAGGAACTCGTTAGGAATGGCATCCATCCCTGCCGCTTTTCCGTTCCTTAATTTTGAGGTCACCTTTCGAACCTCCTCAGTTTTTATTTCGCTGAACACAAAGTTCGAAACAATTTTCCTCGGCCTCATTGTGGCACACCAGTGGGTTCCCCATGCCCCTTCCCTTATCGTTTGGCTTTTTCCAGTGCTTGATTAGTTCTGTTTCTACTTGGTCTTGATCGTCTCTATTTCTGCCCTCTACTTTAATACTCTGTGAATCACTTCCGTTGTTTCTTTATTTACCCAATTCCAAATTACGTCCGAACTCGATCCCCCTGTCATTTTTGTCGTCTTTATCAGATTGTAGTTTCGCATTCTCCGTTTATCGTACCTGTAAAAGCTGGGGCGTAGAAAATATTTCGAACTTGGGGCGGGGCCTGGACATAGAGGGACACCCACACACATATGTGTATCAGTTGTGATCTTTGTGACAAGATAGGAATATAATACACAAAAGCTCGTGTTGGGAGTAGCGAGCTTCTACATAGTTGAAGAAATGCACATTTTTGGCTTCACAACCTAACATTTTTTTAACCGATTGGGCAATTTGTTAAGAAATGAGACAAAAAATGTGTATTTTTCTCGACTTTAAAGGAGGTACAAGAGTCAAATGACATGTTTCGATCGCATCTTATGAGTAAATACGCTACGCACCCATCCCTTCTAATCTCCAATATGATTGCAGATGGGTCCGTAAAAGATAATTTTGCCCCCCCCCCCCCCCCCACACGCTCTCTCTATATATCTGTATCTCTCTATCTCAACTATTTCTGGAAAAAGTCGTAGGCACGTGTCCCATGTTCCACCTTCTACTTAGTACCTTCCCCCTCTGTAAAAGCCTTGTGTACCTTTACGATTGAAATATCGATAGTTCTTTACCGCCGTAATTTAGATTATGACCAACTACTCCCTCACCCGCACCCCACCCCACTCACCAAGCTTTTTCCCAATTCTGGTTTCGTCTCCGAGTAGAACCAAACGAAACGGACAGGTCTTTTCGTTTATAATAAAGTGTTAAAGTACACTTTTACAGAACGAAAGCTGTTTCCCTTCATTGGAATCGATTGTGTAACACTCGAAACGCAATCCACGCATGCGACTATTTCGTTTTTGCATTACATTGAAATTGCTGTTACCAAAATACTCAATGACTCAGTCTTAAATAACAATATTTTGTTGAAAAATATTAAAGAGCGATGTGACCCAGGGCCTTAACTGCTCCATTGTCAGTGAATAGCGCAGTCTGTTTGTGAATTAGACTAATAAGTTCGACTATTCCTGATTTTTATGATGCTGTTACACAATGCACGTGTGGTTATACAACAGCCAGTTGGGACGGCGCCCTTCCCAACAGGGTGTTGCACAACCTCCCGTCACCACCCCGGGATATAAGCACCACAAATCATATTGCTCTCAACAGTAAAACAGTTAACGTATGTTTTCAATTACATGCTTGTCCAAATTTTGTGAAAAACGGCAGGTATGTTTTCACTAAACTGACAAAGCGATGAAATGCGATACACCTTCGCATCGATTAAACAATATCGCTCTATCCATTCGTGTCAATAATCGTTTGAAAGTTTAAACTAGATGTGTTTTACGAGGTATTTATTATTTTTTGTTGTTAGCATATGTGTGATTTAGTTACAAATAATCATTGCAAACTATTCACATTCTCATTCTTAATGTTTTCAGTAAGCCAAACCCTTGGATTTGGTGAAACACAAGTTTGATGGATGCGCGTAAGCTAAGAACCTGACTGGTTATCCCCTTCCACAAAGAGTCATTCCATTTTACAAAGTTTTTTTCCTTGAAAATTAGAAATTTAAAAACTTTTTTCTTCATACAGAATTATCAACTAACCCTTCTGAGCTCAATGCGATCTACAGTGTGGACATAAAGTGAACTTTTGAAGTAGCAACGCATTTTCGGAAGACTGTTATTATCCCTGATGTGTGAGGGTGTTAGATGGGGAAATCTCACCCGAGGGCGAGATATTTGGGACAGACACGAGGCTTGCCGAGCGTCTGGGCCAAATATCTTGGCCCTAAGGTGAGATTTCCCAATATCACATCCGCCCCCATCAGGGATAATATTTATCCTCCCACCAAAACACTCTGTAGTCATCAAATGTAATCCAGGGACACGTGCATCTATATTGAACAATTTTTTTCTTAAAAGAACTGATATGGGTATATACCACGAAAGTAAATTCCAACGCCGGCATGACAGGGGTTAAAGATTTGTAGAGAAATAAACGTTGACACATTCATTCCGATGACTGCAGTTGGGCGCGTGCATCAAGCGATCGATGGACGCTGTAGTGATATGCATTATGTTAAGAAATTGGACAAACTGTATACAATATACTGTTATTGTTAACATCAAGTACAACAAACAACAATTCTTTGAACACCAACGAAACATAAGATACGGTCGCGTGGGTCATGTGAGGTAGATTTCTATCTCACATGGCCTTCTCACATGAGACATGCATATCTTGCATAGGAAGTGTGTGGGGGCGGGTGGGGGTGGGGGTGGACCTTCACTGCACTACAACAAATGGTATTGTATCTGGCCCCTTGATAACTGGCTTTATCTATAGCCAAACTAAAAAAAATGTTTGTCACGTACAGTTAAAACTAGAAGTCCTGTCACGAGCTGTGCGCTTATCTAGGCTTAATTGCGCGTAGGAATTGCGCGCAATTGCCATATCGAATGGCATCCAAGGCACGGCAGGTTCTCCTGGTTACTCATAGCAAACACAGGCATTGTTTCTGCCAATGAACCTCCGGGTTACCTGGAGGTCCATTGCCTGAAACATTGCTTGTGCACAGGCCATATGTACATAATTTGATAGCCTTACTATGGTCATAACGCGTAGATTAACGCGCAGATCAACGTGCTATGTGTGCGCATTTCATGACAGGACTTCTAGTTTTAACGGTATGTTCTATAAAGGTAGGTAATCATAGGACAACTTATTTGGATTTTATGCTGGCCAATCAGATACCATAATTTTGTCCGACTCCTATTGCAAACAATAAATTTACTTTGTCATATTCTTCTGTAATTCCTGTTTTCATAAAGAACTATCGATAGGCGCCGTTGGCGGGATATGTAAAAGCCACACTTGCACTGTAAATGCGACTGGGCCTCTCAGTATAGATTCCCATTCATTTGCCAACTCTACGACATTACAGCGATGTTTGTCTGTCATTCTGGTGATGCATGGCATGTACTAAACCATTCTAATTCTATAAGGAATTCGACGTAGTTATGGGCTTTTTGTTTATCCACCATTTCTGGAATTTGGGCGCTGACTACCTTTGTAGTAATGCGATGCCCTTTGTCAAGGTGATAGCTAAAAGTTGCGATTTTCTTGTTTAAAAGTGTAAATATTTTAGATAATCTTTCTCACTGGGCTAAATGTAAAGCGTAAAGATAGGCATATGACGGACCCCGAAAACCGATTTGTGACTTAAACAGACCAGCAATAATTCAAACGATGCTAAATTAAGCGTGAAGTTTAGTGTCCGTTATTGCGCATGTGTCGAATGCCACATGGACTATCGGATAAAGATTGAAAGAGCGAGAGAGACGGTATTCTCCTTCAAGTCGTTATCTGTGTAATTATGGCCAGTAAATGGATAATTGTTGGAAGAACAGGACGTCGCGCATGTTCTGGACACACACCCATATTACGCATCTGGCCTGTCACGAATGTCAGGAAATATCGAAATTCGAGGCTTTCAAAGGAACTTTAAAGCGAGTATTAAATTAAGATAGATCTAAGCGGCCAAGTTCAATAGAAACAAGTAAACTGAGAATTGATGGTCTGGGCATGGAAATAAATAACAGGGGGGGGGGGGGGGGGGGGGTCTCGAAAAATTAATTCTACTCTGAAGGTGTGTAAGGCTATGGGTCGTTGCGAGCAGATGGGGATGTCCCATACTATAGGTTAGAGGATGTGCCGCATCATCGCGAAAGTATAGTCATGTTGTTATGTAGGGGAGCCACAGAGCTCATATTTAGAATAGGGGCAGTCGCGGGCCAAGTCGGTAGCCATATATGAGAATAGGATCAGAAACTCGAAGTACGAGCTCAGGGAGCTAATTTGCACTTAGGTAAACGGCATTCCCTGTTTTAGAAGGTAAGCCATACGTAGGCAGTGTAGTCTTTGCATGTATGAACAATATTCTCAGATGAACGTAGGGGAGATTTTAACCCCATTGGTGGCTACTGCTTGAGTGAAAAACGTCAAGTAAAGTGACAATAAGCTGGTGGCCGTGCGACGGCAGTTGTAAAGTGACATTCCGTCACTTGTTGGGGGATAGGCGTCCGGACAAAGTGACAATACGTTAGTGATGGTCATGAAAGGGTGAAGTGAAGAAGCGACCAAAGAACGAACACCAGCGAGAAGGAGGATAAACCAGCGACAGCAGAGTATGCGGGTCCGCATGTGACCCAAAAGCTGTGTGGGTTGGGGGTGATTAACGTTTCGTTTTTCGTATTCATTGGATTCCATTAAGTCACAAATTACCATATTTATTTATATGTATATGTATTAAAATTGTTGTTTTCAGTGAACCCCTGTTGATTTATGCTTTTCGAAGAAAATTTATTAACCCCTTCAGGATAAGAAACACCCCAACAAAAGTGAAACGGGCGGTTTCGTTACGGCGAGACATACGTTCACGCACGGATTCAGACGACGCTGCTTGAGTTTTGGCTGAATACGCGGCGCGAATCTATTTCTTCCAGCAGCGACAAACCCCTGTTTCCGACATTTTTTAATTCACAATGATCCACAAATAGTTTTTTCTTACCATGTTATAGATATTTCTAGCAATAAGCATTTACTATTGAATACGTCAAAATATTAACACAATTAGTGGAACTACTTGTCGGAATCATAAAACTACTGTTGTAAAGTGCCTGTATTCATAATGGAGGAGATAAAAGTCTTTTGTTGAGTTAAACATTTGGCAATTTGACTATGGAAAACCAGTTGTTAACGACCCCCGAATGGGCCTATTTTAAGTCAAAATTAGAAAATTTAATTCTAGAAAATACAACTGTAAACGTTCTACAGTTAAAATTAGAAGTCATGTCATGAAATGCGCATAAATAGCACGTCGATCTGCGCGTTAATCTACGCGTTATGACCATAGTAAGGCTATCAAATGCTGTTCATATGATCTGTGTACAAGTAATGTTTCGGCCAACGGACCTCCGGGTAACCCGGAGGTCCATTGGCAGAAACATTGCCTGTGTTTGCTGTGAGTACAGGAGAACCTGCCGTGCTTTGGATTCCACTTAATATGGCAATTGCGCGCAATTCCTATGCGCAATTACGCCTAGATAACCGCACAGTTCGTGACAGAACTTTTAGTTTTAACTGTATAGTATTGGCCCAGGTGATTGAGAGTTTAACACTGTGGAAGAAGTATTGGCGTTAACGTGCATAAACACTATCATAATTACAGGGACCAAAACCACACGGAGACCGAGACCGAAGCCAAAGATGTATGTTTTATCCAGAACACACAGTTAGCTGTGGAAGACAACGAGGGCCCCCAGAGTGCGAACTTTAATTAGGACATAAACATCTCTTGTTGTGTTAGATATTCGGGAATTTGACTATGGCAAACCGAAGGGCGAGTTAACAAATGGTTTTCCATAGTCACATTCCCGAATGTCTAACGAAACAAAAGGCGTTTATTTCCTTTGTAATTACTGCCATCACCGGATTTATTTGAGGAAAAACAATTTAAAAAATGTAATTTTCGATCTCGGTCTATTTGTGCTTGTTATGCACTTCTTTTCACTGTTTTTCCCAATTGTTCCCTCAGCTCCAGGGTCCGCGACCTCAGCTTGAACAACAGTGACCGCCAAAGGTGCCATCAAGGTACTCTTCAAAACCTGGCTTCTCTTTATCACGCAGACCACCCAAAGACCTCTTTGATTTGACCTCCTTTCGCCAATTACGGTTACAATCCGCCATGACCCTTTCTCTGACGATTTTTTTACCCTGGTTTGCCCCAACGTCCAGGTCCGAGAGCTCCAATGAGTAGTTCTCTACTAGTTTCCTCACTTGGACCATCCACCCCGTCTTGATATTTGAGTTGAAAATTCTCAGGAACATTACTTTATACCATCGGCAGTCGGGCGGGGGTACCACTTCCGTACTGTATGTTATACTTGGCAGACCCACCATTTCCCAGATGGTTTTCCCCACGAAAACCTTATTGAAACTGTTTCTCCCTATAAGTTTCATTTGGTTAAGGATTCGCTTCCCCTTCAGAAACAATTTATTTGTGTGGTTTCGGTAGATGCCTCTTCCTGTGATGTTTATATTTACCCCCAGGTACTCATAGTCACTAGTCTCTCCTACACTAAGAAGTCTACTGCTACCTTCCGGAATGCAGAACTCCCCCACTCTCCACCTTCGAGTGGGGTCCACTTTGCGGCCCACAGATATAACTTTGCTCTTGCTTTCATTAAGTTCGAGTCTCCATTTGCTCCCATATTTCCCAACAATTCCCAGCATTTTCGTTAGCTCCTCTTCGCTTTCTGACACTAGCACCATATCGTCTGCAAAAAATAGCCCTGGGATCTTCAGGTCCCCAACTGCTACCCCCTCGTCGCTATGCAGGAGTTCATCTCCTAAACCTTTTATGCACAATGCAAACAGAATTGGCGAAAGGATGCACCCCTGTTTTTGGCCTATCTCCATAGGCACACGTTTTGTTGTAATGTTTCTCAGGCTAAGTTCACTCTGTACGTCTTTATAAAATGCTTTCATAATACTTTCATAATTCCAACAAACTCGCATCCTAAGCCCATAGCCTCCAGCTTGCGCCACATGCCCTCCCTCCATACTCTATCGTATGCCTTTTTGACATCCAAAAAGGCCATAAACATCTTTTTCTTTTTTGCTGTCGCAGATTCTGTCATTTGGGATAGCGTGAAAAGATGGTCAGCAACTCTCCTTCCCATCCTGAAGCCATTCTGGATTTCTCCTAAAAAACCCTTCTCTTCAATCACCTCCTTTAGTCTTCCATACAGGACTTTACAAAAAACGTTTCCAATGTTGCTGCTGACAGAGATCCCCCGATAGTTATCCAAAACGTATTTTTCCCCCTTTTTGTGAATAAATGTCACTTTGCTTTCTCTCCACTCCTTTGGGACCTCTTGATTTTCTATGGCTAGGTTGAATAGGGCAGTTAGGCTTTCCACGAATTCCTCTCCCCCATTTTTGATAAACTCGTTAGGAATTTCATCCACCCCTCCCGCTTTTCCATTTTCTTCCTTTGCTACTGTGGCCTCGTTGCTTTTCGCCCCCTTAAGTTTTCTACTTCTCCTGTATGCAGCACATTTAGCTTTTCTACCCTTTATGGCCCTTTTCAGTTCTTCATTCACTCTGTACCCAAGTTCCGGCGTTGGCACCCTGATCTTTCCTACACTTCCCTGCCTCCACTAGGCTCGCAACTGTGGCGTCGGCCATCTTCTGGACACTGCCCCCCTTGGGTACGGTTGAAAGCTTTGGTTTCAGTTTTTCACTGAACTTCGCCCAGTCTGCATCCTTTTTGAGTTCCCAAATCTCCTTGAAGCTTCCTTTGCTTTTTGCTAGGTTTTTGGCCTTGGTCGTCACTGTAATCAAGTTGTGATCACTACCCACCTCCATTTTACCCTCATCATCCACTTCTACACCTATCACCTCCCTCCATAAAGTAATATCTGTGAGAATGTAGTCGATTATTGATTTTCTGTCGTTCCTCTCCCAGGTCCATTTCCCCTTACACCTCGCGTCCCTGCTCAGAATCTTCAGACCGAGCTTCTTTGTGAAGTTCAACAGCTTCCTTCCATTCCTGTTGACTTTCTTGTCCCCACCCTCTATGCCTTCTTCATTATCACCTATGTGTCCATTAAAGTCACCCATCAGAATTATACCGAGCCCCCTGTTTTGTACTTCTGACACATTGGACCTTAGTGTTGAGTATATCGAGTCATTCCACTCGGGTTTGCTTCCCTCCTACACAATCCCAAAGGCAATACTTTTGTTTTTCAGATTGACCCTTACCCATCCAATTTCTTTCGATACCTCAGCCGAGGTGCTGACATTTTCCAGGTCTGCGATCAGCGACGGTTTTAATTCCTCTTTAATATACATGCCTACCCCTCCCCCTCTTTTCTGGCCTTCCGTTCGCCCTACACCTATCAACACGCACCCCCTTACTTGGTCTACCCGTTCCTCGTGTCTTACCCACGTTTCGCATAAGCCCGTGACGTCAAACTCCTCTGCCTCGATCAATGTAGCAATTTCACTTAGTTTCCGGTGGAGACCCTGGATGTTGCTATAACCCACTTTCAGGGTATCGAGATTCATTGGCTTCCGCCTACGGGTCCCATTATTATCTAGTCCCTGTATGTTTGTATATCCTATTTTGTATATCTGTGCTTTTCTTGGGATGCTATTCCTACTGAAGTGGATTTTTGGTCCCTTTCTCTTACCCCCCTTATCCCATTTTTTACAACTGTGGTTCATAACACATTTCCTGTGTTCATTCCCCCATTCTCTGTTCCCCCTCCCCTCCCTATACCAAAAAGGCTCCACCATCTGCAAAATATTTCTTCCTAAAACCTATGTACCCCATTGAGCTAAGATGGAGACCATCCCTTCCATATAGGTCATTTCTGCCCCAAAATGATCCCTAATTGTCTACAAAAGGTATCCCAAGTTCCTTACAATACTCCCCCAATTTCTCGTTGACCCCAATGATCCGCGAATTACGCTCGCCCCCACCACTTAGTGCTGGGAGAAGCCCCGAAACCACTACCTGTGCATTCTTGGCATTTAGTTGAGTTATTAAGTCCTTGTAAGTCTCAATAAGCTGAACTGATTTCCTCTCCCTGATGTTGTTGGTCCCACGTGTGCAACAACCTTTGGGTCTGGGCCTGACCTCTTTACTAATCCACCCACTCTGTCCCTTAGGTCGTCCACCCTAGCCCACAGAAAGCACAAATTGGTCCTGTTGACACTGTCGGTCCCACACACCACCCTATCTAACCCCCGCACTACACTAATCCCTGCAACCACCAACTGCCTCTTTCCTGTCCTACTACCCTGTTACCACCTCTGTCCCCACTGGACCGGCTCGCAGTCTTGCACTCCGCCACATTAACCTCCATGCCTACCTTCACCTCTTCAAACCCCACCTGCTCCTTAGAATTGTCGAAACTACCTCACACTGAATCTATTTTGGACACTGCACTCCGCTTTTTGCCCACCTTGCCTCCTTGTCCTCGTTTACCATCTTCCTAACCTTCCCTCTGCCTCCTGCCCTGACAGACACCACATGGTCCTCGGTATCCCCCTCACTATCCGATTCTAACGAATACGCCTTTTGGCCCCCGACTCACACCACTAGCCTGGGGATTTGACATTTTAGCCTCTACTTCTCCCCTACCCTCAACCCGACGCACCTTCCTATTCACAAAAGACCCACTATCCACGTCAAAAGTCCGCTCCCTGCTACCCACCACCTTCCATCCCCCATCGAATGCCACCCTAACTGGGGTAACACCAGACTTTCCTGTCTTCCCCCGGTTCCCCCTGACCTCCTGCACCTCTTCCTCCAACCTTACATAGGCCTCTAACAGCTGCATTAACTCTACGCGGATAGCGCCCATCCCCAACTCCCCAGCTCACGCCCATCCACACACACCATTCCACAGTGCTTACACACATCCGACCGCTGACCGTCCGTTGATATCTCACTAGCCCCCCCCCCCCCCCCCCCTCTGTGCTGGCCTCAACCACTGCCCCCACCTGTACGCCTATACTAACCGTCTCTACACTGCTAGCCTGAACCTCTCGCGTCACGAAACACTTACCGTCCATAGCAACCATAGCCAAAATTAGAATGAGAAACTTAAAACTTTGAAAAACCGGTCGAGATCGTTAACAAAACAAAACAAAACACCGAAAATGACCCGCTGAATTGAAAATACTCCCTGTTGGTTCCGAGATGGATATATACTCTCAAGTCATTGGTATCCCTATCAATTTTCTGAAGATAATCAGAGGTAAAAATTGAGGAGCAAACAAAGACGCGCTTCTCAAGCTTTACAAATCATTCCTAAGTCGGTGAGAATTACACAACAGACACCCATGGTTATAGATCCTTCCAGCAAAACAACCAATCCTAATTTGATATACCCTATAGCCTTAAGCATATTGTTCTCTTGTGTAAACACACCGGTACAGATGTTCATTTTTTTCGACGTTTTGAGATACAGCCCAAAGGTTACCTGCTGCCTGGAGTTACTCAATTCTAACGTTTCCGACTGCCACCCTCTTTCTGCGTTATTTCAGTAATGTTGGGGTTGACGAGAAGATAGTAACAAGACTATGTCATTCCCCAACATTATACACCTTATCACCGATTTTTAGAATCGTTTAGCTCTTATTTGTATTTGTACGTTGTGAAATAAAATGAAATGAATTGAATTGAGCATAATAATAAACCTTTTGCCACCATAAATTGAGAATGTTGGCTATATTGTGGCGACAGTCTTTCCTTTGGCCGACTATCGCCACCATATCACCAATGTTCTCAACTGGCTGGAGAATAGCTCCAGGGGTACGATATTTACGAATTTAGTTTTCGACGGGTGAGGTTCTACAGTGTTGCGTGCAAAAAAGTGGACAGAACAGTTCGACCAAATCCCTATTCAGTCTGTTGCGTTCGCTTCCTTTAACCCTTTACCCAACGCAGACGATATCAAAATTTACTATTTTAAATATCATTTTTTTTTTAATTTTTCAAAAACTTTCAACAAAACCATATCATGTGACCCCTCGCTGGAACGAGCTCGACGAGCTCGTTCCATCTAGGGGGTCACATGATATGGTTTTGTTGAAATTTTTTGAAAAATAATATTTTTTCAACTGCTGAATTTGCATATTACGCAGGCGGATGCGGGCGATTCGTTGGGTAAAGGGTTAACCTTTTACCTAACGAATCGGTCGCAGCAACCGGCGAAATTATCTAATTAAGCAGTTGAAAAAACACATGCTTCCATGTCACGTGCCCCCTTATTCGAACGAGCTCGTTCGCGTGAGGGGGGTCACGTGAGATGGTTTTGTTGAAATTTATTGAAAAAATTGAAACAAAAACAATAAATAAAATAATAAATTTTGATATCGGCTGCATTGGTAAAGAGTTCATGATGGTACTATATGTTCACAGCGCATTGTTATAAAAAAACAATCCTTTTGAACGTTTTACTATTTAGAGAGCAAAATTATTGTAGGTTGTCTAATTTTATTCACCTGTCTTTGGCTTGTTACAATTTGTGGGAGAGTATATAAAGGCGCCTTCCCATAAATTGCAGAAAGGCAAATCCATTGGAACGACAAAATTTCGCTTCAAAATTAATATATAGAGAGTAATCGCTTGACTGGACTGGCTGCGTGAATAATTTGCGAGAGGTGAGAGACGTTGTACAAACACGAGTGCGCGAATGCGCACGAGTGTTTTACAGTATAGTCCCTGGCCTCGAATGAATTATTTCACGTAACCAGTCCAGTCAAGCGATTGCTCTGTTTATTACTTTTCATTATTAACGATAATTATATTATTTAACCTTTTACCTAACGTAACGGCCAGCGCTATTCTCAAAAATCCCCCAATTAATTTTCATTATCTTTTCATTTTTTCTATCTAAAACATAGGTTATGACCCCTCATTGGAACAAGCTCGTCTCAATGAGGGGTCATAACCTATGTTTTTGGGACAAAGAAATGAAAATAATACCTATTCAAGAATTTTTTTTTTTGCAAGTGTCGTCTGCATTTCATATTAGGTAAAGGGTTAAAAAAACAAAAAACAATTAAGTCCCCATTACATCCACGACAAAGCGTCTTTGTTTGAGCGCATGGATACATGACACTATTGTTGATTGCATAATTCACTTGTGTAGTTATCGTTTATAATCAAACCCGGAAATCCCAGTAAATCACACTTTGGAAAGTAATATGATGGATTATTTACAAAATATGAAGCGTTTAATTTGCGGTACCTACACTATAGACTGGAGCTCAAATATGGGCTTTTTTCTCAACCGGTTAATGGTCTGTCAGCGGCACTCACACAGGCTTGGCAATTTCAGGAGAGCGATTTTTTAGCTCTCCTTACTGCCTTCCTGAAAGAATTAAGGAGAGCGAAAAATTGCCCTTCTAAATATTTTGGTCTAGGATGATTGAGATTACATGTATTATGCTCACATTAAATTTTTGTTGTAAAGCAAAAATGTAATTTAACTTCGAAGTCACATAACATCACGTAATTTCATTTTGAAAGTGGTTTAGTGGTAAAAGGTAATGGCTGCAACCATACCCAAACACAGTTGCAATCATTTGAAGCAAAATGGGTCACAGCAATATTTTTTTTTCTGTCAGTTTCAAGTTCAACAACTGACATCACAGTTTGAGGGGTAATTATTCAAGGAATCTTGACACTATAATATACTACCATTACTACTATCCTGTCACTTGAAGCACTTGCACCAGGATGTGACTGTAGAATCAAGCAGACCTGTTGTCCAAGAAAGTCATACGCCTACCACTACCACCTTCAACCCCCCTTGGGGGTTGAAGGTGGTAGTGGTAGGCGTATGACTTTCTTGGACAACAGGTCTGGGTACACACACAGGTCTTGTCAAGTGTGTGTTCGGTTGTTGAGTGAGACATCTAGATGTCTAAGAGATTTCGCTTTACCTTAGTAAAGTTAATAAAATCACTGATGTAGTCTGTTGGTTTCAGTTTCAATGAGTTTGTTCAACTGGATACTTAAAATGCTGTGTAAAGCTAATTGCTCTCCTAAGCTGATTGAGGAGAGCGATTTCTTGCCCTCCTGCATTTTTCAGAATGCCAGGCCTGCTCACATCTGGAAAACGATCAGACGAAACTAGAAATGTGTGCCAGCAGCAGTTTCTACAGATGAAATTAATACTAATCATTGCTATTATTTCTCTATCTATTTACAGATTATTAGACTTCACAAAAGACACAACTAAAATTCCATCACAGGACGTCTTCAAAGTTCTAGCATATGTATCGGATAATCCCGTCGGACACACTTTGGTATGGGACTGGGTACGGACTAATTGGCAGCATCTTGTTGACAGGTAATTGAAACAGAGCCTACGAAGTCAGTACGGTACAGGCGTAAATCCTGGTGGTATTAATCCGCCCCAAACATTATTTGTCTCGTCAGGGATTAGTAGAGCAGAATATTAATTTCCCGAGTGTTGGCGTGTTCATAGAACTCTTCATAGACACAACACTCTCAAATGTTATTTTTAGCAGGTGATATATGAATCGGGGCCACACCTCTAAACTAGCTACAACAGTCGACACTGTCATGATAAAAGCTGCCGTAGCGTGCCACAGTTTTTACCGTGACATTGGCGATTGCTATGGCTGGTTTCGGTCATTGCTGACTCGTTGTACAAATGTATGAATAGATGTGTGCGTCTGCAGCGTCAGCCAGGTTCATGTCATGGTCGAGCAAACAAAGGTCATCCTCCCCCTTCCAATATCGGAAGATATTTGCTGACCGACTTTTCCAGTACTAAATATGGACCAAACGCAAGGGTGTGTGTGTGGGGGGGGGGGGGGGGGGGTGAACCTTGTCCTTGAAAAACGTTCACTTCATAGTCGAATGAATATTCTCTTTAGAACGAAAGAGGAGCAAAACGTTTAAGTGATTCTTCCGACATTCCAACAGGGCACATGCATGAGTTTGCTTCTGACATAATAGGGGTAGTCGAGGGGGGAATTAAGGTGCCTGGTGTCTTTCAGTGATGTTGATTCAAATTGTTTGGAATCACTACTACTTTTCACCACTACAAATCCAAAATATATTGGCTTATTTTGAGAGGATATCGTCGGTTTGTTTATTGGGGTTTAAATACACTTTCAACAGCCAGTATCAGTACCTGGAGAGAACGGCCGATCAGCGGTAAGGAACTGTCAGATTGTCCAAATAAACAGTGAGAAGCGTTAGCAGCGATTTAAGGTAAGTGCACCATCGACGTGAAGTACACAGCCGTAGTATACGGCGCCACCGTGCCTCCACTGTGCCTCGGGCAATCGGGATGAAGTTCCTTGCGCAAGGACACCATGCTGTTGTTGCTGATAGGATTGAACCAACGTCGACTAACTACACAATAGCACAGTGTTGAAATGGTTAAGATGCGGGTGATACACACTAAGAACTAAAGTGTTAAAACTGACACTTTCAAGGTGTTAAACCCATTCTAACTCTTAGGGTTTGATTTTAACACTCAAAGTGCAATGCTTTAAGCACTTAGACATTACAATCGTCAGACATCTGAAACTTGAATGGATGGCACTTCCCATGTGTCAAGCATTGGTGGTTCTTCCAGAATCGTCCATAATTTGATTTGCGCTTGGTGGGTACATAATTAAAAGGACACAACGCAGATGACGCGGATCGGGCTCGAGAGTTCGAGCCTGATCCGCGTCATCTGCGTTGTTTCCTTTTAAGTGTCGCGACATTACACTTGCCCAGTGGTATTATTGTAACACCTGTCAAGTTCTGGGATATCTATACTTGAACAAAGTGCTAATTCAGCACTTATTAAGTGTTAAATACAGCACTTCAAGTGTAGTTTTCAACACTTTAGTTTTTAGCGTGTATCGTCCTATGGGTGCAACAAGGCGACATCTGTAATACTAGTGAATTGCAGATAGTGCCTTTATGATAACATTCATCGAAGTATGAACAACAGAAAACTAACTTAGGTCTGCATGGATCACTTTGGGTTTCGTACAGTTTTAAAGTCATATCTCCGTGTTAATTGGCTGAAGGAATCACTTTTTACATTATTTTGCCTTCTGGCTGTTTATCGATTAAAAATAACGGCCATGTAGTTAAGAAATCGGCTTTTTACCACTCTTTATTTTCTACTCTTATTTTTCAGATATTGCTCATTTTTTTTCAGTCAACTATGAACCAATGATAAAATAAATAAATAAAATAATTCTCAAAGTCCGATTTGTTGCAAATATAAAAACATTAGGCACCGGATGCGTTTAGATCGATTCAGTAGAGTTGTTATCAACCAACTTGTATTCCTGGCAATTCAGCTTTGGGCGATGTCTAAATCGAGCCTTTCAGCAGGAGTGTCGCGAAGATGACCACATGAAGATTGAGAAAGCGCCAATGAAGGAATAATAAAATAGTTTTTGTTAAAATGAGGGACAGTTGGAAGGAGTGAGTAGGCGGATGAGAGGGTTGATGTGGAAGGCTTTCTCGTAAAAGGGCCGCGACACATCAGCGGAAAGGGAAAGCCAAAGAATTGTTATCAGTTGGCAGTTGGGATTATGAAGTTGAAATACTCAAGAGATCTTGGGAATTATTTGTGGATAAATAAACGCATGTAGTACAAATGCCCAATTGGCTATGCCTGACCGCCAAAGGTCCGAACAGAGAACGACAGGCCTTCATTTGTATGGATGTCATCTGTGTGTGAAATAAGTCCGAGGGGTTATTCCTGTTCACTCATCTGCCAGTTTTAATTCACACCTGAACGAAGGTTATAGTCCGTATCAAAACAGAGAGCTGAAGTTTCATCACAAGCCACTAATTTGAATAAATCTATAGTCGGCAATTGGTCTAGAAAAGTTTCACTCTTCTTGTAGAACAATTACGGCTGAGCAGACAGGAAGACCCCAGTCCGAGTAGCAAATCTAGTGCCCTAAGAAAGTGCATATTGGGTTACAAAAAGTACATTTTATCCCATAAATGGCCGTTTGTTTAAACAATAAAGGCCTTGGATACATATAGAATACACGTATAGTGTTTTCAAGTAAAAAAATTATTCTACGAGTAGGATTAAGAATGAAACCGCCAAGCCTCTGGCGAGTCGGTTTCATTCTTAATTCTACGAGTAGAATAATTTTTTTACTTGAAAACACTATACGTTTAATTTGTTTATCCCATAATTTTTTTTGCAGGACAGTCGCACAAAACACAGCGAGAAGTGAGGAGCACATAGGTCCAATTCGATGACAAGCATTATTAACAAAAATGAAAAAGGAGCAGTGATACATTTCTGCCTAAAAATAATTCCCCTAAAAACTTAAGCCAACCTTGCAAAAATACTTTATTAAATGAATAATGTGTAGTGTGTTCTACTGGCATTACGTAATACTTTCAAAAAGGTTTAAAGAAAACAACAATTGAACTGGTAATTATACTACACGAATGCTGTAGAGGTCAGAGGTCAACAAGTCCGTCTCTACAAGAGGAATAAATTATTTCAGTGTTAAACCTATGAGGAAAATTTATCACACTACTAGGGTGATAATATACGCATTCAACATTGCGAATATTCGCATTCAGCACTGCGAATATTCGCATTCAACCCAGTGGTGTCAGCATGTGTAGTGGAAGCATTGCGAATATTCGAGTTCAACTTTGCGAATATTCGCATTTAATAATGCGAATATTAGCATTCAATTGCGAATATTCGCATTCAGTGGCGAATATTCGCATTCAGTGGCGAATATTCGCAATGCAGATTGCGAATATTCGCAATGTAAAAAGCGAATATTCGCAGTGTTGAATGCGAATATTCGCAATGTTGAATGCGAATATTCGCAATGCTGAATGCGAATATTCGCAATGCTCGATCCCCCGCTACATATGTTAGCCCCAATGGGCTTCCGTAGTTATCTGATACAAATGTCCAGTTCGATAACCAAAACATTTCAAGGATATTTCGATTCAATCATGATACGATTTCTGTGACAGTTTACAGTTGAGATAAGTATTTAGATGCCTAGAACAAATTCTGTACCCAATTCATCTTAATGATTCTGATGATTATGGCCGTTAAATGCCACCAGTCAGTCTGCCCGAATTACCTCTTTAGATTTTGCAAGTAACATGAAGTCATCTTGATTTCCATTTCAGATACAGTGTAACATCTAACAGACTGGGCAACATTGTGGAGAAAATTATATCCCGCTTCAACACAGAGTTTCATCTGCATCAGGTAAAGTAAACGTTCGTTAAAGCAACTACCTCCTCAATTTGGCCAATCATGTCACCGAAATGTCTTTCAAATATTGAAATATATTTTAAAAAAAAACTTCAACAAAACCGTATCATGTGACTCCTCATTGGACCGAGCTCGAGTGACTCGTTCCAAACAGGGGTCACATGATATACTTTTGTTGAATGTTTTGAAACATATTAAAAGATGGTATTTAGGATAATAAATTCTGATATCGTCTGTTTTGGATAAAGAATTATACTACAGAAGCTTATTGTTTGCATTAACTCTATAGGCGCGACAGGCGACGAAAGTCGACAGACGGCAGACCGCGAAAGGTACTGCAGTAGTTATTTTAGCCAACTGTGTGTGTCCATTTCCAAGTGTTTTTAACCCTTTACCCAACGCAGACGATATCAAAATTTATTATTTTAAATGAAATATATTTTTTTTCAATTTTTTCAAAAAAATTCAACAAAAGCATACCATTTGACCCCTCGTTGGAACGATCTCGACGAGCTCGTTCCAACAAGGGGCCACATGATATGGCTTTGTTGAATTTGTTTGAAAAATAATATTTTTTCAACCGCTGAAGCTGCATATTACGCGGGGGGGGGGGGGGGATGCGGCCGATTCGTTGGGCAAAGGGTTGAACAAGCATACGTATTCCTATGTTTCATGCACCATTTATGTCCTATCCATGAACAACGATATCGTCCCTTGAAAGTATAAAGGTGCCATTTAAATATATACAGAAAATCATTTGTAAAACTGTCAATGAGATCATTAGAACATCTTTTAAAATAATAACGCTTTAGTCTAACAATATATGCTTTTTGTAAAATTCCTGATGAATATTAGGCGCTAAGAATTCTGTTTCTCAGATTATTCCGCGCCAAAAGAGTTAAACATTAACCGGATTTGTTTTAGAAAACTCGTTTGGAAAGCGCTACATCCTTGAACCTTGTAATTTATCCTTCGAAGATGAGAGCATTTAAATATACCCAAATCATAATGAGAGGAAGATGTCAGATAGTAAACTTAAAGAGGCTGAATCAGCCGCAATCTTCTTAAGATCAATTCTGTCACACAAGTAAGATACGCAACACGTAATATCTAGTTTAAACTTAGAGCTTCCCATCTTTCCCCTCACGCAGAAAAGTGAGAGTTGGTAAAAGGAAATTCGATGAAGACACGGTTTGTTAGCAAGCGTATGTTTCGGCCCATCTTTATCCTTATTGAGTCATGAAGCTGAAATTCAAAATCCCACAGTCACAAATAAGTTTTTAGATCTAATTATCCGATCACTCGCGGAAAATTCCTGGACAGAAAAAAAACTACAATGTTCCGTGTTGGGCCTTATTTGATTTTTCAGAAAGACAGCGGTGAAGATGCTGTACACGTGTTTCATTCATAGCGTATTCGTCAATGCAATCTGGGTTGTCATTTGTGATACATGTGCTTAAATATTTTTCGGAAAATAATGGTACTTAACTTACACTAATACAATGTTGTTGATCTAATTATGCATAGTTAATGCTAAAATAATGCGCTACTGTTGTGACGGTAATTCATTCGGACAGCAGCTAAGGTACAATTAGTTCCAGGTACACTATTGTGTTTACTTCCGATCACTTTCGGGACACACCGCTCAGATCTTCTGAATGTTGTATCTTGTGACAATTCCCTTGAATTAAAAATTTATTGGAAACATAATGGTGTTTATCTTAAAACAATTCAATGATTTTGACCTAATACTGCCCAGTTGTTGCTAAAATAATGCGCAGTTGTTATGGAGTAATTCATTCGGACAGCAGCAAAGGTAAATTTGTTCCATGTGTATTCATGAATTATGTTACTCTATTGTGTTTACTTCCGAGCACTTTGGGACAACTCCGTTTATATCTTTAGAATGTAACAATTGTAATATTGTAACAATTCGTCTGCATTAAAGCTTTTTAATTACAGGTTTAAGTAATTTCGCGTTTCTTCTGGTGTCTTACGCACACTTTGTATATTTTGTTTTACAAGCTCCTTTATATGCAAGCAAATCTGAGAGTCACTATATTTTCAAATAATTGTCCGTTTAACTTGAACAGTTCGCTCAATTTATACTGGTCTGTTACGCATATAGTGCATGTCTGTATTATACATAAACATGCTAAAATTGCTGTAGTACTTCATTGTAATAAACAATATTAAGGTATTAATATTGTTTGTTCATTTACAGGTGCTCGAGTTTTTCAAAAATTATCCCAATGCAGGTGCAGGAGCACGTGCTCGGAAAAGAGGAATTGAAACAATCAGAGCGAATATTGCGTGGATGACAAACAGAAAGGTGGAAGTTACGCGGTGGCTATCCAGGAATATATCATGAACATTCATCTATTTGATTATAGCTACAAATCATCATTTAAGTCATCTATGTCTATGCATGAAAAACTCACATGATCTCATCCCTTACTTTGATCATTTCCCGTGCTGTTAAAATTAAATAAATATTGCCTTGGATCCAGTGGCGTAGGGGATGGGCCCGCGGGGTCCGCATTACGGGAGGCGGCTAGAAGGGGGCCCCCGTATTGAAGGACATCCCAACGCTGGAAGAAAGAGGGAAAGGGAGAGAGAGCGAGACTGTGTACCAAATACACATAATTTCAAACTCTCACTTCCACACGACTTACTCTTTTTGTTTCTGTATTATTCTTTTAACCCTTTATCTAACGTAACGGCAAAAACCGACCAGCGCTATTCTCAAAAATCGCCAATTAATTTTCATTATTTTTTTCATTTTTTGTCTCAAAAACATAGGTTATGACCCCTCGTTGGAACGAGCTCGTTGAGCTCGTTCCAACGGGGGGGGGGGGGGGGGTCATAACCTATGTTTGTGAGACAAAAAATGGAAAAAAATTAGTTATTCAATAATTATTTTTGCAAGTGCCGTCTGCTTTTCAGGTTAGGTAAAGGGTTATGTGAACGCTACATCATTGTAACTGATAGGGGTGAGAAAAGAACAATATACATACATGGTGCCTCTCAAGTCACACATGTTGGGTGTGCATGTGTGTATCGTTGGATGGTGGGGATGAAACTTAAAACATGTAATGAAATAATCTACATAGTCGTACTTTTAGAATCGATCCTGCAGGCTATACCTTCATTTAAATTATGCCGTATGTACTACGTGGGATCCTGTATGCTGTGCACGGTAACAACACTAAATTTGCTCCCGTTTTAAAGGCAACCACCATTATGAAAGGGCCCCTGTCTCTATCTCGCGGGGGAGGGGGGGGGGGGGGGCACGCCACTGCTTGGATCTTTTTTCTGCTGATGAGTTGTGGTGGGACAACATTTGTGTTTTCGAAGTTGTTCCAACGCCATGAGATTGATACTTAGTATTTGCGTTGAACACAGCCACAAGGCACTGTCTGGTGTTTCGGGTAAGATGCAAAAACAGTGCTGTGATAACAAAAGCGAGTAGGGAATTCTGACCAGATCGCGACTGGGTCGCCCTGACCGAAATTCCCTGTCTGCTGCTTTCCTTTCCACAAAACTGTAGAATCCCATCTGCCGAAAGAGAAACTAATGCAAACAAAGTTACATCGAACATGCTCTTTTCATTTGCTTTCTCGTTAAATGCATTAGATTTCGGAATACTAAAGTTGTGAAAAGTGGCTCCCCCACAGTGTGGCTGTGTTTTCTTTATCTGAACGCGAAGGGGGACTCTTTTGCAATCACAGTTCTTTTAGCATTCAATCGTGTTGAGTTCTGGACAAAACGTATTGACAATTTTTTAAAGATGTCAAAATATGCTTTTAGATTTGTTTAAATAAAACAAAACACCGCATTGATGACCTGTCACATGCCAGAACTGCAGAACACGTTTTTGTGTTAATGGTATTTACTCTTCGACTTTTTATACAATGCGCATTTTAATTTCTCCTTTGGGGACTATCGCCAAACTCATTTTGGACAGGTAAAAATGAATTTACCTGTTGCAAGCGCGTCATCACGTTAAGCCATATGTTTTCAGTGAAAACGCTCGTCCATGTTGTGAAATTGAAAAAGGAGATTTGACAACTGTTTTTGATCCAGTCTGTACAGAATCGATCAAAAAGTGTTATCAAATATTTCTCAACACCTGTAAGGGTAGAGGAATAAAGGTCATTTACCAAACCATACTAGCTGGTCGCCATTGCCGAGTCTTGTTGGAAATCGGTCTCTTTGAGTGCTGGATGTTGCGGGTTCGAGCCTCAGCTCTGGCACCTCTCTTTCATCTGTTACGTGTGGGGGCTCATCCGACTATCCGAACCCTAGTTTGTAGTACTGCGGATCTTTTGTCAGATCTGATGTGAGATTCTGGGATGGTGAATTGCTAAGAAAGGGGCAGTAGTGTTGCGGTCGAGCATTACGACCATTTGCCAACCCGCTTGACCTCGTACTAAATCAGTCGCTTTCGGTTCGGTCCTCACCTGTAACTCCAGAAACGAATGCGTTTTTTTTTTTGTTATTTCTCAGAAACAGTTATGTTTTCACAGATGTGATAGTTCATCGGAACGAGGAATTTGAAAAACTGGGAGAGTGTTAACTGGCCCGAATTTCTCCCCTTTGTGTTTTGCTAACACCCAATGAGTTTCAACACATCAAAATTTTACTGTTTCCTTTACTGCAATCGCTTGTGCTCGTTACAACCTGGAAAGCAGACACGAGGTGGTATAAATACATCTATGTGATCCCCAACTTTGTAAGCAGATAAAAAATAAGTTAGACGAAACAACATTCTCGGTCCACGCCTCCATGCATAAAATTGGCTGCGTTGAACATTTTATCGTCATACAGTTAAAACTAGAAGTCCTGTCACGAACTGTGCGCTTACCTAGGCTTAACTGCGCGTAGGAATTGCGCGCAATTTCCATATCGAATGGCATCTAAAGCACGGCGGGTTCTCCTGGTTACTCATAGCAAACACAGGCAATGTTTCTGCCAATGGACCTCCGGGTTACCCGGAGGTCCATTGGCTGAAACATTGCTTGTGCATAGGCCATATGTACAGAACTTGATAGCCTTACTGTGGTCATAACGCGTAGATTAACGCGCAGATCAATGTGCTATGTGTGCGCATTTCATGACAGGACTTCTAATTTTAACTGTACGTAATCGCGTTTTGTCACTTCCGGATTCCCCCTAACTGGTTGGGGGGGGGGGGGGGGGGGGGGTGGGGGAGTAACTAACAACCAAACAAAAAACAGCAATCGATGAATGTATTGTTAGATTTCATATGTTCAGCAGAATAGGATGAATAGTATTCATCATCTGCATGCTGATGCCAAAATATCCAAATTTCAAGCTGTAAATCTTTTCCTTAAATTAATTGGGAAGATAATCAATTCTGTCTTGCCTGGTAGAGATCACTATGCTCAGCCAAACATGATATATACATATTATCGCTACAATGACGTGATCTATGTCGTAGTGTCACATGGAGTTGAGGTCAGATCGCCGGATCAAACGAGCTGCCTCCGGCAGCGAGTTTGATCCGGCGATCTGACCTCCTTAACGAGACATGATGACGACCCAGATCACTACACTGTAGCGATCAAAGGTTTATAATATGACTTATAGTTCAGCGCCGCATGCCAACGCTAGCATTAATAATTCCCCAACCTTTGTTTGGTAAATTGGACTGAAGCAAAAAAGAACTATTTTTGTTTACACTTATTTTTGTAGCAGGTGCACACTTCCCGGGAATCCCCCGATGCGCATCAATACGATAAAAAAAATATGAATACGATAAAAAACGGACCGCCGTTCGAACGCGCCCATGCCAACTCGGAGTAAAGTACTCTCTGCGACCAGAACAGCTAATTATGCGAATTCGAACGCACTCGTAAATGGTCCGTCATACTATAGTGATATACGGAATCGAATTCCACACTGTGGATTTTTGGGGGATCGTCAAACAGTAGTGATATTTAGTGGTTAAATTTCATAGCCATATAATAAAATTGGTTAAATTCATAATTAATAAGAGAAAAACAGAGTGGCTGGAGAAACTTATATTGCATCACCAGAGTACTAGGGGTTAATCATATTATGTACCTGAATGAGAATGCTAGATGGGAAAGTGCCATGGAGGTAACACTAACATACCCTCTTCCTCTACGATGTCTATTCCGTTATGTTTGCGATTTACCTTTCTCTTAAGTGGAGCAATAATTAATTCATTTGGGAGGGAGGGGGGATAAAAGAGATTTTACGGAAATGCATTCTTGATATTATAAGTTCATAGAAGGTTTCTCGGGGGCGCTGATCATGAAAATTTATCGGCTGTAAAAAAAGAGCACATGAATGACAGTTTAACGCAGTTTAACGCGGGCTTTATCAATGGCTAATATAGAAGACAAGATGTTGGTGGAAGCTCCGAAAGTGATACAGTCTTTGTTTACTGCGGTGGGCAAGTTATATATTTTGGTACAAAGGACACAATTTCCAACATCTGTGGGTGAGAGCCATCGAGTATATAAACGATCCACTAATAGTAGTTTAGCGTCACATCATATGTTTTTGTTGAATTTTTTTGAAAAATTGAAAAAAAATAATATTTAAAATAATAAATTTTTATATCGTCTGCGTTGGGTGAAGGGTTAACACAGCGGAAATGAGTTTTCTGAGCCCTAAGCTCGATGAAAGATATATAATATTCCAGGATCTCTCACGATGATCTTGATATCACAGTAAGCCAATTAGTTACTGTCTGGGGAGCGCGGCGGATCAGTGATAGACTGTTGGACTTCTATGCTAGAGGTCCCGAGTTCGATCCCGGTCCGGGAAGACCCGCGTTGTGTCCTTGGGTAAGGCACTTTATCCCGGTTGCCTGCATGGGGCACGATGACTCCGTGTACTAAGGCGTACTGCACGTCGATGGTGCACATGTCTTCAACCGCTGTAACCCTGCTTGAGCGGAGCTTGAACAGAGTTAGAATGTTGAGGAGCTGACAGTTGCTCGTCGATGCTCGGTTGTTCTCTCCGGGTACTCCAGCTTCCTCCACCCGTAAAACTGTCACGGTCACGATTAGCCATTGTGCATAAGTATGTGACCTTAAACACCAATAAATAAACAAATAAATAAATAAATAGTTACTGTCTTCCCCTAATCTGTTATGAAACTCACGGTTCTACGTTGATATGACATCTGTATAATTGTACAGTCAAAACTAGAAGTCCTGTCACGAACTGTGCGCTTATCTAGGCTTAACTGCGCGTAGGAATTGCGCGTAGCTGCCATATCGAATGGCATCCAAAGCACGGAAGGCTCTCCTGGTTACTCTTAGCGAACACAGGCAATGTTTCTGCCAATGGACCTCCGGGTTACCCGGAGGTCCATTGGCTGAAACATTGCTTGTGCACAGGCCATATATACAGAATTTGATAGTCTTGCTATGGCCATAACGCGTAGATTAACGCGCAGATCGACGTGCTATTTGCGCGCATTTCATGACAGGATTTCTAGTTTTAACTGTAAGAAGAGTACGGTGTCCGTGCACTGGTCACTTTCAACACATGGGCAATATTTCCACGAGCGCAATAATATTAGATTCCAAACACTAATAACAGGAACAATCATCAACAATTTAATTAATGAAGCACCGGGTACAACCCGGTGCCTCAGTAATTAAAATATTGCTGATGATGATTTTTATTACCGGGTAAATGCAAGCGTGAACATCACTGCCCACGCGTGGATTACGACCAATCCACGGCGACTGTACTGTATTTCTCAATACCGATATGTAAGTAATTTCAAGTCATTAAGAAATTGTGAATGTAACTATGATTTCTATGTATAAGGTGTATTTTTTTAATAATCATGTTTGATTAGTGGGAAATAAATATGTTTGTGGTGATTTCGTGTTTAATCTTGATGTTACTAGCTGCACGTTCAACAGTTTTTCAACTCTTCACCCTGCTTCATCCAGAAAAAAACTCCAAACGCTTGACTGAGAAATATGAGTAAAAGAAGTAAGAAAGTATCGGAGATTAATGCCTTCTGTAAAATAAATTTATAATATTTTATTTCCATTTGTTGCGCTTTGTCGAGGCGTCAGTGTTCATCAAGCGTTTTCAGCAGTAATTGTCACCAAGTTTTATTATTTTTAAATGTTTAGAGACTGCATGAACAATAATTCGAAGCTTAACAATAGTGTGTGCGACATGATCCTTGAGACATGAATGATGAACTATTCACACTTGCCCAACAAGTTATCTAATGATGAGAACTTAACTATTTTAAAAGGATAGCAATTTCAAACTGGACACAGCATAGAACTAACTGCCATCAACCAAATGCTCGTTATTAAACATTAGAGGGGGGACTCAGTGACTGGATCATTGGACTCCAGATCGAAAGGTCGTAGGTACTATCCTGACCGGGTCATCTGAGCTGTGCCCATGGACAAGATACTTAATTACAAGCCTCCAACTAGAAACAGTGCGGAGCAGTACGCTATAAGGTATATTGCAGTGATGGAACACATGCTCTCAAACGCAGCTAATCGTGCTTATGTCAGGTTAGTAAGTTGGAGAGTCAAACAGTTACTCGCCGTTGCCCGGTGATTCTCTCCGGGCACTTCGACTTCTTTCACCCCTAAACTTGTACGACACGATGGGACCCTGGCTGTTGAAGGTGTCGTTAAAGTATGCGCCAAGATATTTAAATGTTCTCCCGTCCTCGGCATAGAAAGTCTTTTTTCTTGCTAAGATGGAGGTCGTATTATTTTCTACAGACACTAGCGATCTCTAGCACCGCCGCGTGCCAGCCCTTGCACGCAACGACACTTTGCATTGCTAATTTATGTTCGAAATGTTACGGTCTCGGCCCTCTTCCATACATTAAGGAACTTGACAAGTTTTTGACATATTGTTGTCTATAAGGCATATTCTGCGTGTCTCTTAACCTTTGAACCCTGGTGGTATCTTCCTTGTCAGTTTAATGACAGCCATTGGAAGAGTCCATATTCATTATTTAGGGGGTAGATCAATTAATATTTTCAACGTGCAGCCCCAAGGCTGCACGTTGAAAATATTGATTGGTGTACCTCACGCATGCACTTATATGAACTTAGCACCCATCCTACGTAAGGAAATTATGACGTATCATGTTTCTGGACTGGAAAAACGGCCTCCCGACAAGGGTCCAGCAGATTTCTAAATTTCCGGCAGAATCCTTGGCGGGGAAGAGGCTGGTCCGATCGTTTCCTCCATTTCTACGTCACTGGTCTACCCGAGTCTGAATGCTTTCCACACGTGTGTCGTAGATCATCATATGATCAATCGAGTGTCGTAAAGCTCGGTTTGGCCCACAAAATGTTGTCGGACTTTCTCAGACGCGATCAAGTGAGGACGTTGCGAAAACAATCCAATGAAGAATGCTTCGTTTGTACATCAATTAATTATCGATTTCTTTGAGAACACCCATCCACACTCTTAACTAAAAAAAACATATAATCTGCAAAGAAAAATCCTGGGACTTTTGTCTCTTCAACTTTGACCACATCTATGCTTCTCTTAAATCTTGTAAGTGTAATGCAAACAGAATCGGGGACAGGATACCACCTAGCTCAATGTCTATCGCCATTTGGGACCCTTTTTGTTGTGGTTTTCCCAGTTTGGGTACAGCCTGCATATCCCTGTACAGTGCTTTCATGATTCCGACAAAACTTCCTCTAAATCCTAGGCCTTCAAGTTTCTGCCACATCCCCCTCCCTATATGTCGTATGAATTTTCACATCTGCGAAGGTCATAAACAATTTTTTTGTCATTGACTTTTGTTGATTCTATCAGTTGCGTAAGAGTAAATAAGTGGTCAGTGACCCTTCTTTTCTGTAACCCATTTTCGACTTCCTCCAGGAATCCCTCTCCTCTACAACCTCCGCGAGCGTTCTACAGAGAACCTTGCAGCATAACTTCCCAATATTGCTACTAACGGATATCACTCTATAATTATCTAAAACTTCTCTATCTCACTTTTTATGAATAAAGGTTGCCCTGTTTTCTCTTCCATACATTTGGGACCTCTTGGTTTCTGAGTTGTTCTATATTAAATAATGCTGTAAGGTGCTCATACAGTGAATCTCTTCCTCTTTTTAAAAACGCATTTGGAAATTTGCCAGTCCTTCTTGTTTGCCATTTGTTGACTGCATTTCGTACCCCCTCCCTCACCACCTCGTTTAAACTGCATACTAATTCGAGTAAGTTTTCAGTTCTTTCCATCTCAAATTCTGGAGGAACCCCTTGTCCCCATCTATCATTTACCTTCTCTCAATGCTTGGCCCTTTCTGCTGCAATGCTGCCCTAGTTATCGGTGCCATTGCCATCCACCTTAATACTGCATGAGGTATTGCATTTGTCAGTTTTATTTACCCAATTCCAGAATACATTGAAACTTGACTCCCTGTTTTTCATATTGTCGTAATGGGATTACTATTCCTCTGTTTCCTATTTTTGTTCTTGATTATATTATGTCTTTTTCTCGCCTCTTTATTACACGGCTGTTCTATGTAATCCCCATCTACGGCAACACTAAACAGTGCGGAAAATGAAAATCTGTTCCGCACATATGTGCGGAACGGAAGTCGTGACGGACTACTTTTAAATAGAAGCGATATTTCACTGGAATTTTCTACAAATCGTGCAACGCAATTACAATTTGAATTGCTAGAGTCAGCTGAAAATCGTCCTCTGAGTTATTTATTTATTTATTTATTTATGTATTTACTGGTGTTTAAGGTCACATATTTCTGCACAATGGCTAATCATGACCTCGACAGTTTTACGGGTGGAGGAAGCCGGAGTACCCGGTGAGAACCACCGAGCAACGGCGAGCAACTTTCAGCTCCCCAACATACTAACTCCACACAAGCAGGGTTAGCATTGGTTGAAGACAGTGCACCATCGACGTGCACTGCGCCTTTGTGCACAACAGTCCTCTGAGTTCCAATGTGTTCTATGTGCATTGGGACGAAACAGTAACATCGGTTCCCCTCGCAAATTTAGTTGGCGATAAAATGTGTTCTTTTTGTTGATAGTTGTCAAATGAACAGGGACGTGGCTAGAGGTTTCCGGTTGGGGGTGGGGGGGGGGGGGGTAGGGTAGTGACTTTTCAACTAGGTGGTGGAACCGGGAGGGTGGAATCCCCTCCCGGTCCCTCCTCCTAGTTGGAAATTCACTACCGCGAAAGATTTTGAAAATGAAACCATGAAAGGGGGCATAAAATTGATTCAAGTAACTCAAATGCCAACACATTTATGATAGAATTAACATGTTGTTATTATTTAGTATTCTTCTGGGAATTGAATATGTGCTAAACAAATGCTCAAGCTGAGAACTTGGAGCAGTTCACACTGTCCTAACATTAAATCAGACCTTATGCAGGAATGATCAATTTTTGATGTTTCATCATTTTGTTAGTGTGAATGATGGAATTAACTCAGGACAACGATTTTACATGATGTGATTTTCTTGAAGTGCATTTCGAGGATTTTTTTTTTATTACGATTAGTAAACGTACTATAGAAATCTCGTGCCGATTGACATCATGCATACTTCTGAAGCTCGATATTGCGTAAACTGTGGTTGTAAACAGTAACAATTAGAATTTTTACCGATTTGAAACCGAGTTGGAATTTTGGGAAGTAAAGGAGACATCAGCATCACCAAAGAAGCTCTAAAATCCAGATAGATTGAATTTCCAACTACTAATGACTTGCCCTCCGAATTTCCAACTATAGGAAGTTTTGGCCAGGATTTGGGGATGACACCCCCCTCCCCACCCCCACCCCCACCCCCACCCCCCGCTGTCGCCACGTCCCTGCAAATGAATTGCTGAGTGTCCTTCTAATAATTGTTTTTTTATAGACGTGAAGGCGAGTAATAATACAAGTCACTAAAAGTGCCAAAAGAAATATATAAATACACAGAACGACATACGAGTTTGAATGGGTTAATCGATATGGCACGAGTACCAGCGCGGAAGGATAAAACGAGAGGCCGTGTAATAATACAAGTCACTAGACGTGAAGGCGTGTGATAATACAAGTCACAAAAAGTGCCAAAAGAAATATATAAATACACAGAACGACACACGCGTGTGAATGGGTTAATCGCTATGACACTTTCCTTTTCGAAATTGTTATCGCATGTATTATTTTCCCACCCACCCTGTCGTATTTCAAGAAAAGGTTCCACTAGCTGTAACAAGTTTCTCCCCAGCACCTACGCACCCCTTGAGCTTACATGAAGACCTTCCCTACTAAATAAATCCTGCTTACCCGAAAAAAGTCATCCAGTTGTCAAGAAAAGGTGCTCATGATCTCCTTTTCCTAATATTGTTTGTGCCCATGTGTACCACCGCCACTGGGTCTGGTCAATGTCCTGCCAAAATACCGCCCATCCTATTCCCCAAGTCCTCTATCTTAGCCTCCGGAAATACAAGATGGATCGATTTAGACTCTCCGGACTACAAACTGACTTATCCAAACCCCGAACAATACTTCACCCCCCCCCCCCCTCCCCTCCCGTCCACACACAACATTCTGCTTCCTTCTTGGCTGTCCTCTTGCCTCTCTCCGACTCTCGATCACATGCCTCTCCGGGATACCATTTCCCAGTTGTGGACAATGGACAAAAAGTCTTCGGATCCCAGGTTACAAACACCTAGGCTGAATATTTTTTTCAATCCCACCTCAACCTTGCATCTTTTTTATTTTATTTCGGTGCCAATTTTTGTGACCCCCACCCCCTCCAATCAGTCTGGCCAACGTTAAGTCAACAAGTGAAGCCCAATCAACCCATTTCATTGAGCTCAAAGCATTCCAACGTTTTTAATTACCATTTACCAGGAAAGATAACTCAATTTAAAACTCTCCATAAAGTGCCGATGTCCAACAAAAATTTCATGTCATTCAACAAAAGTATATTCACAAAAAGGGGATAAATCACCATTGAAATGACCGTGAATGTCATTATATGAATTAAATGTATATCTGAGCGGGGGCCAATACTATAATACGTTTTTTTTTTTATTTTCTAGAATTGTGTTTTCTAGTTATGACTTTAAATGGGTTAAAACGAACCATTACCATTTTCAAAGATCTGGCAAATTATCATATCTTTTAAATGCTAGTGATTTATTTTGGTCAGTTATATTAATAGGTAGAAAATATAATTCTAGAAAATACAATTGTAAAAGTTTTATAGCATTGGCTCCTGGTCTGGGTTATAAAAAAACATTAGTCCCATGTTTTGAGAGAGGATTTTGTTCACACTCATAAAGTGATGTTTCACGTCACTTATTGAGGCAAAACCTGTACTATTGATTCACAGCAGATTGGAACACCATTACTTCAGGTTACCATTCATAATTTCACCCCCAGGCAGGGCTGGGAGGAGTTAAAAGTTTCCTTAACACGTTGACGTGTTAAATAATTCTACGTTAACGAGTTAAATGACGTTAAATGTTAAAATGAACAAAATTTTATTAACTTCGGCCATTTTTATTGATTTGAATTTGAAAATAATTGAACTTACGCACAGTTCGTCTCTTGCGTTCCAATGTGTTCTATGTGCTTACTGGCACATAGAACACATTGGAACTCAGGGGACGAGTAGTTAAGATAGTTCTCTCAGGTTATCGTAAATTCTGACATTCAGCGATGTTTTCATTTAAGAATACAATCGCTGCGGCCGTATCCTTAGAAAGAGACATCCGCCGTTGCTCGAATACCAGTCCTTACATGGAAAATAGGCATTCGGATGAAGCTGATATTGCTGTATCGTCAAATATCGGCGGTCCAACTTCGTCAACGATGGTAGTAGGGCTACGGACATCTAAATTATTCGTGTTCTTCCATTTTGTCAAATGGCGCAAAATTCGACGTCATCGGCTTGGGTAAACACAAGATAACGACGCAATGCTACATATTAAACAATTATAATCTTCAAAGTTAAACGTTATTAACTTGGTTAAATTTGTTTAACGTTGTTAAACTAATATAACACGTTAACGTTTGAAACGTTAACTGCTCCCAGCCCTGTAACCAATGCTTTTGGTGTAATATATTGGGAGAGTTACAGTTAATACCATACAGATAATGAATCATCTTTAGCACATAATGTTATATTCTCAGTTTGGTTAATAATAGGCCTGGGTAGGCTCTGAAGGTCCAGAAAACAGTTAAGGATCCTGAATTTGGATCATGGGGCCCAATCCAGATGAGAATATCCCGACTGGAAAAAATGATTGTGGGTTGTCGGTGGGGGTGTCACGCCCAAAACCCTTACCTTCATCCCTGCACAAGTGTCAGTCCCCTGTTATTCCCCAACCGCAAATAATACACTCTGAAATTCGTTGGGTTAAAAATCAACCCAAACCAACTGGGTTGAGTGCATATGAACCCAGTTGGGTTCATATTCACTCAACCTAGTAGATTTGGGTTCGATTTTAACCCAGCTGATTTTAGTGTGTGCAGGTTAAGTTATTGAACAAGTATGTAATTGATTTGTATTGCTGCTGAGCTTATCCTTGAGAATTTCTAAATGTAGACGAAGTCGGACCTACATTTAGAAATTTGATCCACAAATTACGCTCGCATTTCTCCAAAAGTGCATGGCTTGGCGACCTGTTGTGGATATTAAGCGAGCAAGCGAATGTGTGTGTGTCTGGAGTGTTGGCAGTATTTGGCAGTTTCAGTAGCTTGGCGTTAGAGAAAGGGTTGAATTGCAAACACAAACGAAACAAAAGTCAGGCCACACCTGTCATGCGTCAAAAGAATTAAGATTTTTTTTTTTCTAATTCTTAAAAATAACTCATCACCGAGAAATAATTTAAAGTCGTTAAAAGCTAACTACAGAAAAGAATGTAACTAAACAGAGGATGCGAATAAAAAAGTTGAAAAAATAATACCTGCAAGCTTAATGAATCTTAGCTCAACAAAAACTCCGACTGATCGTCTCGTGTCGTGCGAATGTTTTCAATAGATGGGTGTTTGTTAGTTGTTAAAATCAACGTTTTCCCAGAGTGTCAGGGTGTAATTACCCGGGTCCTGTTTGTTTTATGCTATGAATCTTTAGCTCAGCCACTGCCTACTAACCCTTATTTTCCAGAACTCCGATGGTATTAGAACATTTTTCAACGATGAAATCATTTCACAAGGTAAGAGTAATGGTCTATCATCAACAGCCCCCACTTTCTCCAGATTTGTGCACAGGCCATATGTACAGAATTTGATAGCCTTACTATGGTCATAACGCGTAGATTAACGCGCAGATCGACGTGCTATTTCTGCGCATTTCATGACAGGACTTCTAGTTTTAACTGTATTGTCACTTCACCGGACGCCTTTGCTCTAACATGTGACGGAAGGTCACTGTACCATTGCCGTCGCACGGTCACTAGCGTATGGTTACTTTACCATATCGTTTTCTCTCTAACAAGTGACGGAAATTCACTCTACCACTTCCATCGCACGGCCACTAACGTACTGTCACTTTACTGAATGCTTTTCAATTAAGCAGTCGCCACCAATGGGGTTAAACTTTCCCCTATGTTTATCTCAGAATAATGTTCATACAGTCCCGCCTACTCTGCCTACGTATGGCTTGCCTTCTGCAACAGGTATGCCGTCTTCTTAGATACTAATAGCTCCCTGAGCTCGCACTCTCTATTTCTGATCTTACACTCAGATATAGCCACCGACTTGGCCCGCAACTGTCCCTATTCTAACTATGAGCTCTGTGGTTTCCCTACACTACAACGTGCCTATACTTTCGCACCGATGCGGCACATCCTCTAACCTACAGCATGGGACATCACTATATCCTCGCCAGAATCCCACAGTCTTACACACCTTCAGACTGGAATGAATTTCTCGATTTTTATTTCGATAGCCAAAACATTGATTCTCGGTTTAACTGTTTCTCTTGAACTTAGCCGCTTAGATCTATCTTAATTTAATATTTGCTTTTAAGTTCTTTTGAAAGTCTCGCATTTTGGTATATCCTGACATTCGGTGAGAGACTAGATGCGTAAATGGGTGTGTGGCCAGAACCTCTGCGGTGTACTGTTTTTACAACAATTACCTATTAACTGGACATAATTTCACAGATAATGACTGCAGAAGTCGACTGGTCTCTCTTTCTTTTAATCTCTTATCAGACCGCCCATTATGGAGTTAACCAGAAATGCGGAAATGGACATAAAATTTCATGCTTAATTAACAGCACTTGAATTATTGCTGGTTTGTTTAAATGACAAATCGGTTTTCGGGGTCCGTCATATACATATCTTTATGCTTTACATTTAGCCCAGTGAGAAAGATTATGGAAAATATATACACTTTTAAACAAAAAAAATCGCAACTTTAAGCTTTCACCTTGACAGATTTGAATGGGGTTTTAAAAAAGAAATAATGGGTCAATTTGCAGGTGGAATTGGGAATACTTAGCTTCCATTGGTATTTATTTTATTCCTTTTTTAGGGTGGGGTGGGGGCAAACTATATTCACTACCTTCATCGAATATGTACCATAGGATTCATAACTTATGATCCTGCAAAAATGATCTCTCAGTTAATCCTCCAATGTACTGTGATCACAACAGCGGGCAGAAAATGCCCACCGGATCACGACTAGGTCGCGATCCGGCCGATATTCTCTGTCCGCTTATCTCCCAGAAACGCTAGAGACTTATTGAAAAATATACACGAGAACGTTGAATTTGATGTGTTTGTGTCGGTTTTTTGTGTGGTAGTGATTTCGCAGTATTATAATTACGAAATCCTGACAAGCTTACTGCATTTTCCATAATAATTTTCACAGTACCGAACAGTGTAAACAAACTAGTTTTTGTCATTGTTCAAATCTGGCTTCTGAAACATTGCATAGCACCCATCATGGGAACGGGCTGGGAGCGCGTTGGCTGTGTGGTTACGACATTGGACTTTAAACGGAAAGGCCCACGGCTCGCTCGTCGCCAGGGTTAACTGTGTTGGGTCCTTGGACAAGACACATCATCGCGATTGCCCACGTGGGGCAGTGTGACACTGTGTACCAAGGCGTACTGCACGTCGTTGATGCACTTATCTTCAACTAATGCTAACCCTACTTGTGCAAAGTTACTACTTTGGGAGTCAGTCAGTTGCTCGCCGATACTCGGTGGTTCTCTCCTGGTACTCTGACTTCCCCTACCCGTAACACTGTCCGACATGTGGTGACCATGGATGTCAAAAGAATCGTTAAACCGCAATAAATAAATAAATAAATAAATAAATAAATAAATAAATAAATAAATAAATAAATAAATAGGAACGGTCCTATAAAAGTGCCACAAGGTCTGTTTCGGAAGCAAAAAATGAAAACAAATAAGTTATGTTTTGGAAAGATAGAGTTCGATCCCTGTCTGGGACGACCCGGTTGTGTCCTTGGGCAAGGCACTTTATCCCCGTTGCCTACATGGGGGCACGATGACTCCGTGTGCTAAGGCGTACTGCGCGTCGGTGGTGCACATGTCTTCCACCGCTCTAACCCTGCTTGAGCGGAGCTGGAACAGAGTTAGAATGTTGAGGAGCTGACAGTTGCTCGCCGATGCTCGATGGTTCTCTCCGGGTACTCCAACTTCCTCCACCCGTAAAACTGCCACGGTCGTGATTAGCTATTGTGCATAAGTATGTAACCTCAAACATCATTAAATAAATAAATAAATAAATCTGGAAAGATAAAATAATTTCTTTTAGTTATTTAGGAAAAAACAGGTAAGCGCCTCCTGCACCTTGTATCAGGAAACGCATTAACCTCTTTTATTACGAATCACACGTATCCGCCCAGTGCTGAACTTTGACACCTTCGTTCAGGTTTGTTCTTTTCAGCTTTTATTTTCCTCATAATGATAGATATGGCTCACCGATTGATTGGAATCGTTGGGTTTGACCCAGCGAGGGGTTCATAACCTGTGGTTTTGAAGAACAGAGTGATTTCTTAGTTTTTTTGTGCTGAAACAATCGATGTAGGCGATGGAATCTCGTGAATTTGTTCGCTGTCAACAACTAGGGTACTTTATAACTCCGAAAAGATTCAGTGCTTGCCTGAGAAGATCTGTTCCTGTGGTGGTGTTATTTTGATGAAATTTTATCCAAATATGATTATATCCTGAGGGTTTTGTAGATTTCGTTTCAAGATCATTAGCTGTTAATTATCGCGTCGGTTAGTACACTCTAAAATCAGCTGGGTTAACAATCAACCAAATCAACTGGGTGGAGTGAATATGAACCCAACTGGGTTTATATTCACTCAACCCAGTTGATTTGGGTTGATTTTTTAATATGAAACCATCTATATTCATATTCACTCAACACAGTTGATTTGGGTTGATTTTTAACCCAACTGATTTTAGAGTATAGCGTTGTGCATATACCGACAGAGTCGCTAAAGGAGTGGGGACATGCGGGGTTATCCGACCTTTGTATTTTGCAGTGGCGAGAGTCTGGACATGTGATGCTTTTAGAATGGTAACGCTATTACATGTCCGATGGGTTCAAGGCACTCCATACCAAGATCACAGAATGGGCAAGTTTGACGAATTATTATAATCTACACGGCCATGTTGGATGATATAACGTCATTCGATGTTCAAAGAAAACAGACAGCGTCAGGCGAGGAATCAGATCAGCATTATTTTGTTTTCTCTGAGACGTATACACACATACACGACCCGTTTAACCAAACAAAAGACCGTGTAATGAATTTGGTGTGCTGAAAATCTTTTGGTGTCACTCCCTATTGAATTCACCGAAACGTAGTATTAATATAAGTATTGAAACTATCAATAATAATAATAATAATAATAATAATAATAATAATAATAATAATAATAATAATAATAATAATAATAATAATATTAATAATAATAATAATAATAATAATAATAATAATAATAATAATAAAAGTCCGTATAAGCTAATGTATACGTTCGTGTAATCCTCCGTCCAGTGGGACTATATATATTTTTAGGGTGATAAGCAATGATCGAATCTGTGGGGATCTCGTATATACTTTTGTACCGCGTGGAACATTGTTATATTGTCAGCTTACGTAGATCTGAGTTCCCTAGAAGGAGGGTATCAACAGTGTTCAAGTCCACGTCATATGACGATAGGGCAGAGAATAGGTCATTTCTCGCTTGGGTGTAAAGGGGACAACCAAAGAAATAATGTTCAGCGTCTTCGACAGGACTCCCTCAGCTACAACTGGACATATCTATTAAATAATTTACAAACTGTTTAAATCACTACACCCTGTCCGTAGCCAACTTTGAATAATATTGAACTTTCTTTTGCCATGGGATAAGGGTCTGCAGCAAACATCAGATATTTGTTTTTTGAATTTCTGAAGAGTAGGACAGTTTCGCGTTTCCTGCGGCAAGATATTCCATATTCCAACGCAGGATGGGAAAAATGAGCGTTCCAGTAGATCTGTAAGTACAGTTAAAACTAGAAGTCCTCTCACGAACTGTGCGCATATCTAGGCTTAATTGCGCGTAGGAATTGCGCGCAATTGTCATATCGAATGGCATCCAAAGCACGACATGTTCTCCTGGTTACTCATAGCGAACACAGGCAATGTTTCTGCCAATGAACCTCCCCATTGGCTGAAACATTGCTTGTGCACATGCCATATGTACAGAATTCGATAGCCTTACTATGGTCATAACGCGTAGATTAATGCGCAGATCGACGTGCTATTTGTGCCCATGTCATAACAGGACTTCTACGTTTAACTGTATACGATACGTGCTGAAGTCATCTGAATTTCGAAAGGCATATTGCGAGAGATCACTTATTAAATGGGATGGCAGATCGCATAGGAATGCAGGTGCATTCTTGTGAACAACTTTGTGCATGACACACATCTTTTGGATAAATCGCCTATCTTCCAGACATTGCCACACAACTTCAAGGAGTAAGCTTTCACGAGGTACAGATCTGGTTACACCAGTAACTATTCGGGCGGCATCACAGTGTATATCGTCAAAGCTGTTATTGTGTGTTCGGACATTTCGAGAACTTCCCCGACCGAGAATCAACCCCTGTCTGTAAATCTGTGCTAGTTCATTTCAATTCGGACGAGTGCAGCTGACATTTTGCATGAAGTGTGGGCTTCCATCTAGACTTTGCCTCTAGACATCTGCCAAGACCCCAGACTTGACTCTTGAAAATCCACCGATATTTCTCCGCTTCGAGCTTGCGAGCTCAATGTGCAAGAATATTGGAGTGCTATGCCGGATCCGCTTAACCCTTTAACTAACAAAAATAGTTGACAACACATTCAAACCAACTTCTTGAATAACTACATATTTTTTTATTTGTTGCCTCTATAAAACATAGCTTGTCGAGCGCGTCCCAATGAGGAGTCATAATTAGGGTCTTGCGAATATTCGGTATTCGAATTCGATTCGTCGGCAGAATTCAATTCGAATTCGATTCGACAATCGGTGCTGAAGATCTATCGGATACCTCCGATTATCCTTGCAATATTTCTCTCTGTTGGAATGCACCGGATATCGATGAGAGGAAAACGTCTTTTAAAAATAGGCACACATTAGCTTAAAAACGGATTCCATCTCACGCAACTCCACATTCAGTGCCGGCGACGGATTTATCCGTTGGCCGTACTCCATATTCTATGTGTCGGCCACGGATATACCCATCGCCGACACAAGAAATGGAGAGTACGACCCAATATGGTTATGTTCCGGACTAAAACTCGATGTCTTTAGCAGTAGCGCTACTGGTAACCATTCTAATAAATTCAATTCGATATTCGATTCAATTCGCGAATATTGAGCAGTATTCGATTCGGAATTCGATTCCATCGGAATTCGAATATTCGCAGAACCCTAGTCATAAGTCATATTTTTTAGGTAAAAATTGAAAAACAATACAATTTAGATCCATATATTTCATTCTCCTCTGTACTTAATGCACTGACGCTTTTTTGATACTTTGGACGACTACAACCGTTGACATCTATTCTTCCGCATTGTACCATCTAAAGTACCGTGCCAACGTGTTCTTTGGTTAGAAGAAAAATTATCTTGAATAACGTTGACGTAGCCTTTGAGAAGGGAAACCTAAGACGTGTCAACCTTGTTGATATGTTTTTTGAATATGAATTGATGCCACCTCACATGTTGATACTCTTGTCACCGGGTCTGCGTAAAACCCAAATAAGATCCAACAATACCCACTCACGTGTGCATAAATGCGCTTTTATCAATCCACTCAGTTTCAGCTTATCCCACAAAACCTATAAAAATAAACTGCAAAACGGTGAATAGAAATCTCCATTGCATTCTATCATTACAACTAGAAAGGTATCATATACCAGGTGAGCGTGATGTGAACAACTGTAGATTCGGTGTCTTAATGGGTGGTTCCCATATCTTCCTTTGTGTGGTGAGAGGTGAAGCAGTGCGGTCGCGGAGGGGTAAATGTTTGTTATCAATATTGATATATATTTTTGAAGCTTTCTATCATGGGAGGGAAAGACTGTGCCTGGGAAAGGTGGTCTCTAATTGTTTTTCCTGCTCAAGCATTTGTAATTAAATCTGAGAGAGTGATAAGAAAATCCACGGATTGAATGATTATAGGATAAAGGTGTTGTCGGTTGAACTGTCGCTTGAATCATAATGAGGTGCTTATCCGAAATGTTCAATAGACAATAGGTTATTTTATTGTTCTTTCAGAGCTATTAACCGATCTAAACAGAAATACACCATTGTCCACTAAACAGTAGGAATAAGAAGAAGCAAAGAAACGGAATAGAATCATTTAAGTTGAACCCCGATAGCTGACCCAGAAAAGAAAAAACTCTATTACCTTCGTTACCGCGTCCAGACGATAGCCTCTGACTAGAATTTTGCATCATTGTGCACACATGTGTTTTGTGTGTGTGTGTGTGTGTGAGGGGGGGGGGGGTGGAGGGGGAGGGGGCTTGTAAGCAGCGGTGATGTCGCAGGATTACAGGATTACAGGGGTTAAATTGATGTTCGAACTGATGGAGGAACATTTATGTTCTTATCAGTGCTCAAACGACAACCAGCGACTGTCGTCTGAACCCCAGTTCGAACGTAAACCTGGCCACCTTATCAATGCCCTATCCGCTTGGGACTGTTAGGATTCCTGAAGGTGCCGGTGGCTTACAACGTCAAAGGGTGATCAACGATAATTCACTGAAAAGATTATTTATTTACATGTACGAAGAAATAAAATATGAAACAAATTACTCACAAAGTTATCTATAAGAATACACTAATTACGCGGATAAAAGTTTATTCTTTAGGGTCCTCGACGTCTCCCACAGCTAGCTGTGTCCGCTGGATCAACCTCACATCATCTTCATTTTCTCACGGTTTGTGATACATACAAAGTGTCTATTCACTTCTCGTTGCTTCCTCCTCGCAGGGTTAACTTCACAGTCATTTGGGCTTAACACATATAATGTTCTGCTTGTGTGACTCTATCAGCGTTCTCACAGTTCAATCACAATTCAATCGGCGCCTACCACAGTTCACGATCACTTTGCGCCTTGCCTGTCTCTCACGGTGTTAAGTTATTCTTCGCCTTCAGATGCTTACAAAGCTTACATAAAAATGTTCTGCAAAGTGTTCTCAACATCACCAATTCTCACACCGCCTAAAACTATTTTATCTCGCGAACTATTCAAGCGCTTACTCAAGCTCTTAATACGGTTTCTCGACCTCAATGTTACAGCTTTTACTTCTTTGGCTACTATGCCACTACGGTTCGCAACCGTTAACAAGCTACTATCGATTCCTTACAACCCTCACGGGGTTACGACAATACGCAGACTTTCAATCTCGGTGCCTATGACCCTCGACGGCCAAGGCTAAATTCGGACCTTCTTTGAGTGCCCTCAGGCCAACTGCCTATATATGTCTTGCCTTCTAAAACAGGTAATGCAGTTTACCTAAATGCATATAGCTCCCTGAGCTCGTACTTCCTGTTCCTGATCCTATTCTCATATATGGCCACCGACTTGGCCCGCGACTGCTCCTATTCTAAATATGAACTCTGTGGCACCCCTACATCACAATGTGCCTATACTTTCGCACCGAAGCGGCACCTTGTCTAACCTATAGCATGGGTCCTCCCCATTTACTCGCAACGACCCACAGCCTTACATACCTTCCGACTGGAATTGGCTGGAATGAATTTTTCGAGAAATCCCCCGATTTTTATTTAGATAGCCAGAACATTTATTCTCAGTTAATCGCTTCTCTTGAACTTGGCCGCTTAGATCTATCTTAATTTAACACTCGCTTTAAAGTTCCTTTGAAAGACTCGCATTTTGGTATCTTTTGACATTTCGGAGACAGGATAGATGCGTAATATGGGTGTGTGTACAGAACATATGTGATGCACTGTATTCTACAATTAAATATTAACTGGCTGTAATTACATAGATAACGATTACAGAAGAGAATATTGTCTCTCTTATCATTGATCTGTTATCAGATAGCCCATGTGGCGTTCAACAAGTGCGCCTTAATGGACATTAAACTTTCGTGCCTAATTAGCAGAATTTGAATTATTGCCGATCTGTTTTCGGGGTCCGCCATATACCTATTTTTACGTTTTATGTTCAACCCATTCAGAAAGATTATCGAAAATATTTACACTTTTAAACAAGAAAATCGCAACTTTTAACTATCACCTTGACAGGTGATTGGGCCCATATTTCAGATTTTGAACCTTCTAACTGGGCTTACGGTCACAAACGGGGTGACCCCGCGCATAAAGGCAACCCGAATCCGTCTCCCCGGTCAATTTATCATCGAAAAATCAAACTTTGAAAGAAACCTCAAATGGACGTTTTTTTTCAAATTTTCGTTTATTGTGTTTGCCCATTTCAAAAGGGCACACCCCTTTTGGCAAGAGCGAGCTCGGTTCGAATGTCGAAAATCTTGGGTGTGTACTCGACCATCAGTGGTTACTACCCCCGCCTCCTCTCTGTGGATACACACTGACAGAAACGACGGATACTGATCCCGGTCTGTGAACGTTCGTCATTTGCAAAATTTCATTTATGCAGATACAATAAAAAACATAGAACCCGTTTGTCTGTTTGAGACAAAATGAGCCCGGTCGATAATCATTACCAGGATGAGAGTGTGCGTCTGTGTGTGAGGGTTGGTGCGCGCGTGTGTGTGTGTGGGGGGGGGGGGGGTGAGGGTGAAGTGTTGTGGAGAAATTTAGAATGTTGGTTTCTGATCCAATAGCCCCCCCCCCCCCCCCCCCACCTCCATGAACGATCCGCCCTTTCATCGGAGTTCAACGTTTAATACCTAAACAACTAGACCATTGCCCACCGTCAAAACGATGACAAGAATCTAGTATTTTAGCTGAAGTTCTCGTGAATTCTTTGTTTGCTTACCTTGCGGCAGCTGCATGGAAGTGTGAAACGCGCTGGCTACAATACGACGAAAGTGTTGTGATTGAAGACTGGCACGGGCCTATCTGCGTATTTTGAAGGGCACCGGGAATCGAACCTTCGGCAACACCGCTTGGAATTCAGGTGTGCAACACCTCGATATGTATACCCCGGTAAGTGACTCCATGACTGATCCAAAATGTGGTGTGTGGTATTATTTATTTATTTATTTATTTATTTATTTATTTATTTATTTATTTACTAAGTTTATATTTATTTATTTATTTATTTATATTTATTTATTTATTGGTGTTTAATGTCACATACTTATGCACAATGGCGAATCGTGACTGTGACAGTTTTACGGGTGGAGGAAGCCCGAGTACCCGGAAAGAACCACCGAGCATCGACGAGCAACTGTCAGCTCCTCAACATTCTAACTCTGTTCAAGCTCCGCTCATGCCGGGTTACAGCGGTTGAAAACATGTGCACCATCGACGTGCGGTTCACCTTTGTACACGGCGTCATCGTGCCCCCATGTAGGCAACCGGGATAAAGTGTCTTGCCCAAGGACACAACGCTGGTCGTCCCGGACGTGGATCGAACTCGGGACAAATGTGATGTTAAAACATTAGGTATATCCCCAGATTAGTGAAGTGGTATAGTATGGCCGCCGTGGACTGGTCACTTCCATGGTTGGGCAATATTTCCACGAACGCAGTAATATTAGACTTCAAACACTAATCCTAGAAATAATGATAAAAATAGCGGAACTTCATTAATTAAAATTTTGCTAGTTATGAGTTTTATTACTTGGGTTAACGCCTGTGTGGGCATCACTGCCAGCGCGTGGATTACGACCAGTCCACGGCGGCTGTACTGTATCATCCCCTACACACATAGCAGTGTGTAGTATGAAACCAAAGAATTCTACCTCTGTGTAATATACTTAAACCTAGAAGTCCTGTAATGAAATGTGCACAAATAGCATGTCGATCTGCGCGTTAATCTACGCGTTATGAGCATAGTAAGGTTATCAAATTCTGTACATATGGCCTGTGCACGAGCAATGTTTCAGCCAATGGACCTCCGGGTAACCCGGAGGTCCATTGGCAGAAACATTGCCTGTCGCTATGTCGCTATGAGTATCCACACTGTAAAAAATTACCGTATTTTTTACGGTCATATGACCGGCAGCTAATTTCCAGACATATGACCGTAAGCGTTACGGCAAACCGTAAAGAAATTTTCACTGTCATTTGCCGTATATTCCCGTTATTTTTTTTTCACGGTTTTCATGCCTGGAAACTAGCTGCCGGACAAATTTTAACCATAATTTGCCTTATTTTCCCGTAATTTATTTATTTATTGATGTTTAAGGTCACATATTTATGCACAATGGCTAATCATGACCGTGACAGTTTTACGGATGGAGGAAGCCGGAGTACCCGGAGAGAACCACCGAGCAACGACGAGCAGCAGCCAGCTCCCCAACATCGTAACTCCGCACTGCAGCACAGGCAGGGTTAGATTGGTTGAAGATATGCGTACCATCGACGTGCAGTACGCCTTAGTACACGGCGTCGTCGTGCCCCCACGCGGGCAATGGAGTGTCTTGCCCAAGGACACAACGCGGTTGCCGCAGGTGGGATTTGAACCGAGGACCTCTCGGCTTACAGCCTGCACCTCTACCTACTGAGCCACCGTGCTCCTATTTTCCAGTAAAAATTACCATTAAAATAATTGCAGTCAAAATGACCGGTGACAGTGTTCCAGCCATATGGCTGGAACACTGCCACCAGTCATTTTGACCGTAATTTAATTCCAGCCATCATTAACCGCATTCTACCTAGAACCAATAAAGGCATATGGCTTTGCCGGCCTTAGCGGGGATTCGTGGCCACAAGCCATAAGATCCATCGAATATCGGTGACGCAGTACAAACAGTCTGCTATTCTGCATGATTACCGAAACAATTATACGCATACAAAAATGACGTTGTTTGATTTTCATGTCCAAGACTGCAATGAAAATGATTCACTTGGCCACAAACTTACAAATTGATAGTAATGCGTTGTTGTTCGTCTTCAAAAGCATCGGGCATCCTTCATGGAAATGGCGATTTTCAGAGTGGCATATGACAAGGCCGATCCCATAATTCACCATTTTTACCGCCGTGCGACATGATTGGATAGCGTGACGGGAGAAATACGTTCATTGGATCAAATTCGAGGGTTTTTCTACGGCAACGCCGTTAAAATTAATTAACGGCCTCGAGACCGTTGTATTTGATAGCCATCTGACAGCAGATAACCGTAGAATTACGGTAATGTTTTACTGTGCAGGAGAACCTGCCGTGCTTTGGACGTCATTCGATGTGGCAATTAAGCGTAGATAAGCGTAGATAGCGTTCAGTTCGTGACAGGGCTTTTAGTTTTAACTGTATGTGTCAAAGGTCAAATGTCAAGGTCACATGGTTGTAAAGTTCAAGACATGCACTAAGGGGCGTGGGAATGTATCTCGTTCGAGTGCCCTCTAGTGTGTAAGGAAGAACAGTGCTTGTTTTCAGCATTCAACTCACGGACACCAAATTTAGCACATGTTCTCCAGTGTTAGCGAGGCCATATTTTATTTTATTAAATTACAGAACAAGTTGAGTTGTCTTTACATAGATGCTTACGAAGTGTATTTACCACCCCTTCAATAAATTCCCAATTCCGTTAAAAAGCAAATGGAAATGACCCGACTAGAAAAATATAGGTTGTACGTTTGGGAGGGGGGAGGGCACTCCAATCCCCCCTACGGCGATACCCCCGAAGTCAATTAAACAATCTGGATAAAATAATGTTCTCGATTTCGTAATAATTATTCTTACAATCTGGCAGTTCTTTTGTCAGTATTTGCCTTGTATTTTTTCTGTACATGAGATAGGGAAAGCCACAGCTCAGACTAGATAAAACTACTTAATGACACACTATTACAATAAATTAGGAAACAATTGAGCTTCGATGTCATTAGTAAGGATAATGCCAAAACCAAGTATCATAAATGTTAAAATTATTCGGATACGCTGTTGTAAGTCATTTGTTAAATAACCGATTTTCCTACAGCTTAACCTGATGAAAGTAAGACTACCTAGACAGGCTGGCAACGTGGTTGGGATTGACATCAGTAATGGTTGTTTAACCCTTTACCTAACCTGAAAAGCAGACGACACTTGCAAAAATAATTCTTAATAACTATTTTTTTTCATTTTTGTCTCAAAAACATAGGTTATGACCACTCGTTGGAACGAGCTCGACGAGCTCGTTCCAACGAGGGGCAATAACCTATGTTTTTGAGACAAAAAATGAAAAAAAATAATGAAAATTAACTGGCGATTTTTGAGAATAGCGCTGGACGGTTTTGGTCGTTACGTTAGGTAAAGGGTTAAAAATCATGACCACATTTATAAGCAGTATATTAAATGGCAGTCAAACAGAATGAGAATGGAGTCACTTGAAATGCAATGGGAGCTATCTGGAGCTTACAGTTAAAACTAGAAGTCCTGTCACGAACTGTGCTCTTATTTAGGCTTATCGAATGTCATCCAAAGCACGGCAGGTTCTCCTGGTTACTCATAGCAAACACAGGCAATGTTTCTGCCAATGGACCTCCGGGTTACCCGGAGTTCCATTGGCTGAAACATTGCTTGTGCACAGGCCATATGTACAGAATTTGATAGCCTTACTACGGTCATAACGCGTAGATTAAAGCGCAGATCGACGTGCTATTTGTGCGCATTTCATGACAGGACTTCTAGTTTTAACTGTATATATATGACTTCAAATACCATTTTGCCTCATCTTTCATTGTTGCTCTCAAGCGGTGTCAGATTTATGTTGAATGAAGTACAGGTTGGGGGGGGGGGGGGAGGGGCAAATTCTGCATCGATGGGAGAAGTTTACAAATTACACGTATTTTAATCCTTCACCCAGCATCGATAGTGGGTGGCACTTGCTAAAATTTCGCGAATAATTGAAAATATTCATTTTGTTTTTTGCCTCAAAAACATAGCTTATTTGTAATCATGCACTTTTCAACGAGACGAGATTTGATTCTTGGACTTGCAGTTCGGTCGCTGTGGAGTGGTCGTAATCCACGCGTGGGTAGTGATGTCCACGCATGCGTTTACCAGGTAATACAAATCATCAACAAAATTTTTATTAATGAAGCACCGGGTTATACCCGGTGCTTCATTAATTAATTTTTTTGATGATTATTCCTGTAATTAGTGTTTGGAATCTAATATTATTGCGTCCGTGGAAATATTGCCCACCCGTGGAAAGTGACCAGTCCACAGTGGCTGGACTTCCTATATGTCACATACACTGTGTCATACAAATGGAGACCTGTGGTATCCGGTTCGGACAATTGGGGACCAATCATGGTCATTTGGGAGCGCGGTGGCTCATTAGGTAGAGATACATGCCGCAAGCTGAGAGGTCTTCTGTTAGAATCCCACCTGCGACAACCGCGTTGTGTCCTTTTGCAAAACACTTAATCCCAGTTGCCCATGTGTGGACAAGGTGGCGTTCTGTACTAAGGCGTAGTGCACGTCGATGGTGCACTTGTCTTCAATCAATGCTAACCCTGCTTGCGTGGAGTAAGTCCGCTGGGGAGTCTGACAGTTGCTCGCCGTTGCTCGGTGAATCTCTCCGGGTACTCCGGCTTCCTCCACCCGTAAAACTGTGCGACACGAGGTGACCCTGCCTGTCGAAAGTGTTGATAAACACCAATAAATAAATAAATAAATCATGGTCATTTTGGTCACGGCTACTACATGCATTTTTTTATCCACAAATAAATTTGCATGCACTATCGATTTTTTTTTATTGTTGTCCAAATGACAAATATTCCAGCAACACTAAGGCACGCCTTCGACCATTTAGCTGGAATATTGTATTAGTCGCGGCTTGAGTAATCACAGTCAGGACAATTCTGGTCACCTTTAGATATGCGTGCAACCAGCAATTAATATGCTATGGGATAATTTTTGCAATAATATCGTTTTTTCTTCACCAGCTATACATGTCGCGTACGAAACTTCAGTGTAAAGTTACGAAAATGATTGCATAGTGTTGTATCATGAGCTCTGTTTTGGAACAAAAGCAATCAAAACCTTCACAGACTGACCACGAAGTTACCTTTCATGTCTATGCTGGATAAAATGTAAAATAGATTAAGTTACACCGAGCAGGGTCCATTGTTTTGATTTCACCTTTGCTGATGACAATGCTATCTCGAGTTGACCAAGGTTTACAAAACGGCATTATTCAGCACAGTCCCTGACGTTTTGAAAGCCAAAATCGTAGTGTCCGCAAAATGAATTGATATTCTCCCGACAACGGTAGAGTGATTATTGCTTTGAAATTATACCCGAACTTGTTGGCAGCATGCTACAGAGCCAGACATTGCGTGTTTGTAGTGTATGAGGACAGTCGACGGAAAGGAGAGATCAATGTTTTATAAGTCTTACGTTGTTGTCATCTTAGGGACTGAGCTGAAAAAAACGTGAAAACAAGTACACATTTGGGTAGTTCAGATCTTATAATTGTGTAACTTTCATTGAACATTGATCATCCTAACTTATCGAAAAAAACTTTTGAATAAATAATTTGTTAACTTTTGCTTCGTAATTAGATTTCGAGATAGAGTTGCAGTAACTTCAAAAAGAGAACACCACGAGAATGACAGTGACCTCGAATGACACCACCGGTAACACAAAACCACAGCAATATTTATACTGCGCCTTGTAGCAGCAAACCGATCTTAAATGAGCCACAAATTGGGGGCAAAAATGTCACACGAATATTGGCGTTCGATCCGAGTTTAATCTCCGCTGTCGTCTGCCGTCGGGGCTGTGAACTGGCTTAGACTGCATGAAAATTGGATGAGGTTTCTCAATATCGCCGCTTCAGGCTGGAACGTCAACAATGAACGCTAAATATTTTAATAAAGAACACATACGCTTATGTTATTTAATATCGAGACTTGATTAAATCATAAATCGTTCAATTGTGCGCCAATCTAAGAGGAAATTATCGATGCTCAGTTGCTTTTAAGGTCGGTAAAAATCAACTTCGATATTGAGCATGTAAACAAATAGCTATTGGGTGTTAAAAGTGAGATATTAGACGATTCCCAACTGCGGTTTTCTTCGCTGGAATCTGTGGATCCAACGCAAAACCATGCATAATCCTGTGACTATTTTTGAACAGCACGTGATTATTCCCGAGTGAATAGTTGAGATACGATGACAAACACGACAAGTATACGATACTAGCAGAACCCTATTCTTGGATAACCAAATAAATTCATTTTCCGCCTCTTAATCATAACTTATGGCCTTCATTTGGAACATTTTTGATGAAGGCGAAACTTGTTATCAGAACTATGTTGTGGCCATGAGGTAACCATAGACACTGAAAGTGACTTTAAATACCGATAAATAAATAAGTAAATAAATAAATAAATAAATTTTATTGACAAAAAGAAATAAAAATCATATCTGATGTGAAAAGGCATTCACACTCACAAAGAGGAACATATTTATGAACATGATTTTTCAAAACAGTTTCATGCAAATTTATGGTTTTGAATACGAATATCCCAATTTATATCCGTTAAATTGCATGTCCTTCAGACTATATTCATAGTAATTCGGAGAGCATTTTGGGGAAATTTAAATATCCAAACAATCGAAATCAGTCTTTTAACCCTTTACCTAACGTAACGGCCAAAACCGGCCAGCGCTATTCTCAAAAATCGCCAATTAATTTTCATTATTTTTTTTCATTTTTTGTCTCAAAAACATAGGTTATGACCCCTCATTGGAACGAGCTCGTCGAGCCCGTTCCAATGAGGGGTCATAACCTATGTTTTTGAGACAAAAAATGAAAAAAATTAGTTATTCAAGAATTTTTTTTTGCATGTGTCGTCTGCTTTTCATGTTAGGTAAAGGGTTAACTCAAAATAACCCCCATGCAACAGTTCGGCCGCCGTCGACTGGTCACTTTCCAGGGGGTGGGCAATATTTCCACGGATGTAATAATATTGGATTCCAAACACTAATTATAGGAATAATCATCAAAAATTTAATTAATGAAGCACCGGGTACAACCCGGTGCTTCATTAATTAAAATTTTGCTGATGCTTATTTTATTACCTGGTAAAAGCATGCGCGGACATCACTCCCCACGCGTGGATTATGACTAGTCCATGGCGACTGTGTTGTATATGTAATATGATTATTAATATTTCTTGATCTGTTTCTCTCTTTCTGTTTTTTTTTTTCCCTCTCACTATCTTGCTGTGCAAACATGCTTTTTCCTTTTTTCCTTGTTTCCATACTTCCGTTTCCTTATAAATTTCCCGATGAACTCATAATGAAGTGATATTATTGAAAATATATTTTTATGTTAGTGGAATGCCTCATTAATACAAGCTGAAAATCTAAAAGAATTTATTCCCCAGTTTCATTTTAATTCCTCAATATAAAATTTGAACCAATGCAGACAAACTTCCTGAAAAATTAGCTTCATTTTTGAAAGAGTAAACAGCTTTAAAACATGGAACTGAAGGCAAGAATTTTTCTGATCAGAATCACTTGACGTTTAGGGCTGATCTTCCTGTTTCGTCATTAAATTTGACTATTTCGTTTTACCCAAATCATCAAAAATTCTTCAGTTTTTATTCAAGTTCTAGAGTTTTTAATCAACCGCCAAACTTACTGATTTTTTTTTGTATTCATCATATAAATGGGGGATTTGTGTCTTTGTCCGTTCAGTCCAGCTGGAAATTTAAACATTGCATTTGTAATCCCTAAGACTCCACCGTACCTCGGACGATTGAGATAAAATTTGCCAACTAGGGTTAATTTGATCAGATAAAGAGGCATGGGATGGATCTCAATCGCATTTGACGTCGCATTAACCCTTCAACCAGTGCAGGCAACGCAATTTAAACCTGAGCTCTTCATGCCACGGATGATTGAGACGAAGTTTGATGCCAAGGGATAATTTGACAAGAAAATGGACAGGGGATCAGGCTCGGTTTCTTCTGACGTCACGTTAACCTTTCAACCTTCAACAATGGCAACTATAACTGTACATTCAATTGCATGCTATAATCACCATCGTGCTTCTGTCGAACGAAATAAAACTTGGCACCTGGGGCAATCTGACCAGGAAAGGGGGCATGAGATGGGTCTCGATCGCGCCCGACATCGCATTATCCCTTCAACCAGTACAACATCATGTAAAGGTCAATTGGGACGCTTCACTACCGATTGAGACGGAATTTGGTGTATTTTCTAAAACTGTGTTTTCTATCTATTAATATAACTGACAAAAATGAATCATTGGCATTTAAAACTTCGAAATTGCTAATGGTTCGTTTTAACCCATTTAAAGTCATAACTAGAAATTACAATTCTAGAAAATACAATTATAAATCTTTTATAGTATTGGTCCAGGTGCCAATACTATAAAACTTTAACAATTGTATTTTCTAGAGTTGTATTTTCTACCTATTAATATCACGTATTCAAATGAATCATTGGCATTTTGAAAGGTATGTCAATTTACCAACTGGCAAATTGCCAACTCTTTGAAAATGCTAATGGGTCAGCTAAACCTATTTTAAGTCACAACTAGAAAATACAAATCTAGAAAATAGAATTATAAACGTTCAAAAGTATTGGCCCAGGTGACTGAGGGTTTAACACCGTGGAAGAAGTATTGGCGTTAACATGCATAAATACTATCGTAATTACAGGGACCAAAACCACACGGAGACGGAGAGCGAAGCCAAAGAGTTATGCTTGATCCAGAGCACACAGTTAGCTGTGGAAGACAACAAGGGAACGAACTTTAATTAGGAGATAAACATCTCTTGTTGAGTTAGACATTCGGGAATTTGACTATGGAAAACCATTTATTAACGAGCCCCGAGGGGATCTCCATTGTAATTCCTGTCATCGTTAGAAGTGACATAATTCTCTTTTTGAAGAAAAACAATCCAAAAATATCATTTTCGATCTCTGTCCATTTGCCGTGATCAAATTTACATGGTGTACTTCGAAGCACGGACGCTGACAACCATTGCCAAAGAAAACAACTCCGGGGTGTGTTCGATCTGTTCGACAGCTTAGCGCTGTTGCTCGCGCGTAGCGTGGGTACAGACATTATAAGTTATTGTGATGAATTGACGGTAGCATGGTCTGAGGTTTGCGGCTCGGTGCTTATGTTCAACCGAGACGCGAAGCGTCGAGATTGAACATACGCTCCTAGCCGCAAACCTCAAACCATGCTACCGTCAATTCATCACAATAACGAATATGTTCCAATAAGACACTACCCACAGCCCAAAACCTGCATCGTGAAACGCGTGAGGCTTATTTACTAAACTTGTGATCGTTAAAAGTTGCCTTGTTCAACAAAACATTTCAAAAATTTGTAGTGTGCAATTCTAACGCTGCCACGACACCGCACTACTACAATGCAATCACGACACCTACACACCTCTCTTTCTATAGGCATTGTTAAATTCTCACTCTTAATAAAATAAATTCTAAATCTCACCGCCATAGACTTACTTTTTTCACAATATTCGAGGAGAAGGGTCCACCACACCAAACTCCTCATCTTCTCTCATTTTTGACTTATTTAACCTTCATGACAGGGCTACTCCAACGAGCGTACTTGTGGTTGTGGTCTCCGATAGGGGTTGTTTGAAATAAGCTCTCCCTTCATGCCAACAACAACACCAATACTAACAGCCGACAAAAAACAAGCCTCCAAACGTGTCTTCAAACCACAACAAAGCTTGAAAGAAAACCGCCAACGGACTGAAAGGTAGCCACACCCCGTGGCCGCATATCCTTCCCCATAAGCCCGCAGCGCCTAAACCAACGAATTGTTTGCAATTCTAAAGCCAGGTGTATGACTGTAAAGCTCAACTAAAATATATTTCGATTAACAATGTTTACCATGCAAATGTTCAGAGGCGTAGCGGAGATTACCTATTGTGGAGGTGTACACCTGGTTTGACCCGCCCGTGATGGCTTGTGAAGTCTCCACTAATCACATATTCTACCTACCTCATCAAAGAATGCCTTTATTGCGTGGAGGCACGGTGGCACCGTGTACTGAGGACTACTGCAAGTCGATGATGAACCTGTCTTGCCCTGCTTGTGTGGAGTTTGCACGTTGGGAGAGTCTGACAGTTGTTCGCCGCTGCTCAGTGGCTCTCTCCGGGTACTCCGACTTTCCACCCGTAAAACTGTTCGACACGAGGTGACCCTGGCTGTTGAAAGTGCCGTTAAACTCAAATAAATAAATAAATAAATAAATAAATAAATAAATAAATAAATAAATAAATAAATAAATAAATAAGATGTGTCGGAAACTATCGTGTGCATGTTTCAGTTCGATCTGAACATCACAGTTCTTTCGCCTTTCAACAACTAATTCATATTCTTCCGAGATGAAAGGGGTGGAGTTATGGACTACAGTGCATGGGGATTACAGACAAATCCGTTGCAGGGGCGTCGAAAAGATGACAGATGGTGAGGGTGAGTGGGTTTGTAAACACCCATATTGTGATGGTCAAGTCCGGCTGATAATATATTCAAACTACATCATCAAGACATACATTCGTTGAAGGCATGTCTCGATGATGCAGTTGGAATATTAGTCGGGAGTAATAAACTCAAATGAATATATAAATAAACGCCTTTGTTGAAGGTATGCCTTGATGTTGTAGTTGCGCTGTTAGTCAGTCAAGATTATAGTTCAAAAACTCAAGATTTTTTTTAAATCCATTTGTGAATAATTAAAATATAAATTCTGCAGTCATGACGCAACATCTTATTTAATACCGAAACTATACCTGAATACTAAATTGGGCCTGATGGGACTCCAATAGCCCGAGTCGAGTACAACGGAGATCATTTATATTGCTGTCTGCGTGTGTATCAAACACAGTCTCGTAGAAATTGTATAAACACGTCCAAGAACGAATTGATAAGACTCCAGTCTTGGGCTGGGAGCAGTTAACTTTTCAAACGTTAACGTGTTAAAGTATTTTAACAACGTTAAAAAAATTAAACAAGTTAATAACGTTTAATATGTAGCATTGCGTCGTTATCTTGTGTTTAACAAAGCCAGATCGCGCGTGCCGATGACGTCGAATTTTGCGTCATTTGACGAAATTTAAGAACACGAATAATTTAGATGTCCGCAGCCCTCCTACCAACGTTGGCGAAGTTGGCCCAGCGATATTTGACGGTACAGCAATATCAGCTTCATCCGAACGCCTGTTTTCCATGTAAGGACTGGTATTCGAGCAACGGCGGATGTCTCTTTCTAAGAATACGGCCGCAGCGAAGGTATTCTTAAATGAAAACATCGCTGAATGTTAGAATTTACGATAACCTGAGAGAACAATCTTAACTACAGTTACTGTCCGTAAGTTCAATTATATTCAAATTCAAATCAATAAAAATGGCCGAAGTTATTAAAATTTTGTTCATTTTAATATTTAACGTCATTTAACTCGTTAACGCAGAATTATTTAACACGTTAACGTGTTAAGGAAAATTTTAACTCCTCCCAGCCCTGACTGGTTACCTCCAGGTTGGAGATATTTGTTTTGTTATTAGTTTAGGAATTCATCAATATGAATATAAATTTCTGAGCATAGTGTTTTATAATGATACATTTGAACCACACTCTTAATCCACCCAAATCAGCTAGATTGAGTGAATAGGAACCCAATTGGGTTCATATTCACTCAAACCCAGTTGATTTGGGTTGATTTTCAACACAACTGATTTTAGAGTGCATGTCTGAATGTACTTTGGAAAGGTTGAAGCGTCTTAATATATCCTGTGCGTCTTTAATATTCCATATCACTAAGAGTGTCCATCCACATACTGGTATTGTGAAGTTTTTTGATTAATTATAAACCACAGAAGTGATTTGTTGACGCTCTGTCTCATTGAGGATATTCTAAAATTTCTAAGGAAAACAAATTGACACACCTCTGATTCCCAATGTGTTCATGCCTTTAACGACCCACCTGCAGCCGCCTCAGCGTACGGAAATTGTTTTGCATGGCCTCCTTATTAAATATGTTTATTACCCACCCTTCTAAACGGTAGTTCAAATCGTACAAGCACCGTAGAAATAGCTACGAAAACCGATTTCTGGAATAAGTCATTCAGAGAGATGCGATAGCCAAAGGTCTGCACACAGCTCATTTGCTCAAAGTACATGTGGCATTCAATCTTGCAGAAAAATCAAAGCCCTAGTAAGGTAGTGGAACTGAATAGGGCAACACTGTTTACCATTATGAATATTTAATGCCAGTTGTTCTAAGTCAATAGTTCCTCCACTCTTCAGAATATCCACAAGAACTAAGGAACAGTACAGACAGTAATCCAAAACAAACCTGGATAAGGTTACACGTGAACGCCTACTGCACCCGACACCCCAATCTCCACCCCACACACATTGAGAATCTGGGAAAGTGCATTTCTGTTGACATATCTATTGCTGTTTGGACAGCTATGATCTCCCGCATCTTCAAAGTCATTTAACAGCCGTCCCCTATGGATAGAACTTGGCGAGCTTGGAGAACCTTTAGAATATTGTCAAGTGCAGACAGGAAAATGAGAGAGTAACAGTGCGGCGCTACAAGAGGGAATGAGCCTCCCCCCCCCCCACACACGAAAAGAGACAACCTACTTCAGCCCCCCAACACATTCCATTCGATCGCTAAATTGATATCTAACCATTCATAGAAAATACATAGCTAAACAACGCCATTCGTTGAAATGAGCGTTTTGAGTTCGTTCCAATGAGGCCATCATGAGCGAATATATATCTATAAGACTCCAAATCAGGAACAAACTTATCTCGACGGGAAAATATTAGGGGTGGGGATGTCACGTCTCCGTACACACCCACCTCTTAGTTACGTCCCTGCTGGTTGCGTGAGTTTTCTAATATTCGGCGGGTAGATGGACGGTGAGTGGAAAGAGAAAGTGACGTTTGACTTAATCAGAGACTTTTCGTAGGTTGCAGCATGTTCCGGTGAATGAAACACGATCAGCTCACAAGTAATATTATTTTAATGAAAAGATTTTGCTATAAATTCGGAAAATAGACCAAAATTATTTATTTCCTTCTCTTTGAAATTACTCCGACTTGCATCGCTCAAAATCGATGAAATACTCGAATTAACTTATCTTATTCTTCAGAATTTTGTGAAGTTGTAACCGATTTTATACAACTATCAACAAAATGCTTCTCTGATATTCTGTTATCTGAAGATAATCGTTGCTGACAGATTTAAAGTTATCGAAAATATTAATTTCTCTCCTTCATTCAGTGGTCACGGTATTAATTTCCTTGCCGGGACCCTATCAATTAAACTTTCTACAAAAATAGAGGCGAGGAGAGAAAGCAATTAATAATTCCACCAATCTAAACCTGAACAAAACGGCTTAACGTGCGAAAATACCCGTGTTGTTAGATCACACGATAAAATATTACTCCCCAATACTTGCATCTATTTAACTAAAATTCATTATTTCCTGAAATAGCCGTCTATCAAATATGTTTTCCGTTTCATCTGTCCAACGTACAAACAAAAGAAAAGAAACCTGGTTTTATCTGAAAACGCGAGGTACAGTAGAGTCGCCGTGGACTGGTTGTCAACCACGCTTGGGCAGTAAATCCACGCATACGTTTACCAGGTAATAAAATTCATCATCAGCAAAATATGTATCCGGTGTTCATTAATTAAATTGTTGACGAGTCTTCCTATAATGAGCGTTTGGAATCTAATATTATATAGCGGGGGAGGAATTCGCTAGAATTGTGCACTTGGTGATACCTTCCTGAAATTTGGCATGATGTAAGGGTAGGCATCAGAGATTTCAAAATCGATCGGCTACAAGTTGGCACCATCCTCTAGCCACCACTAGCAGCGAAATCCAAAATGGCCGCCAAGCGGATCGAAAAAAAGCTATTTTCGCCGATCGCACAACTGAAGCTCCAAACCTAACACCATACATGTGCTGTAATTGATGTGAATGATGGAGTGAAGCCCTTGGAACAAGTTGGGGGGAAGATTAATGGATAATGGGATCAGAATTTCCGTCGATGTGTGCGTCTGTGTGTCTGACTGTCAGTATGATCGTCCGTCCGTAGATAAATTAGTGTTGAATGTTTCTCGGGAATGCAATGGTCAAATGAACATGGTATGAGAGATTCCTGTCAACACATGAACAAGGGTACTCGATAGTATGCAGCAGTGGGGATACTTGGACATTTGATAATCCAATTAAAGTGACAGTCTATTCTCAACTTCCGGCATTTTCGATAGATTTATTTTCTAAGAAAATAAAACTATCAAATTTCTAGAGGAGTTCTGGTTCAATCTCAACACCATAGCGACACGTCTGCCAGCAAGGGCAGTGCTGGAATGAACTCGGGATGCATTAGTTCCCGTTGTTAATTATACAATGTTATCTTGCCAGTATAGAACATTGGCAAAATGGGACTAGAAGGGGTGAGTGTATGTTTGCAGTCATTCGAGGTACAGGAATATTTTTTGACTACAAGTAGTATTCTTCATTTTCGGCCAGTTAAGATGTGGTGTGTTCCAAGTCAGGATTAATGTTGCCGACACTTAATGCCCATCCCTCATGGTATGCTACTTTACCAGGGATATAGAGATATAGCCACCACTGGGAGCCAAAACATGACCTTTGATGTCGATGAGTGGTCGAAATGTTTTAGCGAATAACTTATCGAAATATGATCCGGTATGGCAATTTGATACCTTACGTTAGATTTATTAGATCAACTCAGGTATGGATTCATTGAGACATGAGTGCGCTACAAGATGAAGGATTTCCAAGTTGATTTGCTATGGAGTAGGAACTGACTAGTCACATGTGGCCTATGGCCAGAGAAAGACAAGGATACCATAGATGAACACACGGGTGAACGAAGGTATCAACTGTTGTACAGAGGCAAAATAGTTGGGGATATTGTATCATGCTATGCATGAATTAACACCGTCTTGTGCAGTAAATAACAGACTATTTTCCGAAATCTAAAACTGTATTCCTATACCCCGGACAATGTAGCAAGCCACATGGGATGAACATTTGTTAGCAAAATCAACTCAACTAGAAACATGACATGTGTTAACTGGCCGAAAATGGAAAAAAAAATACCAGAATAGGAGATGACTGGTCCTAACATGACAGTATACTACTCAATATTGTTACAACAGCCACCTTCACACTTACACAAAGGTGTGCACCTTAATCCAGCTTTCAAGCATTTGCAATTGCCCTTGCAGGCCTTGGCACAACTACAGTGGAGCATCAGTGCACATGCAGCACTTGCGTCTCCTAGGTGAGTCCAAAATGGGACCAGAATATTGAGACGTGGATTCCACTCCCATCCGTACTGTGATGGGTCTGGCACACATAAGTGTTTCTGCAGAGCACGATGCCAAATGAAAGATGACACAAGAATTACCCTTTTTACATGTTGATACAGAGCTGCTTTGGTGGGCGGGATGTTTTCCATAGACTTAAGGCCATGTGTGAACATATGCCGTCTCGCATCATTGACACGTGTACTGACACAACTGTTACTGTACATCTGTATGGTGAGTTTTTCGATATGCTGCATATGAGGGGAATCCTCTGAAAAGACTTGCGGATTCTCAGTCAATTCTATCATCATTTCAGTTGATGCGGGAAAATTCATCCATGCATTCCATCCTGTCTTCTTCCCAATGCCGAGCATGCTGGATGTTACATCACAACCTGTGAAGGCGTGGAAGAAAGTCAGGGCCTTACAGTAATCAGGTCCAAGTTGTGAAGCTATCTCATGAATTGGCATATCTTTATATGCCTTTCCAATTCCAAACCCAATCCACAGCTCACTGAGTCCAAGGTCACGGAATGTTGCGAAATGGTGCAAAGACAGAATGACGACATCAGAATCAACCGTGCGAAGAAAAGCTATTTTGTGACCTTGTGAGACTGCATGGTTGAGATGAAGCATCATGCGCGTGTCTGCTTCCTCGTGGTTCGATGGAGATATGTCACATAAGCTAACATCCTTATTGCATAGTACATATTCTCCTGATGTCGTTAACAACTGGTACTCGGATGTTGATGTTAATTTCAGCAGTTCAGCAGACAGGAACTTGAAAAATTCGTCTTTATTCTCACTAACTTTCAAGAATGCCTGCCAATTCTTCCCTTTAGGTAAAGGGACGTTCTCGGACACCCGTATCAACCTAACTGCTGTCTCACCGAGGCGTTTTGCTCGCGTCTGATTCTTCAAACTGCCTTCGGGGTAACAGTCATAGATCGCATCAACCCTTGTGGTGTTCGTGTTAATCAGAGATTCGATGTATGGCAATAATTGCAATCGAGCATATTCTCCAAACAGATCCGCTTTCTGTGGTTTGATTACATGGACTACAGCAGGCATATCCAAGATGACAACTGAAGCTTGTCTAGCTGCTGAATTCTTCCCTTGTGCAGGAATAGCTGGTAAACAATTGAGAATTTGAGATTTTGTCCCACTCCGTAGCTTACCTCTATCGGATAATGCTGGCGGATCACGTGCATTCTCGTGCATGAAAAACTCATCCATGTTTGAATCAGGCCGGGCTTGCAGTGAAACGAACATCTGGGTAACTATTGCGGCAGTTGCTTTACTTGACATGAGTTTGTCTCGGCCTTTGTCCAGGTTGGCTGGGGGTGGGTTAAGGAAGGTATATATATTTGCCTTGGGAATAACATCATTCAGGGGTACGGTGCATTCCACAAGCCTTTCCTTCAAGAAAGTGGAATATAAATGCTTGCCCCTTTCGGGTAATGACCGTAAACTCTTACTAACTTCGGGGTCCATATATTCACCAGTATCTAATGTCACCAGCTGACCACTAGTTTCATCATAAGGGTTGATAATGAGTCCCTGATTCACCAGATCGAGGAGAGATTTCAATTGATTCAGAAATTTTTTCTGCTCTGATACCGAACTTTCCGGGTGTTCCGTGTTATCTGATGATGTTGTGTGGAAACTTGCATATTCATACTCATCTATAACACGCAGAACTTCTGACCTTGAAAGCTCAATAACGACTTTCTCTTCAGCCTGGCCATAGAGACCTTTTGGACCACTGTCTTCTTTGAGTAGTTGGATACTATGTTCTTGGCTCTGATCTAAACCCATCATACTGAACTTCCTCTCACTACGCTGGACCACAAAATGGCCTTCCATGAATTTGTTGTGGATTGAAGGATGCCGCCTGGGTAGCTGAGACATGTCTCTCAGAAATACGGGGACCCACCGACAATAATTTGTATGTCCTAGGGCAAAAAAGTAACTGCACAACTCATCGATAGAACACAGTGTACCAGGCCAGTTACCGATTCGTTGGTTCCGAACGAATTGACAGCTTGTCAAGAGAAAGTTCCGAACGATTTCACCCCAATAGCGCGCAGTTGGAGATTGTGAAAGAATCCTCTGTTCCCACATTTCAAATGACTCATGGGGCCCAGTCTGCTGACAGTAAATCTCATAAGCATTCTTTCTGAGGATCTCAAGCCAAGCTAGAGTGAGAAGATATGCCTGTCGCGTCCTCTTGACATGTTTCCCACCAAGTAGGGATGATGCTACACCGGGTGTGAATATCTTTGCGAGGTGAAACATTCGCTCCCAACCAGAACCACCCATAAGCTTACCACCAGCTTCTTGGGTGCACATTTCAAGATGCAGGAATCCAATCATACACACCATTCGATCCTCACCTATCTCCTCTGGGAACAGCCATTGACATTTTTTCTGCCTGGCATACAACGGACAGTCACCTTCAATGACAGGTATCTGGCCGGGGTTTACGAAAGCAGTAGCTTCCCTGACCACATACATAGCATGCTTCTGCATACTGAGTGAGTCCGCTTTCTGCTCACTGAAAACAGGGAATACCCCAATAACTGCACGAGGTTTGACATTGTCTTGATCTTCATGTTTTGAAAAGAAGCCTGAAAAGGTCACAGGGACTTCATCAAGCTGCCAGCTGCCATCAACCTTCCCTTTATTGCTGATCTGTGACACATGAGACAACCAGTCATTCTCTCCCACGTTCAAATCTGCATATTCATTGGGCCGTACATTACATTCATCTGGAGATTCAAGCCTGATGTCCCCACCAAAGTCTTCAACGAAAGGAACAAATGCATAGTCGTCTGGGAGTTCAATTTGTGTGTCTTCTGGAACATCTAAACTCAGTGGTGGGGGATCAGTACCCACATTGTCCCTGCTCAGTTGACCAATGAGTGTGATGGACGTACCATGCATATCAGATCTACCAGATACATCAATGTTATCAGTGGTTCCTATCGAGAAAACATTACGTTTGCAGTTAGCTGGGACTACAACACCTTCGTTCTTGAACCGCAGTGAAACAGCTCTCGCGAAACTCCTGCGAACATCCATTACGCGATCATAAGAGACAGAGAGTCCCATTTGATGAAAATCTCTGATAAGATTTTTCATACGATCATGGGCATGCAACTTCAAACCCACATAAAGAGGCATTGGAGTTTCTCTGTCACGTCTCTGGTGAACATTTTGTGCATGTTCGGAGCGTTTCGCTGAATTGCTGATCAACATCTGTGAAATAGTACAAGCCACTCGAGTCTTGGCATTAACAGTCTCATCATCGCCTAAGTTCTGTATACTACATGTGCCCTCAAGTAGAACTCTAAGAAGAGTCAGGAGTGAGTTGGGTACAGGCTCGCTCAAGCAATAAGATGAAAATGATCCCGTGAAAGGAGCTTGAGATATGAGTATGTGTTTACGCAGAAGAAGACCCACATCAACTATCTTTTTTGCCTCTTCCTCAGACACTATACGAGTTAAAGATTCGGACAACAAGGAGCCAACTCGAAACCTACTTGAAATAAACACATCTCTACCCTGTGTGAAGGCGTCCCAGCCATCGCCCAATTTCTGCAACAAATGTTCTTTGAATCGAGTGGAATGTATTTCTTCACTAAGCCAATCAGAACCGACTTGCTTCAACCTCCGACTGTACAGATTCTTGAGATCGACAAGCTTCATCGCGGAATCGTTGTGTTCAACAAATGTTATGAGCTCTGCCATAACGAGAGGGTCATAGGGCAGGCCTGACGCGGAATGTTCGGCGTTCTTCGACTTTTTAGATTTAGCCGCTCGTGCTTCATTGGCAAGCTTACAATAACAGGTTTTGTGATAGTAAAGATCACTAGCAGCGGAATCAAATGCTGCATTGACCCGAGAAAAAACAACCCAGTTCTCGGCTTCCTTTGCCATAATTTTGAGTTTATTGTTATCAGACATTGATCTGCAAATAGGCTCACTGCTGTCACCTTCGCGTTTGTGACAATAAACACACTGGGGCAGTTTCCTGTCACAGCCAGATTCAAAACTTGTCCGTGTTCTTTTAGGACTCAGCGTGGAGCAGGATGCCACTGCCTCATTTCGCTCTCGCTTGTGTAGCACGCGCTGTACGATGTGAGTCCGAATACTGTCACGGCATGTCTTATGATATATTGCCTTATTCGTCAACAGTGACATCGACATACACTCATCACTCTCTCTCATCAAACAATCAATGGTCAAATTATATGGAAGCTCAACGCCATTATCTAGGAAGCGCGTTATGTCTTCCTCAATAGCTTTATAGGCGTCATGAAAACGAGATTCTCTATACGGACGCATCAATTTCTTGGAACTGTCTTGCTGGCAAAAGCAACAACGTTCCCAGTCAGTACTAGTCCGTACACGAAGAGGATTCTCACTCATTCTGTGAATGATTTTTGTGAACAATCGCGTTCTCGAATTAATTTCGACAGACAAATCAGAATTGCTTGCGGAATTACGCCAAACAAGAGATTGTATGGCAAAGAGACTGCTTCATAAAGAGCGTTGTTTCTCCGGGATCAGCGTCATTCAGGTTTGCCTGAATGACGCTGATCCCGGAGAAACAACGCTCTTTTCAAGTTCCAAGAAATTGATGCGTCCGTATAGAGAATCTCGTTTTATTCTACATCATCTCCCACGTCTGTTTCCAACACGTGCGTGGATCAGAGTTCACTTTCGCGCCCTTACAATCGGATGTATAGTCGGTAGACCGTCGAAAAGGAGGTTCCCTTCAGCCGCTGGCGGCCATTTTGGATTGTGCCGCTACTGGTCGCCACCGGTCGGTGTCAACTTGTAGCCGATCGTTTTTGAGAACCTCATAGCCTACACTAACAGTGTGCCAAATTTCAAGAAGGTATCACCAAGTGCACAATTCACCTGTATGTGACGAATTCCTCCCCCGCTAATAGCGTCTGTGGAAACATTGCCCACCTGTGGAAAGTGACTTGTCCACAGCGGACGTACTATAACCAGGGCTGGAAGGAGTTAAAATTTTACTGACACGTTAACGTGTTAAATAATTCTGCGTTAACGAGTTAAATAACGTTAAATGTTAAAATGAAGAAAATTTCACTAACTTAGGCCATTTTGAGTTCCAATGTGTTCTATGTGCCTACTGGCACGTAGAACACATTGGAACTCAGGGGGTGGGGGGGGGGGGGGCGAGTAGTTAAGATAGTTCTCTCAGGTTATCGTAAATTCTAACATTCAGCGATGTTTTCATTTAAGAATACAATCGCTGCGGCCGTATTCTTAGAAAGAGACATCCACAGTTGCTCGAATACCAGTCCTTTCATTCCTATGAAGATGATATTGCTGTATCGTCAAATATCGGCGGGCCAACTTCGCCAACGTTGGTAGGAGGGCAACAGACATCTAAAGGTTACCTCTCCTTCTGCCTACAGCTCATTCTGCCTACACTTTTCTGAAACCAATTAACACCTTTCTAGGGGATTAACAAAACACATACATACCCAGTGATAAAATGGATTGTACCACAAATCAAGACACTGACCACTGGTTGCAAGTTAATTAATCAAAACACTAATTACTGTAATGATTGCACGTGAGTTTATTTGCTTATTGTAATATTATTGCATTGTTTATTTATTTTGTTTGTAGTTTTTTCCTTTGATATGTAGTATAAATAAACAGATTTTCAGGACTCCGGAGTGAATTAATTGTTTCAGTGTTTGAATAAATAACTGACTGCAAACAAAGTAATACTGAATGCATGTTTTTAGAAAAATTCAAAATTACTAAAAATTGGTTTCATATTCTTAGCATATATATAAGATTCATAGACAAGGTTCATCAGTAATATTTGCACTATGGCAGGAATACACAGAGTAGAATTTATAACATCTCAAGCTGGTGGTCAACAGGTTCTTTTTGGTGGGCTTAGGTATCGTTTAAATGTACACAGAAAGTTAACAACTCACTGGAAATGTGTATTTGATCATTGCAAAGGTCGACTCAGTACAGTTGATGATTTTGTGAAAAATATACAAATTCGAATGGAAATGCCTCATGTTTTGAGACTCACAAGTAACATGAGAAACCGTGTCCATGAAGAGGTAACACCAATGCAACAAATCTACAGAGAAGAATTGGACAACATGACAGAAGGCGAAGCTGCTGTTACACCTTCTTTCACAAATATAGACTCTGGTCTTTATAGACATCGCCGAAAAAAGATACCAAAAACTTCCAGCAACTCTGGCAGAAGTGGACCCTCAAGATGAATGGAGTCTCACAAAGAATGGAAGAAGATTTCTTGCTATTGATAATGGGTCTGGTGACAAAATTCTGGTTTTTTGCTGCAGATGAGATGTTGTGTACGATTCAGGAAGCTTCAGTTTTATTTATGGATGGAACATTTTATTCATGCCCTAGCCTGTGGAATCAACTATATGCAATACATTGCTTGTCTGGTAATACAATGTTCCCTGTAGCTTTCGCTTTGATGCCCAATAGGCAGAAAATGCCTTATGTACGTCTTTTTAAAGAACTCTGTGCTGTTGTGAATGAAAAGACTGGCTCTGTTTTATCTCCAGAAACAATTCAAACAGACTTTGAAGGGGCAGTGATAAAGGTCATAGAGGAAGTATTTCTGGACACAGAAACTCGTGGGTGCATGTTTCAGTTCAGTCAGTGTATATTGAGGAAGGTGCAGGGACTTGGGCTTGCACAATTATATCGGACCAATGAAGGTGTGCAATGTTTAGTGAGGCGAGCAGCATGTTTGCCACTGTTGCCTGTAGACCAGGTACAGGATGTGTGGATTGATGTAATGAATGTGGGACCTGATCACACCTCACAAATTATAGAGTTCATTGATTATGTCACTTCTACCTGGGTAGATGATGATGCAGTGTTTAGACTTCCAATGTGGAACCGGCATGGTTATGTGGGACCACGGACTAATAATCATCTGGAGGGCTGGCACTCAAAACTGAATCGATCATTGTCTAAAGCGCATCCAAATATGTATGAGTTTATAACACAATTAAAGACAATTGAAGGCAGAGATAGAAAGACAAGGGCTCAGCTTGACCATGGCGCTGCTCCAGAAGCCAGAAAACGTATCTACAGAGAAATAGACTCTCGTCTTATTCGCCTCAAGGAGCAACTCAAACAAGGACTAAAGTGTAAGTTTTTGGATGCAGCTAGCAATGTTTTGAAGCTTGATTTGTGATGTTTATTGTAAATTTATGTTATTTCATTTTATTTTATTCAGATTTAAAATTTCTTGTCACATTACAGAAATCACACCTTGCTCTTTCAGGTTAAAATACCGAAATTTTAGAAAGCAAATTTTCCCTACAAGGTAATTTATACTAAATCAACTAAGGAAAAATTAGCCGACTGGAATCTGGGTATTATGACATAATAGAACAAAAGTGGTTATGAAAATAGGACCAGTCTATTTATTACAAGGGAGATTAGCTTTTATCAGTGTAGAAGTAATTAGATTATTTATTGAAAATTGTAGGCAGATTGGGTGTAGGATTGGGTGTAGGATTAGGTGTAGGCAGAATGAGCTGTAGGCAGAATGAGAGGACACCCATCAAAATTATTCGTGTTCTTCAATTTCTTCAATTTCGTCAAATAGCGCGAAATTCGACGTCATTGGCACGCGCGATCCGGCCTGGGTAAACACAAGGTAACGACGCAATGCCACATATTATACAATTATAATCTTCAAAGTTAAACGTTATTAACTTGTTAATTTGTTTAACGTTGTTAAAATAATTTAACGCGTTAACGTTTGAAACGCTAACTGCTCCCAGACCTGACTGTAACTGTATTTTGAAGGCAATGAGACTGTCAGTTTACTTTCTGTATCAGGAAACCTCAAGTCAACACTCCCACCCCACCCCCTCCCCTCCCACACGAAAACAAAACCTGGATAAGGCACCCCTATTAGAGAATCATGGCCATGGATCGGCACTGCTATGGACTTGCGAGATGATAGTAGCGCATTTCTCTCGAGTATCTACACCAACGCAGATAATATTCAAGTTCCTCCTACTTGCAGGTGGCAAGCTGAGACCATTCTCAGTTCATCGTCGCTACTAAGATATGCTATGTAAAACGCCTTGTCTACCTAGAGTAGTAAAAATGCTAGACCAGGTAAGACACCGACGTATGAAGGTGTCCGATTTGTTCCAGTGACAAAACGCATTCGCGAGATTCACAATATTCAGCCATAGTCGATTTATGGAGAATGATATTGCAGGTTTTTCTAATTCTTTAGCCCACTACTATGTCGAAAACCGGACTTCGTCGTTGCTGGAGGGGGGGGGGGTGGTGGGGGTGGGGAATAGATTCACGCCACGTATTCAGCCAGAACTCAATGAGTGTCGCCTGAATTCGTGCGTGAACGTATGTCTCACTGTGACGAACCCGCCCATTACATTTTTGTTCGGATGGTTCTTATCCTGAAGGGGTCAATGACTTTTCCTCGAAAAGCATAAATCAACAAGGGTTCACTGGAAACAGCAACTTTTATACATATATATATAAAAATGAATATGGTAATTTGTGACTTACATTAACTCCAATGAATCAGAAAACAAAACGTCAATCATCCCCTACCCACACAGTTTTTGAGTCATTTGCGGGCACGCATTCTCTGCTGTTGCTATTTTTTCCTCCTTCTCGCCGGTGTTTGTTCTTTGGTCGCCTCTTCACTTCACTCTTTCACTGCCGTCGCACGACCACTAACGTATTGTCACTTCACCGGACGCTTTTGCTCTAACATGTGGCGATATGTCAATGTAACATTGCCTTCGCACGGCCACTAACGCATTGTCACTTTTACAATATCGCTTTTCCCCTAACAAGAGTGACGGAACATCACTCTACCACTGCCGTCGCACGGCCACTAACATATTGCCACCTTACTGAATGCTTTTCACTTAACCCTTTACCTAACGAATCGCCCGCAACCGCCCGCGTAATATGCAAATTGAGCAGTTGAAAAAAAATAATTTTTCAAAATATTTCAACAAAACCATATCATGTGACCCCCTCATTGGAACGAGCTCATTGAGCTCGTTCCAATGAGGGGGTCACATGATATGGTTCTGTTGAATTTTTATGAAAAATTTTTAAAAAAATGTATTTAAAATAATAAATGTTGATATCGTCTGCATTGGGTAAAGGATTAAGCAGTCGCCACTACTGGGATTAAACTCTTCTCTACGTTTATCTCAGAATAATGTTCATAAAGGCAAAGTCCTCGCTGCCTTGCCTACTACAGCAAGTAATGTTCTTTACTTAAATGCAAATAGCTCCCTGAGCTCGTACTTCGTGTTTCTGATCCTACTCTCATATATGGCCACCGACTCGGCCGGCGACTGCGCCTATTCTAAATATCAGCTATGTGGCCCCCTACATCACAACGTGCCTATACTTTCGCACCGATATGGAACCTCCTCTGACCTATAGCATGGGACATCTCCATCTAATCGCCTCGACCCAAAGTCTTACACACCTTCAGACTGGAATGAAAATTTCGAAAAATCCCCTGATTTTTATTTCGATAGCCAGAACATTAATTCTCAGTTTAATCGCTTCTCTTGAACTTGGCCGCTTAGATCTATCTTAATTTAACATTCGCTTTAAAATTCCTTAGAAAGACTCGCATTTCGGTATATCCTGACATTCGTTGACCGACCAGATGCGTAATATGGATGTTTGTCCAGAACATGTGCGATGCACTGTTTTCACAACAGTTACCTATTAACTGGCCATAGTTATACAGATAATGAATGCAGGATGACACTTGTCTCTCTTACTTCTTTAATCAGTTATTAGATAACGCCTAATGTGCTCATAATGGACATGAAATTCCACGCTTAATTAGCAGCTCATGAAATATTGCTGGTCTGTTTAAGTGATAAATCGGTTTTCGGGTCCGCGAAATACTTATCTTTGCGCTTTATATTTAGCCAAGTGAGAAAGATTATCGAAAATATATCCAATTTTAAACAAAAATTCGCAACTTTAAGCTATCACCTTGACAGAAATGACACGAGGACAAGTCAGAAGTCTTGAACAGATAGAATAGGGTCTCCAAAAAACAACTATGGTTTTATTTCTCTTCAAAATTCCGTTCACAATTGACGATGTGTACAGAGCTCAGGCATCGCCATTGTCACAAACTGCTGAAATGACAAAAGACCAAAGGGATAAAATCTCTTTGTGGACAAAAAGCCACAAAAATGACATGGCGGAAAAGGACCCTGAGGTACTTTCACATTCGTTAGTTACAAATTAATTTTATTCAATGTCTTTAAAGTTATATGTCAATGTTACACTATATTTTTACAGCACATATGATTGTTTACTGTGCATACAACACAACGCGTTATATGTATTGTTTTCTATTTCAAAACTGTATATTTCGCCACCCCAACAACAACAAAAAATAGTGTTAGGAGCAGATGGGTTGAAAGTTTCTATCTGTGATCGTATTGATGCATTTTGAAAATATTAAACCAGTAAAATGCAATAAAATATAAAACAATAATAGTATGTATATAATGCCATACCAATAATTTACAGTTAAAACTAGAAGTCCCGTCACGAACTATGTGCTTATCTAGGCTTAACTGCGCATAGGAATTGCGCGCGATCGCCATATCGAATGGCATCCAAAGCACGGCAGGTTCTCCAAGTTACTCATACCAAACACAGGCAATGTTTCTGCCAATGGACCTCCGGGGTACCCGGAGGTCCATTGGCTGAAACATTGCTTTTGCACAGGCCATATGTAAATAATTACATATTATTTACTAAGGTCAAAACGCGTGGATTAACGAGCATATCGACGTGCTATTTGTGCGAATTTCATGACAGGATTTCTTGTTTTAACTGTATGGTGATACTTATCTGGAGTTGTGGTAGTTCAGTGGCTATAGCATTGGGCTTTAAACCGAAAGGCGATCGGCGGTTTAATACTGCCAAGCGGTAACTTGTTGTGTTCTTGGTCAAGATACTTTATCCGATTGCTCAGTTGTGGGCTCGGTGGTGCTGTGTTCTATGGTATTATTATTTATATATATTTATTAGAGATTAACGACACTTTCGACAGACAGGATAACCTCTTGTCGGACAGTTTTACGACTTAGGGAAACCAGGTTACCCGGAGAGAACAACCGAGCAGCGGCGTAATCACTGAGCCACGCCGTTGTTCGCCGATGGAACAATTCCTTCAGTCGCCGCTAACTCTGCTTATGCAGGGTTTGTAAGTTGGGGAGGCTGATAGTTACTCACCGCTTCTCTGTGGTTTTCTTCATGTATATCGGCTTTCTCCGCCCGTCAAGCTGCCAGACACTGTGTGACCCTGGCTGATGAAAATGCCGTTAGACTCCAATAAACAATAAACAACAATCTAACCTATTTTTACATCCTTGTGTATACTTCTCAATGTTTGTGTTATTTATCTCATTTCTTGTACATTTGTTTTTCTCTTTCTTTGTTTTTTAATTAAAAGTGACAAAAATATTCAATCGGTATTTTGTTAAGTGAAAATAAAACAGAACTTTTCCCCAAGTTGTCAATTTAATTAAAAATTATGTCTGTAGGACTTGAGTTTGAGGGTCTATTCGTTTTGTAGAAGTTTTGTCTGTGTGCATTTTTATCTTTCCCACATCTGGCAGGTAACATGCAATACTGTGATCCCAAAAGCAGATAGAGAATTTCGATTGTGTCGCGATCCGGTGGAAGTTGTCTTTCCGCTTTTTTTTCTCACAGCACTGTAGAATCTCACTATTCCGAAAGAAATGCGAGAACATTGAACCTGAGATGCTGTTATTTGATTTTCGTTACTGATTCGGTCTTAATTTCCTAATATTTTATTCATGAAATCTCGTGCCATGGGTGTATAATTCCGTCGCGACCCAGTCACGATCGGATTGAGAATAATACCGTCTTTGTGACCAAGGTACTGTTCCGGTGGATCAGTGGTTAGAGATTGGGCTTTAAATGGAGTGGTCGGCGATTCTATCCTGGCTAGCGGTAACTGTGGTGTGGACTTGGGCAAGACATTTAATTTCTATTGGGACACTTTGTTGCTGGGTACTAAGGCGTAATGAACGTTGAGGGCGCACTTGACTTCAGCCTCGGCTACCTCTGCGTGTGTTGCGCAGGTAAGTTGGGAAGTCTGACTGATGATCACCGCTGCTCGGTGGTTCTCTCCGGTTATCCCAGCTTCCTCCACCCGTAAAACAGTCTATCACGATGTGGCCATGGCTGTTAAAAGTGTCGTTAACCCTTTACCCAACGAATCGGCCACATCCGCCCGCGTAATAATGCAAATTCAGCTGCTGAAAAAATATTAATTTTAGAAAAAATTCAACAAAACCATATCATGTGACCCCTCGTTGGAACGAGCTCATCGAGCTCGTTCCAACGAGGGGTCACATGATATGGTTTTGTTGAATTTTTTTGAAAATAAAAAAAAAATGATATATAAAATAATCAATTTTGATATCGTCTGCGTTGGGTAAAGGGTTAAGGTGCTACAATACGGTCGCCGTGGACTTGTCACTTTCTACGGATTGGCAATATTTCCACGGACGGAATATTAGATTCCAAACACTAATTATAGGAATAATCATCAAAAATTGAATTAATGAAGTCCTGGGTACAACCCTTTGCTTCATAAATTAAAATGTTGCTGCTGCTGATTTTTATTATCTGGTAAACGCTGCGTGGACATCACTGCCCACGTGTGGATTATGACAACGAGTCCACGGCGACTGTACTGTATATATATAATGCTAGTAGTGCTATATATATCTGAAACACATTTGCCACGAGCTGTTCTCCTTAAATATTATTTTATTATCAGTTCTGGTATGAACAGGACAGCAGACTTCCAGAAACCATTGGTGCCTACTGTCAACTCTGTGTGTTGAATGCATATTTTTTTCCTTTTTCTACACATCATAACCTTCATTTTTATAAGTTGTGAATATTTAATTTGAATTTATGGAATATCAGATGCGGGAATTTCAGTGAACAAATTTCCCTTATTTATTTTGCATATTAAAATACCATTTAACTCTTTTGGCGCGGCAGGCGACTAAAGTCGACAGACTACAGACCGCGGAAAGGTACTGCAGTAGTCAATTTAGCCAACTGTGTGTGTCCATTTCCAAGTGCTTTTAACCCTTTATCCAACGCAGACGATATCAAAATTCATTATTTTAAATATCATTTTTTTCAAATTTTTCAAAAAATGTCAACAAAACCATATCATGTGACCCCTCGTTGGAACGAGCTCGACGAGCTCGTTCCAACGAGGGGTCACATGATATGGTTTTGTTGAAATTTTTTGAAAAATAATATTTATTCAACTGCTGAAGTTGCATATTACGCGGAGGGGGGAATGCGGCCGATTCGTTTGGGTAAAGGGTTGAACAAACATACGTATTCCTATGTTTCATGCACCATTTATGTCCTATCCATGAACAACGATATCGTCCCTTGAAAGTATAAAGGTGCCATTTAAATATATACAGGAAATCGTTTGAAAAACTGTCAATGAGATCATTAGAACATCATTTAAAATAATAACGCTTTAGTCAACCTATACTTTTTGTAAAATTCCTGATGAATATTAGGCGCTAAGAATTCTGTTTCTCAGATTATTCCGCGCCAAAAGAGTTAAACAAACAGACTGTAAGCGCGGGAATATGGACACCTTCAATCCATCATTTGAAGAGCGATTTGAACCAGATGTATTTTAGATCATACCATCGGATTTACCTGTCGGTTATGTTCATAAACATGTTCAAACAACAAAAACTGCCCTTTGAATTTGTTAAAGGAATCCGAATAGGGGTTTTACTTCTCATGTGAAGTGTGTTGAAATAATTAGCCCGCTACATTCGTCCTACCTCTGTATTTCTCTTGACTTCTTACCCACGGTTGTCAAAACATTTAAAATCGTGGTCTAGCACGAATTTCAATGCTGCAATCCGAAGTCCAAACAAACTGTGACAGGGATACAGATTCACTGTTATGAATTCTCCGGACTAACAAGACGATTATATATTGTTTTCGCGTAGAACAAACCTGATGAACGCCACTAATACTAGTCTCGAGTGTTTCTCTCCGAGATTACAACCTAAGAGGAGATAATGGAGCTTTTTAGCCAAACACAAACAATGTTATTATGATTTATCTAATGCTAAGCAAGGAATTAGTCGAGCTTTGTCGTGATCGATTGGTTTTGATGAAAACTAAACGACAGCTATTAAAAGTTGCGATTGACTTCAACCTAATTCATCTCTATTCCATTTATTTTTTGTCTTTTCAAATCACGTGACTTGATTACAGTACGTGGAGAATGTATTATCACTAAATCACCCACAGAGTGGAGATTTCACCCGAGCAATAATTGCAAATTTGTTGCAAAGCATAACCAACACCAGCAAAGTTTCAGCGAATGGACCTCCGGGTTAAACCCGGAGGTCCACTGGCTGAAACATTGCTTGTGTTTTTGCCGATGTATACACAATTTGAAAGTTATAGCTTGGGTGATAACTCCACTCCGCGGGTGATTTAGTTACAATCCACTCTCCACGTACTGTATATCAACCCATGGAGAGGATACGGCCAAGTTAAAAAGAACAAAAGGTGGGTTAAATGGGGTAAATAGGGTGATGGATGTTTCTAGCCTTATGTTTTTCAAGAAAATCTCTTGCGTTTTTATTTATTTATTTATTTATTTATTTGTTTATTTATTTATTTATTTATTTAAATGTATTTATTATTTGTTTATTTTATTATTTATTAACATATTGTATGGCTACCGTCGTAGTGGATGCTCATAAATTTGAAACATACCATGAGTTTTGTCATTTAGAATCAAGACTATTGAACTTTTAAACACACATTTCTCAAACATTTTCGATGCAATTTGCGGTCACCCCCGCCCAGTTAATTTAATGATTAAGGACGTGAACGATGCAATGTGTCGCACATTAATGTTAGAATTTTTCTTTTATCTCGCTCCACCACCAGAGAAGGCTATCGACGCTGCTGAGGTCACACCAAACAAAGAAAAAAATGCATTTATTTGCACCTTTTTTGGAAAAATAAATCCCATTCACATACAGTACGTGGAGAGTGTATTATCACCGAATCACCCGTAGAGTGGAGATTCCACCCAAGCAATAATTGCAAATTTGTTGCAAAGAAAGACAAGCACAAGCAAAGTTTCAGCCAATGGACCTCCGGGTTAAACCCGGAGGTCCATTGGCTGAAATATTGCTTGGGTTTTTAGTCGATATATACAAAATTTGAAAGTAAGAGTTTGGGTGGTAACTCCACTCCGCGGGTGATTTAGTTACAATCCACTCTCCACGTACTGTAATATCTGAGTTGTTTTTTGCAGCAGGGCGCCAACTGAGTGTTTACAAAACATACATAATATTTTGACACTAATTATGCTTTATTGCGCAGGCATGCACATAAGTACACATCAATCAAAAAAGGTACAATTTTAAGGTCTCGCCATCTTCTTGTAGTTTTGGAAGACGCTACAATCCGACAAAAACGTTAAAAGAAGAAGTTCTATTTCAGCGAAGGATTGCCCAATAACCAAGACCCGTTTATAGTGGTCTCTTATTTACCTATTTTCCAGTTTTTCATCAATTACATAATGTCACATGGCTAGGAACTAAAATTCCAACTTTACAGTACAGTTAGTTGGATATAAAGCTTCTGAAATTTTCAGGGATGTTACACGCCACGACAAAATTAACTTTGAATGACGAAAACAATGTAGCAAATATTAGTACCATCAAATGATATTATGCAGTTTTGGATTTCTGTGAAGGTGAATGTGATGTGATATGAACCTAACAAACTTATATTGACCGAGGCGTTAGCCGAGGTCAATATAGGTTTTTAGGTTCATATCACATCATATTTACCACCACGAAAGTCCATAACTGTTTTATTATATACACCCTCTTCAAAAAATAGTCTTCTATTTGTCAATTAAACGTTCCATTATATCAACCAGAAATACTTTTATTTAACAATAAAATAGTTATCATCTGCAGAGTCATGTTGACTGCGCATACAAGTAGGTTGAAATAGAACTAGAGAGGGAGATTTCCAAAAGCTATATTTAGAAAGATGATATTCACTGGAAAAATGTACTTGGATCTTTAAGTACCAGTCACGTGTATAAGATCCAGCCAATAGAGATGTGGTTATTTATAAAATATATAATAAATCTAAAATGAATCACGCATGGTTCGCGAAAATTAATAAGAAAAACTTCAAAATTTTACTTTCGCCCTTGCACACTGACCTATTTTACCACAGTAGTTTTGAACCGGTCGAGGTGAGTAGCAAAAATCTACCACGTTTCGTTTCCGGTTTTTGTTTTCGTTCTTTTCTCTAGTGAAACGGAATAAGGCCACAGACTGTTAACAAAAGCTACGACGGAAGTGATTTAAGATGGGTCCGTCTACCTTTAGTGGAACGAAAAAGATGACGTGCGTGATATGCAGAACAATACTGTTCAAAGGAGCCTCGTATTAGGGTCCTTCGAAGCTTCATAATTCGATTCGATTCCAAATTGTCCCTATGATTCGATTCGAGTCGCTCAAATTCGGAAATTTTCGAATTATCGAGATGTTCGCAATATCCTACCAAATGTTCCCCTTGACCTCATCTACCGCCAGGTCTCCTGTAAAGGAAACATTGTGACAGACAAATGGTTCAAGGGGATTCCGGTTCCGATACTATTTTAATTCCGTCCTGGAATATTCTGCATTTTGATTGTCTTTCCCAAATAGAAGATTAGTCGTTGAGTGGAGACATGCCCTATTTACGGTCATAAGAATGTGCACTATTCAAAAGAAGAAGGGCAATGCCATTCGATTCGAAATTCGATTCGATTCGAAAATCTCTGCCCTATTCGATTCGGGATTCGTTTCGACCCGAAAACTGATATTCATAGGGCCCTAATTAACATAGATATGAGTGTTGGGTATATTAATTTCCAATCAACCCACACGGGAAATGAAATGCTAATTAATTACTTTGTTTCCATTAAAAGGTTATCTCAACACACGTTGGGTATTGAAACCGAAAGAGTGTTCCATTTTGTTGCGTGGCCATAATTAGTTCATTAAAAATTATTTTATAAATTGATTTGAGAGGGTCTATATGATCTTTCCAATAAACCGTAACAACACAAATGCACGTAAAAAAAGTATTGCTTCCTCCTGCAAACATCTAAAGGTTAAGAACCCTCGTAACAACCCAGTGGTTTTTGTATTCAATTATTTGTGTAACATTGTAATTCATCAGTTAAATTCGACCTAGTTGTCTTTCTGAATCCGTAAGTTGGTTGATTGAGAGCCGGTCGGCTCCTGGCTCTAATCTCAGGTAAATTCACTCCTATCGTGCTCTAATTGCCGGAAGTGAGTCAGTTAGAACATGTCTGTATCCACGCTACGCGCGAGCAACGGTACTAAACCGCTCCTACCACAGATCGAACACAGCCCGCAGTTGTTTTCTATGGCAACGGTTGTTAGTGTCTGTGCTTTGAAGTTAACATTGTAAATTCGATCATGGCAAATCGACCGAGATCGAAAATGACATTTCTTTGATTGTTTTTCCTTAAAAAAACGGGTTTGGATAATGTTTTCACATCTAACGATAACAGGAGTTACAATGGAGATAAACGCCCCTTGTTGAGTTAGACATTTGGGAATTTGACTAAGGAAAACCATTTGTTAACTCGTCCGAAGGTGCACACGCCTTCAACCGCTGCTGCCTCTGATTGTGCACAGTTAGTAAGTTGGAGAGTCTGGCAGGTGATCGCCACTGCTCGGTGGGTCTCCCAGATACTCCAGTTTCCTCGGTCCAGTGTACTTTCGCCTACAGTGCACTTTCGCCTACAAACATTATCAATAAAATCGACTGACCGTTTGGTGATTGAGAGAAAGAGAGAGAGAGAGAGAGGGAGAGAGAGAGAGATTGAGAGAGTGAGGGAGAGAGAGCGAGAGAGAGAGAGGTTCCAATAATATTCATAGGTTTTATTGACAAATATCGATACAATTTATCCCTCCCTCTTTCTCTCTCTCTCTTTCCCCCCCTCTCTCTATCTCTCTCTCTTTCTCTACATACAAATATGAGTATTATTGGAATCGGCTCACTGAGCCGGTTCCAATAATATTCATATTTGCAAGGTTTTATTGACAAATAACAAATCCACATTGTATAGGATGTTCCAAACTTGTTCTTACAAGAATCCATTAAGTTAACATCATAGTATTTGTCTTCATGGCCTCAGCTAAAACAACTACATTGCACATAACATAACATAAGAAAAACAAACAAACACATAACATAAGAAAAAAAAAGAAAAATGCTGGGAATGAATGGTCGGTCAGTCCATTTATTGTGGGTAGAAGAGGTAATTAGCTACTAATCCCTATACCTTAATTAGTGCACTATCGCTGACACTTTTACCGGATAATTGTGTAGGCGAAAGTGCACTGGAACGAAAGTAGACGACACTGTTTCCTCAACTCGTAAATCTGTCCGACACAAAGCGACCTTGGCCTGTTGAAAGAATCGATAAACTGCAATAACAAACGAAATAAACAGTAATGCAATAGAAATTAATCAGTAGTGTAATAATCAGATAATAGTGTAATATTTAGAGAGTAAACGCTTGACTGGACTGGTTACGTGAAATAATTCATGAGATATCAGGGACGTTGTACAAACACGAGTGCGCGAATGCGCACAAGTGTTTTACAATATAGTCCCTCGCCTCTCATGAATTATTTCACGTAACCAGTCCAGTCAAGCTATTACTCTGTTTATTACTTTCCATTATTAACGATAATTATATTATTTAACCCTTTACCTAACGTAACGAACAAAACCGGCCAGCGCTGTTCTCAAAAATCGCCAATTAAGTATTTTTTCATGTTTTGTCTCTAAAACATATGTTATGACCCCTCATTGGAACGAGCTCGTTGAGCTCGTTCCAATGAGGGGTAATAACCTATGTTTTGGAGACACAAAATGAAAATAATAGTTATTAAAGATTTTTTTTTTTTTTTGCAAGTGTCGTCTGCTTTTCATGTAAGGTAAAGGGTTAAAAAAGCACCAAAATTACAGCATTTTGCACAACAAATATGCATTCGTTTTATTATACGACAGAAAAAAATCTGGTAATTTGATTGGCTTAAAAACTCGTCAGAAGTGTTGATATTCTCCAGTATTACTGCTCGGTTCTATTCTGTTTCTACCGAAATCGAGTTGATATTTCACCGCTCTGTCACGGTTGTCTATAAATATCACAGGCAGGTTGATATAATGATTCCAAATACCTGTTTGAGATAAAAATAAAAATGGTATTTCCAACTTGCCCCTTCCTTTAATTTCGCTGTTCCAATGTTTAGGAACTGTTCAAATATAATAATTAACTACAACATGAACAAATAAGTTAATGCACATTGCTTCCTGCTCTTTGGTATGCTGATAGATCACCACGGGGAAAAGGGTGCTCACAAGCAACAGATTTTGTCCAGTTTTTTCTATAGTTATGGGCCTTTTGTGCTTTTTGCAACTTAGAAAGCCTTGGCGGGGTATACCGGTGGCGTTGAACCTTGTTTTATTGCATATAAATATGATGTTTTTCTTCGAAAAAGATGTAATAAAGTACGGAATTTGCAAACGATTTTTTTCTGTCATAATAATAAAACAACAATCGATCGTCATTGAGGTTGATACAGGGAATTATCAACCCTTGAAAAGTAATATTCACCGAGGTCGTAGGCCTCGGTGAATATTACTTTTCTCGGGTTGATAATTCCTTGTATCAACCTCAAGGAAAGTCAATAATTGTATGATGTCTCAAAAAGGTTTTATGGTTTCGCTGAACTAACTATTTGAATTAGAGTTACCCACCGGAAATGATGCAATCTCTAAAAATAAACATCCTTGGGAAAATATATTGTTTCAGTAAACATTTGAAAGATTCTATTGACACCTTGCATTATTGTTGAATACTCCTGATAAAAAGAGGGTGATTTGATGACTTTTGGACCTAAAAGATACAATCTACTTTTTGTGTGTTTTTGTAGGGAATTACCTGAATAATATGTGCACGTGACCGCTACTTACCTTCGTGTCATTTTTTCTCTCTTATTTGTTGCATGACCCCCTGTTTTCGGGTCAGAAAAACTTGTCTGAAGGGCTATACTTCACAAAGATATTTGAATGCCAAAATTCGAGTTATGCGATCATATTTGTTTTCGCCTGAACGTTATAATGATAGCCTATGGGAAAATATTTAGTTCAGTGATACCTTATGGTTTATTCTTTCAATGCGTCATTTTGGTTCAGTGTACTTTCGCCTATAGTGCACATTCGCCTACAAAAATGATCAGGTAAAAGTGTAGGCGAAAGTGCACTAACTAAGGATAGGGATTAGTAGCTAATTACCCGCTCTGCCCACAATAAAATCGACTGACCGTTTGGTGATTGAGAGAGAGAGAGAGAGAGAGAGAAAGAGAGAGAGGTTCCAATAATATTCATATTCATAGGTTCTCTCTCTCTCTCTCTCTCTCTCTCTCTCTCTCTCTCTCTCTCTGTCTCTCTCTCTCTCTCTCTCTCTCTCTATAGTCTCAATAAAAACATACAAATATGAGTATTATTGGAACCGGCTCACTGAGGTATTTGCAAGGTTTTATTGACAAATAACAAATCCACATTGTATATGATGTTCTAAACTTGTTCTTGCAAGAATCCATTAAGTTAACATCCCAATTTTACCAGGTGGCCAGCTGCATCATGAAACTGCACAGGTGACTTTTTCCCTGAAGATAACTGATCTTTGAGTCTTTGAAGTCTCTGGTCAAGTTCACGGTATAGCCGTTTTCGTGGAGGAGGGCGTGCACCATGCATATACTGGCTGAGTTTGTTTCTCTGTGTTTTCTCAAGTTTTTGTATTACATTCACAAAGGCAAATATGTTGGGGTGAGCATGTTGGACAGTCTTATTTAGGTGACAGTGCTATCCCTCTTAGTTCTAGGACCAATGTTACTGTAGTGGTTCCAAACTGCCGGAGGAAAACGAGCCTCCTCATCAACCCAATTCTGCACCATATAGTCATTGAATGCCGTTGCCTGCACTACATCTGGTGACTCATCCATCGCTTCAATCCGCACATCTTGAACTTGTTGAATTGGTACCAGTGGCAGTGCAGCTGCAAGGCGCACCCATTTATGCACTTCCTCGTTGTCCCAGTACTGGTTAACCATTTCCAACTTCTGAACCTTTTTCCGTACAGACTGTGTGTAGTGAAAAAAACAGCCTCGTGTGTCACAATTGGGAAATGTCTCTTGTACTGCTCTTATTGCTGCCATTTCAAAATCAGTTTGAATGACCTCAGGAAGTAACTCATGACTAGTCACCTCCTGCATCACAGCTTTAAGTTGTGTAAACAAACGCACATATGTCCCACACGGTCTATTAGGAAGAAGGCAGAATGCGAGCTGGGACATTTTAGTTCCCACAAGTCCATGGATAACACACAGTTGATCCCACAATGGGGGACAAGAATAGAATACCATCCATAGAAAACTCTGACACTTGCTGCATAATTTTGAGAAAGTCATCTGTTGCAAAGCACAAAATCCTTTCATCATCGCCATCATTGATACACAGGAATCGTTCCCCACCCAGAGTTACACACCATCTATCAGGTATTAGGTACACTTCTGAAAGTGAAGTTGGAAGGGTTGGTGTGGTTTTCCTTCGTCTCTCATACAAGCCACTCTTTAAACTATCAAATGATTGAATGTCAATAGCCAAGTCTCGCTGAATATTGCTGATTTCTTCGTCATAAATGGCTTGGATCGGTCAGTCCATTTATTGTCAGTAGAGCAGGTAATTAGCTACTAATCCCTATACCTTAATTAGTGCACTTTCGCCTACACTTTTACCTGATAATTTTGTAGGCGAAAGTGCACTGTAGGCGAAAGTAGACGACACCTTCATTTTCCATAAAATCGCTGTCAAGCTACACAGGCGAGATAGAATTCACCCCTGTCAAGTAATCTATAGATATCGAATGTAATCATTAATCATCCAATTAACAGTTTATTTATTTAATCTGATGAGAATCAAGACATTTCTTTGTTACTCAATCTTTTTTATCTTGCTTTGTATTTTTTGTAATCCTTTCGGAAGATAATAAATTATTTGCTCTTTATTTGTTACCAGTGAGTAAATAATAATCATGAAATTATTATGTTAACGTTAATAATAGATTTTTAATTTATTGTGAGAGTTACTTGCCGCCGCTCGGTGGTTCTTGTTGAGTACTCCGGCTTCCTCCCCCAGTAAAATTGTCCGACACGAGGTGACCTTGGCTGTCGAAAGTGTCGTTAAAACCCAATGAATAAATAATTTATTTATTTATTTATTTATTTATTTATTTATTTATTTATTAGTCTTCTATTATCTATATTTTTGTATAATCTGTGGGTTTTTGCGAACTATATAATACTAAATTACTTTGAGCAACGAGGCGCCATCTCGTTCGCTGAGTTCCGTTGTGTTCTATGTGCCAAGTGGCACACAGAACACATTGGAACTCGAGGGACGATCTGCGAATGCTTTCGCCCAGCTGATCTTGAAGGACGATACATGATTAATTTGTTTACAAGCATTTGCCACTAAAATCTTTCATTTGACGTCACAAAATTCATTTGGCACCGAACAAAAATACCACTTAGCACAAAAAATTCGAACCAGCGTGAAAACAGATTAGTATTTATTTGTATATTTATATTACATTATATATTATATTATATTTATATATTCAGTATTATTAAAGTCCTTCGAATCTTCAAAATTCGATTCGATTCCAAATCGTTCCGATGATTCGATTCGAGTCACTCCAATTCGGAAAAATTTCGAATCTTTAGATGTTCTCAATATTACTTGACTAATTCAATTCGTTTCGACCCGAAATTGATATTCACAGGGTCATAACTATTTATTTATTTATTTATTTATTTATTTATTTATTTATTTATTTATTTATTTATTTATTTATTTATTTATTAACGACACTTACGACAGTCACGGTCACCTCGTGTCGGTTAGTTTTACGTGTGAGGAAGCCGGAGCAGCCGAAGAGAACCACCAAGGAGCGACGAGCAACTGTCAGACTCCCCAACGTACTAACTCCACACAAACAGGGTTAGCATTGGTTGAAGACAAGTGCACCATCGACGTGTAGTACGCCTTAGTACACAGCCGGTAATCGGGAGGAAATGCCTTGCCCAAGGAAACTGATCAGTATTGTAACAGCAAGTAATGTAATAAACATGACCAGCACTGTAAAAGAAATCTATGAAAATAAACAATTTTTCAAAGAAATTGGAAAAGTTTGGTAACATCAGTTACTGTAGTAAGAGATGTGGACATCGGCCTGTTTGGGGGACTAGTGGTGGAACTAGGAAGGGAAGTAGTAGGAGAGGGATGGATTGGGCCTCTTTGGGAGAGGGATGGGGACTGAGGAAAGGAACCCCGCGGCGGAAGGGAAATAGTAGGAGATGTGGAGACCGGGCCTGTTTCGGGTATCTCATGGCGTCCAAGGAAGGGAAGTAGTTGGAGAGGGCCCTAGGAAGGGAAGTAGTTGGAGAAGGATGTATCGGGCCTGGTAGGGGAGGGAATGGAGAACGTCGCAGGGAACGAAATAATTTAAGTAGTAGATAGGGAGATCTTGACCGAAGTAGTGGACGAGAGATGTATCGGCCTGTTTGGGGGAGGGAATGGGGGACACCGCAGGGACCGAGGAACGGTAGAGGGATGGAACGGGCCTGTTTTTTTTTTTGTTTTTTTTTTTTGGGGGGGGGGGGGGGGCTAGTGAGGCAGCTAGAAAGGGAAGTAGCAGGAGCGGGATAGCTCGGGCCTATGTATGGAGGAAGGTGGGGACCCCCCACCTTCCTCCATACATAGGCCTCCATACATTAAATTTTTGATGATTATTCCTAGAATTAATGTTTGCAATCTAATATTGTTGCGTCTGTAAAAATATTGCCCACCCGTGAGAAGTGATTAGTCCACGACGCCCGTACTGTACATGTTGAAGGCCGGATTCCATGCGTGGTTTGTCTGATACGTTTTCAGTGCGCTTATTCAATATAGGAACGCTAAATACACACAACATTGGTGGTATAAGGGTTAATATTAGAATATGGGTAAAATGAGCTATTTGTCTGTCTTTGCTGGACATCAGATACATATTTACTTTAACTAGTGGAATTTTTGTCATTTATGTGAGCGGGTGGCACAATCATTAATGTAATATAATGTAAACGATTATTACAGTAATCATTTATCATGATAATGCACTGTGAGTTTCAATTTGTCAACTCCGTTACCCATTGCAAACCAATCTCAAAAGGTTTTAAACATTTTATCTTAAAAAAGTTTTTTTTCTGATTTAATTATCTGAATTTAGAGAATATGTAATATGTTGCAAGAAAGGTTGTGTCATGTTATTCAGAGAACTGACACATTGGCGCTTCATTTTAATAATGCCCCACGTTTTTGGTCAATTCGGTTACTGAAGTTATAGCACTTATATTAAGAACATTATCCAATAGGTGGGCCCATAAAACGTCACATGCTTTAGAGAGCTGTCACCGTCCCCCGTTTTGATGAATGAAAAGTTAATCCATTTGCACCCGTAAGACGACAAATAGCACTTTCTACAGATGTCAAGTAGAGTATGTTTTACATGTCATCACCGTTACTGTGTAAAGTGCGTTAAAACCTAATCATGCAGATTGAATGATTCTTTATTTTTAAACACCAAATTATACATAAATTACAAGAACATAAAATTACTTGGCATTCCTGCTGTGGACAGAACAAACATGCTGACATGAAATTTTGTCAAGAGTGTCAAGTAGTCATGCAAAATGTCAGTTTTGAACCGTTTCTCTCATTTGAACTAAAATAGCATGCATCTACAACTACAAAAGACGGATACTCATTAAGTTGTGTGAAGTTTCTTTTGGAAAGTATAGTCAAGAGAGAAATTAACAGCTTTCGATTGCCTTGTGTGTCAGCATTCCTGTTCGGATGTCCCCATTTTTAACATTGTTAGTAATTGTGTTTAATACTAAACAACGGTTAAACTACAATAAAAATGCAAACTTCCTCGTAAACTAACGTCAGCACACATATGATATGCAGTCTACATTAATGGTGTAGATCCTAGTTTGATCAAAGAAAGTTTCCCGTCTTTATTTGAACTTACAGTTAAAACTAGAAGTCCTATCACGAACTGTGCGCTTATCTACGCTTAATTGCGCGTAGGGATTGCGCGCAATTGCCATATCGAATGACATCCAAAACACTTCAGGTTCTCCAGGTTACTCGTAGCAAACACAGGCAATGTTTCTGCCAATGGACCTCCGGGTTACCCGGAGGCCTATTGGCTGAAACACTGCTCGTGCACAGGCCATACGTACATAATTTGATAGCCTTACTATGGTTATAACGCGTAGATTAACGCGCAAATAGACGTGCTATTTGTGCGCATTTCATGACAGGATTTCTAGTTTCAACTGTATGTCAAAGCCCTACCTCTATTTTCTCTCAAGTTTTGGAACTGATTTGCCGAGTTGATCCAAAGATGGTATGACATATTATTGTGAGACATGCACTTGATAAATACAAAAAAGAATTTCGACCAGCCTTGAAAGAACCCTGTGTCTATAAATAATAATTAAAAAAATTCAAATGCCTTTTTTAAACCTACTTGGGACAAATATTTGTGATATGCTATTGGCTGTCTTTATGACATGGCAATTCAAACTGCTTGGAAAAATGCTCAATTTGTTTTAAAATGATTCTAACCCAAACAAAACAAATCATCAAAAAAGCTCTCACTCCGCATACTTGCACAATTCCCATTCCCTGAAGACAACTTGATCCTATATGCGCGTTTTAGGCCCCCTTGGGTCTGGCTTTTCTTTTGTAACTTGTACTCTGATGTATTTTTAATTTTTCATTACTATAGAGCGGAGACTACAGTAAGTGTGTTGGCACATAGAGAACGCACATGTTGTTCATGTATCAACACAGTGTGATAGTCAACTCTTTTACCATGTGTCACCTCAGCACCAGTAAGAAAAACAGTGCCAGATTTGAAGATATTATAAGTTATTGCGATGAATTGACGGTACCGCGGTCTGGGGTTTGCGGCTCGGTTGAACATTAGTTAACAAACCACAGACTATGTTACCATCAAATCATCACAATAACGTGTGTGTGCCACAACCCCACACCACGAAATGAACTGGGAGCTATAATATTAACCAGTTTAGTAAATGAACCTAGGTTATGACCCGACGAGCTCGTTCCAATGAGGTGTCATAACCTATGTTTTTGAGACAAAAATGAAAAACATAATGAAAATTAATTGGCGATTTTTGAGAATAGCGTTGGCCGGTTTTGGACGTTACGTTGGGTAAAGGGTTAAACAACATTTCATTCGGAACATCGTCTACGGCACGTGTGAAAAATGAAGAAAAATGAAGCGGTTTGTAAGTCATTCGATGGATGAAATAATTACGAAACGGGCAACGTCATTTCAAACATTTCGCGTGTTGACGTCAGACTGTAACATATGCTCCCGGAGACGTAAACATAGAAAAACGTAAGCGAGCTCTCGTCCAATCAGAGGGCGAGGATTTTAGTCTTGTTGGAACATGAGGTGTTTATAAAGAAATCGAAGACGGTTTCCACTGCATTAAATGACTGATTGGACCTTATTGGTTTCACGGCTTTTTGTTCTAAATTTCATATATTTATTTCATTTTTTATGAAAGTATCTTGCATGTTTTGTGATTTTTCATAAAAGTGTTTTATTACGTATTTTTTTTCAAAATATGTGTTAATGTTTAACCAAAAGTACAATCTCAAAATTGATAATATGAATAATTTAATAATATTTGACATTTTATTCTGAGGACTATGGACGGAATAATGATGTAACGGAGTAGACACAACACCCTACCCCTATTATCTTTGATCAACTGCAAAAAATACTACACACAAACTTGTACTACTGTTGGCTGAAAATAATCTTTCTAACATATACATGTACTATTAAAAAAAACTAGGGGATATTTGACAAAAGTGAGATATATGAAGAAATATATTTATATTTTCATCAAAAAGACAGTTGAGGCATTGCACTGTAACATCGGTTGAATGGTTTCAGTGATAGTTGGGTGCCTGACAAGCACACATTCCACGCACTGTGTTGTAGAAGACATGGACGGTCAGTCAGAGAATGTACCACATTCAGTCCAAGACCTCAATACCTTGTAAATCCTCCTCGGCTCGCGAGACAGGCGCGGATCCTACGTGGCATACTCCTCACCAAACGTCCAATATCAGCGTGGCTGATGTTATTCCATTCTTCTTGCAGTGCAGCGGCGAGTTCCTGGACATTGGTAGGGGACTGTTGACTTTGTTGTACACGCCTGCCAAGTATATCCCAGACGTGCCCAATGGTGAAAGGTATGGACTTAGTGCTGGATAAGGCAGTGTAGGATGTTCTGCTCCTGGAGGAACTCCGTAGCGATACGGGCAATGTGTGCTCTTGCATTGTCATCTGGAAAATGAATCGACGGCCGTGACGTCGCGCAAGTGGCACCGCATGAGCTGCTAATATGTTGTCACGGTAGTACTGCCCTGTGACACGCCCTTAGATGACATGTAATGTTGTTCTGCTTGTCATGGTTATGCCTCCACACACCATCACCGATCCACCAACAAAACGATCGTGTTTCTTACGTAATGGCATCATTCGTTCCGCCGCCGCCGCCGCCACACTCTGTTTCGCCTTTCGTGGAGGTCGAGAGTGAACATAGGAAAACATGACGTTGCTCCACCGATGATTGTCCCAGAGCTGTCGTGCTCCACACCAATAACGCTTTGCTGCGATGTGACGTTCAGTCAAACGTGGGATTATTTGAGGTCGTCGAGCGTACAAATTCCAGCTGTGAATGCGATTTCGGATAGTCTGACTACTGACTCGCACATCTGCCGCTCGGTGCAGTTGCTGTCCAATTCCTGAGGCACTTTGATGGCGGTTACGTAATGTTGTGGTTTGGATGAAACGATCTTGGTTAGCAGTTGTCGTCATTGGACGACCTGACCGATATCTGTCATCAACATTGCCTGTCTGACGGTAGCGTGACCACAACCCGCTATTCACCGATTAAGTAACGTTGAGAATTTGATCCACTGCAGTCTGTATGTTTCTAGGTTCCAGCATGCCAACGGCACGTAAACTTTCGTCACGTGTCAGTCTTCGCATACCTCAAAAGTTACGTTTCGACCAGATACTATTGATGAACGAGTTTATACCAAGAAAAGAACGATGAGACCTCTGAAAAAGCCCGTCCAGTACAAATGAAAATTTCAAAACGTACCACACAGACATTAAAGCGGCGCTCGTGCGAAAAACCTGCACGAAGTTTTCGTGGGCCGGTGACATTCATGATCTACACTAAACTTGGTAACATATTGATGTGTCCAACCATGCGTATCCAATACCATTTTCCGAAAATATCAACATCACTTTTTAAAAGTCAATCTATAAAATAATGTTGGATTTACAGTACGTGGAGAGTGTATTATCTTTAAATCACCCGCAGAGTGGAGATTCCACCCGCGCAATAATTGCAAATTTGTTGCAAAGCATAACCATCACAAGCAAAGTACCAGCCAATGGCCCTCCGGGTTAAACCCGGAGGTCCATTGCCTGAAACTTTGCTTGTATTTTTGTCCATATGTACAGAATTTGAAAGTGATACTTTGGGTGATACTCCACTCCGCGGGTGTTTTAGTTACAATCCACTCTCCGCGTACTGTAAGTAGTTACTAGCTTAGTGAGACTTTCAAAAGTTATAAATTCTTATTTTGACCCAAATTCAAACATTCACCCACAATTAGGTGTATTTATTAGTTTCCAAAGTGTGATTTACTGGGATTTCCGGGTTTGATTATCAACGATAACTTCACAAGTGAATTATGCAATCAACAATTGGGTCATGTATCCATGCACGCAAACGAAGACGCTTTCCCGTGGGCGTAATGGGGACTTCATTGTTTTTTTGTTTTTTTTTTAATCCTTTACCTAACACGAAAAGCAGACGACAATTTCAAAAAAAAATTCTAGAATAACTATTATTTTAATTTTTTGTCTCAAAAACATAGGTTATGACCCCTCAGTGGAACGAGCTCGTTCCAATGAGGGATCGTAACCTATGTTTTAGAGACAAAAAATGAGAAAACAATGAAAATTAATTGGCGATTTTTGAGAATAGCGCTGGCCGTTGTGTTAGGTAAAGGGTTAAATAATATAAGTATCGTTAATAATGAAAAGCAATAAACAGAGTAATCGCTTGACTGGACTGGTTACGTGAAATAATTCATTCGAGGCGAGGGACTATATTGTAAAACACTCGTGCGCATTCGCGCACTTGTGTTTGTACAACGTCCCTCACCTCTCACGAATTATTTCACGTAACCAGTCCGGTCAAGCGATTATTGAAGGCCAGAACAAACGATGAGAGTTTTCCATTTTCTGTTCAGAAAATCAAGCCATGCGTTCATTATAGTTTCATGTGAAACCAATCGTCAGCTGTCATTAATAGTTGGCATTTTCTTTCGGAGATCTGACACCACTGGATGACTCCGAGATGTGATATGGGACTCTCGAGTGAGCACTCTTTTAACCCAACCACAAATTTTCGAATAGTCCAACCAATAAAAATGGATATGTTCCAAAACCCTACCGCCGGAAACAAAGATCCCACTATATCTCCTTTAGTCTTGAGTTTACTGTAACAATTATAGCAGATTTACAATGGACAAACAAAGCTTAGAGTAAAGAAAGCTGACCTCGACGGCACAATTCTAATTAAACCGTTAAATCATGTTTTATAAATTGTTTTATTCCAGTCAATGTACTCAACAAATTTGTTAGATCAACACGGTCAAACTGAAGTGATACGTACTGACGACTTCTGTGTGGACATAGTTCGATCGTGTAGGCAGTGATGACAAAGTTCAAAGTCTGCATTCCATGTCTGACTTTTCTCAACGAAATTGTCATTCTTTTTATTGTATCTTACGTCAGGTTTTCACTTTTGAAATCTTTGACAAAAAACTCTATTGAAAAAAAACCTGCACAAAGAAAATGTCGTCAACGATGCATGTTTACACTCGTCGAATCTTATTTTGACCCAGCTAAGATTTGACGAAAACTATCGTGTAAATGTGTCAGTTCGATCAATGTCGGGGCAAAACATTTGCCGATCATGATATTTTTGTGATCGACCTTCAGCCGAACGTCATTCATATCAAATAACTAGGCTATGATATTTTAATTTTGTTCTGGCGGATATCCGAAAATAGTGCGCGCATAGGTCGTTTTGTTTCTTTAATATTGGACACACAATGGCGGCTATTAATGACGAGTTAACGTAAGATGAGGAGATTTTGAGGGCAACTTCTTTAGTATTCCAACCGCATTGGAAGCGGTTGGAATACTAAAGAAGTAGCCCCAAAATAGGTCTGACAGATGTCATTTTTGAAACATTTTCTGGGAGCAGGGTCGGATTTACGAATGGGCAGACTGGGCGAACGCCTAGGGCACCTACATTTGTGGGGGCCTCCACTGTGAAGTTCGTCTTTCGAGGAACATAATATGACAAAAGTCCCTGCCAAATTGCCTTTGGCAATTTGACAGGGAATTTTGTCATATTATGTTCCTCGAAAGACGAACTGCATGCACTGTCATTTTTTTCTCCCCCACATAATCGATGGCAACAATTCGAAAAAGCAGGGATCTGGGTGATATGGTCGGGCCAATGTTTGGGCCGTTCCGGCGACCCTGTCGATCAGAACATCACAGTTCTTACGCCTCTCAACAACCAATTCATATTCTTCCGAGATGAAAAAGGGTGGGTTTATGGACTATAGTAACTGGAGATTGGATTACTACAGACACGTCCGTTCCAGAGGCGTCGAAATGATGACAGATGGTGAGGGTGGGTGGGTGGGTGTGTGAGCACTCCTACTGTGATGGTCAAGTCCTACTGATATAATATTCAAACTACATCATCTAGACATGCCTTCGTCGAAGGCATGTCTCGATGATGCAGTTCGGATGTTAGTCGATATTATAGTAAAAAAACACAAACTTATTGTCAGTTTATTTATGGATAGACATATGCAGTAGCCGTGACGCTTGAGCCTCTAATTTTCTCATGCAGTTAACACATACAGTATGTCAGGTCACCTGAGGCCCCGTAAGGCCTGGGCTGACGTGGGGTTATTTAGTCCCGCTGACGAAATTGCGGGAAAATTAGACAGACGTGGAGAGTCGGAATCCTAGTGCCGTGAACTCGGCGCTGGGAGCTGAGTTCGACCGGCACTGTGATTTCGTTTCTCCTCTGCCATATTCGCCTAAGATAGGTTCGATTTCCGTTAGGTGTGATTCCTAATCACTTCAGGCTGTGTAATGGAAAGAATGATTTAAAGTAATAACGATTCTTTTATTTACACATAAACATAAAGCCGTTTCAATATTTCAACAATCAACAATTCGATTCTTTTCACAGAAAATGGGCTGCTAGGGTTAAATAATCCTCAACAATTATATAGTCATTCTATTGCCCTGTACTGGCACTATAGTCTACACACTGGAAATGTTACTACCGTGAGCTCGCCCTAAGAGCTTCACAAATCTGAAATTATATTACGGAGAGCTCGCCATAAGAGCTTCACAAATCTGAAAATGTTATTACCGTGAGCTCGCCATAAGAGCTTCACCCGCTTAGGCTCAAATGTCAACGTCTGCGCGTAACTGTACCTCTGGCTGTCGGAGGGTTCCGAGCAGCAATGTCTGTCGTCTATAAAGCCACCATACTTCTGATTTGGGTCAGATATTGTCTACTCATACCTTATGTGCCTTTTGAAAGTCCTCCGTGAAAGTCCTATTCAAATGTTCACTGTTCCTGGATGAATTCACGATTCACAAATGCCCCTTTTCGTGCTAGGGTGAAATTGTCACTCACACCGATCTCCAGTCGGTATTACGATGCTTCGACAGCAAAACAAACTACTCCCAACGCAATCAGTCTGACGCTTCAAAGGGTTAATATGCACAATACAATTAACCTACACTTCTGATTATTGCAGGCTGATACCTTCAACTCGACAATCTAATCTTTAACGTTTCACCTTGGGTTTCCTTCTCAACGAATTTGACACTGTAACCGCCTATCAACCTTAAGCTAAATCAATCGTGGAATGCCCTGTCTGGCGATTCCAGCCGTTTCAGGGTCCTGTGATCGAAGGTACCCCTATGCCAGGAAACAGAGTCCGCCTGCCCTGGCCTTCACCAACGTGTGTGTGACCCCAAGTGTGTGTCTAATGCTCTGCTCTTCAAGGTATATATACTTTTTACCCTAAACTGTCAGGTGGACAGACGCTCATCTGTCCATCTGCCAAAATGGTTGGAGATGACGTATATCGAGGCAGAATCAATACAAGTCATCTCGCGCGTGACTTAACGGTGATTTCACTTGTCGAGAGAACCGATTCGTTCCTGCCACTCATTGCTTTTCTAATGATCAGGTGACGACACGACAGACATTTCTGTCTTTTGGAATCTCGTTTCTCAATTGGCCGTGACGATATCCTGCCACCCACCGATTACGTCTAGTAAGACTCGCGACTACTTTATAACTTAAATGAGATTAGACCTTATCTAACATACCGTTTCTCCCCTGGGTCCCTGCCCTGAAGCTGGATATACACCACGTGTGTTTTTTCCATGTCCAGCTTCACAGAGAAATGAAATTCACGTAGGTTTTTCGCCTTGATTCGGAATATCTTTTGAACTTACAATATCTTTATATACGAGGCCCCTTGCCCCTATATTTAGGCTGGCTTTGCTCTGACAACTCCCTTCCCGATAAAAACACCCTGTGTATCTCTTAAAACGCAAGGGTCAAAGCCACGCACGCTCGCCTCTCACACCTTTTTGCAATCTACCCATCATGTTCAAGACTACAAAACTGTATCCTAGTGGTCGTGGGGCTCATGACCGGGCTCATGCGTCCGCCATTTCGATTCCCACGACACACACGCCATCACATGCTCCCGTCTTGTGGGTTTACATATGGAGAGTAGCCTTATCCTTAGATTTGTAGCACTCTCTCTCTCTCTAATACTATATATTTACACCTAAACATACACATTTTTATACACATTCGCCAATTTTGCAAACAGTTCACTTGGCACTCACTCCGACGAGTAACACCGTCCGCGCCTTTGCGTCAGATGGGTTAATTCCAACGGAGTGTAACTTCACCTCCCATTCCCCTATGTCTTGTGAAAGGGCAAACGGCCCCTGCATTATGTTGAGTCTCACCCTCGCAAAGCTCAGCCAGGGGATTAAAATTGTGCCTCACACACTCACACATTCAACAAACAGATTTCCCGACCGCGCCTTTGCAACAGACGGGGTTAGTGGGCCTCACACTCACAACAAACTCTCGTCAATAAAAACAAACACAGTTTCCCGGGGCCTTAACACCGGGTTTGTGCATCCCACACTTACAAAACTCGACGCACAGGCTCCCCGTCCACGCACACTCGCGTCGGGCGGGGCAGTGTATCTCACATTCGCACTCACAACAAACTCTAGTCAGCAGTCAGAGCAATAATAATACTAAAATAAAAAAAAAAGTTTCTTCCGGGCCTTAACACCGGGTTTACGAAACTCCTCACCTCATCCACAAAAATATTTGCGACTGGAGCCCCCGTCCCAGACACCATGCCCACAGCCACCCAACTATTGCTTCTTTATAACCACCGACCATTGGTAGGGGCCCGGTTCCCAGTATCCCCTTGGGTAACCCTTGACACACCCCTACTTCTCGCTCCGTTATTTCTTCGGGTATTCCACCAGGGTCCCCATACCCTGTCATTGTCGCATTCACAAGAGCTTCCCTTGGCGCTAAATCCCCCAGGCTCACTCGTCCCGGCGATTACCTTCGTTCGAACGACACTGGCCGCCCTTGGCCCTTGTGCCGTCGACCCCCCGGTCCATTGCGACGACTTCTTGCGCACCTTGGGCGCTGTGCGCCCCCGGCACTCACTGCGTGGTCTCCGCCACCTAGGATGTTTCTCCTTTGGTTTGTGGACCCTTTCCGCGGCCCCCTGGGCGCCCACCTTAGCGGTCCCATCCACTTTAATACCCTCAACTTGTGTTGACCCGTGCCCTCTCAATTCTGGGGAAGTTTGCCCAGCCATTTGCGTGGGTCTGGCCTCCCCTCTCCACACGGGTGACACCGACTTCTTGGGGCGCTCAACTCCCCCACAAAAATTTGTTTGAGGGTCTTTCCCCAATGACCCCATTGGGTTCCCTCGCTGTTTGGCGTTTAGCCTGGACCGCCTGCAGCCCCTACTCCCTAATTGGACAGGAGACGTCCCTCCTGAAACTTTTCGACATTTCGTCGTGTAGGGGCCATCCCCTGGACAATCGGATTGGTTCCCCCTGGGAACCTTCCCTTCCTTACTCGGTACTTTACCGAGTGCAACCGCCGGGGGTCCTTGCCCACCGACTTGAACTTCCTTTGCCTTAGCTGTGCTCCCATTCGGCCCCCTATCCCTGGACCACAACTTATCAGGGTTTGCCCTCACCCCTGGGATATTACCTATGACCAGGTCATAGACAGGCGATTCAATGCACATGGCTTCCACATCGCCACAATAAAATGGGGTATCCACAGTTATCCTCGCGATGGGGAACCTTCTAACGGTCCCATCTATCAAAATACACAAATGGTCACGACCCAACAATTGCTTGTCGTCAACGAGTTGCCTTCTAACCGTTGCAGAGGAGCACCCAGAATCCCGGAGCAGACGGATCTCCCTTTGTCCCACGTACCCTTGGTACACTGGCATATTAACCTTCTCCTGCGAAGTTGTGAGCCTCTCACACATGCCACTTATTATCGGGACAACCTCCCCGCCTTCCAGCCTAAGCTGTCCCTCCTGGATGCAGTCGCGGAGAGGGCTGCTTTCTGGGCCTATGGTTTGGCACAGCGCTGCAGTTTGCCTGTTGTTCCCTGGCCTCTCGCCACTCCTCCGCCTCCAGTCCTTCGGGGAGGGGTCTCTTCTCCCCTTTTGCGCTGTACCCCCGGCCCCCTGCTGGGGTGGTCTAGAGTTCCCAGTGGTCCTAACCTGCTTCTGCCAGCAGTCCCTGGCAATATGACCCCGCTTGTTGCAGATAAAACAAGTGGTGTCCTTGGGAGTGCCCCCCTTCCGGCTGCCGTGTGCCCCAGGTGGATTGGGGGGGGGGGGTGGTGTAGACTTACGGGTGCCATTGCCAACCCGTTTGCCCCACCCCTAGCCGATTTGGGTGCGTTTACACTCCCACCGTGGGCCTCGATGTAGCATTCTGCCACAGTTGCCATCTCATCATAGGTGGGCGGACCCCTTTTCTTGATGAACAGGCCCAACTCCTTGGAGCATGTAGTTAAAAACTGCTCCCGGAGAAATAGAAATCGCAGGGCTCCATATGACTCCTTCACTTCTGCGAGATCAGTCCAGCGGTCAAAGTACCGCCTTGCACGGGCAAAATACTGAGGTACTATTTCTCCCTTCTCCTGCTTAATTTCTCGGAACTTGGTCCGGAATTCTTCTTCAGTGAGCTGGTATCTGCGAAGGATGGCATTCTTCAGCTCACCGTAGTCGTTAAGAAGTGCAGGAGGCATACTGGTATAAACCTCGAGGGCTTTACCTGACAACAAAGGGCTCAAGCACATAGCCCATGTGTCTTCTGGCCACATTTGACTGGAGGCAAAACGCTCGAACCTCTCTAAGTACGAGTCCAAGTCATCTGTGTTTTCATTAAAATGAGCGAGGTGGGGGCGTGGGGCATGAATTGCTACCACTGCACCCCCATCCCCTGAGCGCCGACTTTCATTCTCCACATCGGCCCTTGCTCTGAGGAGCTCTAATTCTCTCTCGTGCCTCTGTTGTTCGAGGTCTCGTTCTGCCTCCCTTGCCTCCCTTGCTAATTGAGCTTCCCTCTCTCTCTCTCTCTCTCTCTCTCTCTCTCTCTCTCTCTCTCTCTCTCTCTCTCTTTCTCTCTCTCTCTCTCGCCTCATTTGCTAATTCAATCTCTCTTTCTTTTGCCTCCCTATCTAATTGGGCTTCCTTTCCCTCTCCTCTCTTGCGTCTTTCTCACGCTCTCGTTCTAATTGGGCTTCTATCTCCCTCGCCTCTCTTGCGTCTTTCTCACGCTCTCTTTTCAATTGGGCTTCTCTCTCCCTCACCTCATTACGTAAGGCAATTTCCTTGGCTTCACGTTTCTGCTCATCTTTAGCAAACTTCTGAAGTTCGGCCCCCTCAAGCCCCATTTCCTTGCCTAATGATACCAGTTGGACGAGGGGTGTAACAACATCCATTTTGATTTTTTCTTTCTATCTTCAACACTCGTCAGAAAGAATGAAGAAGGAAAAGAAAGAAAGAAAGAAAAAATATGGCAATTAATCCTAATTTACCTGTGTAATTTAACGTAATTAAACGCCCCAAATATTCTGAAACCTACCGCAGTTAGAGTGGCTACTAAGTATCCTCTTGGGGACTACTGTATTGCGATATTAAATCCTTGAACGGCATCAGCTGACCGAACGCGTCAAAACATAAATAGAACCGCCGTTAAAATAAAACAAAATTTCCATATAGCCATTTTTTACCTTTTAGAAATACCCTGGTTAGCGCTCGCCAACCATGTCAGGACACCTGAGGCCCCGTAAGGCCTGGGCTGACGTGGGGTTATTTAGTCCCGCTGATGAAATTGCGGGGAAATTAGACCGACGTGGAGAGTCGGAAACCTAGTGCCGCGAACTCGGCGCTGGGAGCTGAGTTCGACCGGCGCTGTGATTTCGTTTCTCCTCTGCCATATTGGTCTAAGGTAGGTTCGATTTCCGTTACGTGTGATTCCTACTCACTTCAGGCTGTGTAATGGAAAGAATGATTTAAAGTAATAACGATTCTTTTATTTACACATAAAAATAAAGCCGTTTCAATATTTCAACAATCAACAATTCGATTCTTTTCACAGAAAATGGGTTGCTAGGGTTAGTAGTATGTCATGTACTTTTGAGGGGTTACTTGCAGGACCTCGGTGCAGGACCTCGGAAGTGACGTCATGTCACGTGACCTAGTGGCGCCATGTTGTGTTGTTATGGTAACCCGCGTGAGCGGCCATGTTGTGACGTCATCTCCATAGTGATACGTGATGTGAGTGCGCATGCGCAGCGCGTGTTGTTAAGGTGATACGAGCTTCCGTCGTCCATTTTGTATACTGGAAGCCGCCATCTTGGTTTCTATGGTAGCACATGATTGCTATGTTACCTAAGGCCTACAATAGGATAGGGGTATGTTCGGTGTGTATGTTCGATTGAATAGGAGTAAATCTGATTACCACAAACAACCCGACAATCCCCCAAATCACCAAAATCCACCCAAAATCACCGAAATTGACTTTATTGATCGGCTTAGCACGTAGTGCTATAGTACCGAGAGGGTATCGGGGGTGCATTCGACTGAAGTGGAGTAATGTTCTGGCTTAGAATTCTCCCAGAATCCCTTTTTGGATCTCTATCCCATGACGTTTTTCCCCTATTAAGAATAGCACGCAGTGCTATAGGACAAATTTACCCAGAATTCTCTGCTTCTATCTATATATGCAATACTTTTCGTCTACCTGACCATGTTCCTTTATCCTGGAGTATACTCCAGTTGCGTAGAAGAGCCTATTATTTGGAACAGTTTTGCTTATTATTACTATATTTAGCTATTCTAGTCTATTCTTGTTAGTTCTGACCCTATTCCAAGTACTCTTGTTATTTCATTTATCTAGATCATTTATATAAATTATAACTAACCAATCAGATTGCTTGATTTCCCATAACCTGTATGCAGAGTTATCTCCCTTCTGTACAACAAAAGCCAATATCATTCCCAAAGCCAATATCATTCCCAAAGCCAATAAGCTATCGAGCAGTTACTGATAAGTCATTGCTCGATTGACTCGAAGCTCATCGAGCAAATGAGCTATCGAGTAATTGCTCGTTCGAGTGACTCCTCGAACGACTCTTAGACTCATTTCAGTATTTGAGGATACCTATGGCCCGGGTATTGTATTATTTGAGGATACCTATCGAGGATACCTTTTAGAGGATACTTATCTGAGGATACTATTACCTGTACCACAAGACATACCTATCCCAAATATCCCTTATAAGCCATCGAGCAGTTACTGAAAAGTCATTGCTCGAACGACTCGAATCCCATCGAGCAAATGAGCCAACGAGCAATTGCTCGTTCGAGTGACTCCTCGAACGACTCTTCGACTCATTTCAGTATTTGAGGATACCTATGTCATATAAGGCATTCCGTAAGTGGCCCAGTCCGTAAAATTTGGATTCCTCGAGTGTCGATGTAAAAACACGGAATCCAAATTTTACGGACTGGCCACTTACGGAATGCCTTATATGTATACAGGAGACATCTGATTCAACCTTGATCAATGTTATAGTCGAGACTGAGTTATGGATGAGATATGGGGCCGAATAACAGAAGTACACAGATGAAAGGTTTCTACAACAGGTATCCTCCAACAATACCAGGTATCCTCAATTTAGTATCCTCAAAAGGTATCCTCAACTGATACGTAGCCATGTCATAGGTATCCTCAAATACTGAAATGAGTCGAAGAGTCGTTCGAGGAGTCACTCGAACGAGCAATTGCTCGATAGCTCATTTCCTCGATGAGCTTCGAGTCGTTCGAGCAATTGCTCATGGAGCAATTGCTCTTAGGCTTATTTGCTCGATGGGCTTCGAGTCGTTCGAGCAATGACTTATCAGTAACTGCTCGATAGCTTATTGGCTTTGGGAATGATATTGGCTTTGGGAATGATATTGGCTTTTGTTGTACAGAAGGGAGATAACTCTGCATACAGGTTATGGGAAATCAAGCAATCTGATTGGTTAGTTATAATTTATATAAATGATCTAGATAAATGAAATAACAAGAGTACTTGGAATAGGGTCAGAACTAACAAGAATAGACTAGAATAGCTAAATATAGTAATAATAAGCAAAGCTGTTCCAAATAATAGGCTCTTCTACGCAACTGGAGTATACTCCAGGATAAAGGAACATGGTCAGGTAGACGAAAAGTATTGCATATATAGATAGAAGCAGAGAATTCTGGGTAAATTTGTCCTATAGCACTACGTGCTATTCTTAATAGGGGAAAAACGTCATGGGATAGAGATCCAAAAAGGGATTCTGGGAGAATTCTAAGCCAGAACATTACTCCACTTCAGTCGAATGCACCCCCGATACCGTCTCGGTACTATAGCACTACGTGCTAAGCCGATCAATTGGGGAAATAAAATCAATTTCGGTGATTTTGGGTGGATTTTGGTGATTTGGGGGATTGTCGGGTTGTTTGTGGTAATCAGATTTACTCCGATTCAATCGAACATACACACCGAACATACCCCTATCCTATTGTAGGCCTTAGGTAACATAGCAATCACGTGCTACCATAGAAACCAAGATGGCGGCTTCCAGTATACAAAATGGACGACGGAAGCTCGTATCACCTTAACAACACGCGCTGCGCATGCGCACTAACACCACGTATCACTATGGAGATGACGTCACAACATGGCCGCTCACGCGGGTTACCATGACAACACAACATGGCGCCACTAGGTCACGTGACATGACGTCACTTCCGAGGTCCTGCACCGAGGTCCTGCAACTAACCCCTCAAAGGTACATGACATACTACTAGGGTTAAATAATCCTCAACAATTATATAGTCATTCTATAGCCCTGTACTGGCACTATAGTCTACACACTGGAAATGTTACTACCGTGAGCTCGCCCTAAGAGCTTCACAAATCTGAAATTATATTACGGAGAGCTCGCCATAAGAGCTTCACAAATCTGAAATGTTATTACCGTGAGCTCGCCATAACAGCTTCACCCGCTTAGGCTCAAAGGTCAACGTCTGCGCGTCACTGTACCTCTGGCTGTCGGAGGGTTCCGACCAGCAATGTTTGTCGTCTATAAAGCCATCGTACTTCTGATTTGGGTCAGATATTGTCTACTCATACCTTATGTGCCTTTTGAAAGTCCTCCATGAAAGTCCTATTGAAATGTTCACTGTTCCTGGTTCAATTCATGATTCACAAATGCCCCTTTTTGTGCTAGGGCGAAATTGTCACTCACACCGATCTCCAGTCGGTATTACGATGCTTCGACAGCAAAACAAACTACTCCCAACGCAATCAGTCTGACACTTCAAAGGGTTAATACGCACAATACAATTAACCTACACTTCTGACTACTGCAGGCTGATACCTGCTACTCGACAATCTAAACTTTAACGTTTCACCTTGGGTTTCCTTCTCAACGAATTTGGCACTGTAGCCGCCTATCAACCTTAAGCTAAATCAATCGTGGAATGCCCTGTCTGGCGATTCCAGCCGTTTAAGGGTCTTGTGATCGAAGGTACCCCTATGCCAGGAAACAGAGTCCGCCTGCCCTGGACTTCACCAACGTGTGTGTGACCCAAGTGTGTGTCTAATGATCTGCTCTTCAAGGTATATATACTTTTTACCCTAAACTGTCAGGTGGACAGACGCTCATCTGTCCATCTGCCAAAACGGTGGGAGATGGCGTATATCGAGGCAGAATCAATACAAGTCATCTCGCGCGTGACTTAGCAGTGATTTCACTTGTCGAGAGAACCGATTCGTTCCTGCCACTCATTGCTATACTAATGATCAGGTGACGACACGACAGACATTTTCATCTTTTAGAATCTCGTTTCTCAATTGGCCGTGACGATATCCTACCACCAACCGATTACGTCTTGTAAGATTCGCGACTACTTTATAACTTAAATGAGATTAGACCTTATCTAACATACCGTTTCTCCCCTGGGTCCCTGCCCTGAAGCTGGATATACACCACGCGTGTTTTTTCCATGCCCAGCTTCACAGAGAAATGAAATTCACGCAGGCTTTTCGCCTTGATTCGGAATATCTTTTGAACTTACAGTATCTTTATATATGAGGCTCCTTGCCCCTATATTTAGGCTGGCTTTGCTCTGTCACAGTACTTCAAGATGGTCGCCATGGCCTCCCAACAGGCCCGAATCTGGTACCATAGAGCCCAGTTTATATAACCAACTGTGCGCGAATAAATACTAGAATCAAATTAGTCTCGTAAGAAAGTACACGCTTACTAAGAACAGCTAGCCGATATCTAAGCTCTAATCCAGATGCAAAGATCCCGGTCGGATAAACATATTGGGGATGTTAGACCCCTTACACCCCTTAGCTAGGCCCCTGCTCTGGGGATTTGTATTCCTACTCAATAATCTCAAATGATAATCTGATTAAAAAAGATACATTTTCAAGGAGGAGGTTGGGTGGGGTGGGGTGAGGTGGGGTGGGGTTCAGTGTTCCTGTGATGAGAGATGCACGCACCATTGGTAGCGCAGCTGACACTCGGAAATTGCAGACTAAACACTGATGTGAACGTATGACTTAAAACCGCCGTACAAGTTTGTGTTCGAGATGCCCGTCTTCTAATGACATCCATGACTTTGGGTATCAAAAAGATGCAGAGTATGATTCACTAAAAATAAATTATCTACATGTATAAAAAAAATAACTAGAATTTTGCTTACATACCTGATACGTCCATAAATTACATATATATGTACATTGTTTGGTACATTTACTGGGGCCCATGCCCACTTGTTGTATCCTATCGATTATTCCGGGTTAACCTTGAATCTGCCGCTAAGTATAACAAGATGCCGCTGCCACACATTGAGTTAAGTTAAGGTTCAGGTTCGTCCTCACCGACGTCTTAAACACCGAATTAATTTCTGTTGTCACTTCGATTTAACTGACATCATTTCTCCGTCCACCCAGCCAGAACGCACTGTATCAAAGCTTCGAGGATATTCATACAACCAGTTATTAACTAGCATTAATTCTGTGACAGATATTTTTCTCAACCTCCGTCGCAATGGCTCACACATTGATCGTAGGTTTTTCAGGTAGCGAAAGACTTTTATGCTGCCAGGCCTTTCCTTACATCTTGTTTTGTGGACATCCATCATATTGTCACCCCGAAGTGGCCCGTTAGCATAATATGTATTCGTGTCCAATATATATTGTTTTGAAAGGCGATGAATTAAAAGGCGGATGTTGTCTCGTAACACTGTGTGTCCCCGCAAACAAACGAATTTTTAATTCACCATTGTTCCATCTAGTATTCACGCTCATACACCTTGACCTTTATGCCAACATATGTTAGACCTATTTCGGATTATATTGGCTTTTAGATCACTGGCAATCATTTCTCACTCCACACATTTAAATCGGGTGTGGCGGATTATAATTATCTCGCGTTTGCTAGTCTGTGTTAATTAGATGGGGCATCATAATCTTACGGCGGGTTGTGACTATATGCCAGTTGGGTAAGGCCAAATCTGACTTGTCTTAGATAAAAGACATGACGAATTACTTTAAATTCAACAGGAATAATGGGTCTCTTATAATGAATTTCAACCTTTCCATATCAGTAAAGGGGATTTTCTCTCCTAACAAGTTTACCATTTATTTAATAAAAATACAAGCCTTGGTAGAGTGCTGAATTATTTTTTGTCATCTAAATTTGTTCATTTGTCTTTGCCTTGTTACAATTTAGGGGAGAGTGCCAAAATGCACTCTCCCATACATTGTAGTAAGGCAAATCCATTAAGATGAAATAAATTAATTTCGGGGATAATATGAAGCACAGACACAGGATATGAAGTCTTTAACTTGTGGTGCCTGCACTTAAGAATAAAGACCAACTGTGGACTTCCAGCACCCAACCAGTTAACAAAGACCACACATTCAAAGTATTCACGTTGTACGTCGCATAATTCCAGGACGTAGAATACTGAATCGAGCAGATTGAGTTTTAAAGTGGGTTATAAAAAAATGGAAAGAAGGTAAACTGCTGAAAGCAGCCAGTTCCTTTTCATACCCTTGATATTTGTCCATGCTTATATAATAAATCACATTGGAGAATAATGATAGTAGTATGTCTCGTATGTTTGAGTCCTCATTGGCAGGACCCCGGTGCATGGCCCCGGAAGTGACGTCATGCCACGTGACCTAATGCCGCCATGTTGTGTTGTCATGGTAACCCGCGTGAGCGGCCATGTTGTGACGTCATCCTTATAGTGATACGTGGTGTTAGTGCGCATGCGCAGCGCGTGTTGTTAAGGTGATACGTGTTTCTGTCGTCCATTTTGTATACTGGAGGCCGCCATCTTGGTTTCTATGGTAGCACGTGATTGCTATGTTACTTAAGGCCTACAATGGGACGGGGTATGTTCGGAGGGTATGTTCGATTGAATCGGAGTATTTTCTGGAACGACTTCCCTAGATAATTACCACAAACAACCCGACAACTTTTATTATTTCGAATTCTTCCAGAATTCTCTGCTTCTATCTATATATGCAATAGTTATCGTTTATCTGACCATGTTCCTTTATTCTAGAGTATACTCCAGTCGCGTAGAAAAGCCTATCAACTGGAACAGCTTTACTTATTATTACTATATTTAGCAATTTCTGGTCTGTTCTTGTTAGTTCTGACCCTATTCCAAGTATTCTTGTTGTTTCATTCATCTAGATTATAACTAACCAATCAGATTGCTTGATTTCCCATAATCTGTATGCAGGGTTATCTCCCTTGTGTATAACAAAAGACTATATCCAATCGTCATATCTCATGGAATCCCATAATTTTGCAAAACACCTGTGGCTATGGAATCCCTTTTTTGTCGTATGAGGCCATGAGGGCTTTGTAAAAGCCCTCAATGAGTCCTCATTTATTATCCCTCATAGCCTCATTGAATTTTGAGGTTATGAGGACCATTAAAAATCCCTCAAAAAGGCATAATTTACTACGACTCTTAGCCTCATCTCGGTATTTGAGGATACCCATGGCCTGGTATTGTATTATTCCAGGATACCTATCGAGGATACCTTTTATGGGATACTTATCTGAGGATACTATATAGGCTGTACATATCCATATAGGTCTCTTGCTGGCCCTTAGTACTATTAATCCAACCGATGCTTTATGTTATCGTATGACTGGTACAGGTAGTATGCAATGCTAGGCATAGGGGTATTGTGGGTAGGGGTACTGCCTGGTAGTTTAGAACGGTACTATAGTATGGCGGTATATACACCTATAGGCCCCTGTTAGTGCTTGGTACTATTAACCAACCGATTGCTTTGTTTTATTATATGGCTGGTATATGTAGTACGTTATGGTAGACCTAGTGATTTTGTGGGGGTGGGGGTAATGCTTGGTAGTTTAGAACGGTAGTATAGCATAGGCTGTACATATCCTTGTAGGTTTCTTGCTGGCCCTTGGTACTACTGATCCACCAGATGCTTCATATTATTGAGTGGTATTCTGGGGTGGGGTCAATGCCTGGTAATACAGAACAGCAGCAGAGTATGGTTGGTATATTCCCCTATAGGTCCCATCCTAACCGTTCATAGTATTAACCTACCAAATGCTTTGTATCACCCTATCACTGGTAAGGTGGTACGTGATACCAGTAGTTCCTACCTTATTCCGAGTACTCTTGTTGTTTCATTTATCTAGATCATTTATATAAATTATAATTAACCAATTAGAAGGCTTGATTTCCCATAACCTGTACTTAATCGTACAGAGTTATCTCCCTTCTGTATAATAAAAACCTATATCAATGGCCATATTCACAGGCACCCCAATTTCGGCACCCCTTTTTTTTAAGAATTCCATTTGTGGAATCCCTTTTTTTCTGAAATGAGGATAAGAGTCGTAGTAAATTAGACTTCATTGAGGGATTTTTAATACGACTCTTATCCTCATTTCAGAAAAAATGGGGTGCCTTCTGGAGAATCCCTTTTTTCTGAAATGAGGATAAGAGTCGTAGTAAATTAGATCTCATTGAGGGATTTTTAATACGACTCTTATCCTCATTTCAGAAAAAAAAAGATTCCACAAATGGGATTCCTAAAAAGGGATTCCGCAAATGGGGTGCCTTCTGGAGAATCCCTTTTATCCTCATTTCAGAAAAAAAGGATTCCATAAATGGGATTCTTAAAAAAGGGGTCCCGAAATTGGGGTGCCTGTGAATATGGCCATTGATATAGGTTTTTATTATACAGAAGGGAGATAACTCTGTACGATTAAGTACAGGTTATGGGAAATCAAGCCATCTAATTGGTTAATTATAATTTATATAAATGATCTAGATAAATGAAACAACAAGAGTACTTGGAATAAGGTAGGAACTACCGGTATCACGTACCACCTTACCAGTAACAGGATGATACAAAGCATTTGGTAGGTTAATACTATGAACGGTTAGGATGGGACCTATAGGGGAATATACCAACCATACTCTGCTGCTGTTCTGTGTTACCAGGCTTTGACCCCACCCCAGAATACCAGGCAGTACCCCTACCCACAATACCCCTATGCCTAGCACTGTATACTACCTATACCAGTCATACGATAACATAAAGCATCAGGTGGATTAATAGTACTAAGGGCCAGCAAGAGGCCTATATGGATATGTACAGCCTATATAGTATCCTCAGATAAGTATCCCATAAAAGGTATCCTCGATAGGTATCCTCGAATAATACAATACCAGGCCATGGGTATCCTCAAATACCGAGATGAGGCTAAGAGTAGTAGTAAATTATGCCTCATTGAGGGATTTTTAATGGTCCTCATAACCTCAAAATTCAATGAGGCTATAAGGGATAATAAATGAGGACTCATTGAGGGCTTTTACATAGCCCTCATGGCCTCATACGACAAAAAAAGGGATTCCACAGTCACAGGCGTTTTCCAAAATGGGATACCATAGGGTATACCTGTTAAATACTGAAATGAGGCTAAGAGTCGTAGAACATTATACCTCACTGAGGGATTTTTCAAGGTCCTCATAACCTCAAAATTCAATGAGGCTATGAGGAATAATAAATGAGGACTCATTGAGGGCTTTTACATAGCCCCATGGCCTCATACGACAAAAAAGGGATTCCACAGTCACGGGCGTTTTCCAAAATGGGATACCATAGGATATACCTGTTAAATACTGAAATGAGGCTAAGAGTCGTAGAAAAAAAAACTCACTGAGGGATTTTTCAAGGTCCTCATAACCTCAAAATTCAATGAGGCTATGAGGAATACTAAATGAGGACTCATTGAGGGCTTTTACATAGCCCTCATGGCCTCATACGACAAAAAAGGGATTCCATAGCCACAGGTGTTTTGCAAAATTATGGGATTCCATGGGATATGGCGATTGGATATAGTCTTTTGTTATACACAAGGGAGATAACCCTGCATACAGATTATGGGAAATCAGGCAATCTGATTGGTTAGTTATAATCCAGATAAATGAAACAACAAGAGTACTTGGAATAGGGTCAGAACTAACAAGAATAGACCAGAAATTGCTAAATATAGTAATAATAAGTAAAGCTGTTCCAGTTGATGGGCTCTTCAATGCTACTGGAGTATACTCTAGAATAAAGGAACATGGCCAGATAAACGATAACTATTGCATATATAGATAGAAGCAGAGAATTCTGGAAGAATTCGAAATAATAAAAGTTGTTGGGTTGTTTGTGGTAATCATCCAGGGAAGTCGTTCCAGAAAATACTCCGATTCAATCGAACATACCCTCCGAACATACCCCGTCCCACTGTAAGCCTTAGGTAACATAGCAATCACGTGCTACCATAGAAACCAAGATGGCGGCCTCCAGTATACAAAATGGACGACGGAAACACGTATCACCTTAACAACACGCGCTGCGCATGCGCACTAACACCACGTATCACTATGGGGATGACGTCACAACATGGCCGCTCACGCTGGTTACCATGACAACACAACATGGCGTCACTAGATCACGTGACATGACGTCACTTCCGGGGTCCTGCACCGGGGTCCTGCCAATGAGGACTCAAACATACGAGACATACTACTAATGATGCCATTGCATTTTCACAATACTGAGAAAAACAGCAACCTCATGTGTTCTTGAAAGAGTGACGATGAAGTTTACTAAGGCGTATGACATGTTAATGTTACACATGCCTTTAGTCAGAGGACTTGGAGTTCAAACTCTGATTGTAATCAAATGGTGAGATAGAATTTCTTAGTTACTTGTCGCTAATCGATGGTTCTGTACTGATTCTTCGATTCAGTCTTTCCGTACAAATACACATTCAAATATGAACCTGGATGTTGCAATTGTTGTTAAACTTTTTGTATAACCGGTCGACACAATTTCCGTTCACATCAGGTCAGTGCTGTTGATGAACTTGTCCAAAGTGTTGAAAAGGTTCATGGGTGAAAGCGGCATATTTTCCCGAACAGATCTCTGTTTGGTCGGAATATTTATACCACCGAAACGAGATATTTCAAATACAGTATGGTGAAATTTAGATGCAAGACGGAAAAACATGAGAATAGATTATTTTATCATATGACTCGTCCGTTTTGTTCACTTTAAAACATTTGATATTTTGTTTTCATATTAATCAGTGATAAATAAAGCCTTCCGTCAATTTCATTGGTCAATTTCAAAACTAGACAATTTGATTGACTGAACAAAATAAAACTGGGCCACATTTTCATAATTTGCATAATTAGAGTTGGGAGCCTTCATTGGTCAATTTCAAGACTGGACAATTTGATTGGCTAAACAAAATACAACTGGGTGACATTTGCATAATTTCAGTAGGGAGAATTTACGTTATCTGTCCTATTTAGGGTGGCTTATATTGTATTATAAGAAAAATGCCATTCATTTTTTTTTATATATTTTCATTTTTTTGCTTCCAAAACATAGGTTATGACCCCTCATTGGAACGAGCTCGACGAGCTCGTTCCAATGAGGGGTCATAACCTATGTTTTGGAAGCAAAAAATGAAAAAATTTTAGTTATACGAGGGTGTTTTTTCCAAGTGCCGTCTGCAACTCCAGTTAGGTGATGGGTTAAACAGTCATACTAAGTGGCTAATTTTGCGTGTGTGTGTCATATGATAAATAGAATATGGAGGCTCGCCAAAACGGAAAATTCTTAGACTCGTTTCATAAATATTATATGAGAAAAACACTCATTCCATATCCACTATTGATGCAATGGTTCTGCGTTTCTTTTACGACAGGTGAGATCTAAAGTGTTATTTCTTGGAGTGAATGTGGACAGAGAATCGCGATCCAGTCGAAATTCTTTATCCGCATTTGCGATCACAATACTGCACATATAGATATACAGTCATGGTATTGGTTTGGTCACAACTGTAGAATATAAAAGAAATGTTTCATGTGATTCCAAATTACCAACAAAGCATAAGATTCTGAGATTTCCGAGTAATGTAAATTCGCGGAAACAATAATCGGATTATGTGTGGGATTTCAGTTTCTGTGAATCGCCATATGAAGACAGATGACAATGGAACTGAACGTAAAACCAGCATAACATTCACCATCACGTAAGGATATCGACGATTAGCAAGCAAATTCTATATAATAGCATTAAGCGCAGTTGATGCGCTGAAATCCGTATTAGGCGTCTCGATATAGCGAACTGATTGGCCCGACTACAGCAATACTGGCACGTACTCTGATGTTTTCCTACCTCGCGGTTTCCGATAAGAGGATTTAAAACATTCTTATATCACAAAACAAGTCACAGAATATGTTTTGCAGTTTGAGAAGGCGAACAGTCTTTGGGAAGTTTGTATGTTCAAAGTAGATTGTTGTGCATTAGTCATTTCGTCGCAACTTTGCTAAAACAGTTGATTCAAACTGAGAAGGATGCAGGATGCTAGGTTTGGGAAGGGGCGCCACATTTCACGCATGAGTCGTGATGTGAAGTGACATCTGACGTTAACGTGTTAAATAATTCTGCGTTAACGAGTTAAATGACGTTAAATGTCAAAATGAACAAAATTTTAATAACTTCGGCCATTTGAATTATGAATGTTCTACCTATTAATATAACTGACTAAAATGAATCATTAGCATTTTAAAAGATGTGGCAATTTGCCAACTAGTAAATTGACACATCTTTGAAAATGCTAGTGGTTCATTTCAACCCATTTAAAGTCATAACTAGAAAATACACTTTAATAAGAAAATACAATTGTAAAAGTTTTGTAGTATTGGCTCCGGTCGAAGATTTCTGTTAATTTTTGTAATGACAATAGTTGAAGGCCCACGTCTTCCACGAATATAAATTGAGACCAAGTTGAAAAATCTGGCAATTACCCACCGCCGCACGAAATTTCTCTACGGTAGATACAATACCGAACTCGCTGAGCCCATATTAGTTTGGAATATAGATATTATCATAACAGTGTGTTGATCCGTGTCGTAGTATCACGTCGAGTTGAGGTGGCCAGATTTTCGGATCACACGAGCTGCCGCAGGCAGCGAGTGTGATCCGAAAATCTGGCCACCCCAACGAGACGTGATGCGACGACACGGATCAACACACTGTTATGATGATATGTTTATCATATGACACGCAAATAGTAACATAATTTGCTCACTTCGATTCACTGGCCGTTATAAATTAGATACCCAGATTCTTTCCGGCAGACGAAACAACAACGACTTCCCTAGTTACGAAAACTATTCACGGAAACTCTCGGATATTTCCGTGGGAGTGTGATATGGATTTTTGATTTCCGTAAGAGTGTGATATGGACTTTTGATCCGGAAAAATCTCACCCGGTGTGATACAACAGCTTGGAAAACACCGTCAAACAGTAGTGATATTTAGGGTAAAAATGTCATAGTCATATGATAAAATAAGATATATAGTTTGGGTTATTTTGGAACATTCTGTATTCTTCCCTAACCCTTTATACAGCATGTGGTCGCAAAAGAGCGCAGGCATATTACAACAATCGGCTCGTGACTGAGCTGCGATCTGGTCGAAATGATTTGTACAGTTTCCTGCCCACAACATTGAAGAATTACACAATCTAAGATGATATTTTCATGTTTTTCTTTTACATTTTTCTTTCCGTTCACTCTAAATTGGATTCTGCAACATTTTATGCAATCTCGTTCCACTGGTGTAAATGTTTCTGACCAAGAAAGGGGTCTTTAGGCCACACAAAGCAAATATTCTGTTTCTCAGACCATGATTTGTAAAATTGCATGCGAGCGAGCTTTTTTTTAATTTTATTTTTTATTTCTGAATTATTTCTTTGCCATCAAAAGTTCATGCTTTTGGTTTATGTTTTAGGCCTCATAATCTACGGAATAGCATGCACTCAAGGGACAAATTGATCAATGTTTCTAAATTATCAGACGTAAACCATTTATTTTTTAAGTTTACATTGTTATAAAAAGAGAGCATGCGGCAGCCAAAAGGACTATGCGGGAGGGCCTGAGAAACAGATTTTTATTTTTTTAGGCCTTACATAAATCCAACAAAACTTCAAATGTTCGACAATTTGCTGTTCACTTGTCACGCCCCCACCCGTCCCCCGCCTACGCCACCAGTTCTATCGTCTACAAACTCTTGCAGAAGGGTTAACCCGTCACCCAACGTAACGGCCAAAACCGGCCAGCGCTATTCTAAAAAATCGCCAATTAATTTTCATTATTTTTTTCATTTTTGTCTCAAAAGCATAGGTTATGACCCCTCGTTGGAACGAGCTCTTCGAGCTCGTTCCAACGAGGGGTCATAACCTATGTTTTTGAGACAAAAAATGAAAAAAATTACTTATTCAAGAATTATTTTTGCAAGTGTCGTCTGCTTTTCAGGTTAGGTAAAGGGTTAAAGAGAAAGAATTTAGTACATGTATTGACAAAGTGTGGACTGTTGGTACATTTCGTATCCTTCCTTTCTCCTTAAAGTACCACGGGACGATTAGTATGAGAAATGAATTACAGAAGTAATCTTCAAATATTGGAAAAGAAAACAGAAAGTCTGATCGGGAGAAAGTCTTGTTTGCGGAACGCACCTCTTCGTATTGATATTGCACAGTGTACAGAGCACATTGAACAGAGTACTGCGATTTGATGAGAAAAATAGGCTAAAAAAATTGAACAGAATAGAAAAGAGGGCAGTTAAAACAGATCTTTCTTAACACACAGGTAAGTTTAATTTTACAAATGAAAAGCAGAATACGCCGACAATTTATTTATTTATTTATTTATTTATTTATTTATTTATTTATTTATTTACTGCAAACGCCCTGGATTTACACTTAATTGTTAACCAACAGCAGCAGGTATTGTCGTCCTGAACATGGCTTAAAATGAATGTAATAATACAATACAATAATATACAATTTAGAGCTGTAGGTTAACCGAAACCGAACCGAGGGTGGTCATGAATAGCCATTGTGCAAACATATGTGACCTTAAACACCAATAAATAAATAAATAATAATAAATACCGAACCGAGGTTTTTAGTTTTTTTTAAAAAACCGAAACCGTCGACATCCCGTAATCTAAGGTTTTTCGTTTTTTATTAAATACTCTCTTGCTGCAAAATTCACAGAATGTAGCCATCCCAGAGTAGTGAGAATACCCAGACACTGCCAATGGCAGTGTCTGGGTACTCTCACTACTCTGGGAAGGCTACATTCTGTGAATTTCCGACATTTCAGTTTAGTTGTGTTTGCAGCTTTCCTCAAGTTGCGTGTAGGTGTCAGACCTCGAAAAATGGCCAAGCACAATAAAAGTTCTGTATATTTAGGTAATTATTATATTGGCCTTCCTGATTCTTCATGTATTATAGCTTATTTTGGGCATTCATTGAGTTTCACTCAATTTCACTACCATTCAGTTATGACTCCGGACATAAGAATGAGTTTTATTGAATTTTACTTGGCCTCATGAACAAACCGAAAACCGAACCGAACCGAGGTTTTTCTCCACCTGAAAAACCAAAACCGAAACCGAACAAGAAATTTAAAAACCTACAGCTCTAATACAATTCTGAAGCTTGTTCAGAGACAGAGTACACTGCTTTTATTCTAAAATTATTTGTATACTAGCGATGTTGTCAGCCAGAGAAACTTAACAGAAGAGATGTTCCAGTGCATAATGTTGCGCTCGATACTTATTATTTCAGACAATACGCTGTCACAAGAGGTTATAGCGAATACGGCACCGTGCGAAAACGGCACCTGGCGAAAACGGCACCAAGTGAGCGAAAACGGCACCAAATGTGGCCCCATCCGCGCGTATTTTCATCAGACTTGCGCCGTCTCTGTATATATGTGTAAATTTATTTATTTATTTATTTATTGGTGTTTAAGGTCACATAGTTTGCACAATGGCTAATCAAGACCGAGACAGTTTTACGGGTGGAGGAAGACGGAGTACCCGGAGAGAACTACTGAGCAACGGCGAGCAACTGTCAGCTCCCCAACATACTAACTCCACACAAGCAGGGTTAGCATTGGTTGAAGACATGTGCACCATCGACGTGCAGTACGCCTTAGTACACAACGCCACCATGCCCCCCCCCCCCCCCCCCCACGTGGGCAATAGGGGATAAAGTGTCTTGCCCAAGGACACAACGCGGTTGCCGCAGGTGGGATTCGAACCGAGGACCTCTCAGCATGCAGCCTGCACTTCTACCCACTGAGCCATCGCGCCCCTTGCAGCCTGCACTTCTACCCACTGAGCCATCGCGCCCCTGTATGTGTAAATGTTGTAGTTGTATATTGTATAGACGAGAATAACTCGAAGCCAAATGTGCAACATATTGTGTTCAAAGTCGATACTATTGTATATATGAGAGAGAAGCGACAAAAATTCAAAGCGATCTGTGGAAAATTAAATATTTGATCGTGTATCATAGTGTTGTTCTTCTTTTGGTTTGGTGCCGTTTTCGCCAATTTGGTGCCGTTTTCGCCAGCCACACTTGGTGCCTTTTTCGGCAGTTGGTGCCGTTTTCGCTAAGGAGAGTTTGTGCCGTTTTCGCCTGCACCCGTCTCAAGTAAACGCAATTTGAAAATCGCGGATGGTCACACTAACAAGAAACAGTGATTTTCATCAAACTTTGCGCTTTCATAACTGTAGACACTACAAGACCATTCTCGCACTGGCATTGAAAAGTATGATTTCAGCATATTTTATTTTTTTATTTAAATTGATTTAAAATAAAAATTTATTTGAGTTTGCAAGAGACGCTAATGCAAAAACACTTGAACTGTTGGCTTCAGTTTCACTAACCAACAGGGGTGTTGCAAGGCTGGCCAACAGATTAGGTGGCCGGGTGCAATACTGTAGTGATTTCAGCATCCTTTATTTTTTTTAAAATTGATTTAAAATTTTATTTTAGTTTGCAAGTGTAACTAATTCAAAAACACTTGAACTATTGGCCTCAATTTCACAAACCAGCAGGAGTGTTGAGAAGCTGACCAACCGATTAGGTGGCTGGGATGCAATACTGATTTGTCGTAACAGGTAAAATATTCCAACTGCATTATCAAGGTGTGCCTTCAAAGGCACGCCTTTGTAATGTAGTTGGAATATTATTCTGTGGAGTTTATAGATAAAATACTCAATGCATCTTGGAAATTTATTTTATGGTAAATATATGTAGTTGGGCACTCGGCAGCTCATTGATTAGAACATTGGATTTCAAACGGAAAGGTCGACGGTTCGATTCTGACTCTCGCCATCTGCGCTGTGTCCTGGATCCAGACACTTAATCCCGATTGCCTACACGGGAGCACGATGGTGCTGTGTAATAAGGGGTGCTACACGTCGATAGAACACTTACCTAAACCATCTGCTAACTCAGCTTGTGCTTGGTTAGTAACTTGGAGAGTCTGACAGTTGCTCGCCGCTGTTCGGTGGTTCTCTCCAGATACTTAGGCTTCATCCATACGTAATATAAAAACAGACTATGCACGCTGTCGTAGTGACAGATGAGCTTCACAACTTTTCATTTAATTAGCACGTATCCCAATTGGTAATGCTAGACCCCTAACATCCAAAATCGGATATCACAGACCTCCATTTATATAACAACTTTTCATTTAATTAGCACGTATCCCAATTGGTTATGCTAGACCCCTAACAGCCAAAAAAGGGTATCACAGACCTCCATTTATATAACCAACTGCGTGTGGGATATAAGCCCAAGTATTGGGCGCCCGTTAATTTAGGCCTCATCTCGATGGAAGGTATATAATTAGCACCAAAAGCCAATCGGCATATAACACTCCAATCCAGAAGAAGATGTACCAACTGAAAAAAGTATTGGTTTGTGTGTGTGTGGGGGGGGGGGGGGGGGGGGGGTCTCTCGCCAACACTCACCCACCAACAACTACGCCCCTGCTAATCAGCACCAAGTTCGAGGGAAATAGTTGTAGGGTTTACTGCAATTAACACTTTCTGGCGAGCCAGATCGAAGAATAAAACAGACATCAACATACAAATGATGTTTTGCTCTTTATTATGTGAATATCATAGCGTACGACGAGATCCATAGGGGTCAGAGAAAAGCAGGAAAGTCATGAAATTTTTATATCTAAATTTAAGACCCTGTAAATCCCGAAAAGTGGGGTTATTTTACTTAGTCAATAAAAAACAAAGTCATGGAATTTCATAATATTATTTCTGAAGTGAAACATTTCCCCCAACGTACTAACCCCGCACAAGCAGTGTTAGCAGTGTTGGTAGAAGCCAACTGCACCATACAGTTAAAACTAGAAGTCCTGTCGTGAAATGCGCACAAATAGCACGTGGATCTGCGCGTTAATCAACGCGTTATGACCATAGAAAGGCTACCAAATTCTGTACATATAGCCTGTGCACAAGCAATGTTTCAGACAATGGACCTCCGGGTAACCCGGAGGTCCAATGGCAGAAACATTGCATGTGTTTGCTATGAGTAATCAGGGGAACCTGCCGTGCTTTGGGTGCCATTCGACATGGCGACTGCGCGCAATTCCTACGCGCAATTAAGCCTAGGTAAGCGCACGGTTCGTGCCAGGACTTCTAGTTTTAACTGTAGACGTGAAATACGCCCTAGTACACAGCGCCACCGTGCTCCCATATGGGCAATCGGGATGAAGTGCCTTACCCAGGGACATGACACAGTTACGCCTGGCGGGGATCCAACCGTGTGCCTTTAGGTTTAAAGTCCAATGCCGTAACAACTGAGCCACTGTGCTCCCGTCACAGGATGCAGACTGTCAGTGGCGGCGCCATGGAGGGGTACATGGGGGTACTTACCTCTCCACTTTTTTCGTCAAGTGTAGTAAAACAATACTATCATTTTAATTTTTGTTATATTGAACGTTGCGGTGTAATGGTCGGTATGCTTAATCCCATATTCCCAAGTGCACTAAATCAGAGAAGTTTTGAAATTATGTTTGCCGCCCCCCCACCCCCCCCCCACCCCCCCCCCCCCTCACATACACATGCTATCTGCAAACAAAAAACAAGATAGTGCTTAAGAGTATTCGACGAAGGCTAGAATCGAGAGCGTGCAAGGCATCCGTTTGGAATTCAGCCTACAGCAATTTTAAAAAATAAATAAAATTTAATATTTTAGAAAAATTCTCAAAGGTATAACTCAATGAAATCTTGCAAATATGAATATTATTGGAACCGGCTTGTTCAGCCGGTTCCAATGATATCCATATTCGCATGATTTTGTTGCAAAACAGTTAAAAATTCGCCAGCCACTCTTGGCGCAGTTTTCGGCAGTTGGTGCCGTATTCGCCAAGGAGAGTTGGTGCCGTTTTCGCCTGCACCCGTCTCAAGTAAACGCAATTTGAAAATCGCGGATGGTCACACTAACAAGAAACAGCGATTTTCATCAAACTCTGCGCTTTCATAACTGTAGACACTACAAGACCATTCTCGCACTGGCATTGAAAAGTATGATTTCAGCATATTTTATTTTTTTATTTAAATTGATTTAAAATAAAAATTTATTTGAGTTTGCAAGAGACGCTAATGCAAAAACACTTGAACTGTTGGCTTCAGTTTCACTAACCAACAGGGGTGTTGCAAGGCTGGCCAACAGATTAGGTGGCCGGGGTGCAATACTGTAGTGATTTCAGCATACTTTATTTTTTTTTTTAAATTGATTTAAAATTTTATTTTAGTTTGCAAGTGTAACTAATTCAAAAACACTTGAACTATTGGCCTCAATTTCACAAACCAGCAGGAGTGTTGAGAAGCTGACCAACCGATTAGGTGGCTGGGATGCAATACTGATTTGTCGTAACAGGTAAAATATTCCAACTACATTATCAAGGCGTGCCTTCAAAGGCACGCCTTTGTAATGTAGTTGGAATATTATTCTGTGGAGTTTATAGATAAAATACTCAATGCATCTTGGAAATTTATTTTATGGTAAATATATGTAGTTGGGCACTCGGCAGCTCATTGATTAGAACATTGGATTTCAAACCGAAAGGTCGACGGTTCGATTCTGACTCTCGCCATCTGCGCTGTGTCCTGGAGCCAGACACTTAATCCTGATTGCCTACACGGGAGCACGATGGTGCTGTGTAATAAGGGGTGCTACACGTCGATAGAACACTTACCTAAACCATCTGCTAACTCAGCTTGTGCTTGGTTAGTAACTTGGAGAGTCTGACAGTTGCTCGCCGCTGTTCGGTGGTTCTCTCCAGATACTTAGGCTTCATCCATACGTAAAGCTCCCAACACGATATGACTATGGTTGTTGAAAGTGCAGTTAATCTCCAATAAACAAACAGACTATGCACGTTGTCGTAGTGACAGATGAGCTTCACAACTTTTCATTTAATTAGCATGTATCCCAATTGGTAATGCTAGACCCCTAACATCCAAAATCGGATATCACAGACCTCCATTTATATAACAACTTTTCATTTAATTAGCACGTATCCCAATTGGTTATGCTAGACCCCTAACAGCCAAAAAATCACAGACCTCCATTTATATAACCAACTGGGTGTGGGATATAAGCCCAAGTATTGGGCGCCCGTTAATTTAGGCCTCATCTCGATGGAAGGTATACAATTAGTACCAAAAGCCAATCGGCATATAACACTCCAATCCAGAAGAAGATGTCCCAACTGAAAAAAGTATTGTTGCTACACCTTTCACAGTGCTATGAGTAATCAGGGGAACCTGCCGTGCTTTGGGTGCCATTCGATATGGCGACTGCGCGCAATTCCTACGCGCAATTAAGCCTAGATAAGCGCACGGTTCATGCCAGGACTTCTAGTTTTAACTGTAGACGTGAAATACGCCCTAGTACACAGCGCCACCGTGCTCCCATATGGGCAATCGGGATGAAGTGCCTTACCCAGGGACATGACACAGTTACGCCTGGCGGGGATCCAACCGTGTGCCTTTAGGTTTAAAGTCCAATGCCGTAACAACTGAGCCGCTGTGCTCCCGTCACAGGATGCAGACTGTCAGTGGCGGCGCCATGGAGGGGTACATGGGGGTACTTACCCCTCCACTTTTTTCGTCAAGTGTAGTAAAACAATACTATCATTTTAATTTTTGTTGTATTGAACGTTGCGGTGTAATGGTCGGTATGCTTAATCCCATATTCCCAAGTGCACTAAATCAGAGAAGGTTTGAAATTATGTTTGCCGCCCCCCCCCCCACCCCCCCCCCCCCCCCCACCCTCACACACACACGCTATCTGCAAACAAAAAACAAGATAGTGCTTAAGAGTATTCGACGAAGGCTAGAATCGAGAGCGTGCAAGGCATCCGTTTGGAATTCAGCCTACAGCAATTTTAAACAATAAATAAAATTTAATATTTTAGAAAAATTCTCAAAGGTATAACTCAATGAAATTTGGCAAATATGAATATTATTGGAACCGGCTTGTTCAGCCGGTTCCAATGATATCCATATTCGCTTGATTTTGTTGCAAAACAGTTAAAAATTTTCTCAATTTAGAAAGAGGACCCCCCCCCCCCCCCCCCGAAACCCACCCCAGCTCGGCGCTGCTCAATCCCCAACTGTATCCCCTCACTTTTGTAACTCTGGCGCCGCCACTGCAGACTGTGAAAGGTGTAGCAACAATGTACAAAAATCTCCAGACCCTTTGTGTTGAAGTTGGAAATATAATCAAAAAGTCATCAAATGTATGTTGACACCTGAAACACGTAAGTCATGTTGTCTATCAGTTTACCTGTTATTTAGCACTCCGTGTTCTGGATGTGGTTTTCAATAGGGTCAGGCGAACGTTCGTGATTCGATTCGATTTATAATGTTATCACTGATTTGATTCCATTCGAAACCATCTTGATTATTCGAAAAAAGTCGAATTCGGAAGATATTTGAATTTCATACAAAGAGGATATCTAGTGTTTTTGAGTGGATGCTGAAAATTATATCATGAGTGATCGGGACAAATATTTATTTTTCGCGAGCGCTTGCGCGAGCAAAAATAACCTTCTACAGTACGGGGAGAGTGTATTACCACTAAATCACCCGCAGAGTGGAGATTCCACCCAAGTAATAATTGCGAATTTGTTGTAAAGCATGACAATTACAAGCAAAGTTTCAGCCAGTGGACCTCCGGGTTAAACCCGGAGGTCCATTGGCTGAAACATTGCTTGTGTTTTTGGCCACATGCACAGAATTTGAAAGTGATACTTTGAGTGATAACCCCACTCCGCGGGTGATTTTGTTACAACCCACTCTCCATGCACTGTATCTCAGTCACGAGTGAGATAATTTTCGGTATCCACTCAAAAACACTAGATTTTTTTTTATTATTCGCTTTTTGTAATAATCTAATCATTCCAATCGATAATACCACTCGTTTCAACCTTGAATTGATGCATGAAAGTAAACAGCTGATGGGCATTGATACGCGGAAGTGATTTGATCGATACTCGGACAGGTAGCATCTTGCGATCTGATTCAGCTGGCGGATTTCCTGCATCAATTGAAGGTGAATACGCGTTGAATTATTGCTGGAAATGATCGGTATCCACTCAAAAACACTAGATTTACTTTTCATTATACGTTTTTAGAACAAATTGATCATTTCCAGTGATAATTTGACTCGTATTCACCTTGAAGTGATGCTTTAAAAGCAGCTATTTTTATTGATACTGAAACTGTAAATTTCTGTATCTTCACAGTGGGGGATATGATTTCTATCTTTCCGCAATTTTTCGATAACTTATCGTTTAGCGTATAATAAAATTCTTTATTGTCGACTTTCTGAAGATAACAACTCACCCTGCAGTTTTCTGATGAATAAGATTGAATGTATCCATTCTAACTAGACAGCACAAACTCAGTCGCAAAATTCATGACAATGACATTTGAAGCGATAGTACAGATTGCGTTACGGCTCGTTTGCACAATGTATCGTCCGTTAAGTGTACCAAGGCGCCATCGGCAATGCTTTGGCATTGCAGATGGCGCCTCGTTGCACTCAGAGGACGATGAATGACTTTTTCTTCGACCACCTTAGTGATACGTGTCAATTTTTTAATAGTCTAGTATGCCCATTGATGTTAGGTTCACGGCGGAGACAGACAGCACCAGCAGGCCGTTGTATCTTAACAATTGAAAAGTGAAAGCAATTCGAGATTCGATTCGGTTTCGAACCTTTTGATCGATTCGATTCGAGATTCGATTCGAGAGAAGTAGCGTGATTCGTCGGGCCCTAGTTTTCAAGGTATTGACCACTTCAGTTTCCAATTTAGCGTTACATAGTCATGGAAATTTATTAAAAGGGTCAACGAAAGTCATGATTGTTTTTTTTTATGGGTTTTTTTACGAGATGTATGAACCCTGCGGGGGAGGGGGCGCGGGGCGTTGCGGTAACCGGTTCTCGTCAGACCATCGAAGTTAAGCAACGTCGAGCCCGGTTAGTCCTCGGATGGGCGACCGTATGGGTTGTCGATTCGGACTCCTGCGTTGTGTCCTTGGGCAAGGCACTTAACCCCGATTGTCCACATGAGGGCACGATGACGCCGTGTACAAAGGCGTACTGCACGTCGAGGGTGCGCATGTCTTCAACCAATCTAACCCTGCCTGTTCGGCAGTGTGGAGTTACGATGTTGGGGAGCTGGCAGCTGCCCGTCGTTGCTCGGTGGTTCTCTCCTGCTTCCTCCACCCGTAAAACTGATTAGCCATTGTGCATATGCATGTGACCTTAAACACCAATAAATAAATAAATAAATAAATAAATAAATAAATAAATAAATAAATAAATAAATAAATAAATAAATAAATACATATGAACCCTGCACAAGCTATTAATTGCGGACGAAATGCGATCCGTGGTGCAGCACATTCACGAGTAGCATCTGTTTTCTCACCAACTCCCAATGTGCTGTCTACAAAACGGTATTTGCAACTGAGCAAAGGTCGATTCTGAACTGAATCAAATATCCAGAAGGGACAAACACTAATTCATAATAATTTCGACGCAACGATTCGTTGCGTCAAAATTATATTAAATGGGTTTAACCCTTTACCCATGGTAAACGGTCCAAACAGGCCAGCGTTATTCTCAAAAATCGCCAATTAATTTTCATTCTTTTTTTCATTTTTGTCTCAAAAACATAGGTTACGACCCCTCGTTGGAACGAGCTCATCGAGCTCGTTCCAACGAGGGGTCATAACCTATGTTTTTGAGAAGTAAAATAGTTATTCAATAATTTCGTTTGCAAGTGTCGTCTGCTTTTCATGTTAGGTAAAGGGTTAAATTATACCTTAGTGTTTACACTATCTGCACAAACTACAACACGGCAGCCACCGAACTGTATGAAAATTACAAACTAGCAAGAAAAATGTCTAATTATACATTTTTTCACATCGCCCACAGAGTGTCCAGTGTGTGGCACCGATATTTTTGTTCTGCGATGTTCTTGTTGTAAGAATGGCTGACACGAAAATTCCAAGACTCCAAAGATTATATATTATTTACATGCGTCATTTTTCACGGGAGTCCTTTAACGCAGTCACCCGTTCTGCAATCAGGTGAATAATAACTCTTCGTGATGAGATAATGCTATTCAGAATCCAGCGCCAACGATTTCACAGGATAATCCGGACACAATCATAATTAAGCTAAATTATCCCGTAACTCCTAATATAACGTTATTAATGTAGTTTTCAATATTTCAGCACACCATTTATTATAATTAAATCTACGTGATATCCTTTGTTAACTTTTTAACTGTTCAATACGCGCATTTGCAGGTTGTGACATTGATACTGGAGGGGCCGAGGGAATGGTCGGTACGCACTAATAATTTTATCGGAAATGTTAAGTTCTGTCGATTTTTCAATTATGCAATGAGTCTTTCTCTCTGAAAATCATTGCTATATCGCATAGAATTAAGTCGATTTCCAGGCTAAAAATTCGATACATCCTTCTAATGTGGATGGATCGTGATCATCGAAGCCATTTAATTCACAACAACGCCACTGTGTTTGAATTTATTTAAGAATTGAATCCTTTGGGATTTATACAATTTGTACCCATTCCCACACGTTCATACTCCAATAAAGATTATAAAAATTGCATTCAATTCTTATAATTACATTCCATAATTATTTAAACTACTTTTTACCAAACAACAAAGCAGAAAGACGAAATAAAACATGTACGAACGAACGAGGCGAAAAACCGCCCTCACACAAAAGACAAAGCGCACAACTCTGAGTTGAGCGCCGGTTTTCGGCATTGACCCAAATTTGTCAAATTGCCGTCTTTCGCAACGCGAAACTTGGGATGTTCAAAACAATTTATTTAACATATCAGTAAACTATAATCACTGATCACTGCGAGAGGCGCTAAAAGTTATAAACCCACCCAAACACCGCCCGAATTACATTCTGTCAACTGCGCTCTATCGTAAATGCGGGTCAAAGTTCGACCAAATGTATTCATTGGAAAATGAATTACATTTGGTCATGACGTGTTCATCCAGCTGACCAATGGGAATTGAGTATTTGGACCCAAAACGTATAACTACATTAACAATGTTTGAATTTATAAGGTCTCAACCCCACTCTCCTTCCCAAATCTCGACCACCCTGTTCCGGCGACTTCGACGTAAATGACGCCACTCTTCGTGGCTTCACCATTTCCAAAGATTGTACGCAACCATTTGACACCTGGAGGTAATTGTGTCTTGAAAGTAACATGAACTTAGATTCGAACGTTACCAATGCCAACATTTGCCACAACTGACGTCACAGTTTTTGTACAATTCTTTATCTAACTATCTATCCACCATTCTTCATTATGCACTCCTCTATCTATTTGTGTGACACATTTAGATCTATTCGATAACATTTTTCGAAGTGGTAAAATGTGATAAGCCTCGAGTGGTTGGCGTCGTCACTTAAAACGTTCTTTGACGTCATATTTTTCCCGAACGTCGTCGTTTAGAGGGTTTATGAACTAGAATTTGGCAGCTGTGGCTGTGGAAACTGTCTTCTAGAAAAGTAAAATGGCTTGGGCATTAATTCCTTTCTACGCCACTTAATGACGTTTCTTACGTCGTTGACATCACTTTATCCGAATTTCAATATTTTCATATGTGAGCTAAATTTTCTTCTAGGAGTAACAGTACACAACCTTCACCAGCTTCACAAGTTCACCTGCAAGACTTCACTTTTTATGCAATTAGTAGTTTTAGATACACCACGTCTATTGGCTCAATGAATATTTTGGGGTTGGGGTGCTGTCTGTGCGCACGACCAGTGCAATGCGCAAATCCGATTAGGATCTATTATCATGGAATAGGAAGTCAAATGCAAATATTCATGACACACCGGATCTACCATGGGTTGGCCTGGTGGCAGTACGTTTAAAAAAAATAGAAAAATAACATTTCCTTGATCGAGAGATGCATCTGACGGTGCTAAAAGTATATGCTTGGGGTCTGGCGAGTAGGATAAATACACCACACTTTAACGGCTCACTACGTCCGTTCTCTTAACACACCCCCCCCCCCCCCCCCCCCCCCCCCCCCATTGTTGACAATTTTCCTCACTGGAAACAGATTTACAGGAAATTTACCTCCTCTTAATTTCCCAAAACTGTCAGTAAATTGAACACTAAGGGTGTGGGAATTTCAAACAAAAATTGAAATTTCGAATCGTTAGCGAATTTGTATCATCATTTCACAGACTTCAGGCATTTTCAGGTAGTATAAAAATAAAGAAGATGGCTTTTTACCATTTATTTCCCAGTCACTGTTTTTTCTTTCTACCTATTAATTATGTCAACAGTATGCACATCGTGATATAAAATACACACACTCTCCTTTCCATCAATATAAAAGTCTAGGAGTAGGATTTGGTAATTTTCTCTTTTCCTTGGAAGCATAAACACTTGCAAATTACTGTAAAAATGCATTCCTCGAACAAAGACCTAAAGTGGACTCTTACTTAGTGTTGGTAGGTATTATACTGATAAATATCCTCAATAACGGATTATTTGTGAAGAGGTTGCTTCAAGTGAGCTTTCCACAAAAAGCCAAATACCTATTGTAACTTTTAATACACGAAAACAACAGACAGCGGAGCTGGCTGTTGTTTTCGTTTATTAAAAGTACCAAACGGAAACTTGGCTTTATTTTTCTTCTGATGTCATAGGTGTTTCCTCAACAATTCCATGCTTCTTGATTTGGACTTCCTCGCTCGCCTCGTACTTTCAAGGGAAAAAAACTCTATCGAAAGTCGGTTTTCATGACGATATAAGTCAGGGATGCCCACACTATCCTTTTTCCACATTATTTATTTATTTACTTATTGGTGTTTAAGGTCACATACTTATGCACAGTGGCTAATCAGACAGTTTTACGGGTGGAGGAAGCCTGAGTACCCGGAAAGAACCACCGAGCAACGACGAGCTGCTGCCAGCTCCCCAACATCGTAACTCCGCACTACAGCACAAGCAGGGTTAGATTGGTTGAAGACATGCGCACTATCGATGTGCCGTACGCCTTAGTACACAGCGTCATCGTGCCCCCATGTGGACAACCAGGATTAAGTACCTTGCCCAAGGACACGACTCGGAGTGCGAATCGATCGCTCAGACGGTCGCCCATCCGAGGACTAACCGGGCTCGACGTTGCTTAACTTCGGTGATCTGACGAGACTTTTTCTATAGACCTGCTACATGATTACTCACTGATTTTAACAAATTGAGAACCTGTAAAATTAATATATAAACATTAAGTCATTTCTTTACGTTTTTTTCTACGAATGTAAATAAATGCAGTTGCAAATAACAAATAAATTCCACTTTCGGCAGATTGGCTTTCGTTTCCTATAATTCAACTGTCTCAACAGATTATTAAAATAGAAAAAATGGGCCAGATCAGCCGAAACATATCCACCAAAATGAGGGTTACTGGTGTAAGATTATAATATGTAGCGTGACAGGAAAGATCGTTGTCAGTTGTTACAGACGAATAGCATATGAATGTGCTTCCCAACACAATACACACCCTCTTTACACATCCTTGCGCGCGCATCAGCACATGAAACTCAAGGATATTACACTTCATTCATTGAGTGCAACAAAACAATTCACCATTTCCAATGCTGAGAATCATTATTTCTTTTTTTGCCAAGGTATGTGTGGGGAGGGGGGACTATTATAATCCCTGATGGGTACGGATGTGGGATGGGAAAATCTCACCCTCGGGACAAGATATTTGGTCCAGACACTGCCGAGTGTCTGGACCAAATATCTTGTCCCGAGGGTGAGATTTTCCCATCCCACACCCGTACCCATCAGGGATTATTTTTCTCCCCACCCCCACCATACAGCGGTTACGTTAGCCAGAAGTAATCGGCGGTCTCGTGCTGATATAATCAACTCATTTGGTATTCGTTGTTTCGAAAAACTAATGACACCATCGGAAAGAGCATGCAAAAATTATGTATATACCAAAGGTATATACCACGAAATCAATTAGGAACGGTGGCATCTTGGGGTTTAAAGAGTTTTAGAGCATCAAACTTTGATCACACCGGCATTCTGATGACGTCAATATGAATTGGTTGGTAGCAAGAAACTGAAACGATATGCATAACGTCATAATAACGTTGTAAATGTATAACGTCACGTGGGTGGAGTGGGATTATTATAATCCCTGACGGGTACGGGTGTGGGATGGGAAAATCTCACCCGAGGGCAAGATATTTGGGCCATAGACGAGGCTTGCCGAGTGTCTGGACCAAATATCTTGTCCCGAGGGTGAGATTTTCCCATCCCACACCCGTACCCATCAGGGATTATTTTTCTCCCCCCTCCATACAACGGTTACGTTAGCCAGAGGTAATCGGCGGTCACGTGCTGATATAATCAACTCATTTGGTATTCGTTGTTTGAAAAACTAATGACACCATCGGAAAGAGCATGCAAAAGTTATGTATATACCACGAAATCAATCAGGAACGGTGGCATCTTGGGGTTTAAAGAGTTTTAGAGCATCAAACTTTGATCACACGGCATTCTGATGACGTCAATATGAATTAGTTGGTAGCAAGAAACTGATACGATATGCATAGCGTCATAATAACGTTATAAATGTATAACGTCACGTGGGTGGGGTGGGATACATCTGTCTCTCCCTGCTATCTCACCCCGGACACACGTACGTTCCCCAGCAGTGTGGGGGGGGGGGGGGACATCTGTCTCTGCCTGCCATCTCACCCTCGACAGACGTATGTTACACATGCAGTGGGGGGAGAAAATAATATGGATTAGTATGTCTTGCGGACGGATTATTAGCTCGTTCGCGCGAATTATTATTTCATGCGCACGGATTAAAAATATATTTGTTATGTAGCCTTCCGGACTCCATATGGCACTGCCTTATTTTCGTGGAAAGGCATTTTGTTTTCTTGAATTAAGGGACCATCCCGTTACGTCGATAGTCTGACGTGAAAGGTGCTCATATTGCGAAAGTAGTCGGTCATTGGGTTACGTGTTGGCACAATATGACGAAACATAGTCATATGCGATGCCGGTGGGTATAGTGCGTGCCTGTCACCACCACTCGATCGAGTCATCTGTGTGGGATTCTCATCAAAAAATAATTTGTACACCCACAATTGCACCTCACCTGGAACACACTCACTCACACACACAATCCAGACATTCTGATGAAGAGTCAGTCTCGACATACTTTAAACATATACATGCATCCCCGTTTTGAATTTATCGCTGCAGTGGCGTTTTCGGTAAGGTTGCATTTGTGCGAAATCGGCTTCAAAAGATGAAAACCCAATGTCATCTTCCGTTTCAGAGCAATGGTATAATTGGACGAGTCCATATTCATTTTTGGAGAGTACTTATTAACAATTTGATGCACATCACTGGGTCTGCAGCTCAACATTTTTATTGGTCTACCTCACAAATACACAAAGACGAATCATGATCCTGGCCAAAAAAACGCTTTCGGAATCAGATGGTGGACTGGTAGACTGCTACATTTTTCTTGACCATAGGACGGAATGGTTTCACGCGCCGAAAGCGCGCAGGGACGGTTTGGGGAACAAGCCCCTTTCGACCCTCCTTGACCACAGCTTTCCTTTCACCATATATATATTGCTCTATTTCATTTGATTGGATAGTGCCGGGAGGCACTATCCAATCATGTGTAAATGAGCAAGCTGTCAACAACAAAATTTGTTTCTTGTCAGGGTCAATATATAACCACCATCAGTGGAGTGTTGATGTTATCGTCACAGCCTGTGGTATTTAGTAAACCCCCAATATAATTTTCCAGCACTCTGCCAGTTAATATTAGATTAGCATGTGCTAGAGATAAAACACAAGACGTGCAATAACTGCAATTCAATAAGGAAAATCGATTTACTCTTAAAAAAAACATTAACCCTTCTACCCTTATAAATAACTGTGCGCTAAAAAATACAAGCATTCGATGACAAGATTACACGTAAGACATCAGATAGAAGGTACAGAGAATCAGAAACATTAAATTATTGCTTAACCTCCCTCTGAATACAAAATAGACTCTGTCGGACAAAACAATTCATACGGAAGCGTATTAGTAACATGTAGACATTTTAAACGTCGAAATTTCGACTTTTTAATCGCGAAATTTCAACTTTTTAATCTTAAAATTTTAACATGAAATCGGAAATTTCAACATTTTTAAAAAAAAATTCTACGTTTCGCTAATACCCTTCCGTTCATGCAGGCGATCGGTGTTAAAAGTGGTTATAAAATTGTCTGAGCGTACTCAGACAATAGCCGAAGAAAGAAGTTTTGTATAGTTGTATATATGAACAATTTGTTATTTATTTTGATAAGATATTTAAATCATGCAATTATCGGATGAATACCGAAAATAGAAAATGAAGTTAAATTATAAAGGGAAACCAAAATCGAAAACAAATGTTTGAAACCTCACAGCTCTTGTTGGTAGAAGTGATATATTTATTCAGAACAAATGGAGAAAAAACACAACGTATTAACGCAACAAATTATGATGGATAAGAACTGTCTACTTGACATTCTACTGACACATAATATTGAAGTAGGGGTTATACACATGTTCGTGTGCGCTGTGGTGTGTCTGTTTACAATGATGAAAACACATCGAAAAGTTATATTAGTATCAGTTGTGGGGGGGGGGGGGGGGGGGGATTCCACACACAAGGCCAGGGTGGGTGGGTGGTCTGGAGGCCCGAACAACCCATTTTTTTCCACTGCCTGCAATTTTTTTCCTAACAACATTTTATCATAGTAATTACTAGAAATAATAAAGCTGCGTTCCAGATTTGAGTACAACAGCACTCTTTAGACAAGTTGGGGACATAGAGATTATTACCATTATGTGGATGTACAAAATATGTATCCGAGTCGAGCTCCGGGTTCTAAGGGCAGATCACGACAAGTCGAAGACGAGTCGTGATCTACCCTTACAACCCGGAGGGAGACTCGGATACATATTTTGTACATTCCGACAATGGTAATAATCATTTTATCTTACAATATCTTGGGGATAAGTCAAGAATGTAGACGAATATATAACGAACTATTTATTCGTACGGATGAACAAAAAAAAAAAAATGGAACTCACGCGAAAGGAACGTGCTTGTATCCGACCCCCTGATACACACATCTGTATCAGGGGGTCGGATACACGACAGTTGCGGAGTTAATACAGACAAAATACATGTTGGCTGTAAGGTAAAGTATGTTTTGGAATATTTGATTTCATTGACAAAATTTGTATCAGAAAGTGCTGTTCCAAGCTAAATGATGTTGGTAAGTTACGTACGGGGAAACACTACTTATGGGGAACATTACCCACCATAGCTAAAATGAATTGAACTTAACAGGAAACATGTCAGGAAAAACGTTTGTAACAAATGTCGGAACTATTGTTCATCAGATCGCAAGTGATTATCAAACGTGCACTTTCAGAGATTAAAAATTAAGGACTGACTGTTTCAGTTTGATATGTTATTGAGAATCAACGTTAATGTTTAGGCGACACGTCCCATAATGAGTATAGCCCGTTATGGATAAGATTTATGCTGCAGGGGCGGCGGAACTGGGGGCTCGGAGGGGGGGGGGGCTTCAATCCACCCACCCCACCCCTCCACTTTTTTGCCGGACCATGTTTTTTTGTATGCATATATTTGAAAGCAACCATTGACTAGTGAAACAAGGGGCGGATCCAGAGCCTCCCCCATATATTCTCCAGCTATGTTTCTATCGTACTGGTTCAGTTTCGATGGATTTCGGATCATTATTTGCAGTAAGCGGCAGCAAACGCTAAAATGTATACAGTCTGTTAAAAAATCGGTTAACTGAAATAGATCGTAATCTTACAGACATACAAATACCAAATCCACCCCAGTCAAGGTAATCCACAGCCAGTATAAATGCTGTTAACGTCTGGTAAGGCATACAGGTGAGGTCTGTTTTTCAGCTTTGGTCGTTACGACCAAAGCTGATAAATAGACCTCACCTGTATGCGTTACCGACGTTTTTTAACGGCTCTCAAAATGTGAAATCTTTCAAATACATCTCTTGAAAAATCTCATAATATCAGCTCAGATGCATGGAAACGGGAGTTTTGGGACCCTGGTGTTTAAATTTTTCGTACAGCGTGCCGAATCATGGTAGGCCGATCATACACGCGACCATCCATCGCCCGATCCAGCTCCCCCCCCCCCCCCCCCCCCACACACACACACTTTGAAAATCGTTCCGCCGCCCCTATATGGGATTTAATCTATATCTATGGACATAGATTTATAACATAAACTTATGTTAATTCTAGAGAACAGATCAAACTAAAACAGTTGATTCATTTGAATGTAATCATATTAAGAAACAACAAAAGTAGGTCGTTAGAATATAGATTGTAACTTTCTCCTCACTGTTGGGGCGCGGTGGCGTTGCGGTAACCGGTTCTCGTCAGATCACCGAAGTTAAGCAACGTCGAGCCCGGTTAGTCCTTGGATGGGTGGCCGTCTGACCGATCGATTCGGACTCCCGCGTTGTGTCCTTGGGCAAGGCACTTCATCCCGATTGTTCACGTGGGGGCACGATGACGCCGTGTACTAACGTGTACTGCAGTCGACGGTGCGCATGTCTTCAACCAATCTAACCCTGCCTGTACTGCAGTGCAGAGTTACGATGTTGGGGAGCAGGCAGCTGCTCGCAGTTGCTCGGTGGTTCTCTCCGGAGACTCCGACTTCCTCCACCCGTAAAACTGTCACCGACACGATATGACCTTGGCTGTTTATGTGTCGTTAAACCTTAATAAAACCATAATAAACCCCTAATAAAACAATAAAATTCTCCTGACTGTGAAATGACAGGTAAAACTCACCATGTTGCTTTCAGAACATCTAGTAAAATAGACAACACTGACAAATGTCCCTTTCATTACGACTCAGGGCCCTCGGTGGCTCAAAAAGTCAAGGGGTACAACTCCAAGCCGTCTAGCCTCTCAACACTGACGATAAGGGTTCGATTTCAGGTGCATTGCTCTGGAAGAAGTTACCAGTTACTCCCGATGAATAGTGTTGTTGCACACGGTTGGTGACTTGACTCTCTCAGCCAATGTCATCACTGTCAGACTAGCCTTGTGTGCTGATTCTCCTTTACCAATAAAACTTGGATAGTTGTGATATAGCCTTAGTTGTTGAAAATGACGTTAAAACCCAATCAAATTATCAAACAAATAAACAACTTATCAAAAAGTGTATATACATTATCAGTCCAATTAGATCATAATTGATATCAAGTTAATAAGGTTTAACCCTTTACCTAACGAATCACCCGCATCCCTCCGCGTAATATGCAAATTCAGCAGCTGAAAAAGTATTATTTTTCAAATATTTTCAACAAATCTACATCATGTGACCCCTCGCTGGAACGAGCTCGTCGAGCTCGTTCCAACGAGGGGTCACATGATATGGTTTTGTTGAAATTTTTTGAAAAATCTAAAAAAAAATGATATTTAAAATAATAAATTGTGATATCGTCTGCGTTGCGTAAAGGGTTAAAACACCATCAACTGAACCATGTTGAAACATAAGTTGAATTAGTATTTTCCATCAGATAGGTATCTAATACTAAATTAGGGCCTCGGTGACTCAGTTGGTTGGAGGTGCAACTCTCAGCCGTCTAACCTTCCAGTACTGACGATGTGAATTTTAATCCAGGTGCAGCCATCTGGACTTTTTAACACTAAATCGCTATCTGGGAGAGGTCGCAGTTACTCGCGGATGGACAGTGGTCTCACCTCACACAGAAGGCGACGCTCTCAGCCAATGAAATCAATGACTGTCAGACAAGTCTTATGCGTGGACTCTCCTCCATCCAGGGCTGGGAGCAGTTAACGTTTCAAACGTTAACGTGTTAATTTATTTTAACAACGTTAAAAAAATTTAACCAAGTTAATAACGTTTAACTTTGAAGATTATAATTGTATAATATGTAGCATTGCGTCGTTATCTTGTGTTTACCCAACCGGATCGCGCGCGCCGATGACGTCGAATGTTACACCATTTGACGAAATTGAAGAACACGAATAATTTAGATGTCCGTCAGTTATAGACGACCCATTGATTTGGTGGAGAGACCATGAAGCCCTCCTACCAACGTTGGCGCAGTTGGCCCGCCGATAGTTGGCTTCATCATATCAGCTTCATCCGAACGCCTATTTTCCATGTAAGGACTTGTATTCGAGCAACGGCGGATATCTCTTTCTATTTGATACGGCCGCAGCGATTGTATTCTTAAATTAAATCATCGCTGAATGTCAGAATTTACGATAACCTGAGAGAACTATATTAACTACTCGCCTCCTGAGTTGCAATGTGTTCTATGTGCCAGTAGGCACATAGAACACATTGGAACTCAAGAGACGAACTGTACATAATAAAAATGGCCGAAGTTATCAAAATGTTGTTCATTTTAGCATTTAACGTTGTCAGGGCAAAGCCAGCCTAAATATAGGGGCAAAGGGGCCTCATATTTAAAGATATTGTAAGTTCAAAATATATTCCGCATCAAGGCGAAAACCCACGTGAATTTCACTTCTCTGTAAAGCTGGACATAGAAAAAAACACACGTGGTGTATATCCAGCTTTAGCGCAGGGACCCAGGGGAGAAACGGTATGTTAGATAAGGTCTGATCTCATTTAATTTATACAGCAGTCGGAGTCTTACGAGACGTAATCGGTTTTCGTCACGGTCAATTGAGAAACGAGATTTTAAAACGATAGAAATGTCTGTCGTATCGTCACCTGATCATTAGTTATAGCAATGCGTGTCAGGAACGAATCATCGTTAAGTCACGCGCGAGATGACTTGTATTGATTCTGCCTCGATATACGTCATCTCCCACCGTTTTGACAGATGGATGGATGAGCGTCCGTCCACCTGACAGTTTAGGGTAAAAAGTATATATACCTGGAAGAGCAGAGCATTAGACACGCACTTGGGGTCACACACGCGTTGGTGAAGTCCAGGACAGGCGGACTCTGTTTCCTGGCATAAGGGTACCTTCGATCACAGGACACTGACACGGCTGGAATCGCCAGAGAGGGCATTCCATGATCGATTTAGCTTAACGTTGATAGGCGGCTACGGGGCCGAATTCGTGAGAAGGGACACCCCAGGTGGAACGTTAAAGTTTAGATTGTCGAGTAGCAGGTATCGGCCTGCAATAGTCAGAAGTGTAGGTTAATTGTATTGTGCGTATTAACCCTTTAAAGCGTCAGACTGATTGCGTTCTGAGTAGTTTGTTTTGCTGTCGAAGCATCGTAATGCCGACTGGAGATCGGTGTGAGTGACAATTTCGCCCTAGCACAAAAAGGGCATTTGTGAATCGTGAATTCAACCAGGAACGGTGAATATTTCAATAGGACTTTCACGGAGGACTTTCAAAAGGCACATAAGGTATGAGTAGACAATATCTGACCCAAATCAGAAGTGCGGTGTCTTCATAGATGACGAACATTGCTGGTCGGAACCCTCCGACAGCCAGAGGTACAGTTACGCGCAGACGTTGACATTTGAGCCTAAGCGGGTGAAGCTCTTATGTCGAGCTCACAGTAATAACATTTCAGATTTGTGAAGCTCTTATGGCGAGCTCACGGTAGTAACATTTCCAGTGTGTAGACTATAGTGCCAGTACAGGGCTATAGAATGACTATATGATTGTTTAGAATTATTTAACCGTAGCGACCCATTTTCTGTGAAAAGAATCGAATTGTTGATTGTTGAAATATTGAAACGGATTTATTTTTATGTGTAAATAAAAGAATCGTTGTTACTTTAAATCATTCTTTCCATTATACAGCCTAAAGTGATTAGGAATCACACCTAACGGAAATCGAACCTATTTCAGGCCAATTTGGCAGAGAAGGAATCACGGCGTCGGTCTAACTCAACTCTCTGCGCCGAGTTCGCGACACTTGGATTCCGACCCTCCACGTTGGTCTAATTTTCCCGCAGCTTCATCAGCGGGACTAAATAACCCCACGTCAGCCCAGGCCTTACGGGGCCTCAGGTGTCCCTGACATTGATTGGCGAGCGCTAACCAGGATATTTCTAAAAGGTAAAAAATGGCTATATAGAAATTGTGTTTTATTTTAACGGCGGTTCTGTTTATGTTTTGACGCGTTCGGTCAGCTGATGCCGTTCAAGGGTTTAATATCGCAATACAGTAGTCCCCAAAAGGATACTTAATAGCCACTATAACTGCGGTAGGTTTCATAATATTTGGGGCGTTTAATTACGTAAATTACAGAGGTAAATTAAGATTAATTGCCATATTTTTTTTCTTTTTTTCTTTTCCTTCTTCGTTCTTTCTGACGAGTGTTGAAGATAGAAAGAAAAAATCAAAATGGATGTTGTTACACCCCTCGCCCAACTGGTATCATTAGGCAAGGAAATGGGCCTTGAGGGGGCCGAACTTCATAAGTTCGTTAAAGATGAGCAGAAACGTGAGACCAAGGAGATTGCCTTACGTAATGACGCAAGAGAGAGAGAGGCCCAAGCAGTAAGGGAGGCAAAAGAGCGAGAGATTCAATTAGAACGAGAGCGTGAGAAAGACGCAAGAGAGGCGAGGGAGAGAGAAGCCCAATTAGAACGAGAGCGTGAGAAAGACGCAAGAGAGGCGAGGGAGAGAGAAGCCCAATTAGAACGAGAGCGTGAGAAAGACGCAAGAGAGGCGAAAGAGAGAGAGATTCAATTAGCAAATGAGGCGAAAGAGAGAGAGATTCAATTAGCAAATGAGGCGAGAGAGAGGGAAGCCCAATTAGCAAGGGAGGCAAGGGAGGCAGAACCAGAGCTCGAACAATAGAGGCACGAGAGAGAATTAGAGCTCCTCAGAGCAAGGGCCGATGTGGAGAATGAAAGTCGGCGCTCAGGGGATGGGAGTGCAGGGGTAGCAATTCATGCCGGACGCCCCTATCTCGCTCATTTCAATGAAAACACAGATGACTTGGACTCGTACTTGGAGAGGTTTGAGCGTTTTGCCTCCAGTCAAATGTGGCCAGAAGACACATGGGCTATGTGCTTGAGCCCTTTGTTGTCAGGTAAAGCCCTCGAGGCTTATACCAGTATGCCTCCTGCACTTCTTAACGACTACAGTGAGCTGAAGAATGCCATCCTTCGGAGATACCAGCTCACTGAAGAAGGATTCCGGACCAAGTTCCGAGAAATTAAGCAGGAGAAGGGAGAACAGTACCTCAGTATTTTGCCCGAGCTAGGCGGTACTTTGACCGCTGGACTGATCTCGCAGAAGTGAATGAGTCGTATGGAGCCCTGCGAGATCTATTTCTCCGGGAGCAGTTTTTAACTACATGCTCCAAGGAGTTGGGCCTGTTCATCAAGGAAAGGGGTCCGCCCACCTATGATGAGATGGCAATTGTGGCAGAACGCTACATCGAGGCCCACGGTGGGAGTGTAAACGCACCCAAAATCGGCTAGGGGTGGGGCAAACGGGTTGGCAATGGCACCCGTAAGGCAACACCACCCCGATCCTCCTGCGTCGCAGACCAGCCGGAAGGGGAGCGCTCCCAAGGACGCCACTTGTTTTATCTGCAACAAGCGGGGTCGTATTGCCAGGGACTGCTGGCAGAAGCAGGTAAGGACCACTGGGAACATTAGACCACCTCAGCAGGGGGCCAGGAACGCAGCGCCAAGGGGTTGGAAGCAAGGTGACCGCGTAGATCCAGGGCCCAGTAGACAGACGGCAGCGTTCTGTCAAACTATCGGTCCAGAACACAGTCCCCTCCGGGAATGTATACAAGAGGGGGAATTAAGGCTGGAAGGCGGGAAGGTTGTCCCGATAATAAGTGGCATGTGTGAGAGGCTCACAACTTCGCAGGAGAAGGTTGATTTGCCAGTGTACCCAGGGTATGTGGGACAAAGGGAGATCCGTCTGCTCCGAGATTCTGGGTGCTCCTCTGCAGCGGTTAGAAAGCAACTGGTTGACGACAAGCAATTGTTGGGGCGCGACCATTTGTGTATTTTGATAGATGGGACCGTTAGAAGGTTCCCCATCGCGAGGATAACTGTGGATACCCCATTTTATTGTGGCGAAGTGGAAGCCATGTGCATTGAATCACCTGTGTATGACCTGGTCATAGGTAATATCCCAGGGGTGAGGGCAAGCCCTGATGAGTTATGGTCCAGGAATAGGGGGCCAAGTGAAGGCCCAACGAGTAAGGAAGGGAAGGTTCCCAGGGGGAACCAATCCGATGGTCCAGGGGATGGTCCCTACACGACGAAATGTCGGGAAGTTTCAGGAGGGACGACTCCTGTCCAATTAAGGAGAAGGGGCCGCAGGCGGTCCAGGCTAAACGCTAAACAGCGAGGGAAACCGATGGGATCATTGGGGAAAGACCCTCAAGCAAATTTATGTGGGGGAGTTGAGCTCCCCCAGAAGTCTGTGTCACCTGTGTGGAGGGGGGAGGCCAGACCCACGCAAATGGCTGGGCAAACTTCCCCAGAATTGAGGGGGCACGGGTCAACACAAGTTGAGTATGTTAAAGTGGATGGGACCTCTAAGGTGGGCGCCCAGGGGACCGAGAAAAGGGTCCATAAATCAAAGGAGAAGCATCCTAGGTGGCGGAGACCACGTAGAGAGTGCCGGGGGCGCACATGTGCGCAAGAAGTCGTCGCAATGGACCGGGGGGTCGACGGCACAAGGGCCAAGGACGGCCAGTGTCGTTCGAACGACGGTAATCGCCGGGACGAGTGAGCCTGGGGGATATAGCGCCAAGGGAAGCTCTTGGGAATGCGACAACGACAGAGTATGGGGACCCTGGTGGAATACCCGTAGAAATGGCGGGGCGAGAAGTAGGGGTGTGTCAAGGGTTACCCAAGGGGATACTGGGAACCGGGCCCCTACCAATGGTCGGTGGTTATAAAGAAGCAATAGTTGGGTGGCTGTGGGCCTGGTGTCTGGGACGGGGGCTCCAGTCGCAAATATTTTTGTTGGTGAGGTGATGGGCTTCGTAAACTCGGTGTTAAGGCCCGGAGGAATTTTCTTATTTTAGTATTATTATTGCTCTGACTGCTGACTAGAGTTGGTTGTGAGTGCGAATGTGAGATACACTGCCTCGTCTGTCGCGTGTGCGTGGACGGGGAGCCTGTGTGTCGAGTTTTTGTAAGTGTGGGATACACTAACCCCGTCTGTCGCAAAGGCGGGGTCGGGAAATCTGTGTGTTGAATGTGTGAGTGTGTGCGTCACAATTTTAATCCCCCGGTTGAGCTTTGCGAGGGTGAGGCTCAACATAATGCAGGGGTCGTTTGCCCCTTCACAGGCCATAGGGGAACGGGAGGCGAAGTTACACTCCGTTGGAATTAACCCATCTGACGCAAAGGCGTGGACGGTGTTACTCGTCGGAGTGAATGCCAAGTGAACTGTTTGCAAAATGGGCGAATGTGTATAAAAATGTGTATGTTTAGGTGTAAATATATAGTATGAGAGAGAGAGAGAGTGCTGCAAACCTAAGGATAAGGCTACTCCCCATATCATATGTAAGCCCGCAAGACGGGAGCATGTGGTAGCGTGTGTCTCGTGGGAATCGGTATGGCCGACGCATGAGCCCGGTCATGAACCCCACGACCACTAGGGTACAGTTTTGTAGTCTTGAACATGATGGTAGATCGTAAAAAGGTGTGAGAGGCGAGCGTGCGTGGCTTTGCCCCTTGTGTTTTAAGAGATACACAGGGTGTTTCTCTCGGGAAGGGAGTTGTCAGGGCAAAGCCAGCCTAAATATAGGGGCAAAGGGGCCTCATATTTAAAGATATTGTAAGTTCAAAATATATTCCGCATCAAGGCGAAAACCCACGTGAATTTCACTTCTCTGTAAAGCTGGACATAGAAAAAAACACACGTGGTGTATATCCAGCTTTAGCGCAGGGACCCAGGGGAGAAACGGTATGTTAGATAAGGTCTGATCTCATTTAATTTATACAGCAGTCGGAGTCTTACGAGACGTAATCGGTTTTCGTCACGGTCAATTGAGAAACGAGATTTTAAAACGATAGAAATGTCTGTCGTATCGTCACCTGATCATTAGTTATAGCAATGCGTGTCAGGAACGAATCATCGTTAAGTCACGCGCGAGATGACTTGTATTGATTCTGCCTCGATATACGTCATCTCCCACCGTTTTGACAGATGGATGGATGAGCGTCCGTCCACCTGACAGTTTAGGGTAAAAAGTATATATACCTGGAAGAGCAGAGCATTAGACACGCACTTGGGGTCACACACGCGTTGGTGAAGTCCAGGACAGGCGGACTCTGTTTCCTGGCATAAGGGTACCTTCGATCACAGGACCCTGACACGGCTGGAATCGCCAGAGAGGGCATTCCATGATCGATTTAGCTTAACGTTGATAGGCGGCTACGGGGCCGAATTCGTGAGAAGGGACACCCCAGGTGGAACGTTAAAGTTTAGATTGTCGAGTAGCAGGTATCGGCCTGCAATAGTCAGAAGTGTAGGTTAATTGTATTGTGCGTATTAACCCTTTAAAGCGTCAGACTGATTGCGTTCTGAGTAGTTTGTTTTGCTGTCGAAGCATCGTAATGCCGACTGGAGATCGGTGTGAGTGACAATTTCGCCCTAGCACAAAAAGGGCATTTGTGAATCGTGAATTCAACCAGGAACGGTGAATATTTCAATAGGACTTTCACGGAGGACTTTCAAAAGGCACATAAGGTATGAGTAGACAATATCTGACCCAAATCAGAAGTGCGGTGTCTTCATAGATGACGAACATTGCTGGTCGGAACCCTCCGACAGCCAGAGGTACAGTTACGCGCAGACGTTGACATTTGAGCCTAAGCGGGTGAAGCTCTTATGTCGAGCTCACAGTAATAACATTTCAGATTTGTGAAGCTCTTATGGCGAGCTCACGGTAGTAACATTTCCAGTGTGTAGACTATAGTGCCAGTACAGGGCTATAGAATGACTATATGATTGTTTAGAATTATTTAACCGTAGCGACCCATTTTCTGTGAAAAGAATCGAATTGTTGATTGTTGAAATATTGAAACGGATTTATTTTTATGTGTAAATAAAAGAATCGTTGTTACTTTAAATCATTCTTTCCATTATACAGCCTAAAGTGATTAGGAATCACACCTAACGGAAATCGAACCTATTTCAGGCCAATTTGGCAGAGAAGGAATCACGGCGTCGGTCTAACTCAACTCTCTGCGCCGAGTTCGCGACACTTGGATTCCGACCCTCCACGTTGGTCTAATTTTCCCGCAGCTTCATCAGCGGGACTAAATAACCCCACGTCAGCCCAGGCCTTATGGGGCCTCAGGTGTCCCTGACAAACGTCATTTAACTCGTTAACGCAGAATTATTTAAAACTTTAACGCGTTAAGGAGAATGTTAACTACTCCTGCCTCCATCAATAAAACTTGTAGTGTCATGATATAAACATGACTCTTGAAATTGACGTTAAACACTAATCAAACAAACTAACTAATACTACATTATTTTATTCATCTCAGATTTAGTGTATATTCCATGTTGATAGAAACAGTTCCGAAAAGGGTTACTCAAAGTTATCAAGGGTAGTTACCGAAGATTTACCTTGAACTTTGAACATGAATTGGTTATGTCTGAAAGGTAACCTATAATGAATAATGGGATAACGGATAGTGGATTTGGAGGATTGCTTTATTTCAAACAGAACAAAATAAGAGGATGATGGGATGATAGCTTCTTAGAAATACTGGAGCAAATATATCATAAATGATGAATTGGGGGGGGGGGGTCCCATTTTTGGAGAGGATGTTTGCTTTTTTGGCACAAAAGAGGTTCATGGGTCCCTTTGGAGCGGAAAAAAGTTGTTGGGCCTTGTGTCTGCCACGGGCGCGCGGTGGCGTTGCGGTAACCGGTTTTTGTCCGATCACCGAAGTTAAGCAACGTCGAGCCCGGTTAGTCGTTGGATGGGTGACCGTCTGAGCGATCGATTCGGACTCCCGCGTTGTGTCCTTGGGCGAGGAATTTAACCCCGATTGTTCACATGGGGGGCACGATGACGCCGTGTACTAAGGTGTACTGCACGTCGGTGGTACGCATGTCTTCAACTAATCTAACCCTGCCTGTGCTGCAGTGCAGAGTTACGATATTGGGGAGCTGGCAGCTGCTTGCCGTTACTCGGTGGTTCTCTCCGGGTTCTTCGGCTTCCTCCACCCGTAAAACTGTCACGGTCATGATCAGCCATTGTGTATAAGTATGTGACCTTATAAATAAATAAATAAATAAATAAATAAATGTGTCTGCATTTTTTTCCAGACCTCAGTAAAATATCAGTAAAAACATCTGGAATAACACAACCATGCATTCGTCTCAAGAGTTGTTGCATTCAAAATAGCCAAGTTCAAGGGAAGATAATTTGACTTAAACTTGCCAGCACCAAAATAGTAGGGTAGTACTTGTGGACCGATAGTGATGATGTTTACGTGTTGTCCAAACTGGTACAGACACATCCGGGTTTCGCACAAACGACTTTCATTGTACATGTAAGGGCGTTGGTATTTAACACCAAGAAGATATGTGAATACTTCGATATGTTTAGATTCTAAGCGACTTTAACCTTACGTTTGAAATACAAACATCTTAAAATGAAAGTCGCATGTGTGAAATCCTGATGTTTTTGATACCAATTTCATTCGCATATCTCTGGTGGTAAGGGAGTAGATTTCTTTCAGAATAGAGGAAGAAACACGTAAGCACATCCAAGAGACCAGTTTTGGTAAACAAGAACTATTAACTTGGTATAACGCTCCCGCATCTGTTTGATCCCGTCGGGTTTTGAGCATATCTTCATGCACTGATAAGCATAGATTTACTTGGCAGTTGGGCTGCCCGATATTCAAAACTGAATACCGGTATCGGTGTTCACAAAAATACTGCGGTATACCGGTATATCGAAAACTGCTCAAATATATGAACATTGGTACCACAATCGAGACTTGAGGAATCACAGTCGGAACGAATCAGCATGCCTTGATGATGCGGTTCGAAAAACATTTTCCCAACGCAGACGATATTAAAATTTATTATTTTAAAAATTAGTTTATCAGATCCCCCCACCCCAAAATTCTACAAAACAATATCCTGTGGCCCTCTCAACGAGCTCGTTCCAATGAGGGGTCACATGATATAGATTTGTTGAAGTTTTTTAAAATGATTTTTTGAACTGCTGAATTTGTATATGACGTGGGTAAAAGCAGACGATTCCTTAGGTAAAGGAATAATATTATTCATTCGGAGCTACAGTTAAAAAAACTCAAGACATCTTGAAAATTAAATTATGGGTAAATAAATAATGACGAAAAACCGATATTTTTGTAATTACAGAGGTATTCAATCGATATTGGTTTGAATACCGGTATATATCGGTTTATCGAAAAACCGTGCAATCCTACTTGGCAGTAAACATGCTGCAAGGTTTACATCTGAAATTGCTGTATTCGAGATCTACGTTCGAGGGAAGATAATTCAACTTAAATAGAATACGTTTATAAATATCAAAAAAGTCCGCTGAGTTATGATCTTAACATTGATATATATAGTGCAGTATGCTGTAAATATTACATCTGGAAACTGGAAAAAAGTACACACACATAAATTCGCCTAAAGAATTGCTGTATTCAAAATCAACGTCCGCAAGAAGACAATGTAACTTAAACAGCGAACTTTTATAAATGTTCAAAAAGTCTGAGGTCTGAATATGTGTATAATATATTTCTCGATTCCTGGAAGTTTTGAAAGGATATGTAAAATGGGAGTTAAGGAAATTAGGATTTTTTTCCTTCTATAACTTTACATTTTGCAACGGTTTTCATTTTTATTATACGCCAAATGATAGGTCATCGAAGACATTGTGGAAAGAGAGAAATCGTATCCCTCACTGTGAAGATACAGGCACTTTCACGGTATCAATCAAAATGGCGGCTTTCAAAGCATCACTTCAAGGTGAATACGAGTCAAATTATCACTGGAAATGATTAATTTGTTCTAAAAACGTATAATGAAAAGGAAATCTGGTGTTTTTGAGTGGATACCGATCATTTCCAGCAATAATTCCTCACGTATTCACCTTGGATTGATGCATGAAACCCGCCAGTCCAAACATGGCCTGAAAGTCCGTAATATAAGTTTTTGGTTTGGTACGTCCTTTGAAAGGACGTACCAAACCAAAAACTTATATTACGGACTTTCAGGCCATGTTTGGACTAGAAACCCTTCAGCTGAATCAGATTGCAAGACGCTATCTGTTCCGAGTATCAATCAAATCACTTCCGCGTTTCAATGATTCAATGTGCTGTTTACTTTCATGCCTCAATTCATGGTTGAAACGAGTGGAATTATCAGATTCTTATAAAAAGCATATAATAAAAAGAAAATCTAGTATTTTTGAGTGGATACTGAAAATTATCTCACTTGTGACCGAGACAAATGGTTATTTTCGCTCGCGCAAGCGATCGCGAAAATTAAACATTTGTCTCGGTAACTTATGAGATAATTTTCGGTATCCTCTCAAAAACACTAGATATCCTTTATTTAATTGAAGTACGAATGGATTTTTACCGCCATTTTCTTATCAGTTGTAGTTTCTTCTAGATCCAACATATTTCAATCAAATTTATTTTTTAGCAGAATATCGATATTGTCATAATATAATATATATATTTATCCAAATTGAGCTACAAGTGGTGCATGAAGACCCCTGCCAAAGTTTCGGTCTGTTGAGGACCTTCATCGGGGTGCACATGCGCAGAAAATGAGCAAAAACGAGACACGCACACAGGCTGCAATTGATACGTATTGTGGTGTGTGTGTTTGTTTGTGTTTGTGTGTATGTTTTTGTGCGAGCTTTTTCAATTGTTTTTCAAATGTACGAGGGGATGTCAAAAGGTTTTGAGCCTAACATAAATAAAGCTGAAATATCGGTACAGAACATGTTTATATTTCAACATAGTCCCCTTGTAAATCAATACACTTGTTCCACCGTTTTTGCCAGTCGTTGATGCCGCGTCTGTAGACGTCCATATATTGGTCCTGCAGTCAAGCCTCCACAGCAGCAGTAAGTTCCTCAACATCTTGAAATCTTTAACCACGTAAGTATTTCTTCAAATTTGGAAAGAGATGGTAGTCACTTTGACCACGTAAGTGTTTCTTCAAATTTGGAAAGAGATGGTAGTCACTTGGTGACTACCATCTCTTTCCAAATTTGAAGAAACACTAACGTGGTCAAAGATTACCAAATGCTGAGGAACTTATTGTTGCTGTAGAGGTTTGGCTACAGGACCAAGATAAGACCAAGATAAGACTTCTACAGATGCGGCATCAATGACTGGCAGACCAGGTGAAACAAGTGTATTGAATTACAAGGGGACTATGTTGAAAAATAAATATGTTCTGCACCGATATTTCAGCATTATTTATGTTAGGCTCAAAACTTTTTGACATCCCCTCGTAGCTTGTGTGTGTGTGTTTATTTTTTGACGCTATGTGTACTCTGAAGGTCTTCGGTAGATTGAAAGCTTGGTAAGATTGTTGTATGTGTGAGTCCGTGATAAAAAAATATATCCGTGATATAACATGAAATCAAAATGGTAAAATCACCCATTAGCGCACACAATTAGAAGTCGCCAGTTATTACAACAGTTGGAAAAGTTTATATTTGTTAATGGGCCTAACAGCGATGCTTTCTTGAAAGTCAAACGATATTTTACGATGAACGCCTCTCAACTGTCCACAGTTATTTCAAAACGTCCGTTTTCTGCGGATAAAATGTTATGTGACTGGAAATAATACCCCGCCAGTTAGATTTTGTTTGACATTGCTCGCTGAACTCTGTTTAACAAGATACTGTTGGCTTAATTATTTATCTCACATTGATAAAACAAGAGATCGCTGCAGCGTACGAGGACAGCGGATTATCAATAAAATACACTGATAAAAGAAGAGATCGCTGAAGCGCACGAAGACAGCGGATTATCATTAAAATACCCTTGGGGTGTTTTGTTTTTATCCAAGAGTGAGTCTCAAAACCGCAATAAAAAGGCATCGGAAACACTTCAAAGTTTCAGCTAATGGACCTCCGCGTTCAACTCGGTGTGGGCAGTAGCGCAGATAACTTTTTTTGCGGTGGGAGTCGACCATAAGAGTCCTGAGGGAAATTTGTGACGCATTACTTAGTTAATTCTGTCGGAACAATTATAGCACTGAATCTCGCAATAGTTGAATGTGTTCCCTCACCTGACATGGGCAGTCTTTTGGAAAATGGAAATACAAAAGACGCAATCTCCTCGAATCTACGAGAAAACCATCAATTTTCTTTGCCCATTTCATTTTCATGCAAATCTACAAGACAACACTACAGTTAAAACTAGAAGTCCTGTCACGAACTGTGCGCTTATCTAGGCTTAATAGGAGCGCGATGGCTCAGTAGGTAGAGGTGCAGGCTGCAAGCCGAGAGGTCCTCGGGACGAATCCCACCTGCGGCAACCGCGTTGTATCCTTGGGCAAGACACTTCATCTCCATTGCCCGCGTGGGGGTACGGTGGCGTTGTGTACTAAGGCGTGCTGCACGTCGATGGTGCACTTGTCTTCAACCAATGCTAATCCTGCTTGTGTGGAGTTAGTATGTTGGGGAGCTGACAGTTGCTCGCCGTTGCTCGGTGGTTCTCTCCGGGTACTCCGGCTTCCTCCACCCGTAAAACTGTCACGGTCATGGTTAGCCATTGTGCATAAATATGTGACCATAAACACCAATAAATAAATAAATAAATCTTGGCTTACTTGCGCGTAGGAATTGCGCGCAATTGTCATATCGAATGGCATCCAAATCACGGCAGGTTCACGTGGTTACTTGTAGCAAACACAGGCAATGTTTCTGCCAATGGACCTCCGGGTTACCCGGAGGTCCATTGGATGTACAGAATCCGATAGCCTTACTTTGGTCATAACTCGTAGATTAACGCGCAGATCGATGTGCTATTTTGCGCATTTCATGACAGGACTTCTAGTTTTAGCTGTAGGTACCAAATTTCAGCCCCATGTCTCCGAACATGTAGGTGTGTATGTCGGTTCTTTTCAATTTCCTTTGCCCATTTCATTTTCAATCAAATCCACAAGACAACACTATCAACGTGTTTTAGTAATTACAATTGTACAAATTACTTTTCCACCGAATGAAACATACCTGTTTGAAAAGCCAGTGAGTGGAATTTTGAGCCCTGGGTTGAACTCTCTTACAGGTTCCATGCCTTTCGATAGTTTCTAACACATGGTGTCGTACAAAACGCGCAAGTCTCGAAGCGTGGAAGCGAGAATATGAGAGGCGATAACCGGGAGCATAACAGGCATTTTCGACTTTTGCAGAGAAATTCGGAAACGTTCGATGGTTAATGACTGGCGTCTTTTATTTCAATACAATAGACAGCTTCTATTGCTACTCGTTCGCCAGGCCCGTGAACCCGAATCCCTAAGCTTACACGCCAATTCCTTTGTCTTCTCTGGGTTGGTAAGAGGCGTGAAATACCCGATAGACAATGTGTTCAGGTCACTTACCATATCTGGGTCCGTGCGTTCTGTGAATTGGCGTGTAAGTAGGTTACTAACCTCGCTGTCGGTATTCATGAATTTGAACTACCTGCCAACGTGCACATACCACACGTTGGCAGGTTATTGAAATTCATGAATACCTCCAGCTCAGTTAGTAACTATTACTTACTGCCCGACTTTCACCAGCCTCTCATCGACCCTGTCTGTTGGCCAAAAATAAAACTGAATGGGAAGGATAACAAAGAACTGGGTTACCATACGAACTATTCGGAGCGTTTGGAAAGAAAGGGTTATGATGTGTTGCTCGGATTGTTCTTTACTACCGATAGTGGAATGGACAAATCTATTTTGTATTTGTATAAAGGCTCACTGATTATTTAATAGGGATGTAGGATTAAATTATAACAAGTCATCCTTCATTTGGTTTTACTCCGTTTGTTTCTTGATCATTGAGTTCAACATTTACTGCACACAAACAATATTTACATAACGGATTGAAAGGGTTACAAATACAGTGGAACCCTGTTAGTTGAATAGTCACTTTGGCAATGAAAATTATTCAATTAACATGAGTATTCAATTAACAGGGACTGTGTGTCTTTCCTGTATTCTAGAGATAAACTTAGCATTTATTCTATTATATCTTGTTTGACAGAGCTCGATGAGCGCTGTCAAACAAGATATAATAGTTTAAATGTCTGCATTGGATGTACTGAGGCCAAATAGGTCTATAAACAAAGGAAAACTGGGGACAGTCAGGGTAATTTCTCGACGAGATACAAGATTTTTTATTCAATTAACAGGAGTTTACTCTATAACCTATATTCAATTATCAGATCAAATTTGTACTGGAGGTATGGTAAATGGTTTTGTGTTAGGGAATTATATTCAATTAACAGGGATATACAATTAAGAGATGTCCAATTAAGTGGGCTCCACTGTACTTCCACTCGTCAAAACCAGTGGGGTAGGAAGACTGTGCGACAAGCCCCTCCTCTCCACTTTTACTGGAAAATATTAACCTTATACTCATCTATATATGAGGCCCCTAACTTGGTTCAGGTCCTCTCATCCTGACTTTTTCTAAAGTCATGCCCTCACTTTCTGGGTACTTTAGCCTTACAAAATACTAAGTGTACTCCAATTCTCATGAAAAATTAGTTCTTCCTCAGGAAAGACCCTGGACATTCACCTATTCACCTGCGATTGAAATGAGATGGAGGGGACAAAATATTTTTCTGCTGTCATTGAAATCGCAGCAGAAAATATTTTGCACCCACCCACCTCACTTGGCCTGACTACATCCATGATCAGAAATAAGACAATTATCCAGGTATGCATGTTTAAACAATTTTGTCTGTGGTGTCAAAAGAACCTACTCTCCGTTATTTGTTTGTATTGTACAGGACGTAGCCCTTTTATCCACAGACTTGAAATGGATTGGGACACGGAGAAGAGTATTGACACGATCACCAGGATTTAAATGGAAAAAAAAATCTTTTCTTCCCGTCTGGAATTCTGAGTACAATTTTTAATAACATTTGATTACACCGTTTCAATTTGGGAAAACATTTTCCTCAAGGAAATTAGTTTTTGGTTGGTACTGTGTTAACAGAAATTGATAATCGTCGCGCTCCTGTATAGAAATTACACGCAAATACAATTTATAAATGATCATCGACTTTTTTATTCTTGTGTCGCGCAAACTGTTTAAAAGATTTGTAAATCAGTCTCACATTTATCAGGATTAGCACGTTGGGATGGAATATAAGCTGTCTCGTTGTCAGGAGCATTTTCAAAACCACGTTTGCGGCTGCGCCAGGATAAGCAAGCAGACGATAAAGAGGCATACGACACGCGCTCACGGTTGTTTGGTCATTCCTGAGATAGCGACACACTGATTATAACTGGGTTGTGGTGTTTAACGTACAAAGGGTATGTATACAATAATTGTTCATTGTCTCGTTGTTATATCTTGATCGTCTTTAGCATGGTTTCATATTGGAATAATTTAACAATTTTACTCTAAATACATTACCTTTCGAAACAAAGTCGTATATTTACGCGAAGTAGACTTATTTATCCTCACCCACAATTCTAGATTCTCAAATTATTGTTTTAGAAAATTTTGTGAGCTCCCCAAGAAGTTTCATAGTGTTTAATCGTCAACATTGGTGAACAAGGATTTAACGAGCGAGAGTTTCCCTGCAAATGATGCCGAATTGTGTAATATACAATGAACATAGTTTTCAGGCCCGAAGGTAGTATCTCAAAATTTTTCGATATGGTGTGACGAGGGTTAAAATATTCCGACAGTGTTCCCAGGTCGTTAAACATCGTTACGTACTTGAAACCTAACTCAGTATACTCGTTTTTTAAGCAATACTTTTATTTCCTCATTGAAATGGGGTTAGGCGAACAGGCAGTGCCTATATTTACGTCGTATCCTACAGAAACACACATTACAATTGTGCAAGTGCATCTGTGCATAAAACAGAAACTGATCCAATGAATTTGAAAGAAAGTACCAATCTATATCGTCGCCTGAGTGCTAGAATGTCCTATGTCCCATATGGGACATAGGACATTCTAGCAGTCAGTCGGCGATATCCCATCATCTCTTATATATCCATTACCTATCGGGCATGGAGGCATTCTGGTATACATTCGATAGTATGATAGGCCCACAATACGCGTGGGTGGGGTGGGAGTGCGCTATCAAAACTCATGAGTTTCCTATTTGACGGAAATACCAAATCTACAAGTGTAACCCACAAGAATCATCCGCAGGTCCTCAGTCCACAGACCCCTACCGCCACACATCCAGGGGTCAACCTCCCCCATAGCGACCTAGCAAACGGTGAAAAAAAATCTCTTTCACCCTACACAGAATAGGTGTTGTCAGCGTTCCTTTCCACTGGCTTATAATTATTCATTCGAATCTCATTGTTTCCCTAATATATTCTTGTACCGCACTGAATTTTCTGGCCTTTTCCAACGCAGCTTTCTCTGGATCTCCATATAATATAATAAGAGTGATATTAGTGGTGTGGCCCAATTTTGTTTGAAACAAATTTCTTTGTTCTGTAAAAAGAGGACACATTAGTAAATAGTGTTCAGTGTCTTCAGATAAATGACCACAGCTACAAGAAACATTATCAATTATTTCTCTACCGAATTTATGTCCGTTTAAATCACTACAATTTAAACGCAGCTTCACGTGAAAGTTTTGTTCCCTTCTGCCACCTACATTATAAAAATATACTCGTTCAAGACAATTTTACAATAATAAACGAGGCAGGTCGAAAACGTTCGTTTGTTACAATTATTTTAAAAAACTACTCTCGTGTAATTGTTTTCGTGTAAATGTGCTTGTCATTAGGTTTCCATACACATGATTGTGAAACATAAGGGTATTTTCCTAAAGGAAAATTGTAGTTTCGCCAAATGGTCATTTTTTCAAGCTAGCGGCTTTCCGAGAAAATATTGACGTTCGCTAGAATTTTTCAATTTCCAAAGTATTCTGACAGAAAGGGCCGTATGGGACGAACGCCTCCTCCCCCATCCCCGCATCACATCACACCCCATCCCCCGCACACTCACTAGCTTCGGACCCGATAGTTGTGTGTATCTATATCAGTATCTATATCCGGGTATGATGCTACATCATTTGAATGTCATTGTATGTCGTTGGAAAGAGCCCTTGGTGAGGTAGTATGGTAGCATTTTAAAAGGACAATTTCCACGGAAAAACCAATGATATACAGAAGAAGTAATGGTTGAGCAGACAGTCTATTGCAGAAATCGTTCAGAACAGGCAAGAAGCGAAGATCCCCAAATTTTCGGGCATGACGGGGAAAGTTGAATATGTTCCGACAATGTTACTGGTACGCTGACTGTCGGTACGAATTTGAAACATAAATAACATCCTTCTTTAACCCTTTACCTAACATAACGGCCAAAACCGCCCAGCGCTATTCTCAAAAATCGCCAATTAATTTTAATTATTTTTTTCAATTTTTGTCTCAAAAACATAGGTTATGACCCCTCGTTGGAACGAGCTCGTCGAGCTCGTTCCAACGAGGGGTCATAACCTATGTTTTTGAGACAAAAAATGAAAAAAATTAGTTATTCAAGAATTATTTTTGCAAGTGTCGTCTGCTTTTCAGGTTAGGTAAAGGGTTAACCCTTTACCTAACATGAAAAGTAGACGACACTTGCAAAACAAATTCTTGAATAACTAATTTTTTTCATGTTTTGACTCAAAAACATAGCTTATGAACCCTGACTGGAACGAGCTCGACGATGAGAAATGAAAAAGTAATGAAAATTAATTGGCGATTTTTTTAAAATAGCGCTGGACGGTTGTTACGTTGGGTAAAGGGTTAAAACAATAATACTCAAAAACAGGCCCGAAACGTTCGTTTATTATTTTTGTGTTAAAGAAAAAAAAATTAGACGTTATCAACTCTTGGTGTCACAGTCGATAATCTTTAACTGTTGGTGTCTCAGAAATACATAAATTTGATTGACAGATTTGTATTGGATTGAATGTCGTGAATCAGGTGTGTAATATGTTCAATAACAAATTGCCCAACTCGACCTATGCTCTAAAAAAATAAGAATCGTCATTCAACGTTATTTTTATTTTCTTTGTTTTGTCTCAACGCATAGCCCATGACCGCCGTTGGATTGAACTCAGTCAATTCCAGTCCGCGATGAGTCATAGACTATTTTGAAAAAAAGACTAAACCTTCAGTTATTTAAATTCTTGGATATACGTTTATAGTTTGTTATACCGTCTACTAACAGTGCGTTCCCTGAGGTCCAATGTGTTCTATGTGCCTATTGGCAGCCTATTGGCACATAGAACACACTGGAACTCAAGGGACGAGTGGCATGTTAAATATTTCCTCACAGAAAAATATTCCACCCAGAAACTAAAGTCAAGTGGCACCTGTTCCTGTGATACAGTATCTTGTTGGGACACCTACACTACTGTGATCACAAAGGTGGTGTTTTTCTTGATCGGATTGCAATCAGATCGCAACACGCTTATATACCACTGGGTAGATATTTCTCAAATAAACTATACTGCGAAATTAAGAGAGAATCACCCCAAAATAAACGACAATACGATCTCACAATCAATGATTCTTTTTTTGTACGGGTGAGATTCTACAGTGCCGCGGGGAGAAAAGCGGAAAGGAAATGTGGACCGGATCGCGACCCAGTTGCGATCCGATAGAAATTTTCTGTCCGCTTTTGTGTTCACAATACTGTATTATACGGACATATATTTGCCCGATTTGTTCTTCTGGAGTCGAAGATGAAATACATTTCTTTCTCCAGTGTGGGCAATACGGTGCACTCCGGGAAACACTGTTTTCACGCATAGAAGATATATGCGGCATAAATTACTCCGATGTTTCACCGGAAGGCTTCTTGAATAATTTCATGCAGACGGCTGATTACGAAATTACTCCTGAAATTATCAGGTTCATAAACACAGCGCTCGAATGTTGGAAAAGCAAGTTGTCATAAATCCCTATTGAGGCGCGCGGGAGTGTTTAAAAAATCACACTGGCAGACATTTCCTTCTGAAGCGTTTTTTTTCTTTTAATATTCCGCCGAAAATTTGTTTTAATTTACTGAACCTTGATGGGTTTCAAACATGACAAAAAATACATAAACTTGATTTAAACTAAGCGTCGAGCTTAGGAAGTGATTAAACTGACTGGCAATAATTGATGTTATTCATTGATGGGCTCTAATTTACTCCTCACAAGGATATTACGCAAAATTTTGTTTTTCTTATAGGCGATGACAGGTCAAAGATTCAAAGGTTCATTTAATTTAGAGTTGGTTAAATTGAATTAATCTTGTAATATTTTTGCTATTTCGATATTCATTCTGTTGTATGTTAAAGTGAAAGGAATGATGGACCTCCTTTCGCATTAATACCTGTTTGTAATCGTATGCGTCCATTTGATTTGTTCCTGTAATTCCTTACATGTTATCAACGTTCTTGTCATCTCTCTCTATTGGTACTGAGACAATAAATATCTTATCTTATAATTTTTTAACTGCGAGGTGATAGAAAATATTCTACTTAATTTATCATTACTTTGATGTCTTTTTTTTAACTGTATTTATTAACCCTTTACCTAACATGAAAAGCAGATGACACTTGCAAAAAAAATTCTGGAATAATTAATTTTTTTCATTTTTTGTCTCCAAAACATAGGTTATGACCCCTCATTGGAACGAGCTCGACGAGCTCGTTCCAATGAGGGGTCATAACCTATGTTTTGGAGACAAAAAATGAAAAAATCATGAAAATTAATTGGCGATTTTTTAGAATAGCGCTGGCCGGTTTTGGCCGTTACGTTGGGTAAAGGGTTAAACAGATTATAGAAAAGTCTCTCCATTAAAAATGAAAACAAATCCGTCAAATATCCCAACTTTCAAAATGTGAGCTAAGATGTATTTTATTTCATTTTATTTTACCACTAATATTTTTGCTCTGGTCGATTGGTAAAAACGCTAATAAATTGCCCCGAAAAGAAAACGTCGTGAATTGTGATGAAACAACATAATTTGAAAATAGCCAGAAAATTTGTGCGTGTATGAATAATGCACCCTTTAAACTGATGGAAATATTTCCGTTTTCGTTTGTACAAATTGAATTTGACAAATCGCAAACATCTTTATTCGTGCAGATAAATGTAACGCCATGAATGCTAACAATGCATTGGCACTACTGGAGTTCCTGCACATGTATGCCCTCCTAACAAGTTTTCCAAATTCACACAGTGACATTTTAAAAGATAACCTGCCCAGTTCTCCTTTTCTCATTAATTACTTACATTGCGTATGGCCCCTTACTGGAATATATTTGTCTATCCAGATGAATGGAGGCATAATTTATAGTTTGGGAAGAATTTGTAGGATGAGGGGGGAATAGTTTGTATTCTGAGTAACCAGGAGGCAGTTTGGGTGTGTGATATGAGAAACTGCCACAACTGAAAAAAATAGCAAGAAAAATGTATTTTTTCAAAATAAAAAAAAAAATTAACACTTGAAAAATGTAATAAAATGAAGGAGGGTTAGGGTATACTTTTGGTAGAAGCATTCAGTCGGTCGACAGCGGAAACCTCTGGTTATCATTAATCGTTTGTCAGAATTTGTTACTATTGTGCAACTCCATGCCCATGGGCCACACCTGACTTACACCCCAAAACCGCCAATGCAGATAAAAAAATTAAATCCCGACGATTATTCAAAGAATATTCCAATGCCATAAAGAATATAGAAGTGCTAGCAATATTTATGTTAAACTGTTACACGTTTTTTTTTATTACAAAATTTACAGAATATTATAACCACATTTCAAAGAAAATTCGAAATTCCAAATATTCCATCCTAAACTTATTGAAGATCCTTTGAATGGATTAGGGGTGCCGAAACTATATATGACCAATTCTGAACATGTTCCTGTTCATATAAATCATGTTTTAAGATCATCTACAAGCTAAACTTTTAACCCTTTGGACACCAGATGCCGTTTTCGGCCCTGGAACATGATACTTCATAATTTAATTAAGTGGGGTGTCTGTTATGTTAGTGTGTAGGTAGACCAATTAATATTTTCAACGTGCAGCCTCCTGGCTGCACGTTGAAAATATTAATTGGTCTATCCCCAATTACTGAATATGGACTCTCCCAATTGCTGCCATTGAACTGACTTGGGAGATACCACCAGGGTTCAAAGGGTTACATAATAGCCTATATAGGAAGTGTACGTTTGGTATATAGGGGTATCCCCATGATATATATGCGATTAAACCTAACCGACTTACAATGTAGAAATTAGTAAAAATTAGTAAAAATATTATGAATAAATGCCTGTACAGAACATTCGCCGTGGACTGGTCCTTATCCACACGTGGGCAGTTATGTCCACGCGTGCGTTTACCAGGTAGTACAAATCATTATCAGCAAAATTATAGTTAATTCATTAATTAATTTGTTGATGACTATTCCTATAATTAGTGATTGGAATCTAATATTATTACGTCCGCGGAGTTATTTCCAACCCACAGAACTGACCAGTTCATGGCGGCCGTACTGTACATATTAGGCGTTCCGTTATGATCAGTGCATTTTGATGACCCCGGTCAGGTATTTTAACCTAAATCTTACAAATTACTTTAACCTAAATCTTACAATAATCTTCAGGTAAAATTGTTCTATATATGTATCCTCGGGGACTCTGACATCACATTCAATGGCTTCATATTAATCTAATATTTTCTTGGACACACGATGGAGGATACATTCATCCATCACTTTCTCCGTTTAAAGGAATTTATTCAAAATATTTTCTGAGAAAGCTCCCAAACCCTCAACGGCGATCGCGAATCAACAAACCTTAGAAAGTCCTCGTTAATGGTTGCTCCTGGGAAATAAGTCAGCCAAAAGCTGATTTATTGTGCTAGAGACTTGAATAGTTTTTAGCTAGACCCCGAGTCTGTTTGCACCGCGCCTACATTTTGTCTGATGTACCTAAAGCGCCAGACAAAAAAATACGTATTAAAATTACTATTTCAATTTAAACATATTCGATCGTATTTTTCTTTAGCCCTACAAGTGTTGCATGTATTTCACGGTTTGAAAAAAGTTTAAAAATAAGGTAGTTGTAGCGACTGTGGAGTTTTCAATTTTGATAAGAATGTTGAATTTTTTTTAAATTCTCTGCAGTACGTACACTGCAAACAATATAGGTTCTCTTTAGAACCAAAACTGGTTCTAATCTTGTCCCTGAGATGGAACCAGTTCTGTTTAAATAGTATTTATTTCAAATCAAATAAATTTATAAAGATTAAAATTAAATATTAACAAAATTAAACATAAATTGAGGGGGCTTCAGCCTTAAGTTTAGAGCTCATACGAGGTTGTCTCAAATCATTATTAAGCAAAGGAGATATGAACAGTTGGCATATCGAACCAGTTTTGGTTCTATACATATCTCATATCTCCTTTGTTTCAAAATGTTTGGCGACTGCGTTGAATAAGCTACAAGTTTACTGCTGAATCTACTTCAGTTCATGTAATATTTTGTTAAAATTGAATGCTAATCTTGGAAAATTTATTTGATTGGAAATAAATACTGTTTAAACAGAACTAGTTCCATCTCGGGGACAAGATTAGAACCAGTTTTGGTTCTAAAGAGAACCTATATTTTTTGCAGTGTACATTATCTCGCTGAAAGTTTGCAAAACGAGAAAAACATATTTATTATTTTTTTATAATTTATCTATTTGGGTCATTTGAAAGCCAGATTATTTCTAAAAAACTGAGTTTTCAAAAATATATTCAGATCTCATGAATGTGATCACCGATAGCTTGTTTCGTCATTTCTACTCGTGCATACCAACTGAATTATACACAGGCACAGAGGTGTCGCGAAGATCACCGATTGGGTGGGTGTGTAAACGCAACTTGTCTCGACAATCGTGATTCAAGTCCCAACAAGATAAATATTCCAAAGTCAACATCAAAGCCTTCTTCATATTTATTTATTTATTTATTGGCGTTTAAGTTCACATATTTATGCACAATGGCTAATCATGACCGCGACAGTTTTACGGGTGGAGGAAGCCGGAGTACCCGGAGAGAACTACCGAGCAACGACGAGCAACTGTCAGCTCCCCAACTTACGAACACCACACAAGCAGGGTTAGCATTGGTTGAAGACAAGTGCACCATCGACGTGCAGTACGCCTTAGTACACAACGCCACCGTGCCCCCACGCGGGCAATGGAGATGAAGTGTCTTGCCCAAGGACACAACGCGGTTGCCGCAGGTGGGATTCGAACCGAGAACCTCTCGGCTTGCAGCCTGCACCTCTACCTACTGAGCCACCGCGCTCCAGCGCCTTCTTCAAGGGCAATCCTTGATGATGTAGTTGGGATATTTGTTAATGGGGATTACTGTAAAAAAAAACTCAGGACATTTGTTTGTGGATAAATCCATGTAGTCGTTGTGATGCATGGGCTTCCCAACTTCTATTTTTAGCACGTACCGGACTCAAAATTGGTCATAACACGCTATTAATTGAAAATAGAATATGTTTTCATTTTTGGAATTCACTTTAAAAAAAATTTCACAATCCAGTATAAGTATTTCCAACAGTTCCTTGAATTCTGCACCCTATGTAACAATATACAACCAACTTACCCTTTTCATCTTTACAGTCTTTGTCATTATATATTTTCATGTACCATGTGATATGGCAGTTACAAGTTTGTTATAACCCGAAACTGTGACTAACCCTGTGCAGAGCACAGGGTTAGTCACACTTTCGGGTTATAAAAAGGTGTCATTTCTAGCAGAATAACTAATCCTGTGCACTGTACAGCCTTGGCGTAAATATCATCAAAGTCAATTCTTTATCCAATGTAATGGTCAAAACCACTTAAACCAGCCAGTACTATTCAAACTCAGCTTAAGACCACTTGTTGTTGTTTTTTTAGTGAATTTCAAAATATGAAAACAAATTCTATTTTCAATCAATAGCTTGTTTATGCTGGGACCCAAACACCTCCAATCAACCACAGCCCTCCATTTGAATACGACCGAATGCGTGTGTGACACAAGTCCAAGAAGCAAATAAAGTTATCGATTATCAGCGAGAGGAAATCGATATCTAAGGCTGTGAAAATATCCCGACTGGAAAATTATTAGGCGGGGGGGGGGGGATTATCTACACCTCAATAGTTACGCCCCTACTACACAGCTACTCCCTTGTGTAAAATGTATGGGGACACATAAAATATCAGCATTAAAACAAGCATAATTTTGCCTTTGTTTTCAGTGTTGCGATAACGACGTATTACTTTTCTGTTGAAAATATTTGGCTCTTTGTTTTTTTTACCAGTGCCATACGGGTCGCCGTGGCTTGTGCAAACAATACAATGCGCGAGTAGCATAATTATAGTGCTTCAAACAAAGCGCGGTGTGGTGCTGGGGGCTTCAGATGATGTTTTTGTGTGTATTTGTTACAATCTGTGAGAAAGAAAATATCAGAAAACACTATCAAAGTTTCAACTCAGGATTATACCGATGTGTCTTTCAGACTGAATAACACCCATTGCTACTTGAGATGACAACAGAGGCGTTTTTCCAGACGGGACATTTTCGTGTTGATTTGGAGTCTTTGTTATTGATTCGCTCTTCCTCGCAATCATGTTCTTTCTTGTTAGACTAGATTTCATCTGCTACTTAAACAAACGCCACACACATAATCGGTCATACTAATAGAGGTCTGTTGTGCCCAATTCGGGCGGTTGGAGCCCAACATCACTGATTTGGAGAGCTGATATAGTACGTATTACTTAACCCTTTACCTAACATGAAAAAAACAGTCGACACTTGCAAACAAAATTCTTGAATAACTCATTTTTTTCATTTTTTGTCTCAAAAACATAGGTTATGACCCCTCATTGGAACGAGCTCGACGAAATGAAAATGTAATGAAAATTAATTGGCGATTTTTCAGAATAGCGCTGGCCGGTTTTGGCCCTTACATTGGGGAAAGGGTTAAATACGAAGTAGCGATACGAGTATAGCATGTTTTTTAGACTTCCACTCTCGAAGAGATTGAGGGATATACTGGATTACATGCGCATGTCCGCCCGTTCATCTGTCCATCCTTCCGTCTGCTTAATAGCAGTCATGGCTAGATTTGATGAAAAAATTATGAAACTTTAATACAAGTAATCATTCATTAAAAGTGGAATCACTCTACAGGAGAAATTATTTTTATTGGTGCCCAAATGATACTGATTTTAGTGGCAATTTATTATTTATTTATTGATGTTTAAGGTCACATATTTTTGCACAATTGCTAATCATGACCGCGACAGTTTTACGGGTGGAGGAAGCCGGGGTACCCGGAGAGAACCACCGAGCAAAGGGGAGCAACTGTAAGCTCCCCAACATACTAATTCCACACAAGCAGGGTCAGCATTGGTTGAAGACAGGTGCACCATCGACGTGCAGTACGCCTTAGTACACAACGTCACCGTGCCCCCGCGTAGGCAATGGGGGTGAAGTGTCTTGCCCACGGACACAACGCGGTTGCCGCAGGTGGGATTCGAACCGAGGAGCTCTCGTCTTGCAGCCTGCGCCTCTACCTACTGAGCCCCCCCCCCCCCCCCCCCCCCCCCCCCCATTTTAGTGGCAAGAGATGTCCTGTCCTGGGTAGGAATATTCACCAGTAGCATGTAAGGGCTTAATGATAAAGTAATTGAAACAGCTCATATCGAGATACTGTCGCAATCAGAAACTGAACTTGATACGCTGGCCATGAAGAGGTGAGATGGGACTCAGTACGAAACTCTTTGTTGACCGATTTGGGCGGTTGGAGGCCCAGGTGACCATTCTGGTGAACTAGTACGGAGAGTATTAGATAAATAAGAATTAGCGTTACGATAATTGTACACATTTTTTGTGCACACAAAAAATTTCCACTTTAGCCTGAATAGACCCCAGTAATTATTTCATCCACAACCCGATCGTCAGAGAAAATCCCACTTCATTAACTCTTAATATGGTGAGTATTTAAAATAGTGTACATTAAATCTAGTCATGACTGCTAAACAGCAGCCATGACTAGATTTGATGAAACTTCATGAAAATCCAACACAAGTAATCATTCGTCAAAATGTTGATTGAATTTACAGGAGAAAAATTTATTTCAGTGCCCAAATATTACTTATTTTGGTGGCAAGAGATGTCCTGCGCTGGGTAGGAATGTCCACCAGCATCATACAAGGAGGTAATGATACAGTTTACTGTTCAGCTCATTTCAAGATACTGTAGCAATCAGATACGGAAATTAATACGTAGATCGGGAGGGGCGGGTGGAGTCAGCACAAGAATTGCAATGACACCAACGCAAGCTTGAAATTTCGTTTGAGACAACCTCCTCAAGCAAACATGTTGTATTATTATTTATACATAAGATATACTTAACACCAGTCCCTACGTAATGGCTCCATGGAGGCTTATGAAGGGGTGCGTCATATCCGTATATTTGAATATATCATCTTTTTTTTTCTATTGTACATTTTTACACCTTCCGTTCAGATATTCTGAAGTATTAAAACGTGAAATAAAAAAAACTCAAACCATGTTTTTGGAATGGAATGATTGTTTTATAAGAATTCTATTGGTATTTTTTGGTAATGTTAGACATGACGAGAGGAAGGGGGTGTTGTTAAGAGAATTGTCAAATATTATGTCTCGGCCATCTCTGACATATTTCGTCATGAATATTGACTTTCGATAAAGTTATCTCCCATGAAGTAATAGGCGGGCGAGCTCGAGGAAGGTCCAATTAAGAAGCATGTAAGAACCAGCGAGCAGCGGCGAGTTACTGTAATACTCTCCAACCCAATAGCCTTGCGAAAGTTCGGCAACACTCGGCTGTTGGCAGGCGTACTATCGGTGTGAACTACGCCTAAGTACAATGCGCCACCGTGTCCCCACTTGGGCTATTGGGATTAAGTGTCTTGACCAAGGACACAATGCAGATCAGGATTGAACTCACGAGTTTCGACCTGAAAGCTCTAACCAAAAGACATAAGTACGACTGTTTTGTCTGATGTCATCGGATGTTCTGCCCAAAATGGCGTGAATTCACACCTTCATTTCCCTTTCGGTAGGCGCTCAGGAAGATGTTAGATACTTGCCTGTAAACCATATTCCTCATTTCATGAATCACGATTGATTTCGTAAAGGCGCCCTTGAGAGTCTTTTTGTGACATTGTAATCATCGTTCTGAAAAATCTTCATAATTCTCAGCCACACACATCGAGTACCTCTCCGGTTCCTCTCCTAAACTAAATTTATCTCCGTATAAAATTACTTCTAAGGGTATGTAATCTACAATTAAGATTTTCATGATTTCGATATTTACCGGCCAAATGATCAAATGATAACACGAAAAATGGTCACATAAAACGGACGACTTTACATTCCACGACGACTGGTCCCTACACAACTGGATTTCTGCCACGCTCACTTGTCTCATATAGAAAAGTGTCTCCATCGCCGCCATCGTAGGGGGGGGGGGGGGGGGGGGGGGGTTCTGTAAATAAACAGTGCTCATCAACAACAAAAATGCTTAAGGTTTTCACTTTCCCGACGCTTCGCCATGGCCGATTGCTTTTTAATCCTTTACCTAACCTGAAAAGCAGACGACACTTCCAAAAATAATTCTTGAATAACTAATTTTTTTTCCATTTTTTGTCTCAAAAACATGGGTTATGACCCCTCGTTGGAACGAGCTCGAGCTCGTTCCAACGAGGGGTCATAACCTATGTTTTTGAGACAAAAAATGAAAAAAATAATGAAAATTAATTGGCGATTTTTGAGAATAGCGCTGGCCGGTTTTGGCCGTTACGTTGGGTAAAGGGTTAATCCTTTGAACAGAGAGGTCGATATTTCAGGCCCGGAACATGCTACGTCATAATTTCATTAAGTAGGGTGGCTGCTTGGTGAATGTATGGGGTAGACCAGTTACTATGAACATATTAATTGGTCTACCCCCAAATAATGAATATGGACTCTTCCAATTGCTGCCTTTGAACGGATATGGAAGAACATGCTTCAATGTCGATATTGTAGTAATATTGACAAAACATGTGCCGAGTTTGGTAAGTTGATACCGTGTTACTGGTTTTAGAGCCAGGTAAACACACTGACGTTTGATGAAGTGAAAGCTGTTATGCGGTGACTACAGTCACAGCGTATCAACTTTTACAACATCAAACGTCATCGACCGGGAGAAGTTATAGCGTCCATTGACTACATGCCATCTTAAGATGGAGGCGCAAACTGAGTCGTGACGTTTTTGCTAACGTTCAAGCAATCTAGGACCAGTGCTCACCGCTCGCGCGCTGTCACTTGAAGTGGGTTTTCTTAATCTTTTGGAAAGTGTTTGCCCTTTCAACACTTAACTTTTAAATGATATGGCTAATAGAATAGAATCTACAGAAAAGTTGGCGTATCCATTTCTATTCGTTGGGTGATTTAGTTTGTTGTTTTCCGAAAAACGTATTCATAGACGCTTCAAAACGAGGCTTAGCCACGAAAAGGGTGGGTGGCTGGAATAGGGCATATCCACCCCATGTTTCCCGAAAAAACGGAACCTTATATCCATTAATACCTGAATTCCCCCAAACTGGTTCACACTCTCACCCCGACATTTCTTGGGTCATTTGCTATAGCTATTCCTCCACTTTCTGGATACTAGAGCCTTTAAACCTTTACCTAACACGAAAAGCAGACGACGCTTGCAAAAAAAAATTCTTGAATAACTAATTTTTTTTCATTGTTTGTCTCAAAAACATAGGTTATGACCCCTCATTGGAACGAGGGGTCATAACCTATGTTTTTGAGACAAAAAATGAAAAAAATAATGAAAATTAATTGGCGATTTCTGTGAATAGCGCTGGCCGGTTTCTGGTCGTTACGTGGGGTAAAGGGTTAAAATTACTAAGGATGCTCCAATTAGCATAACAAGTTAATTTTTTGTCGGGAAAGACCCAGGGTGTTCACCCATGGGGGATGCACACCCAGAACGATGTGAAATGCAGGGGGATATTTTTCGCCCGCCTCTACGCCTCCGCGTCATTTAGCATCGTGCGCTGCTTATTTTAAGGGGTTAAAATCAATTAATTACTTTTCTCCCAACTAATGCTTATAAAATCTCGACTACCAAGGACTGCATGAGGAGATCATATAATTATCAAGCAAAAGCAGTAATCTACAAATATTTTTATCAGGTATATCCGTACGTGCATAATAAAGCGTGTAATCGTGTTGATCTGTTGATTAACACGTGTTACCACAGTTCGATAAGGCGCTTACCGCAACTGATCTGGTTCAAATGTGGTTGAATTCCTTTGATACTGGAAACCGCTGTTGTTCAAGGATTGCATATCGATGTCTCGACTCAACACAAAAAAGCATAATTTAATTAATATTTATAAAGACGCAGGTAAATGATAAGAATAGATGAGAATATATGTGGTATTTATCTCAGCATCGCCTTACTTATCTCAGTCCAGTCATATTACTTTAACCCGCCTTCGGCTCTTTACTTTAGAACTGACAAAACAGCTCAAACGGAGGCTGCAGGATAATTATATACAAACGTTGAAGTATGATAAGAACAATAGAAATAAATATGAAAATAAAAAGTCGGACTTTCTTTACAGGTCAAAACCCTGTATAACAGAGAACTTTATCTTGACACACTCCCTATTGAACAGAGAATGCTTCTCACTCAGTTTCGAATAGGAGCTCATCAGCGCGAGATAGAGAGAGGCCGTTACCATAAGCCTAACCCCATTCCACGTGAGATGAGATTCTGTAAACAGTGTAACACGAATCAAGTTGAAAACGAAATTCACGTTTTATATTCCTGTTCTAAATACTCCACGATGCGTGATATACTCTTCCGAATTGTTTCAAAAACATATCCTACTTTTTGTAATCGTTCAACGATAGAAAAAACTCACATACTTTTTCAAAGTACTGACCGGGAAGTAATGTTATCACTCGGCCAGTATATTGCGGAAACTACTCTCGGGCGAAATAAATTATGATTTAGCCAACATCGGTACGCAGGTCGTTGTTTCAATGCGACGCGTAATCGAACCTGAAATAGCTTTTTTAGCTACTGAAACAGAAGTACAGACAGTTTGGAATGCCCCTCAAAGAGCATATCGGAGGCAGTGATACGCCACCCATCCGTAATGAAGATCAGTCGAGTGTTGACGAGTGATAGTAACGCCATGTTTTTTTAAATTTACTTGTGTGCATGATGTTCAGACTTTGACAACGCTCAACATTTAACTAGCAAGGAGCTACTTGTGTGCATGATGTACACACAGTCCTTGACATAAAATATCTGAGTATTTAACTAGTAAAGAGCTACATTATTTTTTACCCCAATGTTACCTATGTAACAGGTCTGGGCATCATGAGGCATACTGTTCATGAGTATTGAATTGTGTCGGTTTACTTTGCTTTATTTGTGTTGTTTGTAGTGCCAGACCACTTCTTATTTTTTGGTTGTGCAATAAAGTATTATTATGCTTCCAGTCTCCGTCGACGATATGTACAGTACGTGGAGAGTGTATTATCACTAAATCACCCGCAGAGTGGAGATCCACCCGAGCAATAATTGCAAATTTGTTGCAAAGCATAACCAGCACCAGCAAAGTCTCAGCCAATGGGCCTCCGGATTAAACCCGGAGGTCCATTGGCTGAAACATTGCTTGTGTTTTTGTCGATATATACAAAATTTGAAAGTTATAGCTTGGGTGAAAACTCCACTCCGCGGGTGATTTAGTTACAATCCACTCTCCATGGACTGTATGTATTTTATAAGTGGCTGTATAATTTTACATTTTGTGAATGTATCGGAAGTGCAGTGGCTTAGTGGTTACGGCATTAAACATCAAACGGAAAGGTTCACGCTTCGATCCCCGCCAGGGGTAACTGCATTGTGTCCTTTGGCAAGGCACTTCATCCCGTTTGTCCATGTGGGGACACGGCGAGGCTGTGTACTAAGGCGTACTGCACGACGATGGTGCACTTGTCTTCAATCAATGCTAACCCTGCTTGTGTGGAATTGTGAGGACGTTGTGGAGTCTGATAGTTGCTCGCCGTTGTTCGGTGGTTCTCTCCGGGTACTCGGCTTCCTCGACCCGTACAACTGTCAGACTCGAGGTGACACCGACTGTCGAAAGTGTCATTAAACCCCAATAAATAAATATAAATTGTGGATGTCTGTTTTGCTTCGCAGTATAGCTCATGATCCACTGCATTTGTGAGTTCGTTTCAACGAGGGACATATTCCATCTTCTTGGGAAAAAATAAAGCAGTTGAATTTGGTATCACTTTGTATACACTGTTTATTTGCTACAGAACCACGATTGTATGAAATCATACGTGTATAATTTTGCACAAGAAACCAATCTCTGCGAATGTCCACTTGGCTTGTATATTTATACCATGATTACCTATTCTACTATACATGAAAAGCCTGTGACATAAATGTTAGCTTTACACACCAACCGTGATGAACACGCCAGTAATGGGATTTCAACAGTAAAAATTTACACCTACAATAAAACTACATCCCCGTTGACCTTTGGTGACGTCCACCTGAATGCAAACTTGTCTAAATTTATCGCGCGTCGCCTCGCGAAGAGTGAAATGGAAGTGGCAATTATTTATTACGTTTTTAAATGGATTTACCTCATAAGATGCCAAAAGTTAACAAACAAGCATTGTCTCATGTTAATAAAACATGCATAGCTCGAAATAGTATGTTATTAAAACGAAAAAGACTCAGTTTCTTTTTTTCATTTCGTTTCGGCGATAAAATTGACAGCAGAAGTACTGCCCACCGATGCTCTTGTAAACAAAAACATATTCGCTCGTATGTACGTCTGCTGTGGTCACGATTAGCCATTGTGCAGAAATATGCGACCTTACACACCAGTAAATAAATAAATAACTATTTACGTCTGCTGTTCAGTAAAATCGAGAAAAAATAATAGCGACTCTTAATAATCTGACGATCATGGTATAAATAAAATATACCCAAAGTAGCTTGGTGTACCAAATGTTCACCATTCGTGGTGAAGTGGTGTTAACCGCGCGCCGTAGGCTCGCGGTTAACACCACTTCACCACTCGTGGTGAACATTTGGTACACCAAGCTACTATGGGTATATTCTATATATTTTTCACAAATGTATCTGAATAAAAAAAATAAAAAACAAAAAAAGATTGTTGGTGTTATTTTACACTTTTTGAACTGTCGTCTCTGTGTTGGATAAAGTATAAAAAAATAATTTTATCCTGTGATGGTGTAACTAACGATTACCTACCTATCTGACTAGCGAGCCAACATTTTTCTTGAAGATTCCTTGAAAGTATCATAAGTATATAAATAATCTCATGATCTGAGGACACGTGCAATTTTTGTCTCTTTCAACACTACATATGCATTTAGATGTTACATGAACCTTGTTTTAATTACCTTCAAAGGATAACATATTTATTTTTATCCAATATTTTTTCGGAAAATGTTTTCTCTTTTTATACCACTAGATTTAGAAACACCGTGAAATAACGCTTGAGTTATCTCAGCTATTATTTTGACCAGGAACCATCTTTCAAACAGTCACAAAAATCGAACACACGTTTAACAATCTAACATTACGACATAAGAGGTATCTTGATTGGAAAAGGGCGCCATCTGCAATCCTATAGCATTGCAGATGGCTCCTTGTTCCATTCAAGGGATGAAGAACTCTTGCGTGTTTTGAAACGAAAGAATTAAAAGTCACAGTGGTATTTTAAGAGGTCAGCTCAATATTGTTTGTTTATTTACTTGAAGATTCGGTTCTACTGCATGTCTGTGCTACTCAAATGATATGAACAAAAGGCGCCATCTGCAATCCTATAGCATTGCAGATGGCTCCTTGTTCCACTCAAGGGATGACGAACTCTTTCGTGTTTCGAAACGAAAGAATTAAAAGTCACAGTGGTATTTTAAGAGGTCAGCTGAATATTGTTTGTTTATTTACTTGAAGATTCGGTCTTACTGCATGTCTGTGCTACTCAAATGATATGAACATATATCATTGAGGATGGTTCCGTAATTTATAGAGGGCGCCTCATGTTTCTGAGTATGTAGCAAAATTATCTCATGAGTAAATATTAGGAAATATATGTTTTCATGAGCGGCTAAAAGCCGTGAATGAAAATTTAGATATTCGTGCTGTTACGAATGCGACAATTCGGGTTCCTACTGAAATACTGTAAGTATATTATTTTTATTAAATGCGTTGGATGTTTAATGCAACTAAAGAGTATTGTAATAATGAATAAACGAATAGAGTTTTCAAGTAATAAATTCTAGTAGGATTAAGAATGAAACCGACGAGCCTCTGGCGAGTTTTACTTGAAAACAGGACAGTCGCAGGGGAATCGTGTTGCTACGCGCAATAAAACACAACGAGAAGTTAGGTCCAATTCGACGACAAGCAACATTACCCAAAATAAAAAAAGGCGCAGTGATACATTTCTGTCTAAAATAATTCCCCTACAAACCTGAGCTAAACTTGCAAAAATACTTTATTAAATGAACAATGTGTAGTGTTTTTTACTGGTATTGTGTAATACTTTCAAACAGGTTTAAATAAAACAACAATTGAACTGTTAATTATACTACACGAATGCGGTAGAGGTCAGACGTCAACAAGTCCGTCTCTGCTCTAGGAATAAATTCTTTCAGTGTTTTAAACCTATGGGGAAAATTTATCACCCTATTAGGTGAATAAAACAAAAATTTATCCAAGGCATTTATTGTTCGAATAAACAGACATTTATGGGATAAATTGCAATTAAAACACCTCTATGATTTTACATTTTGTGCATGTTTATTTATAGTCACAATATAGCTCATGACCCACTAGAGTTGGGTGTTCGTCTCAACGAGGGCCATACCTCATCTTCTTGGGAAAAAATAAAACAGTTAAATTTTGTATCTTGTTAAACTTATCTGAACTGTCGTCTCTGTGTTTGGCAGAGTATTAAAGGTAATTTTATCCTGTAACGGTGTAACCTACAAGTACCTTCTTATTTTTCTGGAGGGTCAACATTTTCCTGGAGCTTGTTAAAGATTCCTTGAAAGTATCATGTTGAGTGTATAAATGAGCTTATGCTCTGAGGAAACGTGAGATGCTTTCCTCTTTTTACATTATTTAGATGTTGCATAAACTTTGTTTTAATTACTCTCATTTGATAACATATTTATTTCATCCCATTATTTAAGAAAAGTGTTTCTCCTCTTGTACCACTAGAAGCACCATGAATTTACTGTGTTGCCTACGTTATTATTTTGAACAGGAACATAAACTTACACACAGTTGCAGAGTTGACACAGGGTTAAAAATATATGATTGCGACACGAGACGTATCTTGGGTGAACAAAGTCGCAATCTGCAATGCCGTCGCATTGCAGATGACGCCTCGTTCCACTCAAGGAATGAAGAAATCTTTCGTATTTCGAAATGAAAAGAGTTGAAAGTCATGGTGGTATTTTAAGAGGTCAGCTCATTCTTTTTGTTGTTTATTTGCTTGACGATTAGGTTTTATTGTATGTCTATGATACATGAGTACTGTGAAAATATATCTCGTTCGGGATGGTTTCGCAATCTATCGTGGGTTCCCAATGAATATGTACCAGAATTATGTCAGGAGTGAATATAAGGAAATATATGTTTTCACGAGCGGCTAGCCGCAAGTGAAAACTTAGATATCTGTGCTGTCATGAATGTGATAATTCTGTGTCCTACTCAAAAACAGTAAATATAAGTATTATTTTTATTATATGCGTTGCGATGGTTTAGTTGCAACTACAGCGTGTTTTAATGACAATTCAAACACTTGAACGCTGATAACATATGGATATGGTGATCTAAACTTATTGTAGAATTATTCTCTTATACTATCGTGGATATGGATAACGAAATATATTTGTTTGACATTCCCCGCTATCTTATAAGGTAGCACATACAAAATTATGTCCTCTTTATTTTGAATAAAATGTTTTCACATCTTCTAGCCCTCAACAATTTTGGTGACGCGGTGTATTTGGCGTGAAATTGTGTGAGCCCAGGGATGGGAGGAGTTTAAATTTTCCTTTACACGTTAACGTGTTAAATAATTCTGCGTTAACGAGTTAAATGGCGTTAAACGTTAAAATGAACAAAATTTTAATAACTACGGCCATTTTCATTGATTTGAATTTGAATATAATTGAACTTACGCACAGTTCGTCTCTTGAGTTCCATTGTGTTCTATGTGCCTACTGGCAGCCTACTGGCAGCCTACTGGCACATAGAACACATTGGAACTCAGGGGACGAGTAGTTAAGATAGTTCTCTCTGGTTATCGTAAATTCTAACATTGAGCGATGTTTACATTTAAGAATGCAGTCGCTGCTGCCGTATCCTTAGAAAGAGACATCCGCCGTTGCTCGAATACCAGTCCTTACACGGAAAATAGGCATTCGGATGAAGCTGATATCGCTGTATCGTCAAATATCGGCGGGCCAACTTCGTCAACGTTGGTATGAGGGCTACGGACATCTAAATTATTCGTGTTCTTCAATTTCGTTGAATTATGCAATCAACAATTGTGTCATGTATCCGTGCGCGCAAACGAAGACGCTTTGCCGTGGTTGTAATGGGGACTTCGTTGTTTGTTTAACCCTTTACCTAACATGAAAAGCAGACGACACTTGCAAAAAAAATTCTTCAATAATTATTATTTTATTTTTTGTCGCAAAAACATAGGTTATGACCCCTCAGTGGAACGAGCGCGACGAGATCGTTCCAATGAGGGGTCATAACCTATGCTTTTGAGACAAAAAAGTGAAAAAAAATTGAAAATTAATAGGCGATTTTGAGAATAGCGCTGGCCGGCTTTGGCCGTTACGTTAGGTAAAGGGTTAAATAATATAATTAACGTTAATAATGAAATGTAATAAACAGAGTAATCGCTTGACTGGACTAGTTACGTGAAATAATTCATTCGAGGCGATGGACTATATTGTAAAACACTCGTGCGCATTCGTACAACGTCCCTCACCTCTCATGAATTATTTCACGTAACCAGTCCAGTCAAGCGATTACTCTCTATACAACTCTTACTAGAACTTTGCAGAAATTTGTAAGAAAATAAATCTAATCCTTTACCCAACGAATCGGCCACATCCGCTCGCGTAATATGCTAATTCAGCAGCCGAAAAATACTATTTTTAAAAAAATTTCAACACAACCAAATAATGTGATATCTTTTTGGAACGAGCTCGTTCCAATGAGGGGTCACGTGATATAGTTTTGTTGAATGTTTTTGAAAAAATTTAAATAATGATATTTAGAATAATAAAATTTTATATCGTCTGCGTTGGGTACGGGGCTAAAGAAAATAAACAAACGTTCACCAGGTAATCACTACATGAGAGGAAAGTAAATACCCAAATGAAGACTGAAGATTTTCTGGCCTACTTTGGAAACCGTTTCGTCTCGATCCAGGGGACATCATGTCTTCCCCTCACACCCACCCCAACCCCCAACCGCCCCATCCCACAAACCGAGACTGGGAGTTGTATATTGAGAAACCGAATATTACGGTTTTGTTTGGCGTTCTTACTTAACACTTTACCTAACCTGAAAAGCAGACGACACTTGCAAAAATAATTCTTGAATAACTAATTTTTTTCATTTTTTTGTCTCAAAAACATAGGTTATGATCCCTCGTTGGAACGAGCTCGACGAGCTCGTTCCAACGAGGAGTCATAACCTATGTTTTTGAAACAAAAAATGAAAAAAATAATGAAAATTAATTGGCGATTTTTGAGAATAGCGGTTTTGGTTTACGTTAGGTAAAGGGTTAAAGCTGTTATTTTATTTCTCTTCGGAAACCGGTTCGACGAACAGACCTAGCCTACATAGACGCCTTACCTAAATTTCTACTATCTCAGACTTACAAAGCAGATGGAGTTTTTTCAGTTTTGGTTCCATTTTTTACTGACAACTGAAACAAATAGTCTTGCATATGCACTGTACAGTTATCGAAGCAGGGTTAACCTTAATTACAATAGTGGTTTCTTGGAATTCGGAACTTGCGCCCGAATTAAGGTGGAAACGTTATCTCAAAATGGCAGATGGGGGGATTAAAATTGGCTGAGCTGCCTGAGAGGTAACAATTTTGTCACATGTATTTGCGCTATTGATTAGCCGGACTTCCAGGCTTAACTGGACATAACAATAAATGAGATGAATTTCGCGAGGGGCATGTGCTTCTATGAGTCTGTTGTCTTTTCTATTATTTAAAGTAACTTCTCTAATTCTAAACATGACAATTAGGAAGCAAAGAAGCTTTTACAAACGTGTCACTTTCAAATACAAATATTTCTGTATGTCACCGTGGCGCCTCGCAACGAACTCTGTATTAAACGGACAACGTGCAAAAACACAATACTTAACAATATGAAAACAACGGAGAGGGTTGCAGGTAAACAAAGATTGTTTACAAAACCGAAAAACAATCCTAAATGCATTCGCTGAGAATGGGATAGTCTGTATTGGACACGGATTTCTGGCTCCTAATCCCAGAGAAACGATAGCATTCTTTACCTTTTCCAGATTTCTCCATTGTTTGAGAAAAGTCGCGGGACTTTCAATACGAAACTTAACATCTACGTATTTTACCTGGTTTGTCACAGTTCGGGTCTAACGCGATTTTCACGTTTCCTTTGGGTTGGCGGACGGCCAGCGCCTAATGAGCACATGTTTGTTCAACATTCACTTGTTAGCTCGAGTAAACTAAGAATTATAACGTTTAGTTTGACTCGGGATTCTTAAGTCAATCTCTAAACTTACTCCAATTCTTTCAATATCCGTTTGTCAACTAAGGCATTGAGTGTGAACTTGTGAGGGATTTTTAGCTTTCCCACCTCCATGTTATTCTTATGATTCGAGGAGATTACAAGAAGTCTGCCTCGGTGATGACCGTAATCCCATGGTCTACATTGAATACCCACACCCGCCTTGTACTGGAGCTGAGAACCCGAGTTATACAACTTTTGACATTTGCTGACAACAATGTGCAAAAACATAGAGTTGTTCTGTGGCACATAACTTAGTAGCGACAACTGAGTTAGTTGAATAATAGTAGAACTGTCCATGTTGGTGTATTTAAAATAAAGAAAACAGTCCCCATAGACAATACGCAATACATTTGGGTGTAGAAATGGGTGGTATTAGAGGTTTGCGTTCGGTGTCGGTTTCGGTCTTTTTAGAGAGCTATACGGCGGTATCGTTCCGTATTCGGTATCTGACTTGACTGAGATCTGTTGATAGTACCATAGGGGAATTCATATCAGAAAAATTAGGAATAATTTGTTCTTGTACCATTCTACCACAGCGCCACAAATGCCACTGCCCTTAACTTGGCATCATTAGAAGGTCCCGCTGACAATAAAGAAATCACATGTGTAGTGTGTTCTTGTCAAGTCGTGGCTGCCTGTTAAGGCAGTCAAGACTTGGCTAGAAATCACTGCTGAGCAACTAGACATATACAAGTTGTAGTCTATTGGGAATTTGGGACGATTGCCCAGGCCTTTATTGGTTAATAAAACTGAAGAAGAAAATCAGTTATTTCTTTCATAAAAAATAAACACTTTAGCTGCCATCAGGCCTCAAGGTAGTCGTATAAATAGCAAACGCAGGGAAATTTGAAAATATAGATGGTTTCGGTATTTAATGATTGGTTCGGGTCGGTTTTTCGGTATCCCTATGATTTCGGTATTGCTTCGTTTTTTCGGTATATTGCCCCTCTCTGCTTGCGGGGAATCAAATTTGAGCAGCAAAAAATATTCTTGTACCTATTTGTTTGTTTATTGGTGTATTAACGACACTTTCAAGAGCCGCTCCATCGTGTCAGACAGTCTTGCAGATGAAAGAAACCAACGAACAGCGGCGAGCAACTGTCGGAATTGCTAACCTACTTACCCGGAGCAGGCGGAGTTAGAAGTGGTTGAAGACAAATGAGTGTCTTGCCCAAGGGCACAGCGCAGATGGCAAATTTATTCTATTATATCCCGTTTGATAGAGCAATGGGGCGACGAGTTGACGAGGAAAGATTGCCGATCGGTTGGTGATCTGACCCCGTCAACGAGACGGAATGCGACAAACCAGATCACTTTACTGTCATAATGATCTGATTATTATATGTCGCAATGGAAAATCATCTGTGGTCATGATTAGCCATTGTGAAAAAAATATGTGACCTTAAACACCAATAAATAATAATAATAATAAATATAATGGAAATCCACCTTTCACAGGAGAAAACAATATAAAACTGGTTAAGTGCAATATTAGAAATTCACGTTATTCGATTGTGTTTATTTACACAAATGAAGCGTACCAACAAACGGTTGGTAACCTGGACGGACTCGATTGATGTTCTGCAGTGGCGTCCTCGTTTTGAGACTAATTATCTGATACAGAATCGGAAAACTACTCAGAATGATACGGCGATCAGGATTCGATGGGTGAAAAACACGGCGTATCATTGATATGTATATAAATAAATCGTCGAGATGTTTACAAAATCCTTCAAGTGCTTCTCTTTGAACTGCTCATGAGACCTGATGGTAGCAGAAAAGTTGAATGAGGTTCCGCTTTCCAAACTAGGTTGATTCCGCTCTGTGATATTCCGCTTTTTACTGTTTCTTCCATGCAATCATAATTCATTGCATGCAGTATACGATATTTATGTCTGTTGGAAGCTGAAGTACCTACAACTTGAAAGGCGTCGAGATTCGATTCGAGTTCGACTCTATACCCCTTACCCGATTCGGGCTTCCTCCACCCGTAAACTGTCCGACACGAGGTGACTCGGGCTGAAGGAAGTGTCGTTAAAACTCATTAAATAAATAAATAAATAAATAAATAAATAAATAAATAAATAAATAAATAAATATCAATCAAGGTATTATTGCGCATAGTGATCCTCTGTCGTCATTTTTTATTTTTTTTTATTAGGGTTTAACGACACATTAACAGCCAGGGTCATATCATGTCGGTGACAGTTTTACGGGTGGAGGAAGCCGGAGTACCCGGAGAGAACCACCGAGCGACGACGAGCAGCTGTCAGCTCTCCAACGTCGTAACTCTGAACTCTGCACCGCGGCACAGGCAGGGTTAGATTGGTTGAAGATATGCGCACCTTCGACGTGCAGTACACCTTAGTACATAGCGTCATCGTGCCCCCCATGTTGGCAATCGGAGTTAAGTGCCTTGCCCATGGACACAACGCGGGAGCACGAACTGTGTCATCATTCGCTATGCTTTAAGTTCTCACAAGTATTCTCTCCACCTTTTCGTCTAAATCCACTCCATTGCGCAGATCAGCCATAATTGTGGGTAAACTTGCAGGATTTCTGTGAGTCAAATGTCTTCCATAAATATTGGATCGTTCATATTGTGGACACTTTCGCAATACCAGTACGTTCGTCTCTTATAATTATTACTCTGCATCAAGGTGGCTTACAAAAATGTTTATATCCTAGATGTACTGAACTGAACCAGCAACTAACAGAAGGTAACGTTGTAACTCATCACCGGGTGTCACATATGGCACGTGCCAACTCTTGGCATTGCTACGTTTTGTGGAACATAATCTGGACAATGTTGGGAGACATGTACAGTACAGACGCCGTGGACTGGTCGTAATCCACTCATGCGTTTACCAGGTAATAAAAATTATCATCGTCAAAATTTTAATTAATGAAGCACCGGCTTGTACCCGGTGCTTCATTAATTAAATATTTGATGATTATTCCTATCATTAATGTTTGCAGTCAAGTATTATTGCGTCCGTGGAAATATTGCCCACCCATGGAAGGTGACCAGTCCACGGCGGCCGTACTGTTAGGGGTGTGTGTTTAACAACTGGTGACATTTAACGTGAAAAACAACCATTTAAGTAAAACAGTCCGACAAAACCCTAAATTTCCGGCATTTTCTTCTTTGGCCATAGAAAGGCTGCCTCTTTGGACTACATGTATCTCGTCCGCATTACCTCTCTAACATTTTCCATTTAACATTTTTGGTTCCACTCTGGGGTCCACGTTTGACGTACCATATGAGTTGATCAGTTGTTGAGAAACTCAACTGGAACGTACAGTTAGCATAATGGTGCAGCAATGGAATATGGAAACGATCACGTAACTGTTTCCATTATTCCATTGCTGCTGTGTAAGTCTAATTTTCCAAATAAAATGAGTGTTCGCATAAGGTATCGCGGAACTAAATATTGATATTAGAGTGAACCGCCTTAAAATGTTGCACTCGGAAATGATGCATCATCATCATCATCATCATTTATTTTATACTTTTCACCTACAACTAGGTATACAAAGTAATAAACAAATAATTTATATTACATAAAATAAATGTCGTGTCTGTGGTAGTAGTTAGATATACAGCTGCTGGTATTGTTTTCTCTCTCTCTCTCTCTCTCTCTCTCTCTCTCTCTCTCCCCCTCTCTCTCTCTCTCGCATAAAAAAATATTTGCCAGGATTTGTGTTTGTCTTTTGTAACATTACACAAGAGTGTTGACAAATCATAAAGGAGGCTGAGAATAGGGCTGACTCAGTTACTGTGGTAATTTAAAACTGCGTTTATTTAAAGATGTATGATATAAGACATAAACGGACAGGTTTAGCTTGAATTTCATAGGCAGATAAGATACAGGTACACAAAAGGAACCCAATAAATAAAACATATTCAGACAAAATGAGTTACCTGTAAATTTAAGAAAGACTGGTCCAAGTGTGTGTTCCCTCGTTCCGACCCCACGTAGCATTTACCCGAGGAGTTTTCCCTCCTTGCATCGCAGTCGCACACGAAATTTTAGTAGAAGTTTGAGGACACCTATGCATACTACCCGGCGAAGACCTTTGTCGTCTTACTTTAACTGGGTGACCCAGGGAACTATAGTTCTACTACCGAAAGAGGGGTGGGGGTTAGGAATGTGCGCGCTGTGATGCAAGGTCAGATACTCGGGAATACTAGGTGCCTCCCAGATAAGGTTACGCAGACTCGCAGATTACTTCAGTTTTTCACACCAGCATTCTCCGCACAGGTCACGGTCGATGACCAACAGCGCTGACATGAGTGGCCTATTTTGTAACCGTTTAACCGTGTGCCGTAACTAAAGTTACTTTCCCATTATCCGTGGTATTGGTCACTAGACCACCCACCCCAGCACCAATGGTCACATAGCGTCGCCTGGGTTCCATACTGTCCCAAACGCAATGCAGTTGCATTGCGCTTAGGGCAGTATGGAACTCAAGTCGCGATAGGCGTGTTATATCTACTCAAATGTCTATATTATGTACACCCCACCCTTGCGGGGGGGGGGGGGCGGAGGGGAGAATACGATAAGTCAGTATGTTACGATTTTATGTATATGTATCAGTTAGGCGCGAGCAGGTTTTAGAATTGTCTGAATTTCCCTTATAAATTTTGCTAGATTTCTCGTCACTTTACTATTTGTGTTAGTAAATAACTGCTGGAGCTTAAGCATATTTGGGTTTCGATAGTAATAAGCTTTTATATATTTTACACGAATATGTTTAAGTTTTTCACATACCAGGATATAGTGAAATTCGTCGCCAATATCTAAACTGCAAAGGTTACACTTTCTCTGTGATATTTCAATAGATGACCAACTTCCTACTTCTATAGGCAAATGATGATTTCGCGTACGAAACATAAGTAAAGAAGAAGCTAATGGGGGAGGGAGTTTGACGAGGTACTCCTCGAACACTGGGGAGGGTTTAATTAATCCGTAGAATTCGAATTTAGTCGACTTTTCCAAAGAAGCCCTCCATTCCTGTAAATTCATGTCATACAACCTTTGCTTTATAGCACAGTCAAACCATTTACAGTCCAATACATTTTGATTGGACCATAAGTATCCAAAGCCTATGCTATTCAGCAGAGATGATATATAATTTAACCAGGGGCTGGTATACTCCCCATCAATGTATTTACTGTACAGTAGTAGATACAGGTGCCTAGATATTTTTAATTCGTTAGAAGACACCAATTTAGCCCAGAAGTTTAAGCATCGTATTTTTATTGTGTTCTCTAGAGGGGTGAGGCCTAGTTCTCCAAAAAGCAAGCTACTTCCCGTGGACTTTTTCAGTTTCAAAACAAATTTAAGGAACCAGAGCTCCAGCTTTTCTAACGCAGTAACCTTAGTGTGCCCCCAGATTTCACACCCATACAACATAATTGGGACAATAGATTTGTTGTAGACTTCGATGACAACGTCAATCGGAAGCTGGTATTTTCTCATTTTATTTATCAGAGCGTACATAGCCTTTTTAGCCTGGTTACATCTATTATTTTTTTCTGTATTGTATGAGCCCCTCTTTGTAAATGTTGTTCCTAAATATTTGTAATTGTTAACTATTTCTATGGACGTGCCTCCGACAGAGAAGTTATCTCGTGGGTCCACTCTACCGCCAAACTTTATAATTTTAGTCTTAGAAATATTAATTTCCAATTTCCATTTCGTGCAGTATTTGTGAAAAACATCCAATAAGTTTTGCATTTTTTTTTTAGAACTTGCTAAAAGAACTGTATCGTCCGCATACAATAACACAAGAAGTCGGAGGTATAGCTCAGGGTCGTTCGGGTGTCTAAAAGGGGTGCGAAATTCAATATCCGAACAGTTATTTTGGCATAGGAAATATTCTAAATCATTAAGGTATAATGAAAAAAGGATCGGTGATAAATTTTCCCCTTGTCTAAGGCCAATATTACTCGAGAAAAAGTTGGATTTATTTTTCCCTTTCATAACGGTAGATTTAATATCACTATACATACTTTGAATTATACGAAGAACCTTACCTTCTATATGGTTTTGTTTTAATTTATACCATAGGGCCGTGCGCCAGACAGTATCAAAAGCCTTAGAGAAATCTACAAATGTGCAATAAAGAGGTTTCTTATTTAATTTTACTAGTTCCCTAACCACATGTAACGAAAAGATATGATCAAGTGTTGAGTATCCCTTTCTGAATCCTGCTTGGGTCTCAGATAGTAGAGAGTTTTCACATAAGAAAGCCGAAATTCTGTTACTTATAAGACTTGTGAATATTTTGGAGATATTACTGACCAACGTTATTTTTCTATAGTTGTCTACATCTAGGGGTGAACCTTTGTTTTTATAAATCGGTTTAATAGTGCCAATGGTCCAAGCCGATGGGAGTATTCCACTCTTCAAAATAATATTGAAAAATTTGGTGTATATGACATTAAACATATCGAAAGTAGTTTTAATATATTCATTATTTATATTATCAATTCCTGGTGCTTTCCCATTTTTCAATTTTCTTACGATTCTTTCTACTTCCTCTACTTGAATATACTCATCTAACATAGATGTATCCGTCGATTCGGGATGTGGTAATATTGGAGAAACATTCTCGCCGACTTCATCTTCCGTCGAGTTTTTATTAACCGTTTCAATATTTTTGTAACACTCATAGAAGTTTTCTAGTGATGGAGTGCGGGTTTGTTTCGAATTTCGATCAAGGGATTGTATTAGTTTCCAAAATTCCTTGTTACCTGTTTTTTTAATCATTCGAATCTTATCCTTAAACGTGGCCAAATATTTAAATTTGCTTCTTTTAAGGGATATTTTATAAAGATTTCTGCATTTAAGCAGCAAACGTTTATTCTCGATATCAGGTTGCGTTCTGAATGCCTTTCTTACTCTCCTAAGATTTTTCCTAGCAGAGAGGCAGTCAACCGAAAACCAGGGTCGGTAATTCACTTTCTTTTTCGTCGTCAGACCTTTACCGTGATTTTTACGGACACCGAGTGTTTCTTTAGCTGCATTTAAGTATATTGCACACAAACTGGTATTTATCTCATCTATATTCTGTTTTGTGATGTTATCTTTTGTTTCAAGGATATCTAATTGCTCGTTTAAGAATTCGATCATTTTTAAATCAATATTGCTTCTAAAATTATCTATTTTTGAGGGGTCCCATCTATTAAGATCTAAGGCAGTATCTTCAGAGCATCCTGCGCATTGAATAGATTCGGTATTTAGTTGTGAAGTTTTACCGTTAGCGGTAAAACTGTTATGTTTTTCATCCGAGAGGCCACTAATCTCTAACGCATTGTTATCAAGGCAAACAACAGTGTTAAGAGAAAAACAAATCGGAGTGTGAACGTCAGAGTACAGTTCATTGAACTCGTCAACTCTGAAGTCTGTCAATAGCTCCGCAAAGTCAGCGGTGCATATCAAGTAATCTATGACACTAACCCCTTTACATGTTGCAGCTCCACAACCCTTGTCATCGCCACATCGGCCGTTTATTACCAATAGATCATTGTTTTTACAAATATCTATTAGTTTTCTCCCAAAATTATTTGTAAAATCATCTTGGGTGTGCCTTTTATCTGTAACCATTTTAAGTTTCTTAATTTGGCTCTGGGCGAAATCTGACAGCTCATTGACCCTCCCAATTCGAGAATTGAAATCACCCACAAGGGCTATTGTATCACTCGCCGTGCAATCTCTAAAAATAAACAGCCTTGGGAAAATATATTGTTTCAATAAACGTTTGAAACATTCTATTGACATCTTGCCTTATTGTAGAATATTCCTGATAAAAAAGAGGGTGATTTGATGACTTTTGGACCTAAAAAATACAATTTACTTCTTGTGTGTTTTTGTAGGGAATTCCCTGAAAAATATATGCAGGTGACCGGTACTTCCCTTTGTGTCAGTTTTTCTCTCTTATTTGTTGCACGACCCCCTGTTTTCAGATCTGAAAAAGTTGTCTGAAGGGCCATACTTGACAGAGATATTTGAATGCCAATTAAAGTGATGCGATCATATTTTTTCCGCCTGAACGTTATAATGGTCGCCTATGCATTCTAAAATAAATTGGAATAAATTGAAACTCTGGCCACCTCAACGAGACGTGATGCGACAACACGGATCAACACACAGTTATGATGATATGCTTATCATATGACATTGTTTCGATGTCAAATTCACCCAAATTTGCCATTTTAATTAATATGCGGTGAAAAGCCGGTTACAAAATAGCAGACGAAACAACAAAGACTTCCCTAGTTACGAAAACTATTCACGGAAACTCTCGGATATTTCCGTGGGAGTGTGATATGGATTTTTGATTTCCGTAAGAGTGTGATATGGACTTTTGATCCGGAAAAATCTCACCCGGTGTGATACAACAGTTTGGAAAACATCATCAAACAGTAGTGATATTTAGGGTAAAAATGTCATAGTCATATGATAATTTGTTTTCTCTGTCTCTTTTTCCAGGCGCGGTCTTTCGTCACATCATATTTACTGTTATTCCCTCAAACCCAATGTTATATATATACTACTCAAAGTTTGCTAAGCACCACATATTTGACACATAATTGTGAAATTTGCTTGTGACATATTTGCGATATTTTTGGTGGGTATGATTGAGGAATGTATTGAGATGGTCCCCAGTGTTTAGATCAGCTCTCTTGACAGGCAGACTTTTCGTGACAGTCATGGAAAGTATGTACCCCTTGACTTTCATGATGTTTTCGTGTACCGTCTACATGTACGTGACATGTGTAGGGTATTCAATCTTCATTTCAACACAAACGCTTGTCATTTAATGATTTATTGAATATAGCAAATGCAAATGTAAGAAGACATTTGTCTGAAGCAGAAATGTGGTGGGTTATAGGGGTGGTGGAGCAAGGGGCTTCCCATCGTCAGGTTGGTGAAGCCCTTGGTGTGCACCATACGGTGATCACCAGAGCCTGGGCAAGATTTCAAGAGTATGGATGGCACACCAGTAAGACGGCATTGTGGTGACAGAGACAGGGTAACATCTGCAGCTGAAGACCAGTTTTTGATCATTCAGGCCCGTAGGAACCGCTTTGCCACAGCAACCCAGCTTTGCAGTGACCTTCAGAATGCATCCGGGGTAAATGTTTCGATGCAGACTATCCGGGCAAGGTTGCACGAAGGTGGTCTCTGATCGAGAAGACCATGTATTCGCATTCCGCTGTCCCAGAACCACCGCCAGACACGATATGAATGGGCCATGGACCATGTTGGATGGACCAGAGAAGATTGGCGACCTGTCCTTTTCACAGATGAGTCAAGGTACTGCCTAGACCACATAGATAGGCGTTCTAGGGTATGGAGAAGACCAGGAGAGCGATTCCATGCAGCCAACATTGCTGAGCATGACCGCTATGGTGGAGGGTCAATCGTGGTCTGGGAGCGGCATCCGCAAGGAAGGACGTACAGAGCTCCGTGTTCTTGAAAGTGGTACATTGACTGCACAGCGGTATATTTATGAGATCCTGGATGTCCACTTCAGATTGTATGCAGGTGTAGTGGGTGATAGATTCATTCTGATGGACGATAATGCCAGTCCTCCTGTTGCCCATGCTGTAGCTTTGTATCGACAGAGGGAGGGGATTGTGCGTATAGACTGGCCAGCAAGATCCCCTGACCTCTATCCAATCGAACATGTCTGGAATGAGTTGCAGCTTGCAAGTTCAGCCCGTCCAGTTCAGCCAAGAAGTGTCCAGGAGCTTGGTGCCATGCTGGTCCAAGAATGGAATAACATTCCACAAAGGACAACCAGGACCCAGATTGGGAGCATGAGAAGGATTTGTCAAGCTGCAGTTAACAGTAATGGATCTCATATTCTCAATTGAACCCATATACCAGTTCGCTCCGTCGACTTTTTGTAAAATTTGAAAAAATGTCCTCTTTTACCAATAATATCCATCTTCCATGGTTATCGTACTCAAAAGCTTAAAAATAATGTCAAACACAAATAAAATCTTAATTTCTGTACTTAAATCATTAAAGATATAATTAAATAAAAAGTATATACACTTTTCATCACAATATTTCAACTAAAACGTAGATGTTGCCCTGTCTCTGTCACCACCATGCCGTCCTACTGGTGTGCCATACCACTGAAATCTTTCCCAGGCTCTGGTGATCACCGTGTGGTGCACACCAAGGGCTTCACCAACCTGGCGATGTGTAGCCCCTTGTTCCACCATCCCAACAGCCCGACACATTTCTGCTTCAGACAAATGTCTTCTTACATTTGCACTTGCCATATTCAATCATTAAATCACAAGGGTTGTGTTGAAAAGAAGATTGAATACCGTGCACATGTCATGCACATGTAGACAGTACACGAACACATCATGAAAATCAAGGGGTACGTGCTTTCCATGACTGTCACGAAAAGTCTGCATGTCAAGAGAGCTAATGTAAACACTGGTGACCATCTCAATACATTCCTCAATCATATCCACCAAAAATATCGCAAATATGTCACAAGCAAATTTTACAATGATGTGCCAAATATTTGGTGCTTTGCAAACTTTGAGTAGAATATATAATTCAAGTGGGCTGTTTACATTAGTTTTTCCGTTGCGTATCCGAGACGTCCTGATTTAGAGTATGCTGGAAACTGTAAACTGTCATCTGTACAACATCTGATCCAGCCGATTCAGATTCTGTAATAAAAATAATAATAATAATAATAAATACAGTTTAGAGCCATGACTCCACGCAAATGTGCTCTCAAGCTTTACAAAATTAAAAATATATAAAGTCAGCTCTGTGTTAATCATAAATTTAGAAGGACATTTTATGTATAGGTTTTACCGAATAAGTGCGTCTTAAGGTTAGTTTTGAAGGTTTTGTGGCGATTTCAAGTGATCAGGCAGATTGTTCCAGAGAAAAGGTCCGGCAACGGAGAAGGACCGATTTCCAGCAGTTACAAGGGTAATGTACGTCAACGTTCGAGATTTCCATAGTTTAAATGGCGAAATCTTCAACCGTCTTAGTGTATATTTTGTGCCTTTCAGTACAGTTTCAATATATTTCTTGAATACCACAGAGCTCAGCTTACTTCCGTAATAACTTGTACTACCCGAAACACAATACCTCTCGATTGTAAATCAACGCACTCATAGGGCTGTACGATATTCAAAACTGATACCGGTATCGGTATTCAAAATAATACCGCGGTATACCGGTATATCGAAAACTGTGCAGATATATGAACACAAGTACCACAATCGAGACTCGATGCATCACAGTCAGAACGAATTAGCACGCCTTGATGATGCAGTTCGAAAAACCTTTACCCAACGCAGACGATATCAAAATTTATTATTTTCAAAATTAGTTTATCATATTTTAACCAAAGATTTCAACAAAACTATATCATGCGACCCCTCATTGGAACGAGCTCGTTCCAATGAGGAGTCACATGATATAGTTTTGTTGAAACTTTTGAAAATTATTTTTTTCAACTGCTGAATTTGTAACGTGGGCTCAAGCAGACGATTCCTTGGATAAATGGATAATATTATTCGTTCGAAGCTACATTTAAAAAACTCAAGACATCTTGAAAATTAAATTGAGGGTAAATAAATAATGACGATAAACCGATATTTTTGTAATTACACCGGTATTCAATGGATATTGGTTTGAATACCGGTATATATCGGTTTATCGATATACTGTGCAGCCCTTCGAACTCACTCTTTAATTAAAGTCCGAAATGCTATCGCAACGATTTGACTCACCAATCACAAAAGTCGCCGAATCTTTGTCGGAATATTTTACTAAACAACGAAGATTTTGGGGCTTTATATTATATTATTGTGGTTTAATGACACTTTCGACAGCAAGCAGGGTTGGCGTTGGTTAAAGGCAAGAGCACCATCCACGTGCAGTGCGCATTAGCCTTAGTATACAATGCCACCGTGTCCCACGTGTGTAAATGGGATTACGTGCCTTGGTCAAGGACATAACGTAGTTACCGCTGGTCAGGATCGAACCGTGGACATCTCGACTTTAAGTACAGTGTTCTAACCACTGAGGATTCGCGTTCCCAGGCTTTTTAATTGTTCGAGTCTCAAACTTGAATGTATCATTTCGCAGCGCTTTGAAATATTAATGAAGTATTTTTAAAATGTACAATACTGTTCGAACATTTACCGTGAACTCCGCCATTTTGAATGTGTACAGACTAAATTCTTGCCCTTAAAGCTTAACGTATATTATTACGCCAGCCGGACAGACAAATCAATGAACGACCATAACTAATAACCGAGGACTGAGGAGTACCCCGCAATGATGGTAAACAGTGACCCCCGTGCTAATTCAATACAATCACCACAGAGAGTAATACGCGCAATTCCCAAATTATAGGGAGCAACTCTCCAACAGCACAAAAAAATCCCAAGGACAAGAAACAATAATTTCGAAAAACTGAAACAGTCTCAGAAAGTATTCTAAACCTTTTATCCTATATTCTTGAAACATTCAACAAATTATTTTTCGAGAAACGCTTGCCCATTAGAAACGCTGAGAAAATGGAGTGAAAGTTTAAATTTATCCTTACAGTCCAGCGACTGGCATGAGATATTTTAACCCTTTATCTAACACGAAAAGCAAACGGCACTTGCAAATCAAATTCTTGAAGCACTATTTTTTGCGTCAAAAACATAACTTATGACCCCTCATTGGAACGAGCTGGTTGAGCTCGTTCCAATGAGGGGTAATAAGCTTTGTTTTTGGAACAAAAAATGAAAAGGTAATAAAAATTGAATGGTGAATTTTGTGAATAGCTCTGGCCGGTTTTGGACGTTACGTTGGGTAAAGGGTTAAAGTTCATATATAATCACCGACGATTCATATTTTCAAAGTCTACAACTGAAAATTTTAAACAGGATATGATGCACAAACTCTAAACTTCACAAAATCAAACTTTCGGAAACATAATTATGTATTTCTGTAACAACACAAAGGGACGCGGGGTGCCGTTGCGGCAACCGGTTCTCGTCAGATCACCGAAGTCCTTGGACGGGTGACCGTCTGAGCGATCGATTCGGACTCCCGCGTTGTGTCCTTTGGGCAAGGCACTTCACCCCGATTGTCCACAAGGGGGCACGATGACGCCTTGAACTAAGGCGTACTGCAAGTCGATGGTACGCATGTCTTCAACCAATCTGACCTTGCCTGTGCTGCAGTGCGGAGTTACGATGTTGGGGAGCTGGTAGCTGCTCGTCGTTGCTCGGTGGTTCTCTCCGGGTAATCCGGCTTCCTCCACCCGTAAAACTGTCACGGTCATAATTAGCCATTGTGCATAAGTATATGACTTCAAACACAAATAAATAATAAATAAATAAATAAATAACAACACAAAGGAATCTATACCACAATTATTTTTCGAATGCTCTTTCTCCAAAACTATCATTTAGAACTTTCTAGACGATCTAAGAGGGAAAGTGCGGAAATACCTCAGAATACATTCTCCTTGTGTTACAAAAATAAGGTGTCAACAGGGCCTATAATTGATCAGTGCACTGTTAATCAGGGCTGGGAGCAGTTAACGTTTCAAACGTTATAACGTGTTAAATTATTTTAACTACGTTAAAAATGCTAACGAAGTTAATAACGTTTAACTTTGAAGATTATAATTGTATAATATGCAGCATTGCGTCGTTGTCTTGTGTTTACCCAAGCCGGATCGCGCGTGTCGATGAGGTCGAATTTTGCGCCATTTGACGAAATTGAAGAACACGAATAATTTAGATGTCCGTAGCCCTCCTACCAACGTTGGCGAAGTTGGCCCGCCGATATTTGACGATACAGCAATATCAGCTTCATCCGAATGCCTATTTTCCATGTAAGGACTGGTATTCGAGCTACGGCGGGTGTCTCGTTCTAAGGATACGGCCGCGGCGATTGTATTCTTAAATGAAAACATCGCTGAATATTAGAATTTACGATAACCTGAGAGAACTATCTTAACTACTCGTCCCCTGAGTTCCAATGTGTTCTATGTGCCAGTAGGCACATAGAACACATTGGAACTCAAGAGACGAACTGTGCGTAAGTTCAATTATATTCAAATTCAAATCAATAAAAATGGCCGAAGTTATTAAAATTTTGTTCATTTTAACATTTAATGTCATTTAACTCGTAAACCCAGAATTATTTAACACGTAAACGTGTTAAAGAAAATTTCAACTCCTCCCAGCTCTGCTCTTATCTTTACAAACATGTTTTTTCCTGCAAAGTGAGAAAATGTCAACCCTGCTACACAAGCTACATTCAGCAGCTAAAAGGTTATACAAATATAGAACTGTCCTCTATATATTTTAACTCACAGAAAAAAAAAATCTATGTTACGAACAAGATGGGCCATGCTATCACCTCTTGTGTGGCTCTTTAAAGCATTAAATTCGGAAACAATACGGTGAGAGTCTCTTTTAGTGCCCCTCTCTGCATTGAAAAACATCCAAAAATGTCAGTTTGTCTCAGCCGAGACCCCAATTCAGCTTGAGCAAGACTTCCGCCAAAAATCCAAATTTATCTACACAGCATTTTCGTTATTATTGACAACTAGTTTATATTACCAATTGTCAAATATTGTTACTGAATTGTATATTTTACCGTGTCAACTGTATTTATATACTGCCATTTATATCTGAATAAAAAATATCAAAAACAAAACAAAAAAAAAAGATTTTCTTGGCGATCAATGAGATGTTGGAAACGAACACATTAAACGCTTTCGAAACACAAATGATATGGAAATTTCGGAGAAAAAGGCTGGCATAATAAATACGTTACGATGAGTTTAGTTGGCGGATACGGTGCAACCTGACGCTTAACGAGAATAATATTACTCTTGGCTAAAGCCTCGCCTAATATTGTTCCCACTTCCGACTCATGTGACACAGTTTCCATAAACCGAGGGCTGCACGATATTTAAAACTGAATACCGGTATCGGTATTCAAAAAAACGCCCGGTATACCAGTATATCGAAAACTGTTCAGATATATGAACACAAGTACCACAATCGAGACTCGAGGCATCACAATTAGCATGCCTTAATGATGCGGTTCGAAAAACCTTTACCCAACGCAGACAATATCAAAATTTATTATTTTTAAAATTAATTAATCAGATTTTGCCTAAAGATTTCAACAAAACTATATCATGTGACCCCTCATTGGAACGAGCTCAACAAGCTCGTTGCAGTGAGGGGTCACATGATATAGTTTTTTTGGAATTTTTTAAAATTATTTTTTCAACTGCTGAATTTGTATATTACGAGGGCACAAGCAGACTATTCCTTGGATAAAGGGATAATATTTTTCATTCGGGGCTACAGTTAAAAAACTCGAGACATCTTGAAAATTAAATTGTGGGTAAATAAATAATGACGACAAACCGATATTTTTGTAATTACACCGGTATTCAATCGATATTGGTTTCAATACCGGTGTATATCGGTTTATCGATATACCGTGCAGCCCTGCATAAACCAAGCTCTCTGTAACTTATATGTGCACAGGTAGGTAAAGTTATCCGTATTTAGTGAAAAAACATAGAAGCAATTGGAAAGGAAGAAGCGTGTTGATGTGGGTGCTTAACGATGAATGTGTTTATATTCTCATTTTATAGCGTAATTAGATTTAACATCTATTTACACGCAATTTGCCTTAATAATTAAACTAGGCAATCACCAACTCCAAGTCGAATTATAAGAATTGAAATGAATTATCTATTTATTTTTTGGCTAATTTAGTTTTCGTCTTTGACAACCAGTTTGCTTGGATGTAAGTGGTCGAGGTGAGCTTTTGATAATTCGATGCATAATATTTCTGTCGTAAGAAAATGTTTGTCTTTTTCCCCGTTCACCTGTCGAAAAAATGAAGGCGTGTCTAGCAGTGCAGTTGAACTGTAATTACACCAGGTGGGCTGAGGGGTTTATTTTATCAACCTGTTACCCCAGCATAATCATCAGTAATTGTCCATTGAAAAATGGATCGGAATTGCACTCTGCAAGGCTGAATTCATTGTAATACAAATAAATTCATTTACAAATTAGTAGGTTTCTTGGGATTGTACATGTACGTTTAACCTTTACGAAGACTACATAATTGTGCTCTGCACAAAAGCTGATGATAATAAAATATGTCATCGCTTGATATTTCCATAGTATAAGTGGCAAAGACTTAGACCTCCTCGGGGTACATTATAGTACAAGCAGCAGCTCTACATTAAATTATAAAAATTGAAATGGATAATCTGGCACTTTATCGGAGTATAATTACATTGTTAATGTAGTTATAGGTTTTGGGTCCAAATACTCAATTCCCATTGGTCAGCTGGGTGAAAACGTCCTGACCAAATATAATTCATTTGCCAATGAATACATTTGGTCGAACTTTGACCCGCATTTACGGTAGAGCGCAGTTGACAGAATGTAATTCGGGCGGTGTTTGGGCGGGTTTTTAACTTTTAGCGCCTCTCGCAGTGATCAACTCCGCTGCTGTTTCTTTGGTGACATTTTCCAACTGTGGCATAAAGCTCGTTAAAATTGTTTTGAACATTCCAAGTTTCGTTGCGAAAGACGGCAATTTGACACATTTGGGTCAATACAAAAAAACAGCGCTCAACTCAGAGTTGTGCGCTTTGTCTTCTGTGTGAGGGTGGTTTTTCGCCTCGTTCGTTCGTACATTTTTTATTTCGTCTTTCTGCTTTGTTGTTTGGTAAAAAGTAGTTTAAACAGTTACGGAAGGTAATTATAAGGATTGAATGCAATTTTTATAATCTTTATTGGAGTATGAACGTGTGGGGATGGGTACTTCGGGATTCATACATAATCTTAACCATTCCCACACGTTCAAACTCCAATAAAGATTATACAAATCGCATTCAATTCTTAAATGAATGTGATATGGGCGTTTTAAGTGCTACGCATTTAAGTTTTGTATGATATGCTACGCACTTCATGCAATTTAACAAGCCCATCCCCACATTCACACACGGATAAAGCGACGGATAAATCATTTCAGTTCTTATATACTCTAAAATCAGGTGGGTTAAAATCAACCCAAATCAACTGAGTTTAGTGAATATGAACGCAGTTGGGTTCATGTTCACTCAACCCAGTTGGTTTGGGTTATTTTTTAACGCAACTCGCGGTTCGATCCTCTCCAGACGTAACTTTGTTGTGTCCTTGGGCAAGGTACTTAATGCCGATTGCCCACGTGGGGGTACGGTGGCGCTGTGTACTAAGGCGTAATGCACATCGATGAGCACCCATCTTCAACGAGTGCTATCCAAGCTTGTGTGGAGTTAGTACGTTGGGGAGTCTGGCAGTTGCTCGCCGTTGCCCGGTGGTTCTCTCCGTGTACTCTTGCTTCCTCCACCCGTAAAACCCTCCGACACGATATGACCCTGGCTGTCGAAAGTGTCGATAAACTCCAATAAGAATAGAAAGAAAGAACCCAACTGTGTTTAGGATGTATGATTGTGTGATGGGTGTGTTAATTTTGTATGGAGTGCTGCATGCTTCATACAACTTAACACGTCCATCTAACATTCATATGCCTATAAAGTGACATATAAACCATTTTATTTTCTGTTTTTGTTGTACTTAGCCAGTTATGTGTATTTGATTTGGCTCTGATGTAAGTTTTACTGTCCTGTGTAGAAGACAAGTGACAAATGAGGCAATATTATGGTTGGTTCAGAATTTTTGACCGTTTGCATGCATCAGAGATTTGTAGTGAAATTTACTTGTTAGAAGAAACCCATTTATTGAATAAAACAAAAAAGTGCAATTAGAATTTCTAAATAACATTCAAAGCGTTTTTTTTTTAAATAAATAAATAGCTGTGTTGCTGTATTAGGCTTGACGTTTTTACACACGAATTGGCCGTCAAGATAAGGAAGTTCTCTTTGAGCCCATGGTTAGTGATTTTTATTCTGGACGACGCTTCGGTGCGTCATCTTTCTGGCCTCAGTGAATTCTCGTGCACACCCAACTTGTAATCTGACACACTGAAATATGCATACGACATTTGTAAAAGTTAAGCACAAACTTTGTTATAAATAAATTACGAAACAACTTGAAGGTGAAGATGAGGATTGGGCAAATACTTAATGAAAATAAATTCTATTTTGTTTATACCTTGTCTGGTTCTCTATCTAGTCGTAGTGGATTGTTTGAAGTAAGTCAGTTACACAGGCAGTGTTTTGCCAATGGACCTCTGGGTTACCATTGGTCCATTGGTTGAAACATTGCTTGTGCTCAGGCCATATGTGCAGAATTTGATAGCCTTACTATGGTCATAACGCGTAGATTAACGCGCAGATCAACGTGCTATGTGTGCGCATTTCGTGACAGGACTTCTAGTTTTAACTGTACACTCTAAAATCAGTTGAGTTAAAATCAACCCAAATCAACTGAATTGAGTGAATATGAACGCAGTTGGGTTCATGTTCACTAAACTCAGTTGGTTTTGGTTATTTTTTAACGCAACTCGCGGTTCGATCCCCGCCAGGCGTAACTTTGTTGTGTGCTTGGGCAAGGTACGCAATGCCGATTGCCCACGTGGGGGTACGGTGGCGCTGGGTACTAAGGCGTAATGCACATCGATGGAGCACACGTCTTCAACCAGTGCTATCCAAGCTTGTGTGGAGTTAGTACGTTGGAGAGTCTGGCAGTTGCTCGCCGTTGCCAGGTGATTATCTCCGTGTACTCCTGCTTCCTCCACCCGTAAAACCCTCCGACACGATATGATCCTGGCTGTTGGTTTTGGTTATTTGTTAACGCAACTCGCGGTTCGATCCCCGCCAGGCGTAACTTTGTTGTGTGCTTGGGCAAGGTACGCAATGCCGATTGCCCACGTGGGGGTACGGTGGCGCTGGGTACTAAGGCGTAATGCACATCGATGGAGCACACGTCTTCAACCAGTGCTATCCAAGCTTGTGTGGAGTTAGTACGTTGGAGAGTCTGGCAGTTGCTCGCCGTTGCCAGGTGATTATCTCCGTGTACTCCTGCTTCCTCCACCCGTAAAACCCTCCGACACGATATGATCCTGGCTGTCGAAAGTGTCGATAAACTCCAATAACAATAGAAAGAAAGAACCCAACTGTGTTTAGAAAGTATGATTGTGTGATGGGTGTGTTAATTTTGTATGAAGTACTGCGTGCTTCATACAACTTAACACGTCCATCTAACATTCATATGCCTATAAAGTGACATAATATGAACTTTGGTAAAACCAAGAAGCGCGCGCAACTCACAGTGTTTTTCAAATTATAATGACATAAACTTAACAAAATTTAAAACAGTGTTTAAGGGGTCGTCCAACAAAACATTTTGCGTTGTGAACTAATGCATGTACATGCTGTCTTGTAGATTTATTTCCCCCTAAAAACATATCAGACCTACAATATAATATGAAATTTAGGCAAACCTAAAAGCGAGTGAAAGTGATGCATTAGGCCTAATGTGCTGCAGGCCTACATTTACTGGTAAAGAATAGGGGACCAACCAAATTTCGAGATAACTACTTTTATCTGCGTTTTGATTGGAAGATATTTTCCAATCCTCTGATTGAAAGATAATTGTATCATTGCTTTGATTGGAAGATATATTTATGGCGTCGTTGTTTTCCGCCATTTATCCGATGAGTTACGGAAATTGCTGCGTTCATTTTTATTTTTTCACAAATAGCGTGTAGCATTTATTGTTACTATCATGGGTCCAACTAGAAACCGGAATCGACCGGAATCGACTTTAAAGACCGGAATCGACCGGAATCGACTCATATTTTACTGATTTTTCGCAATGTTTTGTATTTTTACCAATGGCATTCTATCTAATAAGTTTCCACGTGCAAGATTTAGTAAATGTCAAAGGATTTCAGGGTACAGGAAGGGGTTAGCAAAGAGTCTTCCTCGTTTAAAAGCTTTTTTTCTTTTGATCGAAACATTTTCCAAGGGAAGTAACTTGTCGCGTCATTTTGAACTCGATGTTTATCATGCATGGCCAATACAACTCAAAATTAATTATTGCTCGAGAAGCGAGAATATCAACCTTGAAGCTGACTGAAATGTGTGTGTGTGGGGGGGGGGGGGGGGTGGATTGGGAGGGGGTCGGGCATCAAAAACAAAAACTAATCAAGATTAAAATTTGCTCAATTTGAATGAGAAATTTTGCGAATCGTCATCTTGGTTGGTTTATGATTGTTAAAAAAAAAACCGGCACAGAACTCGACATGAGAAGTTTCATTCGTTCGTTCGTTCGTTCGTTCACTCGATCATTCGTTCGGTCGGTCGTTCGTTCGTTCCTACTGATTATGTGATATGAGAAGTTTCATTCATTCATTCGTTCATTCGTTCAGTCCTTCGTTCGTTCCTACCAATTGTGCAAAAAAAGGACGATGATAATATTCCAATGCAGTTTTACTGAAAAGGCCATCTTTAAAACAATAAGACTGAGTATCACAAATGTAGTTTCATGATTCGGACCAGATTTTCGCACCCAGATCTATGGACGATTCTGACCATATTTCTGGCCGATTCGGACCAGACTATTGGATGATTCGGTCCATGTTTGTGGACGATTTGGACCAGGTTTCTGGGCGATTTGCCCAACAGACACACAAACTACACAAGCCAGCACAGACATACACACTTCACAAGACAGCACAGACTTGTCGTTTGAAGTAAATAGGCCTAGAGCTTTATGTGCCAATTTCAATAAGCCGTTTTCATTAATTTCACTGAAAAAAAATACCGACATACCGGTATTGTTTGTAGTTATCACAACAGATAATTCTGAGAGTAATTATGAAACTGCTAATCCTATGGGAAATCAAAAGACGTAAACTTCGATCTGTCTGTTTTCATTTGTAATGCATTTTGGGTCCGTATACCGAATTTGGCCAAAATCGGCCCAGTAGTTAGCCCGTTGCTAAGTGGGCGCTCTGGTTGCTAGGAAAGTCACGTGACGTCATCACTGATCTATCTGTTTTTATTTTCAAAGCATTCTGGGACCGTATACCGAATTTGGTCCAAATCGGCCCAGTAGTTAGCCCGTTGCTAAGGGCGCGCTGTGGTTGCGAGGGAAGTCCCGAGACGTCAACATTGATATATATTTTTATTTGCAATGCATTTTGGGTCCATATACCGAATATGGTCAAAATCGGACCAGTAGTTAGCCCGTTGCTAAGGGGGCGCTCTGGTTGCTAGGGAAGTCACGTGACGTCATCATTGATTATCTGTTTTCATTTGCTATGCATTCTGGATCCGTATACCGAATTTGGTTCAAATCGGCCCAGTAGTTAGCCGGTTGCTAGGGACGCGCTGGTTGTTAGGGAAGTCACGGGACGTCAACATTGAAATGTCTGTTTTTATTTGCAATGCATTTTGGGTCCGCATACCGAATTTGGTCAAAATCGGACCAGTAGTTAGCCCGTTGCTAAGGGGGCGCTCTGGTTTCTAGGAAGGTCACGCGACGACACCATTGACCTGTCTGTTTCGTTTGCAATGCAGTTTGGGTCCGTATACCGAATTTGGTCCAAATCGGCCCAGTAGTTAGTCCGTTGTTAAGGGGGCGCTCTGATTGCTAGGGAAGTCACGTGACGTCATCATTGATCTATCTGTTTTCATTTGCAATGCATTCTGGATCCGTATACCGAATTTGGTCCAAATCGGCCCAGTAGTTAGCCGGTTGCTAAGGACGCGCTCTGGTTGCTAGGGAAGTCAGGAGACGTCAACATTGATATATCTGTTTTTATTTGCAATGCATTTTGGGTTCGTATACCGAATTTGGTCAAAATCGAACCAGTAGTTAGCCTGTTGCTAAGGGGCGATTTGGTTTCTAGGGAAGTCATGCGACGACACCATTGACCTGTCTGTTTTCGGTTCACTTTGTTCCAATAACACGCAGTGTTGGTTTGAAGTGAACAGCGTTTTGCAAATGCAAAACAGATAAATCACGTGACAGAATACTCCGCAGAATCGGACAACAGCGGGATCCCAACAACCAGCCAGCAGACGATGAAATCCAATGTGCATATATGGGAACATTTAGCTTTTCGACAATTTCTGTCATTTAGTAGCAAAGCAAACGACAGTAGAGTTTGTTTGGAAAAACTTTAATTTTGAAAAGCATGTTCAATAAATTATTCACAGTATGCATGGAATGATCTAAGGAGAAATCTCGCATTACACCGTTCGCTTTTTAGGGGGCGTCATTCGATTTGTTCGCTTCTGAAAACGAGAGCTGGGGTTCCCCATGTTTTTACTTCTGGTTTAGATTGGATGGCATAGCATTCCTTGGTTTTTTTCCAATTTCACGTACACGTTGTCTATTAGGCTTGCTTCAAAGCAGCCCTTCGGGCTGCTTTTGCGCGCGCTATAAACCATTTTAATTTCTGTTTTTGTTGAACTAGCGGGTGATTTGTATTTGATTTGGTCCTGATGTAAGTTTTACTGTCCTGTGTAGAAGACAAGTGACAAATGAGGCAATATTATGGTTGGTTCAGAATTTTTGACCGTTTGCATGCATCAGAGATTTGTAGTGAAATTTACTTGTTAGAAGAAACCCATTCATTGAATAAAACAAAAAAGTGCAATTAGAATTTCAAAATAATATTCAAAGCGTTTTTTTTTAAATAAATAAATAGCTGTGTTGCTGTATTAGGCTTGACGTTTTCACACACGAATTGGCAGTCAAGGTAAGGAAGTTCTCTTGAGTCCATGGTTAACGCTTTTTTCTGGACGACGCCTCGGTGCGTCATCTTTCTGGTCTCGTTGAATTCCAGAGTACACCCGACTTTTAATCTGACAAACTGAAACATGCATACGACATTTGTAAAAGTTAAGCACAAACTTTGTTATAAATAAATTACGAAACAACTTGAAGGTGAAGATGAGGATTGGGCAAATACTTAATGAAAATAAATTCTATTTTGTTTATACCTTGTCTGGTTCTCTATCTAGTCGTAGTGGATTGTTTGAAGTAAGTCAGTTTAAACTATAATCGAAGAATAAATGGTATTTACAATCTCCTAATCCAGAGATTTTAGTAACTGCTTTCGATATTGTTACACATCAACAAGTCAAGTATTTAAAAGCAGACGACACAAACTTGCAATAACCCGATAATCACTTTTCAACAATCATGGCGTTGTTCAGACGGTAGACGGCGAAATAATGACTTTTTTCTGTTTATACTTGCAACGTACTTCCTTATTACCTTATCAACCCTTTCCCTAACGCAAGGTCTAAAATCGGACCGCGCAATTCACAAAATATCAAATTTTATTGTTTTTCAAATTTGGGCTCCAAAACATAGCTTATAGCCCCTCAATGGAACGAGCCTATTGGCTCGTTCCATCGAGGGGCCATACGCTGTGTTTTCAGTCAATAAATGAGAGTATTTGGTTACTGAAGGACTTTTGACAAGTATCATCTACGTTGTGTTAAGAAAGAGGATAACCCGTTCATACCATGGTTAGCAGACGACATATTCTTTTAAACAAAGCAGTTTTCAGTTATTGTTTTCATAGCTTATGATCCGTTATTAGAATGAGATCGAGAGATCCAAAGCATTTGTTTGAAGACAAATAACAATAAATGGCAAAATGCGCTGCATGTTTTGCATATACCGCCGGACGTATTTTATCGTGTCCATTAGTGAAGGGTGAGATGTCAGTCCACTGCTGCTATTCAGCAACAACCATGTCTTGTAAACGTAAAAGTCGCCAACAGTTATGTGAGCATTTTTTTCCCGTGGAACTTGACAGCCCAGATGAGAAACAAAGTGGATTTATCAGGCAAATTAGACCTTGGATACTCTGGGTTGGGGGCAAGACCAAACAATTCCCACAGAAAGTTGTGATTCCAAGAATCTTTCAGTGTCATAGGCGACATACGATGCGCAATAGTTGTCGGAATTTTTACGATAGGGGTATTTTCTTCCAAAGGTTGTCTTCTAACACAACATGGTCATCTTCGTAAAACGGGTATTTTAATGACGTAATCTCTTTAACTCCAACAACTGTATGGCAACAGTTTTGCAGCGTGAGCTTACCGACGTATAAATGCAATGTTTGACAAAACTCGATATTGCTCTTGTGGGGGTAAAAGTTTGGGGTTACATCTCTGATTCCTTATATCTACCGAGCGCAAGGTAAGGTTAAGTGTGTTGTTCAAGAGCACAACGCAAGTGACCCGGTTCAGAACTGAACTCACAGCATCTTAGGGTAGCCGCATCCATTCCGGGTATGCCATCAAATTGTGCGTTCTTGTAGAAGGAGCATCGGGGTTGTAGGTGTTCCCATACATTTTAGCTGAGAAATGTTATCTTTCAAATGTGTTAAATTAATGTTGATGGTTATGGCTGTTGTGATGCTCACTATGAGTGTTATTTTAGATGAAGCCAAAAGAGCCAGTTTAGCAGCGTCCCTTCATTTCTTGGCAAGACAGTTCATTTTCTCTTTTCCTCTCCGGAGATTGTTTGTTCGTGCTAAAAAATCAGAGCTTGAGAGTCATTTGTCAACTCTGTTTATCCCTTTATTGTAAATGGGAACGTTAATAATCCCGCACTTGTTGAGAAAATTGTATTATCTCTATGTTTTAGCAGGTTGTGGCAGAGTACTTTCAAGCAGCAAAGAAAGTTTTATAGTGAGTACACACAACGATTATATTTATATAATCATATTTCCTTAGATAACAAATGTCATGTTCAATGTGAATTGTTGACGCTGCCGAACAATTTAATTCCAAATAAAAAGCCATAAATTTTTGCTCCAAACTACGACTTAGAAGCATCTGTAAAAGCCATCACTGTAAGACCAACCCATTTTTTGTCATTTGTGGTCCTGGGATTATAAACCAGGACAGAAAATTTCGACCGGATCGCGACGCAGTCGCGATCCGACCGAACTTTTCTGTTCGCTTTTTTGCCTTCAACACTGAAATTTCATCTGTCGAAAATGAAACGCGAAACATTGCATCTCTGATGTTATTTTCATTTGTTTTTCTTCATTCTGTCTTTATTTCGCAATATTTTATTCAGGAACTATCGATACACTGGAGTACATTTCTCCTGATCAGATCGCGATTGGATTGAGAAAGAGACTGTTTGTGACCAGAATACTGTGAAGTGTGAAGCTTTTGACCAAAAAATGATTGTAGGAACACAATTTATATTTTACAGCCTATTAATTACTTGTTTTCTAATTGTGATTACACAACTATCTGAAATTCGATAGTAGGTATATTTGTATTTATCGGCAGGCGTTAAAAAAAATTACTTTCCGTCTGAAAGGCAGAATATTATTCTTCAACACTTTTTACTGATTATTCATGGTCGTATCACGATTGACAACTTCCAAGGAATCACTTCCAAAGCTGTCCAACAGGAAAATAGCCCCCACCCCAGAAGTACAGATACAGATGCGTTGGCTTTTCCGGATCACTCTAGGTGGCCCACAATGGCTGCCTTAGCACAGGTGAGATGTCGCCTTCCCTGAGTGGCCACAAAGCCTTAGCACAAGTTGTTCTCTATGTACATTATACACAGAATGCTTCAGGTAAATTTGCCGAGCCGTGGTTCATCGCCACAGTTGGGTCCTCGGACGCGCACATTATTTTGCATACGGGAAAGTCATTTATACGTTCTCCCCCGACAAGACAAACATAGCGCCACCCTTGAACATCACGGTATGGAGAAGTAGTGTGCGTGGAATCCACCCACTGCATGTACTTCTCTATTCGACTTCCCCCACTGGGGTTCGAGCATATAACCTTTCGACATGGAGTGCAACATATTTTCTTTTGGAGGAAATTATTCGAAAAGAATTCAAAAACCGTCTCGTTAAAACCCTTTGAACCCTAGCGGCCGTTTTTCCGGCCAGGAACATGATACGTCATAACGTCATTAAATAGGATGGCTGTTCAGTAAATGTGTGGGGTAGACCAATCAATATTTTCAACGTGCAGCCGCGAGGCTGCACATTGAAAATATTGATTGGTCTACCCCGAATAATGAATATGGACTCTTCTAATTGCTGCCATTGAACTGGCATGGAAAATACCACTAGAGTTCAAAGGGTTAAACTGTAGAGTAACTGTAAGAGAAGAGCACTCTCAGTTTTTCTATATGACAAAATCAGAGTGACATTGATACGTGGGAAGCTGTCCGGAATGGGTGGAGAATAAGTGATATTAAGAGATGGTATTATCAGGGGACAACAAATATTCTTTGATTTTGTCCGCTAGATTTTTTCAGCTGAAACTACATTTCCGTTTCGTATATGATTAATTAAAATAATGATAACTATATGTTGTGTGTACAATTCAGTTGCCGTGGACTGATCGTAATTGACGCTAGGGCAGTGGCGTCCGCGCATGCGTTCATACTGAACAATTTTCCATCCCCCGGATACGCATGCGCCAAAAACCCTGTTGAGACAATCATATAACGACGACCCGGGAAATTGAACTCCAACGGAGAAACGCCTTAGAATGTGATAAGGATGCACACAGTGAATAATTCATGTATATATATAATCATAAGCGTATATACACGCTAACGCACACGCAGGCATGCACACGCACGCACGCGCGCACACACGCACACACATTTACCCTTGCACTCACATGTATGTGAGTGTGTGTGTGGGTGTGTGTGTGGGGATGTGTGTGTGTGTGTGTGTGTGTGTGAGGGGTGTGTCTGGGTGTAGGAGTGTGCGTGTAAGGATGTGTGTGTATGCAGATGTGTGCATGTGTATATACATGTGTTCAAAATACCCTTATATATTTCTCATTATATATTATAAAAGGACTATATTGAGACATGACAGGATATTGTATTGCTGATGATGCTGTATCAAATGGTCTTAATTATACTAATATTGTACTATTATACATGCAATCTGCCCCAGTGCGGGTGATTTATTGCAATAAAGTTCTATTCTATTCTATTCTATTCTATAATTTACTGGCGTTAGTACCAGGTAATAGAAATCATCATATGCAAACTTTTAATTAATGAAGAATCTTTAACTATTTTTTTTTATGAATATTCGTATAATTAGTGTTTGGAGTCTAATATTACTGCGTGTGTGGAAATATTGCCCACGTAGAAAGTGACCAGTCTCCGGCGGTTGTTCGCTGTAGTCATGATAAAATAACTAGAAGTTGGGCTGCACGGTATATCGATAAACCGATATATACCGGTATTCAAACCAATATCGATTGAATACCTGTGTAATTACAAAAATATCGGTTTATCGTCATTATGTATTTACCTGCAATTTAATTTTCAAGATGTCTTGAGTTTTTTAACTATAGCCCCGAATGAATAATATTATCCCTTTATCCAAGGAATTGTCTGCTTGTGCCCTCGTAATATACAAATTCAGCAGTTGAAAAAATAATTTTCAAAAATTTCTACAAAACTATATCATGTGACCCCTCATTGGAACGAGCTCGTTGAGCTCGTTCCAATGAGGGGTCAAATGATATAGTTTTGTTGAAATCTGTAGGGAAAATCGGATAAATTAATTTTGAAAATAATAAATTTTAATATCGTCTGCGTTGGGTAAAGGTTTTTCGAACCGCCTCGTCAAGGCATGCTAATTCGTTCGGACTGTGATGCCTCGAGTGTCGATTGTGGTACTTGTGTTCATATATCGGAATAGTTTTCGATATACCGCTGTATACGGCGGTAGTTTTTTGAATACCGATACCGGTATTCAGTTTTGAATATCGTGCAGCCCTAACTAGAAGTATTTTATTATTATTATTTATTTTGTTTGTATTATTTATGAACTTGGAGCGATTCTCTTATGCCAGAATACAGTTCAGTGAACACCAAAGCGGCTTTCCTCAATCAGAGGCCAATACTATCAAACTTTTACAATTGTTTTTTCTAGAATCGTATTTTTCTAATTATGACCTTAAATGGGTTAAAATGAACTATTAGCATTTTCAAAGATCTGGCAATTTGCCAGTTGACAAATTGCCATATCTTTCAAAATGCTGAAGATTTATTTAGTTAGTTATATTAATAAGTAGAAAATACAATTCTAGAAAATACAGTTATAAAAGTTTTATAGTATTGTCTCCAGATCATCACTGCCCACGCGTGGATTACGACCAGTCCTCGGCGACTGTACTGAAATAGATATTTGAATTATAGAGTAACCCGCCTTGTGGCACTTCGAAACAAAGCAGCTTGGGAAAAATATATTGATTTAAAAAACATTTGAAGCATTCTACTGACATCTTGCATGGTTGGTGAATATGCCAGAGAGGGTGTGAATTGATGAATATGGGGGCTTATAAAATCAAATTGACTCGTGTGATCTTTGGAATTCCGTGAAAAATAAATGTGCAGGTGATCGGTACTTTCTTTCCTTCCTGTCAATTTGTATCTGTTATTTCTGCACCACCTCCCCCCCCCCCCCCCCCCTTTCCTGTTTTCAAAACAGAAAAAAACGTTTTCTGAAGGGCTATCAATGACAAAGATATTTGAATGCCAATATTAAAGTGATGCGATCGTATTTTTTTCACACAGACGTTACAATGGTCTTCTATGGGAAAATATGTTGTGCTGACAGTAGGGCTGCACGATATTCAAAACTGAATACCGGTATCGGTATTCAAAAAATACCGCGGTGTACCGGTATATCGGAAACTGTTCAGATATATGAACACAAGTACCACAATCGAGACTGGAGGCATCACAGTCGGAATGAATTAGCATGCCTTGATGATGAGGTTCGAAACACCTTTACCCAACGCAGACGATATCAAAATTTATTATATTTTCAAAATTAATTTATCAGATTTTCCACAAAGATTTCAACAAAACTGTATCATGTGACCCCTCATTGGAACGAGCTCAACGAGCTCGTTCCTATGAGGGGTCACATGATATAGTTCTGTTAAAATTTTTGAAAATTATTTTTTCAACTGCTGAATTTGTATATTACGAGGGCAGAAGCAGACGATTCCTTGGATACAGGAATAATATTATTCATTAGGGGCTACAGTTAAAAAACTCAAGATGTCTTGAAAATTAAATTGTGGGTAAATGAATAATGACGATAAACCGATATTTTTGTAATTACACTGGTATTCAATCGATATTGGTTTGAATACCGGTATATAGCGCTTTATCGATATACCGCGCAGCCCTAACCGATAGATCTTTTGCAGTGATCGCAATGAAATGTTTATATTTTTGTGTGACGGTCATACATTTTCATTCCTATAAGAAGTAAACGTGCAGCCGAACGCTACCCTATCACTTTCGCAAGCCAACATATTTGTTTGTTTACTGCCGACATTTCTTTTAAATTTTTTCAGCAGTGTAGTTCCAATAGAGTCATACAGTACACTGATCATAAAAGTGGGCAGGGAATTTCGAGAGGCTTCGCGACTTTGTAGAATCTCCCTTGTCGAAAAAAGAAATGTGAAACAACTGAATATCTGATTATGTTCCTTTCGCTTCTTCTGATTCTGTCGAGATTTCGCTTAATTTTATTTATGAAATCTCGACCCACTAGTGTAAATGTGTCGATTATGTCAACACATTGTGTGGGGAGGAGATTGAGATGTACGGCCACCCTTGTGCCTAGACGTAATCAAAGAGCACCGCCTGGTCTTTGAGAGAATATGCGTCTCAACACCTCGTTGTGTTGCTAGGGGCAGAGTCGTCATCTAGGTAGGTCACTGACAGCATATTTAACTGGTAGAGTGCTAAATTATTTTTGGTCCTTAAAATTTCTTTGAGCATCTTTGCCTTCTTGCAATTTATGGGAGAGTGCCAGGCACTCTCCCATAAATCGTACCCAGGCAAATCGTAGCAAATAAAATATCACTTCACTTCAAAGGTAATATGAAACACATCCACAGAATATGAAGCCTTTACATTGTGGTACCGGCACTTCAGAAGAAAGCCCAAATATGGGCTCCCAGCACTCTACCAGTTAAAGAGATAACCGACGGGTGTCATCTGAATATAGCTTAATGATAATAAAATAAAACGAAGATTTACTCATATTCCCTTGTCAAGAATAGTCCATGAAAATATGCACACAACACAAATATCTTTGAATTTACCCTCCCGACCAAATGTTCAAATTTCTTCGGGATCCTGCGTTCTCTTGTTGATGTTGTCTCCTATCGTCTCACCGCTTTTAGTAATTATCTCACTCTAGTGACACAACGCATTGTCTATTTGCTCCTTACCAGTATCCTGTGCGTATCAGCTTCCACTTAACGCTAATTGTTCTCCTGTTTCACTAACTATCAATTTCCTTCAACTTGGGGCGCGGTGGCGTTGCGGAAACCGGTTCTCGTCAGATCACCGAAGTTAAGCAACGTCGAGCCCGGCTAATCCTCGGATGGGTGGCCGTCTGGGCGATCGATTCGGACTCCTGTGTTGTGTCCTTGGGCAAGGCACTTAACCCAGATTGTCCACATGGGGGCACGATGGCGCCGTGTACTAAGACGTACTGCACGTCGATGGTGTGCATGTCTTCAACCAATCTAATACTGCCTGTGCTACAGTGCGGAGTTACGATGTTGGGGAGCTGGCAGCTTCTCGTTTTTGCCCGGTGGTTCTCTCCGCGTGCTCCGGCTTCCTCCACCCGTAAAACTGTCATGGTCATGATTAGCCATTGTGCATAAGTATGTGACCTTAAAAAACACCAATAAATTCCTTCAACTCTTCTGACTCGCCTAACATTCTTTTACAATATTAACACTTTAGCAACAGCTTACCCACTGACGGGAGCACCTCAAGGTCTCAGTCTGATTAAACTGCTTCCCATTAACCGTTTAACCATACAATGTTCATTCATAAGATGTGCCTCTCAAAGCTCCAAGTTTGAGTCGAATCTTGGAGCTCTCGATAGCTCTCCCCAACTAACTTAACTTCTGCGTTATAAGGACCCGTCAAACTCCATCTATGGCTCTCATTCTCTCAAAGCCATCGCAATGTTCGCTTCACTTAGCTTACAAGCTTTCATTGCATTATAAAGTCTCTCCTCAAGCAAAAATACTCTTGGGTTCATTTAGCAAAACAAAACTCATTCCGACACCCATCGCCAAAACATCCCGTGGCTGGGGGTCCATACTTTCCTCCAAGCGGACACTGACTACCCAATCTTTCCAGCTCTCTTAAATTTCAAACAGACATTCCGGAACGCGGTTGTGTGGTCTCTCTTTGAATAATGTTATTGTGCTTAACGGGGTCTTTGAGTTTCAATGAATTTCCCATGCATTGACAATATCATGCTGCCTTAATTCGCGAATTTGGAAATATTAATATAGCCGGTTCGCTTCGCTAATTGGCATCTACGCGAGGTGGAGGGTATAGACCACCATCTAAGTCACCTGTTGCACTGACACACCTCGCGCGGCATGGCTAAATTGTCGATCGCCAGAGCTGATGTTTGATTAACCCTTTACCTAACGAATCGCCCGCATCCGCCCGCGTTATATGCAAATTGAGTAGTTGAAAAAATTAATTTTTTCAAAATATTTCAACAAAACCATATCATGTGACCCATCATTGGAACGAGCTCATTGAGCTCGTTCCATTGAGGGGTCACATGATATGATTTTGCTGAAATTTTTTGAAAAATTTAAAAAAATTATATTTCAAATAATAAATTTTGATATCGTCCGCGTTGGGTAAAGGGTTAACAGCTTGCCTGGACTATCTACAAACCAAGACTATACATTTATTTACTATTCTACATATCAATTTCGAATCGATCTTGACAAACGCCACCGGATCGCGACCTGATCGAGAAAAAGACCGCTTTCGTGATCCTGGTATTATGTAGATTGGAATTTCAACTAAGTGTTATTGATAATTTTACCATTGCGTTTATCTTAATTTTTCCATTTCGGAGCACCTCACCTTAGGTGCTGCCTGCCAGGTATTTTTTGTCCAGTGCGAAGTAGTTGTTCAGCACAGCAGACCAGGGCCTTAGCCACTGCCTGCCAGGTATTTTTTGTCCAGTGCAAAGTAGTTGTTCAGCACAGCAGATCAGGGCCTTAGGTGCTGCCTGCCAGGTATTTTGTGTCCAGTGCCAAGTAGATGTTCAGCATAGTGGACCAGCACAGAGTCACGTCATATAAATCCCACGCCCTGTGGTTGTGCGACCCAATGTAGTAACAGGGAAACTTAACCCTTATCGAATTTTAGTACTTCATGACATTGATATATTAAATTTTACAGTGAGGCATGTTTAATTGATTTTAACGATATCTCTCTATGAATTGTCGTGAATGGCCTGCAAATTTCGGAACACGATTGGTCGACATGCTGACGCCGTCATTATGTACAGTGGGTGGCCACAGTATGTCACATTATGCCTAATTAAGAGTGATACTACCCAAATCATTCCACACACATTGGATAATGCTTTTATATGTTGGTTATCAAAACAGAGACAAGCACGCCTTTTACAGAAAGTCAATATGATTTGGAGACTCGATAGTAATGCGACACTTTGCTCGTATCTATACGTATAGAAGAGACCCGTGATCGGGATTAAGACAGGACGTCAATTAGCGGAGAAAATCAATAGAATACGCGACACTTCTTCACCTTATGAGGACATTGTGGTGCTGCGAGAAATATATTCAGGGAGCAATATTTGGAATATAGACATCGTCACATCTTTACGATCAAATGTAGGTTCAGGTCTAACAAACCAATACATTGCCAATCATGCAGCCTGTTAGTTCAACATACATCTCTTATAAGGTGAGTCTGAATAGTTGATGGAGAGAGGCAGTTCGTTGTGTTTATTGAAGGTTTATGATTCAAAGACATTTAGTATTGACCGAATGAACGGCTTGGGGTGGTGGGGTGATCACAAATGCAATAAAATACATGCATACAGCACAGTCACCGTAGTTTGGTCATAATCCTCGCCTGGGCAGTGATGTCCACGCATGCGTTTACCAGGTAATTAAAAGCATTATCAGCCAAAATTTTAATTAATGAAGCACCGGGTTGTACCCGGTGCTTCATTAATTAAATTTTTTATGAGTATTTCTATACTTAGTGTTTATAATCTAATATTATTGCGTCCGTGGAAATATTGCCCACACGTGGAAAGTAACCAGTCCACGACGGCCGTACCGTATAACGTCGAGCGGCCCTTTCCAGGTGATATATGTACAACATGGACATCGCACTAATGCAAAACACCGAAACTGTATAATTTCCTTATTTATATCTCACTACGCCCAAAAAATAAACCTGTCAGTGTTTTGTAATTGTGCTTCCCGTGTGTATTGGCTCCGAATATACATGTAAGTTAGCATGGAAATTCACACAGCTCGGAATCAAAATCAACCCAGCGGCGTTAGGCTCATTACGTGTCTTACCGACTACATGTACTCTGCTATTGCTTCAATTTGTCTTACTGAACGGCATTTCCAAACAACAATACGCTAACGCGAGTGGTCATTTTCGACGAATCGTAATAAGCCAATGCAACTTACAACGTCACGAAGATTATGACTTTAATTATACCTGTCAAAGAGTGCAGTATTATGGTTACATAACAGGTCTTTTCGCGATCAGACCGTGATTGGATCGCGACACACGTATACCCGTGCGTAGATGTTTCCTGTTAAAAAATACAGCGAAACCAAGACCACGTCAAGGAAAAAGAAATTGAAAATGGCATCTCAGAACCAATGTTCTTGCAAATATTTTTCAACATGTGAGAGTTGCATTGGTGAAGGTGGAGAGAGAAATTTTGACCCGCGTTCCAGTGGAAATTATCTGCCCCTTTTTGTCATCACCAGTGTTCACGGTGCCGGGTGCCAGTGACGCCAATTGCGCTAAAATGCGTTTGGCACACAAATGCAGCATTTCGCACCAACACGTGGGAACATCAATATACTTTCTGAAGGTCTCGAAGGCTTTGTGATTTATTATTTCGGTGCATTTTAGACGAAATCGCTGCTGACGACAAAGGCGTGATAGAATTCACTCTTGTCAAGTAAAAAAAGGTAGAATGTGTATTCGGGCCCTTTGTTATGGGCCAACTAAATTAAGAGAAAACCATTTAAACAGATTATTATCAAAATATCTCTTTTTATTAGAAAATATATATGACACATTTAATCGTTTTTATCTTATAAGCCTTTTGGAATAAGATCTTCAACCAATCTAACCCTGCCTGTGCTGCAGTGCGGAGTTACGATGTTGGGGAGCTGGCAGCTGCTCGTCGTTGCTCGGTGGTTCTCTCCGGGTACTCCGGCCAACTCCGCCCGTAAAACTATCACGGTCATGATTAGCCATTGTGCATAAGTATATGACCTTAAACACCAATAAATAAATAAATATTTGAAATAAGATAAATGATCTGCTACTAGTTTATTTGAAGTGAATAAGCAATGAGTAGTTAATAATCATCAAATTACTTTGTGAACATTAATAATTGCATTTTACTTTATTTATTTTTTTATTTATTTATTTATTTATTTATTTATTTATTTATTTATTTATTTATTTCTTAGTTTTTTATTATCAATATTTTTATCATTTGTGTTTTTTGCAACTAAAATAATCAAAAGAGCCAGGTAATACTAAATTAACCTTTTTACTGCCACGCCCACTTTAGCCAAATATGGAGGACCTCTATGTACGCCTGTATGCGAGGAAGTTTAATACAATTTACGACATACTTGAAATTCTATCATCTGATTAATTGTTGGAAATGGCTCTCTGAGCCATTTCCAACAATTAATCACATGGTAGGTTTGATCTGCGCATACCAGAACGTACAGATAATCATCATAAAATACGTGACAATACGCTTTCGGCAGTGAAAGTGTTAAAATATCGTACCTTGAGTGCAACAAAGCGCAATCTGCAATACTTTAGAATTGCACATGGTACCTTGTTGTACTCAACGGACGATAAATGGTTAATTTGTTCTCATTTTCGATCCGATTCCATTTGGCACTGAGAATTTTCATTTAGCTCCAAAAACATGCAGATGACTCTGAACAAAAATCCCACTTGGAACCAAACTATTTCTGGCCAGCGTAACTCATGGAATTCCAACCACTCGTGTATAGGCATGTAACACATTCGCAGTTCTTCCAGTTTCGAGACCTAAAACATATGTGATAAATGTACATTATAAGGTGTCATGATGGTGGAATTTTGAACCCCACTTGACCGTTTAATTTGTTGGGAGCCACACTTTTGAATTCTAAAGGGACTGCACTCGTAATGCTTTTCTCGAATTTTGTCTGTTTTCTCTTCACACCCTAAAATCTGTTGGGCTAAAATTGAACCCAAATCAACTAACTGGCTTGAGTGAATATGAATCCAATTAGGTTCACTCAACCCAGTTGATTTGGGTTGATTTTTAAACCAACTAATTTTAGAGTGCATGAAAGACAAGAAACTGAGTTTATTGAATTTTCGCTAATGGATCATTTTATTCCAGGCACAAACTACACAAAGAAACCGATAGATGTTTGTCTGATTAGTTTTTGATACAACCCATTTCTATATCATAGTTATACAGCTATTTTCGCGCATCTCACTCGTTTAACCCTTTACCCAACGTAACGGCCAAAACCGGCCAGCGCTATTCTCAAAAATCGCCAATTAATTTTCATTATTTTTTTCATTTTTGTCTCAAAAACATAGGTTATGATCCCTCATTGGAACGAGCTCGTTGAGCTCGTTCCAATGAGGGGTCATAACCTATGTTTTTGAGACAAAAAATGAAAAAAATTAGTTATTCGAGAATTTGTTTTGCATGTGTCGTCTGCTTTTCATGTTAGGTAAAGGGTTAACATTTCCTTGGCGGTTACAATACAGTGTTTTTTTCCATTGACGACAGTACTAATCTTTTCTCCTCAACCCATCTCATCAAGCTGATTTGCGCATAAACAACCATCTATCCATTTAGTTTATCATCTCATGAAAACAATATACTGAAAAAAATATAGGTCGCCATGTGAATTTTGCCTTTAAATTTTCGAGCTTACTGTACTCCCGTCCAGTTTTACACTGAATGAAATAGACATATTTTTACCTACCCCCACCCAATTTTAAACTTCTCTCACACATTTCAGAAGACAATAGTCACCAATATTTTATATCTTTTCCAAAACATGCACTTTAAAATTTTATTCACACTTACAAGCTCAGTTCATTTTCCACCAATCGGATAATTCCAGAAACTTTTATCCTCCATTAAAGGTTGGGTGCAAACCACTAGAGGCGCTCTTTACCACGAAAACACTATATTGTAACCTGGCGTATAATACTTAGCAAGTTAACCACGTAAACAAACCACAACAGTCAATCAAGTGACTTTGTTTGGCTCAAAAGTTCTAAAAAACAGATTATTCGTATAATTGGTGTTTGGAATCTAATATTATTGCGTGCGTGGGAATATTGCCCACACGTGGAAAGTGACCAGTCTGTACGCTGTAGTCATGATACAATAACTAGAAGTAGGGTTGCACGGTATATCGATAAACCGATATATACCGGTATTCAAACCAATATCGATTGAATACCGGTGTAATTATAAAAATATCGGTTTATCGTCATTATTTATTTACCCACAATTTAATTTTCAAGATGTCTTGAGTTTTTTAACTGTAGCCCCGAACGAATGAATGAATAATATCAACCCTTTATCGTCTGCTTGTGCCCTCGTCATATACAAATTCAGCAGTTGAAAAAATAATTTAAAAAATGTCAACAAAACTATATCATGTGACCCCTCATTGGAACGAGCTCGTTCAGCTGGTTCCAATGATGGATCACATGATATAGTTTTGTTGAAATCTTTTGGGAAAATCTGATAAATTAATTTTGAAAATAATATATTTTGATATCGTCAGCGTTGGGTAAAGGTGTTTCGAACCGCATCATCATGGCATGCTAATTCGTTCCGACTGTGATGCCTCGAGTCTCGATTATGGTACTTGTGTTCATATATCTGAACAGTTTTCGATATACCGGTATACCGCGGTATTGTTTTGAATACCAATACCGGTATTCAGTTTTGAATATCGTGCAGCCCTAATTTACTGGTGTTTAATGTCACATATTTCTGCCCAAAAGCTAATCGTGACCGCAATATGCAGAAAAAGTCAAGTTTAGTCAATAATTTATACCCATGTTGCACCAGAATGTTAAAATGGCATCTACAAAAATATCAACTGCCAAAAAAGGTACGTTAATCTATTATATAAATGGTGTCTGTGTGTTCGTGTCCGTTCAACCCAACAAGAAATTCAAGCTTTATCCGTCGTGTGGGTGGGGATACCCTGTCCTGAGACGGATCCCATCCCCTAGTGTCAAATTCATTAAAAAAAATTAAAGTTTTCTCTATATCCTGAGGTCAAATCAGACAACACTGAATGTAGAACCCAAATGCATATGCGCTCAATGGAGTACACGTAACTTATTTCGATGGGTTCTTTAGCTCGAAGTGAATACCACAGCAACACATTCTCACAATAATGGTGGTAAGATTGTCAGTTGCAAACACAATATAGTGTTTTGGATTTTGAATTGTACATTTTTCGAAAACTGCCTTCAACAGATGGTTTGGTTTGGGGTGCAGGTTTGGACATATCTGATATCCCGTCTTGTATTTCAAAAGAACCCCCAAAACAAATTGCATACATGCATGCTGAGTTCATATAATACAGTACGTGGAGTGGACTACCTAACTCACTCCCAGAGTGGAGGATAACCAGGAAGTCCATTGGCTGGAAATTTGCTGGTGCGTGTTATGCTTTGCAACAAAGTTGCAATTATTGCTTGGGTGGAATTTCCACTCTGCGGGTGATTTAGTCATAATACACTCTCCGCGTACTGTACCTGCACAACCGGATGGGTTTATGCACACTTCCCAACCCTGTGCGAGTTGTTCCCTGACTGTCCGCCCTTTTATATTATGTGAGTACGATGGTGTTAGCAATTGCATGTTGCCAAGGCAATCTGACAGTTTACGGCTCTTCGATCCCAAAACAGGGCCCTGCGAAGCTTTGAGATTCGATTCGATTTCGAATCTAAAGCTGAAGATTCGAAATCGGCTGTCCGATTCGTTTTTCTTCGAATCGTTTAACTAGAATTTCGTTTGGTATCGGTCATCTTAGTCGCCTCACAAAACGGATAGCTGAGATAGAAATTGTACATAAATAATGCTGAAGTGTAGATTTCCTACTATTCAAAAAAAGTAGGGGATATCCAAACTGATGTTGATATTTTCGGAAAATGGTATTGGATACGCGTGATTGGACACATCAGTGTGTTACCAAGTTTAGTGTGGATCATGAATTTCATTGACCCACGTAAACTTCGCGCAGGTTTTTCGCGCGAGCGCCGCGTTAATGTCTGTGGGGTACGTTTTGAAATTTTCATTTGTACTGGATGGGCTGTTTCGTGGGTCCCATCGTTCTTTTCTTTGTATAAACTCGTTCATCAAAAGTTTCTGGTCGAAACGTAACTTTTGAGGTATGCGAAAACTGACACACGACGAACGTTTACGTGCCGTTGGCATGTTGGAAGCTGACAACAGACAGACTGCAGTGGCTCAAATTCTCAACGTTACTCAATCAGTGATTAGCAGGTTGTGGTCACGCTACAGTCAGACAGGCAATGTTGATGACAGATGTCGGTCAGGTCGTCCAAGGGCGACAACTGCTAACCAGGATAGTTTCATCCGAACCACAGCATTACGTGCCTAAGAAATCTGACAGCATCTGCACCAAGCGACAAATATGCGAGGCAGTGGTCCGACTATCCGAAATTGCCTACACAGCTGGCATTTGTACACTCGACGACCTTGAATAATTTTACGTTTGACTGAACGTCACATAGCAGCAAGACGTAACTGGTGTGGAGCACGACAGCGCTCGGACCATCGTCGGTGGAGCAACGTCATGTTTTCCGATGAATCGAGGTTCACTCTCGACTACTAAACAGAGTGTGGCGGCGGTTAGCGGAGAAAATCAATAGAATACGCGACACTTCTTCACCTTATGAGGACATTGTGGTGCTGCGAGAAATATATTCAGGGAGCAATATTTGGAATACAGACATCGTCACATCTTTACGATCAAATGTAGGTTCAGGTCTAACAAACCAATACATTGCCAATAATGCAGCCTGTTAGTTCAACATACATCTCCTATAAGGTGAGTCTAAATAGTTGATGGAGAGAGGCAGTTCGTTGTGTTTATTGAAGGTTTATGATTCAAAGACATTCAATATTGACCGAATGAATGGCTTGGGGGGGGGGGGGGGGGGGGATTCCAAATGCGATAAAATGCATGCATCCAGCACAGTCACCGTAGATTTGTTATAATCCTCGCTTGGGCAGTGATGTCCACGCATGCGTTTACCAGGTAATTAAAAGCATCATCAGCCAAAATTTTAATTAATGAAGCACCGGGTTGTACCCGGTGCTTCGTTAATTAAATTTTTGATGAGTATTTCAATATTTTTTGTCTGTAATCTAATATTATTGCATCCGTGGAAATATTGCACACCCGTGGAAAGTAACCAGTCCATGACGGCCGTACCGTATAACGTCGAGCGACCCATTTCATGGGATATATGTACAACATGCATATCACACTAATGCAAAACACCGAAACTGTATAATTTGCTTGTTTATATCTCATTACGCCCAGAAAATAAGCCTGTCAGTGTTTTGTAATTGTGCTTCCCGTGTGTATTGGCTCCGAATATACATGTAAGTTAGCATGGAAATTCACACAGCTCGGAATCAAAATCAACCCAGCAGCGTTAGGCGCATTACGTGTCTTACCGACTACGTGTAATCTGCTATTGCTTCAATTTATCTTACTGGACGGCATTTCCAAACAACAATACGCTAACGCGAGTGGTCATTTTCGACGAATCGTAATAAGCCAGTACAACATACAACGTCACGAAGATTATGACTTTAATTATATGCGTCAAAGAGTGCAGTATTATGGTTACATAACAGGTCTTTTCGCGATCAGACCGTGATTGGATCGCGACACACGTAGATGTTTCCTGTTAAAAATGCAGCGACACCAAGACCACGTCAAGGAAAAGGAAATTGAAAATGGCATCTCAGAACCAATGTTCTTGCAAATATTCTTCAACATGTGAGAGTTGCATTGGTGAAGGTGGAGAGAGAATTTTGACCCGCGTTCCAGTGGAAATTATCTGCCCCTTTTTTGTCACCACCAGTGTTCACACTGCCGGGTGCCAATGGCGCCAATTGCACTAAAATGCGCTTGGCACAAAAAACACCAATAAATAAATATTTGAAATAAGATAAATGATCTGCTACTAGTTTATTTGAAGTGAATAAGCAATGAGTAGTTAATAATCATCAAATTACTTTGTGAACATTAATAATTGCATTTTACTTTATTTATTTTTTTATTTATTTATTTATTTATTTATTTATTTATTTATTTATTTATTTATTTATTTCTTAGTTTTTTATTATCAATATTTTTATCATTTGTGTTTTTTGCAACTAAAATAATCAAAAGAGCCAGGTAATACTAAATTAACCTTTTTACTGCCACGCCCACTTTAGCCAAATATGGAGGACCTCTATGTACGCCTGTATGCGAGGAAGTTTAATACAATTTACGACATACTTGAAATTCTATCATCTGATTAATTGTTGGAAATGGCTCTCTGAGCCATTTCCAACAATTAATCACATGGTAGGTTTGATCTGCGCATACCAGAACGTACAGATAATCATCATAAAATACGTGACAATACGCTTTCGGCAGTGAAAGTGTTAAAATATCGTACCTTGAGTGCAACAAAGCGCAATCTGCAATACTTTAGAATTGCACATGGTACCTTGTTGTACTCAACGGACGATAAATGGTTAATTTGTTCTCATTTTCGATCCGATTCCATTTGGCACTGAGAATTTTCATTTAGCTCCAAAAACATGCAGATGGCTCTTAACAAAAATCCCACTTGGAACCAAACTATTTCTGGCCAGCGTAACTCATGGAATTCCAACCACTCGTGTATAGGCATGTAACACATTCGCAGTTCTTCCAGTTTCGAGACCTAAAACATATGTGATAAATGTACATTATAAGGTGTCATGATGGTGGAATTTTGAACCCCACTTGACCGTTTAATTTGTTGGGAGCCACACTTTTGAATTCTAAAGGGACTGCACTCGTAATGCTTTTCTCGAATTTTGTCTGTTTTCTCTTCACACCCTAAAATCTGTTGGGCTAAAATTGAACCCAAATCAACTAACTGGCTTGAGTGAATATGAATCCAATTAGGTTCACTCAACCCAGTTGATTTGGGTTGATTTTTAAACCAACTAATTTTAGAGTGCATGAAAGACAAGAAACTGAGTTTATTGAATTTTCGCTAATGGATCATTTTATTCCAGGCACAAACTACACAAAGAAACCGATAGATGTTTGTCTGATTAGTTTTTGATACAACCCATTTCTATATCATAGTTATACAGCTATTTTCGCGCATCTCACTCGTTTAACCCTTTACCCAACGTAACGGCCAAAACCGGCCAGCGCTATTCTCAAAAATCGCCAATTAATTTTCATTATTTTTTTCATTTTTGTCTCAAAAACATAGGTTATGATCCCTCATTGGAACGAGCTCGTTGAGCTCGTTCCAATGAGGGGTCATAACCTATGTTTTTGAGACAAAAAATGAAAAAAATTAGTTATTCGAGAATTTGTTTTGCATGTGTCGTCTGCTTTTCATGTTAGGTAAAGGGTTAACATTTCCTTGGCGGTTACAATACAGTGTTTTTTTCCATTGACGACAGTACTAATCTTTTCTCCTCAACCCATCTCATCAAGCTGATTTGCGCATAAACAACCATCTATCCATTTAGTTTATCATCTCATGAAAACAATATACTGAAAAAAATATAGGTCGCCATGTGAATTTTGCCTTTAAATTTTCGAGCTTACTGTACTCCCGTCCAGTTTTACACTGAATGAAATAGACATATTTTTACCTACCCCCACCCAATTTTAAACTTCTCTCACACATTTCAGAAGACAATAGTCACCAATATTTTATATCTTTTCCAAAACATGCACTTTAAAATTTTATTCACACTTACAAGCTCAGTTCATTTTCCACCAATCGGATAATTCCAGAAACTTTTATCCTCCATTAAAGGTTGGGTGCAAACCACTAGAGGCGCTCTTTACCACGAAAACACTATATTGTAACCTGGCGTATAATACTTAGCAAGTTAACCACGTAAACAAACCACAACAGTCAATCAAGTGACTTTGTTTGGCTCAAAAGTTCTAAAAAACAGATTATTCGTATAATTGGTGTTTGGAATCTAATATTATTGCGTGCGTGGGAATATTGCCCACACGTGGAAAGTGACCAGTCTGTACGCTGTAGTCATGATACAATAACTAGAAGTAGGGTTGCACGGTATATCGATAAACCGATATATACCGGTATTCAAACCAATATCGATTGAATACCGGTGTAATTATAAAAATATCGGTTTATCGTCATTATTTATTTACCCACAATTTAATTTTCAAGATGTCTTGAGTTTTTTAACTGTAGCCCCGAACGAATGAATGAATAATATCAACCCTTTATCGTCTGCTTGTGCCCTCGTCATATACAAATTCAGCAGTTGAAAAAATAATTTAAAAAATGTCAACAAAACTATATCATGTGACCCCTCATTGGAACGAGCTCGTTCAGCTGGTTCCAATGATGGATCACATGATATAGTTTTGTTGAAATCTTTTGGGAAAATCTGATAAATTAATTTTGAAAATAATATATTTTGATATCGTCAGCGTTGGGTAAAGGTGTTTCGAACCGCATCATCATGGCATGCTAATTCGTTCCGACTGTGATGCCTCGAGTCTCGATTATGGTACTTGTGTTCATATATCTGAACAGTTTTCGATATACCGGTATACCGCGGTATTGTTTTGAATACCAATACCGGTATTCAGTTTTGAATATCGTGCAGCCCTAATTTACTGGTGTTTAATGTCACATATTTCTGCCCAAAAGCTAATCGTGACCGCAATATGCAGAAAAAGTCAAGTTTAGTCAATAATTTATACCCATGTTGCACCAGAATGTTAAAATGGCATCTACAAAAATATCAACTGCCAAAAAAGGTACGTTAATCTATTATATAAATGGTGTCTGTGTGTTCGTGTCCGTTCAACCCAACAAGAAATTCAAGCTTTATCCGTCGTGTGGGTGGGGATACCCTGTCCTGAGACGGATCCCATCCCCTAGTGTCAAATTCATTAAAAAAAATTAAAGTTTTCTCTATATCCTGAGGTCAAATCAGACAACACTGAATGTAGAACCCAAATGCATATGCGCTCAATGGAGTACACGTAACTTATTTCGATGGGTTCTTTAGCTCGAAGTGAATACCACAGCAACACATTCTCACAATAATGGTGGTAAGATTGTCAGTTGCAAACACAATATAGTGTTTTGGATTTTGAATTGTACATTTTTCGAAAACTGCCTTCAACAGATGGTTTGGTTTGGGGTGCAGGTTTGGACATATCTGATATCCCGTCTTGTATTTCAAAAGAACCCCCAAAACAAATTGCATACATGCATGCTGAGTTCATATAATACAGTACGTGGAGTGGACTACCTAACTCACTCCCAGAGTGGAGGATAACCAGGAAGTCCATTGGCTGGAAATTTGCTGGTGCGTGTTATGCTTTGCAACAAAGTTGCAATTATTGCTTGGGTGGAATTTCCACTCTGCGGGTGATTTAGTCATAATACACTCTCCGCGTACTGTACCTGCACAACCGGATGGGTTTATGCACACTTCCCAACCCTGTGCGAGTTGTTCCCTGACTGTCCGCCCTTTTATATTATGTGAGTACGATGGTGTTAGCAATTGCATGTTGCCAAGGCAATCTGACAGTTTACGGCTCTTCGATCCCAAAACAGGGCCCTGCGAAGCTTTGAGATTCGATTCGATTTCGAATCTAAAGCTGAAGATTCGAAATCGGCTGTCCGATTCGTTTTTCTTCGAATCGTTTAACTAGAATTTCGTTTGGTATCGGTCATCTTAGTCGCCTCACAAAACGGATAGCTGAGATAGAAATTGTACATAAATAATGCTGAAGTGTAGATTTCCTACTATTCAAAAAAAGTAGGGGATATCCAAACTGATGTTGATATTTTCGGAAAATGGTATTGGATACGCGTGATTGGACACATCAGTGTGTTACCAAGTTTAGTGTGGATCATGAATTTCATTGACCCACGTAAACTTCGCGCAGGTTTTTCGCGCGAGCGCCGCGTTAATGTCTGTGGGGTACGTTTTGAAATTTTCATTTGTACTGGATGGGCTGTTTCGTGGGTCCCATCGTTCTTTTCTTTGTATAAACTCGTTCATCAAAAGTTTCTGGTCGAAACGTAACTTTTGAGGTATGCGAAAACTGACACACGACGAACGTTTACGTGCCGTTGGCATGTTGGAAGCTGACAACAGACAGACTGCAGTGGCTCAAATTCTCAACGTTACTCAATCAGTGATTAGCAGGTTGTGGTCACGCTACAGTCAGACAGGCAATGTTGATGACAGATGTCGGTCAGGTCGTCCAAGGGCGACAACTGCTAACCAGGATAGTTTCATCCGAACCACAGCATTACGTGCCTAAGAAATCTGACAGCATCTGCACCAAGCGACAAATATGCGAGGCAGTGGTCCGACTATCCGAAATTGCCTACACAGCTGGCATTTGTACACTCGACGACCTTGAATAATTTTACGTTTGACTGAACGTCACATAGCAGCAAGACGTAACTGGTGTGGAGCACGACAGCGCTCGGACCATCGTCGGTGGAGCAACGTCATGTTTTCCGATGAATCGAGGTTCACTCTCGACTACTAAACAGAGTGTGGCGGCGGTTAGCGGAGAAAATCAATAGAATACGCGACACTTCTTCACCTTATGAGGACATTGTGGTGCTGCGAGAAATATATTCAGGGAGCAATATTTGGAATACAGACATCGTCACATCTTTACGATCAAATGTAGGTTCAGGTCTAACAAACCAATACATTGCCAATAATGCAGCCTGTTAGTTCAACATACATCTCCTATAAGGTGAGTCTAAATAGTTGATGGAGAGAGGCAGTTCGTTGTGTTTATTGAAGGTTTATGATTCAAAGACATTCAATATTGACCGAATGAATGGCTTGGGGGGGGGGGGGGGGGATTCCAAATGCGATAAAATGCATGCATCCAGCACAGTCACCGTAGATTTGTTATAATCCTCGCTTGGGCAGTGATGTCCACGCATGCGTTTACCAGGTAATTAAAAGCATCATCAGCCAAAATTTTAATTAATGAAGCACCGGGTTGTACCCGGTGCTTCGTTAATTAAATTTTTGATGAGTATTTCAATATTTTTTGTCTGTAATCTAATATTATTGCATCCGTGGAAATATTGCACACCCGTGGAAAGTAACCAGTCCATGACGGCCGTACCGTATAACGTCGAGCGACCCATTTCATGGGATATATGTACAACATGCATATCACACTAATGCAAAACACCGAAACTGTATAATTTGCTTGTTTATATCTCATTACGCCCAGAAAATAAGCCTGTCAGTGTTTTGTAATTGTGCTTCCCGTGTGTATTGGCTCCGAATATACATGTAAGTTAGCATGGAAATTCACACAGCTCGGAATCAAAATCAACCCAGCAGCGTTAGGCGCATTACGTGTCTTACCGACTACGTGTAATCTGCTATTGCTTCAATTTATCTTACTGGACGGCATTTCCAAACAACAATACGCTAACGCGAGTGGTCATTTTCGACGAATCGTAATAAGCCAGTACAACATACAACGTCACGAAGATTATGACTTTAATTATACGCGTCAAAGAGTGCAGTATTATGGTTACATAACAGGTCTTTTCGCGATCAGACCGTGATTGGATCGCGACACACGTAGATGTTTCCTGTTAAAAATGCAGCGACACCAAGACCACGTCAAGGAAAAGGAAATTGAAAATGGCATCTCAGAACCAATGTTCTTGCAAATATTCTTCAACATGTGAGAGTTGCATTGGTGAAGGTGGAGAGAGAATTTTGACCCGCGTTCCAGTGGAAATTATCTGCCCCTTTTTTGTCACCACCAGTGTTCACACTGCCGGGTGCCAATGGCGCCAATTGCACTAAAATGCGCTTGGCACAAAAAACACCAATAAATAAATATTTGAAATAAGATAAATGATCTGCTACTAGTTTATTTGAAGTGAATAAGCAATGAGTAGTTAATAATCATCAAATTACTTTGTGAACATTAATAATTGCATTTTACTTTATTTATTTTTTTATTTATTTATTTATTTATTTATTTATTTATTTATTTATTTATTTATTTATTTATTTCTTAGTTTTTTATTATCAATATTTTTATCATTTGTGTTTTTTGCAACTAAAATAATCAAAAGAGCCAGGTAATACTAAATTAACCTTTTTACTGCCACGCCCACTTTAGCCAAATATGGAGGACCTCTATGTACGCCTGTATGCGAGGAAGTTTAATACAATTTACGACATACTTGAAATTCTATCATCTGATTAATTGTTGGAAATGGCTCTCTGAGCCATTTCCAACAATTAATCACATGGTAGGTTTGATCTGCGCATACCAGAACGTACAGATAATCATCATAAAATACGTGACAATACGCTTTCGGCAGTGAAAGTGTTAAAATATCGTACCTTGAGTGCAACAAAGCGCAATCTGCAATACTTTAGAATTGCACATGGTACCTTGTTGTACTCAACGGACGATAAATGGTTAATTTGTTCTCATTTTCGATCCGATTCCATTTGGCACTGAGAATTTTCATTTAGCTCCAAAAACATGCAGATGGCTCTTAACAAAAATCCCACTTGGAACCAAACTATTTCTGGCCAGCGTAACTCATGGAATTCCAACCACTCGTGTATAGGCATGTAACACATTCGCAGTTCTTCCAGTTTCGAGACCTAAAACATATGTGATAAATGTACATTATAAGGTGTCATGATGGTGGAATTTTGAACCCCACTTGACCGTTTAATTTGTTGGGAGCCACACTTTTGAATTCTAAAGGGACTGCACTCGTAATGCTTTTCTCGAATTTTGTCTGTTTTCTCTTCACACCCTAAAATCTGTTGGGCTAAAATTGAACCCAAATCAACTAACTGGCTTGAGTGAATATGAATCCAATTAGGTTCACTCAACCCAGTTGATTTGGGTTGATTTTTAAACCAACTAATTTTAGAGTGCATGAAAGACAAGAAACTGAGTTTATTGAATTTTCGCTAATGGATCATTTTATTCCAGGCACAAACTACACAAAGAAACCGATAGATGTTTGTCTGATTAGTTTTTGATACAACCCATTTCTATATCATAGTTATACAGCTATTTTCGCGCATCTCACTCGTTTAACCCTTTACCCAACGTAACGGCCAAAACCGGCCAGCGCTATTCTCAAAAATCGCCAATTAATTTTCATTATTTTTTTCATTTTTGTCTCAAAAACATAGGTTATGATCCCTCATTGGAACGAGCTCGTTGAGCTCGTTCCAATGAGGGGTCATAACCTATGTTTTTGAGACAAAAAATGAAAAAAATTAGTTATTCGAGAATTTGTTTTGCATGTGTCGTCTGCTTTTCATGTTAGGTAAAGGGTTAACATTTCCTTGGCGGTTACAATACAGTGTTTTTTTCCATTGACGACAGTACTAATCTTTTCTCCTCAACCCATCTCATCAAGCTGATTTGCGCATAAACAACCATCTATCCATTTAGTTTATCATCTCATGAAAACAATATACTGAAAAAAATATAGGTCGCCATGTGAATTTTGCCTTTAAATTTTCGAGCTTACTGTACTCCCGTCCAGTTTTACACTGAATGAAATAGACATATTTTTACCTACCCCCACCCAATTTTAAACTTCTCTCACACATTTCAGAAGACAATAGTCACCAATATTTTATATCTTTTCCAAAACATGCACTTTAAAATTTTATTCACACTTACAAGCTCAGTTCATTTTCCACCAATCGGATAATTCCAGAAACTTTTATCCTCCATTAAAGGTTGGGTGCAAACCACTAGAGGCGCTCTTTACCACGAAAACACTATATTGTAACCTGGCGTATAATACTTAGCAAGTTAACCACGTAAACAAACCACAACAGTCAATCAAGTGACTTTGTTTGGCTCAAAAGTTCTAAAAAACAGATTATTCGTATAATTGGTGTTTGGAATCTAATATTATTGCGTGCGTGGGAATATTGCCCACACGTGGAAAGTGACCAGTCTGTACGCTGTAGTCATGATACAATAACTAGAAGTAGGGTTGCACGGTATATCGATAAACCGATATATACCGGTATTCAAACCAATATCGATTGAATACCGGTGTAATTATAAAAATATCGGTTTATCGTCATTATTTATTTACCCACAATTTAATTTTCAAGATGTCTTGAGTTTTTTAACTGTAGCCCCGAACGAATGAATGAATAATATCAACCCTTTATCGTCTGCTTGTGCCCTCGTCATATACAAATTCAGCAGTTGAAAAAATAATTTAAAAAATGTCAACAAAACTATATCATGTGACCCCTCATTGGAACGAGCTCGTTCAGCTGGTTCCAATGATGGATCACATGATATAGTTTTGTTGAAATCTTTTGGGAAAATCTGATAAATTAATTTTGAAAATAATATATTTTGATATCGTCAGCGTTGGGTAAAGGTGTTTCGAACCGCATCATCATGGCATGCTAATTCGTTCCGACTGTGATGCCTCGAGTCTCGATTATGGTACTTGTGTTCATATATCTGAACAGTTTTCGATATACCGGTATACCGCGGTATTGTTTTGAATACCAATACCGGTATTCAGTTTTGAATATCGTGCAGCCCTAATTTACTGGTGTTTAATGTCACATATTTCTGCCCAAAAGCTAATCGTGACCGCAATATGCAGAAAAAGTCAAGTTTAGTCAATAATTTATACCCATGTTGCACCAGAATGTTAAAATGGCATCTACAAAAATATCAACTGCCAAAAAAGGTACGTTAATCTATTATATAAATGGTGTCTGTGTGTTCGTGTCCGTTCAACCCAACAAGAAATTCAAGCTTTATCCGTCGTGTGGGTGGGGATACCCTGTCCTGAGACGGATCCCATCCCCTAGTGTCAAATTCATTAAAAAAAATTAAAGTTTTCTCTATATCCTGAGGTCAAATCAGACAACACTGAATGTAGAACCCAAATGCATATGCGCTCAATGGAGTACACGTAACTTATTTCGATGGGTTCTTTAGCTCGAAGTGAATACCACAGCAACACATTCTCACAATAATGGTGGTAAGATTGTCAGTTGCAAACACAATATAGTGTTTTGGATTTTGAATTGTACATTTTTCGAAAACTGCCTTCAACAGATGGTTTGGTTTGGGGTGCAGGTTTGGACATATCTGATATCCCGTCTTGTATTTCAAAAGAACCCCCAAAACAAATTGCATACATGCATGCTGAGTTCATATAATACAGTACGTGGAGTGGACTACCTAACTCACTCCCAGAGTGGAGGATAACCAGGAAGTCCATTGGCTGGAAATTTGCTGGTGCGTGTTATGCTTTGCAACAAAGTTGCAATTATTGCTTGGGTGGAATTTCCACTCTGCGGGTGATTTAGTCATAATACACTCTCCGCGTACTGTACCTGCACAACCGGATGGGTTTATGCACACTTCCCAACCCTGTGCGAGTTGTTCCCTGACTGTCCGCCCTTTTATATTATGTGAGTACGATGGTGTTAGCAATTGCATGTTGCCAAGGCAATCTGACAGTTTACGGCTCTTCGATCCCAAAACAGGGCCCTGCGAAGCTTTGAGATTCGATTCGATTTCGAATCTAAAGCTGAAGATTCGAAATCGGCTGTCCGATTCGTTTTTCTTCGAATCGTTTAACTAGAATTTCGTTTGGTATCGGTCATCTTAGTCGCCTCACAAAACGGATAGCTGAGATAGAAATTGTACATAAATAATGCTGAAGTGTAGATTTCCTACTATTCAAAAAAAGTAGGGGATATCCAAACTGATGTTGATATTTTCGGAAAATGGTATTGGATACGCGTGATTGGACACATCAGTGTGTTACCAAGTTTAGTGTGGATCATGAATTTCATTGACCCACGTAAACTTCGCGCAGGTTTTTCGCGCGAGCGCCGCGTTAATGTCTGTGGGGTACGTTTTGAAATTTTCATTTGTACTGGATGGGCTGTTTCGTGGGTCCCATCGTTCTTTTCTTTGTATAAACTCGTTCATCAAAAGTTTCTGGTCGAAACGTAACTTTTGAGGTATGCGAAAACTGACACACGACGAACGTTTACGTGCCGTTGGCATGTTGGAAGCTGACAACAGACAGACTGCAGTGGCTCAAATTCTCAACGTTACTCAATCAGTGATTAGCAGGTTGTGGTCACGCTACAGTCAGACAGGCAATGTTGATGACAGATGTCGGTCAGGTCGTCCAAGGGCGACAACTGCTAACCAGGATAGTTTCATCCGAACCACAGCATTACGTGCCTAAGAAATCTGACAGCATCTGCACCAAGCGACAAATATGCGAGGCAGTGGTCCGACTATCCGAAATTGCCTACACAGCTGGCATTTGTACACTCGACGACCTTGAATAATTTTACGTTTGACTGAACGTCACATAGCAGCAAGACGTAACTGGTGTGGAGCACGACAGCGCTCGGACCATCGTCGGTGGAGCAACGTCATGTTTTCCGATGAATCGAGGTTCACTCTCGACTACTAAACAGAGTGTGGCGGCGGTTAGCGGAGAAAATCAATAGAATACGCGACACTTCTTCACCTTATGAGGACATTGTGGTGCTGCGAGAAATATATTCAGGGAGCAATATTTGGAATACAGACATCGTCACATCTTTACGATCAAATGTAGGTTCAGGTCTAACAAACCAATACATTGCCAATAATGCAGCCTGTTAGTTCAACATACATCTCCTATAAGGTGAGTCTAAATAGTTGATGGAGAGAGGCAGTTCGTTGTGTTTATTGAAGGTTTATGATTCAAAGACATTCAATATTGACCGAATGAATGGCTTGGGGGGGGGGGGGATTCCAAATGCGATAAAATGCATGCATCCAGCACAGTCACCGTAGATTTGTTATAATCCTCGCTTGGGCAGTGATGTCCACGCATGCGTTTACCAGGTAATTAAAAGCATCATCAGCCAAAATTTTAATTAATGAAGCACCGGGTTGTACCCGGTGCTTCGTTAATTAAATTTTTGATGAGTATTTCAATATTTTTTGTCTGTAATCTAATATTATTGCATCCGTGGAAATATTGCACACCCGTGGAAAGTAACCAGTCCATGACGGCCGTACCGTATAACGTCGAGCGACCCATTTCATGGGATATATGTACAACATGCATATCACACTAATGCAAAACACCGAAACTGTATAATTTGCTTGTTTATATCTCATTACGCCCAGAAAATAAGCCTGTCAGTGTTTTGTAATTGTGCTTCCCGTGTGTATTGGCTCCGAATATACATGTAAGTTAGCATGGAAATTCACACAGCTCGGAATCAAAATCAACCCAGCAGCGTTAGGCGCATTACGTGTCTTACCGACTACGTGTAATCTGCTATTGCTTCAATTTATCTTACTGGACGGCATTTCCAAACAACAATACGCTAACGCGAGTGGTCATTTTCGACGAATCGTAATAAGCCAGTACAACATACAACGTCACGAAGATTATGACTTTAATTATACGCGTCAAAGAGTGCAGTATTATGGTTACATAACAGGTCTTTTCGCGATCAGACCGTGATTGGATCGCGACACACGTAGATGTTTCCTGTTAAAAATGCAGCGACACCAAGACCACGTCAAGGAAAAGGAAATTGAAAATGGCATCTCAGAACCAATGTTCTTGCAAATATTCTTCAACATGTGAGAGTTGCATTGGTGAAGGTGGAGAGAGAATTTTGACCCGCGTTCCAGTGGAAATTATCTGCCCCTTTTTTGTCACCACCAGTGTTCACACTGCCGGGTGCCAATGGCGCCAATTGCACTAAAATGCGCTTGGCACAAAAAACACCAATAAATAAATATTTGAAATAAGATAAATGATCTGCTACTAGTTTATTTGAAGTGAATAAGCAATGAGTAGTTAATAATCATCAAATTACTTTGTGAACATTAATAATTGCATTTTACTTTATTTATTTTTTTATTTATTTATTTATTTATTTATTTATTTATTTATTTATTTATTTATTTCTTAGTTTTTTATTATCAATATTTTTATCATTTGTGTTTTTTGCAACTAAAATAATCAAAAGAGCCAGGTAATACTAAATTAACCTTTTTACTGCCACGCCCACTTTAGCCAAATATGGAGGACCTCTATGTACGCCTGTATGCGAGGAAGTTTAATACAATTTACGACATACTTGAAATTCTATCATCTGATTAATTGTTGGAAATGGCTCTCTGAGCCATTTCCAACAATTAATCACATGGTAGGTTTGATCTGCGCATACCAGAACGTACAGATAATCATCATAAAATACGTGACAATACGCTTTCGGCAGTGAAAGTGTTAAAATATCGTACCTTGAGTGCAACAAAGCGCAATCTGCAATACTTTAGAATTGCACATGGTACCTTGTTGTACTCAACGGACGATAAATGGTTAATTTGTTCTCATTTTCGATCCGATTCCATTTGGCACTGAGAATTTTCATTTAGCTCCAAAAACATGCAGATGGCTCTTAACAAAAATCCCACTTGGAACCAAACTATTTCTGGCCAGCGTAACTCATGGAATTCCAACCACTCGTGTATAGGCATGTAACACATTCGCAGTTCTTCCAGTTTCGAGACCTAAAACATATGTGATAAATGTACATTATAAGGTGTCATGATGGTGGAATTTTGAACCCCACTTGACCGTTTAATTTGTTGGGAGCCACACTTTTGAATTCTAAAGGGACTGCACTCGTAATGCTTTTCTCGAATTTTGTCTGTTTTCTCTTCACACCCTAAAATCTGTTGGGCTAAAATTGAACCCAAATCAACTAACTGGCTTGAGTGAATATGAATCCAATTAGGTTCACTCAACCCAGTTGATTTGGGTTGATTTTTAAACCAACTAATTTTAGAGTGCATGAAAGACAAGAAACTGAGTTTATTGAATTTTCGCTAATGGATCATTTTATTCCAGGCACAAACTACACAAAGAAACCGATAGATGTTTGTCTGATTAGTTTTTGATACAACCCATTTCTATATCATAGTTATACAGCTATTTTCGCGCATCTCACTCGTTTAACCCTTTACCCAACGTAACGGCCAAAACCGGCCAGCGCTATTCTCAAAAATCGCCAATTAATTTTCATTATTTTTTTCATTTTTGTCTCAAAAACATAGGTTATGATCCCTCATTGGAACGAGCTCGTTGAGCTCGTTCCAATGAGGGGTCATAACCTATGTTTTTGAGACAAAAAATGAAAAAAATTAGTTATTCGAGAATTTGTTTTGCATGTGTCGTCTGCTTTTCATGTTAGGTAAAGGGTTAACATTTCCTTGGCGGTTACAATACAGTGTTTTTTTCCATTGACGACAGTACTAATCTTTTCTCCTCAACCCATCTCATCAAGCTGATTTGCGCATAAACAACCATCTATCCATTTAGTTTATCATCTCATGAAAACAATATACTGAAAAAAATATAGGTCGCCATGTGAATTTTGCCTTTAAATTTTCGAGCTTACTGTACTCCCGTCCAGTTTTACACTGAATGAAATAGACATATTTTTACCTACCCCCACCCAATTTTAAACTTCTCTCACACATTTCAGAAGACAATAGTCACCAATATTTTATATCTTTTCCAAAACATGCACTTTAAAATTTTATTCACACTTACAAGCTCAGTTCATTTTCCACCAATCGGATAATTCCAGAAACTTTTATCCTCCATTAAAGGTTGGGTGCAAACCACTAGAGGCGCTCTTTACCACGAAAACACTATATTGTAACCTGGCGTATAATACTTAGCAAGTTAACCACGTAAACAAACCACAACAGTCAATCAAGTGACTTTGTTTGGCTCAAAAGTTCTAAAAAACAGATTATTCGTATAATTGGTGTTTGGAATCTAATATTATTGCGTGCGTGGGAATATTGCCCACACGTGGAAAGTGACCAGTCTGTACGCTGTAGTCATGATACAATAACTAGAAGTAGGGTTGCACGGTATATCAATAAACCGATATATACCGGTATTCAAACCAATATCGATTGAATACCGGTGTAATTATAAAAATATCGGTTTATCGTCATTATTTATTTACCCACAATTTAATTTTCAAGATGTCTTGAGTTTTTTAACTGTAGCCCCGAACGAATGAATGAATAATATCAACCCTTTATCGTCTGCTTGTGCCCTCGTCATATACAAATTCAGCAGTTGAAAAAATAATTTAAAAAATGTCAACAAAACTATATCATGTGACCCCTCATTGGAACGAGCTCGTTCAGCTGGTTCCAATGATGGATCACATGATATAGTTTTGTTGAAATCTTTTGGGAAAATCTGATAAATTAATTTTGAAAATAATATATTTTGATATCGTCAGCGTTGGGTAAAGGTGTTTCGAACCGCATCATCATGGCATGCTAATTCGTTCCGACTGTGATGCCTCGAGTCTCGATTATGGTACTTGTGTTCATATATCTGAACAGTTTTCGATATACCGGTATACCGCGGTATTGTTTTGAATACCAATACCGGTATTCAGTTTTGAATATCGTGCAGCCCTAATTTACTGGTGTTTAATGTCACATATTTCTGCCCAAAAGCTAATCGTGACCGCAATATGCAGAAAAAGTCAAGTTTAGTCAATAATTTATACCCATGTTGCACCAGAATGTTAAAATGGCATCTACAAAAATATCAACTGCCAAAAAAGGTACGTTAATCTATTATATAAATGGTGTCTGTGTGTTCGTGTCCGTTCAACCCAACAAGAAATTCAAGCTTTATCCGTCGTGTGGGTGGGGATACCCTGTCCTGAGACGGATCCCATCCCCTAGTGTCAAATTCATTAAAAAAAATTAAAGTTTTCTCTATATCCTGAGGTCAAATCAGACAACACTGAATGTAGAACCCAAATGCATATGCGCTCAATGGAGTACACGTAACTTATTTCGATGGGTTCTTTAGCTCGAAGTGAATACCACAGCAACACATTCTCACAATAATGGTGGTAAGATTGTCAGTTGCAAACACAATATAGTGTTTTGGATTTTGAATTGTACATTTTTCGAAAACTGCCTTCAACAGATGGTTTGGTTTGGGGTGCAGGTTTGGACATATCTGATATCCCGTCTTGTATTTCAAAAGAACCCCCAAAACAAATTGCATACATGCATGCTGAGTTCATATAATACAGTACGTGGAGTGGACTACCTAACTCACTCCCAGAGTGGAGGATAACCAGGAAGTCCATTGGCTGGAAATTTGCTGGTGCGTGTTATGCTTTGCAACAAAGTTGCAATTATTGCTTGGGTGGAATTTCCACTCTGCGGGTGATTTAGTCATAATACACTCTCCGCGTACTGTACCTGCACAACCGGATGGGTTTATGCACACTTCCCAACCCTGTGCGAGTTGTTCCCTGACTGTCCGCCCTTTTATATTATGTGAGTACGATGGTGTTAGCAATTGCATGTTGCCAAGGCAATCTGACAGTTTACGGCTCTTCGATCCCAAAACAGGGCCCTGCGAAGCTTTGAGATTCGATTCGATTTCGAATCTAAAGCTGAAGATTCGAAATCGGCTGTCCGATTCGTTTTTCTTCGAATCGTTTAACTAGAATTTCGTTTGGTATCGGTCATCTTAGTCGCCTCACAAAACGGATAGCTGAGATAGAAATTGTACATAAATAATGCTGAAGTGTAGATTTCCTACTATTCAAAAAAAGTAGGGGATATCCAAACTGATGTTGATATTTTCGGAAAATGGTATTGGATACGCGTGATTGGACACATCAGTGTGTTACCAAGTTTAGTGTGGATCATGAATTTCATTGACCCACGTAAACTTCGCGCAGGTTTTTCGCGCGAGCGCCGCGTTAATGTCTGTGGGGTACGTTTTGAAATTTTCATTTGTACTGGATGGGCTGTTTCGTGGGTCCCATCGTTCTTTTCTTTGTATAAACTCGTTCATCAAAAGTTTCTGGTCGAAACGTAACTTTTGAGGTATGCGAAAACTGACACACGACGAACGTTTACGTGCCGTTGGCATGTTGGAAGCTGACAACAGACAGACTGCAGTGGCTCAAATTCTCAACGTTACTCAATCAGTGATTAGCAGGTTGTGGTCACGCTACAGTCAGACAGGCAATGTTGATGACAGATGTCGGTCAGGTCGTCCAAGGGCGACAACTGCTAACCAGGATAGTTTCATCCGAACCACAGCATTACGTGCCTAAGAAATCTGACAGCATCTGCACCAAGCGACAAATATGCGAGGCAGTGGTCCGACTATCCGAAATTGCCTACACAGCTGGCATTTGTACACTCGACGACCTTGAATAATTTTACGTTTGACTGAACGTCACATAGCAGCAAGACGTAACTGGTGTGGAGCACGACAGCGCTCGGACCATCGTCGGTGGAGCAACGTCATGTTTTCCGATGAATCGAGGTTCACTCTCGACTACTAAACAGAGTGTGGCGGCGGTGGAACGAACGATACCATGACGTAACCGTTAGGCAGCACGGCCTTTTGGTGGTGGATCGGTTATGGTGGTGGGAGTCACAGCCACGACAGGCAGAACAGAATTACATGTCATCCAAGTGCGTGTCACAGTACAATACTACCGGTACAGCATGTTAGCCGCTCATGTGGTGCCATTTGCGCGACGTCACGGCAGTCGATTCATTTTCCAAGATGACAATGCAAGAGCACAGCACACATGGCCCGTGTCTCTACAGAGTTCCTCCAGGAGCAGAACATCACTACACTGCCTTGGCCATCACTAAGTCCAGACCTTTCACCAATCGAGCACGTCTGAGATATGCTTGGCAGGCGCGAACGACAACGCCAACAGCCCCCTACCAATGTCCTGGAACTCGCCGCTGCACTGCAGGAAGAATGGAATAACATCAGTCAAGCTGATATCGGGCGTTTTGTGAGGAGAATGCCACGTCGGATCCGCGCTTATCTCGCGAACCGAGGAGGATTTACAAGGTATTGAGGTCTTGGACTGAATGTGGTGAATTCTCTTACTGACCGTCCATGTCTTCTATAGCTCAGTGCGTGGAGTGTGTGCTTGACAGACACCCAACTGTCGCTGAAATCATTCACCAGATGTCACAGTGCAATGCCTCAACTGTCTTTTTGATGAAAATATAAATATATTTCTTCATATATATCACTTTTATCAAATATCCATTACTTTTTTTTAATAGTATATTAACATAAAAAGCATCTATACCCATGCCACCATCCATGTTAATTCAAGCTCCACTAGTTACTACCACTGCTGAAAGCAAATTTAAAGTTCTTAAGCAATATCGACGATGAGCTAACGGTTGCTAGCGGCTAGTACTGTTCAGTGCCCAGTACAGAATTATCGCACCCGTTTCTGTTTTTGAGCAAACAATCCTTACTTAAGGAATAGTGCATGGCTTGGAGTTGACTACGCCCATATAGTGCCCATTGAGGTGGTATAGTTCCCGCCGCGAAGCGGAGGGAACTACACCACCTCACTGGGCACTATATGGGCGTAGTCAACGACAAGACATGCACTAATCCTTATATTATATCGAACACCCATAAAGAAAACATCTGTCCGATTTGTTAATCTGTTACCAAGGTAGCAGCCTTACCAACCAGCGTTATATAGAAAAAATACCATGTAGTTTTTAAAACACATTTTCTTCTTCCAAAACACGGCTAACTTGGATTATTGATATGAGCAGAAGACAGGTTTTGAATCGGTCGGCAAGGGTAAACAAAACATTTCCCCCAAACGGAACTGTGTATTCTAGATTCGCGCAACTCGCGAATGAAAACTAAAATTTTGAAATTTGACAACGCAGTTTGATACTTTCCACACATTTGTCACACATATACATTACCGAATGGGCCAGCACGGGATACAAACTCCGAAGATTCAATTGAATTCCATTATTTATTCGTTTACTGCCCAAAACATACAATCAAAAAGCGAAATAATATGAGCAGCGAAACAAACGATTTTTCATATCCGGACGCGTTCTCATGAAAGTTGGACACAGGTATGGATCATTCTCTTCGAAACGAGATATGGATCATCTTCTCAAGGAATAAAATGAACGCCTCGAAAAATGTAACTTCAACAATGGAAAAGCAAAACATTTTTCCACAATGCTTTCTTTCCGGGTCGTTTTGTGGATGTTGTGCCTCTGTGAATCGATTTTTAAATTTAGCCTGATCAGTTTTGTTCGCCCAGTATGAAAAGAAAACTGATATAGTAGTGTGCTAAAAATAGAAAACGTGTAGTGCCTGGGTGTAGTGTCCGGTCGGTTCTGTGGATGCAAACTACACGAAGTAGGGTATTATCTTCCAGCCAATCAGAATGCAAGGACGTCACGTGAGATATAATATTGGTTAATAGTCCAACTACATCATCAAGGCATGCCTGCGACGAAGGCATGCCTTGATGATGTATTTGAAATATTTTCGTAGTGGGGACTTTAAGACGCCTGTATTCGAGGTTCGTTTCGATTTCGAATAATAGACTATTCGATTCGAATCGAAAATATGTGATTCGTAGGGCCCTATCGCAAACGCGGTATCTTTCTCAGTCTGTGCAAATTCTCAAGTCACAAGTCTCGATTATGTAATGAATTCAGCGCTGATATGGTTTGAAACCAGTTTAACCCTGAAGTAGTCCAACGTCTACGTTTTGATTCATTCGGCAGGAATATTTCAGTTGGTCGAAAAAACGAACTTTTCCGACCACCTAAAATATTCCATCAGATTGAATGTGAAGAAACTCGATAAACATTCATTTTCGTTCAATCATAGAAAGAAAATGTTTCTCAATCCAGACTTGATTTGGTCGAATCTTTGGTAGAATTTACCATTATGAATAAAAACTGTAGTTTTATGATTTTACGTCGCGTAGTTCGGCTAATTGCGTTCTTATCTTGATGTTTCCAAGGGGAATTGAATACTTATTGGTTGAAATATGTATAACTGGATCAGACCGTGTTCTGGTCTGGTAACATTGAAACAAGGTGTTCGAGATTTCAAAATAAAAATATCACGCAATATAGACCGCAAATCGTACAAAAAGCCATCTGATATTCAATGGTTTGTACGTTTCTTTTTAATAGGTAAATTCTACAGTATTATGTGGAAGAAAGCGGACGGAGAATGTCGACCAGAACGCGACCTAGTCGTGATATAGTCGAAATGCTCTGTAGGCTTTTGAAATCACGGAGTTTTGTGTAAATAGAAAAGTATAATCTGCAAGCCATACCGTTTACCACATAATAAAGAGACTTATTTCAACGGCTTGATAAGCAATATAATGTAGCGAGTGCACAGTATTACATGGACTTCTGAAGTTCTGATCATAATTCCGACCACAGCGTTTCCGTGTCCGTTCACATTGAAATAGCATTCGTTACTCAACTCAAATTTCATTTTCAGTTCAAAGACATCGGGTGTCCGAGATGGACCGAGTACAGAAACTTATATGCATATATTTTTATTTATTTATTCATTTATATGAGTTTAACGGCAGTTTTGACAGCCAGGGTCTCCTCATGTCGGACAGATTTACGGGCAGAGGAAGCCGGAGTACTCGAACAGCACCATCGAGCAGTGGTGAGCAGCTGTCAGACTCTAACGTAACTAACCCGCATATGCAGGGCAGGCTTTCCGCTAGGAAAAAAATGTTGAGACCGGTAATGGGGAATCCAAGGATCCGACGGGGCGACCATGGTCGCCCCGTCGAATCCTTAGGTTCACCATTACCGGCCTCATGATCTCAACTGTCTGAAATGCACATCTGAGACGCCCAAGTGGAGGAGCTATTCCTTGTGCATGTTAAAATGGCTGACCTCAGAGTGTACACAAAACTTACTAATGTGGGCCAATGGAACCCAACCCAAATCGTGCACGTATGCCATCTAACCTATCACCAGATCCTGTCGTTCCATAGTCAAGGTTATTGCAACTTGTTAAAAAAATTGAATCTGGTTGATGTTTTGCTGTTTTTTTTTCCCCTATAATTCTCTACCTTTGGTGCGAGCCTTAATGGTGTCTGTGATGAGAGCCCTACGAGGACCTTTTGGGTAGGGGAAAGTCAACGAGGGGGTTAGGGCCGTTGATGGGATGCCATGTCTGTATAGCGGAAACCCTGCAGGGTTAGCATTGGTTGAAGGAAAGAACACCATCGGCATGCAGTATGCCTAAGTGCACAGTGCCACCGGGCACCCACGTAGAAAGTCTCGACTGAGTGCCTTGTCGAAGGATACAACGCAGTAACCGTTGGTCAGGATCGAACAGTGGATCTTTCGGTTTGAAGTTGAATGCTCTAATCACTGGGAAATCACGCGCCATACATAATATATACGTCACTGAGAAGGAACACTTATAATTGATTTTGAATTATTTCTGCACACATTCCAATCTCAGTTCCTTCAGCCATTTATGTATTTCCATACCTATCCGGAAGTGAAAATGATAGGTTTTTTATGTATTTCCACTGCCTACAGTACGTGGAGAGTGTATTATCACTAAATCACCCGCAGAGGGGAGATTCCACCCAAGCAATAATTGCAAATTTGTTGCAAAGCATTACAAGCACAAGCAAAGTTCCAGCCAATGGACCTCCGGGTTATACCCGGAGGTCCATTGGCTGAAACATTGCTTGTGTTTTTTGTCCACATGTACAAAATTTGAAAGTAATACTTTGGTTGATAACTCCACTCCACGGGTGATTTAGTTACAATCCACCCTCCACGTGCTGTATATTACTTGACCGATGCTCACAGATTTCTATCGGGGTCATGTATGTGCAAACACTACGTTTTGCAACAGATTGCTAACCCCTGAGGTAATGTCGATTTGTTGTCAGTCGTCTTCCCAGCTCATCCAGTTTACAAATATAATTAATTTTCCATCTGAAGCGGATAGAAAATTCAACCAATCTTAGAAGCATACATTTATCCACTGAAAAGTCAAAAAGAAAGTTAAGACGTGCCACCTGTTACCTTTTTTGTCGGATTCAATACAAAGGATGATATTGATGCTGCCATCTCATTTTGAGCGCTCACAACGCACCTGTTGAAAGAAGTCAGCCAACTTGAATAATCGACGAGAAGGTGCTCGGTTAATTTGAAACCCAACTGAGTTTGGAGTGTACAGGACACTTATGTCTGAAGGCTATTCAACTGTTCTTTCTCAATCAATTTGTAACTATCATGTGAGCTCATTTGTCAAAAACACTACGACTCGTGCAAAGAATCTGCACCAATCTCATTTTGATTCAAATGACTGTAGCGTGGGGATGGCCTTTTCATTTTCTTGTTTTACCACTACATTCACAATCATATTCTGATTCAGTTAACTGCCTCGCCGCTGATTATTTTCCCAACGATTATTTGAAACACTCAAATTGTTCTGTTGGTCTAATTGCTTTAAAAATCCCGAAAATTGGTTGTTAATTGTTATGTAATACGATTTTTTTCAAAGATTAATAACATTTTTCCGTATATGGGTGCGGCTACTTTCCCTATCGCGCAGCCGATCGAGTTTCTGGTATCAAATCTCTCTTGACACCTCCGTGGACTATGATGCGTCAATCGAAACCAATAAAACTAACCAAAAAGTTTTATAAATGTTATGGTGAAGTGGTCGCAAAGAAAACGTTCATACACAATTTAACTCTTTACCGAACGTAACGGCCAAAACCAGCCAGCACTATTCACAAAAATCGCCAATTCATTTTCATTATTTTTTTTATTTTTTGTCTGGAAAACATAGGTTATGACCCCTCTTTGGAACGAGCTCGTCGAGCTCGTTCCAATGAGGGGTCATAACCTATGTTTTTGAGACAAAAAAATGAAAACAATTAGTTATTTAAGAATTTTTTTGCAAGTGTCGTCTGCTTTTGATGTTAAGTAAAGGGTTAAAATACTCTATATTGAAAATCTGTCAGGTTGACATTCCAGATTTAAGACTATCTCAATACTGCAAGAAAGGAGAAACACCAGGCAAGTCCTGCCCCAAAATTATATTTCTGTGGGTTAATGGTTAATGTTTAATTCAGATCATTTGAGAATTTAATGATATCCGTGTAAAATCGTATACGACTGGGCGAGGGTGGACATAAACCAGCACAAACAAGGGGTACCTCATGGCTGACAATTTTCGTCATTTGAAGTGATTTACGGGAACTTCCGAAAGGTGTCAGTAAATTTAACTCCAAGAGTACGGAATTTTCATTTAAAAATTGAAATTTTGAGATGTTAGCGTATTGGTATCATAGATGTGTGCGTCAATCCACAAACTTAAAAGAGTAGAACGAAAGTACAGAAGCTGGCTTTTTACTTCTTTTTTCTCAATCAGTTTGAAAGTTTCACAATTATTCTCTGCTGAACCCCATTTAAAAACAAGACGGCGTTTTAACAATATTTTGACATTCTGTATTTTTTTCCTGTTCATTATATCGACAGTATGCTCCGACACGAGATGACGGTAGCTGTCGAAAGTGCCGTTAAACCTCAATAAATAAATAAATAAATAAATAAATAAATAAATAAATAAATAAATAAATAAATAAACAGAGTGTGCATCGTGACTAATAATACAGAAACTGTCCTTTCCCTTAATATACAAGTTTAGGAGGTGAGATTTGCTAATTTGTTTCCTGGGAAGAATAAAAACCTGCAAATTATTGTAAAAAAGCTAAACAAAGATCAAAAATGGACAAGTTTGTGTTCGTAGACGAAATACTGACAGATATTATTGTGGGATTATCCGTGAACTAGTCGCTTCTAATAACCTTGCCATAAAAAAAACTTTTTTCCTGTTGTTACTACAGTTAAAAGTAGAAGTCATGTCATGAACTGTGCGCTTATCTAGGCTTAATTGCACATAGGTTACCCGGAGGTCCATTGGCTGAAACATTGCCTGCGCACAGGCAATATGTACAGAATTTGATGGCCTTACTATGGTCATAACGCGTAGATTAAAGCACAGACCGACGTGCTATTTGTGCGCATTTCATGACAGGACTTCTAGTTTTAACTGTAGTAATAAAGGAAACGTTTTTTTAAACTAACAAAAGGAAACTTGACTTTATTGTCTGCTGATGTCAAAGGGATTTTCTCAGCAATTACTTAATTTCAAGGGAGATAACTTTATCGAAAGTCGATTTTCGTGACGAAAAAACATATATCACATACAATGAACAACGACAGACATGATTAAAATTGTGTTCCCAAAATGTCATTGGGAAGTGTGAATCAACACTCTGTAATAAACTGTAAGCAACTATTTTCTCAAATAAGAATTAACGATAACTTACGATAAGATGAAGTAAATGCACACTGTATAGGTGACTAGTACTTTCAACAGAATTCAAGTAAACATTTGTGTTTTTTATGACTGTGTGATAAGTTTTATATTACTCCTTCAATGTAATTTGTAGAAAAATGTCGATGCCCTTTCACTTGTTTGCGATTTTTGTCCCTTTTTTCTTGAACTGTCCAATGGCACAGTCCTATGTTATTTATTTATTTATTTATTTATTTATTTATTTATTTATTTATTTATTAGGGTTTAACGACACATTAACAGCCAGGGTCATATCATTCTGGTGACAGTTTTTACGGGTGGAGGAAGCCGGAGTACTCGGAGAGAACCACCGAGCAACGCCGAGCAGCTGTCAGCTCTCCAACATCGTAACTCTGCACCGCGGCACAGGCAGGGTTAGATTGGTTGAAGACATGCGCACCATCGACGAGCAGTACGCCTTAGTACACAGCGTCATCGTGCCCCCGTACAGGCAATCGGCGTTAAGTGCCTTGCCCAAGGACACAACGCCGGAGTACGGATCAGTCGCTGCAGCCCGATGTAATAGAGCTGGGAATTGTTCACCATTCAGATTCGGTTCGGCTTTGTTTCGTTTTCAGGAAAAGATAACTCGGTTTCGCTTCTGTTTATGTGACACAACTCACAAAAGTCTTGTCTGTAAATATCTCCATTGAGTTCAGCCTAACGTCTCTCTCATAATTTTCTGGGGTTATATGGGATCAGTTGCTAAACCGATTGAGACAACAAAAAAATCACATTAGAATAAAATTTACCCAATCCATGCTGTATTGCCATTGTTACATTTTCTCCCTTAATGACTCGTCCACTGGACGAGTCAATAAGGGAGAAATGGGACAATGAGAACACGACGTATTGTCTCCTTTTCCGGATTACTTATTGATTTATTTATTAGTGTTTAAGGTCACATATTTCTGCGCAATGGCTAACCAGGACCGTGACAGTTTTAAGGGTGGAGGAAGCCGGAGTACCCGGAGAGAACCACCGAGCAACGGCGAGCAACTGTCAGCTCCCCAACATACCAACTCCAGACAAGCAGGGTTAGCATCGGTTGAAGACAGGTGCACCATCGACGTGCAGTACGCTTTAGTACACAGTGTCACCGTTCCCCCACGTGGGCAATGGGGGTGAAGTGTCTTGCTCAAGGACACAACGCGGTTGCCGCAAGTGGGATTCGAACCGAGGACCTCTCGGCTTGCAACCTGCGCCTCTACCAACTGAACCACCGCGCCCCATCCCTTTTCCGGATAGACCAAGTGTCAGGAGTTCTTGGGTATCACCAGTCCAATTTCGTCCCAGTAAGGTAGTTTGATCATTTTATGTTCCAATACTGTAAAACCGTTTGGCTGGTTTCTGCTGAGTCGTGCAGTTTGATTTGCCGCAAAAACCGGAACCGAACCGGAACTCGCGAAACCGCTCAGCTTTAATGTGTAACCGACAATTGGATCATTGTATTTAAAGTTTTTTTTAAATTCGACAGTGTATCATTGTTTTTATACTTTGTGTTGAGTGATTTAGTTGTTAAAGCGGTCAGATATTTTTTCTGCTTATTCGAGTCGATGGGGGAGCACGTATTTATTTATTATTTATCAGGGTTTAACGACACGTTAACAGCCAAGGTCATATCGTGTCGGTGACAGTTTTACGGGTGGGAGAAGACGGAGTACCCGGAGAGAACCACCGAGCAACGACGAGCAGCTGTCAGATCCCCAGCATCGTAACACTGCACTGCAGCACAGGCAGGGTTAGATTGGTTGAAGACATGCGCACCATCGACGTCCAGTGCGCCTTAGTACACGGCGTCACCGTGCCCCATGTGGACAATCGGGGTGAAGTGCCTTGCCCAAGGACACAACGCGTGAGTCCGAATCGATCGCCCAGACTGTCACCCATCCAAGGACTAACCGGACTCGACGTTACTTAACTTTGGTGATATGACGAGAACCGGCCACCGCAACGCCGCCGCGCCCCAGCGGGAGCACGGAAGCTCAGTGGTTAGGGTACTGGTTTTCAAACCGAACGGTCCACGATTCGATCCTCACCAGGGGCGACTGGTTATCATTGGGCGAGGTACTTAATCCCGATTGCCCACGTGGGTGCACGTTGGCGCTGTGTACTAAGGCGAACTGCACGTCGATGGTGCACTTGTCTTCAACCGATGCTAACCCTGGTTGTGTGGAGTTAGTACGTTGGGGTGTCTGACAGTTGTTCGCCATTGCTCGGTGGTTCTCTCCAGGTACTCAGGTTTCCTCCATCCGTAAAACTGTCCGACACAAGGTGATCCTGGCTGTGTAGTTAAACCCCAATAAATAAATAAATAAATAAATAAATAAATAAATAAATAAATAAATAAATCCGAGGCGATGCAGCATGAACTACTACGGACGAAATGCACAACTTTGACCTGTTATTTGTTTTCCGATGAGCTAATCAACAACAGTAGGTGATACATCAAAACTCAGAAGCTTCCTGGAAGGAATTACAGGGGCATTGCAGGGATAGTCTGCATCTCGCTGCTAGACATGGGCAATAAACAGTTAACATCATAAAGTTAAGCGTTATCGGTTTACTCGTCAATAAATCTAACGTCGAAAAACCTTACTGATTCCAAAGAGTATTGTTAACCCTTTGAACCCCAGGGGCCGCTTTTCCGGCCCAGTAACACGATACTTCATAATTTCATTAAGTGGGTTGACTTTTGAGTCAAGATGTGGTGTAGACCAATCAATATTTTCAACGTGCAGCCCCAAGGCTGCACGTTGAAAATATTAATTGGTCTACCCCCAACTAAAGAATATGGACTCTTCCCGATACTGCCATTGAACTGATACGGAAGATACCACCAGGGTTCAAAGGGTTAAGTAGACCCGAATCTTTTTAAATGTCTATTTTGAGCTGGCTGATCACGTCAGAAAACCAGTCGTCATTCTGACTAGATCACTCGTCTGGGCAATGCTATTGTATTACTTCAATCACTAGTCGGGCGAATACCGTAACCTCGGCATGTTGTTCCCCGTCAAATCATCGACTGTACCTTACCTAACATATTCATTAGCATTCATACAACTTTTAAGAATGTTACCTTCTCTGGTCATCACCAGACCTGCAGCGGGGATATTCCCTTAAAAAAATAAGGTGAGTAGACTCTCTCCCTCTTTATTTAACACAACTAAAAGATTGCTCTTGCAAAAAAGTATCTCCCAGAACTGAAACAAAACAGCATAACAAATGACCTCTTATCTGAATGAGCTCGATAACTTACGATAAGGCAAAATGGAAAAATAATAAATCTTAATGGAGATTATTGTGAAGGACCAATGGTCAAATATGGTCGATACATTAGGTAAAGTATCAATGGTGAACCGACATTTTTGCGCACATTATGCAGCGCGACATAAGATTATTTTGCCACAACGACAAAATGCAATGACGGTAAAATGCCGGGATGACAAAATTACGCACACAGATACAAGGATAGGGGTGGGTTAAGGGAAATGGGTGGTGCAAATATGATTTTTATTATTATTTTTTTAAATCCTTACCTGTCTACAAAGGCTCCTATTCGCATCTCAAAACAGGGCTTATGGCCACTCAGGCCATAAGCCATGTCTGTTAGGTTAAAACAGAAATTTTGCATACCAGGAAAAGCACGTTTTGTCACAGTTAACGTCATTTTCGTACCTTGAAAACTGAAAACCCCTTAACTGTTTTTACATAATGAAGGTGTTTGTTTCAAAACGTGCTCGCATTTTGATAAGAATCTACTCAATATGCAGTTAAAACTAGAAGTCCTGTCACGAACTTTGCGCTTATCTAGACTTGATTGTGCATAGGAATTGCGCGCAATTGCCATATCGGATAGCATCCAAACACGGCAGGTTCTCCTAGTTGCTCATAGCAAACATATGCACTGTTTCTGCCAATGGACCTCCGGGTTACCCGGAGATCCATTGGCTGAAACATTGCTTGTGCACAGGCCATATGTACAGAATTTCATAGCCTTACTATGGTCATAACGCGTAGATTAACACGCAGTTCAACGTGCTATCTGTGCGCATTTCATGACAGGACTTCTAGTTTTAACTGTACATTTCATATGTCACAGTTTGGGCTTTGCAAATTCAACACTCTTCAATGTGCAGACTAGAATAGCAAATTTTTAGTCGAATCGAATCGAATCAAGCAGAGGATTTTGAACTAAATCGATCTATAATCGAATCTTATCGTTTTTATTGTAGATATTGCAATCTCTTACACGTACAATTGAGTTTGTGGGATGTAGCAAATATTGTCGGCCTCCACTCAAGTGTCACGATATGATTTTTTTCTGACAGTGTCACGTGGCACTAATGGCATTATCTAAATCCTCCGCCGTGTCGCGTGTTATTTTGGACTAGGGTTAATGAACATATGCCGGATCAGGACTCATCCGTGATGAACGATTATAATGGGAGATATTGACGGGCATTAAGTCAATGGGGGAATTTAATGAGCTATGAAAAGCTATACCCCTTCAAAAGACGGAGACAAACATTAAGACAATTCTCACCATTTGTTGTTATTAGAAAAGTTTGCGAACCTTTTTCAACAATACTAAAATACGTGTCCTAATAAAGAAGCACTGGCAATAGAAACTTGCTGTGCTTCAGTTTGGAGGATTTTCCGGATTATAGTACTAATCATGAGATCCGCTTTAATAAACGCGGAAGTGTAAGAACCACGTTACAGTGATACTTAACACTGTATAACCTTGATAGACAGTCTAGTCCTAGATTTCTCTAATTCTATAAACTTTTCACTTTCTTTTCTCTCCCCCCCCCCCCTCCTCCCCGTTTCAAGCGCTACAAAAAGCTCGGGCAATCTGATTTGGGATAAAAGTGACCGAAAAAGTAAATTCCACACAGTATCAGGCTTTATCCCCAGAAAAAGACGTTTGATCCGGGGGGGGGGGGGGGGACGGGGGGGGTGTGGGGGGGGGGGGGGCAATGAAAATTTGCAAGACGTGACGTCCTATTTTTTATTCGGCTCCTTTTTACACCCACCCACCCACTACGTGCAAGTTTTCTACTACCGTTCTCAGACACCCACCCCCACTCTCCCATTAAAATCCAAAATAAACTTACCCCAAATGCCCACGTGGGGGCACGATGGCGCTGTGTGCTGAGACGTACTGCACGCCTAGGTGCACGTGTCTTCAGCCAATCTAACCCTGTCTGTGCTGTGTAGTACGCAGTACCGCTGTGCAGTGTGTAGTACAGTCGTGGGTTATGATGTTGAAGAACTCGCAGCTGCTCGTCGTTGCTCAGTGGTTCTCTCCGGGTACTCTGGCTTCTTCCACCCGTAAACCTGTCACCGACACGATATGACGCTGGTTGTTAAAGTGTCGTTAAAGACCAATAAATAAATAAATAAATAAATAAATAAATAAATAAATAAATAAATAAATAAATAACTTGGGTTGAATTTAATGCATCAGAGAGAATTTTCCCAAAATATTGTCTGCACATTTTCTACATTTCGAACAAGACACCCACCTCCTACTAACATGTGACATTTTCCCAGAATAAGCCCAATATTCTCACAAATAAAGCCTCCTGATGTATTTATGTTAAGAGTGTGATGTACAACATCATCTTTAAGGTTTGAAACACAAATGATGGTATATATTAGCTGATATATTGATATATTTTTAAAAAATTCAAAAAATTGCACAAGTTGGAAATGCACATTTTTGGCGCACTCAAGAGACCCACCCACCCCCACGTCACGTCTTGCAAATTTTTGGTGCCCCCCCCCCCCCCCCCCCTGTTTGATCGATTAAAAATATCCTGAGATTATTATTATTCTCGGTTGTTGTGGGGGTGGGAGGGGTAATCTCACCCAAGGGAAAATATATTTGACCCAGACACGAGGCTTGCCAACTGCCTAGGTCAGGCATCTTTTCCCCGAGAGTGCAATTTCTACATCCCGCCCCCACGCCATTAGAGGATGATTTTTCCCCACCACACTCCACATGACGTCACCGAAATCAAACTACTGCTAATGAGATGAAAATTTACTACTCTACCAACTGATCGTAGAGAAAAATGAAATGCATATCCGGAAAGTGCGTAGAAATGTTCATATACCAGTGGTATTACACCGAACACGAAAGTTAGCTCACGACATCCATGAGCCAATATATTGAGAGGCGAGTTGAAAAGGCATACATTCCGGTGATTTCCTATTGGGAGACCATAATTGTTTGGAGGTGCCAGGTTGATATATGCCACAGGCATATCCGAAGGCCCGCGGTACCCCTCCCATTGATGGGGATTCGGTGGGCGGCGGGGGGGGGGGGCGTGGCTCCGCCGAGAAAATGTTAAAAATGTAATGCCCAGAGAGTAAATCCGGGACACTCTGGTGCTTTAATTTTCCTATTTTGAGGGGTGGTGCGCGCTGTATTTTTTAGGCGGGTGGGCATGATCCCCCACCCCCCCCCCCCCCTCTCTCCAGCGACGCCACTGATGGTGGGAGAAAAATTATATTGTATTAGTAGAACCAAAATGGGAAGGCATGTTTGTTTACAGAATGAAGACAAAGATGAAATGTTTACAATGACATAGCAGGGGATCGACCCCACGCCGAGGGAGTTTCCTTCGGCACCAACCGCCTAGAGAAACTATACTAAACTGAGCACACCACTCGGCCGAGTGTCTTGTAAATAAAGCCAGCGTCCTTTCTTGATACTATGGAACGCGGGAAATTTGAAAAAAGAAACGTTCTCGCCGATTTCCATGCAGTGCAGTATGCAGAATTGAGTGATGCAATTACAGGATGAAAGATGAAATAGTTCGATCTTAATTAAATATTCAAATGCGGGTGGTTACATGGGGTGAGGAAGGTATAGTACAGCCGCCGTGGACTGGTCACTTTCCACGGTGGGCAATATTTCCACGGACGCAATTATATTATATTCGAAACACGAATTATTGGAACAATCATCAAAAATTTAATTAAGGAAGCCTCGGGTACAAGCCGGTGCTTTATTAATTAAAATTTGGCTGATGATAATTTTTATTACCTGGCAAACGCATGCGTCGATATCACTGCCCACCCGTGGATTACGACCAGTCCACGGCGACTGTGCTGTAGATCTATCTGGACAATAAATTTTCTCCTAATGTTTAATCACTGATCTTTGAACGATCATTCGTCACATATACAGTACGTGGAGAGTGTATTATAATTAAATCACCCGCAGAGTGGCGATTCCACCCAAGCAATAATTGCAAATCTGTTGCAAAGCATAAACCATCACAAGCAAAGTTCCAGCCAATGGACCTCCGGGTTAAACCCGGATCCATTGGCTGAAACATTGCTTATGTTTTTTGTTCATATGTACAGAAATTGAAAGTGATACTTTGGGTGATAACTCGTCTCCGCGGGTGATATAGTTACAATCCACTCTCCACGTACTGTACTGTATTCCATTTTGAAGGAGTGGGGAGAGGCTGGCAATACTTGGTACCGACGCATCGGAATCGCTAATCCCCATTTAAAGAATATACGTTGATGTATGATAAAAATTAATATTTTGATGACATGCACAATTTGCTAGGCAATATAACTTGAACATTTACAACATATTTTAATTGTTTTTGACAAAACACAAGTGCCGAGATTAAAAAGTTCATACCGTGTAACTAATTTTTGCTTTACTCTCGTTTGGTGTTTGATGCCGTGAAAGCAATTAAGCTGTGACTACAGCCACAGTGTAACAACTTTCCCATCCTCTAACGTCGCCCATGGAAAGAGTTGCCAGCGTTCATTGACTTGCCAATCAAGACAAACAAACGAAAACAGAACTGTAGTTCAATATTTTCATATGCCTTTTCGGCATGTGAGATTCTTCGGAGTTGTAGGCAGGAGAGTGGGAAGAGATTTGCGACCGAATCACGATTCAGTTGTGTTCTGGTCTAAATTATCTGTCCGCTTTTGCAATATCATTACCGTATGGTATCCATTAAGTCGGCATGGTGATTGTATACCATTTGGGAGCGCGGTGGCTCAGTGGAAGACTGTTGGATTTTCATGCTAGAGGTCCCGCGTTCGATCCCCGTCCGGGACGACCCGCGTTGTGTCCTTGGGTAAGGCACTTTATCCCGGTTGCCAACATGGGGGCACGATGACGCTGTGTACTAAGGCGTACTGCACGTCGATGGTGCACATGTCTTCAACCGCTGTAACCTTGCTTGAGCGGAGCTTGAACAGAGTCAGAATGTTGAGGAGCTGACAATTCCTCGTCGTTGCTCGGTGATTCTCTGCGGGTACTCCGGCTTCTGCCACCCGTAAAACTGTCTCGGTCACGATTAGCATTTGTGAATAAGTATGTGACCTTAAACATCAAATAAATAAATAAATAAATAAATAAATAAATAAATATCATTCAGTCTTGAAAACCATTTCTTGTGTCAGTTTGCCTGATGTATTCGTTCATTCGCCCCTAGAAACCAGGTCAGGGGTGTCCAGGATGTTTTGTTGGGAGGAGGATGCTCAAATGTTGAAAGGCAAGAAACATTATGCTCAGTTGTTCAACTTTGGAATAAAATTGAGTGGAAAGACCTTTTGGTAAACGCGGAGAATTTGGTAAACACTATTTTGGACATCAGCCATTGTACCCTAATTTGTTTGACCTGTAGGGGTTGACTTCACATCCAGCAAATGGGCGGCTGATGAGACGCGAGAAGTCTTGCATGAAGTACAAGGGCTACAAATGCTCCTCTTGCACCATCGGGTTCATACGAAATACTAATCAAGCAAGTAAGTGTTGTCGAAGATGTGTACTCAAACCATAGATTATTACCCCTTATTGGAACGAAGCCATTGAGCTCGTCTCAGTGAGGGTCATTTCTTATGTTTTTAGGTAAGAGATCAGTTTTGTTAGATATTGAAATTGTTGTTAAAATGTTTTTGTATGTGTCATCTCCTATTCGTGTTAGGTAAATAATTAACTATCATTACATTCTCATGTACAATAGAGCAAATAGCAAATTAATTAATTAATTAATTAATTAATTAATTAATTAATTAATTAATTAAAAACGGTATGACGGTATGTACTTTCTCTCGTGCATTACAAAAATGTTTCGTATATAGGATTTGCAACCCCTGAATCTTTTCAGAACACGCAATGATCATTTTTATTTCAAATTCGTCTCCAATACTACCACGACAGCCACCTAAAACATTACTATCACAGTAACATTATCTGCTACTACTTGAAAACATCAATCCCTTCTCTTTCCCGTCCTCACCTTTCTATTAAACTTCCAATTCCTCTACTACTACTACTACTACTACTACTACTACTATTTACTACTACTACTACTACTACTACTACTACTACGTACTACTACTACTACTACTATCATTATTACTACTAGAACTGCTACTTCAATGACTACTGCTGTGCGATATCACGGATGTTGGTGCACATAAAATAGCTGGTATCCCAGATACGTTGAAGTAGCTTTTGAAAAGGATCTTGAGTCGAGGGCGCCGAAAGGAAAATAGGTGGAGTAGGCTTAGCACGTAGGCGCTATCGCACCTAGACGTGATAATCCGAGACAATGTAGAAGTTTATAGAGATGATATTCCTTGGAAAATAATCAGAGTTTTATCTTGTTTAATATTTAATCTCTCACAATTAGTGAAGTACCGTACCAATGTATTTTGTCTGAATTTGATCATTTGCGAAAACTGTTTCGTGCAGATTTCGACCACGGGATTCTCAGCCGCTCACCTCTGCCTCTCAACAGGTCGTGGTTTCTTTTGATCTCAACATAATCCTATTACCGCTGTCTTGTTCCTCGCAATATAACTATGTCTATGGGGCACATGATATATTTACTTTCTGAAATGATATAGCGTTGATCCTGACAAACTCGAGGGTTATCATACGAGAGGTTTGATGGATTTTTCAATTTTAAACTTTCATGGGAAGGATTAATAATGATAACGCCCATTGAAAGTGAAACAACTATTTTCCATTTCAGATTTAATTCAGAAGGTCAACAAATCGACAAGAAAACACTTTCAACCACTCTTAGGTACAAACAGAACTGCAATCACGCCGGATATAACGACGCACCATGCAAGGTTTTCCAGGATTTGCACTCCCGCCACCTCCGACCCCAACGCTAGGCATATCTACTGTCGCTCATTCCGGATACAATCAGTCTCCGTATATACATTCACAGATTCCAGCTTTTCCACACCAATTTCCTCCCACAGTGCACACCTTGACCCTAGCTGAAAGGCTTGCAGGTAAGCCATGTAGATTTTGTTTTCTAATTTTATTTTAGGCTATGCCATGTGCATATGTTTGGGTGTGTTTGTGTGAGGGTGGGTTTATTATATATTTGTGTGATCGTGTGAATATGAACAAACTTGTGTTTTAAAACTGCCTCTTGGCGGGTCACAAAAAGGAATGGACTATTTGATCAATATAAGGAAAATCCGCTGCTGCCGGCAACGGCAGATTCGGGTGGGGAGGGGGGGGGGGGGTGTCTCACACACGCACCCTCTAAAATGTTCCTAGTTTCTAAGTGCGTACAAGTGGGAAAATCGATTAGTTTGCTTACTTTGCCTGTAAATTGCGCAATCACTTTATAATCCTGACATCTATTTTTACACTTTTCAAAGTCTCAACACCGCTCAGTGCCCTTAAGCCTATGTACGAGGGTCGTTCCTGAACCAGCGACCCTTTATAAAAGAGTATCATAGTGCACTATGAATTGTCCTAAAATACGCTGGTTAACCAGGCGAATAGCCTTTTTGTGAGGAACTCTTACGCAAACATTTGGCCGAATGTTGAAAATAGTGATTGGTCTACCCCAGACATTCACTTAGCAGTCATCCTACTTAACCCATTACCCAACGTTACGGCCAAAACTGGCAAGAGCTATTCTCAAAAATCGCCAATTAATTTTCATTATTTTTTTCATTTTTTGTCTCAAAAACATAGGTTATAACAGTGCCTGCAGATGTTTGACAGCTAGTACATGCAGTTATTGATTAACTATTACCAACTCCACCCTTGGTTGATGACCATCCCCTCCCCACACTGAGTGAATAAAGAAAATAAATTCGGAAGAATGAAAAGCCTGGTTTAAGAAAAACTCAGTAGTTAACATCTGTGGAACCTCTGATTTTTTTACGTGTTAGTGGGTGTTGGGACAGCACGATTTTTTATTATTTTTTGTAGGGTGGGGGGGGGGGGGGGGATGTAGTATTGCTAAAATATGACTTTCTGGGGTTTGTACTGGGGAAATTAAAAATGTTACCGCCTACCCACTACTGAAATTCTGAAAAGTCTTCAGTAGGGTGGGAATGAGACCACCAAGAGGACAGGGGTGGTAAGTACATGTGGTCTGATGACATATATTGTCAATTTTATGAGATGACTTCCATGACATTCAAAAATAATTATTAGAATATTTAAAACATTTCCAGACACAGATTGATGTGTATTTTTAAATGACTAATTGAGGATTTCTGCGAGTATTTCTGTTTTATACAAGGAAATTATTTTGCTTTAATTCTCAGCAACAAAATTTAAATCGAATTTCACCTATATAGATATGAATTAGCTACATGGGTGTATGAGATGGGGTTGGGGGTTGCGGCACTCTCATCCCCCTCCGCCAACAACCAGCTAATTTTGCAGTTTTCATTGCAAGGGACTGGTATTATCAGAACAAACTGTTCAGAGGAAGGGGTATTTTTATAATTTTGGCAAATATCAGGGCAGTGGGCAGAGCATTTTCATGGGCGAATTCGAGGCAAGGGCCTTCATTTTGATTCTGAAACATTAGTTCAGGGCAGTTTGATTGGTCAGCCCCCATTCCCAAGAAAATGCCCTCTAAAACCCTATCATTAGCCACCTCCTATCAGTCCTCTATAAAACTACTTACTAAATGCAAATTCAGACTACCTAATTCCAAATCTAAGATTGACAAGATATAGGAGCAGCAGACACATAAAACAATATCTTACCTCCTACAAATATCTGGGAATTTCACTGGTTCAAAGACGTCACATGCAGACTACATATAAAACCACATACTGCCTGTCAACATCAATATACGCTGACAGCTATGGGTAATCCCCCCCCCCCCCCCCCCCCCACCTTTGTTCATTGATTATTCAAAATGGCGGCAGCCGATAACGCTTCAAGTTGAAAGATTGAGTGTTGGAAGCCCATATTTGGTTTGAAGTGATGGTTAGGCAACTTAAAAGGCTTCATATTCTGTGGATATGTGTCATGTTACCTTCGAGATGAAACTGTTTGGTATGTATGAATTTGCCTTGTTACAATTTATGGGAGAGCACTCTCCCATAAATTGTAACAAGGCAAAGACACGTGAACACACTGTGAGAATTCTCTCATTTAATTTTGATCGCTGTTGTTATTAGTTCTGTTCATCGATGCAGCAGTCTGTAAGATATATTCGTTACACAGTTTGTTGGTGGCCCAATATGGTATATATGGTGTCAGTTAATTCCATATTGGTCTCCAGCTTAACTGACACCATATATACCATATTAGGCCACCAACAAACTGTGTAACTAATATTATTTTGTTTTGAAACAGATACCAAGAAACAAATATTGATAGAACCGTTCAGATAACACTGGTGAAGTATAGTAATAGTACAAAATAATGTAAATAGGCTATTGATCAATGTTTGAAAATATTATCAACCAAAATAATTGGAGCTTACTGATGAGAACCCCCCCCCCAACCCCACCCCCAACCCCCCCCCCCCCCCCGCCCACATTTCTCTTTCTGCCTCTGACTAAGACTGCTGGATACTCATTTCGCGAGATTTCGAGAAAATGCTGTCAGATTATAGATGGGTGGGGAGGTTGTAAAGGTGTACAAACTAAATTACTTGTGGAGACAAGGCGTGACATTTTCTTGCAGTTATCGTACAATATATTTCTCTCTTTGTATATCTGTAGTACTAGTAAATGTGGACAACCTAAAGCCTTTATTGCCAGTGCAGCCCATTTCAAACAAAGGTTATCAAGACTTGAGGTAAAATAAAAAGAAGGCTAAATTTCAAGTTAGAAACTTTATAATGTTGAAAAATAAACTGCTAACTACTAGTAGTAACTTACCGAGACTGCAGAGTTCACTCAGAATGGAATCTCAAACTGCCTCAGTTACTGTGAACGATCGAATGAATGCCCCGGAAGGTTAATATTTGCACAAAAATGTCTTTTCTCGTCCAGTGTGAATTTTTATTACAGTGCAGAACAGAAATGGCCGATGTCCACATGCAATAGCCTAGTGGCCGTAGTGCATGTATAGTGAAGCCGAGTTTTATTTTAGTTTTAGTTTAAAAAGCACGAAATTTAAACAGAGCGGCCAGTTCGCATCGTATATAAATTAAAATCCTTGTACATTTTGCATTCTCCAGATATAATGATGCTTGCACAGACACTTTTCAAAACACAATTCAGACCTAATAATTTGCGATGTCTGGTATGCTTTTGAGTTTTGAGTGTTCGGACCGACATTTTCTTTTGCCAATAAGATGAATCAACTGCGATTCTTCAGGTCAAATACTTAAGACTGGTTCCTGACAAGATTGCGCGTTTCTCAGTAAAATTCTTTCAACCGTTCAAATCTTCGACTGTTTAATTCAATTAGCGATTAATTACAGTGAATTCTTTTTAAGAGTTGGATGTGTAATAAATACAGAACCACACTTATGTTTGAATGGGTTAACGATTACTGGACTCGAGCGTGTGACACCACTCCAGCCTACCGGCTCTCGTGGTATCTTTGCGCCACTCGCTCTCATCCAGTAATCGACACGAGATTACCTCGAGGTGACACGAGGTGACCTTGGCTGTCGAAAGTGTCAATAAACGAGAATAAAAAAATATTTCTGATCTCTTGCCGGAAAGTTGAAGGGCTACACAGGGTTAATTTGACATATAGCTGGGGTGGTCTCCTTGAAAAGATCCCACATAGATGGAAGTTTTACCCAAATAAATTGAATTTTGAGAAAAAAAACAGCATGAAACAAAAGCAAAACGTCTGCTGATGGACCTCCAATTGTAGCACAGTTTACTTCCGACGTCCATGTTTATTCATTCATGATTGCATCACTGAAGACAAAATGTGTTTTAGCATAAGTTATAGAATATGCATCTAAATTAAACAAGGTAAAGATCAGGCAACGGAAGAATATTGACACATCTGAAGGATCTGAAGTTTGCCGTAGTCTCTGATGGCCATGGATATATTGCCATGTAGTTCAAGCTGGGTCTCATAATTTGCGTTTCGATACATTTTACGTAACTGCAGAATAAGGACGAAAAAGGAACAAACTGAAGAAATGATAGAAAAAAACCCACATTTGTTTCTTCAAATTGAAAAGGTTTAGTGTGAAACTTTCCTCTTGGTTTGGCATAAAACAAATGCATATCAAATGGATTTATTTATTTATTTGGGTTTAACGACACTTCCAACAACCAGGGTCACCCTATGTCGGACAGTTTTACGGACGGGTGGAAGACGCGGGAATACCCAGGGAGAATCACCAAGCAACGGCGGGCAACTGTCAGACTCCCCAACGTACCAACTCCACACAAACAGGGTAAGCATTGGTTGAAGTCAAGTGCACCATCGACGTGCAGTACGCCTTAGTACACAGCGTCGCCGTGTCCCAACGTAGGCAGTTGGGATTAAGTGCCTTGCCCAAGGACACAACGCAGTTGCCTCTGGCGGGGATCGAAGCATGGACCTTTCGGTTTGAAGTTCAATGCAGTGACTGCTGAGCCACAGAGATCCCACCTAATGGATTGATCAATGAATATTTTCTTTTTTTTTTAAATACAGTCATGTACTTACGAATCGGCCGCACATGCCAGTGTAATTAACAAATTTAGCAGCTGAAAAAATATTTTTTTAGACAATTTCAGCAAAACCATGTCATGCGACCCCTCATTGGAACGAGCCTGTCGAGCTCGTTCCAATGAGGGGTCACGTTATATGCTTTTGTTGACATGTTTTGCAAGATTGAAAAAAAGGTAATTAAAATAATAAATTTTGACATCGTTTGCGTTGGGTAAAGGATAAAATAATCTCCTCATCCCATTGCATAAAACATTACGCACCGTTCAAAACTTACATGTCAAAAGTATGCATTGTCACCATCCTCTATGGTTCTTCTCAAATCTCAAGGCGACAGAAATAGGATAAGCACGCGAATCGGTTTCCAACTTCTCTTACTTGAAGAGGCTTTGTAAACACAGAGTGACAACATTATAAGTACCACATCATTTCCTATAGGCGACCATTATAACATTCGTGTTAAAAAAGTATGGTCACATCACTTCAATTTTGGCCTTCAAATATTTTTATCAAGTATAACCCTTCAGATAACTTTTTTCTGTCCCGAATACAACAAACTGGAGAGATAATGGAAAACCCCGGTCACGTGCACGTTTTGTTTCGAGGAATTCCAAGCAGAATCACACCAATAGTTAGTTGTATTTTTAGGCTCAAAAATCATCAAATCACCTCTCTGGAATGGTGTGTTCTCAAAACGCCGAAAAACTCATATTCACACCTCGGTAAGTTTGTTTTGATAGTAATTATAGTGTATATCTAAATAGTGGTCACTCGTGTGATGTTTCTGCGTTCAGAGATCAGAGATACAGGCGGTGGGTTTTATGTGTTCGGTGAAAAGAGTTTACTGAATTGTGTAAGATATATACAGTACGTGGAGAGTGAATTGTAACTAAATCACCCGAGGAATAAAGTTATCACTCAACGTATCACTTTCAAATTCTGTACATGTGGACAAAAATACAAGCAATGTTTCAGCCAATGGACCTCCGGGTATAACCCGGAGGTCCATTGGCTGGAACTTTGCTTGTGCTTATTATGCTTTGCAACAAATTTGCAACTATTGCTTGTGTGGAATCGCCACTATGCAGGTGATTTAGTAATAATACACTCCCCATGTACTGTATATACGTACAAGTCATGGGTATCCATATTAATTTTCTGAAGATAATCAGAGGTAAAAATTGGGGAGCAAACAAAGACGCGCTTCTCAAGCTTTGCAAATCATTCCAAAGTTAGTGAGAATTACACAACAGACATCCATGGTTATTCCCCACGGTTATAGACTCGTCCCACAAAATACCCTATGCTAATTAGATATAGACTATAGCCTTAAGCCTATTGTTCTCTTGTGTAAACACACCGGTACAGATTTTCATTTGTTCAGGGTTTTGAGATACAGCCCTCTGGGATATTCAGCAATTATGCAAGATTTCATAACAAGGTTTCAAATCTTTTTAAAACAATATATTTTTTTCAAGGCTGCTTAGTTTCAGATTTGCATCATTTCCGCAACCTTTCAAGGCGGGTAACACTAATTCAAATGCGACCATTGTAACATTCCAGTTAACAAAGTGTGGTCATATCATTTCAATTTGAGCATTCAAGTATTTTTGTCAAGTACAACCTTTCAGATAACTTATTCGGTTCCGAAAACAGGGGAACATGCAATAAATTAGAGAGAAAATTGAGAGGAAGCGAAACACCGGTATCGTACACATTTGTTACCAGGAATTTCAATTTCCAAGCAGAAGCACACCAATAGTCAATTGTATTCTGTTATAATGTATCGTGGTGAACTTATATTCTGTCTTCGAATTGGCTTATTATCCCCCCTCCCCTTCGTTTCCTATCCACTTACTGTTCAATCTTTACTCTTTCATCTATTCTCTCTCGGGACGTAGGACAATCCGCAATATTTATTTAACGTGGCATACAAACATTTGTCACGAATTCTCATAGAGTTGTCTATAGTTAAAACTAGAAGTCCTCTCATGAAATGCGCACAAATAGCACGTCGATATGCGCGTTAATCTACGCGTTATGACCACAGTAAGGCTATCAAATTTTGTACATATGGCCTGTGCACAAGCCATGTTTCAGCCAATGGACCTCCGGATAACCCGGAGGTCCATTGGCAGAAACATTGCCTGTGTTTGCTATGAGTAACTAGGAGAACCTGCCGTGCTTTGGATGCTATTCGATATGGCAATTGCGCGCAATTCCTACGCGCAATTAAGCCTATATAAGCGCACAGTTCGTGACAGGACTTCTAGTTTTAACTGTAGTAATCTTGCAAGAAATTCCGAATGCCGGTTATGGCATAATGAAAGTCCATATTGGAAAATTGAGTGCCACCCCTAGCCTCATCTCACTTCATGAATTCCCGGTCATCTTGGAGGTAATTAACATAGCATCATGCATCTACCTGTATCCTTATTGGGCGTGGTTTGTATCTTACGTCCCACACCGTCTCGACTTTTCTCTTTCTTTCGATTTGTTTAAGCAATTTACAATCATAAACTAAATAGTGTAAAGCATCCGTTTAATTAATTAATTTGTGTAACTATTATCTTACTAGGGAGACGACCCTCAAAAGCTCCGTGTTTACTGTCGAATCCTTTACTTATAACATGTTCTCTTTGTTATTTTAGGTACGATTATATTTGATTTTGCTTTGTTTCATCTTTCTTTCCGAACGTGATGTGTACATATAACATGATTCTTTTTCATTGAAATAAATATTGTTTAAACTAATTGTATTCTAGGCCCAAAACTCATCAAATCACCTCTCTGAATATTCAGTGATTATGCAAGATTTTAGAACAAGGTTCAAAGTGTTTTTAAAACAATATTTTGTTTCAAGGCTGCTAAAGCTTCAGAATTGCAATAATTGCATAATTTCCGAGTTCAACCTTTCAAGGCGGATAACACTAATTCAAATATTTAGTACTATTATACAGTACATGGAGAGTGTATTATCACTAAATCACTCGCAGAATGAAGATTCTATTCGTGCAATAATTGCAAATTGGTTACAAAGCATAAACATCACAAGCAAAGTTCCAGCCAATGGACCTCCGGGTTCATTGGCTGAAACATTGCTTGTGTTTTTTGTCCATATGTACAAAACTTGAAAGTGATACTTTGGGTGATAACTCCACTCCACGGGTGATTTAGTTACAATCCACTCTCCACGAACTGTACTTTATGACAAATGGAACTGCTTTGTCGAGACTTGGTCGTTAAATAGAGGGTGGTGAGAGAAAGGCGTTTGTTTACTAACATGCATTTCCTCGAGGCAATAGTTATTTGTTTACTCCACCAACGTAACATGCTATTTTCTTTAGAAAATGTAAGATAGCATGACGTTATGTATCCGTGTAGCCATGGATTATTTTCGGCAGGCGCCACCTTGATATATCAAACATCGTAGGCGTACACTTGCTAGTTGTTTCTTTGGAATTCTTCCTCACAAAAAAATGTGTCGTCGCCAGTCCTTAAGTTTGAGGGCTTTTTCTCTACAAATCTTGGTAATAAAAAAATGAATATATTTGCATCAAAATATCCGAAAAATTGAAAAAATCGAAAGCGCGTTAAAAGTGTGAAAAACTGGCGGGCCTTGATTCTTGGTGTTGCCAAAAGCATCAGCCAGCTCTCAAGTCTCCGTCGTCATTGCATGCTTCCATCAATGTACATAACTTTTCATTTACAGATATAATATTAGAAGCGAGATATGGAGCTCATAGAAAACAGAGAAGAAGTCGCACAGCGTTTACAAACCAGCAGCTCGCTGCGCTTGAAAAAACGTTCGGAAAAACTCATTACCCTGACGTAGTGATGCGAGAACGGTTGGCAATGATGACCAATTTGCCAGAAGCCAGAATTCAAGTAAGTATGTGGCAAATGAGTCTGCCTCTTATGCAGCTCTCGAAGTAATGGACAACACTATTTGAATATCGCGCACATAAAAAATGATGTGATCAGTTTCATTGAGTTTCATCTCTTGTTTGTGTAAAGCGGCGGGGATAATGGGTGACAACTAAAACGTCACCAGTCGAGCTGTTGCATGCGCTCTCGGAAATCTTTCAAATTTACACTTGGGCATATGTTTTTCTCAGTAAATTACGTAATCATGTTACTAACTTGATGTTTCTTTTGACAAACAAAATTTTAGTCTTGATAGTTTCTGATGCCAATGACCTCACATGCTATGAAATGCTTGAGCATGCCCCGGAGAGCCATTGCAAATGGGTATAGGGTCCTGCGAATATTCGAGATTCGATTCGATATCGATACCATACGTATGCTTCGAGATCGATCCCGAATCAGCCTCAGGATTCGATTTTTTCGAATCTCTCGTACTAACTTCAATTTGTTACATTTCCAACAAAAATAGGATAAAACTGTCATTAGAAAATTCATTCATGTAGGCTCAATTCCTATTTATTTGAGTAACTGTCAATGTTTAATTGTTAGGTAAGGTGTGAATTTGGCCCAGAACATTATCCATAGTTTTGGTTTTTGAAGGCTTAACTTGTTACTATTCACGTTCTTAAGAACGTGAATAGTAACAAGTTAGGCCTTCAAAAACTAAAACTATGGACAATAGGCCTAGCTGTCTCAGCGACGGTGCTACAGAGAATATTTAGTTCTTGGTGTTTAAGGTGTTCACTCCGTCGCGTAAGGGTCATCACAGTGTTCCGTAACTTCCGTTTGATGCAATATGAAATAACTTGTCTTTTAAGATTCGATTCGGGATTCGATTCGATGTCGATATCAGAGACACGATTCGATTCGAGATTCGATTCGAAAAGAAATTTGTGATTCCCATATCCCTGAATGGGTACCATGGTATTGTCCCCAAATACCCGGTATACCACACTAACAGCCTGGTATACCAGGGTATTCGGGACAATATGATGCTCACCAGCATACATCCATATAGTGGGATCGCAGAAGCCAACCAACTAGAGTCTTTAACTGTCCTGAATGAATTTCACTCGCCTTTTAATCACAAGTCCTGGATCTGCCTTTCACGGGGGTAGATTGCCTCGATCGATATTTATAATTTCTGTGAAAAGACACAAGGAGCACGGCGGCGCAAGGGAGCTTGCCTATTGCACTGGGTTTATGGTCGAGAAGTTATGAATTTAGATTGAATCTGTTTAACTTGTCCCGCATCCTTGAGCAAGACACCTGGCCCCCGCCTGCTGTAGTGGGCGAGCTGTGGGACATTGTGTCTTCAGTCAATATGACCATGAGCCGTCCGATTAGCATGGTAAAAAGTATGGCAGTTGTACTTCTGTTCATTGAATGTCTCAGTGTATACCCCATCTGTCAAATCATCAACCCCAAAAACAAAAAATACAACCACTGAGAGCAAAACAGATTCCAGCCCATAGCACAATTTCCGCTGGTCTACGCTCCGTAAGATCCCTTTGGTACACCACACCAAGTATCAGCAACTTTACGCATCATGATCCAATACAGCATTGAAATTTTAATGAAATTTCTTTCTCCAGAAACAAATCGTCGGCTGAGTGCTAGAATGTTCTATGTCCCATAGGGGACATAGAACATTCCAGCACTCAGGCGACGAAATGTAGCTCTTTGTGTTTTCGTCTTTGAATTTTGAATCTATTGTCTAACCACAAACAAAACCAAATGAGTACATGATGTCTCAGTGCACAGACTATTCAAGTTTTATGTATTTAATTTATTTATCAATCAATTATTATTCTGTTTATTTATTTATTTATTTATTTATTTATTTATTTATTTATTTATTTATTTATTTATGGGTCATTTTCGTTTATTAATTTGTTTATTCATTTATTTAGTCGTTATTGTTAATTATTTTGTGAGTGTCGGAATGGGAATTGAGGACAGGGCGGGATAACTTTACCGGTTTGAAACCAAATCACACAACTCCCTGATGATAAATTAATTTCGGTTGTCCGTATTTGTTCGCATGAGTTTATTTTGTGACTGTTTATTTGAGAATGGGTGACAAGTAAAGGCCACCAGTGGAACTAATAATAAACTATCATTTCCGGATGCATTTTAATCAACCGTCTGATATATATATATATATATACTCACATTGTGAGTATATTGTGGTTGCCCGTCGAGTCCACTGCAAAGTATTATCAGGCTGAGCATGCTCTCTCGATAAATACGCCCTATCCTTGCAGACAACGCGATAGGTTAAACAGCAACTGTGATAAGGATGTGCCTATCGCACAATCTGATCTCTATTACCATTACGGCGTAATTTGTAGGTGGTGTATGTCGCTGCACCTTATTAAAATTAATCTGCCGCAAGAACTATATCTTATTTGTTTCATTAAGTTTATAGACGTATCAGTCATCACTTAATTTTACATTACACGTGTAGCTGGAACTCTGAGAGAGCACTATCCTTTTTAAATTTCCCGAGTGCTGTTGAACAGAGAAAAGACGCCGGAGGCCGAGCGGTTCTCGTGGTTTAGAATAGTTTCGCTATAGCCGGTTCGTTTCGGCCCACATTATCTCGAGCCCCGGCTGTGCCAGTTGCTACACTCTAACATGAGCTGGCTTAACGATTAACCCAAATCAACGAGATTGAGTGAATATGAGCAGAATTAGAGTGTATACATATATAATATACCCATAGTTGCTTGCTGTACCAAGTGTACACCACGTGTGGTGAAGTGGTTTTAACCGCGAGCCTTTGGCGCGCGGTTCACACCACTTCACCACGAGTGATGAGCATTTGGTACACCAAGCTACTTTGGGTATATTTTATTTATACTATGATCGTCAGATTATTAAGAGTCGCTATTATTTTTTCTCGATATTACTGAGCACCAGAAGCACATACGTCCGAATCTGTTTTTATTTACACGAGCATCGGTGGGCGGTACTTCCGCTCTCAATTTTATCGCCGAAACGAAATGGAAAATGAAACGGGTCCTTTTCCATTTTAATAACATAATAACATACCATTTTGAGTTATGGATGCTTTATTAAGATGAGACAATGCATGTTTGTTAAGTTTTGGTGTCTTATGGGATAAACTCATTTAAAAAACGCAATAAATAATTGTCACTTTCATTTCACTCTTCGTGGGGCGACGTGCGATAAATTTAGACAAGTTGCATTCAGGTCGACGTCACCAAAGGTCAACTTGGATGTTGTTCCACTGTAGGTGTAAATTTTGACTATTGAAATCCCATTGCTGGCGTATTCACCACGGTTGGTGTGTAAAGGTAAAATTTATGCCATAGGCTTTTCATATATTGTAGAATAGGTTATCATTGTATAAAGTGCTTGTTTCTGTAATTGGATGATAATATTAAGTTCCAGGGTATCTCACGGGGTCGGTACGGAATGGTGTGGTGTAAGTGTTAATTATACGTGGCTGATTTACAGTCGAGCCATGGTATACCTTCTACTGCTGTAGTATCGGTTCGCAAAAGCAGTGTAACGTATGTATTCCAATCGTGAACCCTTTTCATTCCAAAGTTTCAGTTTCTCTGGTAGTATCATCGATGAAGCATTAACTGGAAACAGACGACGTTTGTTCGTGTATAGTGTCGATAGATAACCCTCTACAGACTTCTACGAGGTGATAGTATTTTTTAGTACCTCCCATATTTGAGTGCACTTCAATCACGTATAGTGGAGTTTCCCTACAAACTTGCCAGAGGTGAGCATGTTATAATGGACATTTTTTATTTGTATGTGATATGAGCAAAAAGGGGTAGTACAAATATATTGTTCATTTCCCATACCGTTTTTGAGACAACAATGAAAGAAACTGTTTGACATCAAGTAAAACTGACAAAACGTTCTCTGAATCTTTTAGGTTTGGTTTAAGAACAGGCGAGCAAAGTTCAGAAAGAAGCAAAAAGCCAACAAAGAGAAAAGTAGCAATCAGGCCGATTCTTCTCAGTCTGAGTCGTGCATTGCAAGTACAGATGACAAGGGAAGCCACTCCGACAACGAATCGATGCACAACGAAGAAAGTAGTGCACTTGATGAGTTAACAACACAGGATGACTGTGTGGACGTTGAAGGTGACAGTGAAGAGACAAGCACAGAATGCGACTCTTTCTTAGAAAACACCAACGACAATACCACACACGTGTTCAAAGGTATCTAACATTAGATGGCATTTGATGAAGAAGATTGTGTGTCCATGTGATATTGTGTGTGCGGTTGGGGGGGGGGGGGGGTGGTTGCGGTGTCCGATAGCCAGATAAAACCTTTGTGGTTGTACTCCTCGGCTGTGTCGTGTGTAACCCTTTCAACCCGTTATTGAGATGTACGAGCACTCTCTCGCAGCATCAATTCTGGGATTGATGCGGCCAGATCGTACCATCCTATTGGTATGGTTTGTAAAAACACAGGACGACACACGCATAATCGATATGGGTGCCAGCTCGTAAGGATAAAACGAGAGGCCACGGGCCTCGAGTTTTATCCTTCCGCGATGGCACAATGCCACATCGATTAACCCATTCACACGCTTGTGGCTTTCTGTGTTTATTACACGCCTTCGCGTCTATAAGCAAACAATTATTAGAAAGACATTCAGCAATTCATTTGACAACTATCAACAGAAACAACACATTTTATCACCAAACAAATTTGCGAGGACAACCCGTGTTACTGTGTTTCGTCCCCTGAGTTCCAATGTGTTCTATACTGTCACATAGAACACATTGGAACTCAGGGGCAGTTTTCAGCTATCGCAGTCGATTCAACTGTAATTGTTTTGCACTGTTTGTAGAAAATTTCAGTGAAATTTCGCTTCTATTTAAAAATAATCAGTCAAGGATTTCCGTTCCTCACATATGTGCAGAACAGATTTTCATTTTCCACATGGTTTAGTGTTGCTGCAGATGGGGATTTCATAGAACAGTGTGTAATAAAATGGCTTCCCTCTGTGGAGAGAGAGAGGCTCATTGGCGCAGACTAAACATAACTCGAAGTATTCGAGAAGAACGAGGTTGCAAAGTTACCGTTCCGAAGGTCATCCCATATAGCCGCCCATTCGACCAGGAGAGGTGTTAAATAAGCTTAATACTAAAACCATTATGCAGAACTTTTTCGTTCGCCTTCATCAATGCAGATCGTAAGAGAATAGTATAGAGGGTTCCCGAATTACATTGGATCTCCATTTGGTAACTTTATCTCTTTTATAATAGCGACACAATATCATGTTCTTTGTCTTTGGTGATGAAAATCTGCCATGTATCAAACTTTATACCATGATTACCTATTCTACTATATATGAAAAGCCTATGACATAAATTTTAGCTTTATACACCAACCGCGGTGAACATGCCAGCAATGGGATTTCAGTAGTAAAAATGTACACCAACAGTGGAACTACAGCCAAGTTGACCTTTGGTGACGTCGACCTGAATGTGAACTTGTCTAAATTTATGGCACGTCGCCTCGCGAAGAGTGAAATGAAAGTGGCAATTATTTATTACGTTTTTAAATGAGTTTACCCCATAACACACCAAAAGTTAACAAATATTCACTGTCTCATGTTAATAAAATCATCCATAAATCGAAATAATATGTTATTATGTTATTAAAATGAAAAATGCCCTGTTTCTTTATCTCTTTCGTTTCGGTGATAAATTTGACAGTGGAAGTACCGCCCACCGATTCTCATGTAAAACAAAAATAAATTCGCACGTATGTACGACGGTTGCTCAGTAAAATGGAGAAAAAATAATGGCGACTCTTAATAATCTGACGTTCATGGTATAAATAAAATATAAAATGTTCACCACGAGTGGTGAGCATTTGGTACACCAAGCTACTTTGGTATAATCTATATGTAGCCCACTGCGCCCTTTACAATAATGTTTATAATTGTAGTATATAATTGCATTAACACGTTTTTCAACACAAATTTCTGCAGAAAATGTTTCATGCAGGCCTGGGAGGAGTTAAAATTGTCCTTAAAACGTTAACGTGGTAAATAATTCTGCGTTAACGAGTTAAATGACTTTAAATGTTAAATTGAACACAATTTTAATAACTTCGGCCATTTTTATTGATTTGAATTTGAATATAATTGAACTTACGCACAGTTCGTCTCTTCAGTTCCAATGTGTTCTATGTGCCTACTGGCAGCCTACTGGCACATAGAACACATTGGAACTCAGGGGACGAGTAGTTAAGATAGTTCTTTCAAGTTATCGTAAATTCTAACATTCAGCGATGTTTTCGTTTAAGAATACTATCGCTGCGGCCGTATCCTTAGAAAGAGACATCCACCGTTGCTCGACTACCAGTCCTTGCATGGAAAATAGGCATTCGGATGAAGCTGATATTGCTGTATCGTCAAATATCGGCGGACCAACTTCGCCAACGTTCGTAGGAGGGCTACGGACATCTCAATTATTCGTGTTCTTCAATTTCGTCCAATGGCGCAAAATTCGACGTCATCGGCACGCGCGATCCGGTTTGGGTACAAACAAGATAACGAGGCAATGCTACATATTATACACTTATAATCTTCAAAGTTAAACGTTATTAACTTGATTATTTTTGTTAACGTTGTTAAAATAATTTAACACGTTAACGTTTGGACCGTTAACTGCTCCCAACCCTGCAGTTTAGCCATTACGGACGACCATAAAAATGCAAAAGAAGCATACATATTGTCACTCGAACGTAAACAAGAAAAACGTAGCTGGTATACATGCTTAAAGATACACACTAACAAGACGGACGTCCGTGAACTTATTATACCTCTCCGTTATTTTTTCCAGATAACGATTTCAGTACTTCATGCAACGAGAGACAAGATAGAGGTGAAAGCTCAAGTTCTGTTGCAGAAAGAGAAGCTACAAACAACAACAACGTTGATGATCTCAGTGAAGCGTTTTTGACGGCGAACAATGGTGAGTAGCACAGATTGAAGAAACAGGTCATTGATTTCTGTTATTGCAAAAGTCGTATTTTTCTCGGTTAAAACGCGATCGGTTCGCGACAGAATTATATGAGGGATGGATAACGGGGTCGAGTAATGCCGCAGCGCTAGAAGCAATCAGGGGTGAGCTTGGGTGGATGAGGATCAAGGACAGGATAGACCTGTTGAAGCTCGGTTATCTTAATTATTTGGTAAATCTCCCCGACAGCCGATGGTGTAAAGTAATGTTCCTGAGAATTTTCAACTCAAATATCAAAACGGGGTGGATGGTCCAAGTGAGGGAGCTAGTAGAGAACTACTCATTGGAGATCTCGGACCTGGACGTTGGGGCAAACCAGGGTCAAAAAATCGTCAGAGAAAGGGTCATGGCGGATTGTAACCGTAATTGGCGAGAGGGAGTCAATCAAAGAGGTCTTTGGGTGGCCTGCGTGATAAAGAGAAGCCAGGTTTTGAAGAGTACCTTGATGGCACCTTTGGGGGTCACTGTTGTTCAAGAGGAGGTCGCGATCCCTGTAGCTGAGGGGAAAAATGGGAAAGACGGTGAAAAAGAGTGCCAGATGTGTAACTTGGGAGTGGTGGAGACCCTGGAACACTTTCTTCTAGAATGCCCAAAGTATCAGTCTAAAAGAATGAGATTCACTGGGAGTATAATGGGGAAGTGGGATGGGAGAATGAAGGACATGTGGTTAGGGGGAGACTCAAAGGAGAGGGTTAATATGCAAATCGGAGAGATTGGGAAGAATCGGGCAAGGGATGTCATCAAGCAATTCGTTTCCGAGTGTTGGGAGGAGAGGAGAAGGGTGGGAATAGGGAGGCAGTTGGGAGTACAGGGGTAACCATGGCCTTCTCGTCCGAGAACCGCGACAAATCAGCGGCTGGCCAAAGTGTTATTATTATATTATGAGCTGTTATATGAGCGGCTCGAGATTTCATTAGATAACATATTGCGAAATCAAAGCCGAATAAAAAAGAAACAAATGGAAATGACACAGGATAATCAATGTTGTCACATTTCTGCTTCGACGGGTGAAATTGTACAGTGCGGTGGTGAGGAAAGTGGACAGTGGATTTCGATCTGATCACGACCCAGTCGCGATCGGGTCGAAAATCTCTGTCTTTCTTTGTAACCGCAGTACTATATGACAGGCACCAAGTCAATATTCGCCAAAATAATTTCTTATCAACCCATGGTCAGGCCAGAAGCGTTGAATTCTTAGCCCCTTGCCTAGGTGATAAGTCAGGTGCGTTCTGACAATACAAAAAAATGTCATTTAAAGACAGATCTCTACACTTCCATGTGAAGTACCAGACGACCACTCGAATTCGAACGGTTGAAAAGAAATATATCTTGTCCAAATATCAAATCCTCTTTATAGTTTTACGTGGTCTCACAATTTACCAAACATATTCTATTCTTCTGCTGCGGATTAATTCAGTTTTTATTTGCGATGGTGTTATATGCGTGTGGGTGAAGAGAGTTACTTCGAAAAGGGAAATCTGTGTGGACAGAAGTTAAACACACAATCTATCTAATTACAATGTACACAATCATGGTAAACTGCCCGAATATCTCCCGACGTCCGTGTTCAACAGTGGGTGTGTGAATTTCATGGTAAACTGCCCGAATATCCCCCGACGTCAGTGTTCAACAATTGGTGTGTGAATTTCATGGTAAACTGCCCGAATATCCCCCGACGTCAGTGTTCAACAATTGGTGTGTGAACTTCATGGTAAACTGCCCGAATATCTCCCGACGTCAGTGTTCAACAGTTGGTGTGTGAACTTCATGGTAAACTGCCCGAATATCTCCCGACGTCGGTGTTCAACAGTTGGTGTGTGAACTTCATGGTAAACTGCCCGAATATCTCCCGACGTTAGTGTTCAACAGTGGGTGTGTGAACTTCATAATAAACTGTCATCAGCTTCTTACCAAATTCCCGATTCTGTGCCATGTTGACCAGAAAATGTTTTACAATGGACTCGGTTCGACTTGAGAACATTTTTCGCATCATCATCAGGCACTGAAATGCACCTCTAAATGAGCGTTAAAACAAAGTCCATATGTAATAAAATCGCAAGGTGAAAAAACTCTGCCTGCCAAAAGTTACAGGGCTGGGAGGAGTTAAAATTTTCCTTAACACGTTAACGTGTTAAATAATTCTGCGTTAACGAGTTAAATGACGTTAAATGTCAAAATGAACAAAATTTTAATAACTTCGGCCATTTTTATTGATTTGAATTTGAATATAATTGAACTTACGCACAGTTCGTCTCTTGAGTTCCAATGTGTTCTATCTGCCAACTGGCACATAGAAGACATTGGAACTCAGGGGACGAGTATATATATGTTAAGATAGTTCTCTCAGGTTATTGTAAATTCTAACATTCAGCGATGTTTTCATTTAAGAATACAGTCGCTGCGGCCGAATCCTAAGAAAGAGACATCCACCGTTGCTCGAATACCAGTCCTTACATGGAAAATAGGCATTCGGATGAAGCTGATATTGCTATATCGTCAAATAGCGGCGGGCCAACTTCGCCAACGTTGGTAGGAGGGCTACGGGCATATAAATTATTCGTGTTCTTCAGTTTCGTCAAATGGCGCAAAATTCGACGTCATCTGCACGCGGGATCCGGCTTTGATAAACACAAGATAACGACGCAATGCTACATATTATACAATTATAATCTTCAAAGTTAAACGTTATTAACTTGGTTAAATGTTTTTAACGTTGTTAAAATAATTTAACACGTGAACGTTTGAAACGTTAACTGCTCCTAGCCCTGGCCACAACGACATCCTCCCACACAAACACACACTCCTTCAAAAAGTATATTCCAACAAGTATGTTGCGTTTTGTAGTTCTGAGACAGTCTTTTCGAACCGTTCAGATGAAGGGTACACATTTGAAATACGCAAGTTATTGAACGAAGACCTTTGTTTTTGTCTCTGAATATCGGATATTTTGAATTTCTTTTTTGGTATCATTCTAATGATTTAACTAACTGATATCCCATTTCCACTCAAAGGTATTAAAGCGTCAATTGAGCATCATTCTTTTTCTTTGCAGCCAAAGCATTCCCCACGAACATACAATGGATGGAAGTCATTAAGCTCATTCTAAATGAGGGGTCATATTCGCGAAGAAACAAATGTTTAGGAATTGTTCTCAGCTTCATTGTCCATGTTTTGGGGGGCTTTCTTTGGTCGATACTTCGTCCCCCTTATTTACACAGTTGAAGGGAAGCTGATTTATCATACAGTCACAAACAAATTGCCCATCAGGAAAATATTGTCTGTAACAACCTAATAAACACGTGGCCTCACAAGTCAACATGATGTCGTAATATTATTTCGGAAGAAGAAATGAATTAATTTTCTCCGTTTTCTGAAGACATTTATTTCATTAAATCTTTACCTAACGCAACTTGCACATGGCATTTTCAATATAATTTCCGAGTAACTAAGACTTTTCAATGATTTGCCTCAAAAACAGCTTATTACCCCTCTTTGGAAGGAGCTCAACAAACTCGTTCCAACGAAGGGTCATTAGGTTTTGGCGGCAAAATTGGAAATTTAATTGGCGACTTTTAAACCTCGGCTCAAATCGAATTTAGTGCACTCGGTCCAGGAATTTCATATCAAATATTGATTCAATTGAGAGCCTTATTACAGTATGTGCAGAGTGTATTATCACTAAATCGCCCGCGGAGTGGGGATTCCACCAAAGCAATAATTAAAAATTTGGTGCAAAGCATAACAAGCACAAACAAAGTTCCAGCCAATGGACCTCCTGGTTAAACCCGGAGGTCCATTGGTTGAAACATTGCTTGTGTTGGTTATCCATATGTACAGAATTCGAAAGTGATAATTTGGGTGATAACACCACTCCGCGGGTGATTTTGTTACAATCCACTCTCCTCGTACTGTATATATATTCTGTTCTCTACCACGCTTGTTATGTATTATTTTAATCATTTTTTTATCTATTTTTCATTCCAGATCCCACGTCCATGTATAAGAAACCGCCGATATGCACACAGAATCCATATGCACAAATTGGTCTTCTTGGTTACCAACATCAAGCATTTTCCAACGCTGTACTTCAGAAACAGTTCCAGCTACAGCCACCAATACTGTCTCATAACTCTTTAATGTCTCCACCCACTAATAGTTTCAACCCTTATCAAGGGTGGTCTTCTTTCTACCTACCAACGTCCCTGAACGCTACACCGCCTAGTGTTTCCATGGCAGCACATGTTACGTCGACAAGTCAAGTGCGACCCGCTCTGAACAGCAGTCCCCCAAGTAATGGCGGTGTGAAGGACGCTATGCTGAATTCCAGTATTGAAAGCTTGCGAATGAGAGCAAGGCAGCATTCTGTATCAATAGGACTTCATGAAAATCGCTGCTGACTTATTTTTCTTGCAGAACAATTTGTTTTTCACATAAAATAATGTGGTTGGAACGACTAGTTATAAGACTTAAGTACCTTGTTTTAAAAAATTTAATGAAATAAGCGAAGACTACGAAGAAAAGTAATCTTAAAATTAAAATTCTAAAAGGTCTTAGCTCTTAACTTCCTTGTTAGCTCTTCGATTCTTCTACAATATTTTCATTAGTGGTAGCTAATCTCTCGACTTCAGGTGAACGTTAATCTAAGGACACAAGAGTAAAAATCATTGACAAAATCTAATCCAAAACAAAAAGATAATCGCAGAATCTAAAAGCTAACAAGAAATGGAAATGGAACCAATTACCTTTTCACATCATTTTTTAAAATGAATTCTACGCAATGCAAAGCATCGTTAAAAATACGATTAAACATTGGCAACCAGCTACTAGTACTTTTACAGTAACATTTTATGGAACAAAGTACCGTGCTAAACTATCTAAACTAAACATTCGAGCTTGGGTCAAAATCTGTTAACTAATATTTGGTTTCCCTTCACTGCACCAGAAGACTTGCAGTAGTGATAGAAGGTAGACGATTTCACATCTTTAACCTGCAGCCATATGGCTGCAGGTTAAAGATGTGAATTAGTCAACCTGAAAAATTGACTCTTCTGAAACAAAGCAATATTTCGACATGGACTATGCCATTTGTAAAAACAGAACTTAAGGGCTTTAATGCGTACTTTTGAAAACAAATTGTTCCATTGTATATGGACACTCCTGCATTGTCATTACGTGTGATTAAACTTTACGTAGCAACGATCGGTACCAAAAACATTTATTCGAGTACAACCGACAGCTGGTTGTCAGAGTGCTTGCCACATTTTAACAGCAACTTTTCCAGTATAACTGTATCCTTGGTTAAGGACTACTTTGTATGATAATATTGACAGTGCTATTTTTCATTCAAAGGGAAGGTGTACAGATTAGCAGTTCGAATAAATAATAGAAGGGGTTGAGCAATATGTATTATTAGCATAGTGCACGGAATAGGGAGAGGATGTATGAGTATTTATTCAAGTGTTGCGGCCAACATTTTCAAGGTCGGTATCCCCGTTGTGAAGCAAGTTTAAAGTTTTTGACTTAATGTACCGTACATCCCAGAAGATTTAAATTTCCCAGCTATGCTTATTCTACTTCCGGTTTGGTCAGGTATACATATATGAATTTCTATTCCTTCGCCCACTTCTTCCACCATTCACGCAGATGTTTTACCCGTTAGCGATCATTTTATTTTCTCAAGTATGCCATCGGTGGGGGTGGGGTGCGGAAAGATGTGCAAGACATTAGGTTGATTTTTTTTACATCACCATTTTTGGTACTCTCCCACCCTAATTTGCATTTTTTTTCCATCCAGTTTCATTCACTCACCCACTAAAATATCTGATTCAAGAGTGTGTTGTCTATGGTCAGAAAAGCAGTACACTGTCTTAGACTACGAATCCGGTCAACATTTTTTGATTGCAGCTTCTCTGGAAGATCAAATGTATTTTGGTTTTGTAAATCAAACGCTAGGGTTGGAAACGTGACTGGTAAATTCCAGTGAATTATGAATGTTTTAATCGGTGTAAGATTTAACTCTTTTGACGCGACAGGCGACTATGGTCGACAGACGGCAGACCGCGGAAAGTTACTGCAGTAGTCATTTTAGCTAACTGTGTGTGTCCATTTCTAAATGCTTTTAACCCTTTACCCAACGCAGGCGATATCAAAATTTATTATTTTAAATATCATTTTTGTTCAAACTTTTTAAAAATTTTCATCAAAACCATATCATGTGACCCTCGTTGGAACGAGCTCGTTCCAACGAGGCGTCACATGATATGTTTTTTTTAAATTTTTTGAAAAATAATATTTTTTCAACTGCCAAAGTTGCATAGTTCGCGGGCGAATGCGGTCGATTCGTTGGATAAAGGGTTAAACAAAGATACGTATTCATATGTTTCATGCACCATTTATGTCCTATCGTCGTCCCTTGAAAGTATAAAGGTGACATTTAAATATATACAGAAAATGATTTGAAAAACTGTCAATGAGATCATTAGAACATCTTTTAAAATTATAACGCTTTAGTCTAACAACCTATACTTTCTGTAAAATTCCTGATGAATATTAGGCGCTAAGAATTCTGTGTCTCAGATTATTCCGCGCCAAAGGAGTTAAAGGGCATGCGCTATGTGTATTGCTTCTTACGTAAGCTCTTTTGGTAACGAGAGTAAAGTCTCGGGCCGTGTTGCCGCGTCCCCTTGAAAATTGAATGGACTTTTTTACCAATAATTTCTTGAGTCAGATTTTAATGAACTGTTTATCGAATCTTCTCGTGGCTGCTTTACAGCAGCCATGACTGGATTTAATGAAAAATATTTTGAAAATACTCGGTGGATTAAGAGTAGATTGAAGCTGTCACACTGACCTATAGTCATGTTGGTTCATTTGAACAATTTAAAATGCCATTTTGGACACAAAACATTGTTCGACCGAAAACATTCACTCGATTATTGGTACCCACCCCCATGATATGATTCATAGAATATTACTTTCATGAAATCTCAGCCTCCGGGGTCAATGTTCAAAATAATAGCGGACTCATTGCTTTTCTTATGTTAAGAAATCATACGAAACAACAAATGCCCAAACACAGATGAAAATATGCATAAGGAAAAAAATTATGATCCGGAAAAAATGTGCAATCGGTTCATCGGTATCCACCCCGCCATATCTAATGTCTTGCACCCCCCCCCCCCCCCCCGCCCCAACAAAAATAATTCACGCATCACTTCTATCCATTTAGAGTCGAAAATTGTGTTTAACCTTTCACGGGTCTCCGTAAATAGAAAAGTTGGGCTATTTTGGTGCTTCGCGTTCTAGTGAGTGACAGGTTTCCATTTTTCAGTAACGTTGATTGCAGTTTTTTATGTTCTCTTGAATATTGTATATTAACATTTTCGACCAATGAGTTGAATCAGAAATTCGCATTTTGCATCTAAACAGGGCGTTCTATGAATGTCAATTAGCGTTATATAACTAGGGCTACACTTTGTTCAGACGAATACCATAACAGGTTGGATCCATCATTTATAGTGTTTTTTTTTTAATTTACACAGAGTATTTGTCAGGTACTCTTAATTATGAAGGTAGTGTAAAGTTTTGAAACTTAAGCGAATGTATATAATATTTATTCAGATAGAAGCATTTTTAACCCTTCACCCAACGTAATGACCAAAACCGGCCAGCGCTATTCTCAAAAATCGCCTATTAATTTTCATTATTTTTTTCATTTTTTTTGTCTCAAAAACATAGGTTATGACCCCTCGTTGGAACGAGCTCATCGAGCTCGTTCCCAATGAGGGGTCATAACCTATGTTTTTGAGACAAAAAAAATTAGTAATTCAAGATTTTTTTTTGTAAGTGTCGTCTGCTTTTCATGTTAGGTAAAGGGTTAAAAGCGGGCAGAATGTTGCAAAATTTTCTGTACCGAGACAAAAGATTCATTCTGGCTTTCAGTTCACCAAGGTTTTGTTCATTACACCCATCAACTGAAAGACTTCAGCTTTTATCAGTTGCATAGAATTTATGAATACCACCAATGGACGTTATCCATATAGATTTATCACACACTTATTACATTTCCTCCAGGTCCATATTTACAAATCCGTACGGAACATGTGTTCCATGCGGATTTCCGTTGACGCACTCTTTTTCCACCTAACGTCATGGATCCGTCAAAAGATTTAAACTCCGCTCATTTTTGTAATCGGCTTATCAAAACGTTGCCTTCTAATCCAGATCAAAACGGAATCCCCGGTGACAACCGATAGATCGAATGTAAGTTGGAAAATATTTTTATTCAAATCTTCCAAAATTAACGAAATTCAACTTATTCTGTAAATGGGGAGAGATTTTCTACACACAATTTCTGGCTTTAAAGCCAATATCACAGACAACGGTAGCAAATTTCTTAAAAATATGAACAAATAACCTATTAGCACACAATTTTTTTTTTATTTACATTGTTTTGTTTGCGTATCGATCGGCCACACTCGTTTGCCTATCACGCCTGAGTTTTGTTAGCTCACCTGAATGAAAGTCAGGGAGAGCAAAAGTAATCACTCACCGTCCGTCGCCCGTCTGTCGTCCGTTAACATGGTGTTTGCGTCTTCTCCTCCAAAACTGCTGAACCGATTTAAGTGAAATTTGAGGTGCTTGTTTGTTATGACATCGCATTTTGATTTTGTTCAAATCAAGTTGCCCCGCCCCTCGGTAGGGCCACACCCAAAAAGTGAGCCTAAATCTTAAAAAATCTTCTTCTCATGAACCAGCAGCAGCAGGAGCAAAGACTTGATATTTGATGTGTAGCTTCCTTTTGAGGGATAGATGCAGATTTGTTCAAGAGACATTCGTAGGGCTATATTTGCCGTCGCAATGGGAGGGGCAAGAATTTTCGCCCCGCCCAAAATTTCTATTTTCCAAACCGAGAGGCTGATTTGAACCAAATTTGGTATGAGGGCTTACTGGGTCATAAGTACTTAATTTATGCCAAAATCATTTCCCGTCGCCCCATGGGAACCGCAGGAGCTAAAATAGAAAAAAGTTAAAACGCATATATCTCCAAAACTACATGGCACTGAGAATTCTTATTTGATGTGAAGCGTCCTCAGGACCAACCGAATGGAATGGTCTCAAAAAATTGCTATTAGTTTTATGATAGGGTAGTTTTTCGGGACTTTGAAAAAATGTGAGTCAGCATTTTTTAACACTGTGGGTAATGGGGAAAACATTTAAGACTCTTCTTCTCCCAAACCACTGCTCCAAAAGCTTTCAGATTTCACATATAACATCTTTGGAAGATTGTTTCACAGGTTTATTGAAAGGAAATCCCTGGGTCCATATTTGGGCTCTCTATAGTAGCCCAAATGTTTAAATTAGTGTAGTACGAGGAATATTCTTTAAAAATCTTCTTCTTGAATTCGATCGATCAGAATCTTTTGATATTTGGTATGCAGCATCCTTATGGGGGTGAGATTCAAGTTTGTTCAAGCCCAGTCCCTGGGTTCATATTTGGGCTCGCTGTGGGCGCCCGAATTATAAATTAGTTCAAAATGAGGAATTTTTAAAAAAATCTTCTTCTTCAGATCCAGCAGTCGGAATGTTTTGATATTTGGTACGCAGCATCCTTATGGGGATCAGCTTCATGTTTGTTCAAGCCAAGTCCCTGGGCTCATATTTGGGCTTCCTGTGGGAGCCCGAACTGTACCAAAATTTCTATTTTCCGAACTGAGAGGCCAATTTGAACCAAATTTGATATGAGGGTTTATTGGGTCATAAGTACCTAATTTATGCCAAAACAATTTTACCGTCGCCCCATGGGAACCGCAGCAGCTAAAAATAAAAAAAGTTTAAAACGCCCATATCTCCAAACACGGCAATGAGAATTTTTATTTTGTGTGAAGCTTCCTTAGGAATGGCAGAAAGGAATCGTCCAAAAAAAGTTGCCATCGGTTTTATCATAGGGTACGTTTCCAGGACTTTGAAAAATGCTAATTCAGCACTTTTTAACACTGTGAGTAATGGTAAAACATTAAAGATCTTCTTCTCCCATACCACTGCTCCAAAGGCTTTTATATTTCACATATAACATCTTTGGAAGATTCATTCACATGTTTGTTGAAATCAAGTCCCTGTGTCTATATTTGGGCTCTCTATGGGAGCCCAAATGTTCCGATTAGCGCAATATAAGGAATATTCTTAAAAATCTTCTTCTTCCGATCCCGAATTATAACTTAGTTAAGTATGAGGAATATTCTTTAAAAAAAAACATTTTTCAGATCCACCGGTCAGAATCTTTTGATACTTGGTATAAGCTTTTCTTTGGAGGGGCAGATGCAACTTGTTCAAATCAATTCCCTGGGTTGATATTTAGGCTACTATGTCAGGTGAGCGCTCTCAGGACTTCTGGGGCCTCTTGGTTTTATTTTTTCTTCAAGCAGACGTTAAAACTGTGTGGTGTTTGAACTCTTTCATCAATGGATTTTTCTGTCTTAGAAGCGTGCAATAAATACCGAACGCCATGATGTGTTCATCAAAACGGCCCTCATGCCATCGCGGAAGGATAGAACGAGAGGCTGGAATAGTTAAGCATGAAGTAAGAGATCCCTACAAGATAGAAGAGATGTTTTTCACCCCAAATTCGTGGCTTGCGTTTCTACTCAGTCAGACAAAGTCTCAAATTCTTTGAAAAAAAAAGACAAACAAACGATTAGCTGATGGACCTCCGAGTTCAACCCATTGGCTCATCCAGGAGGTCTATAAGCTAAACACTACATGTGATCTGTTGAGAGTTTTTTTCACCCCATTTGAGTTTTTATCTCTATTGTAAATTCCACTTCACCTGTGTTTTGTTGATGGTTATGCATCCGCCACGTAATATTTATTTCCGTTTATGAAAGACGAACAAAAAGGCAATGTTTGCATTTATCAAATTCATTCCATTATTGTCTCTCTTGTTAGACGCGTTAAAATGTTTGTAGCTGGTTTCGTGGAGTTAGTTTGCCTTAAAGAAATAAAATATGCAACGTTTGAAGGAAAGGTCAATGGGACATTCCCTCGATCTGAAACAAAGTCAGTTTATCAGCGTACGCTCGAAGTGTGTATTGAGATATGGCTTCTTCAAATCCTAGATTAGAACGCTATTTGGCTTTGGTTGTTTGGGCTCTGTTTGTTTGTGGCGATTTCAATTATTTATTTATTAATTTGTTTTTATTTTTTCTTCTTTTTTGTTTTCCCTTGTTTTGTTTTTTAACCCTTTGAGCTCTGGTGGTATCTTCCATGCCAGTTCAATGGCAGCAATTAGAAGAGTCCATATTCATTATTTGGGGTAGACCAATCAATATTTTCAACGTGCAGCCTCGGGGCTGCACGTTGAAAATATAAATTGGTCTACCCCCACATTTACTGAACAGCCATCCTATTTAATGACGTTATGACGTACCATGTGGCTGGCCGGAAAAAAACGGCCGCTAGTGTTCAAAGGGTTAGGAGAGAGAGGACAAAGACAGATCGCCAAATATGATTAAGCCCACAAACTCCCCCAACACATTACCCAAATTGTAAATTTCTTCAACATAAAAACGTTATCTAAAGGTTTGTAACCTTTGAGAATTTGAATTTCTAAATTCCCAGGACATGGAGGACATCTACGCTATGTCACGCCATATTCGTGTGGACCTGAAAGAATTCAAATAATATTTAAATAAAACTTTCAGGTCCACACTCATGAGGTAATTCCCGATCTTCACTAGAATAGCGTAGATTCTCTTTTTATTATATACTACACGACATTTTACTGTGCAGTTTTCAGCCCAATTCGACTGCAAACAGGAGACAAAAACAAAGATCTGGTATCCTTCCTTCAAGGCGACGTTCAAGGCAACATCATGCGCCTAAGCGTGACGTCACTTAGGAAGCTATTGAGGGATATTTCTCGATATCCATCTAGTCGATTGATATCAAGAAAAATCTTTTATAAAATTTGCAATAATACGCAGGCTTGCATAAAATAAATCGCATTATTATCAATTCTTTGTGCGTTACCAACACATTAACAGTAATTTGCATAGAGGGTAAGAAAGCCCAACATACTTATAAATAGACGTGCATATTTTCCAGCTGGACGATAATGGCTATTTATAGCCATTATCGACCGGGCACCGGAGTCAAATATGACGTCATGACCTACTTTCTGAAGCGTTGTTTATGTTTACAGTTTGCAGACCACAAACGTCAATATAAGTAATAATAAGTAATAAGAATCTTTATCTTTAATAAATGTTGTTAATGTTAATTTTCTTGTGAATATTTAACGGATAACCCCAGCAATCCTACTGATACTACTGTGTCTGAATGCGAAGTACCGCAGAGCGGTATTGATAATACGAATAATAACAAGATTTTTTCTTGGGCGTTTGGCTCCATTATCGGACCGCTATCAGTGATTAGCAGCCCAGCGGTCATTAGCGGCCCGAGGCAATAGCCGCGGGCCGCTAATGACCGCTGAGCTGCTAATCACTGATAGCGGTCCGATAATGGAGCCCAAAGCCCTCGAAAATCTTGTTATTGTATAAATATTGAGGTATTGTCGCATTTTATTCTCTTTTCATCTTAACCCTTTGAAGCCCAGAGGCCGTTTTCCAGCCACGCCACAAGCTATGTCATAACATCATTAAGTGGGATGGCTACAAGGTAAATGTGTGGTGTGGAACAATCAATATTTTCAACGTGCAACCCTAATGCTGCACGTAGAAAACATTAATTCGTCTAACCCCAAATAATAAATGTGGACTCTTCCAATTGCTCTCATTGTACTGACATGGAAGATACCACTAGGGTCCAAAGGGTTAATACTAGATTGTTACATTGATCCACGGGATGCTCTCACTAGTTGATCTCCAACAACCAGTAACCACACTGGTATCACCAGCGAACGAACAAAGTGAGAAACGTGTTGATAATTTAAAATCTTCATTCCTTCGGCATACGGCCTCATATATTGTTGATAACGTCTGAAGGCCCAACTCACAGCCACGTTCTCATGCCATTATGCATAATTTACTTAGAGTTTAGTCCCTTAATTAACTCGTTCAGTGATGGAAGTCCATGTTTGGAATTAAATAAGGGTCTTCGGCTAAAAAAGGGTATGTTGTTCACATAAATTCGTTTTGTTACCATTCATAGGAGAGTGTCTGTAGGCACGCTCCAGTTAATTGTTACAAATCCATAATGGATGAACAAAATCTTACCACTGAAAATCTAGCAGCTATTAATTTTTATTAAAAAATTGTTTTGATGGCTGTGGTGCATTCTTTCCAAAATCATCCTCTACTCGACTTATGTCAGCTCATCACATTACAGTGAGGTCAAATCCATACGATATCCATCATGCCCTGTAAACTAACCTGCCATCTTCTTTTCTCTCAAGAAAAATAAAATTATTCTCAATTGCTATCTGCATATTAGATTCTTTAAATACCATGAAGACATATTTCCAAGAAAAGTTATAAAGTTATATTATTGAATGCGTTTTTTTGAAAAGACAGTACTTCATATTTCCAAATTATATTAAAATTAACCCTTTACCCAACGTAACGGCAAACCCGGTCAGCGCTATTCTAAAAAATCGCCATTTAATTTTCATTATTTTTTCATTTTTGTCTCAAAAACATAGGTTATGACCCCTCGTTGGAACGAGCTCGTCGAGCTCGTTCCAACGAGGTGTCATAACCTATGTTTTTGAGACAAAAAATGAAAAAAATTAGTTATTGAAGAATTTTTCTTGCAAGTGTCGTCTGCTTTCCATGTCAGGTAAAGGGTTAAATGGATAAAACTTGTTCGTCACAAGCTCATAAAAAGATTTGGGTCGAGCATGAAAATAAGGATCGGTCTGTTTTTGAGACAAAAAATGAAAAAAATTAGTTATTCAAGAATATTTTTGCAAGTGTCGTCTGCTTTTCATGTTAGGTAAAGGGTTAATCAAACATATCCTGAACCTAGCAATGTTCCTCGCGGTGAAGGCAACGACTCCTCTTCAGTCGTTTATCCAATCACGATATTAAATTTCCTAAAATAAACATCGACAGTGTAATTGGATATCACTAATTATCTCCATTTAACGACTTGCTAGAGGGGTTATCTGAAAGAAGAAGGAAATATTTAAGCAGATATTTGGATCATACTGACAACTGAGATAATGAGGAAATTAAAAATTAACAATTCAGTCTGTTTCAACTGTTCTTCTTTAGTCTATATGTACTTATCGATGGTCGCATGTACATATATTGCAAAACGCACTACCAAGTAGGCGACTTGACTGAAATGACGTCATTTTTCAGAGTTCGGCATTATTGACGGAATTACTTGGAAGGTATGCATGCAGGAGTCCTCTAAAGTGAGCATCATAGGTTTAAACCTGGACTTTATACCCATGTTGTGGTCATTATGTAGCAAAAGATGCTGAAAATAACCTTACGTACAGGGCTGGAAGCAGTTAACGTTTCAAACGTTAACGTGGTAAATTATTTTAACAACGTTAAAAAGATTTACCCGAGTTAATAACGTTTAACTTTGAAGATTATAATTGCGTCGTTATCTTGTGTTTACCCAAGCCGGATCGCACGCGCCGATGACGTCGAATTTTACGTCATTTGACGAAATTGACGAACGCGAATAATTTAGATGTCCGTCAATTAAAGACGACCCATTGATTTGGTGGAGAGACCATGAAGCCCTCCTACAAACGCTGGCGAAGTTGGCCCGCCGATATTTGGCGATACAGTAACATCAGCTTCATCCGAACGCATATTTTCCATGTGAGGACTGGTATTCGAGCAACTGCGGATGTCTCTTTCTATGGATACGGCCGCAGCGATTGTATTCTTAAATGAAAACACCGCTGAATGTTAGAATTTACGATAACGTGAGAGAACTATATTACTGTACGTAATAAAAATGGCCGAAGTTATTAAAATTTTGTCCATTTGAACATTTAGCGTCATTTAACTCGTTAACGCAGAATTATTTAACACGTTAACGTGTTAAGGAAAATGTTAACTCCTCCCAGCCCTGCTTAAGAACCAATAAATAGTTTCAAAAAACAGTTTTGTGTCATGTTTGTTGCAGATATATGTGGCAGCGGTCTTAAATAAAGATCAAACCGTATGAACTCTTTCAACACTTATTTCCTGAATGGTATCACCCTGACGAAAATAATTTACAGCAGGGCGGGCGAGTCTGTTTTTTTGTATTCATAGGGGGTATCAACAATAATTTAACCCTACAGCCCTATATGGGCTGCAGGACCAGATTATTGCTGAACTTCCTAACCGCTTTCGTGTGTATTGCGCCATCTTATCATTTAATTCTATCAGCCTCATTATATAAATATTTATAACCTGATGGAAGATTTAAAAAGGTTTCCGTTGACAAAAAAATGTAGTATGACACTAAAGGAGCAGGGCTGGAATGTGTGCAATGGATAACTTCAAATTTCCCACCCGTCATACTTTTGTAGGATGCAAACGTTCTTTTGTCAAATGTACAAAGATTATTAATTAATTAATTCCTTCTACAACTAAAAGCATCGACCTTTCTAATATACCTAATTTTGGGGGTTATTTGCTGTAATTAAAATTGTGGGAGAGAGTTCAAAATATCTAACGGAAAACTGTTGGTTTTTTTTTATCCTCCAGGAAATATTGTTCCATATACTTCACTTGTCAAAAGTTATATTCTTTTTTTTCTTTGTTTCGGCAACACATTTTAAGCCGATTGCCCCAGCGGGTGTATAGTGACCAAGGCTGGGAGGAGTTAAATTTTTCCATAACACGTTAACGTGTTAAATAATTCTGCGTTGACGAGTTAAATGATGTTATTTATTTATTTAGTGGTGTTTAAGGTCACATACTTATGCACAATGGCTAATCGTGACCGTGACAGTTTTACGGGTGGAGGAAGCCGGAGTACCCGGAGAGAACCACCGAGCAACGACGAGCAGCTGTCAGCTCCCCAACATCGTAACTCTGAACTCTGCACCGCAGCACAGGCAGGGTTAGATTGGTTGAAGACATGCGCACCATCGACGTGTCATCGTGCCCCCATGTAGGCAATCGGGGTGACGTGTCTTGCCCAAGGACACAACGCGGGTGCCGCAGGTGGGATTCGAACCGTGGACCTCTCGGCTTGCAGCCTGCACCTCTACCAACTGAGCCACCGCGCCCCCGAGGTAAATGATGTTAAATGTTAAAATGAACAAACTTTTAATAACTTCGGCCATTTTTATTACGCACAGATCGTCTCTTGAGTTCCAATGTGTTCTATGTGCCTACTGGCAGCCTACTGGCACATAGAACACATTGGAACTCAGAGGACGAGTAGTTAATATAGTTCTCTCAGGTTATCATTAATTCTAACATTCAGCGATGTTTTCATTTAAGAATACAATCGCTGCGGCCGTATCCATAGAAAGAGACATCCGCCGTTGCTCCAATACTAGTCCTTACATGGAAAAAATGCGTTCGGATGATGCTGATATTGCTGTATCCGCAAATATCGGCGGGCCTATTTCGCCAACGTTCGTAGGAGGGCTTCTTGGTCTCTCCACCAAATCAATGGGTCGCCTGTAATTGACGGACATCTAAAAATTATTCGTGTTCTTCAATTTCGTCAAATGGCGTAAAATTCGACGTCTTCGGCAAGCGCGATCCGGCTTGGATAAACACAAGATAACGACGCAATGCCACATATTATACAATTATAATCTTCAAAGTTAAACGTTATTAACCTGGTTAAATTTTTTTAACGTTGTTAAAATAATATAACACGTTAACTGCTCCCATCCCTGACAGTGACTTTGTATGCTATGGCGTACAGCACTTCGACGGTACACTTTCCGTCTATCAATGCTAACCATGGTAGAAGCTGAATACTTTTTACTCGTCGGTTGTTTTCTCCGAGAACGCCAGCTTTCGGCACTTGTGAAACTTCTAAACATGATATGGCTGTTGAAAGTGTCGATAAATTTCAAACACTTTTTGTGTTCGAAAAAATTTAGGAAGTTCTTCTGATGCCAAAACCACAACATTTCAAATCGATTGTTAACCCTTCACCCAACGCAGACGATATCAAAATTTATTATTTTAAATATCATTTTTCAAAATTTTTCAAACAATTTCAACAAAACCATATCATGCGACCCCTCGTTGGAACGAGCTCGACGAGCTCGTTCCAACGAGGGGTCGCATGATATGGTTTTATTGAAATTTTTTGAAAAATAATATTTTTTCAACTGCTGAATTTGCATATTACGCGGGCGGATGAGGCCGATTCGTTGGGTAAAGGGTTAAAGTGCTAAAGCAGGTCTGATCAACACAGAATAGTTATGACCGTTGTTGGATTTTCGTTCAAAACGGGTTGCGTGAAATAAGTCACATTTAGGCTCTACTGAAAAGTGTTGGTGCCGCTATTAGAACGTTCCATGTCTTCTAGATGACTGTCATATTATCTTTACATCAGCCACATTTTGTGGATGTGGATTTGTCTTCCTCCGAGTAATCGGAGAGCGCCTACAGGCGCTCTCAAATAAATCATAACAAGACAAACCCATATGAATAAATTCTGACCATCTCTGAAAAACTAGTACAGTGTCAAACGAATAGCTGATGATATATTGATGTGCAGCGCATTGTTGGAAAGAGTCCATATTATCAGTTTCATTAGTAATAGCAAAGGTACACATTTTTTAGTTTCTAAATCCAGATCTCAGTTCTACTTGGTTTAATAGTGCTACTAAAAGTTAAGTTGCGTAACATACGAGCTGTGCTTTTATTTTGTTTTTATGTCATAGTCATGTAGGGGTCGCTAATCAGATCAAGACTATTTTACTTTTATTGCACTTTGGGATTTTTTTTGTATTTTTCAAAGGGAGAAATGTTGCAAGTATTTATTAAACAATTTGATTAACATATATTTATGTTGAATTCATTTCCAACTGACGTTGGGATCATCCATTCATCTGCTTAATCTGCGTTATAATGTCCTCTACTGCATTCACAAACAAAAGAAACAACACGCTGTCGTGGCTAAATAAATCCATGGAAAAAGATACTGTCCAAAAAGAATTTAACCCCCCCACCCTCCCCCTCCCCTATAATACCATTGGTTATACAGTAAATGGATAAATTCTCACGAGAGAAACCCTGATATTTGTAAGGGTGGGAATATGACTTTTTCGTGAAACAAGGGATCTAGAGAATTTTTTATTGAATGAACATTCGTCACCGCGAACGTCATCACAACGTCAACAACGTCACGTTTTTCAGTATCTCAATGTGACGCTGTCTCATTCCTTATAAGCGCACGACGTAGACTGTAGATGTCATGAGGTGGTTGTTGTTAATTAACCACTCTCTTGCCGAGCACGTCCCACACATGTTCCATCGGGTTACAGTCCGGGCTCTTTGTTGGAAAACCCACTGATCCAGGTCACGTCCTGTTGCAAAACTATGCATTCTCGCCGTATTCTCGCCCGATGAGGCTTGGCATCATCGTCCAACTTATGAAATAGGTTTCCAAGGAAAAGGCGACCGTAGGGATGGCAATCGGCTCCAAAATGTGCCCCCTGTACATTTGTGTGTTCATGTTTCCGTCGACGATGTGAAGTTGAGTTTTGTCTCAAGAGCACCAACCGGCCCAAACCATGATGCTTCCGCCACCAAGACGGTCAACAGAGTGACCTAAACAGTCTCCTCAAAATCTGACTCAACGCGATACACCTTATGAAAGATATGCACGGTAGTTAAGGTGGTCTATAGCAGCAAATGTTCACCAGTTTTGAGAATCTACACCCGCTAGATAGAGGAATGGGGAACGTCACAATATGAGAAATTCGTATACCCACAGGTGTTATAGGGAGGGGGTAACTTTTATTTGGACGGTATATTTATTATTGGCCAGTATTTTTTTAATTACGAACATCAATGTCGTATTCCTGCTAAACACTATTGAACCATACAGCCATGCATATCTCCTAATTATATGAGGTATGCAACAAACCGTATGTTTCCCAACACCGAAGAATCTACTTGTTTACCAAATACATCTTTAGAATACATTTTTGGAAATAGGGTTGCCTCAAACCTCCGTTTCGTGGACTAGGTGCTACCTTTCAATACTCTTAATGCCTGGATCAAGAAACGCGGTGGCTTATTGGTCAGAGAATTGAACGTCATATCGAAAGGTTTTAGGTTCGATCCTGGCTCACTTCATCTACTTTGTGTTCTTGGACATGGCACTTAATACTCTGAACCATGGCATCTTCTTGTCAGTTGAAAAAATATTATTTTTTAAAAAAGTTCTACAAAACCATATCATGTGACCCCTCGTTGGAACGAGCTCGTCGAGCTCGTTCCAACGAGGGGTCACATGATATGGTTTTGTTGAGATTTTTTGAAAAATTTGAAAAAATTGATATTTAAAATAATAAATTTTGATATGGTCTGCGTTGGTTAAAGGGTTAATGTGAAGAAGTGTGCCAAATTTCATGAGCGTAGGTCAACGGGAAGTACGAACAAAAAAACATGTCCGACAACAAAAAACGAAAAAGAAAAAAAATAGACTAACGATCGCTAAAAGTCAATCCCAGTTCGTAGGATGATTTAACCCTTTGAACGCTGGTGGTATCTTCCATGTCAGTTCTACGGAAGCAATTGGAAGAGTTCCTTTTCATTATTTGGGGGCAGACCAATCAAGGCTACACGTTGAAAATATTAAATGGCTTTCCCCACATAGTCAGACATCCTACATCATGGACATTATATGACGAATCATATTCATGGTCCGGAAAAGCGGCCTGTAGTGTTAAGGGTTAATCTTAATTACTTGTTGTCAGCTATGGCATTCCCTTGCGATGCATTCTATCTTTCACCTCACTCGCTTTATTGTGATATTGTATTTTTTGCAGCCAATAAATAATTCTCTTTCCAATGTCCAAGTGGGGCATGGTGACACAGTGTCCTAAGGCGTATAGCACGCCGATGGTGCACATGCCTTCGGCCGATATTAACTATGTTTGTGCGGTGTTAGTAAGCTGGAGTATCGGCAAGTTGCTCGCCGCTACTCGGTCCTCCATCCATTGAACTGTCTGTCATGATATGACCCTTGCTGATGAAAGCTTCGTTATACCCCAATAATATAGAGAGCAATCGTTTGACTGGACTTGTTACGTGAAATAATTCATGAGAGGTGAGGGACGTTGTACAAACACGAGTGCGCGAAAGTGCACGAGTGTTTTACAATATAGTTCCTCGCTTCGAATGAATTATTTCACGTAACCAGTCCGGTCAAGCGATTACTCTGTTTATTACTTTTCATTATTAACGATAATTATATTAGTTAACCCTTTACCTAACGTAACGGTCATCGCTATTCTCAAAAATCGCCAATTAATTTTTATTATTTTTTCATTTTTTGTCTCTAAAACATAGGTTATGACCCCTCATTGGAACGAGCTCGTGGAGCTCGTTCCAATGAGGGGTCATAACCTATGTTTTTGAGCCAAAAAATGAAAATAATGGCTATTGAAGAATTGTTTTTGCAAGTGTCGGCTGCTTTTCATATTAGGTAAAGGGTTAAAAAAACAATGAAGTCCCCATTACATCCACAGCAAAGCGTTTTCGTTTGCGCGCACGAATACATGACACAATTGTTGATTGCATAATTCACTTGTTAAGTTATCGTTTATAATCAAACCGAGAAATCCCAGTAAATCACACTTTGGAATGTAATAAAAATAAATAAATAATTCCAATCCACTAATTTCAACAGACCAAGTGTGTCGTGACACTTCCCCCACTGGAATAGTTTTAGGATTATCAAGTAGAATGGCTTTCCAATTTCCTCACGTCAAAATCTCAGATATAGGTGGATTCCGCAAATGGGATTCCAAAAAGGGATTCCAAAAGTGGGATTCCGTCTTATGTCGAGTGACTCGCAACTATTGCTCGAACGACTCAAATCCCATCGAGCAAATGAGCCAACGAGCAATTGCTCGTTCGAGTGACTCCTCGAACGACTCTTAGACTCATTTCAGTATTTGAGGATACCTATGACATGGCTACGTATCAGTTGAGGATACCTTTTGAGGATACTAAATTGAGGATACCTATGGCCTGGTATTGTTGGAGGATACCTGTTGTAGAAACCTTACATCTGTGTACTTCTGTTATTCTGCCCCATATCTCATCCATTACTTCCTAGCTATACCTTCGCTCAAGGCTTCAAAATGTTCAATCAGATTTCCCCTGTATACATATAAGGCATTCCGTAAAATATGGATTCCGTGTTTTTACATCGGGCATTACCCTTACCCACAGTACCTCTTGGCTTAGCATTGCATACTACTTATATTAGTCATGGGATAACATAAAGCATTAAGTCGATTAGTAGTATCAATGACTTTCGGGGGGCCCACGGAGCTATATATTGTCCATACTATACTGTTGTTCTATACTGCCAGGCATTACCCCCACCCCCACAAAATCACTAGATCTATCATAACGTACTACATATACCACCCATATAATAAAACAAAGCAATCGGTTGGTTAATAGTACCAAGCACTAACAGGGGGCCTATATGTGTATATACAGCCCATACTATAGTACCATTCTAAACTACCAGACAGTACCCCTACCCACGATACCCCTAAACCCTAGCATTGCATACTACCTATACCAGCCATAAGATAATACAAAGCAATCGGTTGAATAATAGTACTAAGGGCTAACATGGGCCCTGCAGTGGCCCGCAGAGGTATATATTGTCCATACTATACCGGAGTTCTATACTGCCAGGCATTACCCCCACCCCCACCCCACAATACCACTTGACCTGCCATAACGTACTCCCTATACCAGTCATTGAATAGTACAAAGCAATCGGCTGGTTAATAATATCGAGGACTGGACCTACAGGGTATATACCATGCATCCTATGCCACCTGTTCTAAACAACCTAGTATAATACTGCCTGGCCTAACACTAAACTACCAATACCAGCCATAAGATAATACAAAGGATTCGGTAGGTTAATAGTACAAAGGGGGGTAATAGACCTACAGATCATTCATCCTGTACTGTCCAATTTAAACCACCAATGACTATCTCGCAATACCACACTACCACCCACCCACCCTACTGCTTGACTTAGCTATAGCAGACATTGGATAATATGAAGCATAAGGTGGATTAATAGTACTAAGGGCTAACTTGGGACCTACATGCATATATACCACTTCTACCATATCACCCCCTCTCCCCATACGAGACGCCCGACATCCACTGACCCGAAAAACGTTATGTCAGATTGTATACTGGACAATAATAGCGGTCAGCATCTCTATGACGTCGCGCGCGTATCATGACGTCATGACGTCAATAACAACGTAAACCGTTTCGCGGGAAAAAACTTTCAAGAAAACCCAATTTTCCCATCATCTTTCCACCACTTACCCATAATATATTCCTATAGCCCCATGCGAACATATATCACTATACATACCATAGCATACTATATATGCAGTACGTACACTATTTACCGGATCTAGCTGCAAGGAGCAGTACTTTTGCACCGGCAAAAGTTGCACCGGCAAAAGTCCGGTTCCTATGGGAATTTAACACTAGTTGCACCGGCAAAAGTCCGGGTAACAAGGCACGATCGGGTACCTTATATACTACTTGTGTGCCTTCCACCATTCCCAACATTCCTTCTCTCGATGTTTTAACCCTTTGAACCCCGAGACCGCGCTTTTCCGGCCCACGAGCATGATCCCTCGAAATTTCATTAGTCAGATGACCGATAAGTGATTGTGTGGGCAAGACCGATCAATATTTCCAACGTGCCGCCACAGGACTGAAAATATTAATTGGTCTGTCCCCAAATGATCAATATGGGCTCTTCCAACTGTTGTCATTGGAGCGACATGGAAGATACCACCCGCTTCAAAGGGTTAAGATTCTAAATTTCTAAAAACCACCACACCCATTTCCTTATTAGGCATTTATTGCATTGTCGACTGTGCCTCTCATCCCAAACACCGAAGGACGTATACATGGGCAGACAGTGTCATCGGTCCAGTTCCACTGGAGACAAACTCTCTGCTCACAAGACGATTATTGAAGTTCAAATGCTAACCCAGTAGATGTGAAAATTCCACGAGATATCTATGATCTTTAATATTCATATTCCAGCCCAGTTCGCAAAATGCCATATTGAGCTTTTTAATACCCTCCTTGAGTTTGGTCCAAGCAGGCAGGTTTAACTCTTAGAAGCCGGGAGTCGAGTTTTCTTGCATGTGGTGTAATACGGCAGGGAATCTGACTGTGACGATTCTGCTATCTTTGGGCTGGGGGAGAATTAAACACTGAACAGGTGCTTCGGGTCATGTGTCGTCTGCCTGAATAGGCAGACGACACTTGACTAGAAACACCTGCTTTACTCTATGTTATTCGCGGTATGGCATGTTCAATAAATTCATTCCGATTCCCCGGCTTCAAGAGTTAAGTAAGCTTTAGCAGACAACAAGAAAATATGGATGTTTTCTGACAAAAATTATGAGTTTCTTGTTCATAGCGCCCATGCTGAATGGAACGACCACTGATCTCAATGCAACTAAGTTTCTGGAACGTCAGCAAAAAGCGTCGCACCTCATTACCCACTCTCGTGTCAGTTGGTCAGGGACCAACTTGCAAGAGAGCTTAGTTGAACCATTCATATGTAGTAGCTGGACGGAACAGTAAGTTTTTAGAAGAAATTGTCGCATATCCACTCCTCTTAACTAACTCTTTGACAGAAACTCCAACACCCAGACACACCCTGTAGACTAGAGGGAGTAGACTATCCGAGTTTGGCGGTGATTCGAATGACGGTATAGGATGTCAGTGGCAGGTTGTAATTGTGAGAGGGTACGTTGAGGAGTGACACCCACCCCCGATAATTTTCAAGTTAGTACCTTTTCGTCGGGACTAGAGCCTAAGTTATCAATTCTCTCTTGCTAGTAATCATGCACTTTCTTAAAAGACTACATTTGATACTAGCCCTTGTGTCAAAGTGGGTCCTACAAATGGAGGTATTTAGTACCTGACGGGGCGCGATGGGTCAGCAGGTAAAGGTGCAGGCTTCAAGCCGAGAGGTCCTCGGTTCGAATCCCACCTGTGACAAACCGCATTGTGTCCTGGGGCAAGACACTTCACCCCCATTGCCCACGTGGGGGCACGGTGTCGTCGTGTACTAAGGCGTACTGCACGTCGATGGTCCACTTGTCGTCAACCAATGCTAACCCTGGTTGTGTGCAGTTAGTATGTTGTGGAGCTGACAGTTGCTCACCGTTGCTCGGTGGTTCTCTCCAGGTACTCAGGCTTCCTCCACACCTAAAACTGCCGTGGTCATGATTAGCCATTTTGCAGAAACATGTGATCTTAAACACCAGTAAATAAAAACCGATTCGGGCTGTCGAGGGCCTGGAACGACCAATTTGGGGTACCGGTACTTTACGAATTAACTGAATAAGAAGTTGCGTCACGACTAGTCTATGTGTATTTTATTTAGTCACTAATACATTTCCAAGAAGTCGAGTCTTTTTAACTATAATCTCGACAGATTAATTTTCTAAGCACATCATCAAGGCATGCCTTCGACGAAGGCATGCCTTGATGATGTTGTTGGAATATCAGTTAGGAGGTACTTGAAATGGACCATCTCAGTCGTGACAAATCAGCCCCCACCCACCCTCAGTCGGTCATCTTCGCGACGCCCCTGGTCCAAGGGAACAAAAAAACAACTTTCGCAATCATAGTACGTTTGTGTTGACATGTTGTCACACAGCTTATAGTTTTACAGTCGACGAGGATAAGGGCGAAGAGGTGTCGTGAAGTCTGGCTTCCAGATGGTAATGGTGGAAGTCTAGAATTGTTTGTGAAGACAGTGAAAGCAGATTGTAGAAGCAATGGCGGATACTATGGACAGGTCAACAGTAGAGGCAGTGGAGCAATGAAGGTCATTGGTTGATTAGAATTCAGACGCCGAACAGGTGATCTGAGCTATAACTGTCCCCATATAAGTATTCTACGATAACTGTTCTCAAAGGATATCCTCAAAACGTTACCCTCCATTCGTGCATCAGAAGGTTGTAGGTACCCTCAAATAGCCTTATGAGAATATGAGAAATCATAAAATTATACCCCATTTGGAGAATTTTCTCATGGCTTACATGGACTCATACGACGAAAGCGGGATTCTATAACAACATACATGTATGTATCCTGGAAAAAGATTCAGTATTCCAAGAGGGTATTCCACTCTTGACTCCATGAATTTGCTAGGGATGTTCGTAGGATCACCACCAAGAGAAGAGACTAGTGATATTAGCAGTAGAAGTAATGGTCGACAAACCGGGGCTTGTGGATTTTAGCAGTAGTAGGAGTTACAGACAGTATTCAATAGCTAAGGAAATGGCAGTTTAGTAGTGAGATAAGAAGGTAGCAGATGTAGAAGGCATGTAGTGGGGTAGAGAACGACGTAGAAGCAGATGTAGAAGGCTATCTTTTAGGTTTTCTCAACAGTCCCTACCAGTCACCAAATGTCCACAAATAACCACTGTCTTCATACAAAATACCCAGATGAGGATATGAGGAGCTTAAGGTAAGACCTCATTGAGGGATTTTCTCATGGCCCTAATAGCTTCATATGGTAGGAAAGAAGCATCAAAACCCATTAGTTTGTTAGGTTAGGGTACTAAAATTGGGATGCCACGGGACGTGGCCGTTCAATACCCGGATAAGAATATGAGAGTTTTGAGGTTAGGTGGCTTCGACTATACAGTTCTTCCATAGCTCCAAGACCACCTCCCCCATCACTCTCCTATTATTTACACATATTGTAAACCAAAAGCCATGTCCAAGCATGTGTACCTAAAGTAAAACTTACCATACTGTAGTATTCTTGTGGTATGTATACCACTTATAGGATGCAGTTCGGAATGGAGTTGACGTCCGGACAAGGAATCGATTCATACGTCCTATATTGCTTATTCTTTTTTCTGTATCCAGTATTGTATTAGATCTCCTTCAGACGGATTGATGCGAACCAAAACGAAGATGATTGATGTAAGGGAAGTTACTCCAGTTTTAACTGCAACTCTGTTCTCAAAAATGTTCAAATTATGATGAACTTCTCCTAAAGTAAGAAATTGAAAACAGAAGCGTATATTTTTACAGCTCGCTGATAATAAAGCATCTTCACATTGTTTTGCTTCCGCAGTCTGAACACTGACACAGAGACAATACTGTTAATAAAAGAAATACTTGCTGAGAGTCTCTCTGAGAGAAGCTACGGTTCTTCCAAACTATTTGATCTTTCCCCTTGACACAGAAAATAGGTATGTTCGCCCCTTTCTCCTTTTTTATAAGATAGGGATAAAACCATTGCCGACCACCTCGAGCATTTTTGAGTCAATGTATGGGTACAATGGAAAGTTAAGGAGAAACTTGATTTGCTTTCATAGTTTCGGACGAAATAAAGAGATGTTAACTTCAAAAGTCCCTTTCAATGAGTAGTATTTAACGCAAGAAAATTTCATGAGCGATGTAAGGGAAACAACTCTAATTTAACAACAGTTTTTCCACCAACAAAAGCCGGAAGCTGAATGCGTCTATATTTTGACGGAGGCGGTTGTGGCCGGGAGTGTGGGGGGGGGGGGGGGGGGGGGTATTGTGGTGGGGGGGGGGGGGTATTGTGGTGGGGGGAGCGGGGTCGGGGGTGTCCAGAACATGCACAGGAGCGTGGAGTATTTAGCGCACAGTCCCGACCAGGGCGCGATGGGAGAAAACTTTTAAAATTAGTGACAAAAGAAGCAAAATCCTAAAGTCTCACGAGTTGGGCTGTTTATTACTGAGCCGACTGCCACATATTTTTTCTTTCGATAATGCATCAGTTGCCAATATATTTGCCGGTAAATGGGCAGCTAATTGGCGGACGGTGTGATAACTGAATAAGTAAACAATTTATAATTAATTATTGACAGATTGCCCCATAGATTCAATAGGACCACATGTCCAGTGGAGATCCTCTATGGGCGGGGGTGTCCTCGGCTTTCGGCCATCATGACCCAAAGGATGGGCCACCACTGGCATAGTCAGGGGTCTCCCATTCTATATGTTGACTAAAATATATCGTTAGTGAGAAAAATGAGTGGGCATATAGGTCGTTTCTCAAGCAAACAAAACGCAGAGCTCGTCCCTGTCATGGACCACGAGCTTTAATTTGACCGAGCAGGTCTGAAGGTACCAAATGCCACAATCTCTGTTGTGGGTATTGCAATTGGCAGGTAAGGATTCAGCGACAAAACTCTGGAGTTTTAAGGTTTGGGGTTTATTGTTCAGACACGGTGTTTGTCCACAGACGATAATTACGTTATTATTAATTCTCCGAAGGTTCGTCAATCACAATCCATTTTACTACTTTTCTTGTAGGTGTGTAGACACAACTAAACACCAGTGAGTCATCTCAAAAATAAAATATTACGAATCATGTTGGAAACATGAAAACAGACTCGTGGTTTCAATTTTCTCACCCAGTCACTATCCGGTCGAAATTCTTTTGTGATCACAGTACGAGGTATTTCCTAAACTGGATGGGGCTGCTTTCGAAATGCCGGTCGAACATATTTTGCGTAATTCCATATGTTTGAGATATCAAATAATGTGTCCATTTACCTTACGGCACGACCAAGTCCACTCTGCGATATGAAAAAAATGCAAGTCAAAGATTTTTATTTTTTTAAACATTTAGTTCCGAAACATGAACCCAAACCGAAACTTGCTCCTTGGGTTCTTTCCATTTCATCCCAAAGCGGGTCGCTATCTCGACTAGTGGTGGATACAGGAGGGGGGGGGGGGGAGTGGGGAGAGAATATGTATCTATTTTTAGGTAATTGAGTTTCCAAATTACTCAGATTATGTTATACTGTTTGTTGGGGGCGCAGTGGCGTTGAGGCAGCCGGTTCTCGTCAGATCACTGAAGTTAAGAAACGTCGAGCCCGGTTAGTCCTCGGATGGGTGACCGTCTGAGCGATCGATTCGGACTCCCGCGTTGTGTCCTTGGGCAAGGCACTTAACCCCGATTGTCCACATGGAGGCACGATGGCGCCGTGTACTAAGGCGTACTGCACGTCGATGGTGCGCATGTCTTCAACCAACCTAACCCTGCCTGTGCTGCAGTGCGCAGTTACGATGTTGGGGTGCTGGCAGCTGCTCTTCGTTGCTCGGTGGTTCTCTACGAGTACTCCGGCTTCCTCCACTCGTAAAACTGTCACGGCTTTGATTAGCCATTGTGCATAAGTATGTGAACTTAACACCAATAAATCAATAATAAATACAGTTTGTTTGTTTGTTTATTTTGGGTTTTTTTTTTGGGGGGGGGGGGGTGTTTGTTGTTTTCGGGGAGGGGGGTTGTTTGTTTGTTTGTTTGTTTGTTTGTTTGTTTGTTTGTTTGTTTGTTTGTTTGTTTGTTTGCTTGTTTTCAGAGAACGACATCATTAGAACATCTGGAGACAAAAAAACTATAAAAGTTTTACAATTGTATTTTCTATAATTATATTTTCGACCTATTAATATATAACTGACCAGAATAGATCATTGGCATTTTCAAAGATCTGGCAAGTTTCCAAATGGCAAACTGCCAGATCTTTGAAAATGCTAATAGTTCATTTTAACCCATTTAAAGTCATAACTAAAAGAATACAATTCTAGAAAATACAATTGTAAAAGTTTTATAGTATTGTCCCAAGGTCCACCATATAACCTGTCAGAATTATTTTGCTATTACTTCGTCGCACGGCGTACAAAGTGTGGGTAAGTGTTTTGTTTTTTTTTTCAGTTAATGCGGCACAATTAACTTTTTTACTTTTAGCCGAATGCAATCACCCACTATCCCTTGCCCTTTATAGCAAGAGTTTTATCCGTCAATGGTTGTGACAAGTGGTCGAGCTTTCCTAAAGAAAATATGCGGAAATTAAGACGAAATCAAAGAAAAAACTGAAAATAATATCTGAAATTCAGCTGAAAACAATATTTAAGATCTTATGTACTCGTACTTCTTTTTCGACAGATGAGATTCTAGTGTTGTGGGAAGGAAGGGAGGCAGAGAATTTCGATCGGATCTCGACTAGGTCGCGATCAGCTCGATATTCTCTCTCCGCTGTTGTGATGACAATATTGTGTGTTTCGGAAGCAAACAGAGAAAAAAATAGTTGTTTATTTATTTGGATTTTCAATTTATTTAATTATTTATTTACTTGGGTTTAAGGTCACATACTTATGCACAATATATAGCTAAACGTGACCGTGACAGTTTTACGGGTGGAGGAAGCCGGAGTACCCGGAGAGAACTACCAAGCAACGACGAGTAACTGTCAGCTCCTCAACATTCTAGCTATGTTCAAGCTCCGCTCAGGCAGGGTTACAGTGGTTGAAGAGATGTGCACCATAGGCGTGCAGTATGCCTTAGTACACGGCGTCATCGTGCCCCTATGTAGGCAACCGGGATAAAGTGCCTTGCCCAAGGACACAATGCGGGTCGTCCCTGACGGGGATCGAACTCGGGACCTCTAGCTTAGAAGTCCAACAGTCCACCACTGAGCCACCGTGCCCCGGATTTTCAATTGACAACCTCTCCAGTAGCTTTACTCAAAGGATCAAATTTGGAAGGTGATATTGTTGGGGTGGAGTCCGACACGAGGTGACCCTGGCTGTCGAAAGTGTCGTTTAACTCCAATAAATAAATAAGTGTTGGTGGTGGCAAAAATGAAAAAAATAAGATTGATAAACGCAACGTTTATTGATATTTCTCCAATAACACATATTCTTGATAAAAAAATGCAGGCTTAAAAACCTAAAACGTGAAAGTTATGGCGATATTTCAGCTGCCCATGTACGCGTGATGTCCTTACTGTAACGATATAAACATGATGACTACTTCATTCATATGAGAATTATTGTTTATGCTTACGCCTAATTTCATCACATTCGGCGGAGATCTATTGAATATGAGCTTTGTGTTGACACGTGCTATTTATTCTAATGTGGTCCTAATTTTCAAAGAAAGAATTCCAAGAAATTTATCATTTACATATTGAAGTACTTCCGTTTCCATGCAAAATGAAAACTGGGATAGGCCAGTATACTGCCTCCCCAGAGAGCACACCCACCAAGCACGTATGAGCTTTAACGAGGGAGAGATACCCTTCTAATCTGTTTGTATAATTTATATATCGGCCAAGGTGATAGCTTGGATCGTCGACTTTGTTGTTTAAAAGTGTGTATATATTTTTAATAATCTTTCTCATTCGGGCTAAATGTAAAGCATAAAGATATGTATATCACGAACCCCGAAAACCGATTTGTCACTTAAACAGACCAGCAATAACTCAAGCGCTGCTAATCAAGCATCAAATTTTATGTCCATTACCGCATTTCTGTTTAACGCCATAATGGGCGGTCTGATAAGAGATTAAAAGAAAGAGAGACCAGTGGTCTCCTGCAGTCATTATCTGTGCAATTATGGCCAGTTAATAGGTAATTGTTGTGAAAAGAGTACATCGCACATGTTCTGGACACATACCCATATTACGTATTTTGCCTGTCACCGAATGTCAGGATATACCGGAATGCGAGTCTTTCAAAGGAACTTTAAAGCGAATATTAAATTAAGATAGATCTAAGCGGCCAAGTTCAAGAGAAGCAATTACACAGAGAACTGATGTTCTAGCTATTGAAACAAAAATCGGGGGGGTGTCTCTAAAAATTCATTCCAGTCTGAAGGTGGGTTAGGCTGTAGATAGTAGGAGCTGGGGATGTCCCTTGCTATATGTTAGAGGAGGCGCCGCATCGGTGCGAGAGTAAAGGCACGTTGTAGTGTAGGAGAGCCACAAAGCTCCTGTGTAGAATAGGGGCAGTCGCCGGCCATGTCGGTGGCCATATTTGAGAATAAGTTCAGAAATAGGAAGTACGAGTTCAGGGAGCTATTAGTATTTAAAAAGACGGCATACCTGTTGTCGAAAGCACGCCATACGTGCCTGAGTTGGCTTTGCTTGTATTAACATTATCCTGAGATAAATGGAGAGGGCGTTTAACCCCATTGGTGACGTCTGCTTGAATGAAAGGCGTCCAGTAAAGTGACAATAAAATAGTAGCCGTGCGACGGCAGTGGTAGAGTGATATTCCGTCACTTGGTAGAAGGAAGGCGATATAGTAAAGTGACAATACGTTAGTGGCTGTGCGACGGCAATGGTGCAGTGATATTCCGTCACATGTTAGAGCAAAGGTGTCCGGTGAAGTAACAATACGTTAGTAGCCGTGCGACGGCAGTCAAAGAGTGAAGTGAAGAGGCGACCAAGGAACAAACATCAGCGAGAAGGAGGAAAAACCAGAGACAACAGAGAATGCTACTAAAAAACAATGTGGGTGGGGTGCGACTGACGTTTTGTTTTTCATATTCATTGGATTCCATGTAAGTCACAAATTACCATATTTATTTATATATATATATGTATTAAAATTGTTTTTTCAGTGAACTCGTGTTGATTCATGCTTTGTGGGGAAAAGTCATTGACCCAGGCCTGGCAGTCTAGAAAATCAAGGAGTGCAAAACAATTGCATTATTCAAAATGTTGCATTTAATTCTTCAATCAAAATGTTTCGCAATGCGACACAGAATGGGTCATGAATTATTGCGAATCAATGCAACATTGACGAATCGTCCCCTGAGTTCCAATGTGTTCTCCGTGCCGATTGGCACAGAGAACACATAGGAACTCAGTGCAAGAAATGATAATACATTTTAAAGGCAGTCCCAAACAGGTCTGGCACTCCAGAAAATCAAAGGGTGCAAAACATTGCCCTCTTAATTTTTGTTTAGGCGTGCAGTAGGCGTGCAGCACTCCTGCACTCCCAAAGAATGCCAGGCCTGTTGACCACTTCAAGATAAGAACCACCCCAACAAAAAATAACGAAGATGGGCGGGTGCGTTACGGTGAGACATACGTTCACGCACGGGTTCTGGCAACACTCCTAGAATTTTGGATGAATACGCGGCGTGAATCTATATCAAGACCGTTAGCTATTCGTACACGTCTAAATACTTTTCTGGGTATTGGCTGCATGAAACACTGGTTAGAAAACGCGTGACCGTAGATACAACAGAATATTTTCTGTCAAAAATGAACGTTTAAGGACTGTTTACCAAACGACCAGGAAAAAGATATTTTAGAATGTAGGGAAAATGTACTCATTCTCTATTTCGCATATTCTCGTGTAATTGACCATCGGCGCAGGGGGGTGGGGGGGGGGAGGCACTAAAAATTTGCAAGACGTGACGTCCTATTTTTTATTCGGCTCCTTTTTACACCCTCCCACCCACTACGAGCAAATTTTCTACTACCGTTCTCAGACACCCACCCCCAACTCTCCCATTAAAATCCAAAATAAACTTATAAACTTAGTAGACACAGCTGTCTTTAGGGGGTTTTCATAATGTTCTTAAACTGGTACCACCAATTTAAACCTCTGTGGGATGCTGTGGGCCCCAATCTACAAATGACAAGCTGTTCATTATCAGGCTTGGCCAGAGCAGGTGTACATATAGGGGAACAAATTTTCATTTGAATTGTTCCCAACATATTGTCTGCACATTTACTACATTTCGAACAAGACACCCACCCCCTACTAACGAGTGACATTTTCCCAGATTAAGCCCAATATTCTCACATATAAAGCCTCCTGCTGTTGTATTTATGGTAAGAGTGTGATGTACAACATAATCTTTAAGGTTTGAAACACAAATGATGGTATATATTGGCTGATATATTGATATATTTTAAAAAAATTCAAAAAATTCCACAAGTTGGAAATGCACATTTTTGGCGCACTCAAGAGACCAACCTACCCCCACGTCACGTCTTGCAAATTTTTGGTGCCCCCCCCCCCCCCCCCCCCCGCCCCCGATCGGCGTATTAATTTATGCAGTGCTCCACATGGGTCTGTTCAGTTATGTGCAGTGTTCTGCTGGCCCGAAACTGTCTGGTATCGAATGTTTAGCCATTCTAGATATTACAGTGTCAAACAAAGTGTTTCGGTGACAAAACGCTAATGGGGGAGTGGTGTACATGTACTTCGCTGTCTGATCCAAATAAATTTATCGAGGTGTAAAAAAATGAAATGGCAATTATTTGATGAGTGAACAGGCAATTGTGACGGAGAAAATCCGACAGTACAGTGGGGCCCACTTAACTGGATATCTCTTAATTGTATATCCCTGTTAATTGAATATAATTTCCAAAAACAAAATCATTTACTATACCTTCAGTACAAATTTGACCTGTTAATTGAATATAGGTTATTGAGTAAACTCCTGTTAATTGAATAAAAAATTGTGTAACCTGTCGTTAAATTACCCTGACTCTCCCCAGTTTTCCTTTGATTATAAACCTATTTGGCCTCAGTACATCCAATACAGGCATTTAATCTATTATATCTTGTTTGTCAGAGCCCATGGAGCTCCGTCAAACAAGATATAATATACTATTCAAAAAAATAGGGGATATCCAAACTGATGCTGATATTTTTCGAAAACTGTATTGGATACGCATGATTGGACACATCAATATGTAATCAAGTTTAGTGAGGATCATGAATGTCACCGGCCCACGAAAACTTCGTGCAGGTTTTTCGCACGAGCGCCGCGTTAATGTTAGTTCTGAAATTTTCATTTGTACTGGACGGGCTTTTCAGAGGTCTCATCGTTCCTTTCTTGGTATAAACTCGTTCATCAATAGTTTCTGGTCGAAACGTAACTTTTGGAGTATGCGAAGACGGACACGTGATGAACGTTTATGTGTCATTGCCATGTTGGAAGCTGGCAACAGACTGCAGTGGCTCAAATTCTCTACGTTACTCAATCGGTGGTTAGCAGGTAGTGGTCACACTACAGACAGACAGGCAATGTTGATGACAGACGTTGGTCAGGTCGTGCAAGGGCGACAACTGCTAACCAGAGTCGTTTCATCCGAACCACAGCATTGCGTAACCGCCATCAAAGTGCCTCAGAAATTGGACAGCAGCTGTATTGAGCGACAGATGTGCGAGTCAGTGGCCAGGCTATCCGAAATCGCCTACACAACTGGAATGTGTACGCTCAATGACCTCGAATAATGCCACGTTTGACTAAATGTCACATCGCAGCAAGGCGTAATTGGCGTGGAGCACTTCTGCGCTGGGACAATCGTCGATGGAGCAACGTCATGTTTTCCGATGAATCGAGGTTCACTCTCGACTTCCACGACAAGCGAAACAGAGTGTGGCGGCGGAACGAACGATACCATGACGTAACCGTTAGGCAGCACGATCCTTTTGGTGGTGGCTCGGTTATGGTGTGGGGAGGCATAACCATGACAAGCAGAACAGCATTACATGTCATCCAAGGGCGTGCCACAGGGCAGTACTACCGTGACAACATGTTATCAGCTCATGGGTGCCATTTGCGCGACGTCACGGCCGTCGATTCATTTTCAAAAATGACAATGCAAGAGCACATAGGGCCCGTGTCGCTACAGAGTTCCCCCAGGAGCAGAACATCACTACACTGCCATGGCCAGCTATAAGTCCAGACCTTTCACCAATCGAGCACGTCTGGAATATGCTTGGCAGGCGCCTACGACAACCCCAACAGCCCCCTACCAATGCCCAGGATCTCGCCGCTGCACTGCAGGAAGAATGGAATAACATCAGTCAAGCTGCTATTGGACGTTTAATGAGGAGTATGCCACGTCGGATGTGCGCTTGTCTCGCGAACCGAGGAGGTTTTACAAGGTATTGAGGTCTTATACTGAATGTGGTAAATTCTCTGACTGACTGCCCTTTTCTTCTACAGCTCAGTGCGTGGAATATGTGCTTGTTAGACACCCAACTATCGCTGAATCCATTCACCAGACGTCACAGTGCAATGCCTCAACTGTCTTTTTGATGAAAATATAAATATATTTCTTCATATATCTCACTTTTATCAAATATCCCCTGCTTTTTGAATAGTATAGAATAAATGCTAAGTTTATCTCTAGAATACAGGAAAGTGACACAATCTCCCTTAATTGAATACTCCTGTTAATTGAATAATTCCCACTGGCAAATTTACTATTCAATTAACAGGGTTCCACTGTAATCAAATGTTCTGACGAAAACCCTCGGTAGGCGAAAAGGGTGGTCACCTAAGTTATACTTATATGCCACTGATTCAAGTAATGGCCAGGCTGATTTTTGTTGGTGCGTCTACCTGTCGTTGCACTTAGATAATACCAGATTAATCAACCAATTAATGTTAATCCACCGGGTTCAGCAAGTCGCGAGTCTTTACAAAAGACAGTATTTAATTAGATAAATACTTCATACCGTCGCGAGGCACTCGCGACGGTATGAAGTATTTATCTAACTAAATGCAGCTCTTTGTCAAGTTCATAACCTACAATGTTTAATTGAAGAAAAAACAATGCCTCATTACCACTCACTGACAATTAACGTTGTAAGTTTGCCAAAACACAATTTCCAATACCCTTTTCACTAAAGAAGTAATAACATATTTTTGATTCTTTCGTCTAGGGCCGTGCTTTTAACTGCCGCAATGGCTTTCCTTCACAAGTGAAGAAAAATTCTGGTGCTAACATTTTAGCCAACGAAGATTTTTGGGTACAAAATCAACATTTTTCGTGCAATTGGCTAAACTGGCACCCGACTACATGAACACTGTTTCGAAGTCACGTGGTGGGGCAAGTAGGCCTACGTAGTCAAGTGGCGTGTGCACACAGCCAAAATAGTGAAACATTTGACCGCCCAGGGTAAGTTTTGCTTTATTAGAGTCAATTTTTAATAAAATAATATCAGTACGTACACCGGATGTTGCACTTAGATAATAACAGATTAGTCGATTAATATAACAATAACATGAGTCTGGAGAGCGTTACGGTTTATTAACGGCCTGAGGGGAATGAATAACAGCCCGAGGGTTTATTACCGGCACGAGACCAAGTCGAGGGCCGTTAATAAGCCAGAGGGCTGTTATTCATTCTTCGAGGGCCGTTAATAAACCGGGACGCTCGACAAAATCATGTTATTACTATCATTACCATGACCGGAAGCGGGCGGGGCGGGGGGCTGTTAATGAATTTTGTTTTCATTAACGTCCGCGGCTCGCTTCCGGTTGCATGGCGTCATCCATTATTGAGTTTTACCGCCCCGCTAAACTCCGATAATATACTTGAGAACGCCCGCTAAAGTGGTAATAATTAATGTTAATCCCCTGAGTTTAGCAAGTCGCGAGTTTTTACAAAAGATAGATAGATAGACAGATATTTTATTTGTACAATTTTCTTACATACAAGCTAAATACAATAATAACAAATGCATTAGATATATTGTACAGGGGCGACATGGACAGATTGTCCGTCTTCCTGTCACACCTAAAGTAAATTATTCTCAGATTTGAGAATGAAAGGCGACATGAAATGGCTACACAGGTGTCACATGAAAAGCATGGTGTAGCAAAATCTGCTTGGGTTCTGAGGATATAAGTGTGTAAATAGGTAAATGCCCACATGTATAAATATCATTTATTTCAGTGGTTGAGACTACTGGTAGAAAAGGACTGCTGTTGTTAGTTCTGACTGCGATATGTTGTCTTGTTATCGAGTATTAGAAAGGGGATTGGGGCTCAATTTGTAATGTTGTTTGGTCGGTTTGTTCCATTGCATGTTCCCAGCCTAAGCGGGTGGCGAACGACAAGACTTCTATTCCTGTATATAGTAAGATACAATCAGAGGGAGCTAGTTGTATTATTAACAACTACAAGTGCGGCGAGGACAGTATTTAAGACAGCATTTAATTAGATAAATACTTCATACCGTCGCGAGGCACTCGCGACGGTATGAAGTATTTATCTAATAAAATGCTCCCTTTTGTAAAGTTGATAACCTGCAGTATTTGAAGAAAAGCAATGCCGCATTACCACTAACTGACAATTAACGTTTAAAGTTTGTACTATTTATTGACAAAAGAGGTCAACAAAAATCGTTTCCTCAACAATCGCGCCCTTCACTGCCAGGGGGAGCGGTGGCTGAGTTGGTAGAGGTGCAGGCTGCAAGCCGAGAGGTCCTCGGTTCGAATCCCACCTGCGGCAACCGCGTTGTGTCATTGGGCAAGACACTCCCATTGCCCACGTGGGGGCACGGTGGCGTTGTGTACTAAGGCGTACTGTACGTCGATGGTGCACTTGCCTTCAACCAATGCTAACCATGCTTGTGTGGAGTTAGTATGTTGGGGAGCTGACAGTTGCTCGCCGTTGCTCGGTGTTTTTCTCCGGGTACTCTGGCTTCCTCTACCCGTAAAACTGTCGTTGTCATGATTAGCCATTGTGCAGAAATATGTGACCCTAAACACAAATAAATAAAAAAAAAAAATACTTCACGGCCACAACGGCTTTCCTTCCCAAGTGACAGAAACTTTTTGGTGCCGAAAGTTCAGCTACATGACTGTTATGAAGGGTTTCGGGTGTTGAATCAAAATTTTTAAATTGGCTAAATTGACACAGCCTGAACACTGTTTGGGTAGGGTGTATTTCCGGTAACAAACACACGTTTTTTACACGTTGTGTCACGCCACAAATGTCTCAGCTTTATTCCGGGGGAAAGAATAAAATTTACATATTATTGGCCGCAGGGCTGGGAGCAGTTAACCTTTCAAACGTTAACGTGTTAAATTATTTTAACAACGTTAAAAAAATTTAGCCACGTTAATAAAGTTTTACTTTGAAGATTATAATTGTATAATATGTAGCATTGCGTCGTTATCTTGTGTTTACCCAGGGAGGATCGCGCGTGCCGATGACGTCGAATTTTACGCCATTTGACGAAATTGAAGAACACGAATAATTTAGATGTCCATCAATTATAGACGACCCATTGATTTGGTGGAGAGACCATGAAGCCCTCCTACAAAAGTTGGCGAAGTTGGCCCACCGATATTTGGCGATACAGCAATATGAGCTTCACACGAACGCCTATTTTCCATGTAAGGACTGGTATTCGAGCAACGGTGGATGTCTCTTTCAATGGATACGGCCGCAACGATTGTGTTCTCAAATGAAAATATCACTGAATGTTAGAATTTACGATAACCTGCGAAAAATATATTAACTACTCGTCCCCTGAATTCCAATGTGTTCTATGTGCCAGTAGGCACATAGAACACATTGGAACTCAAGAGACGAACTGTACGTAACAAAAATGGCCGAAGTTATTAAAATTTTGTTCATTTTAACATTTAACGTCATTTAACTCGTTAACGCAGCATTATTTTAGTTAACGTGTTAAGGAAAATTTTAACTCCTCCCAGCCCTGATTGGCCGAATGAAAGAAAATAAATACCATGCCCTTGATTACACACCTACTGTTTAAAATAGTGTTTAGTGTAACGACGTGAAACCTCACCCGTAGCACACAACTCCCTTCGTATCTCTATTGCCAAATTTAGAGGACAACAATCGTAAATAGGAACATTCAAAATATTCTGAAGCACCCAAAGGACCGTAAACATACCGCTCCAGTGATGTATTCTACCCTTCATGTGACAATTTTAGCTGCATTTATTTTTTTATTTATTGGAATTTAACGACGTTTTTGACAGCCAGAGTCACCTCGTGTCGTGTTTTTTACGGGTGGTGGAAGCCGTAGTATCCGGAGAGAACCACCACCGAGCAACGGCGAGCAGCTTCAGACTACCCCACGCAGTGACTCCACACAGGCGGGCTTAGCATTGGTTGAAGACAAGTGCACCATTGGCGTGCAGTACGCCTTAGTACACAGCGACACCGAGCTCCCCACGTGCGCAATCGAGATTAAGTGCCTGGCGGGGATCGAACCCTGGGCCTCTCGATTTGAAATCCAATACCGTAAATACTGAGCAACTGCACTCCCAATTTTAGCTATTACAGTAGAGGCTTTTATAGGAGGGAAATATGGACACGTTTTAGAGTGATCCTTCAAGTAAAGAAATAACAGTGCGATTTGAAGTTATGGGTATAGCTTTCAAAATGTTGAAGGCGAGCAAGATTGTTGCTAACGTCAGTTAACTTTTCGTGTAACATCTGAAACCTATTTGTAAAATACGGAGAATGGCTTACCTGCTCATCAAATTTAAAACAAATCTCCAGGTTTACAGTTTTCCGATATGATTCTTTGCTATTTCAAATTTGTTTATATGTGCGGACGTTCTTGCACGTTCTTACTTGTGGGGTTTTTCCCATGTTAAACCCTAACCACACAAGGTCAAAAAATTAACCCCACAGTGCAAAAAATAATCTCACAGGAGGCCACTGTACTAACCCAACCCCACAACTACCACTGACTCTAAATTGTAAACCCCACAATGTACCTCTGCTAAGCCCGTTTCAGCAGGATATGACGTTTTGAATCGTCGTTGGGGAACTATCAGTATTTTGCACCAGTCTTCAGTCGTTACAAGGAAGACAAAAAGATAAGTTATAACAAACAAAAGGGAAATTCACTTTGAAAAATTGCTTTTCTACCATGATACTGCTTGGTAATCTGAAGCCTTGATGTGAGGATAAAAGTATTCTGCGTATTCTGTTCTCGAGATGGATTACACTAAAAGGCAACTAATAATTATGGGAAATTTGTAATGGAACATGCATTCCAGCTCGAATTTGACAAATACAGAATCTGTCGCAATAACAAACAAGTTGTCACTCAAGGCCCTTTATTTTGTATTGATGGGATGGAAAGTATTCCCCCCTCCCACCCCTTCACCAGAACCTTCCCTCAATATTAAATGCGAGTTACGACAACCTAACTTACTTTTTTAAACATTTTGAGTGCGCAATCAGAATTTTTGCGGAAATTTTTATATTGCCTCTTACATCTAACTAAACGGTCAATGTACCAAGCAATGGAAACGAAAGCTAGTTTTCAGAGCATTGTGTTCTGAGGCTTTTTTCTCTTTCTTATAGTTTATTGTCGAAACCACACCATCATCGTGACATTCGTTTTGGAAAAGCAACAAACTTGAATTTCGAGAAATATTTATCACTAAATTGTTTACTTTTCTCTTTAACAGAGAGCGAGGATGAGGAATCAATGTCCGAGGAATATCAACCAGAAAGGCCACAGCAAAATGCAAATTCACACGAGGAGTTATCTCCCTTCGATTAATTTCATCGGTTTTCAAAGTCCAGAATCTCGAAAGCATTTGGTTCGAACAAAGTTTTTTTATCAGGTAATGCGCAAGATGCAGAAAATGTGTAATATTATAAGTTCTTGTCATTAACCCTTTACCTAATACGAAAAGCAGACGACACTTGCAAATAAAATTCTTGAAGCACTTTTTTTTGTTTTGATTTTTTGCGTCAGAAACAGCTTATGAACCCCTCATGGGAACTTATTTGGCCTCAGTACATCCAATATAGGCATTTCATCTATTATATCTTGTTTGTCAGAGCTCATACTGTTCAAAAAGCTCGTTGAGCTCGTTCCAATGAGGGGTCATAAACTATGTTTTTGTGATGAATAAAAAAGTAATAAAAATTGAATGGTGAGCTTTGTGAATAGCGCTGGCCGGTTTTGGCCGTTACGTTGGGTAAAGGGTTATTAACACTTCACCTTTAGTAATGTCCAAATTCGCTAGAAACTATTCACAAAAATCCCCATTCAGATTCTAATATTTTATCATTTTTTCGTCCAAAACAATGCGTAGAACCCCCATTGTAAGGTCCTCGCCGAGCTTGTTTCAATGAAGGGTCATAAGCTTTGTTTTTGAAACAAATAATGAAAACTATTTTAATTCATCCGGGAAAAAAATGCGACCCCAGTCGTGCGGTGTAAAGGGCTACATCCCGCCTTTGGCATCCATTTTTGTAATAGTATTAATTTTGTACAAACTTACAAGTTTTACAATACGATCATTCTGGTTTTAAATAGAACGGAATAAAACGCTAGCTTTGAGCCCTACGAATCTGAATTTTCCCGTTCGAATGACAACTCTGTTTATTGATGACTCAGGGCGTGTTGGAGGAGCCGAACGGCGTTCATTATTTCGCTGTTGGCCTTCGCTCCAACTTTTCACCTCCCAGGAAATAATGGGCAGATACAAAAATTAGTGTCAAAGACATACATACTAAATGCGGCTCGTTCCTCCAATGCACCATCCATTCCCCGTGTCAATTTATTTCTTAACTCTTCTGATTTTGCACGCACTTATCTTTGGAGTCTCGTTGTTTCTCGAGGTTAAGATTTGTTTTATGTATCCGTAAAATAGCTTACGCGGATACGGGAATAACGTTATCGCGCGCCATCCTGAATACCTGTGAACGTTCCCGAGAAAATATTCGAAAATATTCGATATCCCGGATTCGAAAACGAATCGAATCGAATCGCCAAACCGATTCGCCATTAATTCGTTTTTCGAATATTCGTTGGGTGCTACGCTAGTTTTTGTAATAGTTCGAGTTCAGCATTTTTTGAGAGAAATCGCACATTTTCGTAATAAAAAAGAGCTAATCACTTTTGTTATCGCAACGGCCATCTTTTGTAATAATAAAACCAAGAAGCATCAATCCTTAATTCGCGATATGCGTTAGCGCGGAACAACTGTTTGGGTAGACGAGGGAGTAGATGCACCAGGGGGTGTATTTGATATTATGTTTTGACGGAATTCAGGAAGAAAGTATCACGTGTGAGGTAGGGCTGCACGGTATATCGATAAACCGATTATACCGGTATTCAAACCAATATCGATTGAATACCGGTGTAATTACAAAAATATCGGTTTATCATCATTATTTATTTACCCAAAATTTAATTTTCAAGATGTCTTGAGTATTAACTGTAGCCCAGAATGAATAATATCCCTTTACCCAAGGAATCGTCCGCATGTGCCCGCGTAATATACAAATTCGGACTGTTGAAAAAATAATTTTCAAAAATTTTAACAAAACTATATCATGTGACCCCTTCATCGGAACGAGCTCGCTGAGCTCGTTCCAATGCAGGGTCACATGATATTGTTTTGTAGATTTTTGGGGGAAAAAAATCTGATAAACTATTATTTAAAATAATAAATTTTGATATCGTCTGCGTTGGGTAAAGGTGTTTCGAACCGCATTATCAAGGCATGCTAATTCATGCCGACTGTGATGCCTCGAGTCTCGATTGCGGTACTTCTGTTCAGATATCTGAACAGTTTTCGATATACCGGTATACCGCGGTATGTTTTTGAATACCGATGCCGGTATTCAATTTTGAATATCGTGCAGCCCTAGTGTCAGGGGCTCTGTGTATGGATATCCATCAGCGAGTGTGGCTGGGGGTTTCGATTTTTAGTTTTGAACTCAGAACAAGATGAGTGCGGGGGTTGATTAATAAGCGTCAGTGGTGGATAAAGGGGGACTTCACCGGTGATTGAGGGATACACAGATTGGCGGGAGAAAGTATAGTAGCGGCTTTTAAAGAAGGCGATTTTAAAGAGGCTTCCAGTGTTTCAAAAAGGGTATTTGTACGTTTCAGTGATTCCGGGAAATTTGAAAGGCATCCAGGTTACTAACCAACTAGACCACACAGGACGAGGATGCAATGAAGGAACGGTATCTGGAATTTCGCTGTAATCCCCACAGGCCACGTATCGTGTGTTACGAAGATACTAACGGATATCAATCTTCTGCAATGGTTTCATAAAATATATTCAGATATCCTACATAAAACAACTTCCTAGCGATTTCGTTACAATTATGGATCTTTCGCTTACGTCAAATTTCGAATCACCTGTAATTTGGGTTTCTCAACTTGTATCTCTGCAAGGTCATCAATCTCTCTGAGGCGCAATTACAAAACGCACTGTAACGGTCATCTAGGCAGTCGGTAAGACTGGTATCGATTTCTTCCAGTTTCTGAAATTATGGCTGCCATTTTAGAATCTTACCATTTCACGAATGACTTTCGTCATAAAAGTATTGGGAGCGCGGTGGCTCAGTAGGTAGACGTGCAGGCTGCAAACCGAGAGGTCCTCGGGTCGAATCCCACCTGCGGCAACCGCGTTGTGTCCTTGGGCAAGACACTTCATCTCCATTGCCCGCTTGTGGGCACGATGACGCCGCGTACTAAGGCGTACTGCACGTCGATGGTGCGCATGTCTCCAACCAATCTAACGCGAGTTACGATGTTGGGGAGCTGGCAGCTGCTCGTCGTTGCTCGGTGGTTCTCTCCGGGTACTCCGGCTTCCCCCACCCGTAAAACTGTCACGGTCATGATTAGCCATTGTGCATAAATATGTGACCTTAAACATCAATAAATAAATAAATAAATCATAAATGTTAGCGGCAACATGCAGAATCTATTAAATCAGTTACGTGCTGGGATGACTGGTGCTCTCATCATGAATCGAGAGATCCTACAAATGACACTTGAGCCCCAGTGTTCAAAGGCTCTACAAACTCCATCCAAAACTCTGCCTCTAATAGCTGTCGAGTGGGTGTGGGCGGACCATTTGTTCAATTCTCATACGAAAATGAAATATTAAAACCCATTATACCATTTTCAAAACAGTTATTAGTTTCGTCACGTTAATCCATCCGTTTATCAACGTTCGGTGCTGCCATGCATCCGCCACAATGTAGATAAATCTGTTTGTCCTACTGTGGTTACGGTACCTTAAGGGGCCGCATTAGGGAGACCATAGTTGCGACATCTTCAGCTTTGTGACTGATGATGTCACAAAGGTAATCATGGTGTGATGTAACTACTATGACGATATGTGGTGTCGAAGCACGCGTAGAGCGTGTTGTCGTGGTAATATGCGTTTTCGTCGCTACATTTGTTGACGGTGCGCCATTTAGCATTTAAAATATGTAGCGTGGATCGTGTGGTAACGTAAATATGGGTATAAAGTGGTAACGTATCCTAGATGTCTTTTCGAGGATATGGTACTGTAGCCGTGACAGTCAGTAGCGCTTTGGTATTTTCTCTGTAGCCCGAGGGATCATCGTTTTTCTACTTAGGCCGCCTATAAATTATATAATATTTAGGGGGATAATTATAATTTATTGATTTTTAGGGTAACCTCCAACATATACAGCAATATCATGACCGCAAATATGATGTGAAGTTTGCGAACCGTTTGGACATAAGCTGCCCACTTCAGGGGACTTCCACCTCAGGCGTTAGTCACCAGATCCTATTTTACCCTTACACGGAGTACACACACACTGATCCACTTTTTAAGACTCACATTGGAAAGTTTAGGGAATGTTCTCGATTGTACGGACTAAAACGGCAGTATAGTGGCGTAGTAGTATACCAAAATAAGTTATGTAAGTCATTTCTTACAGATCGTGACAATCGTTACTTATTCACAGTTCCTTATTCGACATTCGTTAGAAACCGATTTTATCGGTTGATAACGAATGTCGAATAAGGAACTGCGAATAAGTAATGATTGTCACGACCTGCGTCATATGTGTAGTTTGGAAACAAAAATATTGAAATGATGTATGGAAGTGTCGCGTTCTGGAGGATCGTTCGATTGTGTGCATGGAAGTGATATAGTAGTATAGTGGTCAACGTATGTACCCGTTAAGGTCTGTTTGTGGCCTAATGAATGTTCGTTTGTCCACCTAGATCTTATTTTTCTTTCAGAGCGTTTTAAGGGTTAGTCCAGTTTGTACGAAGTGATATGGTAGAATTATAGTGACGATCTATATTCATTTTGGTGTATTTTCAGCCTGAGGGGTGACCATGTGTCCAGTTAGAGTTGTGCACGACTTGGTCACGTTATTTAGGGGTTCTGTGCAGAGTGACAGAGAAGTGAACTAGTGACGATCTATCGTTCCCCCTTTGTTTTTGATTTTTTTTTTATTTTGCACACGGAAACCCCTTCGTACAAAAATTACTTATAATATATACTACCTGCTCGTTTGTCCACCTAAGTCTTTTATGATCTACCTAATTTATTTTGGTAGGAGGGTTCGGCTGAGCGAAGTGATGCAGTGTCAGCACCGATATAAATACTTATCAATCTTTTTAAGCCCAGGAAGCCGATTTGTCCATAAAAAACATAAACTGCCACCCAGTCGATGTGCTGCTTTATCATCGTGGATAAGGCAGTGTTCCATTTCTGTGGAGTGCAAACCAGTAACGCGAATTATCATCGACGTGAAAGAGTTAGGTTCTACCCTCTAAAATAACCCAACTATTGGCTATACAGTTAAAACTAAAAGTCCTGTCACGAACTGTGCGCTTATCTAGACTTAATTGCGGGCAGGAATCGTGCGCAATTGCCATATCGAATGGCATCCAAAGCATGACAAGTTCTCCTGGTTACTCATAGAAAACAAAGGCAATGTTTCTGCCAATGGACCTCCGGTTTACCCGGAGGTCCATTGGCAGAAATATTACTTGTGCACAGGCCATATGTACAGAATATGATAGCCTTACTATGGTCATAATGCGTAGATTAACGAGCAGATCGACGTGCTTTTTGTGCGCATTTCATGACAGTACTTCTAGTTTTAACTGTAGCTACCATTCCTGCAACCCCACAATACTGCAACCACAATCTTTTTCACTTTGAACTACTACTATTGACTACAACCACTTCCGTAACTAACTTCGACCAGTGCTACTAACAATATCGTCTGGTGTTTCTATGACACTGTAACTATTTACTACAATCTTCAACCAATTCTGCCACCAGCCCGTTGCACTGGTATCTAATGCCATTAGTTAGTGCTATCACTGTATCACAGCGTCCTAACAGTGCAGGCCGCGGTTAGCTCCTTCGCTTTCCATTCGCTTTTATTATCGCTATTCTTTAGTTTCTCTCGCGAACTACCTATATATAGTTTTCTCTTTTGGTCAAGTGTGAAGTCGATCCACGTATGCTAGAAAGCCCCTAAACCGAAATACCGGAGACGTGTGCGCGTAATCCCTACCTGTGTGGTTGATGACTGCCTGTCGATCAAAAACGCCGATTTGTGTTTTGTGCTTCTGCACAATTTGCGTATATCACATGTGCACATAGGCTTTTCCTGCCACCACCTATACTCGTGATTGGCCAACATCATGCTGTGTGTTAGTTGGGCTTAGTCACATCCCAGAAAGTAATTCGGTAAGTTGAGTTTCATCACTGTTCTTCTAGCGACTTCTATGCGACAAACCTCGCAACTGCGAACAGCACAGTGATCGCGGTGCATAATGGGTTTCACGGTGAAGCGGAAGACCACACCCACTTACGATCTTATTGTGTACGTGAGGAATACTTCAAATGGATAAATAGTACAAAAATACAATCACAAGTTTAGAACTATATCAAACTGGGATAGAGAACGTCAGCACTGTACTACCACAGCGCTCTTGTTGAACTGAGAGAAAAACTAGTGCACGCCTTCGCACTTTTGAAGGTCTTCCGTTTCCACGGGAACCACATACCGCCATAGAAATTCAAGATGAGGGCCTTTTGTACTATCACAAAACTTTGAGGCTTCCGTTTTCAGAATCGGTTGAACATTTGCTATCACGAACAAGTCAGTAGTGGGAGAAAAGGTAACCGTGCCTGTTTGGCCGGAGGGAGAGTCGGAGCGTGAGCGGCCATCTTGTGACGTCATCCCCATCGCGACACGTGGTCCTAGTGCGAATGCGCAGCTCGTGTTGTTAGGGTGATACGTGTTTCCGTCTACCATTTTGCATACTGGAGGCCGCCATCTTGGTTTCTATGGTAGCACGGGGTTGCTATGTTACCTAAAACCTTCTTATTGGACAGGGGTATGTTCGGAGGGCATGTTCGATTGAATCGGAGTATCACGAATTACCACAAACAACCAGACAACCCCTCCGAATCATCAAAAACGACTTGATTTACTACGGATTCCCCATTTTATCGGCTTAGCATGCAGTGCTATGATACCGAGGGACCCCTGGGTGAGTTCGATTGAACTAAAGTATTTTTCTGGCTTGGATACTTGAATTACCATAAACAACCCGATAAGTTGTACTATTTCGAAGTCTTTCAGAATCCTTTTTAGGACCGCCATACCGTAGATATTAATAGTAACACGTAGTGCTATAGTGCCGAGTGACCCCGGGTGAGTTCGATTAAACAGGAGTAATGTTCTGGTTCAGATTCCCCCAGAATCCTTTTTGGATCCCTATCACATAACGTTTTTCTCCAATAAAAGGCTCGTTCCTTTGTATAAAAGTAGCACGTAGTGCTATAGGACAAATTCCTCTGTATAAGAGTCATTACCCTGAATACTCCGTTTCTGACCAATATTCAAATTACAAGTAGGGCTCATATGTGTACATGAAAGCCTATATCATTCCTAATGCCAAGAATCTATCGAGTAGTTACTGATAAGTCATTGCTCGAACGACTCGAATCCCACCTCGGCCGAGTGACTCGCAAATGCGACTCTTAGCCTCATTTCGGTATTTGAGGATACCTATGACCTGGTATTGTATTATTTGAGGATACCTATTTTGAGGATACCTATCGAGGACACCTTCTTGAGAATCCCTTCTTTGTAGTATGAGGCCATGAGAGCCATTAGAAAATCCCTCAGTGAGGTCTAATTTACTATCCCTCTTAACCTCATTTCGTTTGAGGCCATGAGGGCCATGAAAAATCCCTCAATGAGGCCTAATTTACTATCCCTCTTAGCCTCATTTCGGTATTTGAGGATAACTATGGCCTGGTATTGTATTAATTGATGATACCTATATAGGATATTTTCTGGAGAACCCCTTTTTTGTCGTATGAGGCCATGAGGGCCATGGGAAAATCCCTCAATGAGGTCTAATTTACTATCCCCCTTAATCTCATTTCGTTTGAGGCCATGAGGGCCATGAAAAAAATCCCTCAATGGGGCCTAATTTACTATCCCTCTTAGTCTCATTTTCCGTATTTTGGGATACCTATGGCCTGGTATGGTATTTTTTGAGGATACCTATACAGGATATTTTCTGAAGAATCCCTTTTTTTTGTCGTATAGGCTATGAGAAAATCCCTCAGTGAGGTCTAATTTACTATCCCTCTTAACCTCATTTCTTTTGAGGCCATGAGGGCCATGAAAACATCCCTCTATGAGGCCTAATTTACTATCCCTCTTAGCCTCATTTTCGGTATTTGAGGATACCTATGGCCTGGTGTTGTATTATTTGAGGATACCTATCAAGGATATTTTCTGGAGAATTCTTTTTTTGTCGTATGAGGCCATGAGGGCCATGAGAAAATCCCTCAGTTAGGCCTAATTTACTATACCTCTTAACCTCATTCCTTTTGAGGCCATGGGGGCCATGAAAAAATCCCTCAATGAGACCTAATTTACTATCCCTCTTAGCCTCATTTCGGTATTTGAGGATACCTATGGCCTGGTATTTATTATTTGAGGATACCTATCGAGGATATATTCTGAGGAATCCCTTTTTTGTCGTATGAGGCCATTAGGGCCATGAGAAAATCCCTCAATGAAGTCTAATTTACTATCCCTCTTAACCTCATTTCTTTTGAGGCCACGAGGGCCATGAAAAATCCTCAATGAGGCCTAATTGACTATCCCTCTTAGCCTCATTTCGGTATTTGAGGATACCTGTGGCCTGGTATTGTATTATTTGAGGATACCTTTTGGAGAATCCCTTTTTTGTCGTATGAGGCCATGAGAGCTATGCGAAAGGTATGGCGGTCCTAAAAAGGAGTCTTGGAGAATCCATATCAAATATAGTCGGTTTTTCGGGGGGTGATTTGAGGACTGGTGGGAACTAGTGGGGTCTGGTGGGACTATTTGGGACTGGTGGAGACTAGCAGGCTAATTGTCGTAAAAACCCATGGTTTCTACAACCGGGTATCCACATCTCCTACTACTTCACTTCCCCCTCCGGCTCTCCCTCCGGCCAATGGGCCCCGGTTCATTCCTCTCCTACTACTGAAGTCACTCTTATTTTAACGATGAACACATTTATCCTTTACTCAATGCACAGGATACCAAAATGTGTTATTTTAATTATTTTTTCAATATTTTCAAAAAGTTTCAATTAGACTCGATGAGCTCGTTCCAATCAGGGGTCACGTAATATAATTTTGTTGAACTTATTTGAAAAAAAATGTTTTTGTAAATTCAGTTTGTAAATTACGGAAGACGGATGCGGCTGATTAATTAAGTAAACGGTCATCTGTTATGGTTTAGAAAGAACAAAAAACTGATAAATAGATATTATTACCATTATGTGGATGTACAAATTATGTATCCGAGTTGAGCTCCGGGTTCTAAGGGTAGATCACGACGAGTCGAAGACGAGTCGTGATCTACCCTTAGAACCCGGAGCGAGACTCGGATACATATTTTGTACATCCACATAATGGAAATAATCATTTTATCTTGCAATATATTGGGAATAAGTCAAGAATGTAGACGAATATATAACGAACTATTTATTCGTACGGATGAACAAAAAGAAAAAAAATGGAACTCACTCTAAAGGAACGTGCTTGTATCCGACCCCCCGATACAAACATCTGTATCAGGGGATCGATCGGATACACGACAGTTGCGGAGTTAATACAGACAAGATACATGTTGATTGTAAGATAAAAAGTGAAACCTGAGTGGCGATTTGTTCGTTCAAGGCAGATTATTTAGTTCTTTCACTGGGTAAAGGGTTAACTGACTCTCGTTATGCACACTCATACAAATCGCATGGTTATGAACATTATGAAACTCTTCTGAAGGTTCGTTGTTTAGCAACTACATGCCACATACCTGATAATGCAATGTGGTGGAGAGACCTGAAAAACTCCCCTCTCCGAATGTGCAGCTTCTATTTAGCATCAAGAACAAATCAGGAACTAAAACAAACAATCCAGCTTACCACAAAGACCTTCATTTTTATGGTACATGTCTGCAGTACAATGCACAAATGGGGCGAACGGTCTCTAACATATGTCCATTGTTCACCTCAACAAGAAAATGGAATCACCATCTTGTTCGCCATTGTTATAGATTAGATTGATTTCAAAACTTAACTTTTCCACCGGATCTCGACTTGATCATATTTTAGTCGGAACTCTCTATCCGCTTTCCTCCTTACACAACTACAGAATCTCAATCATGGAAAGGAAATGCTATTTTGTTTGCTTCCCTTCCCATGCATGAAGTCGCAATATTGTATTCATGAAATCTCGATCTACTGGTGTAAGTATGTCGCGATCGAATCGTGATCTGATCGAGAACAGGACGACTTTGTTGATCACTTTAGTGATGACAAAACTTATTGTTCTTTAACTTTCGCGATGAAAAACTGTGATGTAACACATTATTAGAAACGGGTTTCTAGGGATTTTCCTTTTACATCTAAGTGCACAATATAGCTTTGGATTTAAACAATTAATACAATTTATCACTTTCCAAAGTGTGATTTACTGGGATTTCCGGGTTTGATTATAAACGATAACTTCACAAGTGAATTATGCAATCAACAATTGCGTCATGTATCCGTGCGCGCAAACGAAGACGCTTTGCCGTGGTTGTAATGGGGACTTCATTGTTTTTTTGTTTTTTTTTAACCCTTCACCTAACATGAAAAGCAGACGACACTTGCAAAAACAATTCTTGAATAACTATTATTTTCATTTTTTTGTCTCAAAAACATAGGTTATGACCCCCTTATTGGAACGAGCTCGATGAGATCGTTCCAATGAGGGGTCATAACCTATGTTTTAGAGAAAAAATTTTTTTAAAAATAATGAAAATTAATTGACGATTTTTGAGAATAGCGCTGGCCTGTTTTGGACGTTACGTTAGGTAAAGGGTTAAATAATATAATTATCGTTAATAATGAAAAGTAATAAACAGAGTAATCGCTTGTCTGGACTGGTTACGGGAAATAAATCATGAGAGGCGAGGGACTATATTGTAAAACACTCGTGCGCATTCGCGCACTCGTGTTTGTACAACGTCCCTCGCCTCTCATGAATTATTTCACGTAACCAGCCCAGTCAAGCGATTACTCTCTATAAGCTACACGATATTGCGAAGACATACTCGAAGTTACTCGAAATTTATCGGAAGTAAACAAATCCCTATGACATCATTTCTGAATACATACGGTTCTAATTTTAACTTTGCTGCTGTTCGAATAAATTAGCGCCACGAACAACAACTGTGCATTATTTTAGCAACAATTGGGAATTATAAGATACAAGAACTTTTGTATTATTTGAAATAAATCGCAGTTATGTATCCAATAAAGCCCACACCATGATTACCGTAAACGGCAATCTGAACTTGATTTCATTGACGCGCACGCAAAAAATATACCCTTTATCATTCTAAGAAAGTAAATTTTAACGAATATGGAAAATGATATAGTAGATGATTTTCCTTTATTGATCGGCTAACAATTTCAGGTTAAAACATTACCGCATGCCATTTTTCAAATATCCAGTAAATTCTCGCCTTCAGGTTAATTTATAAATCTAATTGGATGCTTTCATACGAATTATATATAAAACGTAAGGGTATTTTTACAGAACGGAAATTGGGGGTTTGCTTAATGGTGAAGTTATTGTTTTTTTCAAAATTACGGCTTATTGTTCCTACAAGGTAATCCTTTCTCGAATCACCTTTACTTCTAATTTATACTTTAGGAGAACGCTAATTAACAGGAGGATGTGATTCTGGTTTTGAAATTCTGAAGAAAAACGTCTGGGGGAAACGTGCCTATAGTTTACTCCCACCTTAATCCGATAGCGATCGGTTACACACACCCCGTGAGAACCCAGGGAAGTGAAGAAGTGTTTGTTTACGGTGGTACACAAGCTGCTTTACTGGTAAAATAGGACCCAGTCAACAGTGCTTGCGGTGAAAGTCCTCTAAAATGGGCAACATGGATATCAACGTTTGACTAAACTTGACTTTATCTCCATGCTGGGGACACGATTAGTCAGTGTGCAGAAGTATGCGACCTTAAACACCAATAAATAAATAAATAGTACCACACACTCGCTGTGTCGGCCTGCAATCTTCACGCAAAATAAAATAATACAAACAGGGTAAAAGATATCAATATCCTTGGGTCACTGCTGGGCTCTATTCTTGCTCTTAGTTGAGTGAAATTGATCTATTGCGGTCGCGCTGCATTTGAAGAGAGGGTTATGTTTGAAATATCAACACAGAAGATGAATTGCCACGTGAGTGGGCAAATATGCCGTCGCCTGAGTGCTAGAATGTCCTATGTCCCATAGGGGACATAGGACATTCCAGCACTCAGGCGACGATGTGTGGTAGGGGTTTAGAAAGAAGAGGTCCATTGTTGGAACTTGCTTCCGATTATCATGATTTTCAGGAACGCTGAAATATCATTCCTGGGTGGAAACCCCACCGCATTAGTGTTTTCGTGGAAAGGCACTCTCGAGTACTCAGCCGTGTGATATCGCACGAAGCTTCACTTACATGTATCGACTGCACGGTGGAAAGACCTGTATACAGAAAATATCCTCTAGGTGAACAATTCCCTTCCTACTCCATCAGACAAGTTTCGGTTTTTTACGGTGGACAGTTTGGCGGGTGGAGAAAGCTGAAGTGCCGTAATGTCATACCCAGCATCATTAAGCAGCTATTAGACTTTTCAGTATAATAATAGGTCACAAGCGGTATTTGAGAAACGGTGTCACTGATCGAAGGAGTATTGCGCCCATTTGAACACGTGAGGTTAAGTGTCATGTTGAAGGGTGCAACGCAAATGACACTGTCACGAGTGAAAATGCAACGTCCCCATCAGAAATCCGAATTGGTTACCCATAATCCACTGTGCTCTTACACAAGCGAAGTTTCATCGAATGGTCGAGTAGGCTGAGCCTGAGGGTACATACGCGTGTGATTCATAGGCTTTTCAAAAAGTTTGACGTCATTGTTTGATAGAAATTCCAGCCCATATGTGTTTTAGTGATAATCAACTCCTAGCATTCTCAGCTAAACCATCTTTGAAAACGCACTTGTACTACTCGGCCGCACGGTGTTAACCTTTCCCTGGATGGAAAGGTCATGACCTCCAGCGCTATTCACAAAGATCGCAATTCAACCTTTATTTCTTTTACTTTTACATTTGTTTTTCCATAACATGGCTTTCGGTCACTCATTGGAATGAGTGACCGAAAGCCATGTTATAGAAAAACAAATGTAAAAGAAAAAAGAAGAAAAGTTGAATTGCGATCTTTGTGCTCTTTCTAATGAGGGGTCATAAGGTATTTTTTTGAAACACTACAAACTTGTTTTTGTTTCGTCATTCTAGAGAACAGTTTTGCAACTTTCGTCCTCGTATCGTGGTGGGAGGGTTAACGCACTTTCTGTTTACGATTTGCGATTGTCCACGCACCACGTGACACACGACAGGTGCTGCCAGCATTCACAATTGTATCTGTCCGTATCAGTTTCGTGAATATAATCCCTTCGTTGTTAAATTACTGAAATGATGAGAGCGATAGGGCAGTTTGGATATCCAAATAACAATGGGAGATAATAACCTTAAGAAATGTGTTGTCCCTTTCTCACTCAGGTTAGTGTATTTGTAACAAAAGGTTCAATGCATGTTTGTTACTTGTTCATTCAAAAGCAGACGTTTAATTGTTTGGATAACGAAACTTCAAGAGATGCGAGGCTTAGGTCTCGTATCAATAATATCTTTACGATGCAGTGAAATTTAATCTCATAATCCAAGAGACATGTTATGAAAAAATGAATAAATTGGAGAATTTATAGTCGAAAATTCCTACCTTCTCAGCTTCGAGAGAAAAATGAGGGATATAGTCTCGCAGATAAGGAATAACATATTGTTGCCAGCACGTGCTGGACTTAACGTTTAAATGTTCATTCGATGGTCTTACGAAATTCATTAAGTTCAACACGTGGCAGCTGACACGCGCCCTTCGTGGCCACCTACTGGGTTGAATAGCGCACGAGTAGGAGATAAACGGAGATTTTCTCATATTACTTGTATTTAAATTTTATTATTGCTTCGTAACAATCAAATTATTTTATAATCTGTTTTTAACTATAACAAATTTTCCCCTAATGCTGATTCACGCGATCATGGCTTACGAATATCCCGTCTGATCCTGATAAAGTTAAACTTCAGTTTGTATTTCTGTGCTGTATATCTCTCAGTACAAAGGTAATTTTTATGAGATTAACGCAGAAATTTTATTCAAATGAATGTTCTAATCTCGTAGCAATTTTTTAACCCTTTACATAATGAATCGGTCCCATCCACCAGCGTAATTTAGAAATTCAGCAGTTAAAGAAACCCATTATTTTTCAAACAATTTCAGCAAAACCATATCATGTGACCACTCATTGGAACGAGCTCGTCGAGCTCGTTCCAGTGAGTGGTCACATGATAGTTTTTGTAGATTTTTTTTTGTGAATTGAAGAATTAATATTTAAAATATTAAATGTTGTATCCTATGCTTTGGGTGCAGGGTTAAACTAAAGTCCCAGACACTCTAAACTTTGAAAGGGTATGATTATTGTCCTGTAAAAAAAATATGATTGTTGAACAGGCTACAGAAACGTTATGAACCCTTTAACCAGCAAATACTCCAAATTCACTCGGGATATAATAATAATAATAATAATAATAATAATAATAATAATAATAATAATAATAATAATATTTTGGCTTGCCGGTGAGTTGTCGAGGTCCTCTAACGAGGGGGTCTACATTAACCCAGTTCCCGCCGACTATTCCGCCCTCACTGTCCCTCTTAATCTCCCATTTATTTACTTAATGGTGTTTAAGGTCACATACTTATGCACAATGGCTAATCATGACCGTGACAGTTTTACGGGAGGAGGAAGCCGGAGTACCCGAGGAGAATCACCGAGCAACGACGAGCCAGCTCCCCAACATCGTAACTCCGCACTGCAGCACAGGCGGGGTTAGATTGGTTGAAGACATGAGCACCATCGACGTCCAGTACGCCTTAGTACACGGCGTCATCGTGCCCCCATGTGGACAATCGGGGTGAAGTGCCTTGCCCAAGGACACGACGCGGGAGTCCGAGTCGACCGCTCAGACGGTCACCCATCCGAGGACGAACCGGGCTCGACGTTGCTTAACTTCGGTGATCTCATGAGAACCGGTTACCGCAACTCCACCGCGCCCCCTCTTAATCTCCCAGCATTAAGTCAAAAAGTGTTTCGTAGTTCCTCCCATTTTCCATTAGTATCCAAAGGATTTTTGTTCTACTGGGCAAATCTATGAGGCGTTCTAAAATGAAATGTTCCAGAGTCTCCGTTACTCCTAAAATACACATTTGACACACTCTTTCCTCGCCTTTCCCGATTCTCTCACTCAACTCCGGTGACTTCGATCTCATTTTGAACAACAAAGACCTCCCCCCACCCACACGTAAAAAGCTGGGGCATCTTTTTTTGTACAATCCGTCTAAAGAGCTAATTCCGTCTCTCCAGTTTCTATTGCAATCCTCGAGTACCCTTCCCCCAATAAGGCTACTCCCCTGCTTCATTCTTTCTTCTAGATCGTCAATCTCTACAGAGTCATTATCCACTGGCTCCCTCGCATGCCTTAACCACCGTGTCTGAACGCTAGAGTTCCATACATGGTTAAACGTCGTTTTACATCATCTGCTGTTTGGTAGGTTTACCAGACAATTCAGGTAGCATAATTTTCCCATATCTATTCTATCTTTAACCGGCATCCACCCGAGTTCCCCTTTGACCGCTTCCAGATCGTCATTCAACGTGAAATTTGTTCCATTTTTTATTCCGACACAAAGTTTTTGCCAACTCGTCGGACTATATCCACATGAGATCTTTTCAACGGCGGAATTATTAGCTATGTTTTGGAAGCAAAAATAGAATACCTTCTGCTCTTTGGGAGGCATTCGTACAATTTTTTTCTAGTGGTGGTGGGTAATGTTCTAAATGCGTGAGGGATATCGACGAGTTGATACCCGAGTGGTCTCTGCAGGAGTTTGTGGTGATTTGGAAATTCAACTATTACCACTTTTACCCCGATTCTGGGTTTGGGAGATGTACCGTGGTGGAGGAGGGGGGGGACTTTTCAGTCATAAGTCATAATGTAAACGATTCACCTGAAGATGGAGCCTCGAGTTGGAGGAGAGCAAGAGAGGGGGTATTTCACTCTCCCTGGCGGGGTCTGCAGTCCTCCTCAGGGGACATTTTAGTAAATAGAAAGTCAGTGTGGCCCTCCGATGTTTCATTTGCAAATGGCTAAATTATTCCCAGCAGTTTTGTAGATAACCATTTAGAAAAAAAGGAGAACCTCTTTATAAAGGCTCACTGGAGACTCGTGTAAGAACTTTAGTTGTATGCATGGGATACGATATTATCTGCGATAGTACCTGGACATTCGTTGCCTCCTGTAGCGGATGTCCATGTGTTACCGCGGATGATACCGTGTCACTGGTCTCGGTGCTTGTGAAAAAACACTGAGTTACAAAAATAGAATGGCGCGCGCCATCCATCCATGCTTTTGTAGAAAAGGAATGGGACCTTTGTCTTTTCTTTCGGTGAACAAATGAAGTGTTGGACATGGCGCGTAGAGCTTGTATCAATAGTGTGTTACAGACCAGCGCATTAGCAAGGTAACAATGGGAACCACGGGAATCGTCCTCTTTTTTCTGGTCCGATCGGATCGGCCTTCTTACTGAACCTACGTACAAATTGGGTTCATACTCACTCAACCCAGTTCATTTGGGTTGATTTTCAACCCAACTGATTTTAGAGTGTAATGGAAACGAAAAAAACCCTGATGTCCAAAAGGGGTGGGTGGTCACCAGGTCTGGGGGGGGGAGTTAAAATTTTCTTTAACACGTTAACGTGTTAAATAATTCTGCGTTAACGAGTTAAATTACGTCAAACGCTAAAATGAACAAAATTTTAACAACTTCGGCCATTTTTATTGATTTGAATTTGAATATAATTGAACTTACGCACAGTTCGTCTCTTGAGTTCCAATGTATTCTATGTGCCTACTGGCAGCCTACTGGCACATAGAACACATTGGAACTCAGGGGAAGAGTAGTTAATATAGTTCTCGCAGGTTATCGTAAACTCTAACATTCAGCGATGTTTTCTTTTAAGAATACAATCACTGCGGCCGTATTCTTGGAAAGAGACATCCGCCGTTGCTCGAATACCAGTCCTTACATGGTAGCGTGTAATATCGGCGGGCCAACATCGCCAACGTTGGTGGGAGGTCTACGGACATCTAAATTATTCGTGTTCTTCAATTTCGTCAAATGGCGCAAAATTCGACGTCATCGGCACGCGCGATCCGGCTTGGGTAAACACAAGATAACGATGCAAAATTATAATCTTCAAAGTTAAACGTTATTAACTTGGTTAAATTAGTTTAACGTTGTTAAAATAATTTAACACGTTAACGCTCCCAGCCCTGGTGGTCATCTATCGCACCTCTCGTAGTCCGACTCTGCCGAAATCAAAATCAGTGGTAAATTCATTATTCAACCCAATAAGGGTCATCCACCCAAAACCATAAATTCAAAGATCTATTTTCTATAAACTTATTCATAATGTATATTAGTTTATCTATGTAGAGAATATTTTCGTGATGTAATCAATACGTTCTCCTAAGTCTTTCGAAATGATATTATTTTATTATGCAATAAGAAAAATATTTTGGCGTCTGGTAGTGAAAACCCCCACCCCCATTTTCTAGAGAGTGAATGTGTTCCGCCCGGAAGAAGATAATCAGGACTTTCACACTAGCAAATGGTGGGTGTTTGATCACCTCATGGGAGGTATTCGTCTTTAACCCTTTACCTGGCGAATCGCCCGCATCCGCCCGCGTAATTTGCAAATTGAGCAATTAAAAAAAAAAAATTCAAAATATTTCAACAAAACCATATCATGTGACCCCTCACTGGAACGAACTCATCTAGCTCGTTCCAGTGAGGGGTCACATGATATGGTTTTGTTGAATATTTTTTTTTTAAATTTAAAAAAATAGTAATTAAAATAATAAATGTTGATATTCTCTACGTTGGGTAAAGGGTTAACAGGTTACGAGTTCCTATAGACCGCCAAAACATAGTGTCTGCAGTGATTGTTGAAGTTTCGTCCACTGAGTTCCAATGTGTTCTATGTGCCAGTAGGCACATAGAACACATTGGAACTCAGGGCACGGTTTGTTGTGGAGCATGGTCGCTCATTGATCAGAATATTGGACCTTAAACAGAAAGATCGACGATTCCATCCTGACCCGCGTCGTGTGAGTTGTGTTCTTGGGAAGATACTTAATCCCAATTGCCCACATGTTAGAACGGGAGGGCCGTTTATTAGAGAGTAAGGCACGCCGATGCTTACCTGCGTATCGCCGATGCTTACATGCTTATCGGAGAGATTGAGAAGAGTGGGGTTGGGGATGTCATCAACAGTTCGTCTCGGAGTGTTGTGAGAAGAGGTTTGGAGATAAGAAGGCATTTGGGAGCACAGGGCAAACCAAAGCTTCTCACCTGAGAATCGCGACATATCAGCGGCCGGTCAAAGTGTTATTATTATTAGTATTACACGATATGAACCTGGCTATTAAATGTGTCGTTAAACCCAAACATTCAAACGTCTGTCCTCACATGTCTACAATCTTTCTTGGCAAGTACAAATGCTGTGTAAAAAGGCATGGGCGCAACAAGATGCCTTGCATTGTCAGTAAACTGCTTAAGTATTTCCCAGGCAGCTGAACCTACCTTCTGACTTTCTCAACGAAAGTTTGTATTCAAAAACTGACTTACATCTTTTGTGTATATATGCATAACCCAAACAGTATTATACGCCGACAGTACGAAATATTTTTCAAATTTAAAAAATTCAACCAATTCACTTTCTTGTAAACAAGCTTCTATTCTTTTAAAGTATCAAAATCAATTTAAATTTCGCTTTGTTTAAACAAATGAACCAGCTACGCGATCATCAAAATACGGAAGAAATTCGCGGCTGCAAAACTATAAACAAAGCCATCAAAAAGCTCTGTTTATTCACGACTTAAGCTAAATGTTTGGGCAACATAGAACCAAGTCTTCTTCTTTTGATGTGCGATCGATGCAATGGTTCTCATACACACGTAACAATTCAAAAGAAGTACAAAGAAAGATACTCACCGCCTTATTTCTCCAAGCTGGGATTTATTTTAGAAATATAGAGTGGCTGTGAACAAATACTAAAAATCAACTAACATCAGTAAATGAGAGGTACACTATTCCATCTAGAGGGGAATAAATAAAGGTTATTTACATTTTTGGAGTGGGATATCAAAATTATTTCACGAGTGAGAACTAGGGCTGTCACAATTTTTTAATTTAGGAATCGATTAATCGTCGCAAATAATCGATAATAATCGATTAATCGTGCCTAGATGACATTCCTCTCCCTCTCTTTGAAGTCGTTAAAATGAAGTTCAAGTCAGTTGACCCATCTCAATTAAACAACGAAGACGATCCTCTTTTAGGTACATTCGAAGCTTTGATGGTCTGAACTTTTGAACCGTCAGTGTAATAATCAATACCGGTCGTCTTCGCAAGTTCGCAACTGCGGACCGGTCTTGATTATTACATTGGCGGTTCAAAAGTTCGGAACATCAAAGTTTTCAATGTACCAAAAAGACAAATGCTTCTAATAGCTTCTTCGGGTTTAACGTCGACGTTCTTGCCTTTAGCATCAATAGTTTTTTCATCATTTTTTTTTTAATTATTAAACGTCTAAAACGGGGTAAAATTTACCGATTCTTCGACAACGAAAAATTCTAATCGATTTCTGCGTGACCGATCGACAATCAATTAATCGTGACAGCCCCAGTGAGAACACAGCGTAACATATTTTCTACAAACGCACTCAGACCAAGGAAATATTAATAGCATGTAATAAAAAGGCTACACTTTTTGAGTGGATATCGAATTTATTTCACTCGTGAGAAAGAAATGTCTGTTTTATAAGCGTTTCGTATTTCTTAAAACCTTGTTCGTTTGGAGGGGAAAACTGATCGCGAACTTGCGGATTTTAAGATAGCTGGAATCTGATGAAAAAGAGAATACTGAAAATAAACTGAAAAACACCTTCACTTAGAACACGGGAAATTAATACAACAGTTTCACAAGATATGCATTGAAAAAAAAATGCACTAATTTTGATTTGATTTGATTTATATTAGAAGTTATCCTCATATAATATGGGGTAAAGTAAGACATATTTTGACATTCATAAATTAATACATGTAAAATGTCGGTGGTGGTGGGTGAGTGCGAGAGGAGGGATTATTATAATCCCTAATGGGTACAGGTGTGGGATTGGAAAATCTCACCCGAGGGCAAGATATCTGGGCCAGACACGAGGCTTGCCGAGTGTCTGGACCAAACATCTTGTCCCGAGGGTGAGATTTTCCCATCCCACACCCGTACCCATCAGGGATTATTTTTCTCCCCCACCATACAGCGGTTACGTTAGCCAGAAGTAATCGGCGGTCACGTGCTGATATAATCAACTCATTTGGTATTCGTTGTTTTGAAAAACTAATGACACCATCGGAAAGAGCATGCAAAAGTTATCTGTACACCAAAGGTATATACCACGAAATGAATTAGGAACGGTGGCATCTTGCAGTTTACAGAGTTTTAGAGCATCACACATTGATCACACGGCATTCTGATGACGTCAATATGAATTAGTTGGTAGCAAGAAACTGATACGATATGCATAACGTCATAATAACGTTATAAATTATAACGTCACGTGGGTGGGGTGGGACACATCCGTCTCTCCCTGCTATCTCACCCGGGACACACGTTTATTACACACCCGTAACTGTATTTGTCACGATCACATTGATTTTTGGGGCATGCGGTAATTTTAACCAGAAAGCTCTAGTGCAATCCGATAAAAAGTACCCTTCGCGTGCACAAGTTCTCTCGTTAGACTGGTTCTTATAGTTTGCAGCGTTCAGTGGAATATAACCAATGAGAACTATCGGCTATATTTATCTGTCGGAATTACCGATTCTCATTACAAAATGTTTGATGCACAACTATGCTAAAAACTGTTGAAAGTCATGAAAGACACATGATCTCTGCCAAGAAATTGAACAGTGAAACTCAACCTTTGCTTTCGTTATTGAAAATCGAAGAAAACTTAATTAATTTTAGGGCAAAAAAGTCCAATTGGGTTCGATATTGCAGCCAGCCACTAGAACAGTTCCTCTAAAACTTTGTTAGAATGTTGCCCTCACCGCTGCGTGCTGCCGGCGAGTCGACACGAGGCCTACTGTGTAACTGTAATCTTATTCGATTCACACTTCGGCAATGAAGCAGCACGTTTGCCAACGCAAACATACTTTGAAAAGCATATCAAGGTGAAGCAGTCCTCAGGAAGCAAGACTGAACATGAATCTTGAATACTTGTTAACATGAAGCGGAAAAACAGACGACGTCGACGACACGCCGACCGCGCATGGAGATGTTTGACAGCTAGTGCATGCAGTTACTAATTAACTATATCCAATTCCACCCTTAGGCCTTACTAGATGCCCCCCCCCCCCGCCCCACACTAGCTGAATAAAGAAAATAAATTCCGAAGAATGAAAAGCCTGGTTTTATAAGAAAAACTCGGTATTTTACATTTGTGGAACCAATGTTTTTTTACGTGCTAGTGGGTGTTGGGGCAACAGGATTATTTTATTTTATTTTTTTTTTTTGTGAGGTCAGGGTGGAAGGGCTTTTTAGGGGGATCTAGTATTGCTAAAATATGACTTTCTGGAGTTTGTACTGGGGAAACTTAAAAAATGTTATCAGCTACCCACTACAGAAATTCTGAAAAATCTCGAGTAGGTTGGGAATGAGACCATGAAGAGGGGAGGGGTGGTAAATACATGTGGTCTGATGAATGTAATATATTGTCAGTTTTATGAGATGACTTCCCTGAAATTCCAAAAAAATTATTAGAATATTTAAAACATAGACAATATGACAATATTTTCCAGACACAGATTGATGTGTATTTTTAAATGACTAATTTAGGATTTTTGCTAGTATTTCTGTTTTACAAGGATATTTCTTATTTTGCTTTAATTCTCAGCAACAAAACTTAAATCGAATGCTACCTATGTGACTTAGTTACATGGGTGTATGAGATGGGAAGGGGGTTGAGGCACACCCACCCCCTCACCAATAAGCAGTTAATTTTGCAGTTTTCATTGAAAAGGACTGGTATTTTCAGAACAGAGTGTTCAGACGGAGGGGGTATTTTTATAATTTTGGCATATATCAGGGCAGTGGGAAGAGCATTTTCATAGGCAAATTCGAGGCAAGGGCCTGCATTTTGATTTTGAAACAAAAGTTCAAGGCAGTTTGATTGGTCAGCCCCTATCGGATCCCCAAGAAAATGTTCTACAAAAGCCTATCATTATCATTTTAGCCACCTTCTATCAGTCCTCTTTAAAACTACTTACAAAATGCAAATTCAGAATACCAAATTCCAAATTTAAGACTTACAAGATATTGGAGCAGACACATAAAAAATTATTTTGTTTTGAACCAGATACCAAGAAAAAAATATTGACAGAACCGTTCAGATAACAAACTGGTGCAGTATAGTACTACTAGTACAAAATAATGTAAACATTAATCAATCTTTGAAAATATTATCAATCAAAATAAGTTGGAGCTTACTGGTGAGAACTCCCCCACCCCACCCCCCACCCCTTATTTCTCTTTCAGCCTCTAACTAAGTCTGTTGGATACTCATTTTGTGAGTTTCAAGAAAATGCTGTCAAGTTATAGATGGGTTGGGGGGGGGGGGGTGGGGAGGGAGGGAGGGAGGTTGTAAAAAAGGTGTATAAACTAAATTACTTGTGGAGACAAGACATGACATTTTCTTGCAGTTGTCATGCAATATATTTCTCCCTTTGTATATCTGTAGTATTATGTGGACAACCTAAAGGTTTTATTTGTAACTGCAGCCCATTTCAAACAAAGGTTATCAAGACTTGAGGTAAAATAAAAAGAAGGCTAAATTTCAAGTCAGAAACTCTATAATGTTGAAAAATAAAGTGCAAACTTACCAAGACTGCAGAGTTCACTCAGTCAGAATGGAATCTCAAACTGCCTCACTGCCCTCAGACTCAGTTACTCCAAACGATCGAATGACTGCTCTGGAAGGTTAATTATTGCACAAAATAGCTTTTCTCGTCCAGTGTGTACTACGTTTGTTACAGTGCAGAACAGAAATGACCGATGTACAGTCCACATGCGATAGCCTTGTGGCAGTAGTGCATGTATCGTCAAGCCGAGTTCAAACTTGTATTTTTAGCTTCAGTTTAAAAAGCACGAAATTTAAACAGAGCGGCCAGTTCGCACCGTATTCAAATTAAAATCCTTGTACATTTTCCATCCTCCAGATATAATGATGCCTGCACACACAATTTTTAAAACCCATTTGAGACCTCATAATTTGTGACGTCTGATATGCTGAACGCAATCTTTTGAGTTTTGAGTGTTCGGATCGACATTTTTGCGAATAAAATGAATCAACAGCGATTCTACAGATGGCAAGGTCAATGACTTAAGACTGGTTCTCTGACAAAATTGATTGTTTCTCTCTAAAATTCTTTCAACAGTTCAAATTGTCGACTATTTAATTAAATTAGCGATTAATTACAGTGAATTCTTTTTCATGGTTGGGTGTGTAATAAATACAGAACCACACTTATGTCTGAATGGGTTAACGATTACTGGACTCGAGCGTGTGGCGCTGGGATAACCACTCGAGCCTACCGACTCTCGTGGTATCCCTGCGCCACTCGCTCTCGTCCAGTAATCGTTAACCAATTCAAACATAAGTGTGGTTCTGTATATATGTTACACATGCAGTTGGGGGAGAATGGGTGTTCTGTGTGTGTGGAGTGAACTGAAAAGCGAGTACATGTTCTTATGTACATATTATACATAGAAATTCATATCGTTTTTCAAGTGTCTTATTAGCCTTCACGGCTGGGTTTCATGCTATTTTATATAGTTGTGTCAATTTAATGTATTATTTGTTAAGATGTATAGTTGTGCGTACGAATGGTGGTGGTGGTGGTGGTGGTGGCTGGGGGAGGGGCGTGGAGGGGGGTTGGCGTTGTTTGTGTGTGCGAATGATTGAAAACATGAGCGTATGCTCCTATGTACATACTATACATAGAAATTTATATTGTTTTTCATATGTCTCATAAGAATCTGTGTTGCATGCTATTTTACACATTTGAATCATTTTCATGTATTATTTGTTAACTGGTAGAGTGCTAAGCTTTCCTGACTACAAAATTTTTTTCATCATAAATAGTTCTGTTGCACTTGAATGGATAGTGCCTGAAGGCACTATCCAATCAAGTGTAACAGACCAGTTTGTTGTGCACAATATCTAAATTATACCAGGTCCAAAAGGAAACTATCTTCAGTGGAGAATAATAGATAGGGCCATTACCAGTACCTTTTAGTAAAGTCCATTTTGTGGCTTCCAGCACTCCGCCAGTTAAGATGCATAGTTGTGCTTACGAATGGTCGTGGTGTTGGGTGGGGAATGTGTGCGGGGAGGGGTTGGGTGGTTTTATGTGTGCGAATGATTTGAAAAATTATGTACATATTATACATAGAAATTTATATCGTTTTTCAAGTGTCTCATAAGCCTTCACGGCTGGGTTTCATGCTACTCTACTCATCTGTATCAATGTTATGTATTTTTTTCTGTAAAGATGTATAGAAACGTGACACTATAATAAAATAATTTACTACTAGTACTGTAAAATCGATACAAGAATGCCGGAGGTGGTGTATCCTCACAAGATAATAATAACATGAACTGTAGCTGAGCTCTCTCTCTCTCTCTCTCTCTCTCTCTCTCTCTCTCTCTCTCTCTCTCTCTCTCTCTCTCCGGTTAACGTTAATCATGGGAATTTTGGCGCTGACTGTACTTGTAAAATAACTTTACATTCGGTATTGAGTGCAAAACTGACTTGAGGCAAGTCCCAATGCAAGTTTCAGGAGCTACGCACACACGCTACAAATGCCTCAGATTCGCTCTTGGGGAACTTAGTTTTGCAAACTTTTTCGGGGGTGTGGGAGGAGCTAGTCCTAACTTGTAACCTCCAGACATTGATATACTACAGGGAAGTGGAAGGAGGCGGCAACGACCGGGGGTTCCTAGTTAGGAATATGGGAAGCCGGAACCTCGAACAGCGTCCTTCAAATATCATGCTTGCCCAACCCCCCCCCCCCCCCCCCCCCCCACACACACACCCAAACTGGCTAGGGCACCCCCTATGATAAAATCCTGGATACGCGAATAATTTAGATGTCCGTAGCCCTCCTACCAACGTTGGCGAAGTTGACACGCCGATATTTGACGATACAGCAAAATCAGCTTTATCCGAATGCCTATTTTCCATGTAAGCACTGGTATTAGAGCAACGGTGGATGTCTCTTTCTAAGGATCCGGCCGCAGCGATTGTATTCTTAAATGAAAACATCGCTGAATGTCAGAATTTACGATAACCTGAGAGAACTATCTCAACTACTCGTCTCCTGAGTTCCAATGTGTTCTATGTGCCAGTAGGCACATAGAACACATTGGAACTCAAGAGGCGAACTGTGCGTGAGTTCAATTATATTCAAATTCAAATCAATAAAAATGGCCGTAGTTATTAAAAAAAATTTCATTTTAGCATTTAACTCCATTTAACTTGTTTATTTAAGACGTTAACGTGTTAAGGACAATTTTAACTCTTCCCAGCCCTGGTCCACATTGCTGACAATTTTCGTTATTGGAAGAGATTTATCGGAAAGTCAGCTCCCCTTAATACCCAAACGCTGTCAATAAAATTAACACTAAGGATCTGGGAATTTCATTTAAAAAATGAAATTTCGAGATATTAGCGAATTTGTATTATCGATGTGCGCATCATTTCACAGTCTTAAGATATTTTCTTTAGAATAGTATAAAGGTACAGAAGCTGTCCTTTTTACAGTTTTTTTCCCCCAATTAGTCTGAATTAGTTTGCACGTTTCATTGTTAAAAGTCGGTCCAATGTGAACACTGCTGGACTCTCACAAGCGATAAAGAGCACAACGCCATAATAATTATATTGACCAGACCTTCATTTCTCTGCTTATTCGGAATACTATTTTCGATAAAGTATATCTTTAACCCTTTACCCAACGTAACGACCAAAATCGGACAGCGCTATTTACAAAACTCGCCAATTAATTTTCATTATTTTTTCATTTTTTGTCTCAAAAACATAGGTTATGACCCCTCATTGGAACGAGCTCGCCGAGCTCGTTCCAATGAGGGGTCATAACCTATGTTTTTGAGACAAAAAATAAAAAAATTAGTTATTCAAGAATTTTGTTTGTAAGTGGCGTCTGTTTTTCAAGTTAGGTAAAGGGTTAAGAAAATTTCGGTTGGTAGCAGCTTCGGAGCCATATGACCTTAATACTAAATTATGGGTTACTAGAGTGAGGTACAACTTACACGCATCATAAATATTATAGATTGTGTTGCAGAAAAAACAATAATTCATGCCCATGAGACACATGGTTCATTAGTAGATTTTGTCGACTCTTCTATTATGTATCAAACGTGAAAAATTATACTGCCGACTCTTGTGCACTCGCCATCAATTGGCAAGAACCGTACCCGTATAAAAAGACTGGATTGATAGCTGGGCAACCGAAGAATGAATACTATATGGATACCCCACCCCTACAGTCTCGTTTCGCAGTCAATTAAGTATGTCGTTGTCTGTAATCTTGTTTCTTAGTCCATTGAAACTGTCACAGCCAAATAAGCAAATTTTCAGTCTATGGACCACTGGGTAAAATTAGCGGTGGTTCATGGACTACACACATTCTCCCCCAGTTTCCACTGGATCAGGAACTAAGAAAATGAATTTGTGTCCACATATTAATGCTTGAATACAATATTCTTTTGTGGGCATTGGCGTCAGAAACAGTGAATGGGGGTCGGGCTAAAGAGGCCATTCCCCATCCCCATTTTTCTCAGATCACACATTCCCCACCTCCACCACACACAGAACACTTGTGATAAATAAAATATTGTCCAGTCTCAGGGTCGATTTTAATCAACATTGACCCTCTGCTTACTGATGCTAAACTTCAGAAATACCAAGCAGCAAATTCTTCCTATATTGAAAATAGGACGTTAATCAATATAGTCTTGTTTGGCAGAGCTCAATGAGCTCTTTCATACAGGATTGAACTGGTTGAATTCCAAGTTTCATTATCTAATAAAAATATGTTTTTTGAAATAATGTTGATGTTTCGACATTATCGTCAAAAGGTTAACCCTTTACCTAACGTAACGGCAAAAACCGGCCAGCGCTATTCTCAAAAATCGCCAATTAATTTTCATTATTTTTTTCATTTTTGTCTCAAAAACATAGGTTACGACCCCTCGTTGGAACGAGCTCGTCGAGCTCGTTCCAACGAGGGGTCATAACCTATGTTTTTGAGACAAAAAATGAAAAAAATTAGTTATTCAAGAATTATTTTTGCAAGTGTCGTCTGCTTTTCAGGTTAGGTAACTTTAGGGTTAAACTAGTATTTTTAGCTAACCCATCGCCAAGACGAACAGCAGACACGGCAGTAGCCAATATATTCTGGAATAACCAAATATTTTCATTTTTGGCATCAAGAACACCGCTGGTGTCCCCTCACTGAAATTAGCTCCTTCCAATTGGGAAGGCATCGGCTCTGTTGTTGATGCAAATATTAAAGGAGAATAATCAGCCTCCACCCCCCCCCTCTCTCTCTCTCTCTCTCTCTCTCTCTCTCTCTCTCTCTCTCTCTCTCTCTAAACTATACATTTTCATTTTAGTTGTACCAGCACTTATTCTGTGTAATGCAATTAAGTTAACGTCTATTAACCCTTTGAACCCGGAAGACCGCTTTTTCGGTCGGGAATTGCGAGACGACCTAGATTTATAAAGTAGATGGTTGCTAAGCGAATTTGTGTTGTACACCAATCAAGATTTCCAACATGCAGTCCCAAGGCGGCACGTTGAAAATATTGATTGGTCTTCCCCAGGGCTGGGAGGAGTTAAAACTTTTCTTAACACGTTAACGCATTAAATAATTCTGCGTTAACGAGCTAAATGACGTTAAATGTTAAAATGAACAAAATTTTAATAACTTCGGCCATTTTTATTGATTTGAATTTGAATATAATTGAACTTACGCACAGTTCGTCTCTTGAGTTCCAATGTGTTCTGTGTGCCAACTGGCACATAGAACACATTGGAACTCAGGGGACGAGTAGTTAAGATAGTTCTCTCAGGTTATCGTAAATTCTAACATTCAGCGATGTTTTCATTTAAGAATACAATCGCTGCGGCCGTATACTTAGAAAGAGACACCCGCCGCTGCACGAATACCAGTCCGTACATGGAAAATAGGCATTCGGATGAAATGATATTTCTGCATCGTCAAATATCGGCGGGCCAACTTCGTCAACGTTGGTAGGAGGGCTACGGACATCTATATTATTCGTGTTCTTCAATTTCGTCAAATGGCGCAAAATTCGACGTCATCAGCACGCGCGATTCGGCTTCGGTAAACACAAGATAACGACGCAATGATACATATTATACAATTATAATCTTCAAAGTTAAACGTTATTAACTTGGTTAAATTTTTTTAACGTTGTTAAAATAATTTAACACGTTAACCTTTAAAACGTTAATTTCTCCCAGCCCTGGCCTTCCCCAAGTCACGATTTTTGACTCTACCAGTCGATGGTTATAAAATGGTATTGAATATACCATCAGTGTTCAGAATGTTAATAAGACTTAATGGTGCATTGAAGCGGCATAGGAAACAAATATGCATGCATTGTGTACCAGTGTGTCCTAATAATTAGCATGGAGCGTCCGTTCTACAAGCATTTAACGAAAGATTTCTAATTTCTGGCTTTCCTTTGTCTGTATCCCAAATACAAAGATTTCCACACAGCTGCCACGAGTGAGTGGTCAAACCACAGAGACAATCGCAATCGGAAAATGCGTTTAGCCGCCCCAAAATCGATTAACCGTATCTCTACTACTTCCGGGAAGACTCAATGTACTGACAATGATAATATGCATGCTTAAGCTAAACGCCTCGGGCCGTGTTTCGCGTTGGTCCAGGTTCCTTCATTAATAATAATAATAACTTTATTGTCTTTCATTCCCACACATGTGTATATGACATCGTGACAAAATGATGTGAAGAAATGAACATCGAAGACACAATAATAGTAAACAGGGCGAATTGTGAAGAGAGAAAAATAAATATAAAGTTAAGCAAACTGGTCCCCCCCCCCCCCAAAAAAAAAAAAAAAAAAAATTCCGAATTCTACGATCTGCATGGGCCGTCACCCAATAAAATTACAGATGGCATACGACGCTTGACTTTCTTTCGAGCGTCGGAATGTCCTCAAAATTCAAATAGTGCTATTTGTTGCATATTATACCCCGGAAAAATTGTGAAAAATATGCTTCATACGGCGATTTTTTTTAAAAGTATACGGCTCCAGTCCGCCAACGCGAGAGGGAACCCGCTTTCATAACTTTCTCCAACTCAAAACTTCGATCTTCGTGATATGCCTACGACATAAAAATGCTCGCCCCCCACCCCCTCCCCCACCCCCTCGTCAAAAAATTGTCATGTATCCTCTCCATCCAAACCCCCACCCCCACCCCCACCCCCGCCACACACACAAACACACACACACACACACACACACACACACACACACACACACACACTCACACACACACACACACACACACACACAAGAAATGAACTTTAGAAACTGTGTATCGTTACCCACGGAGCAGACGACGCTTGAAACAAAATTGTTGAATAACTATTTTTTTTAAGTTTTTTTTGTCTCAAAAACATAGGTTATGACCCCTCTTTGGAACGATCTCGACGAGTTCGTTACAAAGAGGGGGGTCATAACCTATGTTTTTAAGACAAAAAATTAAAAAATAATGAAAATAATTGCTGATTTTTGTGAATAGCGCTGGCCACTTTTGGCCGTTACGTTGGGTAAAGGGTTAATACGTCTCATGCAGCATTCTATTGATTATGAGTTCCCTAATAACCGGCCGAATCGAAGGGAAGTGTCGATACTTCTCTTCAAATAATCAACTTTCAGGTTATAAGTTACGAAATCTCCGACTCTCTCAAAAATGAATCGTTTTAAATATTATTTGAAGAAGTTCAGTCCATTTTTTCTTCACACCTAAATAAGAAAGAAAAGTGGTGTTTTAATAAGCAATTAAGCATATGTGTATTTTTGTTGGTATTTGCCAGAAAGTGTTTGAACTTCCTTTTCAGATAATTATTTTCCCTTCTTTGTTACATTAACCCAAGTGTTAATGTCGGGTAGCGTGCTTTGTCGCTGCTGGAAGAAATAGATTCACACCGCGTATTCAGCCAAAACTCGAGGAGTGTCGCCTGAGTCCGTGCGTGAACGTATGCCTCACCGAAACGAACCAGCCCGCGTCACTTTTGTTGGGGTGGTTCTTATCCTGAAGGGGTCAGTGACTTTTCGTCGAAAAGCATGAATCAACAGGGGTTCACCAAAAACAAAATAATTTTAATACATATATATATAAAAAGGAATATGGTAATTTGTGACTTACATTAAATCCAATGAATCAGAAAACAAAACGTCAATCACCCCCTACCCACACAGTTTTTGAGTCATTTACGGGCCCGCATTCTCTGTTGTCGCTAGTTTTTCCTCCTTCTCGCTGGTGTTTGTTCTTTGGTCGTCTCTTCACTTCACTCTTTCACTGCCGTCGCACGGCCACTAACTAATTGTCACTTCACCGGACGCTTTTGCCCTAACAAGTGACGGAATGTCACTCTACCACTGCCGTCGCACGGCCACTAACGCATTGTCACTTTCCTGAATGCTTTTCACTTAAGCAATCGCCACCAATGGGGTTAACCTCTCCCCTACGTCTACCTCAGAATAATGTCCATACAGGTAAGTCAGTAGTGTAGTATGTACCCGGGGGCCCAATTCAGCAGGACCCCGGACAGGAGCCCGGAATTTACGTCATGTCACGTGACTCAGTTACGTCATGTTTGGTTGTCATGGTAGCCCGCGTGAGCGGCCATCTTGTGACGTCATCTCCATAGTGATGCGTGGTGTGAGTGCGCATGTGCAGCGCGTGTTGTTAGGGTGATACGTGTTTCCGTAGTTCATTTTGTATACTGGAGGCCTCCATCTTGGTTTCTATGGTAGCACGTGGTTGCTATGTGACCCAAATGGCCTACAACAAGACAGGGGTTTGTTCGGAGGGTGTGTTCCTTTGTACGGGAGTAATTTCCCGATTCGTAGAATTACCACAAACAACCCGACAAGTTTTACTATTTTGAATTCTTTCAGAATTCTCTGCTTCTATCTATATATGCAATAGTTTTCGTCTATCTGACCATGTTCCTTTGCCCTGGAGTATACTCCAGTAGAATTGAAGAGTTGGAACTGAAAAGCTATTGCTCGAACGACTCGAAGCTCATCGACCAAATGAGCTATCAGCAAATTGCTCGTTCGAGTGACTCGCACATACTGCTCGAACGACTACCTATGGCCTGGTATTGTATTATTTGAGGATACCTATCGAGAGGATATCTTTTGGAGAATCCCTTTTTTTGTTGTTTGAGGGCCATGAGAAATCCTTCAGTGAGGTCTAATGTAGTCTTACCAACGGCTTCCATCTTATCTCCAAAGCTCCAAGGCCACTACTTGTCTGTTGTCTATCTGTCTGTCCTACCATTAGGTTCTACAGCAGTCTTGTTCCACTGCGGCCTTGTACCAGTACTATCGACTAAATTATCATCCATTAATATTGACTTGTATCAGTACTTCCTAGCTATACCTTTCTCTATGTCGACTGTACCCTAGGTCCGATTGCTTCATTTCCCCTGTATACATATAAACAGACTATATAAGGCATTCCGTAATTGAGATTCCTAGCCGATTCTGTAAAGTTGGATTCCGTGTTTTGACACTGACACTCGAGGGCATTCCCCTTCCCTATAGGAAGAATTCACTTCAAAGGGAGTTAATATTATATACCTTCATTGGGTTTATAGTTAAAAACTTCATTCAGTTCAAAATAGTTCAAAGGGTTTTAATTATATATATTATATATATATAGTTCATTCAAGTTAAGATAGTTCATTCAAACAGTTCAAGGGTTAACATTGGGTTATACATTAAACATAGTTCATTCAAAGGATGTTAATTATATATACCTTCACTGGGGTTAGAGTTCATTCAAACAGTTCAAAGGCGGTTAACACTGCGTTGTATAGAGTTCATTCAAAAACTTTGTTCACTTTGTAATGTTCACCTCGATCTTGGTTCTGTTCGATCTTCGTTCACTTCGACTTCAACAGTTCAGCAGTAGGTGTGTTGGATATGTTCAGTTGTCTCCAGCTAGTTCATCTTTTTTCACTTTGTTCACTTCGATCTTGGTTGTGTTGGATCTTCGTTCTGTACCTTCGTTGTTTTGCGGTGATGGTTGGTTGTCAGTTGTATCAGTTCAAATTCTTGCAATAATTGGTTGTTATCAATCCCTTTCCATGCGCTCGAGTTCTGCCCGGGGTCCTGCTGAATTGGGCCCTCCGGGTACATGCTATACTGCTCAATTCTGGCTACGCATGCATTGCCTTCTGCAACAGGAATGCCGTCTTCCTAAATACTAATAGCTCCCTGAGCTCGCACTCATATGGCCACCGACTTGTCCCGCGACTGCTCCTATTCTAATTATGAGCTCTGCGGCTCCCATACATTTCAACGTGCCTATACTTTCGCATCAATGCGGCACCTTCTCTAACCTATAGCATGAGACAGCCCCATGTTCTCGCCTTGCCCCACAGTTTTACAAGCCTTCAGATTAGAATGACTGGAATGAAATTTGCGAGAAATCCACCGATTTTTATTTCGATAGCCAGAACATCAATTCTCAGTTTAATTGCTTCTCTTGAACTTAGGCGCTTAGATCTATCTTAATTTAATATTCACTTTTAAGTTCCTTTGAAAGTCTCGTATTTTGGTATATTCTGACATTCGGTGACAGGCTAGATGGGTGTGTGTGTCCAGAGCATGTGTGATGTACTGTTTTCACCACAATAACCTATTTTCTGGCCATAAATACACAGATAATGACTGCAGGAGAACACTGGTCTCTCTTTCTTTTAAACTTTATCAGATAGCTCATATGGTGTTCAGTAAACGCGCACTTTATGGCCATTAAATTTTCATGCTTAATTAGCAGTGCTTGAATTATTGCTGGTCTGTTTAAGTGAGAAATCGGTTTTCGGGGTTCGCCAGATACCTATCTTTTCGTTTTATCTTTAGCCCAGTCAGAAAGATTATCGAAAATATTCACACTTTTAAACAAGAAAATCGCAACTTTAAGCTATCACCTTGACAGTTAACCCTTCACCCAAGGTAACGACCAAACCGGCCAGTGTTATTCACAAAAACAACCATACAATTTTCATTTTTATTTATTTCTCTCTCTCAAAAACATAGCTTATGACCTGTCATTGGAACGAGCTCGCTGAGCTCGTTCCAATGAGTGGTCATAAGCAATGTATTTGACGAAAGCAGTGAAAAATATTGGCTATTCAAAAATGTTGTTTGCAAATGTCGTTTTCCTTTCGTGTTAGGTATAGTGTTAAAATAAAAAATGTTCTGATGCGCTAAACTTAAATATATTTGAATGCTCAAACTAAAACGATGCAATCAGAAAAATGTTCATACAAATGTTAGTCTATGATAGTCACCTGTGGAAAAATATTTTGTGTTATTATACCAATATTTATTTCCCAGAATTTACGCACAAGAATGCCTCACAAATATGGGGGAAGCAAATGTTTTTCGGGAATAGCCTCATCAAATGGTTTAACATTTGACACGCACTTTCGTTCGGATCAAGAGGGCTATATTGTTTCGGTGAATGTCGGAAGTCATGTTAGCATTCATGTTGCAAAGGAATATGGTACAAGAGTAGGGATATCATTCCCGAACAAAACGTAAGGATAAATACTCAGACGTCGGTCATCTTCAGTATAAGGGGCAGGGTGCATTTTTTCATTTTTTTTCAGATGACATTATTCAAGTCATGCATGGACTCGAACCTTCTTCTAAAATATCCCGTCACTGCAAAATTGGAAAACACGCTCACTATTTCATTTTTACTGATGGCGAATGAACAGAATCAACCAGTCCTAAAAATAATCCAACAGGAACATTTTGTACAATTGAATACCAGTCTACACTCAACTGCATAATAAATACAAACACTATTTAGCGAACTAGCCGGTCGTGTCCATAGAACAGACGTTTTATTTATTTGTACAATTTTGCATGATTCAGTGTGTATGAGTATTTACAACATTTCCAATGGTATACGATCATTAAAATATCATGAAACGATTGCTGAATCCGTGATTTGTCTTCTAACGGATAACCAATACACCTACATTCCCGCACCAAAACCAGAGATAAAACATTACCCATTAGAGTTTAAAAAACTCTGGAAAGCGTAAAATGCCACGTGTATATATTCAAGAGTATGTTTATCCCCGTACACCGATTTCCCGTATTATGCATTTAAAAAATATTACAATATTTTTTGAAAATTTCTGAGATGATGACTGTTCTGAACAACAGTTGAGGCTAGAATGACAATTCGGACTTCCACGTGATCACGGATCACTGCATGAGGAACACCTCTGTGTCTATTGGTCGTCCTGACCAATGCTCCACCTTCTATTCTGCTATGTACCGTTAAGACAATTTTTTTCCCGCTAATTCTCCGAAAACGCGGGAAAAATATCATTGTTCACCAGTCGTTGAAGGGACAGCAATAAGCCGTTAATCTGAGAAAACAAAGTTGATCATCGGACGAAACCACAAGTTTTATTGTGTAAAAATATCCTTATGTTTCATTACATCATTTATTTGAAAGCGCTCGTTTCGATTAAAAAATTGATTGCGAAAATTTACACAGCTTTTCGAAAATGACGAGAGGCCTTCCTCATTCTCGATCTCGTTATCCGATTACTCACGAAAGTTTCGGGACACCACCAATTGCAATGCCACCTTCGCTTCGACATTCGTCGTCATTTGTTTTGTTTTTTACAAGAATGAAAGTGGAGTTTTTGTACATTATTTGAAATTGTTCTTTTTTCCGATAAAATGTTTAGTTTAAACAATATTTATTGAAGGAATATGCTGTATGTTACAGAATTGAATACCAGAAGAGTAACAGTGCTAAATGCAATAGCTCAAAATATAACATATATTAACAGTAATCAGATTAACGAATGATTGGGGGATTTGACAGGAAGCTTGCAGCCGTGCTGGGAGGAGTTAACATTTTCCTTAAAATAATTCTGCGTTAACGAGTTAAATGACGTTAAATGTTAAAATAAACAAAATTTTAATAATTTCGGCCATTTTTATTGTTTTGAATTTGAATATAATTGAACTTACGCACATTTCGTTTCTTGAGTTCCAATGTGTTCTATGTGCCTACTGGCACATAGAACACATTGGAACTCAGGGGACGAGTAGTTAAGATAGTTCTCTCAGGTTATCGTAAATTCTAACATTCATCGATGTTTTCATTTAAGAATACAATCACTGCGGCCGTATTCGTAGAAAGAGACATCCGCCGTTGCTCGAATACTTTCCTTACATGGAAGTTGGCCCGCCGATATTTGGCGATACAGCAATATCAGCTTCATCCGAACGCCTATTTTCCATGTAAGGACTGGTATTCGAACAACGGCGGATGTCTCTTTCTATGGATTCGGCCGCAGCGATTGTATTCTTAAATGAAAACATCGCTGAATGTTAGAATTTACGATAACCTGCGAGAACTATCTTAACTACTCGTCTCCTGAGTTCCAATGTGTTCTATGTGCCGTTTGGAACATAGAACACATTGGAACTCAAGAGGCGAACTGTACGTAATAAAAATGGCCGAAGTTATTAAAATTTTGTTCATTTTAACATTTAACGCCATTTAACTCGTTAACGCAGAATTATTTAACACTTTAACGTATTAAGGAAAATTTTAACTCCTCCCAGCCCTGGACCCAAGACTGAAGAGACGACTGCTGGCAATTCCGATCATAGGAAATGGAGCATTGGTGGCCCAGACCGCCAGAGAGCGATGGGTGACAATGTTTGAACCTAGTTTGTAAATGAAAAATTGATGTAGAAAGAAAATATAAAAAAAAGAGGAGTTTGGAAGAAAAAAAAATAATGGGAAGCCAGGTTGAAAACATGATTGCGATGCCTTCGTTTTCAAAAGATGGTAAGCAGTGTATGTTCGTTTAATAGGGATAAAAACTGATACAGCCTTGAGGTAGCCTTGGCGGCGCTGACGCCTGAATAAGGTGAAGAAAGCCAGTTATAAGGGGGAGGATGGGTAACTTCAACTGGCTGGACACGTATGGAGATCGTACAAGGTTATTCGGCGAGCTGTAGTCATTGGAAACGCCCACTTGATAAGATGAACTCGTGCACGACTTCAAATACAAGATGGTTCTCCGGATTATTCAAGAATTCAGTGATAAAAATAAGTGTTGATATAACGTAAATGGGAGTAGACTGATAGTATTATTACGAACATTTGTAAAACACAGCTGGGCGTTGATTTCCAGCATTTGAGAAAGTCTTGAAATGGATCAGGGATGGGTTCTCGCGGACAGATAAGGGCATGCTATTCCATTGGCCTGTAACGCTGGGAATAAAAGACGACTGGTTCAACTGCTTCCGACCAAATGGAACTCTGTGGTTATGACATAACCGCATATTGCGGGATGGGTTTGGTGATGAGACTAGAGGCGGAACTTTGTTTGCAATATATGAGGCCGACATATGATGATACATTTTGAAAAACTGTATTAACTTATGTTCGCGACGTCCCTTGTAGAGAATCCCAACGTGTTTCAGAATAAAGTAAAGATTTACTGCAACTGACAGTTGCCCCAGTAATGATTCTCGCGGCTGCAATCCGTATTTTTTGTAGCTCGGCGACTTTAGCTGCAGAACAATTATACCAGTAAAGGACTAACGAAGGCAAAGTACATATTTTCCAAAACGCTGCGATTGAGATTGATTTTCTGCTTCCTCAGTATGTCTACGTGAGGCCAGGCTTTAGAGAAGATATGGTCAGTGTGGTCGCTCCGGTTAATGTGGTCGTTCCGGTCAATGTGATCGTTCGATAAAATGTTTGATGAATTTGTTGTGACCCCCCCCCCCCCCGCTCCCCAGTTTGAATTATTAAAAGGATTAAGTTCAATATAACTGATAAAAAATCAAACGTGGCCCATTGATAGCCTTTACGTCCAAGCATTTTCATTTTCAATCGGCATTGACTTTACATGTAGCTGTGTATTGTTTCCGACAATGAAAAGTTATTAGAACTGTGCCTGATTTAAAATAATACAACAAATATTGTTCTAATAATGACCAGTTATTGATAAAATAATGCGTAGTTGTTGATCGGGGCGATAATTCATTCGTATTTTATTTATTTATTTATTTATTTATTTATTTATTTATTTATTTATTTAATTTATTTATTTATTTATTCCCGTTTGTTTGTTTGTTTTCGTCTTTGTTTACTTGGAATTTCTTTCACGGTCTTTTACATACAAGCCAAATAAGAGAGACGACATTTTTTTCCAATTAGCATCTTATTGTCCCTTTAGTACTGAGGCATGTCATTCAGCAGTGGGTTTCAAGTCAAGTTTTGGCTGCCTGTATAGGCAGCCAAGACTTGACTAGAGACCACTACAGAAAGATAATGTGAGTTAAAATTGTGGGAGAACCTAACATAAATTGTGAGGACACATTCCTGTCGCATTAAATTGCAGAAATCGGAACTGAGTTTTCAAAGACTTAAGAACATTCATGTTGTAACAAGATGTTGGCGATGCCGACAGCGAGGTAGCTTCACAGTTATCCACCACATGCCTGACTCTCCTAGGTTTTATGGTTAACTCAACTTTATTCGAGAACCTTTTTCTAGAACACGAACATTGAATAAAAAGTGTTAACGACGGTTGATTAAAAAGTAATGAGAGGATCAGAACTGTATTGACAAAATTTCCTGATAATGATGGCACCAAATCCCACCATGTTCCGAATCTACATACACTGTCAATTTTATCTTCCGAAAAGGGCAGATCTGGCAATCTATTGCGGATTATGCAAATAACAAATGTGTCAAAGACGGCTGGGATGGGTCTGTCGATATTGTATCCACGTACCCTTTCAGACAATAGATACAAGATCTGTATGACAGATAACAGAGCATCGCATCTGGAAGAATCCCCACCGTACATGTTTTAAAACGTGATGAGATGGAAAATATGAGAAAAAAGACAGAATATGCCGACAATCTGAATCACTACAGAATGAAAACTCAGTTGATCTAACTTTTTGAGTAGGCTACAGTACAGTCACCGCAGGCTGGTCGTAACCCACGGGTGGGCAGCGATATCCACGCATGCGTTTACCAGGTAATAAAAATCATCAGCAGCAAAATTTTAATTAATGAAGCACCGGGTTCTAATGTTCTTCATTAATTAATTTTTTGATGACTATTCCTGTAATAAGTGTTTGGAATCTAATATTATTGCGTCCGTGGAAAAATTGTGGAAAGTGACCAGTCCACGTTGCCTGTACTGTAATAAATGTGTGAGAGTTCCACATATTTTTCTCTCATTTACGTTACAAAAACGTTAGATCATAACTAATGTACATACGAATTTTCATCATATTTAATGCACTCAGATGTCCCCAAAAAGATAAGACGATTAAATATTTAAATTAGGACATTATTGTAACATGAATAATGTAAAAGTGCAGTTACCTGGGTAATTTAGAGTGCGTGGAGAGTGGATTGTAACTAAATCACCCGCGGAGTGGAGTTATCACCCAAGCTATAACTTTCAAATTTTGTATATATCGGCAAAAAACACAAGCAATGTTTCAGCCAATGGACCTCCGGGTTTGACCCGGAGGTCCATTGGCTGAAACTTTGCTGGTTCTGGTTATGCTTTGCAACAAATTTGCAATTATTGCTCGGGTGTAATCTCCACTTTGCGGGTGATTTAGTGATAATACACTCGCCACGTACTGTACGTGACTGTTGTCATTGTCATTATGTCGCAGGATGAACAGAAATGAAATTGTTATTACCATAATTCGACTAGGGTGATGGCCCCCATTCACAAACAACTATGGTAATATCCATTATTTACAGTTAACTCGAACCTGTGCACATAACATGCTTCTCAGCCTTCGAACAACTGTAAAAGAAGTAACAAACTGGAAACAAGTTGGCGGAGGGAAGACGGGGAAGTGGCCTGTATTTGCCAATACTGTACAGCCGTCGTGGACTGGTCCCCTTTCCATGGATGGGCAATATTTCCACGGGCGCAATAATAATAGATTATAAACACTAATTATAAGAATAGTCAACAAAAATTTAATTAATGAAGCACAGGGTACAACCCGGTTTTTTATTAATTAAAATTGTACTGATGATGATTTTTATTACCTGGTAAACGCATGTGTGGATATCACTGCCCACGCGTGGATAACGACCAATCAGCCGATTGCAGTGGCGTAGTAACCGGGGGTGGGGTGGGGGGAGGTAAGGAGGTATTTCCCCCCCCCCCCCCCCCAAATAAAGAAAAAAAAAATTTCCAAAACTTTGTAAACATATCTAGTACCTATACGCGAAAATAACCACATACATCTGCATATTCTACATCATACAGGCGCACATAAAAACTGTATGATCTACACCATTTGTAGTGCATAGAAAAGATGGTAGCCGATGTCACTGTCTGATTTGACGCTCAACATTTTAACATCTTCCTCTCTGACATACATCCTCCTTTAACCCTTTACCCAACGTAATGGCCAAAACCCACCAGCGCTATTCTCAAAAATCGCCAATTAATTTTCATGTTTTTTTCATTTTCTGTCTCAAAAACATAGGTTATGACCCCTCATTGGAACGAGCTCGTCGAACTCGTTCCAATGAGGGGTCATAACCTATGTTTTGGAGACGAAAAATGAAAAAAATAGTTATTCAAGAATTGTTTTTGCAAGTGTCGTCTTCTTTTCATTTTAGGTAAAGGGATAAACACCAAAAAATAACAGCAACGATACCTTGATTTTTTCACTTGAGAAGCGAGGAAATGAGCTCGCAGTAGTTCATATTTCACAATTTTTTCTGGTATCCACCTCCGCACTCTCCCCTGGGTTCGGCTACGCAGAGCGTGTCCCCAAAGGCGGCCGTGCTGTTCCCTACAAGCTCCCGTTTACAATACCCCCTAGGAACGAGCTCGTCGAGCTCGTTCCAACGAGGGGTCATAACCTATGTTTTTGAGACAAAAAATGAAAAAAATTAGTTATTCAAGAATTTTTTTTGCAAGTGTCGTCTGCTTTTCATGTTAGGTAAAGGGTTAACTACACCTAGAAGGTCCGCTTTACCTATTGTTTCCAATAATATATTCGCTTGTAGATGAGCATCTTATTCGAGGATGTGGTGGATTAATGATATGGATAGTTAGCCCCCCCCCCCCCCCCCCCCCCCCCGCTATGGTCTTACACCATCACTCATGCCAAAGGCTGTTTCAACAAACAAAGCACTCTTACAAACAAGTCGTATTGGCGGAACACATTCATTCACAAGTGCAAATACTCATCATATCTTCACCAACAGCTTCTTTATTTCATAAGCAAAACCCCAGGCTAATAAATTAATACGGGCAGGGTCTACCGATTGTAGAAGACTACGTCAACAGTTAATTATCCACCACTTTTCCTCGCTAATCAGTTCAAGTCTTAACACTGTATAATTTAAATCAGTGTGAACTGCTCTACACCTTTTCTACTTTGAACAAAGACATCCAAATGGGGGCAAGCAGGGTTGGGAGCAGTTAACGTTTCAAACGTTAACGTGTTAAATTATTTTAACAACGTTAAAAAATTTAGCCAAGTTAATAACGTTTAAGTTTGAAGATTATAATTGCATAATATGTAGCATTGCGTCGTTATCTTGTGTTTAACCAAGTCGGATCGCGCGTGCCGATGACGTCGAATTTTACGCCATTTGCAAATTGAAGAACGCGAATAATTTAGATGTCCGTCAGTTATAGACGACCCACTGATTTGTTGGTGAGATCATGAAGCCCTCCTACAAACGTTGGCGAAGTTGTCCCGCCGATATTTGGCGACACAGCAATATCAGTTTCATCCGAATGCCTATTTTCCACGTGAGGACTGGTATTCGAGCAACGGCTGATGTCTCTTTCTATGGATACGGCCACAGCGATTGTATTCTTAAATGAAAACATCGCTTAAATGTTAGAATTTACGATAATCGTAATCCACGGGTGGGCAGCGATATCCACGCATGCGTTTACCAGGTAATAAAAATTATCATCAGCCAAATTTTAATTAATGAAGCACCGGGTTGGCATCATGAAAATTTGTTACCAATGTAGTGAATGTCAGTAATGCAATATTCCACTCATACAATCATTTTTTCATATATATGAGTCCATAAAATTACCTTTTAATCATGCTTTTCTTAGTTTAAACATATTTTATTTGCCAAACAATACATGCAAAAGGGATTGGAGAAAAGTTATTTCAACTTATTTAAACTCCTCTCCCGTTAACAAAATAACACAATTTGGCGACAAAACAAATTTTCTGCAAAATATAAATGTGAAAACACATAAATTGAGACTAAGATAAAAGAACATTACAAGGAACATTAGAAATTTACCAGAAGTTAACCATGACATTACCAGATCGTCATTTTCAGAAGACCCCTGAGGAATCCGTTTGTGCGGTCGAGGAAGGATTTCTGTAAAGATTGTGCTGTCTCAGAAAAATGTCTTGGCAAGTGAACCGTACCGAGGAATTTATGAACGCTGCGACAGCGATCCGATGCACGTGCACACCAAATCACCATCTTAAGATAATGACACAGTGCGTCGGTGTACCGGAGAACTATCATCGGATACGGATACTCTTCTGAGGCTCTGGGAATAGATATTAGTATAACTGTTGTTAAACCAACAAATTAATTTCTTGATGATTGGAAGATAAAAATGAAATTTTCAGTACAACACCGGAATAAGTCAGACAGTAAATCTGGAGATAAACTTATACTCATTCTTGGAAGCTACCGCTAGACTGAATGAAAGACTGGACCTTTAGAAAAATTAATCTATTCTCGTTTGCAGTTAACGATTGTTTACCGTACAGAAGATCATCCTGTGATGTGATTTGCAGGTGGCTGAGACTATTAAAAAGTATAAGTCTCTCGTTATCATAGTTAAGGCATTGGAAGAAGAAATGGTACGCGTCCTCTTGCATATTACCACAGTCGCATTCTGGAGATGGGGATATGTAATTGGAATATTTGTCGAACTTCAAGTCAGAACAGCTATTTCTTAGTTTGCAGTGGAGTATATTTACCCATCTATTCCCTAGGTTAAAATACACAGGTGGCTTAGGAGTACACATAATCCCGTTTTCGTGAAATAAAATTTTGAACTCACAAAGAGAAGACGCATTTGTGACATTTTGGGGCAAATTATTCCACGCGTTTGTAGTTGAAGGGAAGAAGGATTTCTTGAAACACTCTATTCTCGTTCGATATCTTGAAAATTTTGATGGATTCCTGGAGTTATACTGCGTATTTTGGCCAGGCATGGGGGGGGGGGGGGAGGGGCAGAAGTTCTGTAACGAAGTCTGGGGCGAATCCGTTAATAATTCTATACAATGTACAATATTCGTGGAAGGTACGTCGCTGGCGGAGGGTGTGCCACCCAAGTTCCGTTAGTAGACGTTCTTTGGGGACTGAACGTGTGAGTCCTGAAACAATCCGTCCAGCGTCATGATGGAGCCTGTCCATCTTGTCTAACAAATAATTTGGAGCACAGGCCCAAATTATATCGCCATAATCCATAAGTGGTAAAATAAATGACAAGTAAATTTTTTCAACAGTTTTCCTACTTAGTTTAAATTTTAGCTTTCTTAACATCGATAATCGAATACTAACCTTCTTGCATATTTCTGTGATTTGATCATTCCAATTTAAATTAGATTGGAGCTGTATTCCCAGATGCTTGTGAGATGCTTCAGAAAGTATCTGGGAATTCGACATAAGCGTCAATTTTCAGAATACTACTCAATATTTGTTACTTTCTGTAATGTACAATTGGTAACATTCATTACCCATTTTTTTCATTTCCTTTGACGACATCTATAATACACACCCCTGCATAACATGTGTTTTATTCAGTTATTTGTGAACTAAAATAATGTAGTCATCCAACGTAGTTGGATTGACTGATAGCGATCCTCAGTCATTTTTTTTTTCTTTTTTTCGTCAGACATCGATTTTTTCGACCTTTATCCAAAATACTTTTACAGTTAACATGTTTACCGTCAACTTTTCATATCAACACCTGTATCCACCCCGATCCCCATATTTCAAACGTTGCAGATATCTCATCTCCATCGAAAAACGTCTCTAAAATGTACGTACCTCGGATTTCTATGAAATTTTAGTATGATGTATACATCAAAAATAAAACGCCCAGTGTTTTTTTGAATTTCCGATTTAACGTCATTTTGAACGTTTTTGCGTCATTTCAAATTTTGACCCTACCCCTCACACCTGGTGACAACCCTACCCCAAGCTATTTAATATAGCACTCTAATAATATCACAGGCAACAAAAGTAATACTTCAGGGCGTTACTTCTACCTTTTTTACCTTGTGGGAATGCTATGACGTGAATCCGGTCAAGGTCGAAAAACGTCAAATTGAAATTTCAATGCATGAACTTGAAATCATGGTAACTTTTAGTACTCGACGTCCCGAAAAACAAGTTGTAACATTTTGAAAATCCGACTTAAAATACCGGAGATATGGCGTCATTAGCGACAGCAGTTACCCTTGCCCTTCTGGTGACGGCCATACTCCAAAACTAAATAACATTGAAATATAATAATATCACAGGTGGCAAAAGGAATAGTTGATGGCGTTATTTCCGAAATATTTTTTTTTGTACATTTTCCGACAATACATACAGAGAACGACACGCGCATGTAAATGGTAATCGATATGGCCAACCAAATTTGCGAGGGGACAGCATGTTTCTACTTCGTCCCCTGAGTTCCAATGTATTCTATGTGTCACCTGGCACATAGAACACATTGGAATCCAGGGTGCGATTTTTAGCTATCGCTAGCGATTCAAATTGTATTCAATTCCAAGAAAAATACTAAATAATAATAACCTTGTAATTCTATCATAAATGTGTTGGAATTTCAGTTACTTGAATCAATTGTATGCCCCATTTCATGGTTTCATTTTCAAAATCGTTCGCGGTAGTGAATTTCCAACTAGAAGGGGGCACCGGGAGGGGGGATCCGCTCCCGGTCCCTCCACCTAGTTGAAAATGCACTACCCTACACCCCCGACCCCCCCCCCCCCCCCAACCGGAAACCTCTAGCCACGTCTCTGTTCATTTGACAACTATCAACAAAAAGAACACATTTTATCGCCAACTAAATTTTCGAGGGGAAGTGGTGTTACTGTTTCGTTCCCTGAGTTCCAATGCACACAGAACACACTGCATGGAACTCAGGGGACAATTGTCAGCTATCTCATCTCTAGCTATTCAAATTGTAATTGCGTGGCATGATTTATAGAAAATTCCAGTGAAATTTCGCTTCTACTTAAAAATAGTCAGTCAACGATTCCGTTCCGTACATATGTGCGGAACGGATTTTCATTTTCTGCATGGTCTAGTGTTGCTGTAGATGAGAATTTCAAAGAACAGTCGTGGAATAAATAGCGCTTTGACTCTAATGCAGATCGACATCGGAAAACGTGAAATTTACATTTCATTGGAGGAAGATGAAATCAATGTCACTCATAGTACTTATCATTTCGAATAACAAGGTGAAACAATTTTGAAAATCCGACTTCAAATAAGGAGATATGACGTCTTTTCCGACAGGAGTTATCCCTCCTTTCCGGTTTTTGCCCTACCACCAAAACTAAATAACATTGCAATAAAACAATATCACAGGCTTCAAAAAGGAATAGTTTAGGGCTTTATTTCCGACATATTTCAACATTGTCGGAAAATACTTAACGCTATGACGTTAATGCCGTTCGAGGTCGGGAAGCGTTGAACGGAAATTTCACTGCATTAAATTAATGGATTTTCTTCGCCGTACTTAAATTTACACTCATGAAATTTGGCACATTTCGCCACGGCCATAACCTCTCGAGATCGTGAGTCTTATTTTCCTGATATTCCACATTTATCCAAAGCAATATATAACTCTTTATTTCAGACTCAGTGGTCCATAGACCAAACAAACAGAAAATATGAAATATATACATTAAACGTGGTTACAATGGTGATACTTCAAAACACACTGTATTGTACATGAGGGTAACCCGACCAATAGGCCTAAAATGCAGAAAAGACAGAAGCGCCTTTAAACCTTTGAGACTTTGATTATCCTGACGTTCAAACGTCACTGAGAATTCAGTTTCTTCAATGTTTTTTTCAAAAACATTGGAAAGTACAATTAACTAGATATTTTTCACGTTAATGGTTAACTGGTTGAGGGCTAGATTATTTTTGGTGGTCTGAATTTGTTATTCAAAACTTGTTTTATTACAAATTATTGGAGAGTGCCAACAGGCACTCTCCAATAATTTGTAATAAAACAAATTTATATAAACAAAATATTTTTTTGTGTTTGACTGAATATATAATATAAGCAAGGAAAGTGTTGGCTTTTGCTCTGGTATCCTCATTTTTTGAAAGCACATATAGTGGCTTCTAGCACTCAACCAGTTAAGAAGTCTTGACAGCAGGATTATATTAGTATTTTAAGCTGCAATAACATTTGGCTCAAAGGTTGTTACAGAGCACTATTCGGGAGAAAATAGGAAATCATTTTAAAACTTTAAAAAATCAAAAAATAATAACAAAACAAATGACCACAAAGTGTCAAAGCTCTGTTTGATTTCGCACGTCGTAAGACGTACAAAAGTATCAAAGGGTTAACCTGCAACTCCAAATAATGTGAGAAAAGCTTTAGCGGGTGACAGGCGTGAAAAAATATTCTGTTAGTAGCACAGTGAGGAGATCGAAACACTGACTAAAGTTGCTGGGTACGCAAGGTCTGAGTGTAACAAGGATTGTGTGATTTTATTTTCGAGAGAAATTACAATACCCAATTTACGTGTTTTTCTTCATCTTTGTATATCGAGGGCTGAATCAAGCCTCCTTATTTCAATTTTTATCAATCTCTTCTCTCAGAAAAATCTTATCTAAAAATATTCTACCAACCTGGAAAATTGTCAACCATTATGGCCGATTTATCGGGTCACCCTTTTCACACCAACGTCACAAAAATTTAATTTCTTCACATTTCCGTGAAATTTCAGTATTTGTGGAACACAAAAAAATAAAAAAATACATGTTTATGGATTTTCCGATATTCGTCACTTCCATCGTTTTTACTTCTCTTCAAGTTTTCACCATACCCCCACCCACTTGTTGACAGCCCTACCCTCAAAACTAAATAACAAACCACTATATTAATATCACAGGCGGGGAAAAAGGAATAATTTGGGGCTTTACTTCCGACATTCTTTTTTTTCAACATTGTCGCAAAATACTTAAAGCTATGACCTTTATGCCGATCGAGGTCGGAATACGTTAACCCTTTACCCAACGAGTCGCCCGCATCCGCCCGGGTAATATGCAAATTCAGCAGTTGAAAAAATATTATTGTTAAAAAAATTTCAACAAAACCACATCATGTGACCTCCCTCGTTGGAACGAGCTCGTTCCAACGAGGGTTCTCATGATATAGTTTTGTTGAAATTTTTTTAAAAATTTGTTAAAATGATGTTTAAAATAATAAATTTTTATATCGTCTGCGTTGGATAAAGGGTTAAACTGAAATTTCGAGGCAGGAAGTTGAAATCAAGGCCACTTATAGTACTCATCGACCGGAATAAGAAGTTAAAAAATTCAAATGCCGGAGATATGAGTAACAACTTCAGATATGACGTCATATCTTCGAAATTTGAAGTCGGATTTTCAAAAACATTTTGCATGAAATTTTATTTATTTATTTGTTTTTTTATTCATTGGTCTGCACCAAAAATTCACTTAGTTGTGAAATTCACTTAGTGGTGAAATTCAGCATTCAGATGTCATTTATTGTCAAGAGTATCACGGGCAGAGTGAATTGTATGTGAGAGGTCGCGTGAACAATTGTCTGTGGGAGGACGCAATTACCCATCAACTATTAACTTTTCAACCAGAGCAATGCTGGTATGCACGTGTATATTCCGAGATATCGAGCTGAATTTATTACCCAGGTTTATTTTTTTTTCCACGAATTACATGGGCAGGGTGAATTTTACGAGCAGCACTGGTATGCACAGTTACATTTTCAGAGCTATGGAGTTTCTACTGGCACATTGGGGTAATATTTTACAGTAGTGACATGGACGGGGGATTTTACATGCAAAGTTTCATCAACCTTTCAACCATCAACCCTTTGTGGAATGTCGAGTTGCACTCCTACATTTACAAAGATATTGGGCTGAAATATGACACCTAGGGAAAATTTGACCATGGGACCCGATTCCGTCTGACGTTGCATTAACTCTTCAAACACAACAACCTCAGCATGCACTCTTTCATTTTCAGGGATATCGAGCTGAACATTGGCATCTTGCATTTATTTTTATCAAAAGTAACATGGGCATAGTGTATTGTACGTTGCCGCGTTAACCTTTCAATCATAGTAGTATGTCTCGTATGTTTCACCCCCCCCCCCCCCCCCATTTGGATGGCACCGGTGGATGACCTCGGAAGTGACGTCATGTCACGTGACGCAGTGCCGCCATGTTGTGTTGTCATTGTAACCCGCGTGAGCGGCCATGTTGTGACGTCATCTCCATAGTGATACGTGGTGTGAGTGCGCATGCGCAGTGCGTGTTGTTAGGGTGACACGTGTTTCCGTCGTCCATTTTGTATACTGGAGGCCGCCGTCTTCGTTTCTATGGTAGCACGTGATTGCTATGTTACCCAATTTTTCTGCAATAGGACGGGGTATGTTCGGAGGGTGTGTTCGATTGAATCGGAGTAAATCTAATTACCACAAACAACCCGACAATCTCTCCAAATCACCAAAATCCACCCAACTTTTACTATTTCGAATTCTTTCATAATTCTCTGCTTCTATCTATATATGTAATAGTTTATGTCTACCTAGCCATGTTCCTTTGTTCTGGAGTATAGTCCAGTAGCGTAGAAGAGCCTGTTAGTTGGAACAGTTTTGCTTATTATTACTATATTTAGCAATTTCTGGTCTATTCTTGTTAGTTCTGACCCTATTCCAAGAACTCTTGTTGTTTCATATATCTAGATCATTTATAACCAATCAGATTGCTTAATTTCTCATAATCTGTATGCAGAGTTATCTACCTTCTGCATAATAAAAGCCTATATCCAATGGCAATATCCACAAGCACCCCGATTTTAGCACCCCTTTTTGAAAACACCTGTGGCTATGGAATCCCTTTTTTGTCATATGTGCTTATGTGAAAAGGCACAATGTGACACAATGTGCCCTAGCACAAAGACACATGCTTTGTGTGTCGATATGTGCTTATGTGAAAAGGCACAATGTGACACACTGTGCCCTATCACATAGGCACATACGGGTATTTGAGGATACCTTTGGCCTGGTATTGTATTATTTGAGGATACCTATCGAGGATACCTACTGGAGAATTCAATTCAATTCAATTCAATTCAATATTTTATTTCACAGCATACATATACAAAGGAATGAAACAAGGTTACAAAAAACAAAGGTAGATGTACAAATGTATACTGTGGGGAATGATATAGCCTTATGACTGTCTTCCTGTCATCCCCTAGACAATAAAAATAAAGACTAAACAGCAAAATGGCAAATGATGGACTCAAGTAAGGTAAATCTTGACAGCAGGTAGTACATTGTTTTTTGTTAATATTGTATTGATATGTATTGAAGATTAGTTCATTGTGGATCAAACTTTCAGATGTTCTGACTCTGGTTATTTAGATCTGTGGATTAACCGCGTTTTAACCGTATTTTAACCGTATTTCTGAATCAATGAAGTAAATAAGCGTCGTTGGTAAACCATTATAATAATCGCACGCTAAAGGAGTGAAGTAAATGACCATAGGTGACAGTATCAACCTGGTTATCTGCTTGCTGGGAGAAAAGAGGAGAATATGATAACACCGAGAGTCGTAACTAGCCGAGGCAGTCGGGACATCTTGGGTTTGAACAGCTGATATTGGCGATATAAGTATTCAGATATTGTTCAGTTAATATTTTTTTAAAGGATGTTCGGGTAAGGGTTTTTATCGTTGTATCAAGGTCATTCCACAGTTTAGGAAACGAAAAATATGGAAGTGCGGCTGAGAACTGAGTGCGAGGTTTATGGGTGTTTAGGCTTCCACATTGCCTCGTAGTCATGCCCGAGGGATTCCAGTACACTTGAAACGTATCATTGAAACTGACGGGGAGATTGTTCTGCGACCAGTCGTGCATAAATAAAAGTGAATGTAATTTGTACAGATCGTTAAATTGAAGCATTTTTAAACGTTTGAACAGCGGGTCAGTATGTGAGTTGAACTTTTTGTTCGCTATGATACGTACAGCTTTCTTTTGTAAGTTTAAAATTTGTTTTGTAGCTGTTGCGTTGCCCCATATTTGAATACCATAAATTAAGTGGCTTTGAATTAAAGTGAAATAGAGTAGACGAAGTGTCTCGGGCGGTAGAAAATTCTTGGTTCTATTCAAGATATAAATTGCTCTGGATATTTGTGTACAGAGTGGAGATACATGGTGATGAAATTTAAGGTTCTCGTCCATTTTGATTCCTAGAAATTTTATGAATTTGTGGTCACGAATGTTACCTGCTATTATTAAGTCTGAGTTATTCAAGGTAATGTGGGTTTGAACGTTATCGTAATTGTAGTTGTCATTTTGGGGATGAAGAAGTATGACTTTAGTTTTGTCAGCATTTAAAGATAACTTGTTCGCAGAACACCAGTGGTTGATTTTTGATAATTCATTGTTTGCCATCTCCGTAAGGAGGTCAAGGTCGTTCCCAGATGCATGGGCTGATGTGTCATCTGCAAAGGATAAAATACGCATATCTGTTGATTCACTGATGTCATTGATATAGAGGACGAACAAAAGAGGACCAAGTACAGAGCCCTGGGGTACACCTGTAGTGACATTGAGTAACTCCGACGATTCACCAGTGAATTGAACATATTGGGATCTCCCGGAGAGATAGTTCTGAAACCAAGAATTAACTATACCTCTTATACCATAGTGTTCAAGTTTTCGCGCCAGTATTTCATGATCAATAGTGTCAAATGCTTTGGAAAAATCTAAAAACATGGATAGTGTGCAATCTTTAGTCGCTTTGTTATTCACTAAGGAAACGTGGTTGATAAGATGCATTATTGGGTGAAATGTTGAGTGTCCCCTTCTGAATCCAAACTGATAGTTATAAATAACGCCGTGTGCATCTAAGAAATGTGATTTTTTTGATCAAGTAGATTTGAATATTGAGCTAAGAACAAGTCCAGATCAGCTTTGGGAGCAGTATTCGGACGATAAATAATTCCTGCTGCCGTTCTGCATTACCAGGCATTGACCCCCACCCCAGAATACAGCTCAATAATATGAAGCATCTGGTGGATCAGTAGTACCAAGGGCCTGCAAGAGACCTACAGGGATATGTACAGCCTATGCTATTCTACCGTTCTAAACTACCAAGCATTACCCCCACCCATCAATAGGTCTACCATAACGTACTACATATACCAGCCATATAATAAAACAAAGCAATCGGTTGGTTAATAGTACCAAGCACTAACAGGGGCCTATAGGTGTATATACCGCCCATACTATAGTACCGTTCTAAACTACCAGGCAGTACCCCTACCCACAATACCCCTATGCCTAGCATTGCATACTACCTATACCAGTCATAGGATAACATAAAGCATTAGGTGGATTAATAGTACTAAGGGCCAGCAAGAGACCTACAGGGATATGTACAGCCTATATAGCATCCTCAGATAAGTATCCTATAAAAAGGTATCCTCGATAGGTATCCTCAATTTAGTATCCTCAAAAGGTATCCTCAACTGATACGTGGCCATGTCATAGGTATCCTCAAATACTGAAATGAGTCGAAGAGTCTATCGAGGAGTCACTCGAACGAGCAATTGCTCGTTGGCTCATTTGCTCGATGGGATTCGAGTCGTTCAAGCAATACTTGCGAGTCACTCGACATAAGACGGAATCCCACTTATGGAATCCCTTTTTGGAATCCCATTTGTGGAATCCCTTTTTCGAAAACGCCTGTGGCTATGGAATCCCTTTTTCTGAAATGAGTCGTCGAGTCGTTCGAGGAGTCACTCGATCGAGCAACTACTCGTTGGCTCATTTGCTCGATGGGATTCGAGTCGTTCGAGCAATATGCTGAGTCACTCGATCGAGCAATTGCTCTAAGGCTCATTTGCTCGATGAGCTTCGAGTCGTTCGAGCAATGTTTTATCAGTAACTGATCGATTGCTTATTGGGTTTGGGAATGCTTTTGATATACACAAGGGAGATAACTGCATTATGGGAAATCAAGCAATCTGATTGGTTATATAAATGAAACAACAAGAGTACTTGGAATAGGGTCAGAACTAACAAGAATAGACTAGAATAGCTAAATATAGTAATAATAAGCAAAGCTGTTCCAAATAATAGGCTCTTCTACGCTACTGGAGTATACTCCAGGATAAAGGAACATGGCCAGTTAAACGATAACTATTGCATATATAGATAGAAGCAGATAATTCTGAAAGAATTCGAAATAGTAAAAGTTGGGTTGGATTTTGGTGATTTGGAGGGATTTTCGGGTTATTTGTGGTAATTAGATTGTCTACGATTCAATCGAACATACCCACCGAACATACCCCGTCTTATTGCAGAAAAAATGGGTAACATAGCAACCACGTGCTACCATAGAAACCAAGATGGCGGCCTCTAGTATACAAAATGGACGACGGAAACACTTATCACCCTAACAACACGCGCTGCGCATGCGCAGTCACACCACGTATCACTATGGAGATGACGTCACAACATTGCCGCTCACGCGGGTTACCATGACAACACAACATGGCACCACTGGGTCACGTGACATGACGTCACTTCTGGGGTCCCCCACCGGGGTCCCCCAAACTATACCTGTGGGGGAACATACACTACTACTTATATACTACAATGCGGCTGACTATGTTAGCCAAAAAACCCCAAGAAAAGTATAATGTACCGGTATTATTCAACCCAGCACCACCATCATAAACAACATCATGTCTAATTGACGCTTGACTGGTACGTACTTGCTGATTAGTTCTAAATCACAATCATTAATTTCCTTATTTGTTGGGGTTTAATGGCACTCTTCAACAGTCAGGGTCATTACATGTCAGAGCATCCTGGGGTGATGAAGATGGTGTACCCGGAACTGAGCCCGCTTCTTTTATTGGAAGTCAGCTTTCATATGAGTATTTTTCTCATATAATATTTATGAAACGAGTCTAAGAATTTTCCGTTTTGGCGAGCCTCTGGCGTGCCCAAACAGAAAATTCGGACCAGTTTCATAAATATTATATGAGAAAAACACTCATTTCATATTCTATTTATCATATGACACACACACGCACAAATTAGCCACTTAGTATGACTTTTTAACCCATCACCTAACTTGAGTTGCAGACGGCACTTGGAAAAAACATCCTAGTATAACTAAAAAATTTCATTTTTTGCTTTCAAAACATAGGTTATGACCCCTTATTGGAACGATCTCGTCGAGCTCGTTCCAATGAGGGGTCATAACCTTTGTTTTGGAAGCAAAAAGAGAAGATATAAAAAAATGAATGGCGTTTTTCTTGTAGGTAAAAGGTTAATACAATATAACCCGCCCTGAATAGGACAGATAACGTAAATTCTCCCTACTGAAATTATGCAAATGTGACCCAGTTGTATTTTGTTAAGCCAATCAAATTGTCCAGTTTTGAAATTAACTAACGAAAGCTCCCAACTCTAATTATGCAAATTATGAAAATGTGGCCCAGTTGTATTTTGTTCAGCCAATCAAATTGTCTAGTTTTAAAACTGACCAATGAAATTGACGGAAGGCTTTATTTATCACTGATTAATATGAATACAAAATATCAAATGTTTTAAAGTGAACAAAACGGACGAGTCATATGACAAATCCCATTTCCACACGAGTCGGATAAGCCTCCAGTCTTCTTAAATCCGATCGGTGTGAGAATAGGATACATTTGGATTTCTCTGAAGTTTTCCCTGGATTTTAAGAAATTCCACTTTATAGGGAAAAACATCTGCACCTCACAGGTGCCTTCAGAAATTCTAATTTCAGGAAAATCCATCTGTACCCTTTCCCACCAAAGTCGGATAGAAGAAGACTGAAGAAATTTGCAGCGCACATTCCAATTCAAGTCGAAACATTTTGTGATTCCCTGTCAGAAAATTAAAAATATAATAGAGCTACATTTCTGCCAAAAAGGCGAACATGTGATTAGTACTGAAATGGTTAACTGGATAATCTGTTTGAAACCAGTTAGCAACCTAACCGATTAGAAAAACCGTCAATCGGTTATCCGAAATATTGATAGCGATTGTCATTCCACGTTTAAAACGTAGTAAATCTGCCGCTTCTCCTTTGTGATAAATTACACATCGAAAAAAGGTAAAAATTGAGAAATAATCGACTTTAGCGTTCAAGACATCGTTAATGATCGGCAGTTTCCGTGAGTAATGAGTAATCGCAGAAACTATTCCGCAGTGTGTATACAAACGAACGTTGTCGAGTTCTCGACAACGTTCGTTTGTATACACACTACGGAATAGTTTGAGAATACCGCTTTCCATTTCCTATAGATTTGATCCCATATTCGATGAAATAATGGCCACGGATAACAGGATATTATTCCGTTATAGCTCTTGGTTAGTCGATTACGAAAATGAGCCAACCGTTTCAGCTCTACATGTGATTGAATTTTGCCAGTGTTCAATCTAGAAATTTTCTTTCGTCTTTTGAATGGAAACTGGCCCCCATGAACTTTCAACTTTTGTTAATTTTGGTAAATAATAACTTCCACGATCTACAACACTCATCCACCCACTCCTTGAAGCCATATAACTGTTCATTTTACGATGCTAGCGACGCCTCGATTTTGTACGCCCTCCCTCTCTCTCTCATTAACATGTTTCATCCTCAACTTTTATCGTCATAGAAATTGACTCTTGGGAAAGTTATCTCCCCTTGTAAATACTGGAGTTGACCTGTAATCCAGTTAACATTGAACCTTGAACATTGAAAGTTGTGAATGAAATCTTGATCGTCAGTGAATAGTTGACGGAAGCGGAGAAATCAGCTGAGAATGAACCGGCTAGCGCTATACACGAAAATCGGCCAGGTATTAAACCTCAAGAAAGTTATAATGTACCGATATTATTCAACCCAGCACCACCATCATAAACAACATCATGGCTAATGACGTTTGACTGGTACGTGCTTGCTGATTAGTTTCCATCAAAGATTATAAATCACGTTTATTAATTTCGTTATTTGTTGGGGTTTAATGACACTTTTCAAAAGTCAGGGTCATTGCGTGTCAGAGCATCCTGGGGTGATGAAGATGGTGTACCCGGAACTGAGCCCGCTTCTTCTTTTGGAAGTCAGCTTTCATATGCACCCACTCGTACAGGCTTTCGCGAATGTTATCATCCCATGGACACGATGAAGATGGCGCCAGTAATGACCGAACCTACGACCTTTCGATCAAAAGTTCAATGCCCAAACCAATAAGCCATTGTGGTCAGAACACAGCACGCTGACGCTGGGCGCTCTCGTAACAAATATACATGATTGGATCGAGATTTCGTTGTAGACAATTTTCGTCAGTGGAAGAGATTTGCAGGAAAGTTAGCTCCCCTTAATTTTTTAAATGTATTTATTTATTTGTTGGTGTTTAAAGTCACATACTTATGCACAATGGCTAAGCATGACCGTGACAGTGTTAGGGGTGGAGGAAGCCGGAGTACCCGGATAGAACCACCGAGCAACGACGAGCAGCTGCCAACTCCCCAACATCGTAACTCCGCACTGCAGCACAGATAGGGTTAGATTGGTTGAAGACATGCGCACCATCGACGTGCAGTACGCCTTAGTACACGGCGTCATCGTGCCCCCATGTGGACAATCGGGGTTAAGTGCCTTGCCCAAGGACACAACGCAGGAGTCCGAATCGATCGCTCAGACGGTCACCCATCCGAGGACTAACCGGGCTAGACGTTGCTTAACTTAATTTTTTAAAACCGTCAGAAAATTTAACACTTAAGGTATGGGGATTTCATATAAAAATTGAAATTTCGAAATGTTAGTGAAGTTTTGTCATCGATGTGCGCAACATTTCACAGACTTCAGGCATGTCCCGCTGAGTAAGATAAAAATACAGAAGCTGGCTTTTAAAAAAATGTCCCAATCAGTTTGAACGTTTCACTATTATTCTCTGTTGAAACTCATTTAAAAATATGAAAACGGCGCTTTCGCAATCTTTTGATGTTCAGTAACTTTTCTGTTCGTTTTATCAACTGTGCAAATGCGGTAACCGGCTCTCGTCAGATCACCGAAGTTAAGCAACGTCGAACCCGGTTAGTCCTCGGATGGGTGACCATCTGAGCGATCGATTCGGACTCCCGCGTTGTGTCCTTGGGCAAGGCACTTAACCCCGACTGTCCACATGGGGGCACGATGGCGCCGTGTACTAAGGCGTACTGCACGTCGAAGGTGCGCATATCTTCAACTAATCTACCCTGCCTGTGCTGTTGTGTGGAGTTATGATGTTGGGAGCTGGCAGCTGCTCGTCGTTGCTCGGTGGTTCTCTTCGGGTACTCCGGCTTCCTCCGCCCGTAAAACAGTCACGGTCATGATTAGCCATCGTGCATACGTATGTGCCCTTAAACACCAATAAATAAATAAATAAATCAACAGTGCGCACAGACACTGCCCTTTCCGTTAACATAAAAGTAAATAAGGTAAGATTTGCTATTTTTTCTGGGAAGAATAAAAACACATTCTCACAACGAAGTGCCAAGGTGGGCGCTTACTTGGCGTTGGCTGATGTGATACTGATAGAATAGATATTCTTAATGTCAGATTATCTGTGAAGTTCTTACTTCTAATTAGCTGGCCATAATAAGCCAAGTTTCCTTTTGTAACTTTTAATAAACGAAAATAACAAACAGCTCCGAGAGCTGTCTGTTGATTACGTTTATTAAAAGTAACAAAGGGAAACTTAGCTTCACTTTCTACTGATGTCATATGTGTTTTCTCAACCATTACGCGATTCTTAAATGGACCTTTCTCGACTGTCTAGTAATTTCAAGGGAGATACAATTTTATCGAAAGTAGATTTTCATGACGATGTAGGTCAGTGACGTCAAAAAAGAAATATCGCGAAATCATGATTGAAAGGCAATAAAAACCGCAACAAAGGAACCTAGGATATGTGATTATCTTTCGCGTTTCTTTTTCCGAAAGGTGGGTTTCTACAATGTTGTGGCAACAAATTCTCGATTCACTTTTGTAATGACAACGCTGTATCATGGACCTAGCCACAAGGTGGAGTTTTCCTGGAAAGTGATATGTTATGTACATATATCCCTGAAATCCCTAAATTGGTTCATGTACTCTATCCTTGATACTCCATGTGTCATTATTCTAAAGCTATGCCTTCAATTACTGAGAACTTCTGCCTTTAACCCTTTACCTAACATAGCGGCCAAACAACGGCCAGAAATTTAGCCTCAATAAGCCTGCTACGGACTAACATATCTCGGGAGTTTCTCAATAAAACAATGCAAATATGGATATCATTAGAACCAGCTCGTCGAGGTGGTTCTAAGGATATCCATATTTGTATGGTTTTATTGATAAATTGTGAAACTTGCTTTCGAAAAATGTGAAATTTAATATATTTTTTAAAAATACTGTGTTAGGTAAAGGGTTAAACGCGATATTCCAATTTGCATAAAAAGTTATTTTCTGTCCCCGAGGAAGATTCGGGTCCTTCCCCTATAGAGGATACTCACAATTAGTTTAAACAATATTTTATTTAATGAATATGTTATACGTTACAGAATTGAACGGCAAAAAAGTAACGGTACAAGGCACAGCAGCTCAAAATATGACATATATTTAACAATAAACAAATTGCTAAGGAATGGAGAGGTTTGCCGGAAACCTTGGAGCTTAGTCAGACATAAATGTTCTCCGAAAGGTGGTATAAAACAGCAGATGGACTCATATATCGCCGTCTGGAACCCATGGTCTATGGTGGATCAGTAAGTTGAACGGCAACCCGGTGCAAAGCTATGCGGTGGCATATACACACTTACCCTAACACAAGGTGAACTGATATGGAGGGAAAAACTATTCTACTGCTTCTGAAATGAGGTGGGGGGGGGGCAAAATGTTTTGCTGCTATCGGAGGCACCATACAAATATTTGTCCCCTCCCCAACTTCATTTAGTCTGGTTATGCCCAGTGCTGTACATTTGAAATATAATATTAGGAGTGACAAAGCATGAGTAAATCATTACAGAGAGGAGTATGTGCTGTTTGTTGGGTTAACCCTTTGGACTCTAGTGGTATCTTCCATGTCAGTTCAATGGAAGCAATTAGAAGAGTCCATATTCATTACTTGGGGTAGACCAATCAATATTTTCAACGTGCAGCCTCGGGGCTGCACGTTGAAAATTTTGATTGGTCTACCCCACACATTCACTGAACAACCTACCTATATGATGACGTTATGACGTATCATGTTTCAGGCCGGAAAAAACGGCCGCTAGGGTAGAAAGGGTTAAAGTTGGGAGACGTAATTCTTCAGAATGTTTTTCTGACACAAAAAATCACGATACATTGGTCGTTTCTTGTTATTTAAGATAAGAACGAGTGTGCAGGTCAGTGGATATTGAAGTTACTTGTACAGACTCTCATATTAAAACGATCTATATTCTCCTCAGTTTCCTTTCCCTAATACATTGTATTTACATTCAAATACCATCTTTAATAAAATTCCATCAAATATGACGAGTTTTCATTATTTCACGATCAAATTATTCCGTTTGTGCAAAAAAACTGTATTTGGTATAAATGTTTAAACTTTGATTTATAAAATTTATTCCACTCCTATGCATAAGCCAATATTAGAATTCATTTGAAATTGACAATCAAGAAAAATAAATCAAATCTAATCACCATAACTTGATGTCACTTTCCGTCTGGAAATGACTCGGTTTCAATCATGCTGATGTCGATTTGGCATTGTGGAACAGAATAGCAGCAGGAATCCCAAATGAAATGAACACCGCAACTAATTTTCCGCAAATTGCACTATTTTGATGAATTGACGTGACAAACAGCACTAGGGAGACTTTCCGTAGATCCGCTAGTTAACCCCATGACAGCATTTTCCGGGCGATTTACTCCTAAATGCCCGTCGTGACGACTTTACTCTATTCATTATTGAGATTCATCCGTCAGCTAAATCCCCGGCTTGATGAGTTCGTATCTCCTGCATATTAATAGCCCCATTATTTGTTATTCGGAAAGAGGGCTAACAATGGCATGATCCCACTTTAGCGATATTCTAAATCTGACGAGTAACTTCGGAATAAATTTTATTCAATGATATCGAAAACTTATATACCAAAGTTATTCCGGGTTTAATCTTTACATGAGAAAACAAAAATCTCGCAGATAATGCCGGCTTTCCGAGGTATTCCTAAATAAATCCATGCTTAAACACCCTCTTAACTCATAAATACACGGATTTTTATCTCAAATTAAAAGGTTTGTGGGGTATAAGTGAAGATCAGACTCGTGGTTTTTACTCGGATTATTGTAAAATGTAGCTCATTTAAGTTCTACGGAATCTTGTGTTAACGTCGGTTCTATTGTAGGAATATTTCTCTATGTAGCGAGTTAATTTAGTTGGTTTTGTCGCTTATTTTTCTTGAGGATTTTAACCGCGAGTTCGAATGAGTGTAAACGACCACAGTTTGGGTCACCCAAAAGGTAGGTGATAGCCCTCTCAGTTATACCAAATAGTCAGTGGTATTCCGCTTTTCTCAAGCTCTACGAATATTCGGATTTCTTTTCCGTCTCGTATCTCTTTAACTCTAACATTCGCTTGGTGTGCAGTACAGTTCAAGTAAAATAAGAGTGAACGAAGAGTTCAAGAAATTGTATACATATTTTTCGGTTATTGACAGGTGCGTCGCAGATAAATTGAAGCGGTGGGGACTAGAAACAAAAGGGCCTCGGTCGAGATGGGGAGGAAAGAACACCCCCCCCCCCCCCGCCCCTGTTTAAAACTGAGCCTTAAAATGAAGCTATGTCTGGTGAGTTTTCTAATTCATTTGCGGCTTTTTTGTTCCTTGTCGATTAACTTCTTTAGCACGGTATAATCAAGTTTTTGCGTCAAAGAAAACTCTGCAATGGATGAAAACAATATGACAAAAAATAAATATTTACGGCGGATCAGTATTAATTTAATCCTACACCTCCGTCGAGCTGTAGGATTAAATTATTACTGAAACATGAAACATATTTAAATTGTTTTGTGGCTGTAGCCAGTATTCAATACGACGATCCAGTTCTCTGGGTTCATATTGTTAATGCATGATAAAATGTTATTTTTTTAAGGCAATGGTTTGTTTGATTAGATTCTTTGTTTGGCGATATTGGCTATTCTGTTTGCCTTATATCAAAACGACACTTCTCTGCCCCCACCGCCCCCGTAGACAAAGGGCGGAGATTCGAGAACAATTTATAACAGTATGCCAAAAAGTTAAACTGAAGCAATCGTGAGAAAAATCACCCCATTTCTGGTCTTTACCAGAGGAAGTTACGCATACGATTTACCTGCTGATTCCATCACAAGAGCCACAAAAATCTTGCATTTACTAGTTATGTTTTACACCGTTTTGGCAACGTTTCAATTCCAATATCCCGCCTGAGGTGGTGACTTGAATAGGAGCCAAAGAGTGACTGGATTTTATTTTCACAACGCCGTGCCTTGTCTAATAACTGATTTCGCGATTTTTCTTCCTTCAAATAAACATGGCTGTTTACATGAATAAATTAAATTAAATTAAATTGTCAGGGGTGAACGCAGTTTACCTTTCAGAGGAAATTATTTTCTAGGCCCCTGCCTCTTCATCCGTCGTACATGAAACGTCCCACCGTAATGGTTATTTTTCCATTATCCTGATGCAATCGGGACCATACTCACTCGTTCACTTTTTACGCACATATAATTATACCAATCTGAAAGAAAACGCGCTGGTAAAAATCAGGAAGGGAACTTTACATCTATAGCATCCCTGAATTATTTTTGTCTGCTCATCATACCAAGCCTAAACAATCGTCATGTTATCGGAGGTCGACGAAAGATCCCCATCCGAGGTTCAGAACTAATTAGCCCATTTAAGAGCTTAGTGAAAAAATAGAAAACCAAATGTGTCGGACGGGGTCGCTGAACAACTTCATGAAAAACTCGAGGATCATGAACTTCTAATTGAACAGCCCTCTTCCCTGAGGGATTAAAATATAAACTATTTCTTGAAATCCAAAATGGAATCACTCGTTTTCGTCCGAGACTTTCGATGCCATCTATGTTCACATACTTGAATGATTAACATGTTTGAGTGAGCTAATGGGAAATTTAAGCGAATATATTTCACATTAAAATTCACCCTTGAGTCGAATTCTGAGCGACAAGCTAAGCCAGCTTGTCACTCAGTGTTCGTGTCTGGGTGGATTTCAATGTTCACTGAATGAAGATTTTCAGTAAATGGGCGCCATTTATTAATAACCAGATTAATATCTTTTCAAATTTCCAAAATGAACCAATTTTCTGTTGTTATGTTTACTCAGGGATGTGGCGATAGGGGGGGGGGGGGGGGTGTCTCTCCCCCCCCCCCCTCCCAGCTAGGAGTATTTTTTTTCAATAGTTGGAAATTCCGAGGTCAAAAATCAAATAGTTGGAAATTCAATAAATTAACATATGCTCGTGAAAAATATTAAAATTCCAACTAATAATGAGAAATTTTGATCTTTTATTTCCAATTGGAAACTTGAGTTTCAAATTTCCTACTCTAAAATTGACATGGCCTCAAAATTTCGACTCTGACATCAATCCGGTAAATTTTCTGACCTCGACACATTATAAATGATGCATTTTCCGTTTCAGGACCAGTGAAAATTTTCAGAAGGGTTCATAACCCTTTACCGAACGCAGACGATTTCAAAATTCATTATTTTAAATATCATTTTTTTAATTTTTTTTTAAAAACTCCAACAAAACCATATCATGTGACCCCTCTTTGGAACGAGCTCGACGAGCTCGTTCCAAAGAGGGGTCACATGATATGGTTTTGTTGAATTTTTTCGAAAAATAATATTTTTTCAGCAGCAGTATTTGCATATTACATGGGCGGATGCGGGCGATTCGTTGGGTAAAGGGTTAAAAGATATCACCCAGCCCTGCAGTACAACCACCTATCGAAACTACTCACAGTTGGAATTTACACCGGTAGCACCCCCCCCCTCCCCCTCCTCCCCTCCGAACTGAAACCCTCTAGCCACATCCCTGTGTTTACTGTATGAATCTCATCGCTATTCAACTCTGAAATCCGTGCTGCCGTTTCCACATACCCGTCAACGTCATTACGTCACATAGTTACTTCGCTACTTTCTCCAGGTCAGTTGAATTTCGCGTCATCGGGAGTTCAAGGGGAAGTACCAGGTTAACCATTTACACGTTGTGGTGTATATTGATGCATCAGCGGCGGAGTTTATCCAATTGTTAAATTATTACAAGTTCTAAACTAATAGTTTCACCAGAAATTGCAATACTTCTGTTACTACAATTTACTGTAGAATGCTTTTAGGCACACTTTAATGGACTGTCAGACCAAAATCCATAAAACACAGATATTGTTGGCGTCTTATTTAAAATAGTATTCATCAGAAGAATGTAACTGTTTCATCGCGGCGCCACACAGCACAGCCCAAATATGGGTTTATAGCTATAAGCGTCAACACTGGATAATCTGCTGGCTGCTGGTAGCTCACAAAGTATCAATAGTATATAAACGAACAGCCACACGTACTGTATTATGTTTGCAAAATTGGACAGAGAATTGCGACCAGACCGCGAGTGGATCGCATTCCGGTCGAAGTTCGCTGTGCACTTCCTCCGCACAGCAATATAGAATCTTACCTGTGGAAACAACGCGAGAACACTGAATCTCATATGTTATTTTCGCTTGTTTTACTTGATTAGATGTTGATTAGGCAATATATTTTTAATAAAATCACGACCGGTGATGTCAATGTATGGAGCCCAAATCGCGATCTTTTCGAGAATGAGAGTGTTGTCACCATCACGGTAGCCAATGATAACTTTTCATCGAAAAACTTCCACAAATCATGACAGTGTTTAATCAGTCAACACGTAATATTTTTTATGATTATATTTACAATTGCAAAGGGTTCTGTGTTATACTAACGGGCGGTTTATCAATGAGACACTAACGGAGCTCGCGGTTGTTTTGTTGCACCCCAAAACCCACGTATTGCAATTCTCAATTTTAGCCAGGCTGTGACGACAAACAATATTTGTTGCGTCAAAAGAGTAATTTATATTTGTAACAACTTTAAGCTGACATCAGATATGCAATACGTTAACCCTTTACCCAACGCAGACGATATCAAAATTTATTATTTCAAATATCATTTTTTTTTAATTTTTCAAAAAATTTCAACAAAACCATATCATGTGACCCCTCATTGGAACGAGCTCAAAGAGCTCGTTCCAATGAGGGGTCACATGATATGGTTTTGTTGAAATATTTTGAAAAAATTAATTTTTTCAACTGCTCAATTTGCATATTACGCGGGCGGATGCGTGCGATTCGTTCAGTAAAGGGTCAAGATGCAGTTTCTGTTGCACCGTGGAGCTGTCATTTTGTATTTTTAAATACTATTTTCATCGCACAGCGAAAACACGACCCAGCTTATTCATCTTGAAGCATCTGCATCTCTGCCTCACCTTTTATTTTCTTACAGCACTGTGGTTACAAAACGGATAATCGAAGTCCCCCCACTCCCCACCCCACTCTACCAATTCTCAAAACACTGAACAATCTCCCTGAAATCTATCAAGACGCCATTTTAACTCACAATTATATATTTTATCGTAATCCGACAGATCAAAACCATCCACAGTATTGTTATTACAAAAGCGGACAGAGGATACCCGTTCAAAATTCCTTGTCCGCTCTCCTCTCCACAACAATGTGGCATCGCATCTCTAGAAAAAAAAGAAAATCCGAGAACCTTGAATCGCAGACCATATTTTCGCTTGTTTGTCGCGATTCTTTCATCATTTCGCAATATTTATTTTATGAAATCTCGACCGACTGGTGCATGTCGCAATCTGATCGCCATTTGATCGAGAAGGACACGATTTATCAAACTGGAATATTATTATTAATTTCAAAAGATCCACTAACATGGTCCATCCGAAATAATAGACAGCCTTTTTTAAATATGAATATTACTTTTTGCTCACAAGAAATATACAGTGCATGGGAGCACGATCAAATTTTCCTAAGATATTAGTTTTCAATAGCAACTGGTTTCCAACTGTTGAAAGATGTATACTGAACGCCAGATAATATCTATAATTATAGAATGATCTTTTGAAAAAAAATCAACATCCATGCAGGTGAAGTTATATTTCTAGTGTTTTTCATCAATAAAATTAGTACCTAGAAAATGCGTCAAATTCATTTCTGAACACGCATAGTATTAAATAAAATACTTGTGCGGTATTTCTTCACTCAGACAATTAGTTATTTAGTATTTATATGCGTATTGGTTTGTTTATTTATGAAAAAATCTTAATGATATTTCTTCATTGTTTATTTATGTGATTATCTATGAAATTATCTTAATTTATTATTTTATTCGATGCTGAAATATTTTTTATGAAAGTACTATTTATTTATTTTATTTATTTATTTATTTATTTATTTATTTATTTATTTATTTATTTATTTATTTATTTATTCATTTATTTTTTCCTTACAGTTTACAATACAAGATACATTTCATTCTGATGAGGCCGAGAAATAAAATAGAAGTGGTTCAGGTTTCCAGACCGATCCTTATTTTCATGCCTGACCCGAATCTTTTTATGAGCTTGTGACGAACAAGTTTTATCCATTTAACCCTTCACCTAACATGGAAAGCAGACGACACTTGCAAAAAAAAAATCTTCAATAACTTATTTTTTTCATTTTTTTGTCTCAAAAACATAGGTTATGACCCCTCGTTGGAACGAGCTCGACGAGCTCGTTCCAACGAGGGGTCATAATGTATGTTTTTGAGGCAAAAAATGAAATTAATTGGCGATTTTTGAGAATAGCGCTGGCCGGTTTTGGCCGTTACGTGGGTAAATGGTTAAAACGATATCTAAAGATACTGACGAGACTGGCGTCAAATACCTGATCACCTCGCAAATAGGCCATAGATTTAACCCTTCACATACCCGGAATAGTTGACGACACTTGACAAAACTTTCTTCAATAACTAAAAGTTTCTTCATTTTGGCTTCCAAAACATAGCTTTGACCCTCATTGGAACGAGCTCAACAAGCTAGGTCATAAGCAATGTTTTTGATGCAAAATATGAAGAAAAAAAAATTAAATTTTAATTGCGATTTTCTGTAAATTAAGCTATTGGTGGTTTGGGCGTTATGTTGGGAGGATTAAGTAATTGTACGAGAAAATAAAATATTAAATTAAAAATAAAATCCCCGCCGATTGAATCAATTCTTCTATTGCATGTAAACTGGACAAACCCAGTTTTTTTTTTTTAATAAAAGAAATAGTGCTGTTCTTACGCCACTAACCCGTTTTACACGGGTGTTGTGCTTGTTATTCATTCTTTGTATGTGACCTTAAACACCAATAAATAAATATTCCTTCTTAGAAATTTTATTTCATCGGTTCTCGCTAACCAAGGACATATTTTGCTAGACACATCTCTCTGTTTCACACAAATGTTATTACACAACTCTACACCAATCAGGACGTTTGAAAATGGTCATTCTGACAAATACTCGAATTAGTTCCGAAAATAATTTTCTTATTTCTTCTTTCCAACCTTGCACAACTTAACATATGAACCAATTCACCTAGAACAGCCTCAAATGGGTGCGCAGAAACATGAGGCGTTTTCACAAGACTGCGAAATGACACGTTTTTGTTTAGAAATAGCATATTGTGAAGATTGAATGAAAAATATTAAACCCAGAAAATTTTATTTTAAAATATAGTGTAAATTTCATGCATGATTCGGGATCGCCATGATATAACTTTAGTTGTCGGTGTGGCGTTAAGCACCAATAAATAAGTAAATATCATGATTCAGGACATCTGAACATTTAAAAATCACCTGTAACATTACAGTCACCGTGGACTGGTAGTAATTCACGCATGGGCAGTAATGGTCACGCATGTGTTTACCAGGTAGCAAAAATCATCAACGGCGAAATTTGAATTAACAAAGCACGGGTTGTACCCAGTGCTCGCAGTAATTTGCCTACCTGTGGAAAGTGGCCAGTACATGCCGGCCACACTGTGGTTTTCTTGAAGATAGAAACAATATTAATCACAAAATTATTATTGGGAGAGAATTTGCTGAAAAATGTTTAAGTCTTCACCTAAGGCTGTAAAGGGCATCGCAATGCACAAAAATCACAATTAAAAAATTAATATATTAGATATGTCCTCCAAATCATAGCTTTGCACCCGCAGTGGAACGAGCGCCCCGAGCGTGCTCCAGCGAGGGAAATGTGATATGTTTTGGAGACAAAAAATATGAATTTTGAGTCATTCGAGATTTTTTTTTTAGTTTCTTAACCCTTTACCTAACATGAGAAGCAGACAACACTTCCAAAAAAGTTTTTTGAATAACTAATTTTTTGCATTTTTTGTCTCAGAAACATAGGTTATGACCCCTCATTGGAACGAGCTCTACGAGCTCGTTCCAATGAGGGGCCATAACCTATGTTCTTGTATTATAAGTGACATTGATTTCATCTTCCTCCAATGAAATTTAAATTTCACGTTTTCCGAAGTCGATTAGCGTCATATCGCTGTTTATTCCACGACTCTTCTTTGAAATCCCCTTCTACAGCAACACTAAACCATGCGGAAAATGAAAATCCGTTCCGCACATATGTACGGAACGGAATCGTTGACTGACTAGTTTTAAGTAGAAGCGAAATTGCACTGCAATTTTCAACAAATCGTGCACATACAATTTGAATCGCTTGCGATAGCTAAAAATCGCACCCTGTGTTCCAATGTGTTCTATGTGAAGGAGACACATAGAATACGTTGGAACTCAGGGGACGAAGTAGTAACAAGGGGTCCCCTCGCAAATTTGGTTGGCCATATCGATTAACCTATTCACACGCGCGTGTCGTTCTGTGTATGTATTGTCGGAAAATGTACAAAAAAAAATATATTTCGGAAATAACGCCATCAACTATTCCTTTTGCCGCCTCGCCTGTGATATTATTATGTTGCAATGTTATTTAGTTTTGGAGTATGGCAAGGGCAAGGGTTTAGGTTATGACCCCTCATTGGAACGAGCTCGTTCCAACGAGGGGTCATAACCTATGTTTTTGAGGTAAAAAATGAAAAAATAATGAAAATTAATTGCCGATTTTTGAGAATAGCGCTTGCCGGCTTGGCCGTATCGTTGGGAAAAGGATTAAACATAATTCTTTTTGCCGTCATCCAGTTAGAGTTGTAGCTTCACAATGAGAATGCATCCCAAGGTGAGAGTATCAGCAACCGATTATAGACCGGAATAAACAGGTTGTAACGACTTCAATATCCATCCGTGATATGTTACTTTGTTTTTTGGTTTTGTTTTGGGGATTGATCAACATTTCTGGCACAAACTGTTATATTGTCCCAGGTACAGTATATTGAGAGTGGAGTTTCTTAAACACACTCATGGTATGGGCTTGTCACCCAGACAATAAATCTTCGTATAGGGTAAAATGCATTATATGGCGCAAAATATCACATTGCCAAAAGTACAGTATATTAGGAGTAAATGTTCATAAAAAACACTCACGGCTGGTTTTGCCACCAGGCAATAAATCTTAATAGTAAAATGCATTATTTTATGCAAAGTTAATCGAAAACGGACTGAAACTTTTGTTCTGCTTATTATTCTTTTTACAGGATATTATTAGTTACCCCGTCTCTGATCACGTGGTACGGGATTTTACCTACCCGAAGCGGGTAGGTAAAAACCCGTGCCACGTGATCAGACACGGGGTAACGAATTTATCTATCGACTTTCCATTTTAGAAGTACAATCTATTTCATGTGTGAACACACACAGCATGAGATCCTTTATCTTCCATTGTTGAGCCATACAGGTTTCTGTGGAATTTTTGTGCAAAAGAGTTTTTGTGAAAATATGCCGATATGACTAGTATAAAAAAATTATTGAATTTCTTTTTTTCTTTTTTGTCTCAAAAGCATAGCTTATGAACCCCACATTGGAGGGTACTCGACAAGCTCATTCCAATAAGGGGTCATGAGCTATATTTTGGAGATAAAAAATTAAAATATAATACATGTACACTGTACAACTGGAATGACGCGTCTTCTACGGGGTATGGACAATTTGTAGATTTCGGAACGAGGCTTCCACTGGGTATGGGAAATTTGACAGTGGCTGGGCGTACGTATCGTGGGTTTCAATGAATATGGTCTCATACCACGTATCTATCAACCAATCAAATCAAAAAATCACTTTAGTCAATAGATCAGAGATATTATTCGGTGGAAAATCCACTCTGATAACAAAACCTTCATGTATTGCACACTGTTTTAATTACAAAAGCGTATAGAGCAGGGATGGGAGCAGTTAACTTTTCAAACGTTAACGTTTGACATTATTTTAACAACGTGAAAGAAATTTAACCAAGTTAATAACGTTTAACTTTGACGATTATAATTGTATAATATGTAGCACTGCGTCGTTATCTTGTGTTCACCCAAGACGGATCGCGCGTGCCGATGACGTCGAATTTTACGCCATTTGACGAAATTGAAGAACACAAATAATTTAGATGTGGGTTAGTAGTTGGATGGGTGACCATTTCAGCGATTGATTCGCGTTCCGCGTTGTTTCCTTGGGCAAGGCACTTAACCACGATTGCCTACATGGGGTCACGATGACACTGTGTACTAAGGCGTATTGCGCGTCGAAGGTGCGCATGTCTTCAACCAATCTAACCCTGCCTGTGCTGCGGTACAGAGTTCGGAGTTACGATGTTGGAGAGCTGACAGCTGCTCGGTGGTTCTCTCCGGGTACTCCGGCTTCCTCCACCCGTAAAACTGTCACCGGCATGATATGACCATGGCTGTTAATGTGTCGTTAAACCGTAATAAAAAAAAACAAAAAAAACGGCCAGCGCTATTCACATAAGCGGCCAATTAATTTTCATTATTTTTCCATTTTTTGTCTCAAAAACATAGGTTATGATCCCTCGTTGGAGCGAGCTCGTCGAGCTCTAAATGTTCATGAAAAATTTTAATTTTTTTCTTATTTACTTATTTATTTAAATTTTGTATACTGAAGAAAGGTTCTTTATTATGGTGAGGAAGTTCGAAAAGGATGTTCTTTGGACAAGAAGAAACTATCTTGACACATACCCCGAGATGTAAGATAACGAAACCTTTTCGACCGCTTCTCGTGGAATGCCTTACAACGGCCAACGGAAAGATGTTTCTAAATTCAGTTATCAGCCGGGAATAGATCCCTGCCCCGAAAGGGTAATTATTTATTTATATGTATTTATTTATTGGCGTTTAAGGTCACATACTTATGCACAATGGCTAACCGTGACCGTGACAGTTTTACGGGTGGAGGAAGCCGGAGTACTCGGAGAGAACCACCGAGCATCGACGTGCAACTGTCAGCTCCTCAACGTTCTAACTCTGTTCAAGCTCCGGCCAAGCAGGTTTACAGCGGTTGAAGACATGTGCACCATCGACGTGCAGTGCGCCTTAGTACACGGCGTCATCGTGCCCCCATGTAGGTAACCGGGTTAAAGTGCCTTGCCCAAGGACACAACCCGTGTCGTCCCGGACGAGGACCGACTTCGGGACCTCTAGCATAGAAGTCCAACAGTCTACCACTGAGCCACCGCGCTCCCCGAAAGGGTAATACTCTGTGACTTATATAGAATTACAAGAATATTTAGAAGTACAAATATATTGAAATGCTTGGATTGTTTTAACGTGAATAATATTCCCAGAAAGTCACGTCGACGAGCTCATAGTTACGAGATGTATGGGAAAGTATTCTGGGATCTCATTCCTTGTGTCTTCAATAGCTATCTCGCAAATCCGTTATACCCTATAACCCCCTTTTCTGAATTTGATTGTCAAATGGCACTGTCTACAACCTATTGGCAATCACGAATGTCAGTAGAAGAGGCGATTGATGATAATTTAATTCGACAGCCCCTTAGGGCTGTGGGATTAAATTAACGCTGATCGTGCTGCTGAATATGTTTACCTTTATTTCGTCCCTCATTCAACGCCATTTTTTTCTTTCAACAAAAATTCAAGCATACCGAACCAAAGGTATTACAGGACTAAATATTGTCCCATGGGCCACCATTATAACGTTCAGGCGAAAACAGATATGATCGCATCACTTTAATTTTGGCATACCAATATCTTTGTCAAGTATAGCCCTTCAGACAACATTTTTTTATCCGAAAGCAGGGGGTCATGCAACAAAAAAGAGAGAAAAAATGACACGAAGGGAAGTACCGGTCACGTGCGCACATTTTCCAGGGAATTCCCTACAAAAGCACACCAAATGTAAATTGTATTTTTTAGATCCAAAAGTCATAAAATCACCCTTTTTTAGCAGGAGTATTCAACAATAAATAATTACATTGTTAATGTAGTTATAAGTTTTGGGTCCAAATACTCAATTTCCATTGGTCAGCTGGATGAAAACGTCATGACCAAATGTAATTCATTTTCCAATGAATACATTTGGTCGAACTTTGGCCCGCATTTACGGTAGAGTGCAGTTGACGGAATTTAATTCGGGTGGTGTTTGGGCGGATTTTTAACTTTTAGCGCCTCTCGCAGTGATCAACTCCGCTGCTGTTTCTTTGGTGACATTTCCCAACTGTGGCATAAAGCCCGTTACTAAAATACTGGTTTCTATTTCTAAATTTGTGAAAATTAAAAATCAGAGTTGTGCGCTGTGTCTTTTGTGTGAGGGTGGATTTTCGCCTCGCTCGTTCGTACATGTTTTATTTCGCCTTTCTGCTTTGGTGTTAGGTAAAAAGTAGTTTAAACAGTTACGGAATGTAATTATAAGAATTAATACATTTAATACAAGATGTCAATAGAATGTTTGAAACGTTTGTTGAAACAATATATTTTCCCAAAGCTGTTTATTTTTAGAGATTGCATCATTTCCGAGTGCAGCATTTAAAAGCTCTAATTCAAATAGATAATTCAGCTGTAGCGGTTGAGGTATAAAGGTCATTTACCAACCAGCCTGGTTGGTCCGGATCTCTAGTCGCGTGGTAAATCGGTCGATTTGTGTGCGAGAGGTTCCGGGTTCAAATCCCGGATGAGCTCCCAAATGTAACAGGAGGAGAGATAAGTGCGGGTGCCGGGGTTCGAACCCCGGCTCCCGCACTTATCTCTCCTCCTGTTACATTTGGGGGCTCGTCTGATCCTCAGCAGTAGGTGGCACTGCGGGTGTTTCGACCGCTCTGAGGAGGAACTTGGGTGAGATTCACATGTGGTGAATCTCAAAAGAAGGGGAGAGTAGTGTAGCGGTCGAGGTATAAAGACCATTTACCAACCAGCCTGGTTGGTCCGGATCTCTTAGTCTCGTGGTAAATCGGTCGCTTTGTGTGCTAGAGGTCGACGGTTCGAACCCCGGCTCCCGCAGTTATCTCTCTTCCTGTTACACAGCGACACCTATAATTATCCCCCAACCCTACCAAAGAGATATTTTACCACATCCATGAGATAAAAGAGTCAATTTTGCATTAGAATCCAACTGTTGGCTTGTGCTGAGTCCAAAAGATGGGAAATTTGCTCTTTTAAGGAAAAATGTCCAAACTTTGTCAAATGGGCTAAAAAACTGGTATTGCCTCCAAAAGGCTTTTCTAGCCTTTTACCTAATAAATGAACTGAGACGGATGAGAATTTACAGCTTTCTTTAAAAACTACCCTGATCCCAAAATACAACTAAACCATGCATTAGCACACAATATTTTTTTGAAAAAATCTGTCTCATTTAACCATACTGCAAGCAAAACGGTGCCCCAACCCCCACGAAACAATATGAATCTCAATTTTGTTTCAAAAACTGGGGATGCAGCTATATATTTCACCAATATGAAAGGACTCTGCCATTTTATCCTAACAACTGATGTCAAATTTTCTTCTGCCTGCTGATGTGCTAAAATATAGTCCTGAATAGGACTCCCCGGTGCCCCCCTTTTCACCAAAGTCTATGATTAATTTATATTGACCAAACAAACCTACTGTGATATTAAATTTATCATTTGTGATAGTTTTTAAATCACATTCTGGCTTCTGAAGACATTTAACTTTGTGTTTGATGATTTTTTGTAAAGAAAAAAGCCTCAGTTTTTCTCAGTTAAGGCACCTAGAGTCACTGGAATGGCACTGCCAAAACACACAACAGTGTTTTTTTTTCCAAACGAATGACCAGTACCTGCTACTTCTTATAACACTGTTAAATTGCCTAAAACCATCGAATATTGATTCTATAGTGGTATGCTTGTGCTGCAAGTGCCCATAAGAGCACTTTCTCAACTTTTGTTTTAATCCCCACAGACAACCATTCTAACAAAAGGAGTGAAATTGTAGAAAATATGTTTTCAAAGAGGATGGATCTAACATTTGCTTCAAGAATATAGTGGTCTTTGATGATTAATATATTTGTGTGCCTGTGTGCAGGGTCGGGGGAGGAGGGGGTGACGGTGAAAGATAGTCAGCTGCCAATTATTGAAAATGTTGATCCATGCAAATGAAAAGCAAAGAAAGACCTTGTCTGATGAAGAGACAGACAGACAGGCAGATAGACAGATAAGCTTACAGCCACACATTTAGGAAGTCTACATGAGAGTACTGAATGACATACAATGAAAAATATAGTGGAAGAGCCACGACAAGATTGTCAAATAGAAAAATAACTCAGTGGACCTTGAGTGTTGCAGTCTTAAAATATATCATAAGAAACTGAGATTTATGATATTAACTTCAGCCTCTAAAAACATACTGTACTGTCTTCCCAAATGTTTATCATCAGCAGAAGGGTTAAGTATGTGCTGGAGGGGGACTTGGTTCAAGCAAATAGCAATATTTCACAACTGTCACTGTACATTTGTGCTTATCATAGGAACCATGACAGCACTAGTACTAGACTGTTATATTGGTAGCTGCAGTACGTGGAGAGTGGATTGTAACAAAATCACCTGCAGAGTGGAGTTATCACCCCAATATCACTTTCAAATTCTGTACATATGAACAAAAACACTGTTTTCCACTGTAGCCCCCCCCCCCCCCCCAGCACCCACCCCCTCCCCCCAAATTTGTGCACCAAAATGCTCTTTCAGTGACGGAATTGTTTTCCAACATTTTAAAGAGCATAATATAGAAGAGAAAAACTTCTGAATACCAGTGAATAGAAGTGCAGTATAGGTTTTCTGGCTGTGTTTGAATGGTGATTTGGGAGAGAGTTGGGAGATTGGAATCCACCCTGCCCCTAATATGATGAGAGGGAACCATGGTTTAAATAAATGTGTTAATAGGGTAAGATAGGCTATTAGTTAGAAGCTGCCAGATGTTATAGTGTGCTTCTGGGAAATACAGCCTTTATTGCTGACTCTGACAAAAACGTAACTTTTCAAAACAATAAAATAATTGTGTAAGGTGTGTGGTCCCCCAGTAAACATTTAAATGTGAAATAATCCCCCAAAATATTAATTGAAACTCGTTTGGAAGCCAAAAAACATATTTCCTATAGGTGTCACAGAAATAAATATTTTTCTACTGCCCACCATTATAACGTTCAGGCGAAACAAATATGATCGCATAACTTTAATTTTGGCATTCAAATATCTTTGTCAAGTATAGCCCTTCAGGCAACTTTTTCTGATCCGAAAACATGGGGTCATGCAACAAATAAGAGAGAAAAAATGACACGAAGGGAAGTACCGGTTACGTGCGCATATTTTTTAGGACATTCCCTACAAAAACACATAAAAAGTAAACTGTATTTTTTAGGTCCAAAAGTCATCAAATCGCCCTTTTTTATCAGGAATATTCAACAATAATGCAAGATGTCAATAAAATGTTTCAAACGTTTATTGAAACAATATATTTTCCCAAGACTATTTATTTTTAAAGATTGCATCATTTCCGAGTGCAGCATTTCAAATTCAAAAATTTAGTTCAGCGATACCTAAAATGGTTTAAACAAGCACTCGACATGACAGCAAGAAGCAAACTTTAATTAACATTTTGCCTACTACAGGCATATTTACCTGCTCATATCACAAAATTATATTACAAGCAAAGGTAATTACTGGCTGATATTTCTTCACAAAATATACGCTTATAAATAGAGGAAAAGCCCTCTAATAATAACGCTATCTACAGTACGTGGAGAGTGTATTATCACTAAATCACTCGCAGAGTGGAGATTCCACCCGATCAAAAATTGCAAATTTGTTGCAAAGCATAACAATCACAAGCAAAGTTTCATCCAATGGACCTCCGGGTTTTACCCGGAGGTCCATCTGCTGAAACATTGCTCCTGTTTTTATGTTCATATGTACAGAATTTGAAAGTGATATTTGGGGTGATAATCTACGTACTGTAGATACCTGATTGTGTTGAACTGTAGATTGTAGTTTGTACATCAAATCAAGACATGGCTGCTTCCGGCAGCCATGACTTGATTTCATTAACAAATCAAGAACACGCGATGCAGATTAAGATGGAATAAGAAAATACATTGGTTTCCAATGATCAAGCTTTTAACCAATAACATTTTTCTCAAAGAGTTTACGTTCTTGGAGAAAATGATAGATTTCGTTTGAGTGGTTTGTTTTCTTCACTCTGTTCCTTAATTTATTTCATGAATAGCGTGTCCATTTCAATGTAGTTGTTGGCCTGCTTTATCGTTTTCGTGAGATGAATACATTTCACAATTCCAGTTGTTTTCGTATTTTATGCATTAGGTTTAGTGGTAAGTTTTAAATTTCTGGTTGCAAACAGTTTTGAGTTTGCCCCCAGCTTATGTCGTTCTTGAGTTCAGAATCGTCTCCCACCCCTTGTCCCCCAATTTTCATTTCTCATTCTTTTCTTGCACAATTAAGAGTGAATACGGAAGCACATATGGAAATTTATTCTGACGTGCAATTTAGACCAGATCACATCCCTGTCATGATCAGGCTAATGAAATTGTTTGTCCGCTTTTGTGAAGATAGTACTGTATCAAAACGTCCAATATCTTGTTTATCTTTTCTTTAAAAAAAAATACATAGCTCAGAGTACTGTTATAAGAAAATCAGACAGAGAATTTCCATTGGATTGCGACTGGGTAGCGATCCGGTCGAAATTTTCTTTCCGCTGTTCTTACCACAATTTGAGTATTATTATTTATTTATTTATTGGTGTTTAAGGTCATATATTTCTGCACAATGGCTAATCATGACCATGACAGTTTTACGGGTGGAGGAAGCCGGAGTACACGGAGAGAACCACCGAGCAACGGCGAGCAACTGTCAGCTCCCCAACATACTAACTCCACACAAGCGGGGTTAGCATTGGTTGAAGACATGTGCACTGTCGACGTGCAGTACGCTTTTAGTGCACAGCGTCACCGTTCCCCCACATGGGCAATGGGGGTGAAGTGTCTTGCGCAAGGACACAACGCGGTTGCCGCAGGTGGGATTCGAACCGAGGACCTCTCGGCTTGCAGCCTGCACCTCTACCTACTGAGCCACCGCGCCTCCCACAATTTGAGTCTAATCCTTCGGACGTAGAATGAGTGAACGTTGAACCTGAGATGCTATTTTCGCTTGATTTTATTTATGAAATAAAGGAATTTCGTTATATATTATTTATGAAATCTCGACTGACTGGTTAAACCTTTACCTAACGAATCGCCCACATCCGCCGCGTAATTTACAAATTGGGCAGTTGAAAAAAATATAAATGTTTCAAAATATTTCAACAAAACCATATCATGTGACCCCCTCTTTGGAACGAGCTCATCGAGCTCGTTCCAATGAGGGGTCACATGATAGATTTTGTTGAAACTTTTTTGAAAATTTAAAAAAATAGTAATTAAAATAACAAAAATTGATATTCTCTACGTTGGGTAATGGGTTAATAAATGTGTCAACACTATCACTTTTGCGATTACATTACTACGGGACTTCCTGTTGGGTAAAGTCCATGACAGTTTATCCGCTAAAGGGAAGAAAGATGAAAACTTGTCTTTTCGTTCTTTTGTAGGCGTGGTCGGAGGTGTGAAACTAGATGTGAATAGATCCACCCATTTCTGCTCTCTCACGTACTCTTCTCGCGTGATGCTGGATATGACCCCCACCTAACACACACGCGCATACGCTCATACTCGAAAACTTCCTGTCCATTTGGAAGTGGGAGTAACCCACAATCTATATGTTGCCTAAATGTAGATTTTAACAGTGTAAAACAGGCGCAATATCTGGATGTCTACCGCATAGTGTAATAGCCTTTATCTCTCAGGCCATTCGTCACTTTCTTCAGATAACGTATCGCGTTCCAGTACTGCCCTGTCAGTTACATATTTCACTTAGTCAGATATATCATATCTGGCTGGTAGTTGTGTAACATTATTGTGATAATACAGCCAGGATACTCATAGTACAACAGCTAATTCGTGATCCGCTTTTGGACAAATACGGCTCACGGATAAACCCGGAAACACATCCCAAAATGTTTTCGTAGGCCTGAAACTGTTCTTTGGGGGTTGTTTGCTTTATTTTATCGGGATTTCGTGATCACCTGGGCTTATCGCATTTGTGACCTAATTTCCTTTGTTTTTTACGTTTGTGTATTTAAATTTTCTCTTGGCAAAGAAGGTTGTTTTCTTTTCATGTTTGTCAACAAATAAAAGAAATACTGTTACACAGAAACGAATGTTTCTAGTTCCACTTTTCAATTTTTCATTAACCACTGGACTCCGAATTAAGAAAAGAGAAATATGCTCATTTTAATTATCGGTGATATAAAGGATATGGAATGAGTGTTTTTCTCATATAATATTTATGAAACGAGTCTAAGAATTTTCAGTTTGGGCGAGCCTCTGGCGAGCCCAAACGGAAAATTCAGTCGAGTTTTATAAATATTATATGAGAAAAACACTTATTTCATATTCTATTTATCATGTGACACACACACGCACAAATTGGCCACTTAGTATGACTTTTTAACCCATCACCTAACTTGAGTTGCAGACGGCACTTGGAAAAAACATCCTCGTATAACTAAAAATTTTTATTTCTTGCTTCCAAAACATAGGTTATGACCCCTCATTGGAACGAGCGCGACACGCTCGTTCCAATGAGGGGTCATAACCTATGTGTTGGAAGCAAAAAGTGAAAATATTAAAAAAAACGAATGGCTTTTTTCTTGTATTGCGCGAGACGGTTTTTGCCGTTGCGTTAGGTAAAAGATTAATACAATATAACCCACCCTAAATAGGACAGATAAAATTCTCCCTACTGAAATTATGCAAATGTGATCCAGTTGTATTTTGTTTAGCCAATCAAATTGTCCAATTTTGAAATTGACCAATGAAAGCTCCCAACTCTAATTATGCATATTAAGAAAATGTGGCCCAGTTGTATTTTGTTCAGCCAATCAAATTATCTCGTTTTGAAATTGACCAATGAAACTGACGGAAGGCTTTATTTATCACGGATTAATATGAAAACAAAATATCAAATGTTTTAAGGTGAACAAAACGGACGAGTCATATGATAAAACACGATTTCAGATTATTATTATCCCGGAGTGGTGTTGGGGGGTGAGTGAATCTCACAAGAGGAGAAAAATGTTTGACCCAGGATCGAGGCTTGCCGAGTGGCTGGGTCAAATATCTTTCCCCGAGTGTGAGATTTACACATCTCTCTCCCAAATCACTCAAGGACAATTTTAGTCCCTAAATCCCCACAGTTGATCGCAGTTTCTCGGTGGTTCACTTCGTGTACTTCGCCTTCCTCCGCCCGTAAAACTGTCCGACACGAGGTGACCCTGACTGTCGAAAGAGTCGGTAAACTCAAATAAATAAATGAATAAACCCTCACATGACGTCATTGAAATCATACTACGTGTAATGCGATGAAAATATACTGTTCCACCGATTGATCGGTGAGAAAACTGAATTACACATCCTGAAAAAGCATCCGAACCTTCAGTATATATCAATGGTATACAGTACGAAAACGAGCGTTAGGTCCCGACGGCGATGAGATAATATACTGAAGCTCTTGAAACAGCTGACATTCCGGTGATGTCACTTTTGAAATTATGCAGTACGATGACGCCATGTGACGAGTGGTGAGTGAAAAATCATCCTCGAGTGATGCTGAGGTAGGATGAGAAGTTGTATTGCAGGAAGCGAACCGTGACGTCATGCTTGATTAAAAAATGCAGACAATGATACATTCATTAAATATACAAATGAGGGTGATCACGTGGGATGCGTAAGACAGATCTTCTCGCACGGGTATATCAACAGGGACAGTTTTATCTCAACAGGAAGATCATGGGAGGAATATACTGATGGAGACTTCCAAAACAATTTTTAACCCGTCGCGCGCTGATGGCCCATTCCGTGACAGTTTAATTGGTTCAGTTTACGAAGTTCATATTTATTATTTGACGGTAGACCAATTAATATTTTCAACGTGCAGCCTTGTGCTGACCATGAGATTTTAAGATTTAGATAAGGTGTAATCGATCGATTTTTAACCATTTACCTAATGCAACTGTCTACGCCGCATGAAATACAGGTAAAACATCAATAGGGGTCGTTGATTCCTGACCCACATACTCTATCCGAGTTGTGTTCTGTATTTCTTCCACTACAAAACTTGAATGAAGTTAACGAAACTGATATTTAAAAAAAAATTCACCTCCCGCCGTTTTTTTTTTTTTTTCTTACTTTACACTGTTTTGTTTTGTGTCGAAGCATTTCATCGCGTTATATCTTTAACCCTTTACCTAACCTGAAAAGCAGACGACACTTGCAAAAATAATTCTCGAATAACTAATTTTTTTCTTTTTTTGTCTCAAAAACATAGGTTATGACCCCTCGTTGGAACGAGCTCGACGAGCTCGTTCCAACGAGGGGTCATAACCTATGTTTTTGAGACAAAAAATGAAAAAAATAATGAAAATTAATTGGCGATTTTTGAGAATAACACTGGCCGGTTTTGGCCGTTGCGTTAGGTAAAGGGTTAAGCAGACGAAAAGTCCAGTCAGATGCGTTCTTATACGTACGACGTTATTACATGTAATTTCAGATTCCACACTTGGGGTATGTACATATCTCAGGGTCTGTATTATAATCGCGTGACGTTGAATATGCAGACCAGTAGTGGTGTAATTAGTTATTTCAATTTATTTTGAAAGTGTCGTCTGCTTGGCGTGAAGATAAAGTATCAAAATACCACTTTTAGATTTGCGCAAAACTTGTTAATGTGTATCTGGTTTTAATTCAATTGCGACAGTCTGTGATTTATGGATATATAATATGATTTCAAAAATTTGAAAACACCTATGTGGTGGATTGTGGAAAGGTAGTCTGGTCTGTATTCATAAAAACAAAAAAAGCCGCTATGTTGATATTCCTTAATCGCGATGACGTCTGCATGGTGAGATACAAGACAAACGCAGTACAATGATTGAGGTTATTCGAAGATATCCAAACTGACAGAACCAAACCATGACTCCTTAAAGGGTCTATGTTTTGATTTAAGTGGACTGGGAACACAACGGATATAGGGTTGTTATGAATATTAGTTTCGCGAGGGCTAAAATTACGCAAGGTATCATTATTGAGCTCGTATTCAAAAGCTGATATTTTAAAACAAAAGGTGGGGGTGGTGGAGGGGCTTATCGAGTCTTATATCACATATTTGTTTATCGATATGTCAGCTTTACAAGTGTTTTCCAATCACATCTTTTTTTGAGAAGCACATCCTAACAGAAGAAGGGCGCGTGGTCTGTAGACTCTCATCGCTCTCTGCTTCAAAATATTTTGCTGTTTTCAGTGTCAATGTGGAAATGTATTATGATTTGTATAATGGGAATACCCGGATTGTCGAGAGAATGCTACGTAATATGTTATAAAATATGTTTTCCAAACTGACTTTATTTGAGAATTTCCATCAGCATATAGCCAGGGCGGGGAGGAATTAAAACTTCCCTTAACACGCTAACGTATTAAATAATTCTGCGTTAACGAGTTAAATGACGTTAAATGTTAAAATGAACAGAATTTTAATAACTTCGGCCATTTTTATTACGAACAGTTCGTCTCTTGAGTTCCAATGTGTTCTATGTGCCTACTGGCACATAGAACGCATTGGAACTCAGGAGACGAGTAGTTAAGATAGTTCTCTCAGGTTATTGTAAATACTAACATTCAGCGATGTTTTTATTTAAAAATACAATCGCTGCGGCCGTATCCACAGAAAGAGACATCCGCCGTTGCTCGAATACCAGTCCTTACATGGAAAAAAGGAGTTCGGATGAATATGATATTGCTGTATCGCCAAATATCGGCGGGCCAACTTCGCCAACATTGGTAGGAGGGCTTCATGGTCTCGCCACCAAATCAACGGTCGTCTATAATTGACGGACATCTAAATTATTCGTGTTCTTCAATTTCGTCAAATGGCGTAAAATTCGACGTCATCGGCACACGCAATCCGGCTGAGGTAAACACAAGATAACGACGCAATGCTACATATTATACAATTATCAAAGTTAAACGTTATTAACTTGGTTGAATTTTTTAAACGTTGTTAAAATAATTTAACACGTTAACGTTTGAAACGTTAACTACTCCCAGCCCTGCACTTGACCAATGACATAATTCAATGGATTTGTGAAACTGATGAGCAATGTTGTGGAAGAACATTCAATGGTAATTCAGCTTGCGTTTTCTGAATACTGTGTTAGATAAAAGGATAATCTGATACGGATGGAGAAGGTTAACAATTAAAAAAGCATACACGGAAAAAACTGTTCATTATCAATCAGTCCGTCTCTGACTGTTGGAGGAGAGAATGGGGCATGGGAGGGGATAGGTGACTCAAGGGCAATGACTTTCTTCTCATCTGAGAACCGCGACACATAAGCGGCAGACCAGTGTCATTATTACATGGTTACACACTCTAAAATCAATAGGGTTAAAAATTAATCCAAATCAACTGGGTTGAGTGAATATGTACCCCATCGGGTTCAGATCCACTCAACCTAGTTGATTTGGGTTGTGGGTTGATTTTTAACCCAACTGATTTTAGAGTGCACTGCTCAGCCGCCAATACGCAACATGATCAAGAAAAGAAATTGTTGTTTATCATAAAAATGTAATATTTAATATTTCTGATCATTGTCCTATAACTATGGCGGTTCTGTATAAAAAAAATCAAGATTTTTTCCTGTTTAACAAGGATAATCAGATTGAGTTTACCATGAATTCATCTCCTCACCTTGGGTCACCGCTGAACAGAGGGTGAAAGAAAATCACTCGTGCTAAAACATTTTGCACGTGGTTTTGTTTCTCATATTCGTGTTGAATAAACAAGTATAATGTGTCCGTGCCGGCTTTTATCGATTATTGGTTCAAGGGGGCTTAATGTCCATCTTTGTATCTTTACTTAAAACAATTAAAACTAGAAAATGTTTTAGACAAATATCTTCGCTACTGACCCAGATTAGCGAAGCTTGTTTTGAATTTAATCTTGACAGAATAAAGGCTATTTTTCAGTCAAAATTAAATATCATATCGCGATTTGACGAAGCAAAACAATCTATAGTACTGGGCCACGGTTGGATTTCCGCCAGGGGTAAATGGCCTTGTGTCCTTGGGCAAGGCACTTAATCCCGATTGCCCACGTTGGGTCACGATGCTGCTTTGTACTAAGGCGCACTGCACGTGGATGGTGCACCAGTTTTCAATCAATGCTAACCCTGCTTGTGTGGAGTTAGTACGACAGGGAACCTGACAGTGGCTCGACGTTGCTCGGTGGTCCCATCCGAGTACTCCGGCTTCCTCCACCCGTAAAACTGTCCGGCACGAGGTGAACCTGGCTGTCGAAAGTGTCCCTAAACTCCAATAAATAAGTAAGCGGATAGAGAACCTCGACCTGATCGCGACTAGTTCGCGATCCGGTGTGACAGGAATGATAGTCCGTAGGAACGTTAGTCCCTCTGGACTATTATTCCGCGGAATTATAGTCCTAGGTCTAACATTTCTAGGAATAGTAGTCCGGCGGACTACTATTCCTAGAAATGTTAGACCTAGGACTATAATTCCGCGGAATAATAGTCCAGAGGGACTAATTTTCCTACGGACTATCATTCCTGTCACACCGTTCGAAATTCTCTGTCTGGTCTCCTCCCCATAACACTTCTGAAGCTAACCTCTGGATAAAAGAATTGTGAGAACAAAGGAACTCAGATGATTTTATTTATTCAATCTTGATTTCGCAATATTTTATTTATAAAATCTTGACGCACTGATATAAATGTGTTGCAATCAGATTGCGATCGAATTAAACAAAAAAAAAACGGATTGTGATCATCGTATTGTATGCTGTCATAAAATAAGCTACGACTTTGGCTGATCAGCCAGTATCTATTGTTTACTCGTATCTGTTCTGAAGGACAGAGGATATTAATATTCAACGATTATTAGCCCACGCTCCATGGTGTAATATCTAGCTTGTGTTGAATGTCCATACACAGCAGTATTTCATGCGCTATGTGTTTGCTTGAACATATTACATATAAATATTTCGTACTTATAATTCAAATTTAAATTCAATTTCGTCAACGGACTCGTTAATCTTTTAACTAACCTAACTGGGCCTTATCCTTTGTCTAAAACGACTCGAGGGTGATAATTAGAAGAAAAAACAAAATCATTGAATAAAATAAAAATAATTTCCTGCCTCAAAACCATAGCTTTAGAGTCACCATTGGAAAGAGTTCAACGAGCCCGTTCAAAGTGAAAGTCATTGGCTATGTTTTTTTGCGGCAATAATTGAATTGGGTAAATACATAAATATATGATATAAAAGTATATCTATACGGCCATGTAATTACAGTAATATTACAAATTATTCAAAGAAAAAGGATATGGATACCAGCCCCTATAATATCCAGCGAAAAATATATTGATTGCGCATTAATTCCCATTGAAAAATAACCCTGACGTGCTTGCGAAACCAAGAAATATCAAAGTTTTTCCACAATGAAGGACTTCGGTATAGGGAATTTCTTGCAAAGTGAATCTGATCATCAAACCTCACAGTCGTTCTCATTCGCTTTCCGATTATAAAAAGTACAATACATTTTTAAATTGTGACGAAGGGAAGCAAACTTGCCATGTGCGAACCAAAAAATAGTAATGGCTTAGCACAAAAAATCAAATTAACCCTGAAACAAAACGCTGAAAAGTTTTAAGCATCCACCTTGACCTCAGGACTATGATAAAAAGTTGTAAAACAATGGGCCAAAAGAAACGAAAGTCGTCAAATTCAAATTATGCGAACGAGCGAACGGATATGGGTAAAACATAATGGACTCTCGACATAAATGACGGGGGAGTGGGGGGGGGGGGGGGGGGGGGGGGGGTAACGATATTTTGTTACCTAACGTCACTACAAATATCTTCAAATTCATCCATTATTATTTATTATATTTCTTATCTAATGGGCCGGGGCCGCGGTGGCTCAGTAGGTACAGGTGCAGGCTGCAAGCCGAGAGGTCCTCGGTTCGAATCCCACCTGCGGCAACCGCGTTGTGTCCTTGGGCAAGACACTTTACCCCCATTTCCCACGTGGGGACACGGTGACGCTGTGTACTAAGGCGTACTGCACGTCGATGGTGCACCTGTCTTCAACCAATGCTAACCCTGCTTGTGTGGAGTTGATATGTTGGGGAGCTGACAGTTGCTCGCCGTTGCTCGGTGGTTCTCTCTGGGTTCTCCGGCTTCCTCCACCCGTAAAACTGTCACGGTCATGGTTAGCCATTGTGCAGAAATATGTCACCTTAAACACCAATAAATAAATAAATAAATAAATCTAGTGGGCCACTTCCCCACCACACACACCTCTTCTGCTTGTGATACTACGGGAACTATAGAACAGAATTTTATCAACAAAGGATAGATTGTATCGTCTTAACCCTTTGAACCTTGGTGGTATCTTCCAAGTCAGTTCCATGGTAGCAATAGGAAGAGTCCATATTTATTACTTTTCAAAGTGTGATTTACTGGGATTTCCGGGGTTGATTATAAACGATAACTTAACAAGTGATTTATGCAATCAACAATTGTGTCATGTATCCGTGCGCGCAAGCGAAGACGCTTTGCCGTGGGGTGTAATGGGGACTTCATTGTTTTTTGTTTTTTTTAAATAATATAATTATCGTTAATAATGAAAAGTAATAAACAAGGTAATCGCTTGACTGGACTGGTTACGTGAAATAATTCATTCAAGGCGAGGGACTATATTGCAAAACACTCGTGCGCATTCGCGCACTCGTGCTTGTACAACGTCCCTTACCTCTCATGAATTATTTCACGTAACCAGTCCAGTCAAGCGATTAATCTCTGTTTATTATTTGGTGGTATACCGATTAATATTTTCAACGTGCAGCCTTAGGGCTGCACGTTGAAAATATTAATTGGTCTACACCACACATTTACCTTGCAGTCATCCCCCTTAATGACATTATGACGTAGCTAGTGACCCGGCCGAAAAAAAAACGGACTCTGGAGTTTAAAGGGTTAAAGTAGATTACAACACTGAAGGAGTAAATAATCTGATGGAATGAGTAAGCATTTTGTTTTAGCACAGACAACTCCAAAACAGCATTATGCCAAATGCACCCAATCTATGACCCATGGCACAAGACATGTGAATTATTGAGTGCTAATTTGGCCTTAGCGTAGCGCGAAATTAAGTTGGCGAGATACTGGACTATCAAGAAACCGGACTTAAACTACGATAAAGTCCCGGACTACGTGTGTTCCAAGATACCATTAACACGAACAACAGAACCTCTTAAAATATTTTCATCAGGGCTGTGAGCAGTTAACGTTTCAAACGTTAACGTGTTAAATTATTTTAACAACGTTAAACAAATTTAACCAAGTTAATAACGTTTAACTTTGAAGATTATAATTGTATAATATGTAGCACTGCGTCGTTATCGTGTGTTTACCACAGCCGAATCGCGCGTGCCGATGATGTCGAATTTTACGCCATTTGACGAAATTGAAGAACACGAATAATTTAGATGTCCTTCAATTATAGACCCATTGATTTCGTGGAGAGACCATGAAACTCTCCTACCAAAGATAGCGAAGTTGGCCCGCCGATATTTGGCGATACAGCAATATCAGCTTCATCCGAACGCCTATTTTCCATGTAAGGACTGGTATTCGAGCAACGGCGGATATGTGGACCCTTAATGCACCAGGGATTCAAACCAAGGAGTCGATAATGATGTCAGTTTGTCTTTCTAGCAACCAACGTGCCTCCCTAGCAACGGGCGACCTATTGGGCAAGTTTTAACCAAATTTGATATATGAACCCATAATGCACTAGGAATCCAATCCAAGGAGTCGAAAATTATGCACGTTTGTTTCCCTAGCAACCAACGTGCCTCCCTAGCAACGAGCGGCCTCTTGGGCCAATTTCGACCAAATTTGATATGTGGAGCCATAATGCATCAGGGATTCAAACCAAGGAGTCGGTAATGATGTTAGATTGTTTCCATAGCAACCAACGTGCCTCACTAGCAACGGGCGACCTATTGGAACAATTTTGACCAAATTCAATCTGTGGACCCACAATACACTAGGGATCTAAACCATGGAGTCGAAAACGGGGCGAATTTTGACCAAATTTGATATATTGATATATGAACCCATAATGCACTAGACACCTAAACCAATGAGTTGGCAATGACGTCCGTTGGATTCCTTGGCAATCAACATGCCTCCCTAGCAACGGGTGGTCTATTGGACCAATTCTGGCCAAGTCTGATATATGGGCCCATTATACACTTAGGATCTAAAAGGAGTCTGTAGTGATGTCAGTTGGTGTCCATAGCAACCAACGTGCCTCCCTAGCGATAGCAACCAACGTGCCTCCCTAGCGATGGGCTATCTATAAGGACAATTTTGACTAAATTCAATACATGTACCTACATGTATAATACACCAGGGATCTAAACCAAGGAGTCGGCAATGATGTTAGTTGGTTACCTTAGCAACCAACGTGCCTCCCTAGTAACGAGCGATATATTGTGCCAAACTAATTTATGTGGCGGCATGTTAGTGACTGTTTTGAGACATGTTTTTCGAAAATCATCTGACATCGTCATATTTTGGAAAGACGATTGTCAGATCGTGTCCGATCATCAGTGATGATTAAAAAAAATACCAAATACTGCTTTCAGTCGCAACGTTTTCACATTTTCAATACTCCAGGACATTACGGATAACATCTGGTCCCCTCGTCAAGTCACCATTCCAAATACCACCACGTCGGAAAGCTCCAATAATATAATAAATAATATCATCTCAATCTCACTCACAAAAAAAACTTCGGTGGGAGACGTCTTCGGCGGCGTAGACTTTGCGCTGGTTTGCATTACGGGGGACTTCAGGAAGACAGCCAATCTGGCTATGTAGTCTCCCGACGATATAAGCAAAAAAAACTGCTTGAACATTATTTGAAGACTGTGCTCTCTGTATTTGTATTAATTGTTTATATCGTCAAATAAAATATCTATCTATCTATCTATCTACTCCAATGGATGTCCCGTTCACTGGATTTATGGATGCGATTTCCGTGGCTGTTCCGGGGAGTACGCAATCGTCCTTTTTTGCATAGCTTTGCTGTAATTTCTTTTAAACATTCTTCTGCAAAAAATTATTTAGTTTTTAGTTCTAATTCTTAGACAGTTTCTTTGAATCACATGTCCCTCATTCGCGTCCATATTACATTTGTGCATCGTTCGCTTGAAATTCTCAGTCGAAAGTTAGTTATGTGCAGATTTATTTTTTTATTTTGAAAGTAATATGGTACTTGCCTAAGAAAACTATCTTAGAGTTTGCTGAATTCAGAATAACAACCCTTTGAACATAGAAATTTCTGTCTGCTTTTCTATCCGAATACCAAATCATCAAGCATTGTTGTAATTACTACTCATAACCTCCAAAATTATAGTATTTTTATGAATAATGATATACTGAGTCACAACCTGAATGCGATTACCTGCCCGCTTTCTTTCTCACAATACTATTTTTTAGGGTTTAACGACACATTAACAGCCAAGGTTATATCGTGTCAGTGAGAGTTTTACGGGTGGAGGAAACCGGAGAGAACCACCGAGCAACGACGAGCAGCTGACAGCTCCCCAACATCGTAACTTCGGCACAGGCAGGGTTAGATTGGTTGAAGACATGCGCACCATCGACGTGCAGTAGGCCTTAGTACACGGCGTCATCGTGCCCCCATGTGGATAATCGAAGTGAAGTGCTTTGCCCAAGGACACAACGCGAGAGTCGGAATCGATCGCTCAGACGGTCACCCATCCAAGGACAAACTGGGCTCGACGTTCCTCAACTTCGGTGATCTGACGAGAACCGGTTACCGCAACGCCACCGTGCCCCCTCCCACAATACTATACAACATAAGATTGCATTTTCATTTGTTTTTTTTTTATAATTTGGTTTTAATTTCGCAATATGTTTTAATGAGAGCTTTCCCCTCTGGTTTAAGTGTATTGCAATCTGATTAAAAAAAGAGTTTTTTATCACAACACTTCATGGTTATGACGGTTACAAATATTTACTGAGACGCCAACATATTGTTGAAAAGATCAAGTGCGACTTGTTTGCATATAACTTGACACGGGCGATATGAACCAAGCCAGGAGTCGTTTCCTTATCCCTCTAACCTGAAAAGCAGACGACACTTGCAAACAAAATTCTTGAATATCAAACTTTTTTTCATTTTTTGTCTCAAAAACATAGGGTATGACCCCTCATTGGAACGAGCTCGATGAGCTCGTTCCAAAGAGGGGTCATAACCTGTGTTTCTGAGACAAAAAATGAAAAAATAAAGAAAATTAATTAGGCGATTTTTGTGAATAGCGCTGGGCGGTTTTTGCAGTTACATTGGTTAAAGGGTTAAATGTGTTACTAGATACAACCAATTTGTTTTCATCGAAACCGTTAACCATTACTCGGCGAAGGCAATCAGGGAAACTGGTGTTAATGGGTACAATAATAGAGTGGTTTAAAGAGTAATGCTTGAATGATGAGAAATTAATGCCGGATTGGGTCGAAAAAGAGAAGAAAGAGAGTTTTACAGAAAATTCAACGCAAACTAAAAGTCACAGTCGTAAACAGAGATTCGACGAAGTGGGAGAAGAGATAATTCAGGTATACGAACGTCGCAGTTTCCCTATTGGGAGCACCGAGACGTTCGGATAGCTGAAGAGGGCTTCGGACGTTGTGAAAAGCATGCGAAACAACAACACTGTCAGAAAACTGTAATAGATCTGAGAACATTATTTGTTTTTTAGGGGGGAGGGGAGGGGGGGGGGTAATAATTAAAGAGGTAACTTCGGTCCCAAGCTCATATGAAATTACCTCGGCTGATATATCGACACATATGAAACTAACCAATTAATAACCTCTAAACATCTTAGTCTCAGCCCAGCCTGTTTGTAAGCAAGCCGGCAACACAGATTTTTATCTGAAATCAACCAGTGATTTGGGAATATGACGGAAAGGAGGATTGGGCTTGCTCAATGCTTTTATGGTTTATGGACAGCAAGAGAGAACCTATTGTAGTTCTTCAATTGAACCTTCTTTCAGATTCTATTTTTGGTTCAAATATTCTTATGAAAAGGGAACAAACATTCAAATTCTTTAATGGAACCATTTTGATTGGGCTCCTTTCTGGGTTCTATTTTTGGTTCCATGTTGATGATAAAATATATAGAAACGAGTTTGTTTCTGCAATGAAACCAATAACATTTAGTTCTATTTTGCGTTCTAATTTTGTTTCCACATACGTGACAACGTAGGGGACCAATTTTGGTTCTATAATGGAGCCAATTAAATTTGGTTCTATATTTGGTTCTATTTTCGTTTCATATATGTGGCAAGGCATGAAACCAATTTTGGGTCTATAATGGAATCATTTAATGTTGGTTCTATTTTTCGTTTTATATTGGGACCACGTTATATTTGATCCTATATCGGGTTCTATTTTGGTTCCGTATACGTGACAAGATATGCAACCAATTTAATTCTGCATAGAACCCATGCTTTTTGTTGGGTTTGTCAGTGCATCATCGTGATTTCTAGGAAACACGTGTGTCTTTTTAGGTAGAGCTGTAGGTTTTTAATTTCTTGTTCGGTTTCGGTTTTGTTTTTTCAGGTGGAGTAAAACCTCGGTTCGGTTCGGTTTTCGGTTTGTTCATGAGGCCAAATAAAATTCAATAAAACTCATTCTTATGTTCGGAGTCATAACTGAATGGTAGTGAAATTGAGTGAAACTCAATGAATGCCCAAAATAAGCTATAATACATGAAGAATCAGGAAGGCCAATATAATAATTACCTAAATATACAGAACTTTTATTGTGCTTGGCCATTTTTCGAGGTCTGACACCTACACACAACTTGTGGAAAGCTGCAAACACAACTAAACTGAAATGCCGGACATTCACAGGATGTAGCATTCCCAGAGTAGTGAGAGTACCCAGACACTGCCATTGGTTCGGTTTCGGTTAACCTACAGCTCTATTTTTAGGCCCATTGTGGTGTAAGTTTGTATTTGAACCCACAGTTCACCGTACAAACAAGCGAATAAAGCAATTTTGATGCGCCGCGGTCTCCATAGCAACCAGCGTGCTTCTTTAGTACTTGTTAAACTTTGGGTTTATATTGATGAATCTTTACATGGATACCCGCAATTCATTGAGAAGCAGAACGAAGTCTTCAGTTATAATGTTACGTGACAGTCCTAGCAACCAGAACGTATCCTTAGCAACTGGCAAACTACGTTCTCAGTTTTTGTGTAACTTTACATGTGGCCCCGAAGTTAATCGGAAAATCAAATTGGGAAAGCAACAACGATGCCCCACGACCTTCCGAGTAAGTTTTCTTAGAAATGAGGAACTACATGATCGATTTTGATATAATTTCCTATGATGACCCACAGTTCATCGTGCACCAAAGTTGGAAGGCAATTGCATTGAAAAGCGATGTCCCTAGCATCCAGCGAACATCCTTAGAATTGGGCGACCTATACGACTAAATCTAATGAAATTTTACACAGTGGCACTGGATTCATCGAGAAATCAAACCGTAATTCGACTTATGTGCGATGAAATTTCATTAGCAGCCAGCGAGCTTTCTTAGCAACGCCTAAGCGAAAGATATAAGTTTTGTGTAATTTTATATCTGAAATTCTGTATGAAGCCAAGCAATTACAATGCCAGACAATCCCATGTAGAATAGAACTGAAAAGTACAGCACTGTCACAAGCAGTTAGCGATGTTTACATCAGATGCCTTTGAAACACTCCCATGACGAACACGGAGCCTACGTGCCAATCTATAATATGTTTAATTTCGGGGCTCAAAGTAAGTTTTCCATTGCCTCCAAGTCTAAATCTTGAATGAATTGCCCGCGCGGACATAACGCAAGACCGGCACAAGATCAATCAACATCAGGAACCCACTAACCCCAATCAATGGGGATTTATCAGAAAGTTGTTGTTGGGTTTTACACCCGGCGTAGCCTTTTGTTGCATCTATGCAGTGGCAGCGCCATGGGGGGGGGGGGGGGGGGGGGGGCGGGGGGGGGGGGGGTACTTACCCCTCCACTTTTTTCGCCAAGCGCAGTAAAAAAAATACTATCATTTTAATTTTTGTATTGAACGTTGCGGTGTAATGGTGGGTATGCTTAATTCCATATTTCCAAGTGCACTAAATCAGAGAAGTTTTTAAATTATGTTTGTGTGTGCCCCCCCCCCCCCCCCCCCCCCCCCACCCACCCACACACACACAATAGCTGCAAACAACAAACAAGAGTCGAGGGCCCAAATTGCAACAAGGCGTGCCGCGTTCAAACGGTCTGAAACATACCGCTTAAGAGTATTCGAGGAATGCTAGAATCGAGAGCGTGCAACGCATCCGTTTGGAATGCAGCCTACTTTCATTTTCGATTTGAGTGTCGTTTGGTGCTTTGTGCTCGCACTTTACAACAGCGTTCTTCCGTTAAATTGTCACCATGTACGACGTTTTCTATAACTGAAAGACCTAACCAGTAAGTTTTTAAAGGATAAAACTGTTTTAATTTAATTGTCTGAGAATGCTCCAGAGAACACCATTTACAACGTAAGTTTTAAAAATTGTTCTCAACTTCGGGAGGGGTTTTTAAAACTTACGCGCGGAGGGCAATACCCAGCTGTTCCCCCTCACTTCTGTAACTCTGGTGCCGTCACTGCATCTATGTGCAGCTGTTTTCATTTGCATAATTTTGGTGCCAGGTGCATTGTTAAATGTCCATTGTTGTTTTCTTTAGTACATTTGCAGTTTTCGGAGCATGATAATATCCTACAATAAATAGGACAACTGCGATGAGACAACTCTTCTATGTTTTAATATCCTTACATGCTGGAAACAACAAAATTATCAATTTGGGTTAATGGGAATTGTAGGGAGAAGATTTTTGAATTTTTAATCCGGGGTACACGCTAACTCCTCCACAAGCACCATCATCAAGGCTATTATGTTTTGGTTCATTTTATTTTAACCCTTTACTTAACGTAACGGTTCAAACCGACCCGCGCTATTCACAAATATTGCCATTTCAACATTTGTTTGCATCAAAACATAGCTTATGACCCCTCATTTAAACGAGCTCGTTAAGCTCATTCCAACGAGGGGCCATAAGCTATGTTTTTGAGGCAAAGGATGAAAAAAATTAGTTATTCAATAATTTTGTTTGCAAGTGTCGTCTGCTTTTTTATGTTAGGTAAAGGGTTAACTACAGTGACATTCTCTGGAGTGTAAAAGATTGTGTCGATAGAATGTATGCGCATCACCAACGTGCCTTGTGTCTCAGCACATCTGCACATATGGGAAATTCTCAGATTGTTTGCCGTTAACACACAACTTACTTCATCTGATACTGTAGGTTAGCATTGGGGTCTGTTGCAAAATCTCAGAGTAAATACCAATAATCACTGTTTGTGAAAGAAAAAAGGATCATTTTTAATCAAAGTAAGTGAAATTGATTACATGCCTAGACTTCATCATAAAAATGTATTTGTTAGAACAAATAAAACGATTCATTGGGAAGGGTCACGAACATAAAGCCGAAAGAAACCAGAGCCGAAAATCTAGTATCGTAAGATGTCCTCGAGGACACGTCCGTAAACGGATTCCTTGGAAAAAGCAGCCGCGTTTATTGATATTTTTCGATTCTCTTTTTATATTGACACTTTTCACAATAACAAGCTTAAAAATTGACCTTTGTAAAGAAAATGTTACAGTCTGAACCTTTGAAACCTGATACTGCCTTGTCAACGGACATGAGACGTCTGCATAAATCAAAGCTGTTTCGTGAAGTGAAACCATCGACTCAGTTAGGTTTTATTAGGGCCCTGCGAACCTTCGAGATTCGTTGAGATTTCCAATCTTAAGTTGATATTCGGTTCGATTCGTATCTGCTGCACTATTCGTTTCCATTCGAATATTTTCGCTGGAATATAGCTTGGCTTCGTCGTCTCATAATACATATAGTTCTGGTGGAAATTGTACATAAATAATATTGAAAATAAAGACTGAGTGTAGTTGCCGCTAACTAAACAGAAACAACATTTGTACTAGCCATGCCAATTCCAGTCAAACTAGACACCATCACCGTTGAAAGAAAATTTAATGTTTCCAGGCAATATCAAAGATGAGCTGCTGCCATAGCGGCTAGCCACGTACAGTGCCTAGTACGGTGATTCTCGCACGCGTTTCTGTTTTTGAAATATAATCCTTTCTAGATAATATTCCAAGTGCGTCACTAAGGCATGCCTTCGACGAAGGCATGCCATGATGAGGTTGCTGGAATATTTTATCAGTTGGGACTTGAGCCATCATGCAGTTAAAACTAGAAGTCCTGCCATGAAATGCGCACAAATAGCACGCCGATCTGCGCGTTAATCTGGGCGTTATGGCCATTGAACGGCTATCAAATTCTGTACATATGGCCTGTGCACAAGCACTGTTTCAGCCAAAGGACCTCCGGGCAACCCGGAGGTCCATTGGCAGAAACATTGCCTGCGTTTGCTACGAGTAACCAGGAGAACCTGCTGTGCTTTGGATTCCATTCGATATGGCAATTGCACGCAATTCCTACGCTCAATTAAGCCTAGATAAGCGCACAGTTCGTGACAGGACTTCTAGTTTTAATTGTAGTCGGAACAAATCAGGTTTACAGCACCTCCTTCCCCAGTGGGTCATCCTCAAGACATCCCTAATTGTTTGACGATGGAATGCCTTGGTGATGTATTTGGAATATTTTTAAGTCCAGACTTGAGCCATCACTGTCGGAACAAAGGAGGTTTGCAGCACCCCACCTCCCCCCCCCCCTACTCTCACCGAGTCGATTATCTTCAAGACGCCTCTGATTCGAGAGAGAATTCTAATAACGGAAGCGATTCGATTCGAGATTCGACTCGAAGCGAAAATGGGTGTTTCTCAAGGCACAAGGTTTTATGTAGCTCAATGGTAACCATATCCCATAACTGTTCTAAATATTTGGTTAACCCTTTACCCAACGTAACGGCCAAAACAGGCCAGCGCTATTCTCAAAAATCGCCAATTAATTTTCATTATTTTTTTCATTTTTTGTCTCAAAAACATAGGTTATGACCCCTCGTTGGAACGAGCTCGTCGAGCTCGTTCCAACGAGGGGTCATAACCTATGTTTTTGAGACAAAAAATGAAAAAAATTAGTTATTCAAGAATTATTTTTGCAAGTGTCGTCTGCTTTTCATGTTAGGTAAAGGGTTAAATGTGTAATCAAACTTAATCCTCTGCACAGTAATTTGGAAATATCAGAATTTTAACCTGCAAATGTTTCCCATAATACAAAGCCGGCCAATTCAATTTTGTTTTGTTTGACAGTGTGCTCTGTCAAACAAGATTGAATTGGTTAAATTCCTGTAGTTGAGTTATGGAAAAGTTTGCAACTGGGAGTTTTGGTATTTTGATATCAGTTTGCAGAGGATTAAATAGCTTTACAAACAGTAATGCAGTATTTCTGAATGAGGTATTCTTATATTTTATTGTCCACTATTGTTTTCATTTTAGGGAATGTTCAGTAACAGTTTTTTAACAGCGCCTACAGCCCTATACGAGGGACGTCCAAAAGATTCTAAGCCTAACCACTCAGGAAGCAATGCGCAATGATATCCATGTGTCATCGAATTGTAATTGTATGGCCACTGTATCACGTTAACCTTTACCTTAAGCAGACGATATCAAATTGTATTATTTTCAAATTTCTCAAACAAATTCAACAAAAGCATGCCTTCGTTCTCTGCTGATACGATGCCAATCTTGGCCCATATGAACCAAGCTTGACTTGTCTCCCTTGATGCGTTATTTGACGCAACCATTTTGTGTACAGTGAAATCGCTCATCGATATTCGTTGAACGCAATCAGTTAGTAAAAATTAACGTTTCCGGGAAAAGGAATAGTTTCTTATAGTGAAGAAATAATGGCGGCAATAAGTAAGGATTAGGTGGATTTATTTATTGGTGTTTAATCGTAACCGTGACAGTTTTACGGGTGGAGGAAGCCGGTGTACCCGGTGAGAACCACCGAGCATCGACCAGCAACTGTCAGCTCCTCAACATTCTAACTTTGTTCAAGCCCCGCTCAAGCAGGGTTACAGCAGTTGAAGACATGTGCACCATCGACGTGCAGTATGCCTTAGTGCACGGCGTCATCGTGCCCCCAGGTAGGCAACCGGGGTAAAGTGCATTGCCTAAGGACACAACGCGGGTCGTCCGGGACAGGGATCGAACTCGGGACCTCTAGCATAGAAGTCCAACAGTCTACCACTAAGCCACCGCGCTCTCTGATTAGGTGGATAAATAGATTGTACACAAAAGTCAAAACAAACTAAGTTTCAGAGTCGTAAGCCAAGAATAGTTGCAGTGAGAGAAGAGATAGTTCATCTACCCGAACGTCGCGGCTTCTCCACTCCACTGGGGAAGCCGAGGCGTTCGAATAGCTGAACTGGAAGAGGAAACTTCGATTTCTATGAAAAGAATAACATTGTCAGAAAACTCAAGATTTGTCTTGGGTTAATAAATAAGGAGGTTATTACTTGGTTAGTTTCATATCGGCCGTGATATCAGCCCGAGGTAACTTCATATGAGGCCGACGCTTTGAAGAGATATCAGCCCTACGTAGCCTCACATCAGCCTTCGACCTTCATGAAACTAACCAAGTACTTAGCTCTATTAGTTGTATTGTGAATTTACATTGGTTTTCACACTTGACCAACGACATAATTCAATGGATTTGTGAAAGTGATGAGCAATGTTGTGGAAGAACATTCAATGGTAATTCAGCTTGCGTTTTCTGAATACTGTGTTAGATAAAAGGATAATCTGATAAGGATGGAGAAGGTTAACAATTGAAAAAAAGCATACACGGAACAAACAGTCCGTCATCAATCAGTCCGTCTCTGACTGTTGGGGGGAGAATGGGGCATGGGGGGGGGGTGTGACTCAGGGGCAATGACGTCCTTCTCATCTGAGAACCGCGACAAATCAGCGGTCGTAAAAATTAATCCAAATCAACTGGGTTGAGTGAATATGAACCCCATTGGGTTCATATCCACTCAGCCTAGTTGATTTGGGTTGTGGGTTGATTTTGAACCCAACCGATTTTAGAGTGACTGCCCAACCGTCAAAACGCTACATGATTAAGAAAAGAAATTGTTGTTTATCATAAAAGTCTAATGAATTGGAAGCAGGGTTGGGATGCGTTAAGATTGCCCTTAACTCGTTAACGTGTTAAATAATTCTGCGTTAACGAGTTAAATGACGTTAAATGTTAAAATGAACAAAATTTTAATAACTTCGGCCATTTTTATTACGTACAGTATCCAACTGTTCACGAAAATTGCGATTTTCACGCGTTTTCCACAACTACAACTGACTTTTGTACCATTTCGCCTGAAATAGCTATATACGCGAAATTGAATTTTACGGCATGTCTTGAAATTCAAATACCCGTATATCGTCACTTTAATTTTCAAGCGATTTCAATCAGACGAATTAATACATAGGGCTATTATCATATACAATTTACTGGTTGTATAAAAAATGCACTTTCCCCGTAAATTTACGGCGTATTGTCATTTTAATACAGGCGTGTTATGGACAATTAAATATAAGATTTTAAGATGGATAATCACGAAAAGTGCGATTCCTTTTACAAAAGATATTTTTTTTATTACAGCCAAGAGAGTTTCCTCTCGCGAGAATATCCCTTTTAATACACGTTCAACAATGTAATATTATTCTCGACAAACTCGACCATTTGTGAACCATCTGACCTTCATCGAACTCACAGACAACACGTTGATCCTAGTTGATCCGCAATCTGCCATCACATTTTCCTGGAGAACGTGATGTTTCGGTCAAATGCTGAGCCCAGTGGAATAAAGTTATCAAACTAAAATTAATGAGGAATTAGTTTTGTTAGAACATGCATTTCGCCGTCTTTATATCCATTAAAGATAGCGGGAGTGAAATATGGCCGTATTTTCACTTCCATCTTTTGATATTTTATTTCGATGATATTACTGAACTGCGAAAAACACTTCAGGCACAGAAACAAATTTAGCTCTGAAAATATTTTGATATTTTTTAACCATCAACTGCAGTTCTTATTTTGACTTTTAACACTTTCCTTACATTTTAACCACCAACGCAGTTCTTCATTTTATTTCTCAACCTTCCCGGCGAGTTTTTAGACGTTATAAAATTAATTCATCGTTCAATAAACGTGCCTGAAATTATAATTTTCTTCAATTTCTGGAAATAACTTAAACAGATGATTATATATTACAAAAGTAGTCACTTCTAAATACATATAAACTTTTTTTGCAAAGTTTCTTAATATTGTTTTTAAAAATATGGCTGGAGAAAATTTTAGATTCACAATGCATTTTTCCAGTTATTGAAATTTTACGCGGCATAGAAAATTAACAAAAAGGACCAATTCTGATGTCGAAAAATATCTCCACACTACACAAAATAGTCATGGTTACTAGGAACAGGGGTGTCAGGATTGGGGGTTTTCCCAACCTCCCAACATTCTAAATGTGTTTTTTCAGGGAACATTTCAAAGCGATGTGCAGATGACGAGGCCAAAATACATTACAGTATTTGGGTTTTCTGACGATTAGGAATTGGCAGTTATGCAACGAAGACAAAATTGCAAGGTGCGCCGAGATATAGCATCACAGAATATCACAAATAATTTTTCCAGGTCAAGAACTCTAATTGGGAAGTTTAGGGCCTTCGGTCACGCATTTTCAGGTCCTGCCCAGTACAGACTTGGACGACGAGGCTTTTAGTCAAATTTTGGTGTGGTAGGTTGTTAAAAGTCTAGCCTTGAACGGTGAGATGTAAGTTGGCTTCTGATTATCTTAAGGACGTATAACACTGAAAGTTGACTAATATCCCCTTACCGTCCAAGTTTCGCTACTAGCTTCTGCCTATCACATTTTTTTCGGACTCTGAAAATGTTTCGAGCCCCTAAATCTATTGTAAGAGTTTATCGTTGCTACAACCGTGGATGTTGAGTAGGTGAAGGTTGAGCCCAACTGTACGAATTTATAACTCGCAAGGGAGTACAAGAAGCAGCAGTAAACATTTTGCTGGTGAACTGTCGGGTTGAACTTGGAGATTCAAATTTTTATTTGTATGCGCTACATAAATATATAGAGAGTAATCGCTTGACTGGACTGGTTACGTGAAATAATTCATGAGAGGCAAGGGACGTTGTACAAACACGAGTGCGCGAATGCGCACGAGTGTTTTATAATATAGTCCCTCGCCTCGAATGAATCATTTCACATAATCAGTCCAGTCAAGCGATTACTCTGTTTATTACTTTTCATTATTAACGATAATTATATTATTTAACCCTTTACCTAACGTATCGGCAAAAAAATGCCAGCGCTATTCTCAAAACTCGCCAATTAATTTTCTTTATTTTTTTTCATTTTTTTGTCTCTAAAACATAGGTTAAGACCCCTCATTGGAACGAGCTCGTCGAGCTCGTTCTAATGAGGGGTCATAACCTATGTTTTTGAGACAAAAAATGAAAATAATAGCTATTCAAGAATTTTTTTTGCAAGTGTCGTCTGCGTTTCATATTAGGTAAAGGGTTCAAAAAACAAAAATACAATGAAATCCCCATTACATCCACGGCAGAGCGTCTTCGTTGATTGTTGATTGCATAATTCACTTGTGAAGTTATCGTTTATAGTCAAACCCGGAAATCCCAGTAAATCACACTTTGGAAAGTAATAAAAAGGCAAAAACGAAAATAATACCGGAAAAAAATAAAATAAAAAATAAAATCGATAAAATATTTCTTTCATTTTTGTTTCTTCAGTTTGTAAACCGCAGATATGTCTATCTTCGTTGGGCGATTTCGAATTGAGCATAATCCGTTTTCTTGATGAGCAAATCCAAAGTGTCCAAACTAAACCAGTTGGTTCCAACAAACAACTGTCCGTTACTCCAAACGATTTATTATTCTCTGCAGTCTAGTATATCACAGAAATGTTTCCCTCCGTAATTCAACATATCGTTTTATTAACATCCCATGAGACTACATGGCTTCAATGTGACAATAATTACACACATTTTCAGAGAGCGTCTGTGATTTAATTAAAATAAATACAAACGCCAAAATCCATTTACGTTCAGCTGCGAGTGGGAAAAACAGAATCTACTCACTATGTCTTACAAGCCGCATGCGATGCGATGCATACGCTCCCTGCGTCATGACCCAGGCAGTCTTGTGGAGCCTGAAACTTCTATCAAAGGTGCGAAAATCAAAAGAAAATCCTTTTTCCACAAGGAAATTTGTTTTATTTGCAAAAAGCCTAACAATAATTTTCCCAGAACAATTCAGCAGAAATGTTGCGTTTTGATTGAAAAATATGAAGTTGGAGGTCGCATTCCCACATGTCACATTGCGTCGATGAAATCCTAGCAGGTTTGCTTCGTTAAAGAAGTGAATGGGAAAGAGGAGTCGCCATCCAAACCAATTTAAGCATTCAAGTAATATTTACATTTCACGTAACAACATTTTAACTCGTGCAGCTCGTTTCAGAGAAGGTCCATAAGCCATTATTCATGGAAAAGAGTCTAATCTTTCTGAGATATTCAGGAAAAATATGACCACGGTCCTCACACGTGGGTCGTATTTGCTTGAAAGTCGAAGACGATTACAAGATCTTGAGGTAACCCGACATTAACAAAGGCTTCAGAACGATTGGTCATAATGGCACCATCCCATACTGTCTCCTGTGTGCACCAAGACGTCACCTGTAATGCCTTAGCATTGCAGGGCACGCATTGAAGCTCTCAATGAACGAAATACCACATCCATCTAGCTTCCATATAAAAACCACATCTATATATATCTATCTGCCATATATATAACACATCTATCTATCTGCCATATATATACCACATCTATATATATCTATCTGCCATATATATATCACATCTATCTATCTGCCATATATATACCACATCTATCTATCTGCCAGATATATACCACATCTATCCATCTGCCATATATATACCACATCTATCTATCTGCCATATATATACCACATCTATCTATCTGCATGGTTCCCATGTGGAACTTCTGTTACAATACTGCATAACGCCATAATTCCATATTATTTCCCGAGTGTTTCAAGGCGCCATCTGCAATGCTAAGGCATTGCAGGTGGCACATTGATCCACTCAGGGGACGATCTGCACCACCTGTATGAATGGGGTTTTTTTTAAGATGGAACAAATATTGTAATATAGAAGCGTTGATAACAGTTATGGAGTCTGTTTCAGAGTGCTTTCGAATTCATGAAGCACACCTTGTTTATCCAATAACTCCCCACATTATCTAGACTCTACCATCAGCGTACTTTGCAACGCTTGTAGAAGATTAAACAGGAACGGAATGACTTAACTTCAGCAGGATCCGGGTAAATACCTGTAAAATAAGTATTGTATATATTAATGCAAGGTCGTTTAAGATTTTACTCTCAATAAAGCTACTAGAGCACAAGATACTGTTAAAACTAGAAGTCCTGTCACGAACTGTGCGCTTATCAATGCTTAATTGCGCGTATGAATTGCGCTCAGTTGTCATATCGAATGGCATCCAAAGCACGGAAGGTTCTCCTGGTTACTCATAGTAAACACAGGTAATGTTTCTGCCAATGGACCTCCGGGTTACCCGGAGGTCCATTGGCTGAAACATTGCTTGTGCACAGGCCATATGTACAGAATTTGATAGCCTTACTATGGCCATAACGAGTAGATGAACGCGCAGATTGACGTGCTATTTGTGCGCATTTCAGGACAGGACTTCTCGTTCTAACTGTATAGAATAACGAAAATGAAACCAGAAGGGGCATAGAATATCCTACGGGTAGCGACTGGCCATTGATCTAGTCGAAATTTTATGTCCAGATTCCTTCCCACAGCACTTGTAGAATCTCATCTGTCGAAAGAGGAATGCGCAAACGTTGTTCCTAAACGATATTTTCCTTTAGTTACAGCACTGAGTCCTGATTTCGCGATAATTTTTTTATGAAATCTCGACCCCACGGGTGTAAGTGTGCCGCGACCAGATCGCGATCTGATCGAAAAAGATACCTCTTGTACGGTCATATTGTACGGTCACATTTATGCTGCTTAACCATCTGAACCGATGCGGCCGCTTTTCCGGCCGGGAACATGATGCGTCATAACGTCATTAAATAAGATGGCTGTTCAGTAAAAGTGTGGGGTAGACCAACCAATATTTTCAACGTGCAGCCCCGAGGCTGCGCGCTGAAAATATTGATTGGTCTACCCCAAAAAATGAATATGGACTCTTATAATTGCTGCCATTGAAGTGGCATGGAAGATACCACTAGAGTTCAAAGGGTAACCCTCTAGATTCACTTTTCTTCCTCTGTTACTGATTTGCATTGAATACAAGTGTTATCCCTAAGAAATGACGAAACCCAAATTGTTCTAGCAGTTAATTAATTTGTTCTTTAAATGGTCTGCTACTTTTATGCCAGAGGCCGATTCCTTAACAAGCAAAGACATGGCTGACAATTTTCGCCATTCGAAGAATTTACAGGAAAGTTAGCTCCCCTTAATTATCTAAAGTTGTCAGTAAATATAACACTAAGAGAATTTCATTTGAAAAATGAAATTTCGAAATGATGGCGAAGTTGTATCAATATTTCACAAACTTCAGGCATTTTCCTGTGGAGTAGTATAAAAATACAGAAGCTGGCTTTTTACAGTTTTTCTCCATCAGTTTGCACGTTTGCCTGTTATTATTTGTTCAACCCTTTCCCCGACGTAACGTCCAAAACCGGCCAGCGCTATTCTCAAAAATCGCCAATTAATTTTCATTATTTTTTTCATTTTTTGTCTCAAAAACATAGGTTATGACCCCTCATTGGAACGAGCTCGTCGAGCTCGTTCCAATGAGGGGTCATAACCTATGTTTTTGAGACAAAAAATGAAAAATATTAGTTATTCAAGAATTTTTTTTGCAAGTGTCGTCTGCTTTTCATGTTAGGTAAAGGGTTAAAACCCATCTAAAACTTAGAAAACGGAGCTTTCATCATCTTTTGATGTTCTCTAACTTGTTTCTGTTCATTATGTCAACAGTGTGTGCATCGTGACATATATTACAGCCGTTATCATTCACATTAATATAATAGTCTAGAAGGTTAGATTTTGCTCATTTGTTTTTCCTTGAGAGAATAAAAACATACAAATTACTGTAAAAACACATTCGCTAAACAAAGAACCAAAGTGGGCTGTTACTTAGTTGCTTCTAATTAGCGGCCATAAAAAGTCATGTTTTCCTTTGTAACTTTTAATAAACGAAAACAACAGACATCTCGGAGAGCCGTCTGTTATTTCCGTTTATTAAAAGTGACAAAAAGGAAACTTCGCTTCATATTCTATTAATATCATATGTGTTTTCTCAACATTACTTGCTTCTTAATTGGACCTTCCTCATCCGTCAAAATATTTCTGGGGAGATAACTTTCTCGAAAGTCGATTTTTATGACGAGATTAGTCAGGAATTAGAACTTCGTGGATGTAAACGTGGTGGTCTTTGAAGTGGAAATTATTCCGAATTGAATAAATACGCTCCGGGAGCATCATCTTTGCGGTGATGTTATAACGCCCTACCGTACAGTGTTGTGACGTAAATGACTGACCCTGGGGTGAGGAAGACACACTTTGTACAGGATATTGATCCCTACTTTGTATTTGAGAAGAGTGCGGTTTGCACACGCGAACATACCACCTGTACTTCCACGCCACTCCAAGCATTCCAAGGCAATCCCACGCATCCCTTTCTTAAAAGCGACTTATGCATTGTCCAAGTGCTGCAGAGTCAAGAAATGTAAAGTTGTTAGAATGTATTCTCATTAGATTGACTGTGATCTTTAACTGATAGAGTGCTGAATTATTTTGGCCATCAGAATTTGTTCACATGTCTTTGCCTTGTTTGCCTTGTTACAATTTATGGGAGAGTGCCTGCAGGCACACTGCCATAAATTGTAACAAGACAAGTCCCAACAGACCAAATAATATCACTTCAAAGACAATACGAAACACATCTACAGAGTATGAAGCCTTCAAATTGCAGTACCTTCACCTCAGAGTAAAGCCCAAATATGAGCTTCCAGCACTCTACCAGTTAATCTTTGACTATTGAGAGTTGAACTTATTTCTTGGAGACTGACATCGAAATGAATCCCAGTCTCCGCTTTGTCTGAAGCAGCGTGTGTGAACGATAAATGCTGTTTCGGCAAGAAAACCATAAATTCTCTGTACAGTAACAATGCCCGTGCTTTTTGGCATGTTGTCCTTGAAAGCAACCTCATGTATGCTCACCTGGAAGCAGCCCGTTTTTAGAATCGGTGTGTTACGATGAAAACATTCCAAAACACCCACTTCCTATAGACCCTGTGGAAGTATCAGAAAACAACAGTTATTTTTCGGAAACTGTAATGACATTTATAATGAAAGTGCCCTTCACCTTTGGCCTTCTGACTTCTGCAACTCAACCATTGCCCAATTAAGATAAGAATACAGACAAACAGGCAAAGCCTTACCCACCCCACCCCCATTACACAGAAGGGGCATACAAATGCGCAATGCAATTAAAGTATAAGTTCATGTCATGTATGTTGTAGAACTAGCTCGTTGATCCGTACATAATGAACAAGCTCACCACAAAAAAAAAACATTCCAGAATGGAGCAAAACAAATTGTCCGTAAATTCATTGGCCTGTTTTCGTCTCGTTTGCTTTTCAATCATATCTGTGAAATAAAATCACACGGTGCAACACGCCACAATCCCTTTCTTACAAAATGATTATTTGCACAAATGCGACGCTCTATTCAGAAAAAGCTATCCAAATCACGGAGCCACACGCTGGATTTTAAAACCCGCCAAGTTCATTGAAGTCAAAGGCTCTGTAGTGAATAATAGTATCTCAGGAAGAGACAGACTCTAGCATGCTCCGCAGCCCTTTTCAGAACCCTTGAATTACCGGGTCATCAAAAAGTTAAAGGAGGAGTTTCGTTAATGCATCTGGCACTGACGTGTTTTTCTTGCAGTGCAATACTATCCAAGAGTGGCCAAAGTGAAATACGCAGACAAGAAACAGAAATGATGCTACACTGCAAAAAATATAGGTTCTCTTTAGAACCAAAACTGGTTCTAATCTTGTCCCTGGGATGGAACCAGTTCTGTTTAAACAGTATTTATTTCAAATCAAATAAACTTACCAAGATTAGCATTCAATTTTAACAGAATATTACATGAACTGAAGTAGATTCAGCAGTAAACATGGAGCTCATTCAACGCAGTCGCCAAACATTTTGAAACAAAGGAGATATGAACAGTTGGCATATCGAACCAGTTTTGGTTCTGTATAGAACCAAAACTGGTTCGATATGCCAACTGTTCATATCTCCTTTGCTTAATAATGATTTGAGACAACCTCGTGTAAGCTCTAAAGTTACGACTGAAACCCCTTCAATTTATGTTTAATTCTATTAATATTTAATGTTAATCTTTATAAATTTATTTAATTTGAAATAAATACTGTTTAAACAGAACTGGTTCCATCTCAGGGACAAGATTAGAACCAGTTTGGGTTCTAAAGAGAACCTATATTTTTTGCAGTGTCGAAGCCATAAATTACCACCAATGATCTGTAGCAGGTAAATTTCAGCAACGCCATCAAAAACGTCGCAACTCAGTTTGCCTCCGCCAAGATGGCGTCAGCTCAATCTACGTGTATAACCCATCCCATCAAAGTTTCATGATGTGAAAGACAGTAGTATTTATTTATTTATTGGTGTTTAAGGTCACATAATTCTACACATTGGCTAACCATGACCGTGACAATTTTACGAGTGGAGGAAGCCGGAGTACCAGGAGAGAACCACCGAGCAACGGCGAGCAACTGTCAGCTCCCCAACATACCAACTCCACACAAGCAGGGTTAGCATTGGTTGAAGACAGGTGCACCATCGACGTGCCGTACGCCTGAGTACACAACGTTACCGTACCCCCACGTGGTCAATGGGGGTTAAGTGTCTTGCCCAAGGACACAACGCGGTTGCCGCAGGTGGGATTCGAAACGAGGACCTTTCGGCTTGCAGCCTGCACCTCTGCCAACTGAGCCACTGAGCCCCCCGAAAGACAGTAGTCACAGCATAACAACTTTCATATGATCGAACATCACTGGGCATGTTTACCGAGGGCCAGGCAAGAAAACTAACAGGGGATCATCTTCCCAATAGAAGCACGTTTTTGTCAAATGTAACACAGATGCAGTTAAAACTAGAAGTCCTATCACGAACTGTGCGCTTATCTAGGCTTAAATGCGCGTAGAAATTGCGCGCAATTGCCATATCGAATGGCACCCAAAGCACGACAGGTTCTCCTGGTTACTCATAGCAAACACAGGCAATGTTTCTGCCAATGGACCTCCGGGTTACCCGGAGGTCCATTGGCTGAAACATTATTTGTGTACAGGCCATATTTACAGAATTTGATAGCCTTACTATTGCCATAACGCGTAGATTAACGCGCAGATCGACATGTTATTTGGGCGCGTTTTTTTGACAGGACTTCTAGTTTTAACTGTATGCTGTGATTATGTAATTTGCATTGTCGTGAAAACATTTTTCGCATAATTTTACTTAGTTTTCGTAGACATCAATCTATATTCTTTGGAAAGCAATCTGTGGTTGCGAGGTGTCGAAAAACTGGACAATCTTGAGAAAAAAATCTTTTTGTCCGTCCTCCCTGAAATGGCGGGAGTTGGACAATTGTCTGTGGTGACCAATGCGCGACTCTGAAATCAAGTTGAATAAAGATATAAGTGGCCATCACATTAACATGGCTGTTTGCAATGCAATCATTACAATCATTCTAGCCACTGAGCCTGCCATTTCAAAACTCTGTACACCTGTAACACATCTAGGAAGGCCACCAACGAGCATGACAACCCCATTTCCATGAGGGTTAATGTGGCTTCAAAAACCTATGCCAAGACACACGCTTTATGTTGGCTGTTCATTAGCAGATTAGAAAACTAAAGTTTAGATTCCATATTGTCCATTCTTAGATTGGATGTCCTAACTGCCTTCTAATTCCAATCTTTATTGAAGGGTCGACTACGACAAAGCCCCTTTGGAGCCTTTGGCAACCTTATTTATAGCGGCAAAGTTCTGAAAATGGCTGCAGATGCAAAGGGAGTGGACTGGCCTGTTGCAATACATGTTCATGTCGGGCAAGTGAGTCTTGCAGAAACGTGTTGACTGGTAAGCAATTGACAAGTCGTATTCAAAGAAAGGACATTACAGTGAAATGAGTGTGATTGTTGAAGTGAAAACTAGCATTTCATTTGCATGGTTGTTCAAGCAGAATTTAGAACATGTTTAGGGCTGAGAAATTGAGGGAATATCACATGATGTTTTACAGTGGCGTGACTGCAGTTCTGGTGTTTTTGAGCTAATAGGCCTTTTTAACTGTTAGTATGGAATAATATGCCGTTAAAAATCAGTGTATAAATTATATCTTCGTTCTCATTTATGCACTTTGTTGGGTAATGATACCCATGTCCAAAGATATAAGCAAAGTACTTTTCGTGAAGAAAACAAATATTATGTCTACAAAACAAATAATTATTGTAAAATATTTTTACATTTATACTTGTGCACGAAACATTACTAAATTGTACAAACCAGTATGCATAGTATACTTTCATCTGAAGCATGGTTTTGAAAATTAATTAATTAATTAACTAATGGCTGATTGGTTTATTTATTTATTTATATATTTATTTATTTATTTATTTATTTATTTATTTATTTATTTATTTATTTATTTTAATGACGCTTTCCACAGCCTGGGTCACATCATGGACAGTTTTACGGGTTGAGAAGTCAGAGTATCCAGAGATAATCACCGAGTAACGGCGAGTAAATGTCAGACTCCACAACGCACTAACTCCGCACAAGCAGGGTTAGCATACGTTGAAGACATGTGCACCATCGATATGCAGTACGCATTAGTGCATACCGCCCCAGTGCCCCACGTAGGCAATCGGGGTGAAGTGCTTTGCCCAAGGACATGGTTTTGAGAATGCATAGTCGTAGTTTTTGCTTTGCTGTATTGTGCTCATAAGCGAAAACAAAATGTTCACCCTAACACATGTCTTTAACGAAATGACTATAGTGTCTTCAACTACCTGATTAACCTTTTCAACCCTGACCCCAAGAATGGAATCGCCTTATACATTATAATATACAGCGAAGTGGGTGAGTGTACGCTGCAGTTGTGGGGAGGATCAATAATAATTTAATCATACAGCCCTTTTGGGTTGTAGGATTAATTTAAGACTGATCCTTCTGTCCCGTTGCGTGTTTATTACATTGCCTGTTCACGCAAGAGAGTAATCAAATATTTATGCGTATCAGGAGGAATGGATTAATATATATTATTTGTTTCTTGAAATATTTTTCTAACACTGGTGACTGGAATTAGTTGAATATTGCATTCATTTTGGTATTACATGCAAAGTCTAACTGTATGTTTAATGGTTTTCTAGCGTGATAAATCTACCAAAAGCAGCTTTAAGTTCAAAACACTTCTATATAGAGAAAGCAAGTAAACTGTGTGTGTATTTCAAATGAGAAATATTGTACACCATTGTAATAAATAAAGGATAAAAAAGTGATGTTGTTTGTTGTTTTATGTCATATATAATTACGCTTGGAAGACCCCATACGTTTTTTATTTGATATACGGCTTAAAATCATTTAAATGTGCATTATAAACACGTCTTGCAAATTAACTGCCTAGTTCGTGTACTTCCGGTGTGACAGGAATGGAAGTTCGCAGGAAAATTAGTCCCTCTGGACTATTATTTCGCGGAATTATAGTCCTAGGTCTAACATTTCTAGGAATAGTAGTCCGCTGGACTACTATTCCTAGAAATGTTAGACCTAGGACTATAATTCCGCGGAAAAATAGTCCAGAGGGACTAACGTTCCTACGGACTTCCATTCCCGTCACACCGGCATGACAGAATAACTACAGCATAGCATAAATGATCACAAACAATACTTGGTGCGCATTAAGACGATGTTATGTGTGGGGTTGGCCGTTCAATTATATTACACGTCGCTGAAGCGAGTTCCTTCCATTAATGTGGAAAATATCTGGTATTCTCGTGCTTTAACGAACCAGATTTCTTTGGAACCGTCACAATGAGCAATTTGTTGCAATAATATTTCTTATGCTTTTTCGAATGTGTTTTTTTAATCTTTTTTTTTTATTTTATAAGAATGATATCATCTCTCGGGCAGCTTATGTTGATCGTCAGAAAACAACACTTTTTTGGTGGAAAGTATTATGCCACGCACGAGGAGAGTGGGAATCGGGGCACGTGCCCCTCCATCACCTACAACTTTTCCCAGATAAGTTAAGCGGGAGAGCGGGAGACATTATCTGTACCAACCCATCATTGCAACCTTAATGGAAATTAGCGGGAAGAGAGTGCGCAGACTCGTTGGTCTTAACACGTGACCAAAGATTTTCTTGTTTGATTAGTCTCTACTACAGACTTCGTCAGAAATGCACATTTTTGGTTCCATGTTTAACAAATTTTCCCACAGAGAAAATTAGGAAACTTTGTAAGATATGCAGCCAAAAGGAGAGCGGTGGCTCAGAAGGTAGATGTACAGACTGCAAGCCGAGTGGTCCTGGTTCGAAGGCATGCGTGGACATTGTCAAGGTGATAGCAGTCGTTATATGTGTAATTATGGCCAGTTAATAGGTAATTGTTGTAAAAACAATACATCGCACATGTTCTGGACACACACCCATATTACGCATCTCGCCTGTCACCGAATGTCAGGATATTCCCAAATGCAAGACTTTCAAAGGAACTTAAAAGCGAGTATTAAATTAATCCCTCATTGAGAGATTTTTAATACGACTCTTATCCTCATTTCAGAAAAAAGGGGTGCCGAAGGCCATAAAAAGGGGGGCCGAAATTGGGGTGCCTTCTGGACAATCCCATTTTTCGGAAATGAGGACAAGAGTCGTATTAAAAATCCCTCAGTGAGGTCTAATTTACTACGACTCTTATCCTCATTTCAGAAAAACGGGGTGCCGAAGGCCATATGTTTTTCAAAAAAGGGGTGCCGAAATTGGGATGCCCACGAATATTGCCATTGGATATAGGCTTTTATTATACAGAAGGGAGATAACTCTGCATACAGATTATGGGAAATCAAGCAATCTAATTGGTTAATTATAATTCATATAAATGATCTAGATAAATGAAACAACAAGAGTACTCGGAATAAGGTAGGAACTACTGGTATTACGTACCACCTTACCAGTAACAGGATGATACAAAGCATTTGGTAGGTTAATACTATGAACGGTTAGGATGGGACCAATAGGGGAATATACCAACCATACTCTGCTGCCGTTCTGTATTACCAGGCATTGACCCCACCCCAGAATACCGCTCAATAATATGAAGCATCTGGTGGATCAGTAGTACCAAGGGCCAGCAAGAGACCTACAGGGATATGTACAGCCTATGCTATACTACCGTTCTAAACTACAAAGCATTACCCCCACCCCCACAAAATCACTAGGTCTACCATAACGTACTACATATACCAGCCATATAATAAAACAAAGTAATCGGTTGGTTAATAGTACCAAGCACTAACAGGGGCCTATAAGTGTGTATACCGCCCATACTATAGTACCGTTCTAAACTACCAGGCAGTACCCCTACCCACAATACCCCTATGCCTAGCATTGCATACTACCTATACCAGTCATAGGATAACATAAAGCATCGAGTGGATTAATAGTACTAAGGGCCAGCAAGAGACCTATATGGATATGAACAGCCTATATAGTATCCTCAGATAAGTATCCTATAAAAGGTATCCTCGATAGGTATCCTCGAATAATACAATACCAGGCCATGGGTATCCTCAAATACCTAGATGAGGCTAAGAGTCGTAGTAAATTATGCCTCATTGAGGAATTTTTAATGGTCCTCATAACCTCAAAATTCAATGAGGCTATGAGGGATAGTAAATGAGGACTCATTGAGGGCTTTTACATAGCCCTCATGGCCTCATACGACAAAAAGGGATTCCACAGGCGTTTTCAAAAATGGGATTCCATAGGATATACCTGTTAAATACTGAAATGAGGATAAGAGTCGTAGTAAATTATACCTCATTGAGGGATTTTTCAAGGTCCTCATAACCTCAAAATTCAATGAGGGTATGAGGGATAATAAATGAGGACTCATTGAGGGCTTTTACATAGCCCTCATGGCCTCATACGACAAAAAGGGATTCCATAGCCACAGGTGTTTTGCAAAAAATGGGATTCCATGGGATGTGGCCATTGGATATAGTCTTTTGTTATACAAAAGGGAGATAACCCTGCATACAGATTATGGGAAATCAAGCAATCTGATTGGTTAATAATAATTTATATAAATGATCTAGATAAATGAAACAACAAGAGTACTTAGAATAGGGGCAGTACTAACAAGAATAGACCAGAAATTGCTAAATATAGCAATAATAAGGTAAACTGTTCCAGTTGATAGGCTCTTCTACGCTACTGGAGTATACTCTAGAATAAAGGAACATGCCTAGGTAGATGTAAACTATTGCATATACAGATAGAAGCAGAGAATTCTGAAAGAATTCGAAATAATACAAGTTGCCGGGTTGTTTGTGGTAATTATCCAGGAAAGTCGTTCCAGAAAATACTCCGATTCAATCGAACACACCCTCAAAACATACCCCTGCCCTATTGTAGGCCTTAGGTAACATAGCAATCACGTGCTACCATAGAAACCAAAATGGCGGCCTCCAGTATACAAAATGGACGACGGAAACACGTATCACCCTAACAACACGCGCTGCGCATGCGCACTAACACCATGTATCACTATGGAGATGACGTCACAACATGGCCGCTCACACGGGTTACCATAACAACACAACATGGTGCCACTAGGTCGCGTGACATGATGTCACTTCCGGGGTCCGGCACCGGGGTCCGGCAACCTATACCTCAAACGTGCGAGACATACTACTGACGCTGTGTGCTGAGACGTACTGCACGCCGAGGTGCACATGTCTTCAGCCAATCTAACCCTATCTGTGCTGTGTAGGACGCAGTACCCTTGTGCAGTGTGTAGTACAGTCGTGGGTTATGATGTTGAAGAGCTGACAGCTGCTCGTCGTTGCTCGGTGGTTCTGTCCGGGTACTCTGGCTTCCTCCACCCGCAAACCTGTCACCGACACGATATCACCCTGGTTGTTAAAGTGTCGTTAAACACCAATAAATAAATAATTAAATAAATAAATAAATAAATAAATAAATAAATAAATAAATAAATAAATAAATAAATTGAATAATTAATAAATAAATAACTTGGGTTGAATTTAGTGCATCAGAGAGAATTTTCACAAAATATTGTCTGCACATTTTCTACATTTCGAACAAGACACCCACCCCCTTCTAACGTGTGACATTTTCCCAGATTAAGCCCAATATTCTCACATATAAATCCTCCTAATGTTGTATTTATGTTAAGAGTGTGATGTACAACATCATCTTTAAGGTTTGAAACACAAATGATGGTATATATTAGCTGATATCTTGATATACTTTTAAAAAATTCAAAAAATTGCACAAGTTGGAAATGCACATTTTTGGCGCACTCAAGAGACCCACCCACCCCCACGTCACATCTTGCAAAGTTTTGGTGCCCCCCCCCCCCTCCCCTGGATAACTGGATATTTTTTGTCACTTCAGAATTTAGGCTATTTTTTAGGGATATGCGAATCACATTTTTTTCGAATCGAATCGTGTCTCTGATATCGATATCGAATCGAATTCCGAATCGAATTTTAAAAGACAAGTTATTTCATATTGCACCAAACGGAAATTACTGAACACTGTGATGACCCTTACCTGACTCAGTGAACACCTTAAACACCAGTAACTAAATATTCTCTGTAGCACCGTCGCTGAAACAGCTAGGCAGGCCTATTATCCATAGTTTTAGTTTTTGAAGGCTTAACTTGTTACTATTCACGTTCTTAAGAACGTGAATAGTAACAAGTTAAGCCTTCAAAAACTAAAACTATGGATAATGTTCTGGGCAAAATTCACCACTTCCTAACAATTAAACATTGTCAATTACTCAGTTAAATAGGAATTGAGCCAACATGAATGAATTTTCTAATGACAAATTTATACAATTTTTGTTGGAAATGTAACAAATTGAAGTTAGTACGAGAGATTCGAAAAAAATCGAATCTTGAGACTGATTCGATTTCGAATCGAATCTCGAATCGAATCGAATCTCGAATATTCGCAGGACCCTACTATTCTTCTCCTATTTCATTAAAAACACCACTTTCGTGATTCCATTATCTCCCTATATAAATAACACAGCTATGAAACTTCACGCAACGCTCTGTGGAGATTTGAAAGTGTACACATCCTTTTTCGGAATTAAAATTTTGAAACCGATACCAGCGATGCCAGTGTTACGTCTTTTTCATCGCCTTTTGGTTTCAACCTCATTTTGAGTATCAATGTTTCGAAATTTGGGGAAAATAATCTCCACTGAACACCATATCTTATAACATGATGCGGGCCGTGTTTCGGAGTATTCGGTATGCTTTGGAACATTGTCCGGGAATGGGCGATACTGAAGGGAAATACATTTTTTTTTTCTCTTCTGATACCGTTTCTGATTTCAAGAATCATGGCCAGAAATGCATAAATGAATATTATTTTAAACTTTAAAGAACACAGGGTACGAACTGAAATTTATTTTGTATGAATTCATTCTGCAATTAACGATTCAACTTTGAATTTTATTTCACGCCTATGCTTTTATTTTCATAAAATACCCGCTTTTTCTGCAAAAACCGAAGCGAACAATAAATACTTTTGTATTGTCCTTGAATAATAAAGATCACGTGCGCGGACTATTTAACTATTTCTTTTTTACGTTTGCGTTACTTTTGGAAATAATATGTATTTTTAATATTTGTTTTAGTAAATTAAAGGTATGCAATAAAGACAGAACAGCATCAGTGGCGGCGCCAGAGTTACAGGAGTGAGGGGGTACAGTTGGGTATTGCCCGCTGCGCGGGGGCGGCCTCGGCGCGCAGCGCCGAGCCAAGCCGGGATACGTTCCGGAAGGGGTGTCCCCTCTTTAAGTTGAGAAAGTATTTAAAACTTACGTTGCAAATGGTGTTCTCTGGAGCATTCTCAGACAATTAAATTAAAACAGTTTTATCCTTTTGAAACTTATTGGTTAGGTATTTTAGTTATAGAAAACGTCGTACATGGTGACATTTTAACGGAAGAACGCTTTTGTAAAGTGCGAGCACAAAGCACCAAACGACACTCAAATCGAAAATGAAAGTAGGCTGCATTCCAAACAGATGCTTTGCACGCTCTCGATTCTAGCATCCTCGAATACTCTTATGCGGTATGTTTCAGACCAGACCGTTTGAACGCGGCACGCCTTGTTGCAATTTGGGCCCTCGACTCTTGTTTGTTGTTTGTGTGTGTGGGGGGGGGGGGGGGGGGTGGTGGGGGCACACACAAACATAATTTAAAAACGTCTCTGATTTAGTGCACTTGGGAATATGGAATTAAGCATACCCACCACTACACCGCAACGTTCAATACAAAAATTAAAATGATAGTATTTTTTTTACTACGCTTGGCGAAAAAAGTGGAGGGAAGTACTCCCCCCCCCCCCCCTCACTCAATGGCGCCGCCACTGAACAGCATACGCGTTCAAACTGTCATTTTTTTACTGCACGAGATCGATTCATTTTTTTTTATTAAACTTTAGGCGTGTAATAAATACAGAACAGCATACGCGTTCGAACTGTCATCGATTTTGGCGGAGGAATAATATTGAACTCGAAGCCTTCGTCTTCGCGTTCAATATTATACCACCGCCCAAATCGATCTCGTGCGGTAAAAAATGACAGTTCGAACGCAAATGCAGTTCTGTCTCTGAGTAATAAAAGTAGCTGTTTAATCACATTTTATCTCGTAATTAAACACGGAAGTTTAATAAAATATTAAAAAATTAACGTGACAACAATTATGAGGAGACTCCCACAAATTCTTTGTAATTTATTTTGCTCATGAAATTAAATTACACGCATCCATTCCTTTTTTTTCAGCGAAGTAATAAAAAAAATTTCTTTTTTCAAATCAGAATTTACATTTTCTGTAACGATAAAAACATACGATCGTGATGCCTTGCACGTGATAAGCATACTGTTTATGAATTGTGATAATTTTATTCATGCAATAATTGTATATCATTGCATCTACGATTCTTATCAAAATTATATGGTAGGTCACAAAATAAAGTTTACACATTGCCCAACTCGTTAAAATTTATCCTACCAACAAATGAATGCACACGCATCTCACGAAACCCGTATTTAGCAGTCATGAATGTCATTTTTATGAATACGATAGCTACTGTCGTTTTCATTTTATGTTTTATTACTAAACTGAAAAGTGTGATATCTCCGGGTATGTAAAGATCAAGCAATCGGAGATGCGGGAGAGAGGTGTGTGATCCATGTATTTCGACCAACCATGCCATGACTTTGACCAACGGTTCTTACGTACACTTACCTATGCTTCTGGGAAGTGCGGTGGTTTTGTTGTGAGTACTGGACTTTAACCCCTTGAGACTTTAATTATCCTGACGTTCAAACGTCACTGGGAATTCAGTTTATTCAACGTTTTTCAAAATGCCACGGCAAACGTCGGAATGTACCAATAACAAGATGGATGAGGACCAAGGACAGGATAGACCTGTTGAAACTCGGTTATCTTAATTATTTTGTAAATCTCCCCGACAGCCGATGGTGTAAAGTAATGTTCCTGGGAATTTTCAACTCAAATATCAAAACAGGGTGGATGGTCCAAGTGAGGGAGCTAGTGGAGAACTACTCATTGGAGATCTCGGACCTGGACGTTGGGGCAAACCAGGGTAAAAAAATCGTCAGAGAAAGGGTCATGGCGGATTGTAACCGTAATTAGTGAGAGGGAGTCAAATCAAAGAGGTCTTTGGGTGGCCTGCGTGATAAAGAGAAGCCAGGTTTTGAAGAGTACCTTGATGGCACCTTTGGGGGGTCACTGTTGTTCAAGCTGAGGTCGCTATCCCTGGAGCTGAGGGGAAAAATTGGGAAAGACGGTGAAAAGGAGTGCCAGATGTGTAACTTGGGCATGGTGGAGACCCTGGAACACTTTCTTCTAGAATGCCCAAAGTATCAGTCTAAAAGAATGAGATTCACCGGGAGTATAATCGGGAAGTGGGATGGGAGAATGAAGGATATGTGGTTAGGGGGAGACTCAAAGGAGAGGGTTAATATGCTAATCGGAGAGATTGGGAAGAATGGGGCAAGGGATGTCATCAAGCAGTTCGTTTCCGAGTGTTGGGAGGAGAGGAGAAGCGTGGGAATAGGGAGGCAGTTGGGAGTACAGGGGTAACCATGGCCTTCTCGTCCGAGAACCGCGACAAATCAGCGGCTGGCCAAAGTGTTATTATATTATTAGATATTTTTCACATTAGTGATTATCTGATTGAGGGCTAGATTATATTTGGTGGTCTGAATTTGTTATTCAAAACTTGTTTTATTACAAATTATTGGAGAGTGCCTACAGGCACTCTCCAATAATTTGTAATAAAACAAATTTATGTAAATAAAATATTATTTACGTTTGACTGCACATGAAATACAAGCAAGGAGAGTGTTTGCTTTTTCTCTGGTATTCTCATTTGTTGAAAGCCCTGATAGTGACTTCTTGCACTCAACAAGATAAGAAGTCTTGACAGCAGGATTATATTAGTATTTTAAATTCCGATAACATTTGGCTCAACTGTTATCACTGAACACTATTCGGGAGAAAAAGGGAATTTGAGGTTAGAACTTTAAAAAATCGGAACATAATAACAAAACAAATGACCACAAAGTATCAACGTGCTGGTTGATTTCGTACGTAATAACACGTACAAAAGTATCCAAGGGTTAAATTAAACAAAAGATTCCGTACGTAATAACACTTACAAATGTATCAAAGGGTTAAATCGAAACGTCTGCTGTTCGAGCCTGCCCGGTGCCACAATGTCCTTGGGGAAGACTCTTAACCCAGAATGCTCCTTTGGAGCAATTTGGAGAGTCTAACAATTACTGCCGCTACTTGATGGTTCTCTTCGAATACTCCGGGTTCCTCTATCCGTAATCTGCCCGACATAGTGTGATGATTGCTTTTGAAAGTGTTGTTAAGCCCTGAAAAACAAACAAACAAACAAGCACATGCTTATTGGTGAGCTATCCAAACAAGGACTCTGTAATCCTGTATAATCTCCGAAATTACCACACCGTTTGACAATGTCTTGGTAAAAGAAGTGGCAGAATGCCATGGCTTTTGCCAAGACATTGCCGATTGTACTGGCTAATTCTAGGGCGGGTCAGACTCACATATCACCAAAATAGCAGCCTATGACAGTTCTATGTTGTGCTGTCGTGTTTGAACATTCCAGCTATCAGTGCAGTGTTCCGCCCAACTACTGCCCTTAACGTCGGATCAACATCCCTGAAATTAATAATTGTTCTAAAAGATTGTATGAAATGATGAACTACCCTGTCTGTACAACTAAAACCTAATGTACATAAATGTTTCTTTGTTGAGTGATGTTTACCGACACTTTCAACAGCCAGGGCAAATTTTGTAAATACATGTGATGCACTTTTAATGGGCTCAAATCGGTTTGCCTATTTGGACATAGAATTGATCTTTTTTGGCAAGCTAGTTTCCCGGGCTTCGATCAAATATCTCATCACAAAATGTATTGTTGATTTTACAATGCTTCACTTTTTCGATTTATGTTTTTTCCCCCCATTTCTAATGTCCGTATTTTAATATCTGGGATTCATCAAAGCGCTTGAGACGAAGAATCGTGTCTGGTTTTCAAACAAAGAAAAGGGAAACTTTTTTTCTAAACTGACGTTCAGATTTAAGTTGATTAACGAATACAGATTCCAGGTTTGTTCGTTAATTCAAAGCATAATGATTGTACAAATTCCGTTGATAAAATGATTTTACAGAATTTGGAATTATAACTGTTATTCCTTTTGTTCACAGTGTGCATAATGAGAATGCTCAATATGGCTTTGATTCCATATTTTATGAAATAAATAAACAACTTTCATTTGTCGTGTAAGATGATTTTGAATGTCCGTTCACTGTTTAATTGTTTAATTGGTAGCTCCTTGATAGACCTTGCCGACGTGCAAATTACAAGGATGGGTGTTTAGACAGAATAGGTCAAAAAGGCCGATTATGCCTGTAAAACATCGCGTCGACTGTATCCGTAAATAATTCGATGATATCCAAAGGAGGCCCTGGGTTAGTTACGTTAGCAAACGCAAGTCAAGTTTATCCACAAACCCAGAATACATATACCGTGCACTGGTCGTAATCCACGCATGGGCAGTGATGACCACGCATGCTTTTACCAGGTAATAAAAATCATCAGCAACAAAATTTTAATTAATGAAGCACCGGGTTGCACCCGGTGCTTCACTAATTAAAGTTTTGATGATTAATCATATAATTGGTGTTTGGGATCTAATATTATTGCGTCTGTGGAAATATTGCCCACGAGAGAAAAGTGACCAGTCCACGACGGCCGTACTGAATTACGTTCGAAAAATGCAAGGTGAATGCGAACGTCAGCGCGCACAATTGGCTCGCGTTTTTTGCACACGCTCTCCATTTTGTGAACACATTCGGCCATGTGTTCCAATTGGTCGAAACAGACAAGCGATTGAAACTTACCGGCTTAATTTGTCGGTCTATTGGTGGCTACTCGGGACACAAACCTTATGGACAGCAGCTCAACACAACAATCTCCCTTTCAACAAAGGCTCAAAGGGGAAAAATCCTAAAATAACCATACAATGCTTTTTTTAATTATATTAATTTTAAGAAATATTTTCAATTTATGTAATATAATTTTAATTTATTTTCTTGATCAATATGATATTTAGTAATGGTTACTACATATGTAATTTATATTTCGTGATTTTAATAATTGATAGCTGTCGCTGGAAAATATTGGTTGGGCTGTATCTCAGAACGTCGAAAAAAATGAAAATCTGTACCGTTGTGTTTACACAAGAGAACAATAGGCTTAAGACTATAGTCTATATCTAATTAGCATCGGGTATTTTATGGGAAGGGTCTATAACCGTGGGGAATAACCATGGGTGTCTGTTGTGTAATTCTCATTGACGTCTGAATGATTTGTGAAGCTTGAAAAGCGTTTCTGTGATTGCTCCCCAATTTTTACCTCTGATTAGCTTCAGAAAATTAATATGGATACCAATGACTTGTACGTATATACAGTACGTGGAAAGCGTATTGTCACTAAATCACCTGCAGAGTGGGGATGCCGCCCAAGCAATAATTGCAAATTTGTTGCAAAGCATAACAAGCACAAGCAAAGTTCCAGCCAATGGACCTCCGGGTTCTACCCGGAGGTCCATTGGCTGAAACATTGCTTGTATTTTTTGTCCAGAATTTGAAAGTGATACTTTGGGTGATAACTCTACTCGCCGGGTGATTTAGTTACAATCCACTCTCCACGTACTATATATACTGTTCATATACCCCACCCCCCAATGCCTGTGGGTATACGAATATCTCTTATTGTGACGTTCCCCATTCCTCTATCGGAGCGGGCATAGATCCTCAGAACTGTTGAACATTTGCTGGCTGTTGACCACTTCACCACCGTGCAAAGAGTCCGGACTGCAACCCGATAGAACATGTGTGGGACATGCTCGGCTGGAGAGTGGTTAACAGACAGCCACCACCTGATGACATCGACAGGCTGCGCCGTGCGCTTGTAGAGAAATGGGACAATATCACATTGAGAGAAATTCGGAAGGTTATCGACAGCATGCCACGTTGATTAAGATGTGTTAGAGATGATCGAGGAGGTTCCACCAGATACTGAACACCGTGACCTTTTTTGACGCTGTGATGACGTCCGCTGTGCCTAATATTCATTCAATAAAGCAAATGCTCTAGAAACCCTTGTTTCACTAATAAGGCATATTCCCCTATTGTATATTGAAGGGTTAACAGGTATTAAGAAACTACTAACAACTTGTTGTGATCTGATTGGTTGATCCTACATCCGGGTAGCCTGCGAGTTACTGGGTAGGAGTTTGTAAAATAGTTTGAGAGTTCTGAAGAATAAAGTCAGTGTTGTTGTTACGCCATCTTGCTCCTTCTTCCACTTCAACTGTTTTCATAACATCCCCTTATTGAAAATTGCAAGTTTTCTCTCATGAGAATTTATCTATTACCTGTATGCCCACTGGTATTATAGGGGAAGGGGGCTTAACTTTTTTTGGACAGTATATATCTTACACAACTCAGTAAACTCTGTTCACTGAACACAGAAAACCCACCGTTTGCATATCTGATTGATCTCTGAACGCAGAAAAACATCTCACGAGTGACCACTAATTAGGTATAAACTATAATTACCATCAAAACAAACTTACCGAGGAGTGAATTTTAGTTTTTCGACGTTTTGAGAACACCCCATTGGTTGACCTTGTGTACTCAAGTTCAACTTTGGGTGAAGCTTTTCAAAATGCATTTTCAGGAACAAATCAGTTAATATTCCCAATATGCAACTACAAGTATATGTGTGTCTGCAGGATGAGAAACAGGCTTGGCAATTTCAGGAGAGCGATTTTTTAGCTCTCCTTACTGCCCTCCTGAAAGAATTAAGGAGAGCGAAAAATTGCCCTCCTAAATATTTTGGTCTGGGATGATTGAGATTACATGTATTATGATCACATTAAATTTTTGTTGTAAAGCAAGAATGTAATTTAACTTCGAAGTCACATAACATCACGTAATTTCATTTTGAAAGTGGTTTAGTGGTAAAAGGTAATGGCTGCAACCATACCCAAACACAGTTGCAATCATCTGAAGCAAAATGGGTCACAGCAATATTTTTTTTTCTGTCAGTTTCAAGTTCAACAACTGACATCACAGTTTGAGGGGTAATTATTCAAGGAATATTGACACTATAATATACTACCATCACTTCTATCCTGTCACTTGAAGCACTTGCACCAGGATGTGACTGTAGATTCAAGCAGACCTGTTGTCCAAGGAAGTCATACGCCTATCACTACCACCTTCAACCCACCTTAGGGGGTTGAAGGTGGTAGTGGTAGGCGTATGACTTTCTTGGACAACAGGTCTGGGTACACACACAGGTCTTGTCAAGTGTTTGTTCGGTTGTTGAGTGAGACATCTAGATGTCTAAGAGATTTCGCTTTACCTTAGTAAAGTTAATAAAGTCACTGATGTAGTCTGTTGGTTTCAGTTTCAATGAGTTCATTCAACTGGATACTTAAAATGCTGTATAAAGCTAATTGCTCTCCTAAGCTGATTAAGGAGAGCGATGTTTTGCCCTCTTGCATTTTTCAGAATGCCAGGCCTGGAGAAAGTCTGATTGATCTTCTTCCTCCAAAACTCATGTTGGCAGTGTTATAAAATATAAAACAAAAATATTATGTGTGCAAAAAGTACATAACATTGATGTCATGTAAAATAATCTTCTTTGTTGGATTAAAATTATTCGTATGCCACTACATTACTGTGTTATCTGGATTGATTTATGATATTTTGTTCGATAAAAGTAATTTAAAAGGATAAAATATGCTTTATTGTGTTATTTGAGAGAAGGAAAAATAACTTTTCAAAGAAATAGAAAAATGCATGGCAGGGCTTTTGTTGGCAGTGGACATTTTTGTAGGTTCTCCTTGTTCGTGGGGTCTTCGTCTTGCAGAGCTTTTGTAGAACCGTTAACCTACCCAAAAGACTCCGTCACTAACCATAGGCGACTAAAGTTGATATTCTGTAGAACGGTGATATTTCATACATCACAAAGAGAATAAAATGATCTGGGTTGAAATGCTCGGTCCTATCTTTTCACCCTTTTACAATAAACAATCTTCGCAAACGAAATGCGATAACATTGAATCCAGGGCTGGGAGGAGATAAAAGTTTCCTTAACACGTCAAAGTGTTAAATAATTCTGCGTTAATAACTCTTTAATAACTTCGGCCATTTTTTTTTATTTGAATTTGAATATAATTGAACTTATGCAGAGTTCATCTCTTGAGTCCCAATGTGTTTTATGTGCATACTGGCACATAGAACACATTGGAACTCAGGGGACGAGTAGTTAAGACAGTTCTATCAGGTTATCGTAAATTCTGACATTCAGCGATGTTTTCATTTAAGAATACAATCGCTGCGGCCGTATCCTTAGAAGGAGACATCCGCCGTTGCTCGAATACCAGTCCTTATATTGAAAATAGGCATTCGGATGAAGCTGATATTGCTGTATCGTCAAATATCGGAGGGCCAACTTCGCCAACGTTGGTAGGAGGGCCACGGACATCTAAATTATTCGTGTTCTTCAATTTCGTTAAATGGCGTAAAATTCGACATCATCGACACGCGCGATCCGGCTGGGGTTAACACAAGATAACGACGCAATGCTACATATTATACAATTATAATCTTTAAAGTTAAACGTTATTAACTTGGTTAAGTTTTTTTAACGTTGTTAAAATAATTCAACACGTTAACGTTTGAAACGTTAACTGATCCCAACCCTGATTGAATCGTAATGCCATTTCCGTTTTTTTTATTATTTCATTTTCCTGATTCGGTCTTGATTTCGCAATATTTCAGTTAGGAAAACTTGACCTACTGATGTCGCGATCTGTTCGAGAAAGAGACCGCTTGTGTGACCACAGCTGCACGACCAATTTCCCATGGGATAGACATTTCTACCCAGACTCAATCAAAAGAAGCATATACTGCTTATTGTCATCCCATGAACCACTGATATAGCTGAGAATTTGCTAGTGCTTTTAAACTGGTAACTGAAACTAAACTAAAATTCATCCCACGTGGTTCTGGTAGTACTCCACTTAGAGCCATGCGGAGCTTCGAAATTCAATTCGCATCGAAATCATTCTGACGATTTGATTCATTTCGATTCGACTTGGGCCGATTAAGAAAGTTTCGAAGCATCGAAATGTTCTTAAAATCCTATCAAGTGTCTCAACTTGAACTCCTCTTTTATCGCCAGGTCTCCTGTACAGGGCAACCCCTCACCCCCTCCTCCACCCCTCCTGTACAGGAGACCTGATGATAGAAGAAGATCTCAAGGAGTTTCCGTTTCCGAAAATACTTTGATAACGTTATTTTGGAATATTCCATCTGATTCGAGATTCGATTCGACCCAAAAATTCAGGATCGCAGGGCCCCAACTCCGCTTCTCCCTTGCGTTAAAGAAATGGTGGAATAAAGATTTACAATTTTTAAAATGCCAATTACGACACAGGACAACACTGGCTGAGTCAGATGTTTTATCAACGACTCCCTAACACCAAACGCTACCCTTCTATATTCCTTTCCTCTCCTCCCATCCTACTATCGCATCCCCATCTCATTGATAAACTCTACATACAAAGCTTGATTTTGTATTGGAGTTTTCGAAACGCGGATGCAAGATTCATATGCTTTCCTTTTTTATCTATGTCAGCCATAACTTGGACGTTTTGTGCGTTGGTGGCCCCATGTAAATACTGACACCGCGTATTGCATTTTCCTGCTGTGCACTCGTATTCAACGTTTTCCATCAGTTTCTAATATCACACAGCGAGAAGATAAATGGTGAGAATGTCAATATAATATTCTTGGAGATGCACCAATTCCACAATAACACAACATTGGTATTAATTTGATTCCCCGTTCCATCCTAATAATTTTCAATATTTTGACACGCGTGCATTAGATTCATTTCATTTGCCAAAAACGAGAAATCCTCTGAGAGATCCCTTGATCTTCACAGAATTAGCCGATATCTATGGGCTTTAAGCTTCGGAAATCTGGTCGATAAATCATCTCCTGAGAACCAGATTACTCTGAGTGGCCCTTCCGCAGAAGGCGTGTATCCATACATGGTTCTTCGTTAGAAAATACCATTGGCTAGTGTACGGTACATTGTATACCCATGCAAATTTTTAAGAATTTGTTGTGCTGTGGTTGTTTCTTGTGGTTGTTGTTGTATACTTTTTACCATAATTTTTTCTGGCAGGGGTGGCAAGAGGAATTTCAGGATTCGGGATAGATTGTGTCCCGGAGATGTGGCCATTTTACAGTCTCTAGCTCATGATGTTGGACATATGCCCCTAGTCTAGAAGTGGGTAGAGAGAGAGGATAAGAGCGGGTAACCTGGGATGTAACGGAAATGCGCGAATTTTGCAATCCAGATTCGGAAAATTTCCTGGTTGTGACATCATTGCAGATGGCGTCTTGTTCAACTCAAGGGACAATATATACCGTTTCTTTAGCCTTCTTTAATGGGGTTGTCTTTACTCTTTCTAAAAACTCTTTCACTACTCTGACAAACAAGTGGATCTGCTTTTGATTGGTTAAAAAGTTAGGTTGACGGCTTTGTTGGTTGGAAAAATTCAATTATCACAGCCCTATCTTTCTTTCTCGTTGAATTATCATCGAAATAGTTATTAATTTCTCTGACAAAGATTAGATAGATTCCTTCGTTATTTATGTGAAGCAACGTCCCTTGTTATTTATTTTCCTCCTTACCGAACGAACAAGGCGAGAGTAATTAGGCTTTCCCAAACCCAGTTTGGGAAAGACTCTTGTTATTCTTTTTTTCCAAAATTTTTCTTCTCTATTTTTTTAATTTTTTTTCCTCCCTCAATTTTGTCTGTTGCACAGCTCAAAAGCAAGCTGAATGATTTCACCGAAATTTGGCATACTTAAGTAATGTCATGAAATTTAGTTAACCCTTTGCCTAATCTGGAATGCAGACGGCACTTGCCAAAAAAATTCTTCAACAACTAATTGTTTTCATTTTTTGTCTCAAAAACATAGGTTATGACCCCTCGTTGGAACGAGCTCGACGAGCTCGTTCCAACGAGGGGTCATAACCTATGTTTTGAGACAAAAAATGAAAAAATAAGGAAAATTAATTGGCGATTTTTGAGAATAGCGCTGGCCGGTTTTGGCCGTTACGTTGGGTGAAGGGTTAAGTGATATCGCAATATCTGTGAAAACGCGTATTTTCAAAATATTTGGCTAAAACCTTCAAAATTGCACCATTCTTCAACCTAGCTCGAAAACAAGCTGTACGATTTCAACCAAATTTGGCTGATTTATTTATTGTTACAATATCTAGTGAAGTGGGGTATCGGCATATTCGTGAAAACGCTTATTTTCAACATTTTCTGCCAAAACCATCAAATTTTCACCATTTTTCAAAAGTCTCAAAATTGTTTACAGTTATCGAGCTCAAATTTTCCAAACATAAAGAGCATAATACGATAGACCAAAATCAACAGACAAATATTTCAAAATTAACACCTAAAAACGACACGAATGAAACAATTATTTTGGTATGGATAGATGCAACACTGATTGCAGAAGAAAGTTACTGTTTACTTTCTAATCTCAGATTTAACCCCCAAGCACAATGAGGACGGGAATAAGAGTGTTGTTTGAAAATGCTAAAATTTTGGTTGCTTTTTTCTATCATTTTGGAAACGGCTAATTTCAAAAACTTTGCATGTCCGTATTCACAATTGATTACCGAGCATATTTGCTGTTGTAAGTTTGGTTGTAAAGTTTAACCCTCTGCCCATTCTGGTTGCATAAAAGTAGGTACCGTCCAAAAAAAACTCCCTTTTTCAGAATTTGGTAATTTTAAGTGACAATTTACTCCATTTCTAATTGTTTGAGCTCTGACTGTTTTCTATGGCTACATGCAGCAGTCAAAGTATGACAGATTTTGTTTTATATGTTATTATTAAAAGTTTAACCCTTGACATATTTTGGACTTCCCATAGGGGTACTCTCGGAATAATTGTTTTTTTCGCCAACTTTTACATGCGATTTCACGGCACTGCAGCGATATTTTCTCAAAATATTTCCCATGAGAAGATAGGACATTCATCCAAGAACAATTTTGCTGTTATATGTTTTATTCAAAGTTTAACGCTCACCCATTTGTCAGGCCTAGACTTGGAGTACCCTCAACTTGTATATGTTTATTCAAACACCAAGATTCAAGTTTCCTCCGTGTCTTCTTCAAGATAGATTAACTTCAAGGGCAAATTTCTCTAATTGCAAGGTTGCTGTAAAAATTATTTTGGTATGTATAGATGCAACTATGATTGCAGAAGAAAGTTACTGTTTACTTTTTAATCTCATCTTTAACCCTCAGGCACAATGAGTGCGAGCATAAGAGTAACGTTTGAAGTTGTCAAAATTAGCTAACTTCGGTTGCTTTTTTCTATCATTTTGGAAAGGATTAATTTCAAACAATCGGTTTTGCTACAGAGAGAGATGCTTAATGAACAAATCCGCTGTGGTAAGTTATGATCTGGGCCTTAACCCAACATATGCTTAGGCCACTTAAAGAATACTATTGTCCAAATAAAATTGACTTTCAGTGAATATTGCAAATTTCTGTACTCATTTGTTCAAAAACGAAAAGGAAAGAGCTCATTGTGCTTATCATAGCTGCATTCAAATATCAATGGTGAACAAATTTTGTGTTATATGTTTTTGTGTCCCGCTTTATCCAATACCAGTTTTGACCATACAAATACGAGTACGGTCAGACAAAATTCATTTTCCGATTAATTTCGTATTTTTCTTACCATGTTTCCCTGGGTGGGATTGGTTTAGTCAATTTTCCTTTGCATATATGTATTATGTGTTACAGGGAAACTAATTTTCTGTGATAAGTTCTGGTGTCACACATAATCCAACACATGTTTTGACAGCAGAATCCAGAAAAAAAAACATTTGATTTTCAGGAATTTTACATGTATACTCATTTTTCCTGTCATTAAGTCCACACCCACCCAACTTTATTAAAATGGCTATTAAAGTAATTAACTGGTCGCCGAAAATGTTTCAGCACATGTAAAGGAACATTGTAGTTCATATTTTAGCCACATATTTAACTCCCTGGGACACTGACTGCTGTAAAAAGAGTATGATTTGAAATGTCAAAATTGGCCGACTTTGACTGCTATTTTTATCAATCGGGAAAGGCTTAATTTCAAACAGTGTGTTTTCTTCGATTGGAGATGCTCGCTGAACAAATCTTCTGTTGTAAGTTTTACTCTATGGCTTAACTCAACATAACTTGCCTTTGGCCACTTAACTGGTAGAGTTCTGGAAGCCCATATTTGGGCTTTATTCTGAAGTGCAGGTACCATAACTTAATGGCTTCATATACTGTAGATGTACGTCATATTATTTTTGAACTGAAAATATTTAGTCTGTGGGGATTTGCCTTCTTACAGTTTATGGGAGTGCCATTAGGCACTCTCCCATAAATTGTAACAAGGCATAGAGACGTGGACAAATTTGGATGACCAAAAATAACTTAGCACTCCACCAGTTAAAGAATAGTACAGTTTGAAATATTGTGATTTTCAGTGAATTTTGCAGTTTTCTGAATTCATTTTTTTCCCAAACTCAAAGTACACAGCTCATTGTGCTTTCTATGACTGTATTGAGCAATAATTGGGGAACAAATTTTGTTTTATTTGTTTTTGGTGTCCCGTTTTATCCAATAACTGTTTTGGCTGCAAAAAAAGTTTTACTGTCACAGAAACTTTGATTTCAACTGAATGTTGCAGTTTTCTGTTCTTCTTTTTCTAAAACAGAAATGACATGTGTCGTTTTGCTTTCTATAATTATATTCAACAATTATTAAGAAACAAATTTTGTGTTATTTTTGGTGACCCGTTTTATCAAATATCTGTTTTGGCTGCATAAAAACTAGCAGCATCAAAAAAGCTTTGATTTTCACCGAATTTTGCTGATTTCTGTACTCATATTTCCAAAAGAGACTGGCAACTCAAAGGTTCTATATATTTAGAGCAAAATGCAGTACACCAACATTACGACATAAATATTTCAATGCTACCCCCGTGGCCAGAAGTGATTTGGGGGAAGGTTGAATGCTTTCCACATGCCATTTACCCAGAGATGGCGCCAGAATTTCGATATAAGGGGGGGGGGGGGGGGGACTAAGTAATAAATGGAATCCCAGGTCAAGATGTCGAAGGGATCTCTCAAATGACGCAGGCCTGAGTTGGGGGGGGGTATCAGAGGGTGTGTCGTCCTCCCGATCGCTGGGCTCTTCGTGATCTCTGCTAGGAAAACGTTCATATTTGGACACCATGGAGGCGATGTCTGAGCATTTCTGCAACAATTGACATGGTCTTCAAAGGCCCCAGATTGTGTCTAAAATGGGCTCACATAATTATTTGTAAACACTTCAACGAAAACCTCAGTCATATAGCAATTTGAAGTTTGTATTGGGAGGGGATGGGGGCTGAGGAAAAAGTAGGGCCAAGCTCCCTAGGTCTCTATGGCACTGCCATGGCTCTTACCGTTATTGTTAGCATCATGTGACAAATATTTTGATTTGAATAGATGCAGTAATGACAGTTGACAAACATTATTACTATTTTCTATCAGTTTGGAAAGGGTTCACTTGAAACTCTTTGCTTCCATATAGGTTTGGTAGCCTATTAAACAAATTTACTTTTGGAAGTATTAAGTAGGGATTAACCCAATATCTGCTATGTCTATTTGTTAAATAGTACGTCCAACAAAGTTCGATACACCAAAATCACCACACAAATATTTAACCCCCAAAATGACATGAACATAGCACTTTTTCTTCAAAATTGACCAACTTCAAGGGTAAATTTCTCTAATTGCGAGGTTGTTGTAACAATTTTTTGTCATGGATAGATGAAGAAATGATTGCAGAAGAAGGTTACTGTTTACTTTTTAATCTCAGGTTTACCCACAAAGACAGTAAGGGCGAGAATAAGAGTGTCGTTTGAAAAAACCAAAAGTAACCGACTTTGGTTTCTTTTCCTATTGTTTTGGAAAGAGTTAACACTTTGCTTTTGATGGAAAACCCTCTGTGAAATCCTTCTGTCAATAAATAGCAAAGTTAGTAATGTAATGCAGGAAATATTGACCAGCTGTCCAACATCCCTTTAATCAGCTCATTTTGACTTGAACTGTACTTATCACTGGGAATACTTGCTCTCTAGATGGTTTAAACAATATCACCAAATACTCAACTAATTTGTGTGTGGCGGTAACTCATGTTACATGTATTTCATTGCATCTGAAACAGATATGTTCATATGTTGGAAAAATTGTGAATACCTTGCCCTCTTTTGTTGACAAGTCCCACACATTCACAGACAGACAAAATGATAGATAATAAATTAATTATTGGTATTTAAAGTCACTTTCAGCATCTATGGCTATATCATGACCATAATAAGTATTTATTCAAGGCCAGGTATTCATTGCATAGGCGTGCGAGACTATTTTTTCAGGTGGGGGGAGGCTGAGTCCTTTCAGACCCGAAAAAGTTGAAGCTCAGTTGGTGTACTTAATACTTACATTGTGGGCAAAAACTGACAGACAATTTGTACTTTGCAAGTTTCTTAAATGAAACCAGACAAACATGGATCTCATTGGAACTGGCTCAATGAGCCAGTTCCAATGACATCCATATCTGTAATATTTTTTTGCATATAAATATTAAATTAAATTTTAGCCCCAAAAAGTTGAAGCTCAGGAAGAAATGTCATTGCAGGTATGGGAAGGGGTGTCTCCCTCCTATTGATGGCGATGCAGAGGGCATCCCACAGGAACATTTTTTTTTTTTAATTGGATAGTAGATATAGTCTTAATACATCAGAATCCATTAAATTTCCATTAAATTTCATATTCCAGAATTGAATTGATATATTTTACTTTATCATATGACTCGTCCGTTTTGTTCACTTTAAAACATTTGATATTTTGTTTTCATATTAATCAGTGATAAATAAAGCCTTCCGTCAATTTCATTGGTCAATTTCAAAACTAGACAATTTGATTGGCTGAACAAAATAAAACTGGGCCACATTTTGATAATTTGCATAATTAGGGTTGGGAGCTTTCATTGGTCAATTTCAAAACTGGACAATTTGATTGGCTAAACAAAATACAACTGGGTGACATTTGCATAATTTCAGTAGGGAGAATTTACGTTATCTGTCCTATTTAGGGTGGGTTATATTGTATTAATCCTTTACCTACAAGAAAAACGCTGTTCATTTTTTTTATATTTTCACTTTTTGCTTCCAAAACATTAGTTATGACCCCTCATTGGAACGAGCTCGACGAGCTCGTTCCAATGAGGGGTCATAACCTATGTTTTGGAAGCAAAAAATGAAAATTTTTAGTTATACGAGGATGTTTTTTTTTCCAAGTGCCGTCTGCAACTCAAGTTAGGTGATGGGTTAAAAAGTCATATTAAGTGGCTAATTTGTGCGTGTGTGTGTCATACGATAAATAGAATATGAAATGAGTGTTTTTCTCATATAATATTTATGAAACTCGTCCGAATTTCCCGTTTGGGCTCGCCAGAGGCTCGCCAAAACGGAAAATTCTTAGACTCGTTTCATAAATATTATATGAGAAAAACACTCATTCCATATCATCTATTTATCAGATTGAGAACAACATTATTCAGTATGTAACCAGATGGAGATTTATATTCACTCTATATTTCACATGCCTTCTATTAATAATCTAATAATACTCAAAATACCACAATTTCCAAGCTGTGAATTAAAATGTTGTAATGTTCAAGCGCAATATGAAAATTTTCTACAGCTAACCTCTTTAAAGGTGTTTTGAACAAAATCTCAGCCCTGTATTTCATTTCCAAAATTAGATTGATTGAACTGTAATATGCATCATTAATTTATTTATTTATTGAGGTTTAACAAAACTTTCCACAGGCAGGTTCACCTAGTGTCAGACAGTTTTATGAGTTGTAGAACCCAGAGTATCTTGAGAGAACCACTGAGCAATGGCAAGCAACTATCAGATTCCCCAACATACCAACTCCACAAAAGCAGGGTTAGCATTGACTGAAGAAAAGTGCACCCTCGACGTGCATTACACCTCAGTACACCACGCCGCCATGCCCCCCCCCCCCCCACGTGGGCAATTAAATTGGGATGAAGTGTCTTGCCCAAGGACACAGGTGGGATTCGAACCGAGGACCTATCGGATTGCAACCAGCATCTCTACATACTGCGCCACCACGCTCCCATAATATGCAGTAATAGAACTTTTTAGATGTTCTTGTGTGATTATAAATGAATAATATTAACGTGGATAAGGTTGTACTGAATCAACTTGTACAATACATTGGTTATTTTATATGCAACTTGTACGTGATGAGATAGGAAATGTGATATACAACGACAACATTTTGTATGGAACACCAAAATGTTTTTTTGCTAATTTCTGGCAACTGAATGGCCGGAATATTCAGGCAAATTGCTTGAAAAATCTGCTCCTCCCCGACTCAGGATTGGGTGGGGGCATGGTCCTCCCAGACAAACCGGCCCGTAAGCCCATGATTCATCTGTAGTTATTTTTTTCCAAAGCAGAAAGGATATGGCTCGTTTGGCTTTCAATGAAAATATTCAGTAACTATCGACGAGCAAATTTTGTGTTAAATGTTTTGGTGTCCTCCTTTATCTCAAATATGTGTTTTGGCTGCATCAAGCCTAGTAGCATCACCCAGACGTTGATTTCCACTGAATGTTGCTGTTTTCAAAAATGATCGATAGTTTTGTGAGCAATACAGTTTGCCTTTTTGCATTAAAAAGTTGGGAAAGCCCGTAATTTATGCAACAAATTACAATTCTCTAGTCTCCAATATGAGTTTGATACTTCTTATATCTTCTGGCAGTGGTTTTGTAATAGATAATTTACGATGTTCCAGACTGGGGTAACATGATGTATGCAGCCCTTGTTTCACTCAATCTGTAAACTAACCATGACACGACAAGGTGATGTTTCAAATCCCAAGCATTTGATCCTATTATGTAACTAATATCAGTCCGTAGTTCATGACGAATTTTCAGCTAATCGAATTTCACATCATAGGTTCAGTAAATAAAATTAGTTATCCTTTTGTTTTCTAGGGTGTATGGGAATTTACACCGGTTTGGGAACTCATACACCCTTCGGCGAAGCCCATACACCCTGGAAAACACAAGGATAACGGATTTATTTCCAAGAATTTTGGTGTACTTAATACTTTAACCTACATTGCAGGCAAAAACTGACAGGAAATTTGTACTTTGCAAGTTTCTTAAATGAAGCCAGACAAATATGGATGTCATTGGAACTGGCTCAATGAGCCATTTCCAATGACATCCATATCTGTAATATTTTTTTGCATATAAATATTAAATTTCCTGTATTTTTATTTTTCTTCTAACATAACCGAGCAGAAGGTATGAATTAATAATTAAAAATGGGTACCTTCTTAGCCATATAACTTGCTCTTGTATATTCTTGTTTTTACACCGCGGTTAAACACGGTGTAAAAAAAGCCACTGTGGATTGCAAGTTACAACGTACCTCTCATCCAATCAAAATGCAGTGTTTTGTTTCATTTGGAAATAAAATTAGTTAACTTCTGCATCCACGTGATGACGTAAGCGGTGTCCTATTGAAACGATTTTGTTTTGTTCACATCCCGCTACTGAGCGGTCATTGTCGCAGAATCCCAAATCGATTTGGTTTTCAGTGCACAATGAACATGACCGGTCGCACACCCGGTTGATTTAAGAGAGGTGTACGGAGGAAAAGTCGAGTTAGAGAAGGCATATTACCTGTGGTTGGTTCCAGAAGTGAGAACATTGTACAGAGTACAACAAATTTGTAACGTTATTTGGGCGTCAGTGTAGCTGTTTACCGGAACCACGTGTATCATTGTACATTGAATCGAACTCCGACAATGCAGATCAAATGTCTCTGTTCTGAAAATGCTAACCAGAGGGTTTCAATCAGTACCATCCGCATAACGAAGCTATACTGAAACACGAACATTACTCGGAGACCGGCAGGTGTCGGAGTGGTGTACGTGTCTTAGCGTATGCTTTCATCTTATATACGGTATCTACAGAACCACGTACACCACTTGGATACCTGAAGATCCGCCGGTGGCCGAGTGATGTCTGTGGTTTAGGGTGCCTTCTTGGTGTCGATTGGAACTCTCTTGGCAGTGGATCGAATCCGTGTCATTACATTTGACGTTCTTTCTTGATACTGTAGCACCAGGGGATTTTCAAAAGAGACGTCCTCACTGATGAACATTAAAAGCTGGATTTTTGTCAAATGATGCTGTCTATATTGTAATTTATACTCCCAGCAGTTTGAAGAAACACTCCCTAATAATTTCTCCCTCCACCTGCCTTGAGATATGCCTGTCCCGTGAGGAATTCCTGGGTGAGACAGGTTTATCTTACGAACCCCACCTGGCCATTCAAATTTAAATGCTTAATGATACCGGACTATTTCATCATCGTCTGCATTTTATATCCACTTGGCGTCCCGCTTAACTTCAAATGATACAGCTACCCATCCAATCAAACACATACACAAACCTTAAAATGCAAGTGATATACACGTCATACATTTCCGGTTTTAGTGCAAATGGCGATCTGCTTGGTTAAAAATACTCTAAATGTTTGTACAATCCCATTAGTATGCAGATGATGCGCTTTTCGATAGACTGTTAGAAAATATCCAGGGGACCCTTTCCATTCCAGTCCAGCAATGTGTTATGTGATGCCATTTTATACACAAAGCAATGATATGCAACGATGTTGTCCACAATTTAGAATATAGCACAGCACTAAAACAGTTAATGGTAGTATAGATTGTTTTGATCACAAAATAACCCTTTTACTGCAAAGTGGTTATAAATGTCAGGTTAGGAAGTACTCAAGTCACTGCAAGTAGTTATGGGAAGCTTAACCCTTTACTAACATGAACAGCAGACGACACTTGCAAAAAAGATTCTTGAATAACTAATTTTTTTTTATTTTTTGTCTCAAAAATATAGGTTATGACCCCTCATTGGTACGAGCTCGACGAGCTCGTTCCAACGAGGGGTCATAACCTATGTTTTTGAGACAAAAAATGAAAAAATAATGAAAATTAATTGGCGATTTTTGAGAATAGCGCTTGCCGGATTCGGCCGTTACGTTGGGTAACGGGTTAAGCGAACACTCTGGCAAAGGGACATATTTTGAAAGCTCTATGGGCTTTACTGGCGAACGGGGTCTATGTGGGCTTTTTTCAAAGCAGGTTCTCCAAAATGGCGCTATGGGGCACTCTGACGAACTTTCTTTTCTAAAAATTAATATCCAGAACTCTTTTCAAAGCAGGTTCTCCAAAATGGCGCTATGGGGCACTCTGACGAACTTTCTTTTCTAAAAATTAATATCCAGAACTCTGTTTAAATTATTAACTGATCTCATCAAAAATGATCTCAGCAGCCATATATCTTTCTAGAATTAGGGCACATCAAGGTTCTGGTCCGGCAACATGCTTTTATAGTTCAAGGGTTAAACGAATTTGATAAGCACTTCCTCACTATCCATCCCTCGAGCTATATCCGTGACGAAGTGGTCCGTGCCATCCAGATTAATTTACCCAGTATGTCAAATCCACTCAGTAAAAACTCACACATTATGCAATTCAATTTACTACCAAGGAGCCCTTGATCTATCGAGGAAGTGACGCGACCCAACCCGAGAGATTTACCTCGTATATCCAATCCATGCAGTACAAACCCACACATTATGCAGTTCAACCAAAGGAGGCTTGAATTCTAACTAAAAAGAGTAATTTATGAATAAACTAGCGTACGCGGTCAGCAAGAGAGTAAAAACTGAATTCCAGACTCCAGACTGTTCGTCATTTCATTCTTCACTGGAAGTCACTATAAGTCCAAAATAACTCGGATTCCTAAGAGGGAGCTGACATATTTTATTTTGTGACAACCAGAAACCATAGAGGTCTGCTCATGAATTCGGACTCGTAGGAGACTGTCAACGTTGTCAATTTTATATAATGCCTGTCCTGAAACAATGCTCACGTGACTTCATTGATGTGCGCAGTTTTTCAGAGCAATGCGAAACAAAGCCCTAAATGTTTGCACCTGAACATATATGAAAATATATTTTTTCAAGGCTGATTAGTTTCGGAGATTGTATCATTTCCGACTTTTCAATGCGAGAAACTCTAATTGAAACATTTAACCCTTTGAGACTTTAATTATCCTGACGTTTGAGAATTTAATTATCCTGACAATCAAACACATACACAAACCTTTATATGCAAGTGATACATTTCCGGTTTTAATGCAAATGGCGTTCTGCTTGGTTAAAATACTCCAGTGTTTGTACAATCCAATTAGTATGCAGATGATGCGCTTTTTGATAGACTGTTAGAAAAGACTCAGGGAACCCTTTCTATTCCAGTCCTTTCTATTTCAAAATGCAACGTCAAACGTCGGAAAGTACAAATAACAAGATATTTTTCACATTAGTTATTATCTGGTTGAGGGCTAGATTATTTTTGGTGGACTGAATTTGTTAATCAAAACTTGTTTTATTACAAATTATTGGAGAGTGCCCACAGGCACTCTCCAATAATTTGTAATAAAACAAATTTATATAAACAAAAAATGATTTGTGTTTGACTGAATATTAAATATAAGGAAGAAAAGTGCTGGCTTTTGATCTGGTATCCTCATTTTTTGAATGCCCTGGTAGTGGCTTCTAGCACTCAACCAGTTAAGAAGTCTTGACAGCAGGGTTATATTGGTATTTTGAGCTGCGAAAACATTTGAGCACTATTCGGGAGTTAATAGGAATTGAGGCTAAAACTTTAAAAAAATCGAAAAATAATAAAACAAATGACCACAAAATATCAACGCGCTGTTTGATTTCGTACGTCATCAGACGTACAAAAGTATCAAAGGGTTAAAACTGGTATAACTATACACTTCCAAATATCTATACATTTACTCGCAACAGTAACAGGGTGTCGTCTCTTGCAGACTGCCATAGATTTTTTGAAGTCGCTTATCACTCAGCTGTCAGTTTTGCCTCAAGTGGAATCCTCTACAATCGTCACTATCTCATCGTTTGTCAGCTGCTGTTGTTACTCTCGTTACTGTTAGTGTCATATATTTACCTTAAAGGCCGTATCTGAAAGTTATTTATTTATTTATTAGGGTTTAACGACATATTAACAACCAGGGTTATATCATGTCGGTGACAGTTTTACGGGTGGAGGTAGCCGGAGTACCCGGAGAGAACCACCGATCAACGACGAACAGCTGTCAGCTCTCCAACATCGTAACTCTGAACTCTACACCGTGGCACATGCAGGGTTAGATTGGTTGAAGACATGCACACCATCGACGTGCAGTACGCCTTAGTACACAGCGTCATCGTGCCCCCGTATAGGCAATCGGGTCTAAGTGCCTTGCCCAGGGACACAACGCGGGAGCACGAATCAGTCGCCTGAATGGTCACCCATCCAACTACTAACCGCGTCCGATGTTGCTTAACTTCGGTGATCTGACGGGAACCGGTTACCGCGACGCCACCGCGCCCCCTATCTGTAAGTTCTCACAGTTGAGGCATAAGAGTGCGCTAAGAGAAAGAATTGGAATTTGCATTTTTCCAAAAGTAAAGGAATGTTGAAAATGCTTTTGATAAACTTCATGAACTAATATTTCTTAAATAGAAAACCCCGACGTTAATGATTTTGATACGCGGGCTCAGTTATTCATCCTATTAGGAAACGCATTATTAATGCCTGCATGATCATCATTAATTGACAACAAATAGCAGTTGAAAGTCTACGTGCTTTTTGATAACGGCATTTATGAAACCGTGTGGTGTACTTTTAGGCGCACGAGGCTGCTGTTAAAGACGATACACCACAGCAAATGGCTTACAACCGCACGCCAGCCAAGTTCACCCTTTACCCCACGCAGAGAAAATGAAATTTTATAATTTTAATTACTATTTTTATAAATTGTACGAAAAACTTCAACAAAATCATAACACGTGACCCCCTCATTGGAACGAGCTCGATGAGCTCGTTCCAATGAGGGGTCACATGATATGGTTTTGTTGAAATATGTTGAAAAATTTAATTTTTTCAACTGCTCAATTTCCAAATTACGCGGGCGAATGCGGGCGATTCGTTAGGTAAAGGTTTAAACAAAGACAAATATGATTATTGCAAATGGCAGAGAGTTTGTTCGAATCCACGCCGAAAGAGTTTTCTTCTGCCTTCTGCACCAACCGCATATAGCGAAGCTAGACTACAATACGCACACCACTTAGCCACCGACAAAACTCTCGTTGATGCAGCGAATCCCCGCTATGTCGTTTGCAGTAGTAAAAAAGTCGCCCTTTTGTGATCCTACGGCAGTTGAGGAATTTTAAAAAGATATGTTCTCGCTGATATCCAGTGGAGTGTAGTATGTAGAATGAAGTGATTCTGATACAAATAATCATTGAGTGTTACGTGTGTTCTATATTGGCATCGTAGACCATTTGTTTGCTGGCATAAGAGTATGTCGGTGGCCGAATGGTGTGTGCGGTTTATTATAGATCCACTAGGCGGTTGGTCACGTCTTATAAAAATGCCAAGGTGATAGCTTAAATTTGCGATTTTCTTGTTTAAAAATGTATATATTTTCGATAAGCTTTCTCACTGGGCTAAATATAAAACGAAAAGATAGATATCTGGCGAACCCCGAAAACCGATTTGTCACTTAAACAGACCAGCAATAATGTATGCCCTGCTAATTAAGCATGGAAGTTTATGGTCGTTACTGCACGTGTGCTGAACCCCATAATGAGCTGTCAGGTAATAGATTAAAGGCAGGAGTGAGACCAGTAGTCTCGTAGAGTCATTATCTATGTAATTATGGCCAGTTAATGGGTAATTGTAAAAACAGTGGATCGCACATGTTCTGGACACACATCCATATTACGTATCTGGTCTGTCGCCGAATGTCAGTATATACCAAAAATGCGAGACTTTGAAAGGAACTTAAAAGCGAATATTAAATTAAGATAGATCTGAGCGGCCAAGCTCAAGAGAAGCAATTACAATAAGAATTAATGTTCTGGCGATCCAATAAAAGCCGGAGGGTTCCTCGAAAAATTCATTCCAGTCTGAAGGCGTGTAGAACTGTGAGTCGTAGGATGTCCCATGCCTTAGGTTAGAGGAGGTGCCGCATCGGTGTGAAAGTAAAGGCACGTTGTAACATAGGGGGGGGGTGGGCACAGAGCTCATATCTCGAGTAGGAACAGTTGCGGGCCAAGTCGGTGGCCATAGATCAGTATAGGATCAGAAATCGGGAGCTCACGAAGGTTGGCATTTAGCTAGAGGTATTACCTGTTGTAGAAGGCAAGCCATGCATAGATTGAGTAGACCTTGCCTGCATGAGTATTATTCTGAGATAAACTGAGGGGAACACTTAAATACCCTAAGTGGCGACTGCTTGAGTTAAAAGCGTCCAGTCAAGTACTGATATATTAGTGGGTGTGGGACGGCGGTGGTAGAGTGACATTCCGTCACATGTTAGGGGAAAGACGTCCAAAATGACAATATGTTAGTGGCTCTGTAATGGCTGTGGTATAGTGAAGTTCAAGTTGTATGAAAAGGCGGCCTGAGACCAAAGACACTACACTGAGCGGAGAGGACCAACACCAGCGACAAGGAAGGATCACCAGTGACAACGGAGAACACGGGCCCGCAAAGTGACTCAAAAACTGTGTGGGTGGGGTGTGATTGACGTTTGTGTTATTCATTGGATTTTATGAGAGTTACAAATTACCTTATTTTCTATATGTATTAAAATTGTTAATTTCAGTGAACCCTTGTTGATTTATGCTTTTTGAGGAAAAGCCATTGACCCCTTCAGGATAAGAACCACACCTCAACAAAAACGAAACGGGCGGGTTTGTCACGGTGCGACATATGTTCGCGCACGGATTCAGGCGCCACTCCTTGAGGTTTGGCTGAATACACGGCGCGAATCTGTTTCCCCGGCAACGACAATGCCCGGTTTCCGACAAAATATGATGATTATTTTTTTTGTTCCAGGATACCCCGTTAGAACCGCGAGTGGAACATTAGGACTCAAGCAGCGACTTCTTATTGAGATTTACTGATCCTATATGCAAACAACGCTATAACATTTTCTCGTTCATTTGGTGAAACGTGTATAGGATTTTCGTGTGAAATCTAGCAAAACAGTGACGAGAGACAAACTGAATCGACAGCGTAATATACCGTGTGAGTTAGGGACGTAGGAATCGGGAGTGGGGGTATAGGTGTTGAATATACCCACAGAAGCTTGGTGTACCACATGATAACCACGAGTGGCGAACATTTGGTACACCAAGCTACTTTTGGGTATATTTTCTTTATACCATGATCCTCAGATTAATAAGAGTTTAAATGTTAAATAATACAATATTCACGCATGCGAAACTGTTTTTGTTTACATGAGCACCGGTGGGTGGTACTTCCGCTGTCAATTTTATCGCCGAAACGAAATGGAAAAAGAAACACTCAAATCACGGGGCCTTTTTCATTTTAATAACATATTATTTTGAGTTATGGGTGCTTTATTAACATGAGGCAACGCATGTTTGTTAATTTGGGGTATCTTATGAGGTAAACTCATTTAGAAACGTACTAAATAATTGTGGGTTTCATTTCACTCTTCGCGAGACGACGAGTGAAAAATTTGCATTCAAGTCGAGGTCACCAAAGGTCAGCTTGGATGTAGTTCCACCGTAGGTGTAAATATTAACTACGGAAATCCCATTTATGGCGTGTTCACCGCGGTTGGTGTGTGAAGCTAAAATTTATGGCATACGCTTTTTATATATAGTAGAATAGGCAATCGTGGTATTAAGGACAGATGCTCCCAACTGTTTCCAGAAAAAGTTAAGAAAAGTAGATTAAGCCAAACGTTATATTCACCGTTATATTTTTTCACCATAATATCACCACCAGCGAACTAAGGTTTGTGGTGGTGGGGGTGGGTGGTGGGTCCAGGGAGGGTAGCTCGAGATTTAAATGCAGTCACATGAAATTTGCATTTCTCTTTTGAGTTGGAGTCATTGTAATCATATTAGAAATTACCATACTCTTTACTCTACGATTTCGCCGAAAATTCATCCGTATTATTGTCTCTTTTGCGCCTTCAAAGACAGAGAAGTTCACATTTTTGGCACCATTTTAAACAATTTTTTTGAAAATGGACCCCAAAATATGCACTTTTCACAATGTAGAGGTGCGTTAGTGCCAAAGCAGCTTTCTGTATCGTACTTCCACTATGTCACCGATATACATCAGTGTGTGATGTCCTTCTATGATCGTGCCCCTACCCCAAGTTTGGAATGTACGTACACCCCTGCTCTGTGTGTGTAGGGGGGGGGGGGGGGACGTCAGTATTTGATTAAGCAAATTGTCTGTTTGTCATTTAACAGTGCAAATCGGGATTGCAGGACAAGTGCTTACCACTTAGAAGACACTCCTCTCCCTTACATTGATTAACGATGTACGATATACAATATGACAGACCGAGTAACATCAGTAATAGAATTTAACCAAATTTAAACATAAATAGAATATGGAAAAAAACAATGAGAACTGAACAAAAAATTATAAAATACAATTGTAGATCTAATGATGGTGACCAAACTTACAACCGCATTCCATAGAATTTCAGTCTTAATGTGAACGAAATTCATAACAGATAATATCTACATGTTCACCAATTTCCAAAATCCCAGCTCCCAAAACGGCACAGCAGCCCATCCTCATATTTGCCGAAATTCAAAGGTGTGACGAGATATGAGACGATAAACCCTTAAACTTAAATTCTCGAAACAAAGGTTGTAGAATAGCATGCGCCTTGAGAATGGGTCAATGGTTGGGAGTTTAACAAGGAAGCATCAGTATTCTTCAGCGAAATGACGTGGAGTTGATGAATTGTGAAATGTTTACTTAGCTTTTTCAAAAGTAACATGATTGTGCATCATACAACTTCGTGGACTCTCACAATAATAGTAGGAGAGAATGGAAGGGCTCTATTTCCAGGTATCTAGGAAGTGACGTAAAATTGCGTGACCCAGTGACGCCATGTTTGGGTGCCATGGTAGTGGGCTTGTACGGCCATGTTGTGACTTCTTTCATATGGTAATATGTGGTGTCAGTGAGTATGCGCCGTGTGCTTTGTTAAGGTGATGCGTGTTTCCGTCGTCCACTTTATTTTCTGGAAGTCGACTGTCAGGGCAAAGCCAGCCTAAATATAGGGGCAAGGGGCCTCATATTTAAAGATATTGTAAGTTCAAAATATATTCCGCATCAAGGCGAAAAACCTACATGAATTTCACTTCTCTGTAAAGCTGGAAAAAAACACACGTGGTGTATATCCAGCTTTAGCGCAGGGACCCAGGGGAGAAACGGTATGTTAGATAAGGTCTAATCTCGTTTAGTTTCTACAGTAGTCGGAGTCTTACGAGACGTAATCGGTTGGTGTCAAGATATCGTCACGGTCAATTAAGAAACGAGATTCTAAAACGATAGAAATGTCTATCGTATCGTCACCTAACAATCATGGCAAGAACGAATCGGTTTTCTCGACAAGTGAAGTCAGCGTTAAGTCACGCGTGAGATGACTTGTATTGATTCTGCCTCGATATACGTCATCTCCCACCGTTTTGACAGGTGGACAGATGAGCGTCGGTCCACCTGACAGTTTAGGGTAAAAAGTATATATATACCTGGAAGAGCAGAGCATTAGACACACACTTGGGGTCACACACACGTTGGTGAAGTCCAGGACAGGCGGACTCTGTTTCCTGGCATAAGGGTACATTCGATCACAGGACCCTGAAACGGCTGGAATCGCCAGAGAGGGCATTCCATGATTGATTTAGTTTAACGTTGATAGGCGGCTACGGGGCCGAATTCGTGAGAAGGAACGCCCCAGGTGGAACGTATAAGTTTAGATTGTCGAGTAGCAGGTATCGTCCTGCAATAGTCAGAAGTGTAGGTTAATTGTATTGTGCGTATTAACCCTTTGAAGCGTCAGCCTGATTGCGTTCTGAGTAGTTTATTTTGCTGTCGGAACATCGTAATACCGACTGGAGATCGGTGTGAGTGACAATTTCGCCCTAGCACAAAAAGGGGCATTTGTGAATCGTGAATTCAACCAGGAACGGTGGATATTTCAATAGGACTTTCACGGAGGACTTTCAAAGGCACATAAGGTATGAGTAGACAATATCTGACCCAAATCAGAAGTACGGTGGTTTAAACATGACGAACATTGCTGGTCGGAACCCTCCGACAGCCAGAGGTACAGTTACGCGCAGACGTTGACATTTGAGCCTAAGCGGGTGAAGCTCTTATGGCGAGCTCACAGTAATAACATTTCAGATTTGTGAAGCTCTTATGGCGAGCTCACGGTAGTAACATTTCCAGTGTGTAGACTATAGTGCCAGTACAGGGCTATAGAATGACTATATGATTGTTTAGAATTATTTAACCGTAGTGACCCATTTTCTGTGAAAAGAATTGAATTGTTGATTGTTGAAATATTGAAACGGATTTATTTTTATGTGTAAATAAAAGAATCGTTGTTACTTTAAATCATTCTTTCCATTATACAGCCTGAAGTGATTAGGAATCACACCTAACGGAAATCGAACCTATTTCAGGACAATTTGGCAGAGAAGGAATCACGGCGTCGGTCTAACTCAGCTCTCTGCGCCGAGTTCGCGACACTTGGATTCCGACCCTCCACGTTGGTCTAATTTTCCCGCAACTTCATCAGCGGGACTAAATAACCCCACGTCAGCCCAGGCCTTACGGGGGCTCAGGAGTCCCTGACATCGACATCTTGTTTTCTATGGTGGCACGTGATTGCTATGTGACCCATTGTCCTACACGAGGTCGGAGGTATATTCTGAGGGTTTGTTCTATTGAATGGGAGTAAATCTAATTACCCAAATTGACCCGACAACCAACCATGCTAGATCATCAAAAACCACCCCAAAACACCGAAGCGGACTTTATTTTAGCTAGAATACTTACGTTAGCCTACCCTCATGAGCAGCATGTGGTGCTCTAGGACCAAAAAGCCTCCAAAAGTTATGTTCGATTAAACTGGGGTAAACTAATCCCCGTAAACAACCCGACAATTGTTTATTTTTCTCGGATTCACCCAGAATCCTCTGTTTCTACCTATCCAGACTGTCATCTTTGGTGGTACTTGCTATATGACCTATTGCCTTAGTTCGGATATGTTTGGGGGAGTGCTCGATTGAATTTCTCATTAAATCTAGTGATGACTTCTTTACGGCAGCCATGACTAGATTTGATAAAAAATATTTTAAAATTATGCACATCGGTTGCAAGAGTTAATCGATAATTTAAGGCCATTTAATATAAAGAAATAAAAATTCTTTGAATAAAATAAAATATATGCTCACAATTTGCTAATGAACGCCCCCTGCTTATCGGCATATTTTGTACATGCAAGGTGCATGGAAGGAAAATGTGCGGTTCTAATCACTCTCCACAGTTCAGAAAGAACTTCCCCTATACCCTTCATTTGTTATTTATTACCTGTGTGCATCATACGTGGTAGAGTCAAGGAATGTGAAAGTGAGCCACCCCTTTTTCGAAGGCTTTTAAACCGCTCACATACGAACGTTTTGTCAAAAACATTTTTATTCATGTCACGTAAAGCGGTTCTAATATCCATTGTGTCCCCTTCTGGTATATAAAACCATTCTCACGGCGTTTCCTCATTCTTGGACCAAATTCGGAATGTCTGTTGTGGCAGATTGTCCTATTCGCCAGCAAGGGTTTGTGCGAGTTATTAGAGGGTAGCAAGTTGGATAGAAAGAGCTACTCTGTCCCATGCATGAATTGGGGTCGAGTGCACTTGCTACATTCCAAAATCAGTTGGGTTAAAAATTAACCCAAATCAACTGGGTTGAGTGAATATGAACACAATTAGGTTCATATTCACTCAACCCAGTTGATTTGGGTTAATTTTTTTAACCCAACTGATTTTAGAGTGTAAACAGTACATCCAGTCAGTTACTCTGCTCTCCGTTTAACCCTCTACCAAACGAATCGCCCGCATCCGCCCGCGTAATATGCAAATTCAGCAGCTGAAAAAATATTATTTTTGAAAAATTTCAACAAAACCATATCATGTGACCCCTCTTTGGAACGGGCTCGTCGAGCTCGTTCCAAAGAGTGGTCACATGATATGGTTTTGTTGAAATTTTTTGAAAAAATTTAAAAAATGATATTTAAAATAATAAATTTTGAAATCGTCTGCGTTGGGTAAAGGGTTAATGGGTCACCAATCCCGCTCGATGGGGCCTGGCATTATCATCCATTAGGACGAAGGCTACGCTCATCTGATTTATGTACCTTTTTACATTCATATTCTCATTTCAGATGAGACAGAGCTCTGTTTGGTCATCCAAAGTCACACCATCCCCACCTCATTACGGAACCACAACAACGCCGGTCATGCTCATGCACATTGAAATCAGCTAACATCTTATTGGCTTTTTTCCATAATCTGGAGCATCTATCCGAACGTCTATATGAAATCTGATCTCATATATAAACAGACGTTGGACTTTCAAGTCTGTCCCGTTTGGAGATATCTGCACCGCTCACCCTGTACTGTCTGTGTCTTCCGTACACAAGAGCGAAAACTGTGGGTATGCTTACACCTTGCCCAGCAGTGTCGAGTCGATTCTTGATTGTTTGTGTGGATACAGTGGCTCCAGTCCAATATGGAGGCTACTAGTAGCAGGAACATTTATGGTGATGTAATAACCTTTTCAAGACCTGCACTATTTTTTTCTCTCAACTCTCCCAGGAGTTCTGAAGGGATTCTCGGTTCTAGAGATCAAAAATGGGCTCACCCATACTTAGGGCCCTGCGAAGCTTCGATATTCGATTCGATTTCGAATCTTAGATTTGTATTCGGTTCGATTCGAAATTGGCTGTCCGACTCGTTTTCTTTCGAATCTTTCCACTGAAATTTCGATTGGTATCAGTCATCTTCGTCGTCTCACAAAACGAATAGCTGAGATAAAATTGTGCAAAAATAATGTTGGAAATGAAGACTGGGTGTAATTTTCGCTATACTGACATAAAAAGCCCTTTTACCCAAGCCATCATCCATGCTAATTCCATGCCATCATCCATACTAATTCCAGTTTCACATGTTAATAACACTGCTGAAAGCAAATTGAAAGTTCTCAAGCAATATCGACTAGGGCTGAAACGGTTAGCTCATTATCGTAACCGACTAACCAAGAGCTATAACCGAATAATATCCGGTTATCCGCGGCCATTATTTCGCCGAATATGGGATTAAAACTATAGGAATTGGAAAGCAGTATTCTCAAACTATTCCGTAGTGTGTATACAAACGAACGTTGTCGCGTACTCGACAACGTTCGTTTGTATACACACTACGGAATAGTTTCTGCGATTACTCATTACTCACGGAAACTGCCGATCATTAACGAAGTCTTCAACGCCAAAGTCGATTATTTCTCAATATATACAACGTGGCTTCGATGTGTAATCTATCACAAAAGAGAATCGGCAGATTTACTACGTTTTAAACGTGAAATGACGATCACTATCAATATTTCGGATAATCGGTTGACGGTTTTTCCAATCGGTTAGGTTTCTAATTGGTTTCAAACCGATTATCTGGTTAACCATTTCAGTATTAATATCGACGTTGATCTCACCGTTGCTTGCGGCTAGACCCGTGCAGTGCCCAGTACAGAATTCTCTCACCCGTTGCTGTCCTTGAACAAAAATCCTTACTGGGTAATATCCCAACTACACCATCGAGCCATGCCTTCAACGACTTCAAGGCGCATGTTTTCTTTTCGAGGTTCGAATCGATTTAGAATAAAAGACTCCATTCGATTCGAAAATATGTGATTCGCATGGCCCTACCCATAGTTCCGCAGCAGGCTGTCTCTTTAGTATGCCCCAATGTTGCATCCGTATTCCTCTTGAGTGTGTTGGAGACTAAACTGACGCCTTAGAGGCACAACAGATACTGGTTTTCGTGTGTGTAAAGTACAGACACTGTCGTCTGGTTGTAATCCACGCGTGGACAGTGATGTCCACGTATACGTTTACAAGCTAATCAAATCATCATCAGCAAAATTTTAATTGCTGAAGCACCGAGTTGTACCATGTAGTTCATTAATAAATTTTGTCCTGATTATTTCTATAATTACGTTTGGAATCTAAAATTTTCGCGTCGTGGGAATATTGCCCACCCGCGGAAAGTGACCAGTCCACAGCGGCTCTACTGTACTGTCAATGTTATGTTAGGCATCCTAATTATAAAGTTCGGAAGAATTTACCCATGATCTGAAAATGAGCCTAATCAGGTTGGGGGGGGAGAAGCACTAATAGATTTCAGAGAACAGTCCTCAAGGTCTGGACACTAATAGCAAAAGAATCTCTTGAAATTCAGGCGAAACACGCGTCCAGTCCATTTTCTACAATGAAAATATAACAATCGACAATAAGTTATTTTTTAATCAGAAATGGTGTAAAAATGGTATTTTTGTGAATGGTCTCTTAAGGGAACGGGCAAACTTTCTAAGGTTTGACGAATTTTGTACGAGATATGTCTTCTCTACTCCATTCGCTGTTTACCGAGGAGTGATGGATGCAATTCCGTAGGCATGGAAACTTCTTCTCAAAGGAAAAGGAAGGAATCGGTCGGTTATGAATGAAAACACTGAAAACTTGAATTCGGCAAATAAGGTGAATAAAATGTTTTACCCGCTATTTACGACAGTACCCTCACCGTCCCAGAACAACTGGCCCACGCTTTTGGACATAAGCCTGAACTCCGAGGATTGGAAATCAATACACAAAGGTCAAATTAGCACAACTGACGACGCGTCTCTACTAAGCCTCCAATATAAAATCATACATCGAGCGTTATTCACTAACACAAAACTCTTCAAATGTAGACTCTCGGAAACAGAGCTTTGCATATTCTGTCTCAATACAACAGAAACAAGCTCACATCTATTCTTTGAATGCGCTGTTTCTCGTCCTATTTTGCAACACATTATAGATGCATTACTGGAAAAGTGAAATGTGCCACTCCCTTTGTCAGGGTATGACAGGAATGATAGTCCGTAGGAACGTTAGTCCCTCTGGACTATTATTCCGCGGAATTATAGTCCTAGGTCTAACATTTCTAGGAATAGTAGTCCGGCGGACTACTATTCCTAGGAATGTTAGACCTAGGACTATAATTCCGCGGAATAATAGTCCAGAGGAACTAACGTTCCTACGGACTATCATTCCTGTCACAAGGGCAGTACATTCTTCTGGGACTTACGGAAAATATTATAACCTATTAGATGAACATATAACAGATTTACTCTTACTCCTCCTCAAAAAATACATTTATTCCTGCTAGGTTAGAAGGTGTGGGCCAACCTTCCCAAGTTTCGTAATTTAGTCACCATTGTACCGTGATGTGGAGCTTCTGTTACTCTACAATCACCCCCAAAAGAAGTAGGATAATAAAAGATTAAGATGGGAGTCGGTAAAGGGCCTTTTTGTGGACTAAACAAACCTCGGTCCAAAAATACAATCTTTTGGGGCTTTTCCTAAAAGGAAAAGACATTTGTTACTATACCTGAAAAAAAAAATTTGGGGGGGCTTTTCCTAAAAGGAAAAGACATTTGTTATCGAACGGGAAAAATATTTATTATTTTTCTTTCTTTCTCCTTTTCCAACACTTTTCAAGAGCGGAATTCTAGAGAACGCTCTTACAGGTTTCGTTAACCCTTTACCTAACATGAAAAGCAGACGACACTTGCAAAAAAAATTCTTGAATAACTAAATTTTTTCATTTTTTGTCTCAAAAACATAGATTATGACCCCTCGTTGGAACGAGCTCGACGAGCTCGTTCCAACGAGGGGTCATAACCTATGTTTTTGAGACAAAAAATGAAAATATTTTGAAAATTAATTGGCGATTTTTGAGAATAGCGCTGGCCGGTTTTGGCCGTTACGTTGGGTAAAGGGTTAAAACCTCGCAAGGCAATAGACGGCTATACTTCCTCTTGACAGTAAGCTTTTGACTTTCCTCTGCCAAAACTCGCCACAAAACGCCCAAATTTTCATTGACCAATATCTCCTGGTCCGAATCGGCTAATGACCTGAAATCTTCACAGATTTGTCATAAAAACACTTTTCCATAAACAACTGGGAACAAAAGTTTACCAAAATTATTTTTTCTGCCAAAATATTTCAAAACATCAAAAATAGGCCTGAAAATCGAACATTTTGGCCTGCAGTCGCGGCACTGTGAATTAGCAGAACACCATTAATGCACTGAATAGTAAGAATGTAATGTATCACTATCGTAAATGCAAAAGAAATTTTGGGATAGCGTGAAAAGATGGTCAGTGACTCTCCTTCCCTTCCTGAAGCCATTCTGGATTTCTCCCAAAAAAAACCTTCTCTTCGATCACCTCCTCTAATCTTCCATACAGGACTTTACAAAAGACTTTTCCAATGTTGCTGCTGACAGAGATCCCTCGATAGTTATCCAAGACGTCTTTTCCCCCTTTTTGTGAATAAATGTCACTTTGCTTTCCCTCCACTCCTTTGGGACCTCTTGTTTTTCTATGGCTAAATTGAATAGGGCAGTTAGGTTTTCCCAGAGTTCCTCTCCCCCTTTTTTGATAAACTCGTTAGAAATTTCGTCCACCCCTCCCGCTTTTCCATTCCTTAATTTCGAGATCACCCTTCGCACCTCCTCAGTTCTGATTTCGCTGCACACGAAGTTCGATAGATTTTCCTCGACCTGGTTCGAACACTCTGGTGGGTTCCCCATGCCCCATCGCTTATCGTTTACCTTTTCCCAGTGCTTGACTAGTTCTAATGCGATTTGGTCTCGCTCTTCTGTAACTCTGCCATAGACTTTAATGCTCTGTGGGTTATTCCCTTTGTTACGCTTGTTCACCCATTTCCAAAATACGCTCGAACACGACCCCCTATCGTTCTTATCGTCCTAATAAGACTGCTATTTCGCACTCTCCGGTTGTCGTCTTTAATCTTGTTTACTTTATTTCGTGCTTGTTGGTATTCTTCCTTTGCTACCATGGCCTCATTGCTTTCCACCCCCTTAAGTTTTCTACTTCTCCTGTATGCAGCACATTTTGCTTTTCTAACCTTAATGGCCCTTTTCACAGGAAACCCACAGGAACTCAAAAAGGATGCCGACTGGGCAAAGTTCGAAGAAAAACTGAAACCAAAGCTTGCAGACGTACACAAGGGGGGCAGTGTCCAGAAGATGGCCGACGCCATAGTTGCGAGCCTAGTGGAGGCAGGGAAGGAAAGTGTAGGAAAGATTAGGGTGCCAACACGGGAACTTGGGTACAGAGTGAACGAAGAAGTGAAAATGCTAACCCTTCTTGTGTGGAGTTGGTATGTTGGGGAGCTGACAGTTGCTCGCCCTTGCTCGGCTTCCTCCACCCGTAAACCTGTCATGGTCATGATTAGCCATTGTGCAGAAATATGTGACCTTAAACACCAATAAATAAATAAATACTCAGTTTAGAATAGAGTTCAAATATGGGCTTCTAGCAATCTACCAGTTAAACTGTATTCGGGATGCTCCAGTTGTGATGAAAAGTCCACACATAATTTCTTTTGAGATCATTGACCTTCCCTCATAGGGTAGACACTACTTCCAAGCACAAAAGTAAAATGATGTGGGGGAAAATATTTCTCTTCTGTCATTTTAGCATGGCTACGGCACTGTCTTAAACCTCGTTTTGTACAAGTTTTAATCAGAAGAACCGGGTGCTTTTGATTTCAATCAATTTCTTTAATTTAGTTAATTTTTAAATGCCCGAAATGTTGATATATTTTGAGTTTGACTTCCAGAACATTTTTCTTTCCGTTTTCTTTTCAATTTCATCTTGAGTTTGTCTCACTCGTCGGTGGGAGAAAAATTATGTGCTTCAAACTTTGTGGATCGAGTGTCACCGAACATGGCATATATGGCTTGTTGTTTTAAAGAGGGGGGATTATATTGTCCATAACTTTTTTTCTCTAGAAAAAAACTTCAAGCAATGAAATTGATCAGCTTTCAACCTTACATACAAGTCGCATGTCTACGCCTTTGTGTTATTCCGGTGGCTAATGTCCTGCACACATCAATTTAGACTTGTAAACGCGAAAAAATACACATGCAGACAGGAAATGTGTGTTGTAACAGGAGTGACACCCACAATGGTTACACCAGACTTGGTACTTATTTGGTAGGATCTTTGAGAGATTGACGTGGCGTTTTAGTTTTTGCTGTTGTATCGAATACTCTTGGTGAAAATGATCACACAAAAGACACTCTCAATTGTAAGTACTTTTGATATTTTGGAGTTCCACTTTTTGGAAAAATGCCCATATTTCTGTTGTTGTTTATGTTTATATCACAGAGTGCTGTGAAATATGTAAGGGGCTTCATTGCATTCGTCACTCTACGCCTATTTTCGGACAAACCGAGAGTTTGTTGCCTTGTTCGGATTATCAGCACGTCAGAATGATTCGGATGCAAATGTTCATATTCACTAATCCCTATGTTTATGCTTAAATCAATAGCTAAAGATTTTGCGAATAAATACATAAACTGGTGTTATTCGAATAGAGAATTTTCAAACAGTTATTTAGATGTAAGGAATCAATGTTTTTCTTCAACAAAAAAAGAAGTGAAGGAGTTTCGTATTTCGTTTGCTAAATATACGTTTATTTTTTTCCTGTTTAATTATTAGATTCGCCAGAGCCACATCAAATACTGCCACAACAAAGGGGATAGAGAATTTCGACCGGACCGCGACCTGGTCGCGATCTGGTCGAAATTATCTGTTCGATTGTCTGGTCGCCTCACTATACAATCTCGCCTGTTCAAAAAATGCGAAAAAATTCCATCTCAAGATATTCAGTCCGTTTTTACAATATTTTATTTATGAAATAATGTTCAAGGAATGGGTACTGAAATTTCATAATATGTCGAGGTAGCTGATGCTTCGAAGGCCTAGAATATAAAGACGCCCATATTTCAAATAAGAGGGCACTTGCTATTTGTAATCACATTTTTGTCGAGCAAATTAGTAGAAATAGGAGATGAAACTGATACAGATCCTTCTTAAAGTCATACTTGTAGTGGTACTACACGCAGGATATGTTGGTTAAATGACATAACCGGTTGCAGCAGAGTTATGACCGACGGTGGTTTATGTTCAAGGGCTAATTTTACAACGCAAAAGTCGATCGGCGTGTCCGGCAAAGCGTATTTGGGTTACAAGAAGCTAAACTTGATGGGTTTGGGCGTTGCGGGCTGGTACATAGTATTTAGTACCATTGGAAGATAGCGAATTATTCTTCCAAATAGCCGTTCAATGAAAAAGCAAATGGATGAGTTAATGACTGGCTGTGTTATGGTAATATATGACGTACCTGATGGCCTTACTTGGGAGACACGACAGTGGTGTCATGATTGTGGTTATTACGTGTATTGCCATTGTAGCCCGCGTGGGGGGAGGGGGGGGGGTCATGCTGTAACATCATTCCCATGGTGATATGTGATATGCGCGTGCACAGAACATCTTGTTAGTGCTGTTTTCTGTTGGCTGCCCTCTTGGTCACTATGGGGGCATGTAGTTACTATGAGATCGAGTGACCTCTAGCGGGATGGGGTTTGTTTCGCGGGTGTTTTCGATTCGAATGGAGTGTATCAAATAACCGAAAAGGATCTGACAATCTCTAAAATTACCGAACAGGATCCGATTACTACCTAAATGTACCGAAACGATTTAATATTGTTCCCAAAAGTAGCAACGACGTGCTGTGGGACACACCGCCCAACAAATATTGCTAGGCCGTGTATGTAATATACAACTCATGAACATTAACCTTTAAGAGTTGCCAAGATGACATTTCTTTAATTGTGTAAATATCTTGAGCTACCATTTTATTGCATGAGTTATCACATTGGTAACGAATAATGGATGGAAAGAAGACAATATTTGAGAGTTTTGGAATGGCTTTTCGTGTGAAGGCTTGATTATCATTGTCAATTAAGCAATGACAATTGGTCAAAGCTAGGGAAGCATGCGTTGCGATGATTAGTGAACAGTGTCGTTCCTTAATGTCCACGTTAGTTAAATATTGCAATGTAGCTCCATGTTAGAATTCTTTCCCCATGTTTTACATTTCATTTGGGGGTGGGTCCTGTTCTGGGTCTGGCAAAAATTTGCAAAACAAAAAGTGATTCCCAGCTATTTGGTCATGATTTTCACTCCTTTATATTTCTACTAAGGCAGTCTGCCTCTTATTAGTGCTTTGTAGCTCCTATTACTTGATTCTTCTGTAAGCCTCAGGGTGCCTCATGCCATTGGTCTAGTGTGCTTCCATGTATGGAATAACTGGAAAGATTGATAGAATAAAAATCTTGATTGTGGAAAACGTGTATAATTTCAAGGTAATTCCAGTGACACTAACTTAAAAAAAATAAATTAGAGGCAATTCATCTCAGACAAGCCATCCTGGTATGGGTCAAAGAACTTCAGTATTAGGTCTCTCTCAGACCAGCTGTACAAATTAAACATTTAACCGAAAAGTAAAGAAATGAAAAACAACTATTTATTGTGGACATTTAAGATATCCAGGTGGGAACAATATATTTTGGGCAGGGCTTCTTGATGGTGGGATTCGACTGGTGTCTGAACAGCATAGACATGTTGTACATCGGGGTAAGGGTTGTGTTGCTTGGAACATGAATGGGTGTACATTTGCAATTCAGTTGGTGGAGGCGGGTTCCAGTGGTTACCTGGGGGTCTGATGCTGCATTTCCGTTGTGGCTTTATATGCAGAGAGATTGTTTTGGGGTCATCTGTGGCTAGGGATGCCTTGCAAACCCAAGAGCAGGGCTGGGATATCGGACAAGTTGGTTTGCGGCACTTTTCATGTTTGGGAAAAGTATTTATTTATTTTTTTTTTGTTTTGATTTAGGTAATTTGAATACTTCGTTAAACAGATTTTATAAATTGGGGATGGGTCCCCAATTGTCTTTGAGGAAAACTGTGCGGGAGGGGTGGGTGTCCAAGACCTGACTGGCAAAAATTTGCATTCCGGGAGTGGTGTGTCCCAAAAATTGAAAATGTAAAAATTTCCACCTTGTATCCGTAACTTTTTGACCGGACCACCCCCCCCCCCCCCCCTTCCCCCCGTTTTCGTCAACTTTTACCTGTTAATATATTTTTTTGCTTCATATTAGAAATGCTGTGCGCATACCGGCATATAATATAGATATTGCCCTATCTAACCATATAAAAATATACAAGCTGACATTTGCCCATTTTTCCGCCTTGATGTTAAAACCAAGAAAAAATTTATTGTAGTAAAAACAGTTAAAACTGCAGTCCACAATATCAGATAGGTTTCCGCGTGAGTACAAATGAAAAGGTGCGATAACACTTAAGCGTCTTAATTAATTTGTGGTCAACCAGTAAAAAAAATCCTCTTATAACTAAAAATTCATTTGTTGAGCTCCCAAAACATAGGTTATAAACCCTCATTGGAACGAGCGCGATGCGCTCGTTCCAATGAGGGGTCATAACCTATGTTTTGGAAGCAAAAATGAAAATATAAAAAAATTGAATGCCGATTTTCGTGAAAGGCGCTGGCCGGTTCATTTTCAGCTGATTTCTCTGCTTCCGACAACTATTCCCCAGAGAACAAGATTTCATTCACACCTTTCAGAGGTTCAATGTTAATTGGATTACAGCCAGACTCCAGTATTTACAAGGGGAGATAACTTTCCCAAGAGTCAATACCTATGGCGATAAAAGTTGAGGATGCCCAAGGTTCATTTGAATTGGGCATAGTATTTATCACCCAAACAGCTTAGAAAAACAGGACACGAGTCTATTTCGAACCCTTAGAACGTTTTTAAAATATAGAGCATCCTGTCCAACTAATTTTCATGAAGCAATAACTCGTTAAAATCCTATTTATCTGGTGAGGAATATCTGTTTTAACAGAAGAGCTGATTTGAATCTGCAGAATATTGGGATAAACCATCGGATTGCCAGTCACTCCCAGGAGAAAGTCCGAAAAGGGACCTCGGGAGATGGAGTGATGGGCAGAATATCAGCGCTGCTGCTCATAAGGAATTATTGACTATATTAAGTTGCGTATTTAGTGTGATTCCACTAATACATGTGAGAGATGTTCTACCTTTTGCTAATATTAATGTAAATAAATTGATGAATAATCGTCGTAAATGATTTTATCTTACAATCAACATGTATTTTGTCTGTATTAACTCCGCAGCTGTCGTGTATCCCACCCCCTGATACAGATGTTTGTATCAGGGGGCGGATACAAACACGTTCCTTTCGCGTGAGTTCCATTTTTTTCTTTTTGTTCATCCGTACGAATAAATAGTTCATTATATATTCGTCTACATTCTTGACTTATCCCCAATATATTGTACGATAAAATGATTATTACCATTATGTGGATGTACAAAATATGTATCCGAGTCTCGCTTCGGGTTCTAAGGGTAGATCACGACTCGTCTTCGACTCGTCGTGATCTGCCCTTAGAACCCGGAGCTCGACTCGGATACATATTTTGTACATCCACATGATGGTAATAATCTCTATGTATACTTTAATTCCAATGACGCCCAAAGGAATGAACAATTAAAAGCCCGAAAAATAAACAAGGATGATTGAGGCAAAGTTGTACGATATAGGATCGTATCTTGAGCTCCTGTTAGGTCCTATATCAACTGCCATCCCCAACTCACTGACAAGCTTTTATTGTAACTTAAACGGTAAGCCTAAACAATTAACCACATTCCTATTAATTCTTATTTATTTATTTATTTATTTATTTATTTATTTATTTATTTATTTATTTATTTATTCCTAAACAATTAACCATATTCCTATTAATTCTTATAATTTATTTATTTATTTAATTTAATTATTTACTATCAATTAATTTTATTTATTTATTTATTTATTTATTTATTTATTTATTTATTTATTTATTTATTTATTTATTTATTTATTTCAAATACTACTATAGGTCAAAGTCTAACGACAACATTTTTCTGCTCTCCCACGGAGAGTGTCAGATCAACCTGCCATACTTGCCCCTTTCAAATTGAGAATAGCAATTCAACATAGCATGCGTGGGTAGTCAGATAGGTGACGACCCAGATTACAGGTATTAATTGGGGATGGCTCAGGACTAGCAACAAAATTTGCTCATTTCAATGGAATAATATCCGCTAGCAATTCGCAGACATTTTATGGAATCGGCCATGTAGATGCTCAGGCTGTTGTAGGTACAATTTCATTCATTGTTTCGAGGAAATGACCACGTTTGCTGTCCAAAATGGTCTGCAAAATTCGTGCATGTCTCCGATTACCATCTCTCATACGTACCTTTTCGTCGCTTCGAGATCCGTACCATATGTTCGACAGCATGAACTACCAAAATCTCGGGCCCTGTAACATTTACCCCGAACCCTGGAATTCCTCTCACTGGCTCCTTTCATTGACAGGTCATCTTGAAAATTATATTCCATAATTGTCATCTGTGCAGAAACCATAAACTCAAAAGGATAATACTTTATTATTATAGAGAGAGTAATCGTTTGACTGGACTGGTTATGTGAAATAATTCATGAGAGGTGAGGGACGTTGTACAAACACGAGTGTGCGAATGCACACGAGTGTTTTTCAATATAGTCCCTCGCCTCGAATGAATTATTTCACGTAACAATTACTCTGTTTATTACTTTTCATTATTAACGATGATTATATTATTTAACCCTTTACCTAACGTAACGGCCAAAAATGGCCAGCGCTATTCTCAAAACTCGCCAATTAATTTTCATTATTTTTTCATTTTTTGTCTCTAAAACATAGGTTATGACCCCTCATTGGAACGAGCTCGTCGAGCTCGTTCCAATGAGAGGTCATAACCTATGTTTTTGAGACAAAAAATGAAAATAATAGTTATTCAAGAATTTTTTTTTGCAAGTGTCGTCTGCTTTTCATGTTAGGTAAAGGGTTAAAAAAGGCAAAAAAAATCAATGAGGTCCCATTACACCCACGGCAAAAGGTCTTCCTTTGTGCACACGGACACATGGCACAATTTTTGATTGCATAATTCACTTGTGAAGTTATTGTTTATAATCAAACCCGGAAATCCCAGTAAATCACACATTGGAAAGTAATAAATAGAAAGCAATGCCTCGGTGGTTACCGTCACGACACTTAACCCCTTTTTGCTGTAAAACGGTCAAAACCGTCGAGCGGTATTCACAAAAATTCACAAAAATCACCATTCAATTTTTCATATTTTTTTTCATTTTCTGTCTTAAAAAGGCAGATTATGACACCACCGTTGGAACGAATGATGGGTCATAAGCTATGTTTTTGATGCAAAAATGGAAACTAAATTAGTTACTCAAAAATTTTGTTTGCAACTGTCGTCTCCTTTTGGTGTTAGTAAAGGGTTAATTTATTTATTTATTGGTGTTTAAGGTCACATACTTATGCACAATGGCTAAACTATTTTTATTTCAAACAGGTATTTGGAATCATTATATCAACCTACCTACGCTATTTATATACAACAATGACAGGGAGGTGAAATGTCAACTCGATTCCAATAAAAACAGAATAGACTAGCTTTTTGTGGAGCACATCGACACTTGTGGCGAGTGTTTTAGCCAATTAATAGAGATTATTACCATTATGTGGATGTACGAAATATGTATCCGAGTCGAGCTCCGAGTTCTAAGGGCAGATCACGACGAGTCGAAGACAAGTCATGATCTACCCTTAGAACCTGGAGCGAGACTCGAATACATATTTCGTACATTCACATAATGGTAATAATCATTTTATCTTACAATATATTGGGGATAAGTCAAGAATGTAGACGAATAAATAAAGAACTATTTATTCGTACGGATGAACAAAAGAGAAAAAAATGGAACTCACGCGAAAGAAACATGCTTGTATCCGACCCCCTGATACAAACATCTATATCAGGCGGACGGCAACACGACAGTTGCGGAGTTAATATAGACAAAATACATGTTGATTGTAAGATAAAATTAATTACCAGATTTTTCGTGTCATATAAGAACGTTCTGCACCACTGGTAATAACAAAACTCATTTTCTTTTCAAATTATCCCTTTACCCAATGCACGCGACATCAAAATTTTATTATTTTAAGTATTTTTGTCGAATGTTACAAAACAACATCAACAAACCCATATCATATGAGCTTCTCACTAGACCGACCTTGACCTCCTCATTAGAACTGCTAATTTGTAAATCACGCGGACGGATGCGACAATAACATGAAGGTTTAAAAAAACAAATACAGTGGAGCCCACTTAATTGGATATCTCTCAATTAAATATCCCTGTTAATTGAATATAATTTTCAAGCACAAAACCATTTACCATATCTTCAGTACAAATTTGATCTGTTAATTGCATAAGGGTTGTAGAGTAAACTCCTGTTAATTGTATATAAATTTTTGTAATATGTCGAAAAAATTACTGCGACACGCACCAAATTCCCCTTATTTATCAAGCTTTTGGCCTCACTACATCCAATACAGGCATTTATTCTATTATATCTTGTTTGACAGAGCTCTATGAGCTCTGTCAAACAAGATATAATAGAATAAATGCTCAGTTTACCCCCAGAACACAGGAAACTGACCAAATCCCTGTTAATTGTATACTCCTGTTAATTGAATAATTTTCACTGGCAAAATGGATATTCAATTAAGAGGATTCTACTGTACCATCTACTCATCCCTCACTTATATCGTCATGAAAATCGATTTTCGATAAAGTTATCTCCCTTGAAATTATTACACGAGCGTGGCATGTCCACTAAAGTAAGTAGTCGTTGAGAAAACACATAACATAAGTAGAAATTAAATGTAAGTTTCCTTTTGTTACTTTTAATAAACGAAAACAAGAGACATCTCTGTTGTTTTCGTCCATTAAAAGTTACAAAAGGAAACTTGACTTGTTATCGCCAGCTAATTAGAAGCAACCGCTGCATAGATAATCAGCCATTGATAATGTCTATTACTATTATTTATTTATTAGGGTTTAACGAAATTTAACAGCCAAGGTCATATCGTGTCGGGGAAACTTTTACGGGTGGAGGAAGCAGGAGTACCCGGAGAGAACCACCGAGCAATGACGAGCTGCTACCAGCTCCTCAACATCGTAACTCCGCACTGCAGCACAGACAGGGTAAGAATGGTTGACATGCGCACCATCGACGTGCAGTACGCCTTAGTACACTGCGTCATCGTCCCCCATGTGGACAATCGGGGTTAAGTGCCTTGCTCAAGGACACAACGCGCTGAGTCCGAATCGATCGCTCAGACGGTCACCCATCCAAGGACTAACCTGCCTCGACGTTGCTTAACTTCGGTGATCTGACGAGAACCGGTTACCGCAACGCCACCGCGCCTTCTTATATCTATTAGTATCACACATACAACAAAAGTAACCGTCCAATTTGGCTCTTTGTTCAGCGAATGTGTTTTTACAGTGATGCGCAAAATAGCAAATCTCACCTCCTAAACGTTAGTATTAACCCATTACCTAAAGTAACGACCAAACCATCAAGCGCTATTCACAAAAATCGCCAATTAGTTTTTAATATTTTTTCGTGTTTTGTCTCAAAAACGTAGGTTATGACCCCTCTTTGGAACGAGCTCGTCGTGCTCGTTCCAATGAGGGGTCATAACCTGTTTTTGAGATAAAATGAAAAAAATTAGTTATTCAAGAATTTTGTTTGCAAGCGCCGTATGGTTTTCATGTTAGGTAAAGGGTTAATGAAAAGGACGGCGTCTGTATTATATGTAGCAATGCGCACACTGTTGATATAATGAACAGGAAAAGGAAACAAGTTACAGAACATCACAAGACGATGAAAACTCCGTTTTCTTATTTTTAAAAAAAGAGGATAATAAAAACTGATTGGGGGAAAAAATTGTAAAATCCATCTTCTGTATTTTTATACTACGTTACAGGAAATTGCCTGATAGCGGGGGAGGAATTCGCTAGAATTGTGCACTTGGTGATACCTTCCTGAAATTTGGCATGATGTAAGGGTAGGCATCAGAGATTTCAAAATCGATCGGCTACAAGTTGGCACCATCCTCTAGCCACCACTAGCAGCGAAATCCAAAATGGCCGCCAAGCGGATCGAAAAAAAGCTATTTTCGCCGATCGCACAACTGAAGCTCCAAACCTAACACCATACATGTGCTGTAATTGATGTGAATGATGGAGTGAAGCCCTTGGAACAAGTTGGGGGGAAGATTAATGGATAATGGGATCAGAATTTCCGTCGATGTGTGCGTCTGTGTGTCTGACTGTCAGTATGATCGTCCGTCCGTAGATAAATTAGTGTTGAATGTTTCTCGGGAATGCAATGGTCAAATGAACATGGTATGAGAGATTCCTGTCAACACATGAACAAGGGTACTCGATAGTATGCAGCAGTGGGGATACTTGGACATTTGATAATCCAATTAAAGTGACAGTCTATTCTCAACTTCCGGCATTTTCGATAGATTTATTTTCTAAGAAAATAAAACTATCAAATTTCTAGAGGAGTTCTGGTTCAATCTCAACACCATAGCGACACGTCTGCCAGCAAGGGCAGTGCTGGAATGAACTCGGGATGCATTAGTTCCCGTTGTTAATTATACAATGTTATCTTGCCAGTATAGAACATTGGCAAAATGGGACTAGAAGGGGTGAGTGTATGTTTGCAGTCATTCGAGGTACAGGAATATTTTTTGACTACAAGTAGTATTCTTCATTTTCGGCCAGTTAAGATGTGGTGTGTTCCAAGTCAGGATTAATGTTGCCGACACTTAATGCCCATCCCTCATGGTATGCTACTTTACCAGGGATATAGAGATATAGCCACCACTGGGAGCCAAAACATGACCTTTGATGTCGATGAGTGGTCGAAATGTTTTAGCGAATAACTTATCGAAATATGATCCGGTATGGCAATTTGATACCTTACGTTAGATTTATTAGATCAACTCAGGTATGGATTCATTGAGACATGAGTGCGCTACAAGATGAAGGATTTCCAAGTTGATTTGCTATGGAGTAGGAACTGACTAGTCACATGTGGCCTATGGCCAGAGAAAGACAAGGATACCATAGATGAACACACGGGTGAACGAAGGTATCAACTGTTGTACAGAGGCAAAATAGTTGGGGATATTGTATCATGCTATGCATGAATTAACACCGTCTTGTGCAGTAAATAACAGACTATTTTCCGAAATCTAAAACTGTATTCCTATACCCCGGACAATGTAGCAAGCCACATGGGATGAACATTTGTTAGCAAAATCAACTCAACTAGAAACATGACATGTGTTAACTGGCCGAAAATGGAAAAAAAAATACCAGAATAGGAGATGACTGGTCCTAACATGACAGTATACTACTCAATATTGTTACAACAGCCACCTTCACACTTACACAAAGGTGTGCACCTTAATCCAGCTTTCAAGCATTTGCAATTGCCCTTGCAGGCCTTGGCACAACTACAGTGGAGCATCAGTGCACATGCAGCACTTGCGTCTCCTAGGTGAGTCCAAAATGGGACCAGAATATTGAGACGTGGATTCCACTCCCATCCGTACTGTGATGGGTCTGGCACACATAAGTGTTTCTGCAGAGCACGATGCCAAATGAAAGATGACACAAGAATTACCCTTTTTACATGTTGATACAGAGCTGCTTTGGTGGGCGGGATGTTTTCCATAGACTTAAGGCCATGTGTGAACATATGCCGTCTCGCATCATTGACACGTGTACTGACACAACTGTTACTGTACATCTGTATGGTGAGTTTTTCGATATGCTGCATATGAGGGGAATCCTCTGAAAAGACTTGCGGATTCTCAGTCAATTCTATCATCATTTCAGTTGATGCGGGAAAATTCATCCATGCATTCCATCCTGTCTTCTTCCCAATGCCGAGCATGCTGGATGTTACATCACAACCTGTGAAGGCGTGGAAGAAAGTCAGGGCCTTACAGTAATCAGGTCCAAGTTGTGAAGCTATCTCATGAATTGGCATATCTTTATATGCCTTTCCAATTCCAAACCCAATCCACAGCTCACTGAGTCCAAGGTCACGGAATGTTGCGAAATGGTGCAAAGACAGAATGACGACATCAGAATCAACCGTGCGAAGAAAAGCTATTTTGTGACCTTGTGAGACTGCATGGTTGAGATGAAGCATCATGCGCGTGTCTGCTTCCTCGTGGTTCGATGGAGATATGTCACATAAGCTAACATCCTTATTGCATAGTACATATTCTCCTGATGTCGTTAACAACTGGTACTCGGATGTTGATGTTAATTTCAGCAGTTCAGCAGACAGGAACTTGAAAAATTCGTCTTTATTCTCACTAACTTTCAAGAATGCCTGCCAATTCTTCCCTTTAGGTAAAGGGACGTTCTCGGACACCCGTATCAACCTAACTGCTGTCTCACCGAGGCGTTTTGCTCGCGTCTGATTCTTCAAACTGCCTTCGGGGTAACAGTCATAGATCGCATCAACCCTTGTGGTGTTCGTGTTAATCAGAGATTCGATGTATGGCAATAATTGCAATCGAGCATATTCTCCAAACAGATCCGCTTTCTGTGGTTTGATTACATGGACTACAGCAGGCATATCCAAGATGACAACTGAAGCTTGTCTAGCTGCTGAATTCTTCCCTTGTGCAGGAATAGCTGGTAAACAATTGAGAATTTGAGATTTTGTCCCACTCCGTAGCTTACCTCTATCGGATAATGCTGGCGGATCACGTGCATTCTCGTGCATGAAAAACTCATCCATGTTTGAATCAGGCCGGGCTTGCAGTGAAACGAACATCTGGGTAACTATTGCGGCAGTTGCTTTACTTGACATGAGTTTGTCTCGGCCTTTGTCCAGGTTGGCTGGGGGTGGGTTAAGGAAGGTATATATATTTGCCTTGGGAATAACATCATTCAGGGGTACGGTGCATTCCACAAGCCTTTCCTTCAAGAAAGTGGAATATAAATGCTTGCCCCTTTCGGGTAATGACCGTAAACTCTTACTAACTTCGGGGTCCATATATTCACCAGTATCTAATGTCACCAGCTGACCACTAGTTTCATCATAAGGGTTGATAATGAGTCCCTGATTCACCAGATCGAGGAGAGATTTCAATTGATTCAGAAATTTTTTCTGCTCTGATACCGAACTTTCCGGGTGTTCCGTGTTATCTGATGATGTTGTGTGGAAACTTGCATATTCATACTCATCTATAACACGCAGAACTTCTGACCTTGAAAGCTCAATAACGACTTTCTCTTCAGCCTGGCCATAGAGACCTTTTGGACCACTGTCTTCTTTGAGTAGTTGGATACTATGTTCTTGGCTCTGATCTAAACCCATCATACTGAACTTCCTCTCACTACGCTGGACCACAAAATGGCCTTCCATGAATTTGTTGTGGATTGAAGGATGCCGCCTGGGTAGCTGAGACATGTCTCTCAGAAATACGGGGACCCACCGACAATAATTTGTATGTCCTAGGGCAAAAAAGTAACTGCACAACTCATCGATAGAACACAGTGTACCAGGCCAGTTACCGATTCGTTGGTTCCGAACGAATTGACAGCTTGTCAAGAGAAAGTTCCGAACGATTTCACCCCAATAGCGCGCAGTTGGAGATTGTGAAAGAATCCTCTGTTCCCACATTTCAAATGACTCATGGGGCCCAGTCTGCTGACAGTAAATCTCATAAGCATTCTTTCTGAGGATCTCAAGCCAAGCTAGAGTGAGAAGATATGCCTGTCGCGTCCTCTTGACATGTTTCCCACCAAGTAGGGATGATGCTACACCGGGTGTGAATATCTTTGCGAGGTGAAACATTCGCTCCCAACCAGAACCACCCATAAGCTTACCACCAGCTTCTTGGGTGCACATTTCAAGATGCAGGAATCCAATCATACACACCATTCGATCCTCACCTATCTCCTCTGGGAACAGCCATTGACATTTTTTCTGCCTGGCATACAACGGACAGTCACCTTCAATGACAGGTATCTGGCCGGGGTTTACGAAAGCAGTAGCTTCCCTGACCACATACATAGCATGCTTCTGCATACTGAGTGAGTCCGCTTTCTGCTCACTGAAAACAGGGAATACCCCAATAACTGCACGAGGTTTGACATTGTCTTGATCTTCATGTTTTGAAAAGAAGCCTGAAAAGGTCACAGGGACTTCATCAAGCTGCCAGCTGCCATCAACCTTCCCTTTATTGCTGATCTGTGACACATGAGACAACCAGTCATTCTCTCCCACGTTCAAATCTGCATATTCATTGGGCCGTACATTACATTCATCTGGAGATTCAAGCCTGATGTCCCCCCCAAAGTCTTCAACGAAAGGAACAAATGCATAGTCGTCTGGGAGTTCAATTTGTGTGTCTTCTGGAACATCTAAACTCAGTGGTGGGGGATCAGTACCCACATTGTCCCTGCTCAGTTGACCAATGAGTGTGATGGACGTACCATGCATATCAGATCTACCAGATACATCAATGTTATCAGTGGTTCCTATCGAGAAAACATTACGTTTGCAGTTAGCTGGGACTACAACACCTTCGTTCTTGAACCGCAGTGAAACAGCTCTCGCGAAACTCCTGCGAACATCCATTACGCGATCATAAGAGACAGAGAGTCCCATTTGATGAAAATCTCTGATAAGATTTTTCATACGATCATGGGCATGCAACTTCAAACCCACATAAAGAGGCATTGGAGTTTCTCTGTCACGTCTCTGGTGAACATTTTGTGCATGTTCGGAGCGTTTCGCTGAATTGCTGATCAACATCTGTGAAATAGTACAAGCCACTCGAGTCTTGGCATTAACAGTCTCATCATCGCCTAAGTTCTGTATACTACATGTGCCCTCAAGTAGAACTCTAAGAAGAGTCAGGAGTGAGTTGGGTACAGGCTCGCTCAAGCAATAAGATGAAAATGATCCCGTGAAAGGAGCTTGAGATATGAGTATGTGTTTACGCAGAAGAAGACCCACATCAACTATCTTTTTTGCCTCTTCCTCAGACACTATACGAGTTAAAGATTCGGACAACAAGGAGCCAACTCGAAACCTACTTGAAATAAACACATCTCTACCCTGTGTGAAGGCGTCCCAGCCATCGCCCAATTTCTGCAACAAATGTTCTTTGAATCGAGTGGAATGTATTTCTTCACTAAGCCAATCAGAACCGACTTGCTTCAACCTCCGACTGTACAGATTCTTGAGATCGACAAGCTTCATCGCGGAATCGTTGTGTTCAACAAATGTTATGAGCTCTGCCATAACGAGAGGGTCATAGGGCAGGCCTGACGCGGAATGTTCGGCGTTCTTCGACTTTTTAGATTTAGCCGCTCGTGCTTCATTGGCAAGCTTACAATAACAGGTTTTGTGATAGTAAAGATCACTAGCAGCGGAATCAAATGCTGCATTGACCCGAGAAAAAACAACCCAGTTCTCGGCTTCCTTTGCCATAATTTTGAGTTTATTGTTATCAGACATTGATCTGCAAATAGGCTCACTGCTGTCACCTTCGCGTTTGTGACAATAAACACACTGGGGCAGTTTCCTGTCACAGCCAGATTCAAAACTTGTCCGTGTTCTTTTAGGACTCAGCGTGGAGCAGGATGCCACTGCCTCATTTCGCTCTCGCTTGTGTAGCACGCGCTGTACGATGTGAGTCCGAATACTGTCACGGCATGTCTTATGATATATTGCCTTATTCGTCAACAGTGACATCGACATACACTCATCACTCTCTCTCATCAAACAATCAATGGTCAAATTATATGGAAGCTCAACGCCATTATCTAGGAAGCGCGTTATGTCTTCCTCAATAGCTTTATAGGCGTCATGAAAACGAGATTCTCTATACGGACGCATCAATTTCTTGGAACTGTCTTGCTGGCAAAAGCAACAACGTTCCCAGTCAGTACTAGTCCGTACACGAAGAGGATTCTCACTCATTCTGTGAATGATTTTTGTGAACAATCGCGTTCTCGAATTAATTTCGACAGACAAATCAGAATTGCTTGCGGAATTACGCCAAACAAGAGATTGTATGGCAAAGAGACTGCTTCATAAAGAGCGTTGTTTCTCCGGGATCAGCGTCATTCAGGTTTGCCTGAATGACGCTGATCCCGGAGAAACAACGCTCTTTTCAAGTTCCAAGAAATTGATGCGTCCGTATAGAGAATCTCGTTTTATTCTACATCATCTCCCACGTCTGTTTCCAACACGTGCGTGGATCAGAGTTCACTTTCGCGCCCTTACAATCGGATGTATAGTCGGTAGACCGTCGAAAAGGAGGTTCCCTTCAGCCGCTGGCGGCCATTTTGGATTGTGCCGCTACTGGTCGCCACCGGTCGGTGTCAACTTGTAGCCGATCGTTTTTGAGAACCTCATAGCCTACACTAACAGTGTGCCAAATTTCAAGAAGGTATCACCAAGTGCACAATTCACCTGTATGTGACGAATTCCTCCCCCGCTATGAAGTTTGTGGAATTATGTGCACATAGGTGATACAAATTCGTAAACATTTCGAAATTTAAATTTTTATCGGCAATTCTCAAACCTTTAGTGTTCAATTTACTGACAGCTCTTGGAAATAAACTTTCCTGTAAATCTCTTTCAATGACGAAAATTCATTTGTCAGCCATGACGAAATAAAAATTTGTAGCGAAAAACAAGACCATCTAACAACGTAAAGCCGCATTATTATGTGTATTTTTTTAAAATTTATCTGTCATCCACCAACGCTCTTTTTTCCATACCGCGAGCTGTACAACATCATGCAATCAGTGCATGGATATGTAAACAGAGAACTTGACATTTGTGTTTCTTCCTTTCACGAGCTTACAGCATTGGCTGATGGTTGTTCCGTCAACTGTTTGGGGTTGGAGGTATAAAAACAAAACTATAGTGCCAACAGCATGGGCTTGGAAACGTGTAACGCAATTCAATTTCTTTATTTTAGCCGCGTGTTTCGTTAATTTTGACTGGCAAACCTCCAGAATTAAAATATTGAAAGCTGGCTATCCTTTAACCCTTTATTCAACCTAACGGCCAAAACCCGCCAGAGCTATTCTCAAAAATCACCAATTAATTTCAATTATTTTTTTTTATTTTTTGTCTCAAAAACATAGGTTATGACCCCTCGTTGGAACAAGCTCGACGAGCTTGTTCCAACGAGGGGTCATAACCTATGTTTCTGAGACAAAAAATGACAAAAATTAGTTATTCAAGAATATTTTTTAGAGTGTCGTCTGCTTTTCAAGTTAGGTAAAGGGTTAAACAGAGAAAATATAGAGCTTCCATTAACCCTCGGCACACTGGTGTCAAAATATCATAGTTTTAAACTGCAACGTTTCCCCCATAATGCAGCTCTCAATTTAAACGAGATTGAATTGGTTATATTTCTATATAGCTGCATTATAGAAACAAATTTCTGGTTAAAATTTCAGTATTTTGACAGCAGTGCGCAGATGGTTAATCTTATTTTTATGATACTGAATAATGGCCAGGTGGTTTAGAGAACAAATTTGCAGCCATATAGATGAAGAGCGAAAATATTAATTGGTCTACCCACCATCAGTGGCGCAGCCAGCCCAAAGCAAGTGTCGTGGGGGGGGGGGGGGGACAAACTCGCAGAGCCTGGCTGAGCTCCATTTTAATAGGCGGGTGAGGGTGAGGATGGTGTGTGCGGGAAAAGCTTTCCAAGCCATCACATCTCAGAATTTTGCGACCCTAAAGTTTGAACTAGATAACCAAGGTAACAATAATCAGGGTTTCCACAAGAGGGAAATAAATGTGTCCGATATGGGGCGGCCAGGGGTCGTCGATGGGGGGTTTTGAACCCTGGAATTCAAAAATTTTCTACAAAAGAAAGATTTTGAATTCCAGGGTTCAAAAACTCCCGCCTCCTTGCATCTGAGCGGATAGTTTGAGGTTTTTCATGTGTTGACTACTGTCTAACTGTGCACCGACTCAGATACAAGGGCAAGCAATCTACAAATCTACAACCTAACACGCATGGACCTTACCGCCCTACGATTTTTTGACATATATCGAGGACCAGCTTTAAGCCCCCGTGGCAATGCCACTACCCGATATATATTTTAATCCGTTCAACCTAGTATGTATAAATAGCGTAAAGCAAAGGTTGGCAGTCTTGAGTGGATCAGACAATAAACGTCATGCTGGACAGGAACGTCAGGGATAATTTAATCATTCAGATCAAATGTTGTAGGATTACATTATTACTGAACCTCCCAAAAATACGCGATAGTTTATTTATTTATTTATTTTTATTTATTTATTTATTTATTTATTTATTTATTTATTTATTTATTTATTTATTTATTTATTTATTTATTTATTTATTTATTTATTTCTGAGGGTAATTATCCCTCATACCCACATCCACACCTACACGCAGACCCACCAATGATTGAATTGGTTGTTTTGAGCACTGTCGATTGGTAAAAAAATATCTTACCCGTCCAATAGCAGTAGCTACGCGGGGGGTGCGGGGGGTGGGGGGGTGGGGGGGACCTAAAATTTCCACTACCCCCCCCCCCCCCCCAAACCTTGGCTCAATGCAAGCTCCACGCAACATAGGGCGCCCAAATCGACGCCAATATAGGGGCTACACACGCTATACATTCGCGCTTAGAGCACTAAGTTTTCCAAACTTTTCTCGAGGCGGCGGGGGTGGGGCTACTTCTAACTAGGACCATCCGGTCGTTACCCTCCTCTGATCGTTGTTCCCTCAGACCGTTGTCCCCTCGAAGTAGGAGGGCAGGGGCAATAACCGAAAAATTCTAGTTAGGACTAGGGGAGGCCCCCGAAACCCCACACGACGATCTTTCAAATATCATCTTTGTCCCCTTCAAAATTGGCTATGCACCCCCATTATAGAATCCTGGCTCCGCGTCTGCCCAATAGCCTGTACACGTCAGTTTTCAATTCGAGGGTAGGAAAATACGCATTTTAGATATCCCCGCCACTTTCAAGTTGAGAGACATAAAAAAACGGTCGGGGCCACGAAAAGACTGTCTACGCCTTCATTCACAACGGGGAGTGAAGCTGTATGTTTTTATCAGAAACAAATGTTCTGGTGAAATTGTATAACCCTTTCAGTGCCGAGTTTCTGTATAATGCTGAAGAATGTATAATTTACAGCAATGTAGATGAATATATTTTGTGGTGGGGGCAGTAAGAGTTTAATATTTATCTTTTGTTTACTTTTTCTGTTATAAAATAATAAAGAAGATATACAACAATTTATTAGAATGCAGGTTTTATTTCACAACACACGAAACAAAACTGTCATTCCAGTTAAGGTCTGTAAGGCAAAATATGGGAAGTAGCGCGAATGTATACATTAATTGCAGTTGATGGTCTTGATGGCTGTATGATCGGTAAAATCAGTTCAGTATCGCCTTCATGTAATTTGGATATTATACAATGAAGGCTGTAATCATTCTTATAATATTTGAGGTTAATAAATTGCTACTTATTAAATTCCCTCAAATATTTCATTGTCAAAAACATATGCCACACTAGTTGAGACATGAATATTTGGCGTGATGTATAAAAATATTATAATATTTAATATGAAAATTTATCTTGAACTTATAAAAAATTATTATCATTAATAACATTTCTGTAATATTTTACTAATCTGCTAAACGAAAATCTGGTTAATTCACGATGTTTGTTTTAAAATATAGTTATATAATGCACATAATTTAAATTCACGCCAGAATTTTCTCCCACATTGGCAGATTCGGAGCAGAAACAAATTCAAGAAAAAAGTTGCTGTAAGTCAGGGGTGGCGCCAGGGATTTGTCGACAGGGGGGCTGACCTCTCCGACAGGGGGGCTATAACATTTTACCTCCCAAACGAAGGAAAATGAGTGAAAATTGGTAAATTGGAGAACCAAAATAGAAGCAAATTGAGTATGTTTGTTGATTATTTAACCCTTCACCTAACCTGAAAAGCAGACGACACTTGCAAAAATAATTCTTGAATAACTATTTTTTTTCATTTTTTGTCTCAAAAACATAGGTTATGACCCCTCGTTGGAACGAGCTCGGCGAGCTCGTTCCAACGAGGGGTCATAACCTATGTTTTTGAGACAAAAAATGAAAAAAAACAATGAAAATTAATTGGCGATTTTTGAGAATAGCGCTGGCCGGTTTTGGCCGTTACCTTAGGTAAAGGGTTAAAGTAAACATATTATAATAAGCTCGGGAGATATTTCATCTATAAAGCCAGTTTGACGAACGACATTAAGGAATTTCGTTAGAATCACAATTCTCTATCAAAGTTCCAGTGCTGCACGGGTTCGAGACTGACAAGACGAGATATCTGCATTCGATTGTCAGAAATTTCTCGTGAAGTGGGGTTTACGAGACTCTCCGACGGACTGACTAAAAATCTCCGAGGGGGGAGGGCTAGACCCCCCCCCCCCCCCCCCTTGGCGCCACCACAGCTGTAAGTTGATAAGAGACAATTTGTAATATCGGTTTCAACCTGACCATTAAAGAAGCAGCCTTGGCCCAAATGACAACAAACTTATTAAGTTTGAAGAGCCACGGAAAGAAATCAACCTTTTATAAAACAAAATGGCCCTGAATCTAATTTTCACCTCGAATTTTTCAACAGCATTAAATATACATTCCTTCCAGGGCCGTTCTTTCTTTAAAAATAAAACGTATTGAAAATATTATCTTCCATATCAGTTCATTCAGATGGAATGGAGCACGAGCAATATGACACTTAATATTGTCTGCCTTGGGCCAATTTTAAGGGAGAAAAGTAATTAATATTTTGAACCTGCAGCCTTGTGGCTGCAGGTTCAGAATATTAATTCTTCTACTCTAAAAATTATTGACTTGCCATTTAACATCGTAATTAAAGCCCTAATGAGGAGGTGACACACAAATGTGGATTGCATTGTCCATAAAAATGGGCCTTCTGGGTTTAGGAACGCAACACATGAAATAAAATTAAAACCAACCAAGAGCGGAAGACATTTGTATATGTCAGAGTTTATCTCTGTTCTTTTATTAAAAGTAGAAGGAAATGTATGTTATGCATTTTTTGTGCTGTTTTAATTTGACAAAAATACTTAGCTTAAATAATTTGTTGTTCCATTCCTCGCCTCGGTGTGTTAGAAGAGGATTAAATGATTCCATTTGGGTAATGAGTTAAAAAGTAGATATGAGAAGAGTATATTTACATTTCATCTCAATTGCGTAAGAAAGAGACATTCACTTTTGTTAAACTCGCCTATTTAAAAAAGATCCAATTTAAACCCAACTTGCGCAGATTATATCAAGATATTTATTTTCACCTAGCAGAGGCTTAAATAAACAATTGTAGAATCGGCGTTGATTTGTTGGTAACTTGATTGACAGACGAATGTTTCCCTCCTCAAGCATCAGCAGATGAACGGTTTCCAATCTTATCGACTTCATTATGCTGGTTTCGGCGTGACGTCGTAATGGAATTAACCGCTAACTGTTGTGAGGATTTGTTCCCCTTACATTACACACATGTCTACCAACATGAGCGGGTTGCATTAAATGGATTTCTGATATTTCCGGACATAAAACTCGGACGCTCATTTTTAATGCTTCATCGCCTACCGAATTAAATCCAAGTATTCTTTCATGGAAAAGTCAATTAGGCTGTTTCAGACATTAAGAATTTTGCATACCTTACACAAATAAAGAAGAAATCAGCTGATTTGTCGAATTAGTAAATGGGACACCTTAACTTTAACACGAATCTTGATCAAAAAGTTTCTCATATTGACCATCGTGATCGGTTTGACAGTTCAAAGAACCAGAATATTTCACTTTAAATGGAACCTGTCAATGAGAGCTGCACATTCGGTTTTGAAGACTTTGTTTCGGATTGTGGAACGTCTCAGGCAAACATGACCATGCAACACATGGAAAGTGGAGGTGCAACTTCTAGTGATACATTGACTTTACAGGGCGCTCAACCTACCATGACAACCGTACGGAGCAGTGAACCAATGCCCGATAAAACAGGTATTTACTTTTTGCGGCGAACATAAAGCACCCCTTTACAGTTGAATTGAAAAATAGTACTAACTTCATAAAAAAACAAATAGATACGGTGGGGCGGGGATTTAACACATCATACATTTCCACTTGTTTGTCAGCTAAAATTTATTTATTTGAACCTACCGTATTTTTAACAGAAGTGTCCTAATCTCCAACCCAAATTCTTAATGACTCAAACTCTCATAATTGACGAACTCACGCCCCACACCCTTCGCAGATATATGCATATATCATCGGTGAAGCTTTTGTAAGTTATAGTACACTACATACTGGGTGTTTTTGCGTCCGCCACCCAAAAAGGGGATATTAGCAGTTCCAGACATAACAAGCAAACTTTCAGTTCATGTACCACTTGGAACACTACCCGGTGACACACGAACTGCTTGCTGGTGTACAAGTTTCAATCGATTAGTCAAGAAAGTCTATAGGAAGATATACTGCCAGGTGGTCATGTGCTAAATAGGTGCACCATGAAAAATAACAGCCACGAAAATAATAAACACGAAAATGCTAGTGACTAAAGTGGCAGTGACCAAAATGCAAAAAAAAACAATGAATGGGTGGAATAAAATGTTAAAGTTGCTGGGTTTAAAAAGTCTAATGATAATATAACTCCCAGAGGGCAAAAGCCCCAGTGTCAAATTAACTTGGCAGTGGTTCCTTGACAAATCTTGGCTGCCAAATTGGCAGCCATGACTTGTCAAGGGATCATTGTTGAGCCATTAATCTTTAAAGATTTGATGTGAAGAAAGATGTTTAGAACAAAATGTTTGTCCTCGAACACTGCCATTTTATCTACCATACCATTGGTTCACTACGATTTTCGCCATGCCATTTTCCTCATTGTCATTTTCGTCATTCCATTTTCGTCATGCCAATTTCGTTACTGTCATTTTCTCAAATCTGTGTGTATTGAAGTTATAGGTCGTTTTCCTAAATTACGTTTCGGTTAGAGGCAGGGTGTAGCAGAGGCTTGACGATAACTACTTGCGTATGTACAATACTTAACGTTGAATAATCGGTTTTCTGAATGAGAATCTTTAAACAGGTCGTCCATTCCAGTGGGGCGCTACCCAATTCCCCATAGTGCTTGCTTCGGTCACTAGGAAACCCCCATTTGAAGATAAAGTTCGGTATTAACACGGGATGGGTATCGTATAATATAATAATAATAATAATAATAAATAAATATTTTTATTTTATGTTACATAACACAGAGTCCCGAATATTTAAAGACATGGCTGTTTTGTCAATCAATTTGGTGCCAGGTAATACAGCCAAAGAAATCTAGAGGCTTCCTGATATTTTAAAAAAGAATGTCTTCCCTGTAAAATAATTATATGAGAGATACACGTATTCCACGTCTATCGGGGTGGACCAAGTTCTGTAAAGGGAAATATCAAACTTTAATAATTTAATTGCAATATAATTGTTGTTTGTTAAAGTTGCATTGAACAAGTTTCCGTTTTTCGTTATATGAATGCGCCATCCTTTTCATGGATCAACACGTGCTTCGAATTATCAAACAGTTCCGCAGTAAAGTATAACAATAACGTTAATTACACATCATTTGCGGTAATCTGACTTCCCAAACAAATTGTTTGTCTACCATTGTACTGCAGAAGAATATTCCATGTTCAGCGGGCACTTTCACATCCTAAAGCTAGACAGTAGCCATGATATTATTCTTGAAAACAGTAATTCTTGAGTAAATGTTTGAAATATTCACACAGTTATTGCCGTCAATAATCACGTGCTGTTTTGAAGTGAAGCAGCAATAAGACGTTATTTGCTATTGCAATATAAGCTCGTAACAGCTGAGAGGACACTGTAACACATTTTTTCAATGTAACTTTTCTTACATTAATAAGTTAAATCCAGACGAGGCGGAATAGGAGGGGGGCTAAGGCGGTTGCGCAATCTCTCTTCATACTTGAAGGACTAACATTGATTACCCGTACCCGCGCTCAAGCCTGAAAATAATTTTTATTGCGCTTCCAGACAAAATGTCAGGCACAAAATGAATAAAGTCTGTCATTTGAGAATGACATCTGACATATTAAAACGGAGTTTGAGTACTCAAATATATATGTATTCAAAATAATGTGTTTTGGGTGTACATGGACCTTCATCTTAAAACTGCACAGAATTCATCCAACCATACCTTGTTTGGCAGGGCTCAATGAGCCCTGCCAAACAAGGTATGATTGGGTTCATTCTGAATTGGAACTGAATTACTCTTCAAACATAATTTGGATACATGTATGGCCATGTCAAATCGTATTTCTTAACATGCTGTTAATACTGATGAGCTGTACAGTCACTTTCTTCACACTTCCCAACTTGCCAGGACCAGAAATCACATTAATCATTAATTTTATGTCTGCTAGTTATGAACATGAATTCCAGCATGCATGATGTTCTGATCACTGAACTTCATTAATAATTTTGGCATCAGACATTTTGACTGATGAGTTTAAACCTCAGTCGGACATTGGCCTTTTTGTACCTGACATTGTCCTTGTCTGACCACTTATTTTCTGGTATGCCCGCGCTCACACATGCACACACCATTTTTTATTAACTATTATTTTATTATTTTTTATCATTCACAAACATGCATAAAAATTAACTTTTCAACATAGAGGCCTATTTTTATTTACACTTCTGGTGCTAGCTGTCTACTGGTATTAGTAGAATAGATGCAATGTATATGTGCATAAAAATTAACTTTTCAACATAGAGGCCCATGTTTATTTACACTTCTGGTGCTAGCTGTCTACTGGTATAAGTAGAATAGATGCAATGTATATGTGCATAAAAATTAACTTTCCAACATAGAGGCCCATTTTTATTTACTCTTCTGGCGCCAGCTTTTCACTGTTATCAGGAGAATAGATGCAATGTATCTGTGTGAGAGTGTGTGTGTGAGGGGTACGGGTAGTCATGTCGGAAAATGATTTACAAACGGAGTCGTGTTTATATAGTTTTATAAATAAATATCGCCTAATTCTCAAGTAGGGGATGGACCTCACCGGCCCAAAGCTTGCTTACTGTACCTCCCTAGCTCATCCCAATCCTGGACAAATTCTATTTTGTTCTGTCGTACCTGGGTCGATAACTGACATTACTGAAAGCTCCCATTGATAAACGATTTTAAAGCTTGACCCATCTAGTGTAAGATTGGAGCAGACATTTCTCTTTGTTATTTCAACAACTTCTTCGCCTGTTTCTTTGGAAAGAAAATCAACCAGTGTTGAAAGAAAAATAAAAACAAAATGGAGTTTGCATTGGCTGTTAAAGGAGCCTTCCAAACACAGGCAGCATTAATTATCATTGATGTTGGTCAACACTACAATCGTTTTAAGAATGACGCATTTAAATATTAAATAAGAAAGGATAAACTAACAAAAAATACAAAGCTGGGCATGCGCTTTGTCTTGCAATATTTTCGTTCGTTGTGTGTCACAGGACTCGAAAATGGAACTTTGAAAAGTTCTCTGAGAGAGATTCTCACAAATCCCGCAAGTCCATCTTTGTCAATGGATCAAAAACAAGCACTGAAAATACTGGACGTTTAACTTTTAAGTCGCTGAGTACTTTCAAGATATTTCTTCAAATTTAGTCATGGCTGCTGAAAAGCAGCCATGACTAAATTTGATGAAAAATTCATCTAAATTTAACTCGAGATATCATTGGTGAAAAAAATCATGATAATTTACCACAGGAAAATTTGATTGAACGAGCCAAAATTATCATTATGTCATTGGTAAGAAAAATTCTGTCCTGGGCAGGAATCTTCGTCAGCAGCATGCAAAGAGTTAATGTACCATTCATTTATATTTCATTTCCTAGCTAACCACGAGCTTTTGTTTTGATATGCCCCTTCCAACGGGCGGCCTCCAATAGATTGCAAGAAGTGGTTATTTTTAGGAATGAAATATAGTTTCAAATAATGGGAACCATGGCAATTTGAACGTGCTACATTAAATGAAAATGCAATATTTTTTTACAGTGATTTTAAATTAATTTAGTAATCAGTACGCCTCAAGCATCGGAGGTATAAAAAATGAATTTTTTGCCAGACTTTCCGTCAAGGAAATGTCCAGTGTGGCGGCTAGAATTCTTTCTGAATTGAAAAACTGATTTTTCAAGCCGCTGAAAATTAAGAGCTCGTTTTCAGCAAACTTCTTTTAGTGATAGAATGTTTTTCCAGCAAATAACATTCTTGAAATGACAATTCAAAATTTTGAATTTCGAGCAGTTATTAAATTTTATACCAGGAATCTTATTTAGTGAATTACATTCACATTGTTTCATATATTTCTGCTTGATTGTATTTATTAGTATTGTTTATTCTTTAATTGATAATTCCGTTTTATGTAAGTTCATAATAATAAATAGAATGTTTCTTTTTCTCCGAGACATCGGGAAGACAGTCCCGTGAGACCATTTGAGTACCATAACGTCTTCCTGGCATGCAGATGCTATTCCTTAATTTATGTATTTGCTAATTCGATATTGTTTCAAAATAAAAACAAATATACATTTTCGAATAAAATAAATCACACCAAATGAAGAAAAGTGGTAAGATGGCATCGTTTGAAATGTCCATTGAAAACAAACACCAATACCTGGGATCAGAGCACTTAGCTAATTAGCTCAATTCATAATTAAAATGCAAATATTTTATATTTCTGTAAACGTACAACAGTGGCACCATTTTCACGTACGTTTATAAAAATATGAATATTTGGGAAATAATATTTTAAAAAATATATTTTTTGTTTTAGAAATAAAACACAAGTTTCACGAAGTTTCCTATTATTATAAGAAAATGTCTGTTGATTTTAAATGTTTTTATGTAATTGTCAGTTGCATCACTCTTGTCTCTGAACTGTTTCTATTTTTGATGAGCTAGAGACAGGAAGACTGTATCTTCCAAGACGCGGCAACCAATTAATACAAGGCAGATGGGTAAAGTTACTTTATTGTCTCGGATAAACGTCACATTCTATGGAGATATTAATAATGACCATTTTTGTTTTCTGTTTCAAATTGCGCGGAAGTGGGACAAACAATGACAACCATTTATACAAAATATAATTACCATTTTAGAAATCACTTCCTACAGTACAGTCGCCGTGGACTGGTCGTAATCCACACGTGGGCAATGATGTCCACGCATGCGTTTACCAAGGTAATAAAAATCATCATCTGCAAAATTTTAATTAATTAAATTTTTTATGATTATTTCTATAATTAGTGTTTGGAATCTAATATTATTGAGTCCGTGGAAATATTACTCACTTGTGGAAAGTGACCAGCCCACGGCGGCCGTTCTGTTTTTACAAACAATGTTAAGAAAATTAATGATAGGATAAATACACACTGTCCAAAAATATAGTTAAAGGCACCGTAAAAGTACTTGTACCCAGCTGTTGGTAATTTTAGCATTTATTTTACGTTGACGTCTTTTCTCTACTCTACGTTTAATCGTCCCAGAAACTAATAGAGAGTTCATTGACAATGGAGCAAAAGTTTTGCAGAACGAAAGAACTCAACTATATAATCTCTGCTTTCGCGAGATGTCACCCATCATCCATGTCCAATGTTTCCTTGTTTTATGAAAATAAAATTTTATGGTAGACTAGTTACCCCTTTAAACGCGAGCGGCCGCTTTTCCGACCAGGAACATGATACGTCATAACGTCATTATATTATAGTATGTCTGTTCAGTAAATGTGTGGGGTAGACCAATCAATATTTTCAACGTGCAGCCCTAAGGCTGCACGTTGAAAATATTAATTGGTCTACCCCAAATAATGAATATGGACTCTTCTAATTTCTGCCATTGGACTTGCATGGAAGATACCACTAGAGTTGAAAGGGTTAATATCTTTAACCTGCAGACACGTGACGTCAGGTTGCAGATATTCATTGGTCAACTCTTCATGACAACTAAATTGCCGTCTAAAAAATAATGATGAGAAACCAAATTTCACTTCCTCAGTTTTGCTGCAACATACAATAAAAAACATCGACATTGGAAAAATGTTAAAAGCTGTACGTTAACATATTTTCAGTATAAATACCGACAGTTGGTTGCCTTTTCATCGCATTTTAAGGGTGATATTTTAATATAAAGACAGCTGTCACAATACTCGTCTTCACTTTTCTTGTCTGAATTCAGAAATTCTTAAATAATTTCAACTTGTTATCAGTTTCCAGTACCCTTTCATCTCTTGTTTTCGGATCAACATGATGATAGGTGCAAGATCGCTTGAAACTGTCATCAGCATGAAAACAGTTAACAAAGTTAACCAATGCACTCAAATCCGATTTAAAAAAAATAATTTGGTTTATTTTTTTTAATTGTTTTTGACCACCGGGACATTGTGAAAAAAATTGCTCCGTGACATATTCATTCGAAAACGTTTTATATAATAAAGTAATATGGCAAGGATTTTTTAGTTGTCTCCTTAGTTTGTGTGTTCCATGTCGTATGTTCGTAGTAGTGCAATAAAGTTTATCTCATCGTATCTTATCTTATCTTATGTGATAGGTGCATTGATACATGGCCCACACTGCAGTACAAAAGCGGACAGGTAATTTCGACAAGATCGCAGCCTGGTCGCGTTCTGGTCGAAATTCCCTGTTTGACACAGATATCCTTAAAACGGATGTGTTGGGTACAGTCAATGCTTCAACTCACTAATTTTAGAAAATACTCGATTTTATTAATTTTAGTAAACACTTTAATAAAATTTAGGGAGCGCGAGGGCTCAGTGGTGACGGCATTGAACTTCAAATCGAAAGGTCCACGATTCGATCCCCGCCAGGGGTAACTTTGCTGTGACATTCGTCAATAGGCATTTTATTCCGATTGCCCACGTGGGGGCACGTTGGCGCTGTGTACTAAGGCGTACTGCACGTCGATGTTGCACTTGTCATCAGTCAATGCTAACCCTGCTTGCACCGAGTTAGTACGTTAGAGTCTGACAGTTGCTCGCCGTTGTTCGGTTGTTCTCTCCAGGTACTCCAGCTTTCTCCACCCGTAAAACTGTCCGACAGGATGTAACCCTGGCTGTTGAAAGTAATGTTATAAACCCCAATAAGTAAATAAATAAATTTTAAATATTAAACTTTGCATAAATGGCCACTATTATTGTTATTGGGACTGTGTTTAACAAATTTTATACTCTGCGGTCCCTTTTTCGTTGATTTCAGTAAGTGGAAGTGCAAGAGGTGTTCATGCCGTAAGGGAGTCTTGATTGAGCTCGAGCTGTAAACACACCTCAAGTATCACTACTTGTCAGATTCTAACACCCCACGAACGTATTATCTTGACTCCACTGGTTACTTAACTGGTAGAGTGCTGGAAGCCCATATTTGGGCTTTATTCTGAAATGCAGGTACCACAACTTGAAGGCTCATATTCAGGGGATGTGCATTGTATTATCTTTGAAGTGATGTTATTTAGTCTGTAAGGGTTTGTCGTGTAATAATTTATAATTTAGTCACTGCTAACCCTGCTTGAACGGAGTTAGTACGTTGGAGTCTGACAGTTGTTCGCCGTTGTTCGGTTGTTCGGTTGTTCTCTACAGGTACTCTGGCTTTCTCCACCCGTAAAACTGTCCGACACTAGGTAACCCTGGCTGTTGAAAGTAATGTTATAAACCCCAATAAGTAAATAAATAAATTTTAAATATTAAACTTTGCATAAATGGCCACTATTATTGTTATTGGGACTGTGGTTACCAAATTTTATACTCTGCAGTCCCATTTTCGTTGATTTCAGTAAGTGGAAGTGCAAGAGGTGTTCATGCCGTCAGGGAGTCTTGATTAAGCTCGAGCTGTAAACACACCTCAAGTATCACTACTTGTCCGATTCTAATACCCCACGAACGTATTATCTTGACTCCACTGGTTACTTAACTGGTAGAGTGCTGGAAGTCCATATTTGGGCTTAATTCGGAAGTGCAGGTACCACAACTTGAAGGCTCATATTCAGGGGATGTGCTTTGTATTATCTTTGAAGTGATGTTATTTAGTCTGTAAGGGTTTGCCGTGTTATAATTTATGGGAGAGTGCCCAAAGGCACTCTCCCATAAATTGTAACAAGGCAATGGCATGTGTACAAGATCTGATGGCCAAAAATAATTTAGCACTCTGTCAGTTAAGCATTTCATCATATCAACTCCTCCTGATTACCGATTCTCTATGGCTGTCTTGACTTTTCTACTCTTCTTCGAATCTAATCAACAACTCTGATTTTGAATATTTCTGCAATCCAGATTGAATATTTCGCTTTACTTTGCACTCACTGATTTGTTTCACGGAACCAGCTTACAAAAGACATGAGCTTGATGCTGAATCATTTTCCACGATCTTGTAAACTAATGTTTGTATTGTAAGAGTACATCCATGATCTGGAATAAAATATTATTTCAACTAATAAAATTCCCTGCCCGTTTTTCTCCAAACGACACTGTGAAATCTCACCTAGCGAAAAAGAAATGCAAGAACATTGAACAATCATATACTATTTAGTCCATTTTTCTTGATTCGGTTTGGATTTCACAATATTTTGTTTACAAAATCTTGCACGACTGCGAGGGCATCGCGATCTGACCGAGAAAGAGACCTCTTTGGACCTCGCAGTACTGCTCATAATTACATAAATACAGGTATTGTGGAAGCTGAATAACGATTGGTGTTGTTTGATAATTATGACATAATGTTTAATTATATTATTTAACTCTTTACCTAACGTAACGGTCAAGGCTATTCTCAAAAATGGCCAATTAATTTTCATTATTTTTTTTCATTTTTTGTATCTAAAACATAGGTTATGACCCTCATTGGAACGAGCTCATCGAGCTCGTTCCAATGAGGGGTCATAACCTATGTTTTTGAGACAAAAAATGAAAATAATAGCTTTTCACGAATATTTTTTGCAAGTGTCGTCTGCTTTTCATATTAGGTAAAGGGTTAAAAAAAACAATGAAGTCCCCAGTACATCCATGGAAAAGCGTCTTCGTTTGCGAACACGGATACATGGCACAATCGTTGATTGCATAATTCACTTGTGTAGTTATCGTTTATAATCAAACCCGGAAATCCCAGTAAATCACACTTTGGAAAGTAATAAATGTAGTTTATCATTCAGTACCTTTGTTTCAAAGAAAATTCTGCTTGTGTTTATGATCTTGTTTAGAAAATATGACGAGAAACGAGCCGGAGTACTTATTTTAAAAGACTACACACAGCCACCGTTAGTTCTCGCCGTAATTTAATTTCAGTGAGTTGTTTGGAAATCATTTGAAAAACTTATGCAAATCATAAAAATTGCCACAATAAACTTCGAATTCAACATCGTAATAAGAGATGAATAAACACTAAACGCTCTTTGTCACTGCCTTCTATGACGTATTGTGATCTTTGCGTGGTACAGTACATTCGCCGTGGATTAGCCATTACCCACACGTGGGACAGTGATGACCACGCATGCGTTTACCAGGTAATAAAAATCACCAGCGGCACAATTTTAATTAATGAAGCACGTGGTTGTACCCGATACTTCATTAATTAAATTTTTGATGATTATTCCTATAATTGGTGCTTGGAATATAATATTATTGCATCCGTGGAAATATTGCCCACCCGTAGAAAGTGATCAGTCCACAGCGGCTGTACAGTAAGTGAGAAGCTGTGCAATAATTCTAATGCCCACCCCCCCCCCCCTCCCCCTTCCACATCCCTGTGTACTCTTGCATCAACTGCTCTGCATCAGGATATTCACTTTTCCTTTTCTTTTCTTTCTCTTTCTTTTTATCCCGCAGCTGAAAGATGTATACAAATCTGTTAAAGCACACATTTATATTTTTGTAACTCTTGCCATAGTTCGTAATATTTTCGATAGGGACAGCTTACATAAGCATAATTCTTGCTGCTGAACCCACTTTCACGTTTTGTGTTATGCGATAGATATATTTCTTTTGTTCTATGTAAATATCTATAAGCCTAATGGGCTGAAATAAAATATTAAACACGAAGCGGAGTTTCTATAAAAGCAATGCATTCATGTTCTGCTGAAAACCACAAAGGTCCATTAGGTGAAATATTCATATTTTTTCAAACAAAATTCCCAGTCAACCTCCAAGTTCGCACACCACCCGTTGTGACTTTTGTCGTAATACACTCGTTCGCTTCTCAAGAACTGAAAATGAAATAAAATATTGACCTAACAATACAGATGCTAGGGGAACAACCATTATAATTTTATTCAGAACTTTGTAATCACAAAGACGGGTCTCCTTTTCGAACAGATCACGTTCTAGTTGTGAAACAATTATACAGGTGGGTGGAGATTCAATAAAAAAAATCAAGACTGAAAGAAAAAAAAAAAAAAATAGCATTTGAGATACAATGTTTTAGCAATTATTTCTGGACGCGTGAGATGATACCGTGTTGTTGGAAGGAAAGCGAACAAAAATCGATTTAAATCCCGACCCGGTGGTGATCCAATCGAATTTTTCTGTTCGCGTTGACAAAGACACTACTCCATTTATGGTTATATCAAATAGTATTTGATATTATTTATATCTGTATAGTTAAAGAAAATATAGATTTATATTTATATTTATTGGTGTTTAAGGTCACATTTTTCTGCACAATGGCTAATCATGACCATGACAGTTTTACGGGTGGAGGAAGCCGGAGTACCCGGAGAGAACCACCGAGCAATGGCGAGCAACTATCAGCTCCCCAACATACCAACTCCACACACGCAGGGTTAGCATTGGATGAAGACAGGTGCACCATCGACGTGCAGTACGCCTTAGTACACAACGCCACCGTGCCCCCACGTGGGCAATGGGGGTGGAAAATATAGATAGATGTCACTGACAAAGTCATCCTTTTCTTAATAACAAATTTATTATCCACATCGCTCCCACCACCATGTCCAGTGAGAGCTGCTGTCTCTCGTTTTTATAAGGAGAGTTCCCTATTGCAAAAACGGACAGAGAATTTCGATTGGATCGCGACTGCGTCGCGATCCGGTCGAAATTATCTTTTCGCTTTTCTCCCCACAGACTTGGGGAATCTTGCCCGTTGGAAAAAGATGAAACATGCGTAAGGTGTTTGATGATTCGGCCTTGATTTTGCAATATTTTATTTATGAAATCTCGATCCATTGGTGTATAAGTGTCGCGACCCGATCGCGATCTGAACGAGAAAAATACAACCTTTATAACCACAGTACTGTATTCGTCTTCATATTTACTTGGAAGTGTCTGGTGGGAGTGCATTATTTGTCAACTCGCTGAAAACGAGAGATCTAGTCTCTGTCACCACGTTTTTGGTCCATCGCATTAAATAACTTTAGGGTGCGTGAGTGATGGCTGCTCTGTGTGTTGGAATCTATTCACTTAGCCAACACTTTTCATAATGGGGAAATTAGTTCTGCACAGAGAGAGAGAGAGAGAGAGAGAGAGAGAGAGAGAGAGAGAGAGAGAGAGAGAATGTCGAGACTCTCTTGTATGAATTTTTAATCACAGTACTCGAGCGACACAACTCCGACAGAACTCCAAATTTCTCATCAAATTCTTGAAGGCGGCCGGCACCTCCCGTGTATTTCCTCCACTAATATACAATTTGGCAACGCCATATTTTCATGACCCGTTTTGTTTTTACTGGCTTTGGAACAAAATAGGCAGATATCTTTTTTGGGCTTGCCTGAGTGCAAAATCACACAATGTCTTTTCATGTACACGGATAACGAAAATGTGTTTTCTAAAACAGTGTCATGCGTGATTAATCCTTTGAACCACAGCGGCCGCTTTTCCGGCCAGGAATCATAACGTCATTAAATAAGATGTTTTTTTCAATAAATGTGTGAGAAGACCAATCAGTATTTTCAACGTGCAGCCCGAGGTTGTACGTTGAAAATACTGAATGGTCTACCCCAAATAATGAATATGAACTCTTCTTATTGCTGCCATTGAACTGGCATGGAAGATACCACTAGAGTTCAAAGGGTTAAGCCAAAGGTGTATCCAGGAAGAATATGAGAAGGATTACTCACAAATGAAACGATGAGAGGTCCACGTTTAGCTGAGCTGGAAAATAAGGAATGCCAAATATATGCATACAATAATGCCGCCATGGACTGATCACTTTCTACGAGTGAGCAATATTTACACGAACGCAATAATATTAGATTCCAAACACTAATTATAGGAATAATCATCAAAAGTTTAATTAATGAAGCACCGGGAACAACCCGGGGCTTCATTAATTAAAATGTTGATGCTGATGATTTTTATTAACTGGTAAACACATGCGTGGACATCACTACCCGCGTGGATTATAACCACTCCACGATAACTGTACTATATATCAAATACTGAAAAAAGTATCAGATTAATTTAACTTATAAACTTTTAAAATAAATATGGAACTTGAATAAGTCCATCCTCGGTATACTTATTGGCGCATTATTTTCTCCTTACAATGTAATGAATAAATAACACCACCTTATGCCTAGACCAAAACCCGATGAGGTCTCAACATACGCAGAATGACAGCTGAGACATCATAAATTTCCTATATTTTTTTTTTGGAAGAGGCATGCCTCCTCACCTACGACGGTCATGGGTTCAAAATGCATCTATAATGCCGATTTGCTTTATTACGGCCCATTCAATTCCTAACCGCGTCAAAAAATTATGGGTGCTGCACCTGAACGAGAAATTTGAAAACTGTACCCGACGACTGGACAGTATGTCGTAATTGCGAAACCACTTCATGAATTTTCGCAGGAATTCTTCAAAGTCGTACCCCCTTCATGGATAGTAGCTGTCTCCATATCATTTCATACTTTCGGAAGAGGCTTTCTGCATTGAATTGCGACACTGTTATCAGAAAAAGACAAAATGAAAACAAGTTTTCTCTTAAATTTGCTTTTACTATCTATTTGTCAAGTTCATAAAGTCTGAACAGACAATATATTAACGTAATAATTTTCATACCAATATCCATCAATTGTAGATAGTTTCTCAACTCGCACCCCCACCCCACCCCCACACCCCCACCCCCCTCTTGAGCCAGTCGAAACTTGAAATCCCTTCAGTTACACCTTTGTGTACTTCCCAAGCAGACTGAATTGGATCTCATACCTCACTTTGTTGTAGGTCTTGGTGTAAAATTGACTCCGTCACATTTTTTTTCATTCATTCCACTCACAATTCTTGTTGGAACAGACCCTTCACAAGTGGCAGTCAGTGGAAAATATCTCCGTGTTACCGCTTAGGACTCGGATTAGGATTAATTTAACGATGTCATTCTCGTATCTTAATTATAGTCGCCGATGACACTTGGACTTGGTTGAGCAATCGTGTCAAAGATTTGACCACGAGGTTGTGCTGCACGATATTCAAAACAGAATATCGGTATTCAAAAAAATACCGCGGTATACCGGTATATCGAAAACTATTCAGATATCTGAACATAAGTACCACAATCGAGACTTGAGGCATCACAGTCGGAACGAATCAGTATGCATTGATGATGCGGTTCGAAAAACCTTTACCCAACGCCGACGATATCAAAATTTATTATTTTAAATATTAGTTCATCAAATTTTTCCAAAAATTTCTACAAAACAATATCATGTGACCCCTCATTGGAACGAGCTCAAAGAGCTCGTTCCAATGAGGGGTCACATGATATAGTTTTGTTGAAATGTTTTACAAAATTTTTTTCAACTGCTGAAATTGTAATATTACGTGGGCACATGAGGACGATTCCTTGGGCAAAGCGATAATATTATTCATTCGGAGCTACAGTTAAAAAACTCAAGACATCTCGAAAATTAAATTGTGGGTAAATAAATAATGGCGATAAACCGATACTGTTCTAATTACACCGGTATTCAATCGATATTGGTTTGAATACCGGTATATATCGGTTTATTGATATACCGTGCAGGCCTACCACGAGGTAAGAGCAGCATCACTTCATTTCAAAATGAATCTCAATATATTAGTAAATTTTGTGGCTAGGCATTTAGTCATAGTATATATATGTATCTTATAAGATACCGGGAAGGAATATTTTTCTATATATATCTACCGTTAAGATAGCAGGAGCAAATATTTTTCGATATCTGTTTATCGTTACGATAGATGTGGAGAATATCTCCCCGAAAGTACCGCGCCAGGTCTAAAAATTCGACGAGAAACCCAGAATCCATTCAAGCAAAGATTCGCAAAACAAAGCCATCGAGAATCCATTATATAGATTCTCACTGCACCTCTGCTAGGGTTGGCGTGACACGAATTGTGTCAATTTACCGCTTTACCTAACACAGTAGCAGCAAATCAACCCAGAAGGCTAACATGACCTGAAATATCCTGACACTTTTCAATAAAATTGTTCAAATATGGCTGTCATTGGAACTGACTCAATGAGCCGGTTCCAATGGCATTCATATTTGTAAAGTTTTATTTATAAATATTGTTTATTTTTTTTTTAAATATCAAATTCATTTATATTTTAAAAACTTAAAAAGCTGTGTTTGGTAAAAGGCTAACGTATGTTATCAGTATACACCAGGGGCTCAACTATGGTGGTCCAATGGGAACTTGGGACATTCATAGCAGGTATGGATTTTTGCAACCCTTTTCGCGAGAATCCTAATGCATTCGCCCAAATTTAGATGAAATATAAGCCTTTTGCGCATTATCGATATGACTACACGTTTCCACCGTTGGGTGTATAAATCACTATTAAACATTTTTAATATAACAATAACATGAGTTTGAAGGGCGGTACGGTTTATTAGCGTCCCGAGAGGAATGGATAACAATCGAGCTTTATTACTGCCCCGATACGAAGTCTCAGGCCGTTAATTAGCCAGAGGGCTGTTATGCGGCCCTCGAGTTAGAAAATAAGGAATATCAAATATACTGGAGATCGCGGTCCGATCGGAATTTTCTGCCCTTTTTTGATCACTGTGCAAAATCTTACCAAATATTATTTTACAGGATGTTGATGGACATTTTAATTTTCTTTCTTTTGCTGTGTGGTAGTTCTTCTCCAAATAAGATGTTGGAAACATCCTTCCGATATCATTTTGGTTATTAATTTTTCAATCTCCCCTCATCAACCCCTTCATAAAAAGTGCAGTATAACCAAAACATCGTTAACTTGACCTCTGAAGGTGAATTTGCGTTTGGCCACGTACCCTGATATGCGTTCCACTGAACCATTTGAAATAATTTGAACGGATTGCTGAAAAAACGACTTTTCTATTGCAGGAATCCCTACAAGAAATATGGCAGCAATTATTATTAATAATAAACAATACTGGATGCATTAGCCTATGTTTATCTGATCGTGTAAACAATATTACAAAACGGGACTGTTTCGTTAACTTTGATCCAAAGATGAGCATTAGAAACTCCTATTTACCCGTCTGCTACCATTCCATATACAGTCCCGCCGTTTTTTACAAAACATCATAGCATAGTTGCTATTTATTTTACCTCATCGTAACATGCTGTGATATTTGCGCATTCAGTTCTAATACACATTTTGTTAGTAATGTTTTAATTATTCTCCGCTCCTTCATAATATTTTCAACTACATCAGCGCGGCTGTATATCTCAAAACGTCGAAAAAAATGAAAATCTGTACCGGTGTGTTTACAGAAGAGAACAATAGGCTTAAGGCTATAGTCTGTATCTAATTAGTATATTTTGTGGGAAGGGCCTATAACCGTGGGGGATAACCATGGGTGTCTGTTGTGTAATTTTCACTGACCTTTGAATGATTTGCAAAGCTTGAGAATCGCGTCTTTGTTTGCTCCCAAATTTTTTCCTCTGATTATCTTCAGGAAATTAATATGAATACCCATGACTTGTACGTATATACAGTACATGGGGAGTGTATTATCACTAAATCACCTGCATAGTGGCGATTCCACACAAGCAATAATTGCAAATTTGCTGCAAAGCATAACAAGCAACGTTCCAGCCAATGGACCTCCGGGTTACAACCGGAGGTCCATTGGCTGAAACATTGCTTGAATTTTTTGTCCACATGTACAGAATTTGAAAATGTTACTTTGAGTGATAACTCTACTCCCCGGGTGATTTAGTTACAGTCCACTCTCCACGTACTGTATATATCTTACACAACTCAGTAAACTCTGTCCACTGAATACATAAAACCACCGTCTGTGTCTCAGATTGATCTCTCAACGCAGAAACATCTCATGAGTGACAACTAATTAAATATAAACTATAATTACTATCAAAACAAACTTACCGAGGTGTGAATTTTAGTTTTTCGACGTTTTGAGAACACACTATCAGCGTGTACAATGGTTAATTTGCGCCCCCAAATGGTGAAATGCAATGACTCTAGGAACGTTTTACGTTGGTGCTGTTTGGATGCCAGAGCAATGAGTGATAATTTGTTAAGCTATTCGAAAGCAACAAGCGATATTTTTTAGCTGCGACTAGCAGCTCAATAAGTGGCAATGTCGGTCTGTCTGTCGGTCTGTCGGTCCGTCGGTCCGTCGGTCTGTCGGTCCGTCGGTCTGTCGGTCTGTCTGTGACCAACGTGTTTCAAAACTCAATAACTTTTGAAATACTTGATGGAATGACTTTATATTTGGCATGTAAGTGTATCCTATTGATGTCTAGCCACTGTTCAATGCATGTGTTGTTCCAAATATTTTTCTTGGAGTTATGGCCCTTGATGAACTTAGAATTTTGTGAGATTGCACCACCCGTCGCAGCTACGGCGTCGATGTCGCGATTTTTTTTCAGTTAAATTGTTTATCTATTGTTATCCAGGTGATAAACTGATATTCTCTTATTAATTCCTAGTCAGGGTTCGTTGTCATATTATGGAATTGGATATCATGGACTTGGTTGATGTGTTTACTCAGTATAAGAAAAAACAATAATAACAGGGCTTGTGTGCAGAACGCTGAAGAATATTCCCCCTTGAGACCATCACCTCCCTCAGCTAACGCTTCTGGAGATAGAGGTTCCTCAGGAAGTTAACCCGCAATGTTCCCCTCAAGCCCAGTCTTTATTTTTTGACATATATTTTTAAAATATTTGTTTACTGCAACGTTTGGCCTCGTTTGTTCCACTAAGAGGTTACCCCTCCCCCCTATTTTGAAAGATAAAAGGACCATGTTTAAAATTATTTGAGAACAAATATTGTTATTATTGCCTGCGAATTTAGTTTGATAAGTTTTAACAAAGGTTCTTCAATTTAACAAATATTCTGTTCTGCCTTAGAAAATAAAGACTTTCGGCAGCATATTGTGACGATGTGTTAAACTCACACATAAGAAAACTGTCAACGCCACACCCGAGAAACCCTCATTTATCGTTTGACAAAAGCTTCTTATCAATCATTCGAAGTGCATGACGAGCATGTTTAAATTTGGTGTGAAATGAGGATAGGCGAGTGGGTAGAACCCAAAAATGTTTTAGTTGTTTGATGAAAAATACTTCAACTGTTATATTCAGTGAAGGTTTATGGTGAATGTGAGTCAATTAGTAATACAGCAATCTCATTAAAGTAATCAGCGCCATTCTGCAAAAATTACTCGAGTTTAATCAACTGTTGCTATAGTATTATCACGGATTGACCAAAATAAATTCATCATGTGCAAAGGCAGACAAAATGTTTGCAGCAATAAAAAATCAGATTTGTGGTTCCTTCATTCCAGTATTCAACTGATTGATGTCTGATCGCAAAATCTTCTGGAGAGAAGATTGATTTTTTAACTGCACTCGCAATTTAATAAAGTCGTCATTTGTCTTGGTTTGAATGGAAATGGTCAAACACAGATGATCGACCACGCTCTTTTTGAATGAGACAAATAGTTGACGGAAATGCTGCATTTTACTGAACCATATAGCCAGTGCCGCCGAGAGAAAATACGGGCCCCGGGGGTATTAATTAGATGGTACCACCTGGGCCCCCTTGTTTCAAACCCAACTTACCAAGGACCCATGAAAATATCAGTTCTCAGAACTGACCAGGAATATAGAAGCTGACGTCTATATTTATTTATTTATTTATTGGTGTTTAAGGTCACATATTTCTGCACAATGGCTAATCATGACCTCGACAGTTTTAAGGGCGGAGGAATCCGGAGTACCCGGAGAGAACCACCGAGCAACGGCGAGCAACTGTCAGCTCCCCAACATACTAACTTCACCCAAGCAGGGTTAGCATTGGTTGAAGACAGGTGCACCATCGACGTGCAGTACGCCTTAGTACACAGCGTCACCGTGCCCCCCCCCCCCCCCACGAGGGCAATGGGGGTGAAGTGTCTTTCCCAAGCACACATTGCGATTGCCGCAGGTGGGATTCGAACCGAGGACCTCTCGGCTTGCAGCCTGCACCTCTACCTACTGAGCCACCGCCCCCGGACGTCTATATAACAGAATTACAGAACAGCATATTGTGGGCGGATCGACCCACGATATATCTGAAAACTTAGACAGTTCCCGAAAGGAATATATGCTTACTAGTGCATTCGGGGGCCCGCGGCCCGCCTGTCGATTCACACACACTGGGCATTGAAAAAAGCTCGCAAACTAGCTGTCTCGGGTGGCGCGGCTTCGTCCTCGCGGGCCACCCGAACCACCGGGCCCCGGGGTTAGTACCCCGCCCCCCCCCCCTCTCGACGGCCATGTAAAAAGCAAGATGAAACACGTCAAGCATGAATCACGACAAAAGACTACCTTTATTTCTTCCTCGGGGATAATACAACAAATGACAGCCACGCTTGGAAACACATCGTCGCCCGAGTGCTAGAATGTCCTATGTCCCCTTGGGGGACATAGGATATTCTAGCACTCAGGCGATAGGACATTTTAGCACTCAGGCGACGATATCTGTCCACTCGAACCTCTCACATTTGATCCATTTTTAACCCTGCACTCTGATGTTGAAATATCAAAATTTCAAGCTGCTATTTTTTCTCATAATTCAACAAGGAATTTAACTAATCTAATCTTGTTTGACAGAGCTCACTGAACGCTGTAAAACAAGACTGAATTGGTTAAAATTTTAGTTAGATTACGTGAGAACTGATTGGATGGAAAAATCGTTATTTTGACATCCGTGTTTAAGGGTTAAGATGAAGTAACTACTTAATATGTTGTAATAAACAAGAGAGTGGTACTGAAAAGCACAATGCAATTTTGTTGAACCTTTATTTTCAAACAAGAGAAATGGCTGTCCAAAATTACGGTGCTTCAAGTCGATATAGCGAGAATATAAGTTACATGAGGTGTAGCTGGCTGATACATTTCCATAAAAGGCGATGAGAGTTCATATCAGACTCAAAGGAGAGGATTAATATGATAATTGGAGAGATTGGGAAGAATGGGGCAAGGGATGTCATCAAGCAGTTCGTCTTCGAATGTTAGGAGGAGAGGAGAAGCGTGGGAATAGAGAGGCAGTTGGGAGTACAGGGGTAACCAAGGCCTTTTCGTCCGAGAACCGCGACAAATCAGCGGCTGGCCAAAGTGTTATTATTATTATATCAGGTTCTGAGTGTTCAGAACTTCGCCTCACCTGATGTGAACTCTCATCGCCTTTTAAGGAAATGTATCAGCCAACTACACGCCATGTAATATATTTATTATGCCGAAAGTCCATGTAAATCAAGGGATTATTAAATTTCTACGAGAAACAAAGAACGGCCAGACGTTTATTTTTTTAGAAACCGCAACTGACAGCACCGCGCAGAATCATCAACTGTAACTGGCACCGCTACGTATCCGTAGTGACAGTATACAATCGTGGCTGTTCGAAGTGCGATATTTGTTTACAAAATAAAACGTATCGCTACAAGTATATCTGAAATACCTTTATATACATTTACACTCATTCAGGGGTGGCGGAGCCGGGGGGGGGGGGGCACAGGGGGCACGTGCCCCGCCCCCACACTTTTTCCACCAATTATGGTTACCCTAACAGGACATATTCTGATATAACGCACACAACCCTTATGGCCATATTTACTGTGGGAGATAGTAATATAGTTCTATCAAAATTAGCAACATAATACTATCGGTGTCACTGTCCCTTTTACATATAGAGATATTGCACATCGCAAGTTCGCAACTAGCCAAATAAGCACAGAATACATGTATAGTAATAGTAAAACCAGTCCAAACTTGGACTCAAAGTCCGTAATGTAATTCTTTGGTATGGTACGTCCTTTGGACGTACCAAACCAAAAAATTACATTACGGACTTTGGGTCCAAGTTTGGACTATGGTAAAACGTGCGCATGTGTACACCCCTACAGTTACCCAGAAAGAAAATTGTGCCCCCCCCCCCCCGCCACTTATTTTTGAGCTTCCGCCGCCCCTGCTGTCATTCCCACCTGAAAAGGGTTAACAAAGTACTATAAAATGTTCAAAAATCACTTTTAATCTGTTGAGCAAACTGTAAAGAGAATGCTCGCTTCGCTTCAGCATAACAATTATTTTATTAAAAAATTGATAGAGTTTTAAATACAACAAAGAACGTTTGGGACTACTAATAATATTTTCTGTCAATTGTTTAAATATTAAATGTTTTGAATTAATAAATGCTATATCTTGAAAAAATATTTTTGGTATTTAAATTCTCTTATTTTGTTTTAATTCAAATTTTAAAGATTCGAAGCGAGTGGAAATGATTTAGAATAGTAATGGCGGCTACTTACCCGACATCAAATAATATCAGGTGAGTTACCTGATACGGCGGAAGCTATAGATAGTATTCCAGTGTTCTGATTGGACAAACTAACTTTGAGGCATAATAATAACCTAATAGTTAAACGTTATACGTTTCCAGTGCCGTGTCAACGGAAGGACGTACTCATGGATTACATGTCAAATCCCAAATAGTCGAAACACTCATCAACCCAGGCCGTGAAGAGAGCATTGCTAAAACACAACGCGTGACATACCACCTTGTTGTTCACATACTTAAACTCTGTTTGCAAATTATGTGAAACAAAAACTTTGTGCGTGGCCGAATCCTATACACCAAAACAATAGACCGTTTCTTCTAGAAACTTCTCCGATTTTTTGGGAGCATATACACCAGAATATTTTCATCGAAATGGTAGCATACATTTGAAACTAGAAGACCTGTCATGACATGTGCACAAATAGCACGTCGATCTGCGCGTTACTCTACGCGTTATGAGCATAGAAGGCTATAAAATTATGTACATATGGCCTGTGCACAACCAATGTTTCAGCCAATGGACCTCCGGTTAACCAGAAACATTGCCTGTGTTTGCTATGAGTAACCAGGAGAACCTGCCGTGCTTTGGATGTCATTCGATAGATATGGCAATTGCGCGCAATTCCTACGCGCAATTAAGCGTAGATAAGCGCACAGTTCGTGACAGGACTTCTCGTTTTAACTGTACGTTCCGAAGATGAGAATTTCTAAGTATCAGACGTTGAAGTTTTGGGGGTTTTTATTCTCGTTTTTTTTTGTAAAACCTACACAAATCTCCGTGTGAATTGATGTATTCTGTAAAAGGATAAGCGTGACGTCATAAAGGAATCTGAGACATCCTTCGGTGTATTCACATTTTGTTACAGACGATCTTCGACTCAATTCTGATGTTACGAACAATTTTTCACACTCAAACTGGATCCTGTGTGGATGGACAAATACACAAAGAGAAAAGGCAGACTTGCAGGAATGATAACAAATCAATGTCCATAAAAGATTTTGAAATACAGTTTCACTCCTAAAAGTTTCGGGAATAGTTTCAAAGTTATGCTCTGGTTACCGATTTTCGTTTTTAAAAACGAAACAAGGAATACATGGAACTCCTTACTCCTACACGTAAAACAGGTAAGCGATAGCTTGATTGCGAACTGACAATGCACGTGGTCCACCAAAGAGAAGCAAGTCATTTGGGCGCTCGCCGTTTTACCTGTGGGGATTGTGTGCTAATTTTCGACATATATCTCAAAGAAGTCTTCCAAATTTGTCTTTAATAAATTCAAGTCTGTCCAGAATATTATACACCAAATTGACAAAACGATCTTTTCTTCAAATAATATTCTTCATACGGATCGAAAACTACAGTCTACGATAATTGTTTTCAATTTAACCATCTAATTTTCGTGGTATTCGATAAAAAGTGACAGAAGTTGGTCGCAAGGCTGCACTTGAGTTTATGTATAAATAATATACGAACGGCCATTTCTTAATACAATAGCAAGTTGTATAAATTAAATTCTATTTACACTAAAGGAGAGAGGATGGTGGTGAAATTACTATTTAAACACCTACATGAAGAAAATCTTGAGGGGATGCTCCATGCCGCTTTATTTCTGTATTATTAACCCTTTGAACCCGCGTGGCATATTCCATATCAGTTCAATGGCAGCAACGGGAAGAGTCCATATTCTTTAATTGGGGGTAGACCAAGTAATATTTTCAACGTGCAGCCAGGGGGCTGCACGTTGAAAATATTGATTGGTCTACACCACACCTTTACTCAAAAGTCAACCTACTTAATGAAATTATGAAGTATCATGTTACTGGGCCGGAAAAGCGGCTTCTGGGGTTCAAGGGTTAAATACCCGGGTAGCGTTCATCGGTACGGCAGCCAGCATAAATATCGATTTCTATGATTTGAGAGGAGGGGAAACTGGTCCTGCATATTTGATTTGATTGTGTCCGGTGATAGAAAAGAACAGAACATTCCGACTGGACGGCGATCTCCTGTATATTTGACATTCCTTATTTTTCTCCATAAATTACGCACCCTGTAGTTATACTAAAACTAACCTACACCCAAAGCAGCTTTCACAAATTCGCTCTCCTGCTCATTACCCCCAAATTTGCCTCGGTACCAAATAATTTGGCTCGGTACTGTTTCTCTTTTTATATGCCTTATGTGTATATATAAGAATCTTACCTGAATTGCACCACTGCCTGTTCGCAGTTTCCATTTCGCAAGTAAGAAAAATTGATGGGAGATAATTGCTACAGAAACACTGAAATGTACTCTAACTTATTTTAATTTTCCAAAGCGAATTACAGCCTAAAATAAATATATAGTGATGTTTCGTATAATGTTTGTTGCTTCTCATTCAAAGCCCGTGGTCAATATTATAACCTTGTTAGACTTTCGACAGCTTTTGGCCGGTCCAGACCTTATTTATTGAATTCGTTTTGTATATTTCCATATACACTGGGGACTCTTTGGTGATCAATACATGCACTATCAGTTTCACAGTTTGTTTGTGACCGTAAATATTACCAGCTTTTATTATACGCTGAACGATAGATTATCGAAGAAATTGTGAAGGATAGAAATCGTATCCTCCACTGTGAAGATATAGAAATGTTCACATTCACGGTATCAATCAAAATGGCGACTTCCAAAGCATCACTTCAAGGTGAATACGAGTCAAATTATCACTGGGAATGATCAATTTGTTTAAAAAACGTATAATGAAAAGAACATCTAGTGTTTTGGAGTGGATACTGATCATTTCCAGCAATAATTCAACACCTATTCACCTTGAGTTGATGCATGAAACCCGCTAGTCCGAACCTGGCCTGAAAGTCCGTAATATAAGTTTTTGGTTTGGTACGTCCTTTCAAAGGACGTACCAAACCAAAAACTTATATTACGGACTTTCAGGCCATCTTTAGACTAGAAACCCGCCATCTGAATCAGATCGCAAGACGCTATCTGTTCCGAGTATCGATCAAATCACTTCCGCGTATCAATGATTCAATGCGCTGTTTACTTTCATTCATCAGTCCATGGTTGAAACGAGTGGAAGTATCAGATTCTTATAAAAAGCGTATAATAAAAAGAAATTTAGTGTTTTTGAGCGGATACTGAAAATTATCTCACTTCTGACCGAGAGAAATGTTGATTTTCGCTCGCGCAAGCGCTCGCGAAAAATAAACATTTGTATCGGTCACTCATGCGATAATTTTCGGTATCCACTCAAAAACACTAGATATCCTCTATCTATCCGGGTATTGTATTTAACGGCGACTTATCCGTTTGAGTTAATCAACCAAACAGGGTCAATATTCCAGAACGAAATCAAAGTATCTTCGTTAGCGGAACTTCCTAAAACTCTTCATCTATCATCTATCATCAGTTCTCCTGTACCTGAAAGGGAGTTAAATAGGCTGGAAAAGAGTAAAAGAAAAGACAGATTATAGGATTTCGAGAACATTTCGACGATTCGGCAAGGTCCGAATCCGAACGACTCGTACCGAATCGAATCATCGACAGGATTACAAACCTGTCTCTGCTGTTGCTTTGTTCACTGAAGGAAAAAAAGTTATCGACGAAAACAATAACATTCTTATCTAGAAAATGAAATGGAACGCGAGTTACACACCCAAATGGCTGTAACATACATATCGTCCATTGTGTGGAATAAGGTCCCATCTGTAATGCTTTAGGATATTGTTTCACTCAAGGGGATGGTACGGAATATCACCTTTTCCCGATTGCTTCACTATCCCATATAACATAAATTCCCAATTTTTGCGGCTTGGGAATAGAATGCTAGTATTCATGTTTCAGTAATTCTCACAAGCAACCCACAGATCCCTTATTTTTAGGGACGCCGGAGCATGGGGACAGAGGGGGGAGCTGCCCTCCCTGCCTTCGGACAACAGAGGCGAGATGGGCCAGACAATACCCTTCCCAGGTTCATCGCTGAAATTTCTTCAATAATTTAGTCTCGAAGTAAAGGTCAATACACCTCATACCGCTCTGGGGGCTTTCAAAATTCAATGGGGTGTTTGGGAGAGGGGCACCTCCTCTCAAAGTCCCAACCTCTGGCCTTCAGCCTTCAAGACATACATGCTTCGGCATGTAATAGCGGGACTGCTAGTGCGAGTAAATGCTCTTTTCACTGGGTCTGTCCCCCCCCCCCCCCCCCCCGCCCTGAAGTGCTTTCGGCGCCCTTGCTGCTGCTGATTTTATCTATATTTTATTTTATATTTTTCTAGGCTTATCCCGAACAGATGGGAAATATCTTGACATGCTGTATAGCTTTATAGTGACATGCAAAAAAACAAAGTTAATTAACAGTGATTTCAGATTATTTTTTTTTAAAATCGCATCCATGTTCTTCCCCGTCTAGGCTTTCTCTACTTAATCCTTTACCCAACTTAACGGCCAAAATCTGGGGGCGCGGTGGCGTTGCGGTAACCGGTTCTCGACCGATCACCGAAGTTAAGCAACGTCGAGCCCGGTTAATCATTGGATGGCTGACCGTCTGAGCGATCAATTCGGACTCCCGTGTCCCTGGACAAGGCACTTAACCCCGATTGTCCACATTGGAGCACGATGACGCCGTATACTAAGGCGTACTGCATGTCGATGGTACGCATGTCTTCAACCAATCTAACCCTGCCTGTGTTGTAGTGCGGAGTTACGATGTTGGGGAACTGGCAGCTGTTCGTCGTTGCTCGGTGGTTCTCTCCGGGTTCTCCGGGTTCCTCCACCCGTAAAACTGTCACGGTCATGATTAGCCATTGTGCATAAGTATATGACCTTAAGCACCAATAAATAAATAAAAAAAAAAGAAATAAGTAAATGACGGCCCAAACCGGCCAGCGCTATTCTCAAAAAATCGCCAAATAATTTTCATTATTTTTTTCATTTTTTGTCTCAAAAACATAGGTTGTTACCACTCGTTGGAACGAGCTCGTCGAGCTCGTTCCAACAAGGGGACATAACCTATGTTTTGGAGACAAAAAATGAAAAAAATTAGTTATTCAAGATTTGTTTTTGCAAGTGTCGTCTGCTTTTCGTGTTAGGTAAAGGGTTAAACCACAATAAGGGCGCACGAATCTCGAAGGTAAACCGACTTCCCATCATCGCCTCCTTGCATCTAAATCTATGGCACCCAGATTCTTCTTCTTGTTTATCAACAAGTGCTTCACAAAAGATTTTTGTCTGTTGATAGGGTTCGATTCAGTAACGGTATAGCGTCTTGTTCTACTGACTCGTCGTTTTGTTTTGCAAAAATAAGCTGAATGAGAATATTGTTTGCATGTAGTTATAATAGCATGGTGTATTGGATAACATGATATGAAAGGCAGATTAATTTTTATTAGCCTCATGAAGCAATTATTTGGTCGATTTCATTTCTGTCTCCGACATTTTTAAACACGATGTTTCGCATTGCTTTAGTATTAGATATCAAAAAACATTTGTAGTTTTTCATCCTGCTACAAATATCATGTATGACTTCAAAAATAATCCAGATGAGAAGAAAATAAATACTAGCAATTTGTTACTAACTATACAGAGAAATATTAACTCACTGACAAGAAGTTGGTGATTAGTTAGTTATCGGTGGTACCCTAGGAGAAACAGATGTACACATATTCTTTGGTTGTGAACATGAGGCGAATGAAGTAATTGGCCAAAGTACGTTCAACAGTTTCAGAATAATATCAAAGATTTGAGAATTCCACGTTAGTTCAATGTCCTGTACTCAGGGCTGAGAGGAGTTACAAATTTCTGCGTTAACGAGTTAAATGACGTTAATGTTAAAACGAACAGAAGTTTAATAACTTCAGCCATTTTTATTACGTACAGTTCGTCTCCTGAGGTCCGATGTGTTCTTTGTGCCTACTGGCACATAGAACACATTGGAACTCAGGAGACGAGTTGTTAATATAGTTCTCGCAGGTTGTAAATTCTAACATTCAGCGATGTTTTCATTTAAGAATACAATCGCTGCGGCCGTATCCATGGAAAGAGACATCCGCCGTTGCTCGAATACCAATCCTTACATGGAAAATGGGCGTTCGGATGAAGCTGATATTGCTGTATCGCCAAATATTGGCTGGCCAACTTCGCCAACGTTGGTTGGAGGGCTTCATGGTCTCTCCACCAAATCAATGGATCGTCTATAATTGACGGACATCTCAATTATTCGTGTTCTTCAATTTCGTCAAATGGCGTAAAATTTGACGATATCGGCACGCGCGATCCGGCTGGGGTAAACACAAGATAACGATGCAATGCTACATATTATATAATTATAATCTTCAAAGTTGAACGTTATTAACGTGGTTACATGTTTGAACGTTGTTAAAATAATTTAACACGTAACGTTTGAAGCTGATATTGCTTCAAACGTTAACGTTTGAAGCAATATCATCTGAGGTGGCCAGATTGTTGGATCACGCGAGCTGCCTGCGGCAGCTCGCGTGATCCAACAATCTGGCCACCTCAACTCGACGTGATACTACGACACGGATCAACACACTGTTATGATAATATGTATTTCTGTTATGACAACTTATAAGGGAGCGAAGTGATTTTGCGTCCAATTTGCACCGTTTGGGACAACAAACAAATCTTTCCGTTTTACATTTGAAGCAATATGACCATCTACCAGATCACCGCTTCTTGTGCTTTTGAACCAATCAATCAATAATTCACTGTTTCGGTTTTACAAAACAAGCCGTTCACAATAATTCCTTGGAAGATTCTTGACACGTCTGCTCAATACAATCAGTGTTTTATAATTTCTACAGATATTTAGTGGCTGGTTGGTTCTGCCTCGAACGCGCAAAGCCTCTGTTTGTTTTTACGGTTAGACCGATACAAAGACACATTGACCATATAACCAAAGGGATGATTTTGATGCGATTTTGTTCCAGGTGTTTTACCCGTCCACTGCATCGATCACAACCTTTACAAAGTTGATTCTTATTTTCCGAATTATCTGCAACACAAAAATGCGTGTGTTTCTGTGATGTTTTTGTAAACACACTGCGGCATAAGCATCTGGAAAGAAATCTTGGAATTGGATGTGGGGCTTTAATGTAATAGTCTTTCAACAGGAGATCGATATTAAATTATATTATATCACACGTGACTTTCCCGTCCTCTGGTTGGCTAAGGTGTACTGTACTGTTTTACTTATCAAGGGTTTAAAAATCTTCGTGCACTATTTCCGCACACTATACACTCTATAAAAACAGCCTTGGATGTCCGACTAACGGAACATGGGGCTCCCTATTAAGATATTTTTTCCCGAAATTTTGTTTTGTTATCTCTAAGTTCAAGAATGAAACAGGCTGTCTTGGGCAAGGTCCTGAGCAATAGGCGATATGCTTAGGCCCACAATCTGATGACAAGATTCTTCACCGGTTCGTTCTACATATCATGATAAGTATTACATGGTAATACTGAAATGGTTAACCGGATAATCGGTTTGAAACCAGTTAGCAACCTACCGATTAGAAAAACCGTCAACCCGTCATCCGAAATATCGATAGTGATCGTCATTCCACGTTTAAAACGTAGCAAATCTTCCGTGTCTCCTTTGAGATTGATTACACATCGAAGCCGCATTGTAAATATTGAGAAATAATCGACTTTGGCGTTGAAGACTTCGTTAATGATCGGCAGCTTCCGCGAGTAATGAGTAACCGCAGAAACTATTCCGTAGTGTGTATACAAAAGAACGTTGTCGAGTACTCGACAACGTTGTCGAGTACTCGACAATGTTCGTTTGTATGCACACTACGGAATAGTTTGAGGATACTGCTTTCCAATTCCTATAGTTTTGATCCCATATTCGGCGAAATAATCCCGCGGATAACCGGATATTATTCGGTTATAGGTCTTGGTTAGTCGGTTAGCCAACCGTTTCAGCCCTATTTCACGGCATGCTGACTCTGCCAAAATATTTCCTATGCCAAAATAGTGCTCATCGAGGAAGAATATTCTTCCTCGAGGACCACCATTTCGGCATAGTCAACTTCAAGCCGTCCTTATTTATAGTATAGCGCATTTATCAAATTGGATTTTTCTTTTCTGATTACACCAAGGCCCGAAGTTATAACAATGTTATTTGAGCTTGATAGATAACATTGTGGCGGAATGGTAGATTCGCATTGATCTCTTGTTTGCTCTTCATCAATCTTTCCTATTATTTCTGGGTCACGTCGATATTTTTGTGTTGAACAATTTGTGAAGATCTAACATAATGAATGGCACTTAAGAGAACAAATTAACCCTTTCAGAAAATTATAATTTAATTTTCTTCAGAATACGCGATTTGCGTGCATGTGATTGGTTCATATGAGTTTTTCGTAACTGGATCATTGTTTTTCCTGTATTAAATGTGTTTGGTTTTCCTCCCCCCATGTGTCGAAAGAAATCGTGGGCGTGTCTAACGGTGCAATTAAACGGAAGTTGTACCAGATAAGCTGGAAGTCGTTTAATTTCAGTCACCTGTTAATAAAACAATCATTTGTAATTGTCCAGTGAAAAGTGGGTTGATATTAAAACTGAGCCAGTCATTATTATACTAATAAATTAATTTATATATTCGTATTCATGTTGGTTGGTCACAATATTTGTCCCCTTGGATTCAGTAGACTGGGTGTATTAAAATGTGTTGAAAACCACATAACACTCGTCCACTCAAAACCTGATCGACTGATTTGGAGTCCATAATTATTTGACCGTTTGCTATTCACATGGTATAAAGAGCGAAAACTTTGATCGCCCCATGATACTTTACAGTACAAGCAACTAATATAAGTTATCTCCGCCAACATGGATGGTATATGGAGGTTTTATACCTGGTTGTCGGTTTTTAAAAACCGAACCACAGGCGAGGTGTTTAAATAAGACATCCAGATATTAAATCTCCATATACCATACATGTTGGCGGAGATAACGTTTTTGTCCCATCTGAAACACAATACAAGCATAATGGAAATAAATTTAGTTTAGTTTAAACAATATTTATTGACAGAAACACTGCAATTGCATACAATATAGTTTACAACAATAACAAAAAAACAACATACAGATACAATTTTAAGATAATGGATGTAGTATACAGTTATATGAATAAATGAAGCAAAATGATGAAGGGATTCAACAGAAAGCTTAATGCTTATATTAGTCGTCTCCCGACGCATTTGTGGACGCATTTCTCAGCTTCACAATCACTTGGACCAAATTCGTGATAATTATTTTGTTTTTATAATCGCAGAAGACAACAGATAGAGGTAACATCCCTTGGGTCGTTAAGGAAACGAGTAAACAGTATTTTGTTGACATATCGTCCCCTGAGTTCCAATGTGTTCTATGTGCCTAGTGGCAGCCTACTGGCACATAGAACACATTGGTACTCGGGGGACGAATTATTTGCTCTTATTTTATTTTTATGACTGAATTGTCGGAAATCTGTTTTTAGGTTCGATTTTTATTTCGAGGCGCGCAAAATCGGAAACCTTTCGTTTAAATCATATACCCCCCCCCCCCCCCCCCCGATGTTTCGCGTGCGCTTCTACCCTGGATGTTGCACGCTCTCACATACCTTGGATGTTGGGTGAATCCTTTGCAATGTCTATTTGTCCAAGGCATTCTGACCAATCAAGAGACCAAATTTATCGGGATATAGGGACAATCCACATTAAACTATAAGAATTAAATTGAATTATCTGTAGTTTATTTTAACCCTTTACCTAACATGAAAAGCAGACGATACTTGCAAACAAAATTCTTGAATTACTATTTTTTTCATTTTTTGTCTCAAAAACATAGGTTATGACCCCTCATTGGAACGAGCTCGACGAGCACGTTCCAATGAGGGGTCATAACCTATGTTTTTGAGACAAAAAAATTAAATATTAATGAAAATTAATGGGCGATTTTTGAGAATCGCGCTGGCCGGTTTTGGCCGTTACGTCGGGTAAAGGGTTAAACAATATTTATTTGCAAATGTGTAATTTGGGCGTAGTGGAAACCCTGGAACACGTTCTATTAGACTGTCCAAACTACCAGTCTAGCAGAATAAGATTCACTGGGAGTATAAAGAGGAAGTGAGGTGGGAGAATGAAGGATATGTTGTTTGTGGATGACACAAAGGAGAGGGTTAGTATGCTTATCGGAGAGTCATATAGTATATCACCAAGCAGTCACCAAGCATCTCGTCTCGAAGTGTTAGGAGGCGCGAAGATGCGTGGGGATAAGGAGGCATATGGGTGCACAGGCTAATCAAGGTCTTCTCGCCTGAGAACTGCGACAAACAGTGGTAGGCCAAAATGTTATTATATTATAATTGCAGTCGTGTGGAAATATTGGTTCCGATATCAACGCAGAGTTAGTTTCAGATAGAGGACAATTATGTGGAGAAAAAAATTAAGAAGTTCCTTTCTGAATTCAAAATACAATGTTCACAATACTTGAAGAGTGGAAAGTCACTGAGCGCTTCTGAGTGAAGTTGCCACCAAGGCAAAAAATCTAAAACATGCACAAAAAGCGTTGAGTTTGAACCGTGTGATCTAATGTCTGGCACTTTGCATTGACATCATTTGCTCTTGTCTGCATGTAAATTGCACCCAGTGTTGCAAGGCACTTTGTAATAGAAGGTGCAAAATGTAATAATTATCACAAAATGCAACAACGTGTATGGGGAAAACGCTGCAAAATGTAATAAATGAAGAAACTGCAACCAGGGCTGGGAGCAGTTAACGTTTCAAACGTTAACATGTTAAATTATTTTAATAAAGTTAAAAAAAAATTAACTAAGTTATTAACATTTAACTTTGAAGTTTGTTAAGGTGCATCAGGAATGATTTTGTACTCACCTTGAGAACTATATTAACCATTTGAACCCGGGCGGCCCTTTCCCGGTCAGGAACATGACACGCCATAACGTCATTATATTATAGGATGGCTGCTCAGAAAATGTGTGAGGTAAAACAATCAGTATTTTCAACGTGCAGCCTTGAGGCTGCACGTTGAAAATATTGATTGGTCTACCCCAAATAATGAATATGGCCCCCTCCTAATTGCTGCCATTGAACTGACATGGGAGATATCACTGGAGTTATAAGGGTTAATAATGTACGTACGCTCAATCATATTCAAGATCAAATCAGCAAAAAATGGCCGGAATTGGTCTGTTTTACTACAATTTTGTTCAATTTAACATTTAACGTCATTTGACACGTTAACGCAGAAATATTTAACTCGTTAACGTGTTAAGGGAAATTTTATCTCCTCCCAGCCCCGGCTGCAACGAAATAATCAGGAATTCACTTACTTTGTTATACAAGTACTAAAATAAATTCGTTTCTGTATGTTCGTACGACTGTTTGGTGGTGTATTGTGAGTTGTTCTAAGCGTATGTGAGCATTTTTTGTCGATTTTCGAAGTTTTGTTACAAAATGCAACTACATGGACGGAATTATAGTCCTAGGTCTAACATTTCTAGGAATAGTAGTCCGCCGGACTACTATTCCTAGAAATGTTAGACCTAGGACTATAATTCCGCGGAATAATAGTCCAGAGGGACTAATTTTCCTACGGACTTCCATTCCTGTTACACCGGCAAAACAATGCAAAAAGTAATAAATGTTACAAAATGCAACGAAATAGACTCGACAGGAGTTATGTAATAAACTTTGTTTCAAACATGGCAATCAGGACTTTATTTAACTTATTATACAAATACTAAAATAACTTCTAGTCTGTATTTCTTAACTAAATGCTATTTGTGTATGATTTATGTGAGAATCCACTTGTGAATCATGTGTGAAGTGTTTGTTTGAAGCATTTTCTATTGTCTTATGGACCCCTTTCCCCCAACATACTCCAAATGAATTAGTTTCTGATTTCCCCGCTTGAAAAAAAGTTTATTACATTATGCAACCATAGTCGAGTCTATTCCGTTGCAGATTGTAACAATAATACATTTTGCAGCGTTTTCCCCATCCCTGTAGTGGCATTATACAATAATTATTACATTTTGCAACTTTTTCCCATCCATGTAATTGCATTTTAATAACCCTTTGAACTCTAGTGGTATCTTCCATGTCAGTTCAATGACGGCAATTAGAAGAGTCCATATTCATTATTTGGGGTAGACCAATCCATATTTTCAACGTGCAGACTCGTGGCTGCACGTTGAAAATATTGATTGCTCTACCCCACACATTTACTGAACAACCATCCTATATAATGACGTTATGACGTATCATGTTCCAGGCCGGAAAACGGCCGCTAGGGTTCAGAGGGTTAAAATAATTATTACATTGTGCAACTTTTACTACAAAGTGCGTTGCAACAACCCAGAGTTGTTTTAGTGAGGATCCCCTCTCCACAAACTGTGGAGTAAATTTATTAAAGACTCGCTTCGTTCAACATGTGTTATACCCTTTACAGATAACGCTTTTGGTTATTTCTGCAAAAAATATTACTTCTATCATTTCAATGCCTCCTCTGGTGTTAGATCTATCTTTAAACACCATCGGCCAATCTATAATTTCTGAATCCAGGAGGCGATGATACCTCTTGCTTCATATATTACCATTGACTCTGACAGACCCCTCGCTAAGTACCTCCCCAAGGGCTTGTAATGTGATACTTTTTACAATTGTATGATTCTCGGCAGTCTGTGTATACAAGTCCTGGAATTGAATTATTGGTATTTGAAGGAGCGTTGCAATTTACCGGTAGGAAATTGCCACGCCTTTTATAATGTTTATGACCCGTCAACCATTTTATATTCATACACAGAAGTAGACTTCCGGTGAATACAAGCGTAGAAGCCTCATAGTACTGGATTCTGGCTGTCGTTTTTATTTTATTTATTTATTTACTTTTATATTTTATTTTAGTTTCTTTTTTTTTTTTGTCTTATTTATATGCTCGGTTATCATTACTGTTTTTCTTTCTCTCCTTTGTTTTTTTTTTTTTTGTTTTGTTTCGTTTTGTTTTGCTTTTGGCTTTTTTTTTTGTTTCTGTTTCTCACTCATTCTTTTTTATTCTTATTTTGTTTTAGGAAGACACAGGGACATCATCCCGTCCCGTCTGAGAGTTTGCCTCCTGGGTTTTTCCACAACCCAAAATTAAATCATTGGATTTTCATGCTTTCTCAGACTTTGTTGGATAGTCTTTCTCGGTGTGAAAACTCCACTCTTAGGCTGTCTTAACGACAATCTCCTCACGAAATACTCTATATATATTTTTGTCATACGTTGGTGCTGTTGTTTTCAATGTTTTTTTTTTGTTTTTTTTTTTTTGGGGGGGGGGGGGGGGTGGGGGTTGTTGTTGTTTATGCTCTGATCTCCCCCTCTCCTTCCTCCCATTGCAACACAAAGTTGTTCAGTTTTTAATTTTTTTTGTGACATTCATGCGAAGCGTTGCATTTGCATTTGTTGTCACTTTGCACACTTGCGCCACTTCAACAGCAGTCTCGCCTTTATTTCCATGAAGACATAAACGCTTGTCTCTTATTCTTCGTTATATTTCCTAAGAAAGAAAAGCTGGACATTTTCTTTGACCCTTTACAAAACATAACCGTCAGCGCTATTCACAAAAACATCACCATTCAATTTTCATTACCTTTTTTCAATTTTGTCTCAAAAACATAGTTCATGACCCCTCATTGGAACGAGCGCGTTGAGCTCGTTCCAATGAGGGGTCATAAGCTATGTTTTTGACATAAAAAATTAAAAACACAGTTATTGAAGAGTTCTTTTTTTGCAAGTGTCGTCTGCTCGTTTCGTGTCAGGTGAAGGGTTAAAAAAGTGTCACAGTACACCATAGTAATGTTCCAAATTATCCTGGTACACCATAGGGCTGTCACGATTTTTTAATTTTGGAATCGATTAATCGTCGCAAATAATCGATGATAATCGATTGATCGTACCTAGATGACCCTCATCTCCTTCTCTTTGAAGTCGATAAAAATGAAGTTGAAGTCAGTTGACCTACCTCAAGTAAACAACGAAGACGATCCTCTTTTAGTTACATTCATAGCTTTGATGTTCTGAATTTTTGAACCGTCAGTGTAATAATCAAGACCGGTCGGCAGTTGCGAACTTCGCAACTGCCGACCGGTCTTGATTATTACACCGACGGTTCAAAAGTTCAGAACATCAAAGCTTTGATGAATGTACCTGAAAGACAAATGCTTCCAATAGCTTCTTAAGGATTAACATCGATGTTCTTAACTCTTTACCTTTAGAAACAATAGTTTTTTTCAACATATTTTCTTTTAATTATTAAACGTCTAAAACGGGATATAATTTACCGATTATTCGACAACGAAAAATACTAATCGATTTCGCCGTGACCGATCAACAATCGATTAATAGATTAATCGTGACAGCCCTAGTACACCAGCATATTTTCTGGCGCTACCATGGAATACAGAATCCGAACATGTGTACACGATAATAGAACGTAAATAATCACATTTTATTTTTGTTTTCAGAGAGTAACAGTCGTCAGTCACCATCTATAGATAGTAACGAGAAAGACGATGACAAGAAAAAGAGGCAACGTCGACAGAGGACGCACTTTACAAGTCAACAGCTGCAGGAATTAGAAGCAATGTTTGCAAGAAATAGGTATCCAGACTTAGCCACTCGGGAAGAAATTTCAGCGTGGACCAATTTAACAGAGTACCGAGTCAGGGTAGGCTACTTTCCCTACACTCTTGTTCATATTACCATTTATTGTGACTAAAACTCATTCAGATAAGTAGAAAGGTTGTCCACAGAGGGACATGTCCTCCATGTCGTTTTCTTCTCTCAGACAGGGTAAAATGGCTGATTGTTTGTGTGTGCTGAACATAGTTTCACCAGGCAGTTGGTGCCGAAGAGTACTCTCTCGAACCCCCGCCATGCCCTTTGTAATATAATCTGCGTCCTTTCTTGATTCGACAGGGTTAGGGAGTTGGAGGAAAATTTTCTCACTGATTTCCAGTGAATTGAAGTATGTAGAATTAAGTGATGTAATCTTCTGTAATTATACACCCTGCAACGCGTTGAGGGGTGGAATCACCTTGTTCGTCCGTCCATCTGTCCGTCCATCTGTCCGTCAGAGGTACATTGTGAGGTTTACAATTTAGGGTCAGTGGTAGTTGTGGGGTTGGGTTAGTACAGTGGCCACTTGTGGGGTTATTTTTTGCACTGTGGTGTTAATTTTTTGACCTTGTGGGGTTAGGGTTTAACATGGGAAAAACCCCACAAGTAAGAACGTGTAAGAATGTCCGTCCGTCCGTCTGTCCGTCCATCCGCAAACATAATTTTCTCAGACGTTTATGGACCATTGTCATCAACAGCTTGGTCTGAATGTTCACCACCATAGGAACATGTGTACCTACGATTATAGTTCCGGTCGGACTATTTTTGCCAGAGTTATGCCCCTTCTTCACATGTCTTAGAATGCTACAATTTTTCCGGAGATTTTCGCAGATGTTTATAGGTCGATTCCTTTGAAACTTGGCATGGGTATTCACTACCAGGGGAACCTGTGCACCGGTGCTTATAGTTTTGATCGGTTTATTTTTGCCAGAGTTATGCCCCTTTTCGTCTTAGAATAATTAATTTTGTCCGGAGATTTTATCAGATGTTGATGGGTCGATTCCTGTGGAACTTGGTATGGATGTCCACTATCATGGGAACCTGCGCACCGACGATTATAGTTTTGATCGGCATTTATTTACCAGAGTTATGCCCCTTCTCGTCTTAGAATTCCTGAATTTTTTTCGAAGATTTTCTCGGATGTTTATCGTGCGATTCTGTTGACACGTGGTTTGGATGTTCACTATCATGGAAACCTGTGCACCAGTGATTGTAGTTTTGATCGGAACATTTTTGCCACAGTTGTGACCCTTTTCGTCTTAGAATGCCTGAATTTTGTCCGGAGATTTTCTCGGATGTTTATGGGTCAATTCCTTTGAAACTTGGTATGGATGTTCACTACCATGGGAACCTGCGCACTGACGATTGCAGATTTGATCGGAATTTTTTACCAGGGTTATGCCCCTTCTCGTCTTAGAATTCCTAATTTTTTTCCGGAGATGTTCTCAGATGTTTATAGGCCGATTCCTTTGAGACTTGGTATGGATATTTACTACCATGGGAACCTGTGCACCAGTGATTATAGTTTTGATCGGAAGTTTTTTACCACAGTTATGACCCTTTTTTGTCATAGAGTACCTGAATTTTATCCGGAGATTTTCTCGGGTGTTTATTGTTCGATTTCGTTGAAGGTTGGTGCGGATGTTCACTACCATGGGAACCTGTGCACCAAAGATTGTAGTTTTGATCGGATTTGTTTTGCCAGAGTTATGCCACTTTTTGTCTTAGAATAATTAATTTTGTCCGGAGATTTTCTCGGTTTCATATTGGTCAATTCCTTTGAAACTTGGTACGGATGTTCCCTATCATCGGAACCTGTGCAGCAGCGATTACAATTTTGTTCAGACATTTTTGCGACAGTTATGCCCCTTTTCATCTTCGAATGCCTGAATTTTGTCCTGAGATTTTCTTAGATTCCTTTGAAACTTGGTATGGAAGTCCATTTCCATGGGAACCTGTGCACGTTCGATTATAGTTTTTATATTGTTTTTGTCACGGTAAGCAACTCTTTATCGATTGGAGTCGGTCGTAAGTTCGATCAGCAGGGTTAGTCGCAGGGCTGGGAGCAGTTAACAAACGTTAACGTGTTGAATTATTTTAACAACGTTAACAAAATTTAACCAAGTTAATAACGTTTAACTTTGAAGATCATAATTGTATAATATGTAGCATTGCGTCGTTATCTTATGTTCGCCCAGGCCGGATCGCAAGTGCCGATGACGTCGAATTTTACGCCATTTGACGAAATTGAAGAACACTAATAATTTTGATGTCCGTCAATTATAGACGACCAATTGATTTAGTGGAGAGACCACGAAGACCTCCTACCAACGTTGGCGATGTTGGCCCGCCGATATTGGCGATGCAGCAATATCAGCTTCATCCGAACGCCTATTGTCCATGTAAGGACTGGTATTCGAGCAACGGCGGATGTCTCTTTCTATGGATACGGCCGCAACGATTGTATTCTTAAACGAAAACATCGCTGAATGTTAGAATTTACGATAACCTGCGAGAACTATATTAATTACTCGTCCCCCGAGTTCCAATGTGTTCTATGTGGCAGTAGAACACACTGGAACTCAAGAGGCGAACTGTACGTAATGAAAATGGCCGAAGTTATTAAAAGTCAATACATTTTAACATTTAACGTCATTTAACTCGTTAACGCAGAATTATTTAACACGTTAACGTGTTAAGGACGTTTTTTAACTCCCCCCAGTCCTGGTTAGTCGACATATCGATCTGTGACAAACTAGATTTTAAACTCAATAGCTTTTAAAATACTTGGTTGAATAACATCATATTTGATAGGCGGGTGTATCTTATTGATGTCTTGCCCCATGCTCCATCCACGTTATTCCGAATATTTTTGTCAGACTAACTGATGTTTGTGGACTTGGAATTTGTTTCATTTTTACCATCCATCGCAACGATCTCGCATTTTTAACTTTCTCGTCACATCCCGTCCGAATGATCTTGACGAAGTCATTCCAATGTCATTCATTGTCTAACTTAGACTTTTAATAGAAATCATCAAATGGTTTGTATTATTTTATAATAAACAAAAGTTATGCCCCTCCACCCCCCCCCCCCCCCAAAAAAAAAATAAATAAATAAAATAAAAAAAAATATAAGAGACGAGTTTACATATGTTGCCTTGGTCGGGTTTGGTAGTAAACGAACGAACTTTCAGTTGCCAAAGATGATCCACATTCTACTTTTTAAAACAATATAAACCTTTTACGAATGCGCATATCTGCCAGTATCCTTGAGCTCTCAACGGTACGGAAGTGAATTGAACATTAATAAAATTGATCAGCTTACACGGAACTTTGTAATAAGCTTCTATTACATAAAACAAATTCAAAAAATATGTTAACAGTGGCAGGAAAAGTACTGTAATTGAACTAATGTGTATAGAAAAATGCTTAGATTCAGACCACTCACGAATAAATTTAAATTAAGCTCATAAACCCATGGAAGTAGCAGGCATGCACGGCTACCGTGGCATTAATTGATGAAAGCTGTTTGTTTTCTCATACATTTTTTCCACAAGTTTAATTTTTATTGTGAATATTTCTTGCGTTCTGATTTTAATTTATTTTCTGTGTATCTTCCAGAAATGTTGCCTTCGGTGTATTCTTCCAACGCCGATCGAATCACATTTCTCAAATGTATTTTTCATTTGATTTTTTTTTAGTTCCTGTCAAATTCTGTTGGCATTCCACGTAACGATCGCAGGTTTTGCTGGTACAAATAATGGATATTGAATGTTGAAAAACAGGAATGCCTAACTGAATCGTTGAATCAAAACAGTCTTTCGCAAACAATTCGACACGTATTTTTACACTGTTTTGAATTAACGGTTTTGACTCATTCCGTAAATTTCCGTCATTGATTCACTTTTCGTCTTAATTTACAATTTTTAAAACAAAATGTTTTACCCTTTTTGAAATCCAACACTACGCCTTTAGTCGAGATGAAAATTAGACCAGAGATGGAAATAAAGGTCTTATAACGTAACCCGTTTTCAGGTTACGCCAAAGAGCATGCTTGTAACCCACAGGAAAGAGTGAAGTGGTGCTTCTCCATCTTCTGCTTTATTTTTACTAGGCTAGTCATGCTTTTTATGTGGGTGCACATGTGAGTCTGTGAGTGTGTGTGTGCACCCTGAGCCAAAACTGACCTAGATTAGTGGAAGGTTTTATACATCAGTTATTTAATCAATGTATCTAAATTAACTAGAGCCCCTTTCCCTTCGCTTTTGCTTTATCGTTCTGCTACTCATTTGTCCGTTAATGCCTTTGTTCTTTTCCTTTTCTCTTTTTAATCTGCAAAAAACATAATTATTTTTGTACATTGTAAGCTGCTATCATAACATACTGGATTGTTACATGTAAGGGGCAGGAGGCTTAGCTAAGTATTGAACACTTGTCCTCCAATCCCTTTGCTTTCTTGTTTGCAAATAAAATATGTTTAATCTAATCTTTTTTAACGTCATAATAGGATTCGCGCCAAAATAAATATCAACAACTAACGTGCGATCTCGCCGAAGCGAGATCGCACGATAGTTGTTGCTATTTATTTTAGCAGAAATTCTTTTAAGATAATAATTTAATAAACGTATGTTGTATTACTTTGTCGCAACCTGTCGCAACCTGCCATAACTTGTAGTCCGTTCGCGTATTTTACAACTGACGTAACCCACACGCAACCTAAACGGTCGGAGTTATTCCCAGGCCCGTTGGACTTGCACAAAATGAAATTAAGACGTCTCGAAAAAGGTTACTTCAATGTTTAGGTGCCACTTTCAATTTATCTTTTTTCGCATGTTTTAGTATCTTGGAGAGTGTTCACTATCGTCAATGCAAAGGCAGGCATTACTGGCGGATAATGCTTCGTCTTATTTGTAGAGTTTCTTTTATTAATTCTAAGATATAATGTGGTGAAAGAATCATTTGGAAAGGGGTCGGAAACCCCTCCCCAGGAGTGTGTTACGTCACGTCATTTCATTGCTAATTTTATATCCCTGACTTATCTCGTCATGAAAAATCGACTTTCGATTATCTCCCTTGAAATTATAAGTGAAGTTTCCTTTTATTTCTTCTAATGAACGAAAGCAACTGACAGCTCCGAGAGTTGTTTGCTGTTTTCATCCATTAACCCTTTACCTAACATGAAAACAAAACGACACTTGCAAAACAAATTCTTGAATAACTAATTTTTTTCATTTTTGTCTCAATAACATAGGTTATGACCCCTCATTGGAACGAGCGCGATGAGGGGTCATAACCTATGTTTTTGAGGCAAAAAATGGGAAAAAAATAATGAAAATTAATTGGCGATTTTTGAGAATAGCGCTGGCCGTTACGTTGGGTAAAGGGTTAAAATAACAAAAGGTAAATCGGCATAATAAATTATTTTAACAAAATTTAACCAAGTTAATAACGTTTAACTTTGAAGATTATAATTGTATAATTTGTAGCATTGCGTCGTTATCTTGTCTTTACCTAAGCCGGACCGCGCGTGCCGATGACGTCTAATCTAACGGTATTTGACGAAATTGAAGAACACGAATAATTTAGATGTCCGTCAATTATAGACGGCCCATTGATTTGGTGGAGAGACCAGGAAGCCCTCCTACCAACGTTGGCGAAGTTGGCCCGCCGGCATTGGCGATACAGCAATATCAGCTTCACCCGAAGGCCTATTTTCAATGAAAGGACTGGTACTGGAGCAACGGCGGATGTCTCTTTCTATGGATACGGTCGCAGCGATTGTATTCTTAAATGAAAACATCGCTGAATGTTAGAATTTACGATAACCTGCGAGAACTATATTAACTACTCGTCTCCTGAATTCCAATGTGTTCTATGTGCCAGCAGGCACACAGAACACATTAGAACTCAGGAGACGAACTGTATGTAATAAAAATGGCCCAAGTTATTAAAATTTTGTTCATTTTAACATTTAACGTCATTTAACTCGTTAACGCAGAATTATTTAACATGTTAACGTGTTAAGGAAAATGTTAACTCCTCGCTGGCCTGATTATATGCCACTAAGCGCACGCTGTTGATGTAATATACGGAAAAAGTCACAGAACATCAAAAGATGGTGAAATCGTTTTCTAATTTTTAAATGGATTTCAACAGAGAATAACAGTCAAATGCTCAAACTGATGGGTAAAAAGGTAAAAAGCCAACTTCTGTATATTTATACTACTCTACAGGAAAATGTCTGATGTTTGAGAAATGATGCGCACATCGATGATACTACTTCGCTAACATTTCAAAATTTCACATTTTATGTGAAATTCTCATACCCTTAGTGTTAAATTTATTGACAGTTTTTGAAAATTAAGGTGTGCTAAGTATAAATCCCCCCGAATGAAGAAAATTATCAGCCATGAAATAAACCAAATTTTTTCGTCATATTGAAATCATGCTCCTGGAAGAGCTAACCAATGTAAGCCCAAGACAGTTTATGAAACTTTCTAAGCCATTTTCTCTATGACTAGTTACGAAGGCCAAGAAAACGTAGGTCTCACTATATATAGGCGAAAGAAACAAGAGTTCTCCCCATTTGTGTAAGCATACAGTGAAGATAAGAATATTACAATCTGTGAGAAGTTGACAATAAACAAGCAATCGGTTAATCCTTAACCCAAACCACAGGATATCATTTGTTAAAGGAATCAACATTCAACTTAAAAATTCAGAAACAAAAATTATTTCTCAACTTTTCTTCGAATTTTTCAAAAATTCGACAAAACCATGGCCTCTAATTGCAACTAGCTCGACGAGCTCCTTCCAATGAAGTATCTCTTGATATTGATTTGTTGAAATTGTTGGATGTTTTTTCTACTGTTCGGATTGAAAATAACACTTACGATTTACGGGAGAGAGCACTCTACCATAAATTGTTACAAGGCAGTCCCCATAGACTACATACATTTCAAAGATATTCAAAGCACATCCTTAGAACATGAAGCCTTTAAGCTGCTGTGCCTGCACTCCATAATAAAGTCAGAATAGGTGCTTTCAGAACTCAACCAGTTACTCGAATTACAGTTATTTTAAACTAAGCAATCTTTAGAGGGTTTTAACATTTTGAACCTTGAGAGTATCTTTCCTACCAATTCAGTGGCATCAGTTGGAAGATTCCATATTCATATTCTGAGGGCAGAGCAATTAATATTTTCAACGTGCAGCCTTGGGGCTGCACGTTGAAAATATTGATTGGTCTCATCCCCAAAAATTATTGAGGAGCCATTACGTTATGTGATTGGGACACATTGTAATCCTGGACGGAAAATTGGACTTGAGGGCTCAAATATGAAACCTGAAACCCGAAGTTTTCCATGTGAGTTTTTTTCTTCTCTTTCCAAAGAAGAAATTTGCCCTGCCGAAGTCTGTCTTCAAAGTGCGTGCAAAGGAACCTCCGGTTTTTCCGCGAGACTTCATAAGTCACCTTGTGTCAAGTGATAAACTGTCTGGAGTTTTATGCTTTTGCATCTGTCCCGCAAAGTCAATACGCAACTCCCAGGTATTCTCTAAAGTATTTGATAGAATTTATTTCAAGGCTGCCATTGGAGACTAGGACTGATAAAACTTCTTTATGGGAGAAGAATGAACACTCATTACAGACGCTGTTGGATATTGGGGGTGGTAGCTGTGGGATGTTGACAAACCAAAATTGCTTACCTTACTTAACAGATTAAACTTTAAAATACATATACCACATCACATGGGAGCGCGGTGGCTCAGTTGTGACGGCATTGAACTTCAAACCGAAAGGTCCCCGGTTCGATTCACGCCAGGGGTAACTGTGTTGTGTCCTTGGGCAAGGCACTTCATCCCGATTGCCCACTTGGGGGCACGGTGGTGCCGTGTACTAATGCGTACTGCACGTCAATAGTGCACTTGTCTTCAACCAATGCCAAATCTGCTTGGGTGGAGGTAGTACGTTGGGAAGTTTGACAGCTGCTCGCCGCTGCTCGGTGGTTCTCTCCGGGTACTCCGGCTTCTTCCACCCGTAGAACAGTCCGATTCGGCATGGCCCGGGCTGTCAAAAGTGTCGTTAGACCCAATTAAATAAATAAATAAACACCACATTATGAATATTATCATTCAAAAATATATTTTCACTGCACAATCAATCACGTCATTTCATTCCTAAATTGGCTTTGCTTTCTTTGGGTGTGCCGCAGTGGGCAAATTCCACCCCGCCTCCACTCGTACTCTCTGTCTTGTTGTAGCCTGTCTTCTAACTGTGCATATTTATTACCTATTGTCCCCAACTCGTCCCCTGAGTTCACACTGGAACTCAAGGGACGAACTGTTCATTCCTCCAGCGTTTCCCGCTGATGTTACACTCTGAAATCAGTCGGGTTAAAAACCAACTCAAATCAACTGGGTTGAGTGAATATGAACCCAGTTGGCATCATATTCACTCAACCCATTTGATTTGGTTTGATTTTAACTCAACCGATTTTTAATTTATAACCGCCAACTATATGTCCTCGGTTTGTTTTATTTTATTGTATTTTTCTACTATTTTCCATTCTCATCTTTTTTGTGAGCGGATTGGATTGGTGGCTGGATGGGGGCTCGGTGACGCTTATGTTTTGGGTTCCATGTGGCGGTGAGATGTAGGTCCTGTGGCCTTGCAGATCTGTCGTTGAATGAGTTAAAAAAGCCACAAACTCTTTTGACCATGTTCGTGCAGAACCAAGAAACGTACTTGGGGATGGGGGTTACACGTAAGATGTGAAGTCAGATCAGATCGTTGCGTTGAAAAGATTTTCGGATATACACTATGTATTCCACTCGATCCCCACTACGTATAGTCAGCATGTATTTGAGTACCACCACTATCAGTAATATATAGAGGACCTCAAACGAGTGATGTTTGGATATTAGATTTTTTGAAACGAGTTTGATGAATTTGATTCACAACGAGCCTTTTGGCGAGTTGTGAATCGAATTCATCTAACGAGTTTCAAAAAATCTTATATCCAAACATCACGAGTTACAGATTTTGAATATCACACGAATTTTCGAATGTTTTTTACACTTTTTATTTAATTCATTGTCGCTAAATTCTCCCAAAACAACCCACAATCAGTTCGTTGGCTCAGACGCTTCACACCATGACGTCATGAATGCGCTTTACTTGCACCTATTGTCCTAATTGACGTCATGTGAACTGCGCACATGAATGCAATGCTGCTGCGATGGTACCACGCGCCGATTAGACACTAGTTGATAATCAGGAAATAAGACATGGGTTGTCACGTCGACATTAACGACGTTTCATGTGATATATTAATATACTATACATGTCAGGGTTATCACCAAAACATCAACAGAACAGAGACTCATCCGTGCAATAATTCTAAAATTATTTGCATAATCGCAACAAAAGCTGTAGAATAGGGGTTCTCACCAATTTATGCACAGAAAATACTCGTTCTCCTCAACATTTGTTCCATTTTTCACTACTAGTACTATTATATTTTAGTACATTTAGTTTATTTAACGCTCGCTTTGGTGTCTCTTTTACATGCCTATGCCCATTTCGAGGGCAGTATGACAATGGTAGACCAACACTTTTCCTTCTGCCTGTGCCCTGATTGTGTTATAAAGCGCCACCTGCTGATCAAAAAAATAGTGAGAATTGAGTGAAATCATTACGATCTGTATACTTCGGTTCCCTGATTGTGTTATAAAACGCCACCTGCTGATCGAAAAAAAATAGTGAAACTTGAGAGAAATCATTAAGTATAGGAAAAGTATTTATTTATTTTCTGGGATTTCCGGGTTTGATTATAAACGCTAACTTCACAAGTGAATTATGCAATCAACAATTGGGTCATGTATCCGTGCGCGCAAACGAAGACGCTTTGCCGTGGGTGTAATGGGGACTTCATTGTTTTTTTTTTGTTTTTTTTAACCCTTTACCTAACATGAAAAGCAGACGACACTTGCAAAAAAAAAATTCTTGAATAACTATTATTTTCATTTTTTGTCTCAAAAACGTAGGTTATGACCACTCATTGGAACGAGCTCGTTCCAGTGAGGAGTCGTAACCTATCTTTTAGAGACAAAAAATAAAAAAATAATGAAAATTAATTGGCGAGTTTTGAGAATAGCGCTGGCCGTTTTTGGTCGTTACGTTAGGTAAAGGGTTCAATAATATAATTATCGTTAATAATGAAAAGCAATAAACAGAGTAATCGCTTGACTGGACTGGTTACGTGAAATAATTCATTCGAGGCGAGAGACTATATTGTAAAACACTCGTGCACATTCGCTCACTCGTGTTTGTACAATGTCCCTCACCTCGCATGAATTATTTTATGTAACCAGTCCAGTCAAGCGATTACTCTCTATATATTCGGCTTACCACACTGTAGTGATCCTAAAACATAAGGGGCGTCTCCCTTTTAGTCCAGTTTATGTGGGAATTCTCTTTCTTAGTATGTTAAGTTCACAGAATGAAAAGAGTTAAAATAACTAATAAATATGATATTTTTAGACCTGGCATTGTTGTTGTTATTTGTTGGGTGCATATTGGAATGCAACACAGAAACAGTCTGGAGATCAGGTTCTGTTAAACCCTAATCCAACGCAACGGACAAAAACGGCCAGCGCTGTTCACAAAAAATACCATTCAATTTTCATTATTGCCCCCCCCCCCCCCTAAAACATAGCCCTTATAGGAACGAGCTCGTTAATTAGTTATTCAAAAATTTTGTGTGCAAGTGTCGTTTGCCTTTCGTGTTAGATAAAGGATTAAATAAATTGGAGAGTCCCCTATTCTTCAGCTTTGCCATTACAAGAAATGTAGCCAGAGTTAGTGCCAGTGGACTTTCGGGTTGAACCCACAGGTTCATTGGCTGCAACTTTGCTTGCGTCGTTCCTCATGGGAACCGCAAGAAGTGAAACAGTGCTTGTTTATTGTAAACAAGTTTTGTTTTATATGCTGCAGTAACCAATACCTATTACAAAAAGAGAATTTTTGTTTTTCCATCAGCACAAAACTTTGGTGTATTTTCATATCGGCAGGCAACAACATCATTAAAATGAAATGGCATCTAAAAATTATAAAGTCGTAGTCTTGTGGATCAAACATGTTTTTTTTTATTAAAAAAATAAATTCAATTTAATTTTTCTGAAGCAGATGTTGTAATGCTGTCTTCAAACTGAATTTGGAGATATTTGCAGGGAAAAATTAAATAATATTAATCAATGCTTTAAATTATTACGCAAATTTGAAAGAAATAGTCCCATTTTCAGTTATAAATTCGTGTATTAGTCTTATATTAACCCTTTACCCAACGTAACGGCCAGCGCTGTTCACAAAAATCGCCAATTAATTTTCATTATTTTTTCATTTTTTTTGTCTCAAAAACATAGGTTATGACCCCTGTTTGGAACGAGCTCGTTCCAAAGAGGGTCATAACCTATGTTTTTGAGACAAAAAATGAGTTACTCAAGAATTTTGTCTGCTAGTGTCGTCTACTTTTCATGTTAGGTAAAGGGTTAAGGAGGGGAGCGCGGTGGCTCAGTTGGTAGAGGTGCAGGCTGCAAGCCGAGAGGTCCTCTGTTCGAATCCCACCTGCGGCAACCGCGTTGTGTCCTTGGGCAAGACACTTCATCTCCATTGCCCGCGTGGGGGCACCATGACGCCGTGTACTAAGGCGTACTGCACGTCGATAGTACGCATGTCTTCAACCAATTTAACCCTGCCTGTGTTGCAGTGCGGAGTTACGATGTTGGGGAGCTGGCAGCTGCTCGTCGTTGCTCGGTGGTTCTCTCCGGGTACTCCGGCTTCCTCCACCCGTAAAACTGCCACGGTCATGATTAGCCATTGTGCATAAATATGTGTCCTTAAAACATCAATAAATAAATAAATAAATAATGTTAGGTAAAGGGTTAAGGAAAGGTCTCTTCAGGTCAGGATCAAGAAATTTGCAACGTGAACCATAACAAGTTTCCCACGTGTTGAATTTATCCAGCATACAGTTTATGGAATTCCATACGGTTCCTTTCCTCGACTGTTCATTCCACTCTAGATCCCCTAATTTGAATTGTAATTTTGTTTAGCATAACAAGCCACAAAGACGCAGTTACTTTTTCTAACTAACCGTGTTTTTCTACTTCTCCTAATTAGTAATGTACTCATTCTGGGATGAACATCAGTTATGCGAAATTGGTTTCAACTACACACACTAATCTATGCGTAATGATCCATACTCAATAGTGATGAATAATCAACAGATTCCTTCAGTGTGAATTAGTTAATTTTAATTCTTTAACCTTTTACCCAAAGCTGTCGTAAAATTTGGTAATTTTTCTTCTTTTAACTCCTGGACTCTTGCAGGTGGATTTTCTTGCCGAGTACAAAAATACCTGATTACTGAGTAGAGATATATAGAATAAACGTATAGTGTTTTCAAGTAAAAAAAAATATTCTACGAGTAGGATTAAGAATGAAACCGACGAGCCTCTGGCGAGTCGGTTTCATTCTTAATTATACGTGTAGAATAAATTTTTACTTGAAAACACTATACGCTTATTTTGTTTGTCCCGTAAATCTTCTACAGGGCAGTCGCGGCAAAATTGTGCTATAATTCGCTACAAAACACCGCGAGAAGTGAGGAGCACACTGGTCCAATTCGATCGGCCAGCAAAATTGGCAAAAATAAACAAGGCGCAGTAATGCATTTCTGTCCAAAAATAATTCATCTACAAACTTGAGCTAAACTTGCAAAAATACTTTATTATATGAGCAGAGTGTGGTGTTTTCCACTGGCATTGTGTAATATTTTCAAAAAGATTTAAAGAAAGCAAAAATCGAACTATTAATTATGCTAGACAGATGTGGTAGAGGCCAGAGGTCAACAAGTCCGTTGCTACTAGGGGAATAAATTCTTTCAGTGTTGAACCTACGGGGAAAATTTATCACTCTACTAGGTGAATAAAGCAAGAATTTATCCAAGGCCTTTATTGTTCAAATAAACAGCCATTTATGAGATAAATACATATTATCATAACAGTGTGTTGATCCGTGTCGTAGTATCACGTCCAGTTGAGGTGGCCAGATTGTCGGATCACACGAGCTGCCACAGGCAGCGAGTGTGATCCGACAATCTGGTCACCTCAACGAGACGTGATACTACGACACGGATCAACTTACTGTTATGAGGATAGGTTTATTATATGACTGACGCACTAACTGTAACTTAATTTGCTTACGTCGATTTACTTATTTCCTTGAAAGCCGAACATAAAAATAGCAGACGAAACTTTGTAAACAACGGCAGCGGCTTCCCAAGTTGCGAAGTCTATTTTTAACGGATAAATAGTCCGACCTTATTCATACGGAAATTCTCGGCAATTTCCGTAAGAGTGTGATATGGATTTTTGATCCGAGAAAATCTCACCTGGTGTGATCAGACAGTCTGGGATAAAATCGTCAAACAGTAGTGGTATATAGGGTAAAACAATCATAGTCATATAATAAATAATTCTACCTCTTGTTAACACAATGTTACCCTTAAAAGTAGTAAACATCGTATCAGAGATTCTCTAGAACCAGACTCTATTGAACGTCTCATCTAATCAAGTCACGGCTGTTGTGCAGCAGCCATGACTTGATTTTATGAGAAATTCAAGGAAATATTTAGCTAATGTATAGATTAAATTTATGTTTGTCATACCACTGGGAGCACGGGTAAGTACATTTCATCAAGAGGTCCCTAATAAAAGCGCACTCTACTGGACAGTACATACGATTGATCCCGTCGGTGCTTGTTAAACTTTATTCGGACTGACCCAGTGGGTAACATTTCATTACTTGAAATCGTAATTATCACTCCCGTAGTTTAAACCTTCTCCATTCTCCATATCACAAAAGATGGGAGATGGGAGAGATGATCCCGCGATGCCAGGAATCTGATCCATTGTCTCATCGATTTTTATATTAATTTCATTTTCGTCCCCAAACCATTATGGTCTCCAACAGAAAGCGTGACTACTCCTAGACAAGCATACCTTATGTTGTTGGACCTCGTTTCTTTTTGTCTGGCTATCTCCAGTGTGGCCGTCAGGGCTGGGAGGAGATAAAATGTTCCTTAACACGTTAACGTGTTAAATAATTCTGCGTTAACGAGTTAAATGACGTTAAATGTTAAAATGATTTTTTTAATAACTTCGGCCATTTTTATTGATTTGAATTTGAATATAACTGAACTTACGCACAGTTGGTCTCTTGAGTTCCAATGTGTTCTATGTGCCTACTGACACATAGAACACATTGGAACTCAGGGGACGAGTAGTTAACATAGTTTTCTCAGGTTATCGTAAATTCTAACATTCAGCGATGTTTTCATTTAAGAATACAATCGCTGCGGCCGTATTCTTAGAAAGAGACATCCGCCGTTGCTCGAATAGCAGTCCTTAAATGGAAAATAGGCATTCGGATGAAGCTGATATTGCTGTATCGTCAAAGTATCGGCGGGCCTACTTCGCCAACGTTTGTAGGAGAGCTACAGACATCTAAATTATTCGTGTTCTTCAATTTCGTCAAATGGCGCAAAATTCGACGTCATCGGCACGCGCGATACGACTTGGGTAAACACAAGATAACGACGCAGTGCTACATATTATTCAATTATAATCTTCAAAGTTAAACGTTATTAACTTGGTTGAATTTTTTGTAACGTTGTTAACATAATTTGACACGTTAACGTTTGAAACGTTAACTGCTCCCAGCCCTGGTGGCCGTGGCTTCTCATTACTGCATAATCTCATTAGATAACCAGAGACAGACTTTACATGCTACCGATGGTACAAGAAAATCAAAACCAAATGGGAGACTATTCTTTTCTGAAGACCTGAAGCCTATAAGGGTTAGACTAAACTTTATCCGAAACCTTGCGTCATTCACAACGAGCGCACGATTTAGCCTAACCAAGAATATCGCTACCTGGATCGAAACGGGTTAAGCCATCCCATAGCCCACAAGCACACCGCCCACGTACAGAAACCTTCTTCCTGTTTCTTGTATTTTACACCAACTGCCACCACTGATTGGAAGTGTTGGCCATTTTGTCTCGATAGTCGACACGACGGCCGATCATCGCAACAGTATCTTTAACCTGTGCGACTGCATGGCTGACACATAAATGGACTGAATAGCAAGTTATTGAAAACAAAATGTCTCGGGCCATTATATAAGACAAACACTTTCAGAAAGGAAAACCCATGTTCCCATCTATTATTAGTTTTCGCGACAGCACCAATACAGGCACGGACGTACAAGAGACACACATTTATGGCTGATGGATAAAAACAAACAGAAAAAACATATGGTTTCAGTTTCAGACAAATTGTATTTGTCTTGAATTTGACTGTTGTCACTGGGTAGAATTTGTTCATCTTATTATCTTTGAGTCAAAAACGTTACAGAATTTTGATCGCAAAAGTTGGCAAAGTAGTTCGACCGGATCGCGAACTGGTCGAAGTTCTCTGTCCGCTGTCATGCCCACAATATCACCAGACGAAAAAGAAACACAAAACATTGCAATGTAGATGCTATTTTATTTATTTATTTATCTATATATATATACACACTAAAAACTAAAGTGTTAAAACTGACACTTTCAAGGTGTTAAACCCATTCTGACTCTTGGGGTTTGATTTTAACACTCAAAGTGCAATGCTTTAAGAACTTAGACATTACAATCGTCAGACATCTGAAACTTGAATGTATGGCACTTCCCATGTGTCTAGCATTGGTGGTTCTTACAGAATCGTCCACAATTTGATTTGTGCTTGGTGGGTACATAATTAAAATGACACAACGCAGATAACGCGGATCAGGCTCGAGAGTTCGAGCCTGATCCTCGTCATCTGCGTTGTTTCCTTTTAAGTATCGCGACGTTACACTTGTCAAGTGGTATTATTGTCAACACCTGTCAAGTTCTGGGATATCTACACTTGAACAAAGTGCTAGTTCAGCACTTAGTAAGTGTTAAATACAGCACTTCAAGTGCAGTTTTTAACACTTTAGTTTTTAGCGTGTATATATCTTTTTTTTGTGTGTGTGTGTGTGGGGGGGGGGGGGGGGTAGGGGGCTTTATTCAATCCAAATTTTACAATCTTTTATTTTATAGATTTTCGTTCCACTAGTGAACATGTTTTCGAGTAGAGTATTGTTCGATTTTAGAAAGGAAACTTTGAAGTTAATTACAAATCGACTACAGTGTGTCCATCATCAAATTGTGAAACGAAATAAATCGTGACCTGGCCCTGTTCACTATGACAAAATTAGATTTTTTCGTGGAGGGTGGGATGGGGATAAAATAGCAAAGGTAAGCTTTATTGGATCACCTTCATTTCTAATTTTAGGGCCTATAAATGTATTGTTACGCTTGCTATCATTGAATGTTGACAGTATTACAATTGTAGTCGCATTCATTGTTTTCCAGATCAAAATGGAACAAAATACCCGAAAAGGTTGCAGAGATTATTCTGTTCGAATTCAGGAAATACTAACTTTTTCCAGTACATTTGAACTGATTGGTGCCTATCTTTGAGTCTAGAGTCTGACTGGGCTGAATCCATTCGCCTCCCTTGCTGATGATAATTTTTGTTGTTGTTTTATTCGCGCTCAGTTGGATCATTGGACGAGGTTTTGACATCAACTGTAGCATGGGACATAGTGTATTTATTATACAATTACGGCATCATAGGCATCTGCTGTACAGATCTATGTTTTCAGTTCACAAGCTAATCAAGACACTGGTATTCCCAACCATATGTTTCTACAAATTATTACAGACCTAAGTATTTTCATTTTGTTTGTGCACTAATCCGACCGTAATACTCAACAATGGCCATGTATCCTTCTCAATATCATAACCTATATGACATGTATGGGTGGCCGATAAGTATCCTATATAATAAAGTCAAGTTGATAAAATATATTGGTATTCCTTTACTATCAACAGGCTGAGAGCTCGGTGGTTCAGTAGTTAGAACATTGAACTTTAACTCGGAAGGTCGACGATTCGATCCTGATCAGCTGTACCTGTGTTGTGTTCTTGGCCAAGACACTTAATCTCTATTGGCATCGCGGGGGCTTGGTGGCGCTGTGTACTATGGCGTACTGTACGTTGATGGTACACTTGATTTGGAAAATCTGACAGTTGTTCGTTGCTTCCCAGAGGTTCTTTCGGGGTAGTCTGGCTTCCTCTATCTGTAAAACTGTCCGACAGAATGTGCCCTGACTGTTGAAAGTGTCGTTAAACGCCAATAAACAGACAAGCAAAAAAGACTACAGACTGTGATGAGAGACGCATAAGGGTTTACAGGTCCATAGTTTGCACGCCTCACGCGAGCGTGCGGGGAGGTGAAAGTTTCCGACGGCAAGCGTACTGCGCTGCAGAGGTGAAGTCAGGCTAAATGAGGTGAGCGGACAATATATTTGTCACATCCATCTCATTTCAATGGCTTTAGAAAAAGTAGTTGTTCCCTCCACTGCATGTCATCTCGATTTGGGTCAAGGGTCAAGTGTCTCTATCCACTGTAGGTGAAGGTCGGTGGTCCTCTCCTCCGTGCCAGTTGGAAAATCCTAACTCATTTTAACTGGCTGAGGGCCAGATTACTTTTGGTAGTCTATAAAATTTTATTCAAGATTTGTTTTATTACAAATTACTGGAGAGTGCCCACAGGCACTCTCCAGTAATTTGCAATGAAACAAATTTAAATAATATTATTTGCGTTTGACCGAATATGGAACATGACCAAGGAGAATGTTGGACCACCGAGCAACGGCGAACAACTGTCAGCTCCCTAACATACCAACTTCACACAAGCAGGGTTAGCATTGGTTGAAGACAGGAGCACCATCGACGTGCAGTACGCCTTAGTACACAGCGTCACCGTGCTCCCACGTGGGCAATGGGGGTGAAGTGTATTGCCCAAGGACACAACGAGGTTGTTGCAGGTGGGATTCGAACCGAGGACCTCTCGGCTTGCAGCCTGCACCTCTACCAACTGAGCCACACCCCCCCCCCCCCCCACCCTGGTACTGGATAGTGGCTTCTAGAAATAAACCAGTTAAAGGCGTAACTACCCAGAAAATTAAGCACAACCTCGGCAAAATGACCAAAGAAGTATCAGAGGCAGAGTCCATGAATCATTTTGAGGATTTCAATCATATATGTATAAAAGATTTATATTTTCCCGGAAAAGCCTCACCCATGACCGCGCAGTGCAAAATGTTGGGCTGGGTTAATGTCCCTTCCATTGATGGACGTACGTGGAACTCCATGTGGACATTTTGGGGGAATGGAACCGTAAATATTTCTCTCTGGTACTTTCCTAGGCATCTATTTGTCTCCGTTTTGCAGTTTTCTTCGAACGTACCAGTTGAAATAAGTTGGAGGATAACCCAAGAAATTTTTGTTGCATTTTTTTCTTTGTCAAAAATTCCTAGCCTTGACGTCATTTCTTGGGAAGCTCTCAGGAGAACTTCCCAAGAAATGATGTAAAGACTTGAAATTATTGTGAGGGAATGGATTGAAAATTTATTTACTATTGGGTTGATATTCGTAACCTTATTTCAGGTTGTGGTATGTGCATGAAAACTTCTATAGGTGGAGTGGACATTTTTCACAACGGCCATTTTCCCACGTGAGGTTTCAGGTGTGTGTGTGGAGGGGGGGGAGGGGGGTCGTGGCGACCAACCACAGGCCTGAGTATGCAGTCATTGGGTATGTGGCTCATCTCTATCTTTCCGCCGAATTCTAGGGTTCTATGGTAGAAAGACAACGAATACAGGTTAGAGTATATTATTTGGAAATAAGTACTACAAAAAGACTTTACATGTTATGAAGATATTTTGCAAAACTCCTCATTGACAAGAATTTGAACATTTGTTTGTATGCGGTCCCATTTCGTTATTTTTAGAGATTCGATGAGTCTGGATATATCAAGTGAGCAATGAGTGTCCGCTTCAACAATGTATTCGAAATCGTTTTGCAATTGTTTTCTTTTAAAATCGGCTCGGCCTTTTATCTCGTTGTACACAAATGTCAGAAAGCTTTTAAGGATATTTCGACAAATTATAAAGGGTCGGCTCGTTATGCCCGACAATGTCCGAATTTCAGAAACTGTCGGACAAATCTAAATAAACTTCTCACAGTTTTAATGAAATCTTTCGCATCCTGTTACAAAGTGGACACATCTCGCTGATTGTGGTATTTTTTATACGTTTTTAGTGTCTTGTAAATTACGTTTTTATACTAAACAGACATCTAAATGTTTTTTTATGAAGGTAAAGCCTTTTTAGAGATGGATTTAAAATATAATTTTGAAGGAATTTTCAAAACACTATTAACAAATTTGAAAAGTTAGATTAAAAACATATATATAAAAATATGAACATTTCTTACAACATGATATTACATACCAAACTGGTTAACTGGCAGGGTGCAGGATTTTTTATTACCTGGTAAATGCATACGTGGACATCACTGCCCACGTGTGGAGTACGACCAATCCGCGGTGACTGTACTGCAGGTCAAACACAGTTACCGGTTATGGATCGTCAATGATAAAATTGTTTTGAATGTGCGAAAGTTCAAAATGGTCTTTGAAATAAAGTGTGGATAAAGTTGTTGATATCTGGTAAGGGAATCAAAATTAAAGAAATTTTCCCTTTCATTTTCACCAGTTTACCTAATGCGAATAGTAGAGAAGACATGTACTGAATTGCTTGACACAACTGAATAATTTAATTTTCTGTCCAGAAAACATAACTAAGCCCCCACCGACCTCGCAGGATGAAGGGGTCATAAGCTGCGTTTGAGAGGCAAAATGTTTTGTTTTTAAAAATAATAAAATTGAATGGTGATTTCAGTAAATGGCCCTTGTCGGATTTGGCCACTGCGTTTAGTGAATGGTTATATAGTGAGCCCACTAAATTTGGTATCCTTGTATTGAAATACCCTCTTAACTGAATATAACTTCCAAACACCAAACCATTTACCACACCATCATGACAAATCTGACCTGTTAATTGCATATAGGTTGTAGAGTAAACTCTTGTTGAATGAATAACTTCTCTTGTGGTATATCGAAAAAATCACTCTGACAACCAAGGCGTTCCCCGTGTTTATGGACCAGTTTGGCATCAGTGATATAATATAGCCTTTTAATCTATTACATCTTGTTTGACAGAGCTCATCGAGCTCTGTCAAACAAGATATGATAGAATAATTGCCCAGCTTATCAGTAGACTACGGGAAAAGTACCAATTTCCTGGCAGATGAACAATCGTGTTTTCCAGTCTTAACCCTTTACCTAACATGAAAAGCAGACGACACTTGCAAACAAAATTCTTGAATAACTAAGTTCTTTCATTTTCTGTCTCAAAAACCTAGGTTATGACCCTTTTTGGAACGAGCTCGTCGAGCTCGTTCCAAAGAGGGGTCATAACCTATGTTTTTGAGACAAAAATGAAAAAAAATAATTAAAATAAATTGGCGATTTTTGCGAATAGCGCTGGCCGGTTTGGGTCGTTACGTTAGGTAAAGGGTTAACTGGCAAATTGGCTATTCGATTAACCTCGCTTCCACTGTATTCAAAATGTAGGGCATTTTAGAGAAAATGTGAGGCACTTTGTGGGATTTTAGTACTTCGATTAGAGCAACTGAGATGATGTAAAAAAAACGAATGAGACCCATCGGAAAGCCTGCTTAAATATACATGTTTACACGTGGCTGTTGTACCTGACTGTTGGGAAGGTCTGATGACGCGGGGGAATGGTGAGGGGAGATAAAATGTCAATTGCGACCTTAAAGTATCGTTAAAAAAAGTAAAAGTCACATGGAAAGGAATTGTAACTTAATCGAAAAGTACTAGCCATACAAGGTAAATGTCAAGCCAAAAGCAATTCCATTAACCCTTTAATACATTTGTACCAAACAGCTCGTTGATACTTTGTGGTCATTTGTTTTAAAATTATTTTTCGATTTTTTAAAGGTTTTAACCTCAATTCCTATTTTCTCCCGAATAGTTCTCAGTGACAACCGTTGAGCCAAATGTTACCGAAGCTTAAAATATTAATATTAATCCTGTTATCAAGACTTCTTAATTGGTTGAGTGCTAGAAGCCACTATCACGGCTTTCAAAAAATGAGGATACCAGAGTAAAAGCCAACACTTTCCTTGCTTCTGTTTCATATTCAGTCAAACACAAATAATATTTTGTTTATATAAATTTGTTTTATTACAAATTATTGGAGAGTGCCTGTGGGCACTCTCCAATAATTTGTAATAAAACAAGTTTTGAATAACAAATTCTGATCACCAAAAATAATCTAGCCCTCACCCAGATAATGACTAATGTGCAAAATATCTTGTTATTTGTACTTTCCGACGTTTGACGTCGCATTTTGAAGAACGTTGGAGAAACTGAAGTCCCAGTGACGTTTGAACGTCAGGATAATTAACGTCTCAAAGGGTTAATTAAGGAATGATCGTTTCTTTTTGTCTATTTCTTGAGTTATGAACCCCCCAAAACAAAGTCCAAACTGTGTAAATGGGCATAGCCCATTTACACGATGTTTGGACTTTGTTTTTTGGGGTTCATAACTCAAGAAATAGACAAAAAGAAACGATCATTCCTAAAAATTAAACGTTCGCGACCCAAATAAATAAATAGTGTTAGTCGTCCTCTACTTCAGCGAACGAAGACTTAAGAACTAAAACTGGTAGACATATTATTTTTCTGGCATAAAAGAGGGCGCATATTATTGAAATGCAGGTAGCAATTGACACACTTTCCAAGTCAAATGCACTTATGTCATTAAATTTTTTATTGACCAATGAATTACGTAATGCAAAGAAAACGTCATAAGCCACACCTCCCTCAAATTTCATTCAACTGTTCACTTCACGTAAAAGTTACGTTCCGTGGTAGGTGGAAGTAGGCCATCAGTATTACATTGTATTTTGGTTTTGACCGTTTCCCGAGAACTGAAAAACACAGTTTGTAAAAGTGGAGTTAGATATAAAGCCAGATGACATTGCCGTATTCAAATTTGCAATGTCAAAATTGCCGTATTCGTCGTGACCAGCCATTGTTTACACTCGATTTGGGTAAAACGATGAACGCAGACGATCACCCAGTGTGCGTAAAAATTGAAATTTCAAATAAATACAGGTGTGAAGAAAAAGAAAAATTGACCCACCACGGTCATTTAAATATTTTATAAATAATTTCATGCTGATAAATTAGTAATATAAATTTATTTTTATTTTTCACATATAGAACGTGCCAGTGTTCTAACTTCTATTGATTTGACACCATGTTGCAACTCCAAAGACTGGTATTTTAGGGGCGTGGCTGGGGGCGGACCTAATTGTGTTTTTTTTTCTTTTCATTGAATTATGAAAAGAAAAAACAGAATCGTGTGAGCCAGTCGTTTTATCTGAAAACGCATGAACTGAAAAAAAGTTTAATTATTGTTTTATTAATGGAAAAAATTTTACTCGGCCATTGATGAGGTTGGTGAATTTCTATTCGACAGAACGTTTCAAGTGCATCGAATAATAAATTACGCGAGATATGTCTTTCATTTTATTGTTTTATTTGATATAACATGCAAAAACATATAGATCGTTCTAGCGAACGCGTTTATCAGAGTCTACCACTCCCGAAACGCATAAAGCATGGTTTATGTCTGAGAATATAGCATAAAGGCTATTGCAATCTGTCAAAAGCTTATTTCTGTTTTTATTTCAGGTTTGGTTCAAGAACAGAAGAGCAAAATGGAGGAAACGGGAACGAAATTTGGAACCATTCAGGACTGGATTTGGTCCACAATTTCCTGGATTTGTGCAGCCTACGTTTGATGACATGTACTCCGGTTACTCTTACAACAACTGGGCCAGTAAAGTCCCAGCCACATTAGGTTCAAGGACATTCCCATTAGGACTGAATACAGTAAACCCACATCTTCCGTCCGTTGTTCCTACACAACCAATGGGCTTCTCTCCACCAACAAACAGTATTAACTTGAACGCTACAGTCATGGGTAACGTCGGCGCTAGTGTGCCCACGAATATAAACACTACTTCACCTTGTCCGTATGCATCAAGTACGCCACCATATTTATATTCTAGAGACCAGTGTTCAGACAGTATTGCGTCACTGCGATTGAAAGTGAAACAGCATTCGGACACTTTGCGGTATCCCGGTGTTAGCTCACGACCACCATCATTATCGGCTTGCCAGTATGCATCGATGGGAAATTGACATAGTTTCCTCTGTAGGAATAAAGGACTTGAGTTCACAGAACGTCTGTTTATGAATGGTTTCTATGAATGTATGGATAACTGAGAGTACTTAGAAAAAATTTCGTTCCTGGCTTTATAGAATGGTATCTGTCATATCACATCCATTTCGGTCCAGTAAAGCAAAGAATGATGGCAGAACTAAAATGAGTGGCTTTTCATTTACCACGTCGGGCCCGAATCGAATTGTGACTCGAATTATGAATCGAGTCGGCGCGCATTCGATTTCGAATAGAAACGAATCTGACAGGTCTTCAAGTTTCAAATATTCCACATTCAAACAATCGCAAATATTGCAAGTCTCCCCTCAAATTTTGTACTCAGCGGTGACGCGTATGACGGGGCGAGTCAATCAAAAAAGCTGAAAATTCCAGATCAGAATCAAATCAGTTTTGGAAGCGGAACCTCCTTTTTGAACTCTTCTTCCAGCATCAGGTCTCCCAAGGAGACCTGATGCTGGAAGAAGAGTTCAGGAGAGGACACTTGGTAAGTTTTTGAGAACATCGTGACGATTCAAAAATTTCAGTCTGGACAGTTTCGAATCGAATTTCGAAGCTTCGAGGGGTGATTTTACCATGAACAATTGGATAACTTGTGGAGAGACGACCTGGTATTCGTTTCAAGAAGGTTGTAAGATTAAAGAATAAATGGTACACCATGGTTCAGACTTAATGTCAACTGGGCTCGCATAGACCACGCGGGGGCATTTACCTCGCCCATATTTTGGCAACAATATAATTACTTTCTATATCAGCCAACATATGCTGCATGTCTCCTATTAAGTAACCTGTTGATTACTTCACGAGCATGGTATAACAAGTGATTTAGCTTGTTGTTCTGAAGTAATAAAAGAACCTCGATTTCTTATGGTGAGAAGAATGTTTTTTCTCAATTCTTAGCCGACCGCTTGTTTAGTGAGCCCAAGTTACAAGCGATGAGTCCTTAGAGCAAGACACTTAATCTCGAATGTCGGGGATGGGGTTCGGTAGCGCGGTGTACTAAGGCGTAGTGCACGTCAAAGGCACACTTGCCTGCAACCGCTGCTTACTCAGCTTGTGAGTTAGTAAGTTGGGGAATCTGACAATTGCTCGCGCTGCTCGGTGATTCACTCCGGATACTCCGGTTTCCAACACTCGCAAAACTGCCCGACACGATATGATCCTTGCTGTTGAAGAAAGGGTCGTTAAACCCTAATAAACAACAAACAGTATTATGGTGAAACCGTTTTTGTCCAATTATTAGATCTCTTTCTCGACAAGCTCTCGATACAATGACGCTAGTGGGTCAAAATTTAAAAACAAAAACGAAATTTGCGTCTGAGATTCAGTGTTCCCACATGTCTTTTCCACCGTGGAAGATTCTGCATTGCTGTTGGAAAAGAAGACTAAGCATTTCGATTAGATCGAGACTCCATCTAGATCTTGTCGACATCCTTTATCTGATGTTGTAGTCACAGGGTGGTACCTATTTTTATTAGTCCTTTTCAATCTAAGTGAAATTTATTAGCAATTTATCAGATAAAACACGAAATTTTCCACCCGAAAACAAACTCTAAGCTCATGAACCAGCGGGCGGCAGCTGCAGGCACTTGAGTTTGTAAACGCTTCGTGTATCTTGTGTCTCCTCTTTTAAGTCACAAGCATTTGTCCGAGAGAAAATTCATCCTTAAAGTTTTATGTATTGTAATTTTGTATTCGCCCCATCCTGGAAAGTCTTCGCTCGAACGCCATTGTTAGACATTATAGTACCGAGACCCGTACGATCAATGGTAATCATACAGTATACATACCCCCGTTTATTGGTCTTAATCCACGCGTGGGCAGTGATGTCCACGCATCCATTTACCAGGTAATAAAAATCATCATCAGCAAAGTTTTAATTAATGAAGCACCGGGTTGTATCCGGTACTTCATTAATTAAATTGTTGATGATTATTCCTATAATTAGTGTTTGGAATCTAATATTATTGCGTCCGTGGAAATACTTCCCACCCGTAAAAAGTAGCCAGTCCACGGCAGCCATACTGTAGAAGGACTATCTTGTTGGTAATTTCTCAACTTCAATGCAGAAAAGTATAATTTAGTAAACTTCCCGTGTGGTGGTTGAAATGAATTATGTAAAGAGTGTCCAGTGGCAAAGATATAAATTACATGTGCGATGACCCATCGGCAATTATGTCACCTTCTGAACACTAAATGAGTAGAACAGTATGTAACGTACTTTCGGTACCTCCATTGTTGTGACTAGATTTTTTTACCTAACGGAGTTTAGTTTATACCAAAAAATAATTTTTGCCCAGAGACAATGCTTCTCTGACAAATAGAACAAGATTGCGGAATACTATTAGTTACCCCGTGTCTGATCACGTGGTACGGGTTTTTACCTACCCGAAGCCATCTGACAAAATTGAAGAACATGAATAATTTAGAAGTCCGTCAATTATAGACGACCCATTGATTTGGTGGAGAGACCATGACGCCCTCCTACCAACGTTGGCGAAGTTGGCCCGCCGATATTTGGCGATACAGCAATATCAGCTTCATCCGAACGCCTATTTTCCACGTAAGGGCTGGTATTCGAGCAACGGCGGATGTCTCTTTCTCTTTCTATAGATACGGTTGCAGAGATTGTATTCTTAAATGAAAACTTCGCTGAATTTTAGAATTTAAAATAACCTTTATTAACTACTCGTCTCCTGAGTTCTAATGTGCTCTATGTGCCAGTAGGCTGCCAGTAGGCTCATAGAACACATTGGAGCCCAAAAGATGAACTGTACGTAATAAAAATGGCCAAAGGTATTAAAATTCTGTTCATTTTAACATTTAACGTCATTTAACTCGTTAACGCAGAATTATTTAACACGTTAACGTGTTAAGGTTAAATTTTAACTCCCCCCCCCCCCCCCCCGCCCTGAATATATCTTCCAGAAGCTGAAAGCGGAAAAGGATAATGAAATTATACTTTGCAAAAGCACAGCTTCAGTTTGTTTTTTGCGGGTGTGTATTCGTTTAATCTAAATCTTCGTGCCTGTATGACGAACATTGGTCTCGTTTACGTTGCATGTTGCTAGGCCTACATTTAACAGAACGGAAGTATTGACTTCAGACTTTGAGTCATTGTTTTATCGTTCTAATTGTTTCCTCTCTCAATTGACAAAATAACTTAATATTGGTCGTAATGAAATGTCATCCCTGTTTTGTCCTTATAACTTCTCTACATGGCAATAGGCTGCCAATGGTGATATGTTATTCCGCTTTGCCAAACTTAAAACTGACGATGTCTCATCCCGTTGAACTTTTTAAAAAAAAGTTTGGAATATTTTGCTGGTGATTTGATACTAAGATGTACCGTACATATAATATTTTCCTTCAGTAATAGGTATTTTGTATTTTGTGTGCTATTGTTGTTCAAGAGATCTCTCGAGAGGGAGGCGTCCTAAACATGTCGGCTGCCATGAGTGGAGTTTTTTTATAAGCACCACTTTGATTGGCTGATTTCTGTTTGCACGAATTGTGTGTGACTTATAATCTCATATAACAGAAAAACAGGCTTCCAATGAACTGACAATTATCTCAAATAATGTTGTCAAAATTTTTCAACAGAAATATAACGAATTATCAAGAATAATAAAAATCATTTCAACAATGTTTTCTAACAACTACCTGTCTAGATTAGTCGGTACGGACAGTGACGGCGCCAGTTTTTGTTTTCAGCAACACAAGTGGGGGCAGTTTCTCTACATCAGCAGTGAGCGTGTTTATAACGTTTATTAAACTATTTATCAAACACTGATAGCACCAAACACACAGGTTATGGCCTCTTTGTTTTGGAACGAACTTCTTCTTATGTGAGATCATAAAAGTTATTGTTTTCGAGGCAGCAATTTAAAATAATAACATTGTTAATGTAGTTATACGTTTTGGGTCCAAATATTCAATTCCCATTGGTCAGCTGGATGAAAACGTCATGACCAAATGTAATTCATTTTCCAATGAATACATTTGGTCGAACTTAGACCCGCATTTACGGCAGAGCACAGCGGACAGAATGTAATTCGGCTGGTGTTTGGGCGGGTTTTTAACTTTTAGCGCCTCCCGCAGTGATCAACTCCGCTGCTGTTTCTTTAGTGACATTTCCCAACTGTGGAATAAAGCCCGTTACTGAAATACTCGTTTCCATTTCTAAAGTTGTGAAAATTAAAGCTTATTTGCCTTTGGAATATCATTTAGACGGAACACTGCGCTAGTTCTTGATTCCAACGACTGAAAGCCGTATGATTTTCAACAACGGAGAATGACGATGCGTGGGTAAAAAGTAGTTTAAAAAGTTACGGAATGTAATTTTTAGAATTGAATGCAATTTTTATAATCTTTATTGGAGTATGAACGTGTGGGAATGGGTACAAATAATTTGTACCCATTCCCACACGTTCATACTCCAATAAAGATTATAAAAATGGCATTCAATTCTTAAATAATAATGAAATTCGAAGCCGTTGGAGATGTATAGCGCTGGCAGATTATGACAGTAAGATAGGCAAATGCCTAAAAGTACAGCTATCGTGTGAGGAAAAGCATATTTTCGGAAGCGCGAATCCTCCCTAATCCCCAAACCCTATCGTTGCTACTTGGAATGGAAGCATTAGTTTATTTGTGATTTTAAATTTAAGCTGACTGGTTTAGTCTAGAGATAGGGTATCGTGGGATTTGAAAATCCAATAATATTCAATTAGGAGAACTACGATTGTGTGCCAATAATCGAAAGGTAAAAAAAATCACAAGAAGAGCTAGCAGCTTTTCAATTCATGGACCACCAGTAAAACCCGGCGGGGCATGAGTAAAAAGATTGCAACTGCTTCTTGCACTTTTTGAGAAAACATAAATATCCGATTAGGAAATGTCTTTCAATTTTATGATCTGATATCCCCACGCCTCCGCTCATTACCTAACGTAACAATGATAAAGGGACGGCGCTATTCGCTATTCACAAACATTACCACAAGCTCACAAGCCACCAGTCGAGCCTGGCGCGGTTATGGCCTGGAACCCGTCTAACCTTTAAATAGTCCATCGAGTATTTTTACATACAATCGGATGGAATATTTAAGTTGGTCGGAAAAGCGAACCCTCAGTGTTTCTCACAATTTGGGTTCTTATGTGAATGGAAATCCCAAATATCGGTAACAGACCACTCTCTTTGCACTATCATTGACTATGATGATATTAGTAAAGTTAGACTCATGGTTTCCGTTTGAACTATTTCAAGATCGTCCCCTGTTTTGAAATAATAAATCAGTGGGAATCTTTGCTTTTGATGAAGCAATGCTCTGTGGCGCCTTATTCGTAGAGGGTGGATGGCCTGTTCAGCACCGTGTCACTTAAACCCTTTAATATGGTATACATTTTGCAGACAAGGAATGAGTCAGACTTCGCGTGGATGCCACATCAACTAATCGTTAGAGGGTATTAGTAATAATGAAATCTTACAGCCCTATAGGGCTGTAGGATTTCAATATTACTTATAGTGCCTACAAATGGAAACTCTGCTTTTTCTCATCTGCTACAGACCGTTTTGTATATGAAGATGTTACTTGATGACACGGTGTTATGTGGGTTAATAACTCCTGAACATTGTTCTTTAGGATCCTAGTGCCCTCTCGCGCTCATTGAATTTTTGAATGTTAAACAAGTTCGCAAATAAATTCCTGCTAGTTATTGATTTGACCTTCGACAAGCCAATTAATACCGAGGAACTGACCCATTTCTCTCTGACAGTATGCATTTGTGTATTCTATGTTTTGTCCGTAGCGCACATTGGAAGAGTCCAATTTTGATTTGTATCAATCAATTGATATTTTTAACACACAGATTTACGTTTGTAAGTTGTAACTGTTGATCGATGTTCTTCATATTTATTGAGCTCGATTCATTTTAATGGAATTCAGACCAATCTAAATGATCTGTGATGTTGACAACATTAATTTGCCAAAAGTCCCAAAAATCTATACAACGTCGGCATACCCTCAACTTTTCCACTTCCCCTCTCTGGTTTAGCCACTGAAGGCAATGCATCATGTATTTCACGATACCTGTTTGTGCATAAGATAGGCTTATAAACTTGATATTTGATTATTCGTCACGTTCAACAATAGGTTTTTGCTTTGTGTTGGTTTGGGATTGACAAGTTCTGCAGCCGGGTTCACACCTTTCCAGGATGTTTTACAGCGGAAAAGAAAATTTATTGAATAACTGGCACAATTTCATTTTTTTTTTTTTTGCATTAAAAATAAAACTTATGGGTCCAACTGTATCATGCTCAATGAGCACGTTCCAGTGGGGGACAATAAGCCGTGTTTATGAGGGGAAAAATTGAAAAAATAAAACAATTTGACTGGTGTTTCGGGTTTTTTTCGTATTTTGATAGGTGGTCTCGGTGTACTAGTGCTGGTTATGGTCGTTGTATTTTGAAAAGTCTTGGCAGACAGTTCTATAACCTCTGTTGCAAGCGAATAAATTACCAGTCTTAATTAGGTCTAAAACCCGTATAATTAACTCCGGAAACTGCTAATCCGTCTTATTTCAAAAGTTTATAAACTAATGTCAACTTTTAAAATTTGAAGCAAAATGTCATGGTTTTACACGAAATTCCGTCTAAGTCGTGCGAGTCTAAACAGAGAATTACATCGCACGGCCTTTCTAAACCTCGTGGGTATGTTACAAATTTACTGTCGACTTAAAACCAATTAATTAAAGCATCTCGATATAGATCTACACCTCAATGACGTCACGCAAACTAAGAAAAATCAGGTGTGAATCGAAAGTAGCAAGTAAACAAAAACGTTTGGTGTAAATTAAAACCTTGCGATTAGCAAGTGCTGGTAACCCCAACAAACGTGGAATAGGAGAGTATAAACGAAGAGGAGTATTTTTGTATTCTGACATCAGTCAGTTATTTAAGCCTTCACATAATGAATTGTCAAAATCCACCCATAGCTTAAAATGGGGATCTGAGAAAATTCGAGATTAGACTTGCTTCAGTATTGTCGCGAGGATTCGATTAGATTTGATGATGGGGTGGAAGGATTTCCCGTACTCCATGATTTTCTTTATATGGCCGTGTCTCATCTGATATTTTTTGAAATCACCAAAGAAAATATGCTGCTCGCGGAGCGCTTCATTTGCGGCCGGGTGGCTTATGTTGGTTTCAAAACAAACACAGATCTTTACTACACTAGAACACTGAGACAAGAGCTGGGAGCAGTTAACGTTTCAAACGTTAACGTGTTAAGTTATTTTAACAACTTTAAAAAAAATTAACCAAGTTAATAACGTTTAACTTTGAAGATTATAATTGTATAATATGTAGCATTGCGTCGTTATCTTGTGTTTACCCCAACCGAATCCCGCGTGTCGATGACGTCGAATTTTACGCCATTTGACGAAATTGAAGAGCACGAATAACTTAGATGTCCGTCAATTATAGACGACCCATTGATTTGGTGGAGAGACCATGAAGCCCTCCTACCAACGTTGGCGAAGTTGGCCCGCCGACATTTGGCGATACAGTAATACCACATCCGAACGCCTATTTTCCATGTAAGGACTGGTATTCGAGCAACGGCGGATGTCTATTTCCATGGATACGGCCGCAGCGATTGTATTCTTAAATGAAAACATCGCTGAATGTTAGAATTTACGATAACCTGCGAGAACTATATTAACTACTCGTCCCCTGAGTTCCAATGCGTTCTATGTGCCAGTCGGCACATAAAACACATTGGAACTCAAGAGACGAACTGTACGTAATAAAAATGAGCGAAGTTATTAAAATTCTGTTCATGTTAACATTTAACGTCATTTAACTCACAGAATTAGTTAATACGTCAACGTGTTAAGGAAAATTTTAACTCCTCCCAGCCCTAACGGAGACCACCGATCTATATACATTTGGATCTCCTGAACACTCATTGGTTACATACAGAAAAGTTTATCACTTACCGCCATCTTGGGTGGGTGGGTGGGTGGGTGGGTGGGTGGGCGGAGGGGGGGGGGGGCAAGGGGGCAATTATTACCATCAATCGACGAACCTCAACAACAACAAAAATTCTCGAAGGTTTTCAGTTTTCCGACGCTTCGAAATCGCCGATCCCTTTTTAAAGAATATACCTTAATATCTGAAAAAATCATGATTTGCACAATAGAAATTGAATAATTTAATCTTATTTTTATTATTATTGCCCCCCCCCCCCCCCCCCAAAAAAAAAAAAAAAAACAAGCGCCGAGACTTGGTACCGTGTGTTGCTAGTTTTCGTGCTACAGTACGGCCGCCGTGGACTGATCACTTTCCACAGGTGGGCAATATTTCCACGGACGAAATAATATTGGATTCCAAACACTAATTATAGGAATAATCATCAAACATTTAACTAATGAAGCACCGGGTGCAACCCGGTGCTTCTTTAATTAACATTTTTGGACATCACTGCCCACGTGTGGATTACGAAGAGTCTACGGCGACTGTATTGTAGGCTTTCCGTTGATGTTTGATGATGTGCAAATTATTTCGCACTGACTATATAGCTTTCACGTCATCAAAGGGCATCGTTGAGGGAGATACGGAGTCGGTTGACCTGACACAGTCCTGATGGCGCAGATGGCGTTGCGACGTTTTCTCTAACGTTCCTGCAATCCAGTTGTATAGTGACCCGTGACTGAGGCAACTATATGAAACTGAAATTATACTGAGCGATTGCATTGATTAATGTTCACATTGGTCTCAGTATATCAAGTGAATATTGGACTCAGTTTAATTAATTACATGCTGTATCCGTTCAAAAGCAAGTCTGGAACCAGATGAATTCCTCTATGCTGAAATTCCAAACTGAGATGAACATTCATTAATTAGTATAAGCTCTATCGATAAATAGGTTATCTCCACCTGATTTCATGAACTATTCGACGCTGTGGAGACTAATATGACTTACTTCCGGTTGGTATTTGAAATTCTTTTTTTTTGTTGAGTGTTCGCTTGTGTACATTGTGATTCAGTTAACACTTTACCCAACGTAACGGCCAAAACCGGGCAGCGCTATTCTCAAAAATCGCCAATTCATTTTCATTATTTTTTTCATTTTGTGTCTCAAAAACATAGGTTATGACCCCTCGTTGGAACGAGCTCGTCGAGCTCGTTCCAATGAGGGGTCATAACCTATGTTTTTGAGACAAAAAATGAAAAATGTTTTGTTATTCAAGAATTTTTTTTGCAAGTGTCGTCTACTTTTCATGTTAGGTAAAGGGTTAAATAAAGTTGTCAAAACTGCGATCATATTAATGGAAAAAAGTCTACCGCGTGTGTCATAATTACAGTACTGTCGCCGTGGACTGGTCGTAATCCACGCGTGGGCTGTAATGTCCACGCATGCGTTTACCAGATTATAAAAATAATCACCGGCAAAACGTTAATTAACGAAGCACCGGGCTGTACCCAGTTGTTCGTTAATTAAATTGTTGATGATTATTCCTATAATTAGTGTCTGGAATCAAATATTATTGCGTCTGTGGAAATACTGCCCACCGCGTGGAAAGTGACCAGTCCACAGCGGTCGTACTGTACAACAACAAAATTTCCAACGGTCGTGTCGTTCATTTGTGTGATGTGCAGTGCACGAGTCGATGTGGATTGTGATGTTATATTGATTGCCAAGCACTTTTGTCCTAGTGGGAATACCTCGTGACCCACTCCACCAACCCATTCCCAACCAACCAACCCATTTCCGGCTGGGGTGAGCTGATGTCGGGGGTCCCAAGGCACTCCGTGGTGTTCGCCCCTAGGCGAAATTTGACTATGTGCTATTAATCCGAGTCGTAATGTTTACAATATCGCAAATACCAACCAGTGGTAGTTAGTCGAAGAACGACAACTCACTTTCCGATAGACGCTATACTTTATCGCATCGGGCGAAACAAATGCTCGTGTCGAGTGTTTAACTACCTTCAAAATCTCCTTTGAGGACGCAGGACAGAAATTGAGCGAAAAGACACATCAGAATGTTAGGGGATTTTATTGTTGTTCTTTGTTGAATTGGGATACCCCTGTTTAAATGACTCATAACAAGACTCTATGAGGCATTAGATTTGAAAGTTAATTCGAGTCAAAAATTGAGATGCGAGGAGGGGAGGTCCTGGGAAAAACAAAAAAAAATCGCTCCATGTTTGTTATATTTTCAATTATTTTGCGCGTGGAAAAACGTTGATGGGTCCCACACAGATGCGAACTCGCTGATCTCATTCCAGGCAGTTACCCAAAGCAATGCTCATAGGGAACGGGGGAGAAAGTGGGGAGGATTGCATGAGATAAATATGTTTAAACAGTTTTCAAAGCCAGAACTGTGAACAAAAAATAGTTAGAATTCGCCCAGGACAAATCCAAAAGGAATCGTATGAATATAGTCAACTTGATTCTGAAACAGAAAAATATAATCCATCCAATGCAATGAGCTCGGTAAGTTCCTACTAATGATATATTTTAAGCTGCGTTTGTTCATTCATACTGTTGTCACCAAATTGTTTGTCAGGTGATGTTACCGATAAAACAATAAGACGGAAAACTGAAACTGCTTGAGGATTTAAATCTTTAAAAGCGAAGAGGTATATAAGTCTCTCTCGGGAGAATCTTAACCCTTTACCCAACCTGAAAAGCAGACGACACTTGCAAAATAATTCTTGAATAACTAATGTTTTTCATTTTTTGTCTCAAAAACATAGGTTATGACCCCTCGTTGGAACGAGCTCGACGAGCTCGTTCCAACGAGGGGTCATAACCTATGTTTTTGAGACAAAAAATGTAAAAAATAATGAAAATTAATTGGCGATTTTTGAGAATAGCGCTGGCCGGTTTTGACCGTTACGTTAGGTAAAGTGTTAAGGAATACACAACTGTGATCGCAAATGTGGTCTCTTTCTCAACCAAATCGCGACTGATCGCAAGACTTACAGCTGCTGGTCTGGATTTCAGAGCAAAATATTTTGAAATCAAGAACAGATAAGAAAATATCTTCTGATTTTTCAATGTTCTCCCATTTCTTTTCAACAAGTGAAATTCTACAGTACTAACAACGCAAAAGCGGGCAGATAACTTCGTCCAGAACGCGATCCGGTCGAAATTCTCTGACCGCTATTGTAATAACAGAGCTGTATGGTTATGGTTTGCGTGTAGTAGTTGGCTATTACACAAGGCACACCAGTTGCCCCTTCTCTCCCATAGAAACGAACTGTGCCTCTGTATTTATTTATTTATATATTTATTTATTTATTTATTTATTTATTTATTTATTTATTTATTTATTTATTTATTTATTTATTTATTTATTGGGGGTTAACTACACTTTCGACAGCCGAGTCACCTCGCGTCGGACAGTTTTACGGGTGGAGGAAGCCGGAGTGCCCGGAGAGAACCACCGAGCGACGACGAGTAACTGTCAGACTCATCCACGTACTAACTCCACACAAGCAACGTTAGCATTGGTTGAAGACCAAGTGCATCATCGACGTGCAGTACGCCTTAGTACACGACGCCACCGTTCCCCCAAATGGGCAATCGGGCTTAAGTGCCTTTCCCAAGGACACAACTCAGTCACCCCCTAGCGGGGATCGAACCGTGGACCTTTCGGTTTGCATTCCAATGCAGTAACCACTAAGCCTCCGCGCCCCCTGTAAAGTGTGTTTGGAAAGCAAATAGAGACAGTTTTAATCACTTTTGAATAAAAGTATGCTAAATGTCGTCTGTAGATAAGTGTAATTTGTCGATCGTACTTTGTGGACTACAATTGTGTGTCTATAAGGTTAAAGCCATTGTTTTTGTACAGTTACAAACTCAGGGAAAACGCAAATAGTTTTTTAATACTCTTTCGAGATTTCACATTTGCATCTGCAAAGGTATATATCAACCCAGGAGTGCGACAAGGCACTGGAACATTGTAGATGGCGCCTTATCCACTCAAGGGACCATATATACTTTTATACCGTGATTACCTATTCTACTACATATGAAAAGCCTATGACACAAATTTTAGCTTTACACACCAACCGAAGTGAACACGCCAGCAATAAGAATTTCAGAAGTAAAAATGTTGACCTGCAGTGGAACTACATCCAAGATGACCTTTTGAGACGTCGACCTTAATGCGAACTTGTCTAAATTTATCGCACGTCGCCTCGCGAAGAGTGAAATGGAAGTGGCAATTATTTATTACGTTTTTAAATGAGTTTACCCCATAAAACACCAAAAATTTACAAATATACATTGTCTCGTGTTAATAAAGCACCCATAACTCGAAATAGTATGTTATTATGTTATTAAAATGAAAAAGGCCCTGTTTCTTTTTCTATTGCGTTTCGGTGAAACAGTTTACAGCGGAAGTACCGTCCACCGATGCTCGTGTAAACAAAAACAAATTCGCACGTATGTACGACTGCTGCTTAGTAAAATCGAGAAAAAATAATAGCGACTCTTAATAGGTATCGCGGAACTAAATATTGAAATTAGAGTGAACCGAAATGATGCAATCTCTGAAAATAAACAGCCTTGGGAAAATCCATTGTTTCAATAAAAGTTCGAAACATTCTATTGACATCTTGCATTATTGTTGAATATTCCTGATAAAAAAGAGGGTGATTTGATGACTTTTGGACCTAAAAAATACAATTTACTTTTTGTGTGTTTTTGTAGGGAATTCCCTGAAAAATATGTGCATGTGACCGATACTTCCCTTTGTGTCAGTTTTTCTCTCTTATTTGTTGCATGACCCCCTGTTTTCAGATCAGAAAAAGTTGTCTGAAGGGCTATACTTGACAGAGATATTTGAATGCCAAAATTAAAGTGAAGCGATCATATTTTTTTCCACCTGAACGTTATAATGGTCGCCTATGGGAAAATATTTAGTTCTGTGATACCAATAATCAGGCGATCATGGCATAAATAAAATATACCCAAAGTAGCTTGGTGTACCAAATGTTCACCACTCGTGGTGAAGTGGCGTTAACCGGGCGCCGAAGGCTCGGGGTTAACACCACATCACCACTCGTGGTGAACATTTGGTTCACCAAGCTACTATGGGTATATGCTATATATATACGCTATTTTTTCAGAGAATTTTTAATTTGACTGACACAAATCGTGGATCTTTTTGTCGATGCGTAAACTTTTCATGAGCTATACATACATTAATTTTATTTGTGGATGCGTGTATGCAACTGTTCTTTCAATCAAGATTCTAGATAATAATTTGCAGAATAAATTAGATATCTAATTCACATATAAATGGTCCCTTTAAATCACTTAAAAACTAAGTGGAGAGGTTCCTGACAAAATACACGCCAAAGCTGGGGACTCCTTTCTAGAATGCCACACGCTAATTTGTTTGTCACTCGGGAGCGAGTTTCAACTTTAAGTTCAATCAGGTTATTAGTCGAATCCACATTTTAGAGGACTGAAAATCTTTGTTGGGTGTATACTTCGCTAGAATGGACATCCAAGAATGAAATGGCGTTTCCACCAGTCAGTGAGTTCAGAATTCAGTCAAAAAAGAACAAAACGTACAAAGTTTCAACCAGTGTACTCTAGGGTTCAATCCATCGTCCATCGGGAAGGTTCACTTTTCCATGTCAGTTTTCACAAGAAATGTGTGTTTTGGGTTTGCAAGCGAACTCCACTCCATGTTAGTTTTAGTGATAAACTGATAATTACTAACGATGGAGCGGAAAGTGTCAAGTGTTGGAGTCGATGATATTATCTTTAAACAGTGTATATAGAGTTGTCTTCAGTGTTGGCCCAAATACTTTAAACCAGGGACGAATTGGCGAACTGGAAGACCTGGGGTTCCCACAAGGTCCGGAAGATTCTAGTTCCGCCGGCCGACAGCGAACGTTATATAAAAATGCACTCCGACATACATTGACGCAACAATAGCTTGTTTTTTTTAATCTTATCTATTTAGCTTCATTTGTAGACAAAAATGTTAACTTTGAACAGACCAAACAGAGTGCATCCATTTGCGTTCCATAATTGGCGGTCGTTGCCCAGACGACATAATGAACAACATCAAATTAATCCCCGCCTAATGTATCGACAAAATTCAATTCTTGACTCAAAAACACACCCAATGACAGCTCAAAGAGGGGCCAACAGCTATGTTTTGGGGACAAAAAATTAAAATTTTCAGTTATTCTAGAAAACATTTTCACAAACATCGTTCCCTGGTGTGTTAGATAAAGTGTTAAGGGGGGGGGGGGGAGTCAGTAATGACCTTTGGTACAGTGAGATAAAATTATTACTAGTTGTCCTTAACTGGTTAAGAGGAAGATTATTTTTGGTTGTCTGAAATTGTTTGTCAAAATTTGTTTTATTACAAATTAATGGAGAGTGCCTACAGGCACTCTCCAATAATTTGTAATAAACAAACTTATATAAACAAAATATTGTCTGCGTTTGACAGGAATAGGAAACACGAGTAACGAAAATACTGACTTTTGCACTGGTATTCTCATTTTTGAAAGCTCTGATAGTGGCTTCTACCACTCAACCAGTTAAAACAAACAATACATCCGTTCATTTGTAGTACAGGCAGTTGTGTACAGTAAGGTGAATCCCACGAATACGGCGTTCAAAGACCTGATATTGGAAAAAAGATTTTCTTTCACACGTGATCTTCAGTTTTTTCTAGATAACTCTTTCCGAGCCAGGAGACGCAATCGCTCGCATCAGCACGGAATCCGGGGTGGCGGTGGATGATGCCCCTTGGCATCCGTCGCGAATCGAACCGAGAATTGTGCAAATGAACAGTATATCGCAACGATGAAAGTTTCGCTTTCGATTCCTAATTCTGCTCCCGCCCCCCGTTCTCGGGACAGTTCAAATGAAAAGAAATTGTTCGATATTAAAGGACAGAATATCGCTCTAATTTTTGGTTTATAAATAAACAACCCTCCGATCGGGATTCTTGGGGATCTCTCGTTGAGAACTTTCTAAGAATCTAGGTAGGAGGCTTGCATTATCATCGAAGGGCAAATATGAAGAAGGATCCTCAAAACCTCTTTCTACCGGTTCTGAAAGAACACATATATTCCATGCATAGGTACACCAGTAGGGCTGAAATGGTTGGCTCATTTTCGTAACCGAGTAACCAAGAGCTATAACCGAATAATATCCGGTTATCCGCGGCCATTATTTCACCGAATATGGGATCAAAACTATAGGAATTGGAAAGGAGTATTCTCAAACTATTCCGTAGTGTGTACACAAATGAACGTTGTCGAGTACTCGACAACGTTCGTTTGAATACACACTACGGAATAGTTTCTGCGATTACTCATTACTCACGATCATTAACGAAGTCTTGAACGCCAAAGTCGATTATTTCTCAATATATACAACGCGGCGTCGATGTGTGTAATCTATCACAAAAGAGAAACGGCAGATTTACTACATTTTAAACGTGGAATGACGATCACTATCTATATTTGGATAACCGGTTGACGGTTTTTCTAATCGATTAGGTTGCTAACTGGTTTCAAACCGATTATCCGGTTAACCATCTCAGTACTATGCATAGACATAGCAGCTCATCCATTTACAGGTTAACATTTCTGCCAAATAAATCGCACTCATTCTATATCTATTCTCCAAGTTTTCAATATTTCTCCATAACTGGTAGAGCTCAACATTGTGTTTGGTGGCTGGAATTTCTAAATTAATGATTGTTTTGTTACAAGTTATTGAACAGTTAACAAATATATACTAACAAAAATGACAAAGATTTTAGCTGGATTTAAAACCCTAGTTAAAATATAAAGACTCAATCTCAGCAACTGGACTTTTCAATAAAGGCTTCTCGCAGTGCTGAAACCGTTAACCCGTTCAACAATGATTTGCTAAATGGGGTTGCCGCTTCCGATACTGCAGAAATAGAACGAATCCACATTCTATTTTTAGGGAGATCCCGTGATAATACTTAACTATTGAATGTCCACTATATTTTTGCTAAAATTTATACCAACCGAGTTAACCCTTTAGCCAACGAACATGAAATCAAGATTTATTTTTTTAATTTTCAAAAATGTCTACATAGACAATAGTGAACTGTCTGGATCGACGTACGTAGTTTATCCTCGAGTGTGATGCGGAAGGTTTTTTTTTACGAGGCGAAGCCGAGTAAAAAATAATCCCCGCATCACACGAGAGGATAAACACGTACGTCGGTCCAGACAGTTCACTATTGTGTTTATTATATTTCCCGTTCATTTTTCCCCACAGCAGGGATGAAATAGATAACTAACTCTCGGAAACTATGTGAAACTTGAATCGCCCCATGGCATGCGTAGAAATATATAAACCAACTGCTGTTAATGTGTGACGTAACGTTCCATTATTCAAGAATATAACAAATGTGCATTGTAAATTTTCTAACTGGAAATCAACTGAATGTATCTGTATTGTGGTGAATTGGATTGTTTCTTGGAATATTTCATTCAGCATTTCTGGGAATAGTTGTTGAACGTAATGTTTATAAAGGGATTGTTGATGGTAGCTTGTCCAAAAATGTTTCGCCAACCTTCACATGTCAATTAAAATAGTCCGTCAGTGCTGAGAGTTGAATAACATTTTGAGAGTGTAATATCACCGTCGAGTGGGATACGATATTTATAGTTCAGGGAAAAAATAAGTTAAAATATAATAAAAAACAATATCGCGCGGCCCTCATTGTAACGAACACAATGAACTCGTTCCAATGAGGAGTCTCATGATATGGCTTTGTAGAATTGTTTTGGAACGAGTTCGACGAGATCGTTCCAATGAGGGGTTGCATGATACGGTTTTGTAGAAATTTTTGAAAAAAAAATGTTTTCTACTGATTTATTTGTAAATTACGATTCGTAAGGAAAAGGGTTAATCAGGAAACGCCGTGGCTCAGTGGTTACGGCATTAGACTTCAAACCAGGCCCGGGAGCCGTTACCGTTTTAAACGTTAACGTGTTAAATTATTTTAGCAACGTTAAAAAAATTTAACAAAGTTAATACCGTTTAACTTTGAAGATTATAATTGTATAATAATTGCGTGGTTATCTTGTGTTAAACCCAGTCGGATCGCGAGTGCGGGTGACGTCGAATTTTACGCCATTTGACGAAATTGAAGAACACGAATAATTTAGATGTCCGTCAATTTTTGACGACCCATTGATTTGGTGGAGAGACCATGAAGCCCTCCTACCAACGTTGGCGAAGTTGGCACGCCGATATTCGGCGATATCAGCTTCATCCGAACGCCTATGTTCCATGTAAGGACTGGTATTCGAGCAACGGCGGATGTCTCTTTCTATGGATACGGCCGCAGCGATTGTATTCTTAAATGAAAACATAGCTGAATGTTAGAATTTACGATAACCTGCGAAAACTATATTAACTACTCGTCCCCTGAGTTCCAATGTGTTCTATGTGCCAGTAGGCTGCCAGTAGGCACATAGAACACATTGGGACTCAAGAGACGAACTGTACGTAATAAAAATGGCCGAAGTTATTAAAATTTTGTTCATTTTAACATTTAACGTCATTTAACTCGTTAACGCAGAATTATTTAACACGTTAACGTGTTAAGGAAAATTTTAACTCCTCCCAGCCCTGCTTCAAACTGAAAGGCCCACGGTTCGATCCTCGTCTGGAGTAGCTGTGTTGTGTCCTTGTGCAGATTGCCCACGTAGGGGCACGGCGGCACCGTGTACTAAGGCGCACTGTACGCCGATTGTGATCCTGTCTTCAACCAATGCTAAGTCTGCTTGTGTGGAGTTTGTACGTTGTGGAGTCTGACAGTTGCACGCCGTTGCTCGTACGTTCTCTCCGGGTTCTCCGGCTTCCTCCATCAGTAAAACTGTCTGACACGAGGTAATTCTGGCTGTCAAAAGTGTCGTTAAGCCCAAATAAATAAATAAAAAATAAATAAATAAATAAATAAATAAATAAATAAATAAATAAATAAATAAAGGGATGATCTTCCTTTATTGTATAAAACACGCTGCAAGTTGCAGACCAACACATTCACGTCTTTAAACTCAAGAAAATCACGATTTGGTTGAACATATGTTGTTCAAAATAGTCAATTGTTTTTCTCTCTTGCCATAGACGAAGTGATTATGTCGGATGTATGGTGCTTCGAGTTGTATTTTGTTTTTTTTTGTCGGCGTATGCGAATGACAAAATGCGCTCCGCAGTTTGATTACTGATCTCATCATTGCCATATTGAACTCACATAGTGGGAATGATATTATTTGTTGTGTATCAATTTGAATGAATCTAACTATTTAAGGTGATCTTGTTTTCAATAAAATGTAATTGTTCTGTGCACCTGGCTTATTATGATTTCCGTGAGCTACCTCCTCATGAATGAATGAATGAATGACAGGTTTTAGCGCACTGAAGGCGCACAGGGACGATGTGGGATTTACAAATCCCTTGCGACCCGGTTCGCCTTATTTTATTTCACTTGGATCACACAGGCCTATCTTTCCTATTGCCTCAAATGGGGTCTGAGGGGGGTATGCACGAGGTTAGAATTCCCGGCAGTTTGCTTTGGAGTGATAGATTGTCAAAAATCAATCCCTCAACGCCATTAAGACTATTAGAGAGTGGGCTCTATTCGATTCCAGCTTGGCGATGGTAGAGGTTTGAGTCCCAACATGGTGGCGAAACAGAATGTAATGTTGTGCGATGGCAAATTTAAGGGAAGAAGAAAAAAGAAAACCAAACAGTAACGCCAATTTGGTAGCGTCCCCGGTATATGACCACAGCGGTTACAAAAAGGAGTGGAGAAAGCTCCAACAGTTTAGTTTGAAAAACCGGGAGTCATCCATCAAGCCTTCTGGGAGATAGGATGCCGTATGTGATTGTGAGGTATCTGGTTATCCTTCTCTAATGCTCCTTATTGAAATTGGGATCATGGATGTGTTTGAACACCTCGGCTTTCAAGCATGATTTTCGCTTGTATTTTGACCAAAAAGACCGTGTTACGCACTGCGTGGGAGGTATCGCTAGATCATCGTTGTCACTGGGAATATTGTCTTCGAATTTAAGCACGCGTTTTGTGGTGTGATGTAGATCTGATTGAAGGTTTTATCATGCAATAAGTCTTCAAGTATGACATCCCGTTGGCTGGCTTGCTGGCAAATGCGACACTCGAAGTGAGCACCTGCCTCCCAAAACATAAGAGCTTCACTTTAATTAGCAGACGCCTCAGTCTATGCTGCGTCTAGTGGTGTAGGGTCCCTATGATGGACGTGGGATATATATAGTCAATCGTAGTGGTGGCTTTATGGAGAGCTCTTAGTGCATTTGTCTGGAATAAATTCCGGTATGTGTCTGCTGTCAATAGCTAAATGCTGATAAATTCTAAATGTTGCAACTCTGGAAAACAGCACTTCATTTAAAAGGCGCCATTATATGAAAAAAGGGAAGCAGCCGAAAGGAACCTGGTTACCAATAAACTGTCTTATAATACCCTAACTATAATAACTATACCAAATCAGATACATTGCTGGGTAATGCTGACTTCTTATATTGTCTATAAGCGAGATGGTGTTCTCATTTCTACGCAATTTGAATAATGGTCGCCATCCTGGATAGTGGCGTCCACATTTTAACAATAACAAATTTTACAGATATATCTAGACTGAAAGCTGCTTTGTGACTGAATATTATCCTATTTGTCCTTACCCTTGCTTTCTGGTTGCATTCTGAAACATTTCCATACATTGGGTTAGCATTTGTCAGTTAGCACTGGGGGCCATTTTGAATTTTCGGCTGTATGCCAATTCTGATGCTTTCACCCGCCATGTAACGATGTTGCTAGAAAAATGACATTAAGCCACCAAAGCTGTAAGCCTACTTCAGAGAAGGTTGAGTTGTGCGGTTAACAGAAAAAAATTGCAACCGATCGGGTTTCTGAAGAGAAATATAGCCATCACGTACGCCGCTTAGCTACAGTTTTGGTGAGTGCACTTCTTGAAATTCGATCCACATTGGAAACCTCCAAATCTCTGTAATTGAAAAATTGTGTCTATTTGAAAGTTGAGAACAAGACAAAAGGTTGTCATTTTGGAAAGTTTGATACGCTTTGTGGTCATTCACCAAAACCAGTCAGTCGAGATGACATAAATATAAAATACTGCGAAATCAAGGTCTAAACGAGAAAAAAAACGTAAATGCAATATGATATTCAATGTTGACGGATTTTTTTCGGCCAGTGTGTAAGATTTCACGTACCCGAACGACCAAATTTTCGATGACTTACGGCGGTATATAGGGCTATGCACTATTGGTGTCACGTGGGTTGTAATGATAGCGCGCGAGCAGCCATGTTTTAACGTAAATTCCATGGAGATACATGGTGTTAGCATGCATGCGTAGCTCGTGTTCTTGGGGTGACGTATTATCGTCGTCGACATTGTCTCTGGAGACCTCCATCTTGGTTTCTATGGTGGCACGTGGTTGCTGTTAGATCGGGTGCTATCTACGACAGTAGCGGAGAATATTTTGAGGGTACGTTTGATCCAATGGGATTGTACCTAATTACCGAAAATGAACCAACACCTAGAATTGCCGAAACTGACATTCTTTCATTGGTCATTATACGAACAAACCTTTGGAAATGTTTATCTCCAGCCATGCAGGATGCTTAATCAATGATATAAAACTTTTTTGGAAATTTTCACGATGGAACTACATGCCATGAAATTAGGAGACTCAACACAAGTAAATACCTTATTAAGGTCATTTACATGCCTAAGATATTCTGATGCGAAAATTGATCTATATACAACGTCCTTTTAAGCGCGGTTGCCATGAAAAGAGATTAGGAAAGACGGTAAAACGGTAAGACAAAAAGACGATAAAACAAAAAAGTGTTTAAGCACTCCTCGGACAAGCGTGAAGGTTAGGTAGTGAGCAGTAACTTGAAACAAATAATCATCTTCGCAATCATATATCGATATCTTTTCAGCATTTTCACTCATCGGAATTTTCGTCTGCCGTGTGAAATTGTTCTTACTCTGACGGTGGCAGGCTGCAAGGCAAAACATATTTGCAGATGCACAGATGTATCCCTTGCTACAGCAAGTCTGATTAGAACTAAAACTACACTTGACCAGCTTAGTGACCTGTGAGGGGGCTGGACTACTTGTCATGGATCCGTTCAAATCTAGATGGGTCTTGAACGGGAGGTATCTTAGCATCGGCTGCAAACCACACCATTGCCTGGAAGTAAGCGCGTTTTATATTTTGTTTAAATGATTCTGAGAAGGGAGGCAGTGAAACTTCTATGTGAACAACCGCCCTTGCCTTAGCCGTCTTGTGGGACCAAGCATTGGTCCTTGCTTTGGTCATTTCCGTTTCTCGGTAGCTATAGCAACTCCTAATTAGGATTGTTTCTTCTTTGAAAACATGAAAACATGTGGAAGGCTAGCATCGGGGGTTTTGTCTTCTCTTACTAACGTGAGTGGGAATATGCTGCCAGTGATAACCAACGTGTTGGAATACCTCTCTTTGGAAACTCTGTAAACAATTCGGGAGCATATAAGGTCAGTCAGTTGCAAATTGTTTTTATTGCATTTCTGCATTCAACAGAATGACATATCTTGACGACAAGGATAGGTTTGCAGCCAATTTTTTATGTTTAGTGGCACGTTTCGTTCTCTCTGTTCTGGCTGCTGAATTAACAGTATTCAGTATACCTGGCAAAATGACGAACACGGAACTGAGAAGAGAAAAGATATAGCTTTTGACGGAATGTAAGAAATCAGATACAGTGTCATTGGGAGCTAAATGCTCAACCCAGAGAGTTGCACGTCCATCAACAACAGAAAAATCAGACGGCGAGAGCTGCCTGCCAGGGATCTCAAATGGTAGTTTCGACCTCGGACATGATTTAGCCTTTGAACATTTTCATGAACATCGATAGCGGGACAGGTGCTAGTTCATGTTTCAGAATGTCAGCCATGGACATTGGTCGACCAGATGACTGGCGAGCGAGTATTCTGGAGTTAATCAAAGAGGTGTCGATCATTTCAATCTCGCCTATTTGGATTTACTTCCTATTAGATACGGTGTTGGTCACAGTCTTTTAGAGAGAATTATGGAAACCACTAGAAACCTCACGCTGAAACTACTCAAGTGGTGTTTGGCCTATTTATAAGGCTTTATCAGCACTGACGCTCTGGTTTGACACTTTTCCATCAAAGACATAAACAATGACTCGTGTTTATTCGGATCCAACGGGGGAATGCAGCGCCCAATAGTCTTTCTTAGATTAGACTTGTTTGCAGAGTCCATTTTTATTCTACTGTAACTCTTTTCTTTGTGGGCTGTGATCACAACAAGTGTTCCCACTTCCTTCAACTTCAACAAATCCTACTGCATTTGGAGCGTGTGTCCAGGTATCACATCTGAACATTGATTGATGATTGGTTCCGGCTTGATCTGTCCAAAAATAGCGTCCGTTTCACACTCCTTCGCATACATGTGCTCCCATTGTCGTGTTGCACGATTGAGTGCAATCAAAATTGGTGTAGTGTGGGTCTGCACCCCGGAGTTGCGCCTAACATCGAAAGGTTTACATAGTTCACTAATCGGCTTCTAAAGTGTAACTGGTAAAAAATATTCAAACCCCGCGGTCACATCCGCACTTCCTTCTCAATAAGCATTATACGTGACATTCTATTAGGCCCATGACCGTATCTTATTACAGTGGTCTGAATCATCATGTCTGATCATATCCCATTCTACAACCTTTGGTGGTGGTGCTCGCGATTCAAGAAGTGATTGTGCTGTTCCTTGGGTAATTTGAACATTTTAATAAGTTACACCTTAGCGTATCTGAAATAAGTTCCAAGGAACGGATGCAACAAAATAGGGAAGCATGTGTTTAACAAATGAAAGAGCCATTCTCTTTCCCGTCCAGCTCATATGAAGAGCATCGTGAAAAGGGCTGGCTTTATGAAACAATCTAAATCCAAACGACAATACCGGCTCTGACTTGGTTTTTATTCACGGGCAACATCGTAATCATGGATGAGAGCCTTTACAACCATATCCATAGTAATCATTTCAAACTATATATGTCGATATCAGTCCGCAAATCATTGGAAACGTCTAACCTTTTCACTCTTGGTATGAGTTTCCGCTTTGTACATCCCAGTGGTTGCGGCGCCCTTTGAAACCCATTCGTTGACGATACAGATTTATCATAATGGTCACCAACGGCCTGCATAAATTTGGTTCCAAATACCACCCCTTCTCGTCAACTATTGGCTGATGCACATACTACTGAGGTCTTGAACCTTCTAAATTCGTCAAAGCCTGTTGTTTGTTACTGCAAATTCGTTCGCCGATTAAGAACATTTTTTATAAGACTTGATAAGGCAACTTCAAGTTGTGTGAAAGATTTCGTTGCATATCTTGTAATACTTGCAACTGACACCGAAGGCAATGCTTCAAGCTATCACATAACTCAAGAAGTGTGAAACTTACGACGATGACAAACTATCTATGGTTAAATTTTTGTCATGTGATGCAATTTCCGGTTTATCAGATTGTTTAATGATCGGTTTGAGGATTTTCCTTGATGAAAACTCATCGTCGCCAGAGGCTGTAATGGTATGTCTACAGTTTCTCTGATAACAAAGAAACTTGCTATCCCTAACGACTTCAAAGTGACTCACATGGGGCATCAACGGATGTACACATGCTGGGAATAGACCCGCCTGATAGGAACCGAAATGTTCAGCTCTGTCCAGTATATGTTGCCTATCTCCATTCACCATACTCAGCTCTCAGCAAAATGCCTCCTCTTAAAGGGACCTTTTCTGAGGTCTCCGAGCAAATTCTTGGATTTTGGAAACACGAATTTATTATAGCAATGATGATTGTATCGGACGTCTGCAGCATGCAAATCAAAAGTCAGACCACCTAAGCGCAAGCGTATTTCATTAGACCAAGTAACTTCTCGCTTATCACAGACAAAACAACACCCTGAAATGAATCTTTACCTGGCTTATTCACAGGTGGAATTTCGAGGAATGATCGCCGCCTATCTGGATGCTTCGAATCACGAGCTTTGCACAAATCACCACAACTACAGCAATCATCTCAGATCAGACCTGCGAGAACGTTTTTTTTCTGGGGGCTTCTCTTGTTCTTTTCAGAACATTTTTTAGATGATCAGTGGAAGTGTCTGTCGCCGTACATGACCTATGATACCAAATGGTCAGTTCAGGAGTCAAATGTTCGATTTTGTCGAGCAGTCCATCAACTCGCCGTTTGCTAATGCAATCAGGTCCCCGTTTGGACAAATCACCCGTTCATCTGCTCTCAGAAATGAGACTGAAATGCAGTCAGGACTCGCAGACATTTCAATAGTATCGAAGTTAAAACAATACAGTGACAAAGAATCGAAAATAAAGAACACAGCCCACAATATATGAAATAATACAAAACCAGAAATAGGAAATGGGAAAAGGTGAACCGAATTATTGATTCATTTTGGGAACTCAGAATTTTAGACACGAAAACCTGCGTCTTACAACTTTGACATACGTTAGACGAATGCGAAGGGCACTAAGTAATCAAGAGCGTTTAGGATTATTCCTGCGACAAAAGTGTCAACAAAAAGAGCTCTTTAGAGCTACATGTGAGTAAGATAATATACATGCAGTTGTTAATAAAATAGACTTGAATGAATCGTATACATTAATAATCCAAAGAGGAATCGACCAAAATTGCGAAATTTTCAGTAGCCTTATCTCCCTCCATTCTTGATCATTAATATTGAGTCGGGTATATCGTAAGATAGCTTTCAAGCCGGGGAATTAAAATATTTTATAGATTCTTGCTTGAATAAGGAATTTTATCATATGACTCGTCCGTTTTGTTCACTTTAAAACATTTGATATTTTGCTTTCGTATTAATCAGTGATAAATAAAGCCTTCCGTCAATTTCATTGGTCAATTTCAAAACTGGACAATTTGATTGGTCGAACAAAATAAAACTGGGCCACATTTTCATAATTTGCATAATTAGAGCTGGGAGCTTTCATTGGTCAATTTCAAAACTGGACAATTTGATTGGCTAAACAAAATACAACTGGGTGACATTTGCATAATTTCAGTAGGGAGAATTTACGTTATCTGTCCTATTTAGGGTGGGTTATATTGTACTAATCTTTTACCTACAAGAAAAACGCCATTCATTTTTTTTATATTTTCACTTTTTGCTTCCAAAACACAGGTTATGACCCCCTCATTGTAACGAGCTCGACGAGCTCGTTCCAATGAGGGGTCATAACCTATGTTTTGGAACCAAAAAATGATTTTTTTTAGTTACACGAGGATGTTTTTTCCAAGTGCCGTCTGCAACTTAAGTTAGGTGATGGGTTAAAAAGTCATACTAAGTGGCTAATTTGTGCGTTTGTGTGTCATATGATAATTAGAATATGAAATGAGTGTTTTTCTCATATAATATTTATGAAGCTCGTCCGAATTTTCCGTTTGGGCTCGCCAGAGGATCGCCAAAACGGAAAATTCTTACACTCGTTTTATAAATATTATATGAGAAAACACTCTTTCCATATCATCTATTTATTAACAAACTGGAAGCATGCATGTTGAAATATGTCAGAAACAAATATTTCGGCCAATTTTCCTGAAATTAAGTTATCATGGCAGATATTTTTGAAGTCATTTGGGACGATATCTTTGGCCAATTAATAACAGAAGTGAAGAAGAATATAGCCTCCTGGCCTAGGAATATGACACAATGATAGTCGGTTGATTGTACAAACATGTGACGTTGGGCACGCAGCGACATATTGGGAGTTTCTGGGGGCCCTCTTGGATGTCATCCTGAATCGTGTTGCTCAAGGTTTACAGTTTGGAGAGTCGCATCATTCAGATTCGGATTCAGTGCACAAAGTTGCATTAAACCCTTTACTTCCAGACATTGACACATCTAATGACCCTATAGTCCGGCAGCCGAATGGCCCAAAATGGGACTGACTTTCAAAAACAAGAACCAGAAAATTTCGTTCTCGATATTAACCCTTTACCCAACGCAGACGATATCCAAATTTATTATTTTAAATATCATTTTTTAAATTTTTTCAAAAAATTTCAACAAAACCATATCATGTGACCCCTCGTTGGAACGAGCTCGACGAGCTCGTTCCAACGAGGGGTCACATGATATGGTTTTATTGAAATTTTTTGAAAAATAATATTTTTTCAACAGCTGAATTTGCATATTACGCGGGCGGATGCGGGCGATTCGTTAGGTAAAGGGTTAAACCCTGTTTGAAATATAATCTCATTGGAAATATCCGATTCCCTTTTTTGAAGGTGAATTAGACGTTTGTTGTCTGCATATCAATCAAGTCATTTAGACGTTTTCTGTTGACCAATAAATTTACCTATCACCAGGCTGACACTCAACCCAACTCCCACCCTACCCCTTCCTCAAAAAAGCCCGAATATCCCAAACAAGCCTTTTGTGTATTTCAGATGTAGAATGTTCAGGGCCTCATTGATAACTACAATTTTAAGCTTGTTTGGAATAGATCCATCTACAGCCAAAGGCTATTGGCAGCTAATAAACTTGATCTTGTTATGTTTATTAAGCAGAGTAACGTATTTAGATTATTATTAATATTAATTTTGACACAAGCGTCGCCGACAAGATTCGGGCAAAGTATACCATCCCTGGCTGTCTTCATCGTGAAAATTTACTTTCGATAAAGTTATCTCCCCTGAAATTATTAGACGGGCGTGGAAGATCCAAATAAGAATAATGTAATTGCTGAGAAAACACCAAAGATATCAGTTGAAAATAAAGCTAAGTTTCCTTTTGTTACTTTTAATGAACGAAAACAGCAGACAGCTCTCTGAGCTGTCTGTTGTTGCAAAGGGAAATTTACCTTTTTTATGGCAAGCCATTTGGAAACAAATACGTAATAGTCCACTTTGGCTCTCTGTATAGCAGATGTGTCTTTACAGTAATTTGCAAGTTTTTATTCTTCCCAGGAAAATAAATTAGAAAATCTTACCACATAAACATTGATAGTGTCTGTATTATATGTCAGGATGCGCACACTGCTGATTTTATGAACAGACAAAACGTAACGCAACACCAAAAGATGGATAAAGCGCCGTTTTGTTATTTTAGGAGAATAATATTCAAACGTTCAATCTGATTGGGAAAAATTGTAAAAAGCTAGCTTCTGTATATTTTATACTACTCTACAGGAAAATAGCCGAGGTTTTGCCTCCTCGCGACATGATGCGCACGTCATTGATACAATTGCACTAATATCTCGAAATTTTAATTTGTATATTTAATTCCCATACCCTTAGTGTTAAATTTACTGACAATTTTAGAAAATTACGGGGTGCTAACTTTACTGTAAATTTCTTCCAATGACGAAAATTGTCAGCCTTACTAGCGGAATGTTTCACGGGCATCTCCAGTATCATATTATCCAACTGCATTTGACGTCATTGCATTAGGTCCAGTGCCTTTTAATTTATTTGAGCGCATAAAATGTGTATCCGGCTTCAATGAAAAGAAACTGGTCGCTTCTGTTTCAATGGGCAATACAGTATGCAGCAGTATTGTGGTGTTTATATATTTTACGCCTGATTTTTGGTTGATTCAAATTTTCAGTGCTTCCGGAAAGCAGTCCAATACAGTGTCGTCACTTTCTCAAAATGCTGGAGGGTTGAAACAAACTCTTGCCTGACGACCAGATGAAATTTCCCGACATGCAATATTAATATTATAGCGTACAGTTCCGGTCGCCAGATTACTGTTGCAGTTGAATTTTTTTTTTTTCAATATTTCAACAAAACTATATCATGTGACCCCTCACTGGAACGAGCTCATCGAGCTCGTTCCAATGAGGGGTCACATGATATGGTTTTGTTGAATTTTTTTTTTTTTTAATTTAAAAAATAGTAATTAAAATAATAAATTTTGATATTTTCTACGTTGGGTAAAAAGTTAAGTTATCTCAAATTCAACGCATGTTCAGGAATTACAACCCACTAAAAATGAATTACGGCAACAGTGCCTCTGTTTCTGTCAAGCAATTTCTGAAAATATGTCTATGGATTCCAAAAAAACTTCAAAACGAAACACTTTTATGAACATTCTACAGAACCTCATATAATTTGGGGATCGTGAAAGCTTTGCATTATGAAGTTTCCAAGGCCATCATATCACGAAAAGTCTTTAACGAACAAATATATGCAATAATAGCCTAATTATTGGCGTCAGACCCGCAGCTACTTGCAGGGGCATTTAAGGCACGATCCCCAACTTGTAACCAAACAAAATGCGACAGAGGCGAACTATCATAATGTTCTACCACGCAGGATATTTTCTCGTGACGCCCCACCCCCCCCCCCCCCCCCCACACACACACCCAGTCTTGAGTGGATTATAAATTCATCACACTACATTTCCGCCCAGGCAAACCGTGCAGCAGTTATAAAATATGACAAGGCCTTCATCAAAGCGTCACGCGAAGGCTTATGTTTTCATTGATCGCACGCTAATTACGAATCTCGCCACTTTCAAAGAAATCACGCTGAATTACAGAAATACTCTCCAACATGTAACAATAATAATTCATGGGCCTTCAGCTGATTTACCGCAGTCCTCCAACGAGGAGGCCTACATCAACCCTGCCCCCCCCCCCCCCCCCCGCCGGATCATACCTCCCCAACTTTCCCATCTAATCTCCGAGCATTCATAATTTCTCCAACTAGCGTTTTCTCAATCTTTCCAACTACAAAACTGACCCTTTCCCTCAGGTCATTCTTTATCCCCTTATCTCTTATGTTTCCATTACATTATTCCATTAATGTTTGAAGGAGTGTTGTTCTACTAGGCAAGTATTTGGGGGCATTCTAAAATTAAATATTCCAAGGTCTCCATTACTCATAAGCTGCATATTTGGCACACTCTCTTCCCACTTTCCCAGATCTCACCCCTTCCTGAACACCACTCCAGTGATTTTGATCTCACTTTAAAAAACAATAACCCTCTCCATCGAAACGATCCACCCAGGTACACCTCAAATGCTGCGCATCATTTTATTTAATCCGTCGAAAGATCTCTTAGCCCTAACTTCAGCTCACCGGTTTCTGTTGCAATCCTCGAGCATCCACCCTTCTAGATCTTCAGTAATAGAGTAATTCTCAATTAACTCCATAACCCGCCTCGTCCATTCCCTCTGGATGGTAGAATCCCATATATAGTTAAACGTCATTTTACACCATCTGCTGTTTGGAACTGGGCACAATTATTCAGCTATTACTTAATAGCACTACAGGCCATGCTCACATAGCGTCCATTATTTAACAGCCGTTGATGTGTGGTTTTGACTTGTTTGGAATATGATAATGCAAAATGCAGAGTTTTTTCAGTTAACAAGATAAATTAAATTTTTTATTCCTAGGTTAGCCTCGTTAAATTCCTGTTATAAAACACTCTCGAGGAGTCGAAAATTTTAAATCAAATTTTGCATCTACTCCTTTCCAACAATCAGACTTTTCCCCCATAGGATCAACCCATGGTCGGCCCGATGAGTTCAGCAGCTTTGAAATTCTTTCGTTATAGCACACTCCTCTTGGTTCGACAAATGCCCAGACGCGAGGGTTGGAGGGAGGGGGCGTCTTTCCTTTCTCGGAAATCAAATAGTCCCCCGAAACAATAGTCGATCCCATGAATTTGAAATTGACTAAAGCGAGGCCCCTTTCTGTGGATTTTACTGTCACGTTTTTCGGCCTAGTCCGATCTGAGAATGCCACAATCACCTTGGAATATTTCTTAAATGTTTGCTTCTATTGATAGTGGTGGTGGCATTTAGTTACAGCTGTGGTCCTAACCTTAAAAATGACTTAAAAAATAACCGAGGAATTAAACTCGATCAAGGATGGCTCCAATTCTGCTTGCAAATCTTATAGGAACGGGAAGAATTATAACCGATTATATATGCGTCCCCCTATCCTGGTGCTCATAGCCTGACAGGCACCAAAACCGTAAATCAAATTTGTGACACAGCAGTGCAAAACAGGCTGATATGACTTTTTCCCTGCAGAGAAAAGAAACGATTGCCTGCAATTAACAGTAATTTGCGTCGGACAATTGGACGGCAGTTACAGTTTTGTTGGGCAGTTGTGTTACGTTTCCTTGTCGATCGTTGTGCAATTCCCAACCTTGCACGAAGAGTGCTCGACGAAGGCTGTGTCGGAAAACAATTTTGTAGACGTTACACCCCAACCCGTGCCCACACACCCCCACCTCAGGATTTATGTTCCTGACCCCATGTCTGTCTGGGCTTCGGGCGAAGCAGAAACCCGTACTAATAATGATGAGACATTGTGGATTTTCTGCCTTAAAAATCCCTGCTGTTCTAGAGAAAGCTGAATAACCTCAACTGTTTTACTTTCCAATGTAAAAACTAATAATAATAAAACTTTTGTTAAAAGATGTAATTCCTGACATGTATTTGTTTATTACAATAGACCGGTAAGCCATTGCAAATACTTTGTATGGATGTGTTTGCTTGTGGTGATTTCCCCGATTTCTCACGTCAATATTCCATTCACTTATTTGCAATTTAGATTTTTCGCTCGTTACAACTTCGACTTCTCCTATAATCGCTTATTGAGAGTGTTTTAATTAAAGAATATTCCATTCTTAACAAACTCAGATACAAAGAATTACAAATTTCCATTGAACATGGTGGCCAGATGTCTCTAACGACCCGTGAACTCAATCATTGCCATTTAATCGTAGAACAAACGGAAGCAAACATTACGCATGTCTGCTATTGTATCAGTATCGTTTCATTTTCAATCTTAATCCATTACATGATTGATTGGCCACTTGACATCCGGGGAACCTAATTTGCATAAATTGACTATGATCTGTAACCAGTTGTTTTCCAACATCAATTTATTGTCAGAAATGTGTGATGTTCCTCCACGTTTACACGTTTTATTGGAATTTTATTAGCGTAATTGACATATCAAGACAATCTCCTATTAAGGAAGGATCAACTGCACGGGTAATTTGACAGATGTTACAATTAATGGCTAAATCAAATCAAGAAACTGACATGATGAGCTCAGGCGGTAATAAGATAGTCTTGACAAGTCGAGTTTAGATGGTGTGTTTTCCCGATCATTCAGTTATCGTTAAAATTGGAAATATTGGTGGCTAAAACAGCAATGCTAATATTGACATTTAATAAAAGTTGATTTATTCGATAGAAAAGTTCGTTCCGTATTAGCAAATTATTCCGGCTATAGTCGTGTTAAAGAGAAATCAACGGATATGAGAATGACGGAGACAAGTGGACCGGAATGCTTTGCGCGGGTGTCTCGTGTTTTAAAAAATAATTACGCGTGCACTTGAGAAATTTAAATATGGGAATGTTGGACTTGACGAACATGAAGGACACAGATGTCCATTTTGCAAGAATGAAGTAATCGACCTGCCACCCGCAGAGTACACCATATCAATTTTCAAAGTTATTCGCGTGGAGTTTTTTAAAACTCTCACTGCACAAACTGTTAACCATTCCAAAGAAAGCGCGAAAATTTCACTTCCTTTTTGACAGTACGTTCAGCGTGGATTGGCCGTAATCCACACGTGGGCAGTGATGTCCACGCATGCGATTACCAGGTAATAAAAATCCCCTCAGCAAAATTTTAGTTAATGAAGCACCGGGTTGTACCCGGTGCTTCATTAATTAAACTTTTGATGATTATTCCTCTAATTGGTATTTGGAATCTAATACTATTGTGTCCTTGAAAATAATGCCCACCCGTGGAAAGCGGCCAGTCCACAGCGGCTGTACGGTATTAATTTTCGTAGAATTTCTGGGGATCGTAAGGGAGGGGAATAACTAAAAAACTGTGACACATAGAGGATATCTGGTGTTTTCGAGTGGATACCGAAAATTATCTCATGAGAGACCGAGGCAAATGTTTATTAATACCACTCAATCTATAAGTTACAAGTCGATTAACATGATTTTGGAGGGCCGTTAAAACTCCATAATTTCAGTGACGTCATTCGACGGAGCCGGGCCGCGGGCGATAATGGTATAAATAGACATCAGCGGCCCGCGGCCCAGCTATTTTCAGATTCCATGGTATAATGAATTACCACCATTCGGATGACGTCGTTTTGTATTTCTGAACTGAAGTCGAACGCACGAGCGAAACAGAAATATCGAACCGACATTAGTGATTATTCCTTCCAGCAATTCCCTCGTGCGGTTAGCTGTAACAGGGAGTGGTAATAACAGTAATAACATGATTGTTGTCAGGCATCATGATTCATTAGTGGCCCTGCAGCAATGATGAACAGCCCTTGGGCTTATTAACGGCCCTCGACTTCGTCTCGGGCCTTTAATAAACCCTCGGGCTGTTCATCATTGCTGCAGGGCCGCTAATGAACCATAATGCCCTCCAAAATCATGATATTGTTATATTAACCATTTGTCTCAGTCACGAGTGAGATCATTTTCGGTATCCACCCAAAAGCACTAGATTTTCTTTTTATTATACGTTTTTATAAGAATCTGATCATTCCTATCGATAATTCCACTCGTTTGAACCTTGAATTGATGCATGAAAGTATACAGCTGATGCGCAATGGTACGCGGAAGTGAGTTGATCGATACTCGGAACAGGTAGCGTCATCAGGGTTTGGCGCAGTTAACGTTTCAAACGTTAACGTGTTAAATTATTTTAACAACGTTAACAAAATTTAACCAAGTTAATAACGTTTAATTTTGAAGATTATTTTTGTATAATATGTAGCATTGCGTCGCTATCTCGTGTTTACCCCAGCCGTATCGCGCGTGCCTATGACGTCGAATTTTACGCCATTTGACGAAATTGAAGAACACTAATAATTTAGATGTCCGTCAATTATAGACGACCCATTGATTTGGTGGAGAGACCATAAAACCCTCCTACCAACGTTGGCGAAATTGGCCCACCGATATTTGGCGATACAGGAATATCAGCTTCATCCGACCGCCTATTTCCATGTAAGGACTGGTATTCGAGCAACGGCGGGTATCCCTTTCCTGGATACAGCCACAGCGACTGTATTCGTAAATGAAAACATCGCTGAATGTTAGAATTTACGATAACCTGCGAGAACTATATTAACTACTCGTCCCCTGAGTTCCAATGTGTTCTATGTGCCAGTAGTAACATAGAACACACTGGAACTCAAGAGACGATCTGTGCGTAATAAAAATGGCCGAAGTTATTCAAATTCTGTTCATTTTAACATTTAACGTCATTTAACTCGTTAACGCAGAATTATTTAAAACGTTAACGTGTTAAGGAAAATTTTATCCCCTCCCAGCGTGTTGAATTATTGCTGGAAATGATCGGTAGCCACTCAAACACACTAGATTTCCTTTTTATTATACGTTTTTAGAACAAACTGATCATGCACTTCCAGTGTAATTTGGTTCGTATTCACCTTGAAGAGATGCTTTGAAAGCCGCCATTTTGATTGATACTGTGATAGTGAAAATTCTATTTCTTCACGGTGGGGGATACGATTTCTATCTTTATTAGCGCATAATAAACTAGGTTACGCGTTGGGCCCCTTACGACTTGCAGACTGAGCGTGGTCACTGTAACAAACCAAATCATATTCCAGACGATGCAATGCAGTGAATCACTGATTGAATGAATTACTCTTTATCTTGCCGAAACATGAAACGCAACGACAGATGCTCAACGCCTTCACCTGCAACAGATGTCCTCTTCACCTGAGTGTAGACGACCTTAGAGCTCGTTCCAATGAGGGGTCATAGCCTATGTTTTTGAGACAAAAAATGAAAATGATAGTTATTCAAGAATTTTTTTTTGTTGCAAGTGTCGTCTGCTTTTCATGTTAGGTAAAGGGTTAAAAAACAAAAATCAATGAAGTCCCCATTACATCCAAGGCAAAGCGTCTTCGTTTGCGCGCACGGATACATGACACAATTGTTGATTGCATAATTCACATGTGAAGTTATCGTTTATAATCAAACCCGGAAATCCCAGTAAATCACACTTTGGAAAGTAATAAATGCATGTATACTTTGTATATACATAGTGGAGTGCCCGCGTGAGGTGATTATGTCTGTCTTATGTGAGGAATGTGTACAGTACAGTCGCTGTGGACTGGTCGTAATTCACGAGTGGGCAGTGATGTCCACCTATGCGTTTAACAGGTAATAACCCGCGTTGTATTCTTGGGCAAGGCACTTTATCCCGGTTGCCTACACGGGGACACGATGACACCGTGTACTAAGGCGTACTGAACGTCGATGGTGCACATGTCTTCAACCGCTGTAACCCTGCTTGAGCGAAGCTAGAATAGGGTTAGAATGTTGAGCTGACAGCTGCTCGTCGATGTTCGGTAGTTCTCTCCCGGTACTCCGGCTTCCTCCGCCCGTAAAACTGTCACGGTCATGATTAGCCATTGTACATAAGTCTGTGACCTTAAACACCAAAAATGAATAAATAACAGGTAATAAAAATAATCATCAGCAAAATTTTATTTAATGATGCACCGGGATGTACTCGGTGCTTCATTGATTAAATTTGTGATGATTATTCCTATAATTAGTGTTTGGAATCCAATATTGCGTCCGTGGAAATATTGCTCACCCGTGGAAAGTGACCAGTCCACGACGACTGTAGTGTAGGACTGAGAGTGCTGAGTGTGAGGGCATGCCAGTCGTGTGTGAGTTTTACATGGAAAAATGTATGTTTTAGGGTTCTGAGTGTGAGGTCATTAAGTTAGCGTAAAAATGTTAACAATAACCTTTGGCATATTTGTTGTTTCATGTTGTACATCAACAGACTCGCGCATATATACGTATATATATTGTTTCACACCTAGTTTTCATGGCAAAGCAATAACAATTATCTTATTTATTAGATATGGTTTTCTTCCCAAAATTGTCCATTATCAGTCTGCGCCGATATGACCAAACACTCGGCTGATATGGTGCCCATCGCGGTCGATATGAACCAAGACAGAATTGTTCCCCTTGATGCGTTGTTACTTGGAGCACGCAATCAGGAAAACTGGTGCCACAGAGCATAATGGAGTTGTTTAAAGTGAAGAGAGTGTTTGAATAACCAGGAACTAATGACGGCAATGTGTGAAGATTGGGTGGAGTGGGAGAAGTAAGAAGAGAGTTCTGCAGAAAACTCGACGCAAACTAAAATTTAGAGTCGATAGCGGATATTCGTAGAGGTGCGCGAAGAGGGAAATCTGCTCTCTGAACGTCGCAGCTTCAACAGTGGCGAAACCGAGACGTACGAGTAGCGTAATTAAGAGAACATGGCAGAAGAAGAGTTCAAGAGGAGGCATTTGATGAGATTTTTAAGAACGTCTCGATAATTCTAACATTTCCGAATTACCGCAACTGAAATGGAATTGCATCGACTAATCGGGTCAAATTACGAAGTTTCGCAGGCCTTCCTCTTAAGGGACGATGTGAATTTACATAAATAATCTTTCACGCTTATTTTTCATCGTCCGCTAAATGCTGAGATTTATCGAATAGGAGAGGGAATGTTTCGACCTAGCGACAATTTGTGTATTCCAAAATGATCTTTCAGTTCATGAACCACCGGGCGCAACACGGTAATCTGTAAATTGAATCAACGTTAGTGCTTTTCGTGCGTATTTTGAAGGGCTATCAACAAATGATGGGTGAAAATCCATGCGCAGTGCTGGCTAGTGATCACCTTTCCCCGCACTGCATCTAATTATGCACGAGCATTGGGTAAACTGATAAAAAACTTATCCAGGGGCTGATACTATAAAGCCTTTACAATTATATTTTCTAGAATCGTATTTTCTAGTTATGACTTCAAATGGGTTGAAATGAACCATTAGCATGTTCAAAGATGTGGCAATTTGCCTGTTGGCAAATTGCCATATCATTTAGAATGATAGTGATTCAGTTTAGTCAGTTTTATTAATAGTGAGAAAATACAATTCTAGAAAATTCAACCGTTAACGTTTAATAGTATTGGCTATAATAAACTATTAAGCCAATGGCATAATGGCTCAACAACTTGAGCGGGTAATAATAGGACAAAGGAATTATAACAACGAGCTATTGTGTACCGTGTAACATCATCACGAGATGGGCGACATCTGATGGTCAAAGATGATGTTTCAACCCTAATACGAACGAATTCCTCATCGCCCTGGGAAAGGATTTGTATTTCGGGCGGTTTGCCTCTTGAGAGGGGCCGTGATACTGTCAGAATTAAAAGGATTGACGACAGTTCACTAAAAACAATTTATTTCCAGAAATCTAATACAATATTTTAAACCAACAGTTCACGAATCTTTGATTCCACATTGTCTCGTTATAACTTTCTGTATCTTCTTGGTTAACGACATATCCTTTGGCCCAAATCCAACATTCCGTTTTCTATAGTGCTGTGGTGTCACCTCGAAGGTTTTTTGGAACTTACTGTCTTTTATATTGGAAAGATTCCAAATTCCGTTATCTTGGTGTACCTCAAGGTTCACTTACGAGGGGATGTCAGAACATTTTGAGCCTAACATAAATAAAGCTGGAATATCGGTACAGAACATATTTATTTTTCAACATAGTCCCCTTGTAATTCAATACACTTGTTCCACCTGGTCTGCCAGTCGTTGATGTCGCGTCTTTAGAAGTCCATATCTTGGTCCTGTAGCCAAGCCTCCACAGCAGTAGAAAGTTCCTCATCATCGTGAAAGCTTTGACCACGTAAGTGTTTCTTCAAATTTGGAAAGAAATGGTAGTCACCAATCTCTTTCCAAATTTGAAGAAACACGTACGTGGTCAAAGTGACTACCTCCACTTATGGAAGCTTGGCTACAGGACCAAGATACGGACTTCTACATCAACGACCAGGTCGAACAAGTGTATTGAATTACAAGGGGACTATGTTGAAAAATAAATATGTTCTGTACCGATATTCCAGCTTTATTTATGTTAGGCTCAAAACTTTTTGACATCCCCTCGTGCCTGAGGTCCAGCCGATTGTATTTCTGTCGGCTGTTGTGTGGAATTCCGCCAATAAGCGCCAGGAAAATCTACACCTCTCCGCTCGCCCATGTGGGGTTAATAATTAAAACATGTTTCTAATAATTGGTAATTATATACCACTGTAAAATATTCTTCTAAGCCAAGCGACATCCATCTTCCGTATTGGGCAGAAGCATAGACATGAAAACATTTGTTTCCAACATCCACCTGTATCAGATTACACCTTAAATATCAGGTTCCATAACTCAGAAATGATAAGAGATATTTAAAACATCCTTACACTTTTTTGATAGACAATTTTGAGATCTATCGACGTAAGAAATGTCATGAAAATCGGACAAAATTTGCATTTTGCTCTTTTGGGGGTGACCACGTCATTAACTTCGAAGTGAAAATTGAATCGCTTTGGATCCATGTTTTTCGAAATGATAAAAAACTGTGAAGTGTCACGATTCATAAGTAAATAGCATCCCAGAAATCGTCTCAAGGCAACTTTTAACGATCACTAGTTTAGTAAATAAACCTCTCGCGCATCTCACGACGGCACTGGATAAATAATCGAGAAACCTGATAAACTCACTCCACCTCAGTTCAAATCGTAAATGGGTTTGCAATTTAAACAGTATTTCATCCGGAATACCGTCTGCTGCACGTGTGAAAAATCTAGAAAAATGAAGCGGCTTGCTAGTTACTCCGTTGATGAAGCAGTTACGAAGGGGGCGACGTCATTTCAAATATTTAGAGTGGTGACGTCATGTAACATTTGCTACTGGAGCCGTAAACATAAAAGAAACTACGCCAGCTCTCATCCAGTCAGAGAGAGTTTTTTACTCTTATTGGAACATTAGATCAACAAACACAGGACGATTTGCTCCAAAAGACTTTTAAATAGAAATGACCAAATAGTCTTAACACCAATTACTACAACCTGTGTATCCAGTTTTTGGTTGTGCTCTTTTACGTATAACTGATTTATAACACAAATAACTCGTCTCCTGAGTTCCAATGTGTTCTATCTGCCAGCAGGCAGATAGAACACATTGGAACTCAAGGGACGAACTGCTACATGCAAACATACAATTATATTTAGGCCTATATCGCAAAGGTGTTTCATTGACGCGCACCTGACCACAGCAATGGTGCATGTCGTGTTCCTGATCTCAACTTTTCTATCGATTCTGAAAACTGATGCCTCAGTTAGAGAGTCGTGTGGTCAGAACTTCTAAATGGGAGACGTGCAGGCCGATGAAAGCTCAAATTTGTCTTTCTGGGGAATAAAGTATCAGTTAATTCTGTAGTGTGCAAGATTGACACTCTCGCTCAATATGAAATCAAGTGGCAGTATGTATACAATATAAGGTCATCAGCATACCGTGTATTTAATTGCATCTTGATTGCCTTTTAATCAAAGCAGTCTAGGTCCGTATTTTTTCGTTTATTACTTTCACATCATTCATCCATGCCAGTGATTTAAGTTATTAGTTAGGCATTCTTAAACCCTTTCGAAATTTCGCATATAGAGCAAAGAACCACCCCTGGCTTATCTCGTCATGAAAAGGGTTTTCTCCCCTGAAATTATTATAATTAGACGGACGAGGCAGGTCAAATTAAGAAGCATATAATTGTTGGGAAAACAGCCGTGACATCAGTAAAAAAATAAAGCGAATTTTCCTTTTGTTACTTTTAATAAATGAAAACAACAGATAGCTCTCGGTGCAATCTGTTATTTTCGTTTCAAAACGAAACTTGGCTTTTTATGACAAGCTAATTAGAAGAAACTAGGGCTCCTTGTTCAGCGAATGTGTTTCTCGGTATTTCTTCTTATTTTACCATGGAAAAGAGTAAGCAAATCTTATATCCTAGGCTTTTATATTAATGGAAATGATAGTGCCTGTATTATAATGTCGTGATGAGCACACTGTTGATATAACAAACAGAACAAGTTATAGAACAACAAAAGATGGTGAAAGCGCCGTTTTCTTGTTTTAAATGGGTTTAAACCTTTACCCAACGAATCGCCCGCATCCGCCCGCGTAATATGCAAATTCAGCAGCTGAAAAAAATATTATTTTAGGAAAACTTTCGACGAAAACATATCATGTGACCCCTCTTTGGAACGAGCTCGTCGAGCTCGTTCCAAAGAGGGGGCACATGATATAGTTTTGTTGAAATTTTTTGAAAAAATTTAAAAAATGATATTTAAAATAAAAAAATTGAAATCGTCTTCTTTGGGTAAAGGGTTAAACAGAGAATAATAACCACACGTTCGGAGAAAATTGTAAAATGTCAGCGTTTGGTTTTTTATATTACTCTACAGGCAGGACTGGGAGCAGTTAACGTTTCAAACGTTAACGTGTTAAATTATTTTAACAACGTTAAAAAAATTTAACCAAGTTAATAACGTTTAACTTTGAAGATTATAATTGTATAATATGTAGCAATGCGTCGTTATTTTGTGTTTACCCCCAGCCAGATCGCGCATGCCGATGACGTCGAATTTTACGCCATTTGACGAAATTGAAGAATACGAATAATTTAGATGTCCGTCAATTATAGGCGACCCATTGATTTGGGGGAGAGACCATGAAGCCCTCCTACCAACGTTGGCGAAGTTGTCCCGCCGATATTGGGCGATACAGTAATATCAGCTTCATCCGAACGCTTATTTTCCATGTAAGGACTGGTGTTCGAGCCTGGTGTTCGACCAACGGTGGATGTCTCTTTCTATGGATATGGTCGCAGCGATTGAATTCTTAACCCTATACCTAACATGAAAAGCAGACGACACTTGCAAATAGAATTCTTGAATAACTAATTTTTTTCATTTTTTGTTTCAAAAACATAGGTTATGACCCCTCATTGGAACGATCTCGACGAGCTCGTTCCAAAGAGGGGTCATAACCTATGTTTTTGAGACCAAAAAATGAAAATATAATGGTAATTGTATGGTATTTTTTGTAAATAGCGCTGGTCGGTTTTGGCCTTTACGTTGGGTAAAGGGTTAAATGAAAACATCGCTGAATGTTAGAATTTACGGTAACCTGCGAAAACTATATTAACTACTCGTCCCATGAGTTCCAATGTGTGCTATTTGCCAGTAGGCACATCGAACACATTGGAACTCAAGAGACGAACTGTACGTAATAAAAATGGCCGAAGTTATTAAAATTTTGTTCATTTTAACATTTAACGTCATTTAACTCGTTAACGCAGAATTATTTAACACGTTAACGTGTTACAGAAATTTTTAACTCCTCCCAGCCCTGTCTACAAGAAAATGCCTGAAGTTTGTGAAATGATGCGCACATCGATCATACTACTTCGCTAACATTTCGAAATTTCAATTTTTATACGAAATTCCCATAATCTAAGTGTTAAATTTACTGACAATTTTTTAAATATTAATGGGAGCTAACTCTCCTGTGAATCTTCTTCTCAGCTATGAGGGCCAGGGACAAAACTGAATTTCGTGAATATTTACATTTTTTATTGACAATGGATCATAGCAAAAGGTTTTGATGCGTCGTCTTACCCACCACATAGCCTCCTTTCCTAAAGAATGGTTCGCCTCCGCCTGCGCAATTTACATACTGAGCAGTTGAAAATATTCATTCTTCCAAACACTTCAGCAAAATCATGAGACCCTTCAATGGAACGAGCTGATGGTTTTGTAAAGAATTTGTGAAAAATTTGAAGAAAAAAAATAATTAAAAAAACTAATTTTGATATCTTGTGCGTTGGCTACAGGGTTATTCTCTTTTGTAAATTTATTTTGTAACACAATCTATCCCTTGTAATAAGTGCCTACACATGCAGAAAAAGTTATTTATTTATTTATTGGGGTTTAATGACACTTTCGACAGCCAGGGTCACCTTGTATAGGACAGATTTACGGGTAGGGAAGAGAACCACCGAACTACGCCGAGGAATTACCAGACTCCCCCAACGTACTAACTAACCACAAGCAGGGTTATCATTGGCTGAAGGCAGGTGCACCATCGACGTACGGACGGTGCGGAACGCCTTAGTACACAGGGTCACGCCCACATGGACAATCGGAATGAAGTACCTTGCCCAAGGACACAACGCAGTAACCCCTGGCGGGGATCGCGAGGGGTTACAGCGTTGTGTCCTTGAGCAAGGCATTCCGTGGTCCCACAGAAAGGGAGATTCTAAAAAAAGAAAGTGTGGATGACTCGCAGGGGCGGAGCCGGGTTACAAGAAGGAGGGCAGAATCCCCCCAACCGCATTTCACTTTGTGTTGGGCTAAAAGTTTGTGTTTTCCCGTAGGTGAAGATCCAACACTTAACCTTTCATTGCAATTCACCCTGAATATATTTTGAAGGCTTAACTTAGCAGATTGCAGGCACTAATATATAAGGTTGATATGTTTCAGGGAGAGTAGTCGGGGGTGGCATTCCCCCCAATCCCCCGCCTCTGTGGCTATACCGCAGATGAATCGGTTAAACAATTATCTTTAGTCAACCAGTAATACTGACTCGCATTTATAGTTTGAGTCGTAAGAAGGCTACAGATGAACTTAAATAATTTAATTTAAATTGAAACCTAATTTGCTGATCAATTGGATAATATAGAATTTAGAATGTTGTTTTGAATTCACCTAACTCTTTCCCCCAACGTAACAGACAAAACCGGCCAGTGCTATTCTCAAAAATTGCCAATTAAATTTCATTATTTTTTCATTTTTTGTCTCAAAAACATAGGTTATGACCCCTCATTGGAACGAGCTCGTTGAGCTCGTTCCAATGAGGGGTCATAACCTATGTTTTTGAGACAAAAAATGAAAAAAATTAGTTATTCAAGAATTTTTTTTTTGCAAGTGTCGTCTGCCTTTCATGTTAGGTAAAGAGTTAACAAATACAGTGGATTAAACTTCGAGAAATATTTTACTTTGATATATTTGCACGAGCCTCAAAACATACATATTTTGATATGAGAGTATTTGAAATAAGATTTCCATTTCTTAGCGGAGATAAGGATAAAACAGAAAGACCTACAGTGGACCCGCAATACTGACACTAGAATATCAAAAAACATGTAACCTACAGTATTAAAATCCAAGCGACAAACAGCGCATTCCAAGATTTTTTTAACAATAGATGCTCAAACCGAAGGGCTTTATTAAGTTTGACAATGACTTCAAACTCAAAAGAAAGGTAATTCTTTCGGCATTAATCTTGAAGCTGAATATAGTTGCGGCTTTGCGAAGAATAATATTTATGAATACACTCTTCAAACTGTCTCTATCCCTTTATCCGCGAACGTCGTAGACCACAAAGAGGTCCAGAAGAGGTTTGGTCTCGAGAGTATTAGCACTATTTCGAAGCAGGTGCATGCCACGTGAATGTGCTCTTTGTTTGCCAATAATTTATGCAAATGAGAGAGAAAAGCAAACAAAACGATGTTTCGACCTGATGTTCCAGTCTTGTTTCTTTTGGAGGACGGTAATTTGGGATACATTAAATACAAATTTTCAGACAGTTTTCTGAATAATTAGACTAACAGTTTTATGTTGCTCCTTTCTCTGTCTATCTGCCTGTCTGTCTGTCTGCTGGTTTGCCTTGTTTGGTTTGCTGGCACTGGATGGATGGATGGATGGACTTTCCGTCACTCCGTATATCAGTCCTTGGGCATTTATTTTTTTTACAAACATGAGTTATTACCAAGGCGGAAAATTCACGTCACGGGTGTGTCGGTTGTAATTATTCCTTCGTGTCTGCCATAAGAACGTACAAAAATGGCGATTCTAAAACTTTGATCAAATTGAAGATCGAAAATGAAAAACGTTTTCATTTTCGTCAGACGACAGCTTGAAAAAATTTCACGTATGTTCAAATCAGAGAGGAGATCTTCCAAGCTATAAAGAATTTGACGTTGTTATGGCCTGAAACCAGTCTAATCTTTAAATACTCCACAGCCTGTATTTAGATTCGCTATTCTGGAATATTTCAGTTGTCGGAAAAGCGAACCTATTGTTCGCTTTTCCGACCGACTGTAATATTCCAGACAACTGAATCTAAAAAAATACCATAACTATTCATTTTGTTTGAATCAACGCACGAAATGTTTCTCAATCGAGGCTTGATTTTGCAGAATCTTGAATGACTTTACAAGTACCTCAGAGATGTTTGTCTATTAAGCAATTATGAATAGAGACTCGTCACGGCAGTAGTTTTATGATTACATCACGTTGTTCCACCAAATGAATTAACATCTTCAAGGTTTTAATGCGAACTATATACTTATTGGCTGGAATATTGAGCACCCTGTGTGGATTCTAGGCTTTAAAATTATTATTATTATTATTATTAATATCCATAACTGGAGAACGGAAGAATATTTGTATATCTCTCAGAGTGACGGAATATGGCATTACATCAACGGTAGTGTCCGCGCAAACTCCATGAAAATTGGGTAAACAAGAGCCCATAACACCGTCGGATTCCTTGTAGAATTGGAGTGGTGGCCTGAGAGCTGGCAGTTCTTCGTGGCGTGTTTCGACTGAATACGTCAGCAAGGTCGATTAGGTCGACGAGCCCACTATGTCCTCAAAATTCGTTATAATGAGAGACCATATAGGACCCGGTGATCATTGGGATTTGGGAATAAGTACTCAAATCGCCCTTGATTCGATTCGATGTCGAGTCGCGGACATGGGAACGAATCGAATCGGACACGAAAAACAACGATCGCGATTGTGTCAAGTGTTCCGTGTTTCTATCTATTTAACAGATCGTGAAAGTCGGGGAAGCGAGATGAAACATTCACTTATCGAGTTTCACTTCTCGAGTTTACATCTATTTGACAGATCAGGAAATTCACGAGCGGGAATATTTCCAAAAAGGCGAAATCCTACTTATTTATAACTGATAAAAGCCAATAAAAGGTCAATTTTTGGGGGGTGAACGGTACATATTGCACGAATACCGACACGACGTGACAGCGATCGAAAAATGGTCGATCTTCCATCCCCTTTCTGCACAGTTGATCCAAGCTTGGATGCGAAAGAGGCTATGAATTTATAATATGGAACAGATCGCCATTTGATTGCAACAAGGTGCCATCTGCAATGCTAAAGCATTGCAGATGGCACTTTGTTGCACTCGTTTTAGTAAATACCTGGAGTTTTCCCGACAATACCCACAACAAGAGAGAGGGGGTGAATTATTCTTTAAAGAAGCGTCCATTTCTGAATACTACTACCGCATAGCGTGTTGAAAACGAGAAGCCACTAACGTAATTATTCAACTGATTCAATTCTAAAAAAGTATCAATTCGTCCGATTCGATTTGAGAATCGTTTTGAAATCAAATTTCCAATTCACTGAACCTTTAGGTCGTAAGTCATATTTTAAGGCAAAATATAAAAAAACTTTTCGTTATCAATATTTTTTCAAGGGTATTCATATAGCCGTGTTAGGTAATGTGTTAAAACCACAGTGTTCCCCCATATCTGTATCTTTTCTGAAGGTTGATCAAACTTGGCACCTCTTGCAGCACAATTACCCCTCGTTAAACTCTCTCTATTGTTTCAAGTATTAATGACGCGTATGACTCACTGTCAGCAGCACAAAAGTGCAGTGCCCGTTTCAGAATTCTTCTCGCGATGCCAACCACCACGACGTTCCAAGTGTAGACTGTGTAGTACGGCATTGCTTTGCATCACTTTGCTCTGTTGTGGAGTTTTGTAATGTTGCCCATTTACCAGTAAAAACATATTTCGCTGTTGTAAGGATAAAAATTTGCATTTGGCTCAAGTTGCCCGTTTTGCAGTACGCGGGTGGGTAGAGAGCAGATACGCAATTATATTTTTCACTTGGTTAATGGTCTAATAATTGTGCGCAACTCGTGTGATGGTAATCGAGCGAATAGAATGTCAAGATGGTACATTGTGGCTTGTTAAAAATGTACATGGTTGACCTGCTAGATTATTGACAGGCAAGAGTATATCATCCCTTTAAAATTGTGGCGCGGATGCATGATCTGGGGCGACTTTCTAATGGTGTCATCAATATATTCAGAAGCGTGACTGTGTGTGGAGATTAAGGCGGGAGGGTGGGGGATTTATTCAATCTTAACCAATACTTCGTCTACTCAGTGATTTTTATAATCAAGAAGACACCCGGTTGCTGCTGAGAAGCCTTCATGGCCAGGAAGTTTTATTATTATAAAATTTATCGAGCTACAATTATACTGATTTTTTAAACAATATTTTTATATGTCTATAGAGTCTATATTTTAGGCTCCTTAGACAGTTTAACGAAACGTGGGTTAACTATACCTAAATTGTACACTGATTCAGTCTTTAGTGGGTTAAACAATACCTGCCATGTTTTGGACCGCTGTGGTATTTTTCTCAGGTCATAATTCAAAACTTCTGCTGCTAAGTTTGCATCTTCATTTACTGGATAAAGTGTCGTATCATCGCCATAAAGTCTAATATTGGACGCAATATCTATAACAATGTCATTTATGTAAATAGTGAACAGAAGGGGGTATACACGGATTCTTGTGGCACACCAGCTTTAATGATTTGATTTTTTTTTATTTCTCTCCATTTACGACTACATACTTCGAATGATTAATTAGGTAGCTTTTAAACCACGTGACTAGGTTACCCCTTATTCCAATAGAGTCTAATTTCTGAATTAATCCGCCATGCCTTACTCTATCGAACGCCTTACTTATATCACAGACTACTATTGTAACTTCTTTATTAGTGTTCATATTACTAGCAATATAATTGTCAATATCTGTTAATTGGTAAATTGTGTTGTCGTCCGGAATGAAGCCTGGCTGGAAGGTTGTTAACAAGTTGTGTCCCACTAAGAACGAAAAAATGTGTCTAAAATGACTTTTTCTAGATTTTTACTGACACAACTTGTCAGAGAGACTGGCTAGTTTATCTTGTCATTAACTGATAGTCTCTTGTCAATAGGCACGATACTTGTCATCTTCCATAAAGCTGGAAACTCATTACGTGATGAAGACAGATTAAAAAGATAAGTTAAATCTGGCTCACTAGCTTTGTGAGGGTCTAAGTTACTAGCAACTGACATTACTTCTTATTCGGAAATTACTATGGAATGGAGAATCATTTCACAATGTGAGATGGCTGGTAGTTCTTTGTCATCAACTGAGTTAGCTTGATCAACAAAATACGCATTTAGTAAGTCTGCAATCGACTTTGCATAACTAATTATTCCCCATTTTCTTCGAGTGGCGGGAAATTTCATTCAAAAGGTTGTGCTCTTTAGAGAAAGATTTTGGGGTCCTCCACCAGTGTTTACTGCCAAAGTTACGAGATAACATACATACGTTTCAGTTTCAATATCTTATTCCGCTTTGGCTATGCCTAAATATCGCCCATTACTCGATCCTATTTGTCTCCTTGTCTGTTCTATGCTATCGATCACGCACTCTCATCATTTTACGCATCGTTGTATTCATCCAAGGTTTATCTTTCGGAAGTACGACAATGTTTTTGTATGGTATGTAGTTTTAGCCGATTTATACACAGAACGACACGCGTGTGTGAATGGGTTAATCGATTTGGCACGAGTGCCAGCGCGTAAGAATAGAACGAGGGGCCGCAGGCCTCGAGTTTTATCCTTCCCCGATGGCACAAGTGCCATATCGATTAACCCATTCACACACGCGTATTGTTCTGTGTTTATTACACGCCTTCACGTAAAAAAACAATTATTAGAAGGACACTCGGCAATTCATTTAACAACTATAAACAAAAAAAAACACATTTTATCGCCAACAAAATTTGCGAGGGGAACCAGTGTTACTATTTCGTGCCCTGAGTTCCAACGTGTTCTATGTGCCTAATGGCACATAGAACAAATTGAAACTCAGGAGACGATTTTTAGCTATCGCTAACGATTCAAATTGTAATTGTGTTGCACGATTTGTAGAAAATTCCAGTGAAATTTCGCTTCTATTTAAAAATAGTCCGTCACCGATTTCCGTTCCGCAGATATGTGCGGAACAGATTTTCATTTTCCGCACTGTTTAGTGTTGCTGTAGATGGGGATTACATAGAACAGGTGTGTAATAATGTTTTTGTCTGGTATGTAGTTTTAGCCGATTTAATGATGTACGTTGCGAACCTCTCTGTGGTATCATTTAAGTTTTCAGTAAAGAGTTTTCCCACGTAGTTTGAGCAAAATGTTCCTATAATCCGTTTATATCCATAGTACTATAATCCCAAATTTGTCCATTGAAACAGGTTACTTATCTCTTGGGGAATGTTAATGTAATAGCAGTAGCATTGTGATCACTACAAAGGGAGGAACAACACAACAATTTCCAACTAGACTTGGACACCATACTAAAATTAGATCAAGTAGACTGCAGGAGTGTTCAATTACTCACGTGTTTTTTTTTTGACAATTTAAGATACGCTGCATCGTTCTTCAGTTGCCTGATCCTTGGGTGAGTATTACTGGAACAGTCAAAATTGAAATCTCCAAGTACCACACATTTCAGCGACATATCATTCCTTGCCCTTTGGATAGATTCATAAATAAGGTTCCAGTGACAATTATTTCCAGTGGGATAGGGGTGGGGGGTATCAGTTTCTGATTCCGACATCGCATTTCTGTCCAAATTATTTCTAGAATCGTGGAGGTTTCCAATGGAACTTGGGGAGCATGGATCAGAGCGAAAGCTGTTTAGACAGGATGCGGAAGAGAAATCTGCTTTGGGGGAGTGCCTATACATTGGTGGGGAGGTGGGGTCTTAAAGGTAAAGTTGTGTTTAAAATTAAGTTACGGTTAGTTTGTCTGACGTGTGGGAGGAGACTGGAAGAGATTGGAATGAGATGTGTCAATATGTAACTTGGAAGAAATGTAATAGTCCAACAAAATAGAATACATTGAGGTGAATGATATATTTGCGTATGGGGGTGGAACATGACGGAAAGAGTCGGTATGTTCTCTGGAGAAACAGCTATAGAGAGACAGAAGTGGGTGTAATTAAACAATTTGTTTCTGAATGCTGGGAAAAGAGTAGAAGAGATGGGAGAAGTCAGTGGCGTGTATGGGTAAAGGATGGCTTCCTTTTGAAGAAACTTGTCAAATCAGCGACTGGCCGAAGTATTTTATTATACATATTAACCACCTGTACTCTAGTGTAAAAATACCGAAATTTCGAATTTTCTCCCCCCCCCCCCCCCCCCCCCCCCCACACACACACACACTTAATGCTTATATTCTTTTGTCCCTATATCCCGATAAATTCGGTCTTTTGATTGGTCAGAATGCCCGAGACAAATAGCCATGGCAAAGGATGCACCCAACATCTAAGGTATATGAGAGCGTGAAACATCCAGGGAAACAGAGCTCGCGAAAAATTGGGGTATATGGTTTAAAAGAAAGCTTTCCGCGTTTGCTCGCCTCGACATAAAAATCGAACCAAAAACCTGAAAATAGTCACAAATATCATCAGATTTCCGACAAATCAGTCATAAAAATAAAATAAGAGCAAATAATTCGTCCCCTGAGTACCAATGTGTTCTATGTGCCAGTAGGCACATAGAACACACTGGAACTCAGGTGACGATATGTCAACAAAATACTGTTTACTCGTTTCCTTAACGACCCAAGGGATGTAACTCTATCTGTTGTCTTCTGCGATTATAAAAACAAATTAATTATCATGAATTTGGTCCAAGTGATTGTGGAGCTGAGAAATGTGTCCACAAATTTATTTCCACTATGTTTATATTGTGTTTCAAACGGGACAAAAAACGTTATCTCCGCCAACATGTATGGTATATCGATATTTAATACCTGGATGTCTCATTTAAAAACCTCGCCTGCGGCTCGGTGTTTAAAAACCGACATCCAGGTATTAAATCTCCATATTCCACACATGTTGACGGAGATAACTTATAAAACCTGCCTCGGCACCACCACTTCCTTGGGGCCTGGTTAGAGAGAAATCCAAGTCAAATACAAAGTAAACCTAGAGACCTTTAAAATATATTAAAACTTCACGTTATTTCCATTCAAGGTGTTTCAACACTTTCAGATGTGTGAAAGGTTTTTTGCCGATTGTGTCACTACCTAGCTGGCCGCTGACACATTGATGGGTGCTCAGTCCCAGAAGTGGATTTCGCGATGGTAGGCCTACATACATTCAATATTGCTGAAAATTCATGTTATTTCTTACCCAGGTCTTTCCAAACAGTTTAGTTGTATGAAGGTTGGTTCACTAAGTTTGCTGCTTGGACGCAGATACTTCGGTGCGCGTAGCCGTCTGAGGATTCCGAGATGGTATAGACGATCAAATACCTTGTATTAACCAAGTAGACATTCAGAATATCACAGTACGGTGTGGTTAGATAACAGTGAAATGGAAATAACAAGGACAATCGAAGAGGGGGGGGGGGGAAGAGCTGGCGCTTTACTTCACCTCGTACTGGATTAAGAACGTGTTCCCCCAAAGATGAAACTCCATGGTCTATCGCAGAGGAAGGGGGATAATGCCAACTGGATCACCCTGAGTTATTTCTGAAGTCTCAATTACTCAGAAAGCGGAGGTATACCTACAAAAAAAATGACCTAAGAATTATCTGGGTGAGAGTGCGTGACGCAGGTTATGGAATTTCAGGTACGAATGTATATTATAAGAATTGAAATGAATTATTTGTCGCTTTATTGAGGTATGGACGACCGGTGGGCGTGTTCAGTTTAAAGTGCGTATCACCTCGTTCAAAACTTAACATGCCCATCCCACATTCATACTCCGATAAAAGGACAGACAATTCATTTCAATTGTTATAATTTAATTCAGAGTGTTTTGTTGTATTATAATGTACCTTTACGCTGCGGAGGTATCTGTCATTTATGTCATTGCAGTCCCCGCCACTTTTGTACAAATGACAGTTTTATTATTTGCAACATAGGCTAATTCAGACGGTCTTGGATGCTCAAAAGAAAGCACAAGTATGAACAATCCACGTGAATACTAACTAACATACCAGCTCCAAACAATTACAGTTTATATGCACCGTTGGACACGCTCACAATTTTTATTTGACAAATGGGCGGGACAACGCAAAAAAAAACATTCATACAATAGGAAAATTATTCATCGAGTTATAAAAAAAACTCACTTTGAAAAATCAAAGCAAATCAGGTGCTATGAAAGAAAATTAAATTATATAAGGTCTAAAAAGGTTAAAAATCTCTTTCTCAGTGTCCCGGCATGATCATTTTGGCTGCTGCATGCTCTCTTTTTATAACCAGTGCAAACTAAAAAAATAAAAATTAAATGGTTTATGTCTGATATTTTACCCAAGTTAAAAACATTGATAAATTTGTCCCGTGAGTGCATCAAGGCTTTGCAATGCTTTAGCATTGCAAAGCCTTCTTGCACTCAAGGGACGAAATACACCACCACCCATGCTATTCTATAGATTATGAGGCCTAAAACACCAAGCAAACCAAGATAATGAACTTTTGATTGCAAAGAACAGACATAAAATAAAAAACCGCTCCTCACATACAATTTTACAAACAAAATGGACTGAGAAGCAGAAGATTTACTTTGTGGGGCCTAACGTTGACACTTTCTAGAAAAGTGGGGGCGGTGATCCCTCCCCCCTCCCCCCCCCCCCACACACACATACACATTCACACACACACACGTGGCTACAGCGCTGATGATAAAGATAACTCTATTTCTAATTTCCCTCCATTTATTCTTCCAGCCTCTAACTTTATTCATTAGCAATATTTCCAATAAAGTTTTACAAGGAATGGTCCCAAAACTAGAGAAACTATCCTTTTTCAAACGCCACTCTATAGTAATATAACTGAACCGGTTATGGTAGATTTTGAGGAACATCCCGATGATTCTGGCAAACCACCATCACGAATGAAGAACTCTATCAGAGAGCAAACACCAACCCACTCACCAATGAAATCAAGTGAAGGCGATGACGTTGGATTGGACACATCAACATAATGGGCCAAAACGCAGTCCAAAGAGTTGCCATGAGGTGAACCCCAGCAGGCAGGCGGAAGAGAGACAGGCCGAACGAGACTTGGCGAAGAGCAGAACAGAAGGAGATGAAAGAGCTCGGATGGTCCTGGGGCCAAGTTCAGAGATTGTCAGTAGAGAGACAGCATTGGCGTGCTTGGTGATGGCCTTGTGTGCACCCCAGCACGAGGACTAAGAGAGTAAGTAAGTATTGTATTCAACTGCGCCTCATTTGTTTGGGCACGTCAATCAAAAAAGCGGAATATTCGAGGAACGGAATCAAAGCAGGCCTGGAAGCAGAACCTTTATGTACTCTGTTCAGGAGACCTAATGATAGGAGAGTTCAGGAGTAAACACTTGTTAGGATTTCGGAACATCTCGATGATTAAAAAATTTTTGAACTCGAATCGATTCGAATCATCAAGGCGATTTCGAATCAAATCGAATTTCGGTACTTTCCACGGTCCTAATGGTAGGCCAGACAATATTTCAACCTGCAGCCCCAAAGTTGCACGTTTGAAGTAGTCATTTATTATATTAATTATAACCCAGTCCCAAACAATGAATATGGACACTTCCATCTGATGCCATTGAACTGACATGATGATACCATTAGGGTTCAATACATTTCTTATTTGGAGAATCTTAGGTCGTAATCGAGTATGTTGTAAATGACAGCTCCTATGAAATGTAATTCCCAGTTACAGTACAGTCGCCGTGGACTGTTGGTAATCCACGCATAAGCAGTGGTGTTCAGGCGTGCGTTTACCAGGTGATAAAATCATCATCAGCAAAATTTTAATTAATGAAGCACCGGGTTGTACCCGGTGCTTCATTAATTAAATTTTTGATGATTATTCCTATAATTGTTGTTTGGAATCTAATATTATTGCTTTCGTGGAAATATTGCCCACCCGTGGAAAGGGACCAGTCCACGGCGGCCATACTGTATATAGTCTCTTTCAAAGTTGTCTTTCCAGAAAGTGAGGACATTGGCTAATTGTAAGATACAAAAAAGATAATATTTTGTAATTATTCAACAGCCAAATTACACCGCTGCAGCACATATAATCGTGCGCTAATCTCTGGTCTAACGACAAGGATAACGCGTGAATTATGTGACAGGCAGAGCAATTAAGTCATCACATTTTTATGTACAATGTTGTACAGGTAGTGACACTGATGTTTCTTTATATACCCGAGGGGCTAAACAGAGATTCGTATCTTATCTTCCCTTGTAGGGAGGATAACCTGGATAAATTATTTATTTCGATCACTTGGGAGTCTATTTCCTTTAAACAGCCGAACTTGTTCAGTTCCATGAATGCTCTATTATTGTGTTAAAAGCTGCGATTAATTGCAAATGAAACGTCTTTGTCCATCATAGCATTCTGTACACATCTAGTTCTATCCGACATGAGACTTCGACAGGGTTTGCTCCTCTTACCTATAGCATTGCTTCCAATCAGATCGTCGATGGTGTTATCGCGAGGGTGGACTCAGCCGAGATGGGCCCTCCGTGCACTCCCCTTCCCCCTCCAATCTAAAATATTTCCAATTTTTTAGCAAGTACGTACTTGTTACCAGAACCAAGTATTTTGCTTTCTTCAATAAATGGTTTATAATTTCGACTACTATTTCCAAAGCCAACCGCCAGTGTTGCTGTGAATGTCAGCGTACATTCTGGTTACTGTATCCACCCTATAGATTCGGTTTGTTGTCAAGTGCATTTGGAATATTCCACAATCGATACTATTCGATAATTTTCGGAATTCAAGCAAAGAAATAACTGACATCTGTCAATTTTGAGAGATTAGGTCCTTACTGAATATATACTATTCCAAAATAGTAGGGGATATTTGAAAAAAGTGAGATATATGAAGAAATATGTCTATATTTTCATCAAAATGACAGTTGAGGCATTGCACTGTGACATCTGGTGAATGAGTTCAGCGATAGTTGGGTGTCTGACAAGCACACATTCCACGCACGGAGCTGTAGAAGACATGGACGGTCAGTCAGAGAATTTACCACATTCAGTCCGAGACCTCAATTCACTGTAAATCCTCCTCAGTTCTCGAGACAAGCGCGTATCCGACGTGGCATACTCCTCACCAAACGTCCAATATCAGCTTGACTGATGTTATTCCATTCTTCCTGCAGAGCAGCGGCGAGTTCTTGGAAACCGGTAGGGGCTGTTGGCGTTGTCGTGGGCGTCTGCCACGCACATCCCAAACGTGCTCGATTGGTGAAAGGTCTGGACTTAGTGCTGGCCAAGGCAGTGTATTGATGTTCTGCTCCTGGGGGAACTCTGTAGCGACATGGGCCATGTGTGCTCTTGCATTGCCTTCTTGGAAAATGAATCGACGGCCGTGAAGTCGCGCAAATGGCACCCCATGAGCTGCTAACATGTTGTCACGGTAGTACTGCCCTGTGGCACGCCCTTGGATGGCATGTAATGCTGTTCTGCTTGTCATGGTTATGCCTTCCTACACCATAACCGATCCACAACCAAAACGATCGTGCTGCCTAACAGTTACGTCATGGTATCGTTCGTTCCGCCGCCGCCACACTCTGTTTCGCCTGTCGTGGAAGTCGAGAGTGAACCTCGATTCATCGAAAAACATGACGTTGCTCCATCGAGGATTGTCCCAGCACTGTCGTGCTCCACACCAATTACGCCTTGCTGTGATGTGACGTTCAGTCAAAAGTGGAATTAGTCGAGGCCGTCGAGCGTACAAATTCCAGCTGTGAAGGCGATTTCGGATTCTCTGACTAACTGACTCGCACATCTGTCGCTCGGTGCAGCTGCTGTCCAATTTCTGAGGCACTTTAGTGGCAGTTACGTAATGCTGTGGTTCGGATGAAACGATCCTGGTTAGCAGTTGTCGCCCTTGGACGACCAGTCCGACATCTGTCATCAACATTGCCTGTCTGACGGTAGTGTGACCACAACCTGCTAATCACCGATTGAGTATCGTTGAGCATTTGAGCAACTGCAGTCTGTTTGTTGCCAGCTTCCAACATGCGAACGGCATCATGTAAACGTTCGTCACGTGTCAGTCTTCGTATACCTCAAAAGTTACGTTTCGGCCAGAAACTATTGCTGAAGGAGTATATACCAAGAAAAGAACGATGAGACATCCGAGAAAGCAAGTGAAGTGCAAAGGAACATTTCAAAACGTACCCCACAGACATTAACGCGGCGATCGTGCGAAAAACCAGCACGACGTTTTCGTGGGCCGGTGACATTCATGACCCACACTAAACTTGGTAACATATTGATGTGTCCAATCACGCGTATCCAATACCATTTTCCGAAAATATCAACATCAGTTTGGATATCCCCTACTTTTTTGGAACAGTGTACAGTACGTGGAGAGTGTATTATCACTAAATTACCCACAGAGTGGAGATTCCACCTAAGCAATAATTGCAAATTTGTTGCAAAGCATAACCAGCACAAGCAAAGTTTCAGCAATTGGACCTCCGGGTTAAACCCGGTGGTCTAATGGCTGAAACATTGCTTGTGTTTTTTGTCGATATGAACAAAATTTGAAAGTTATAGCTTGTGTGATAACTCCACTCCGCGGGTGATTTAGTTACAATCCACTCTCCACGTACTGTATGTCTAGCAATGAGTCGATTAATTTCAGTGAATTTTTGTTTGTTTCTGGGGATTTAACGACACTTTCAACGGCCAGGGTCATATCTCCATCCTCTGGAACAAGTCGTTTTTCAATTGAATGATTAACCCTTCACCTAACGTAACTGCTAAAACCGACCAGCGTAATTCGCAAAAATTACCATTCAAGTTTCATTATTCTTTTTCATTTTTTGTCTCAAAAACGTAGCTTATGACCCGTCGTTGGAACGACCTCGTCATAAACTATGTTTTTGATGCAAAAATGAAAAAAATTAGTTATTCAAGAATTTTCTTTACACGTGTCGTCTGCATTTCGTGTTAGTTAAGGGGTTAAAATGCTATGAGGTTTCTTAGATGACATCTCGCTTCTTTTTACGTCATCGAGAATGAAGTCTTGATCTGGTGCCTTGTCGTGTTTCTTAATTTTGCGATCGTTCCACTTTTGTCTGTGGGGAAACACGCGAAGTAGAATTTTTAGGAATGGGCACATAGACTTGCTATTTATTATTTAGCGCGCCAAAACCGCACCCTTCAACAAAGATTTCTGTTTTCCCTTTACTCTGCAATAAAATTCATAGAGCAAAGAGTTGTTATTATCATCAGCGGGTGGGGAATGAACTCGATTCTGGATCACATGCATACGTACAGACGTTTCTGCAAATTTTATGATGTGATAAGTGGGATGTCCCCCAGTAGTCTCTTTGGTGAAAGCCTAGCTTTTCATAAGAATCTGCGCTTACAGTTAAAACCTAAAAGTCCTGTCACGAACTGTGAGATTATCTAGGCTTACTTGCGCGTAGGAATTGCGGAATTGCCATATCGAATGGCATCCAAAGCACGAGAGGTTCTCCTGGTTACTCATATCAAACGCAGGCAATGTTTCTGTCAATGGACCTCCGGGTTACCCTGAGGTCCATTGTCTGAAACATTGCTTGTGCACAGGCCATATGTACAGAATTTGATAGCTTTACTATGGTCATAACACGATAACACGTAGATTAACACGCAGATCGACGTGCTATTTGTGCGCATTTCATGACACGACTTCTAGTTTTAACTGTAGGATGTAGTAATCAGAACCTCTCAAATCTATCAGTTTCAAATTTATTTATTGGTGTTTTTAAGGTCAAATATTTCTGCATAATGGCTAATCATTACCGCGACGGGTTTATGGGTGGAGGAAGCCGGAGTACCTGGAGAGAACCACCGAGCAACGGCGAGCAACTGTCAGTTCCCCAACATACTGACCCCACACAAGCAGGGTTAACATTGGTTGAAGACAGGTGCACCATCGACTTGCAGTACGCCTTAGTACACAACGCCACCGTGCCCCCACGTGGACATTGGGGGTGAAGTGTCTTGCCCAAGGACACAACGCGGTTGCCGCAGGTGGTATTCGAACCGATGACCTCTCGGCATGCAGCCTGCACCTCTGCCAACTGAGCCACCGCGCCCCCTCAGTTTCAAATAACTCATCGCAAAAAAACTAACACCGGAACATATATTGGTTGTAAGTAAGCAGTGGTGGTGGAAGCTGGGGAGGGGCCACCCCACTTTTCAGAACATATATCTCGCCCCCACCCCTACCTACACGCACACACTTTTGGTGATAAAAATATTATCCATGGACGTTTTTAAACATTATTAATATCTTATTATAATAATAATAATAATAATAATAATAATAATAATAATAATAATAATAATAATAATAATAATAATAATTATTATTATTATTATTATTATTATTAATATTATTATTATTATTATTATTTTATTATTATTATTATTATTATTATTATTATTATTATTATTATTATTATTATTATTATTATTAATATTATTATTATTATTAATATTATTAGTATTACTATTATTTTTATTTTATTATTATTATTATTATTATTATTATTATTATTATTATTATTATTATTGTTATTATTAATTTTTTTATTATAATTATTATTATTATTATTATTATTATTATTATTATTATTATTATTATTATTTCATTGCATTATGAAACCTGAACCCGTCCAGGGTTTTAAAGATATTTGATTACATTTTGATGATTGATAGTACTCGGCGTAATATGTGTGATGTGCCAAGGATGCCTCACATTGAAACTCAAGAGACGAACTGTACGTAATAAAAATGGCCGAAGTTATTAAAATTTTGTTCATTTTAACATATAACGTCATTTAACTCGTTAACGCAGAATTATTTAACCTTTAACTCCTCCCTGCCCTGCCCAAAAGTATTGAGTTTGCAGACGATAATCTTGACCGACTAATATTCCAACTACATCATCAAGGCACGCCTTCAACAAAGGCATGCCTTGATAATGCAGTTGGAATAGATTATCAGTCAGGACTGATCCATCACAGTTAGGACAAACCTGGTTCACCACCCCTCCACACTCCCCCACCCCCTCCAGTCCCAATCGGTCATTCTAGCGACGCCACTTGGATTTTGTGAATAAAGATTTTGTGCGTATTGGGCAGTGGTGTAGTTTATACAGGATCGTCTTGTCGAACCCAAACTCCGCAAAAAAGAAACACAATTACTGTTTAATAGAAAAACACTCTGTGACGTTTTATTATTTTTCAGAGTTTTTATTATTATTCATATTCAGAGCAGATATATTTTTTAAAAAAATTCGTCTTCATGCATCTGCCTTCGAGGATACGCAAGCTTCGGCCTTTCCTCTGTTTACAAAAATCTGAATCTGCCATCAAAAATATTTCTTCCGCAAAGATTTGAGTTATTTATTATTTTCCAAATCACTGCCCATGGCACAATATAAAAAATAGCCTGCAACGCTCTGTCTGGTAAAAGATCACGAGTTTATATTTTGGGAGAAAATTAAACAATAAAAATGGTCATGAGGTGTTTTTTCTGTACTGTGCTCTAATTTCGTGAGTTTGTCTCCATAATATTTAAGTATGGCTATCGAATACACTGGGGGCACGGTTGCGTTGTGTACTACGGCGTACTGCACGTACGTCGATGGTGCAGTTGTCTTCGACCAATGCTAACCCTGCTTGTGTGGAGTTAGTATGTTGGGGAGCTGACAGTTGCTCGCCGTTGCTCGGTGGTTCTCTCCGAGTACTCCGGCTTCCTCCACTCGTAAAACTGTCACGGTCATGGTTAGCCATTGTGCATAATTATGTGACCTTAAACACCAATAAATAAAAAAAATAAATAAATCGAATACACAATGTTTATTTTCATTTTTTCACTTTTTAAATTTTTTTTTTTAATTGTTTTTTTATCTTTTTATTTTTCTTTTTTTTTTCTTTTTTATACGTCATTGTTGTTTAAAGTGAGATCCAAGTCACTGGAGTTGAGGGTGGGGGGAGGGGTCGGAAAATGCGATGAAAACTTTCTTTTTAAGAACATATTTTGTTTTGAAGATCTTAATATACAATAAGAATTAAAGAAGACGCCATTCCAATTTATAATGTAATACAGTTTAAAACATTTGAACCCTGGTGGTAACTGCCATATCAGTTCAATGACAGCAACTGAAAGAGTCCGTGTCCGTTATTTAGGAGTAGACCAATTAATATTTTCAGCGTGCAGCCTTGAGGCTGCACGTTGAAAATATTGATTGGTCTACCAGACACATGCACTTAGAATCCATCTTATTTAATAAAATTATGACGTATCATGTTCCCTGACGCAAAAGCGTCCGCTCGGATTCAAAAGGTTAAAGTAATATTTGTTTGTGTGTTTCTTGTTGGCGTATTTTTATCTTTCAGGATACGTAACAATATAAAGAAAAAATATTCATTTAGTTAGTTAGTTAGTTAGTTAGTTAGTTAGTTAGTTAGTTAGTTAGTTAGTTAGTTAGTTAGTTAGTTAGTTAGTTAGTTAGTTAGTCAGTTAGTTAGTTAGTTAGTCTCTTCCTCGTCTTTGAAGAAATATCAACATTTTTAAAATATCAAACCAGAAGGATATGTATTAACAGTAAAAAGAAAATTTATTTATTTATTTATTTATTTATTTATTTATTTATTTATTTATTTATTTATTTATTCGGTAAGTCAGTCAGACTTCCCGTTCGTCTTTGAAGGAATACCAACATTTTTATTGGCGGAAAAAGACCGAGCTAAACAAATTTTATGACGTAAAGTTCAAAGCAGAAATTTACATTTTCAGTTTACCATCCCTTCCCACTGCACCTGCATGCATTGTCCTTAAAATGATCTAATTCATTTGTTATAATTCATGAGAACACAAATCAGAAAAATACGTGGATAGATTCGCAAACGTTTACATTTGGTTGTTTACAAACCCATTTCCGTTACTGGATACAGTAGTTTGCGGTACATTCTTTGAACAATCCGCTTTAACCCTTTCAGACAATTTGAATAATTTGTTTTGTGAGAAAGCAACATTAGTGACTTTCAACCATAGGGGCGACACAAAAAACAGCAAATGGTAAATTGATCAGCAGTAATTTAATCCTACGTTGAACACTCCCATAGATACAAATGGTCACCATTTTTAGTCCCCCACGGTTTCACCGTGATTGGAACCTTTGGATTGCACTCCGCCTGCCTGCCAGCCTGCCTGCCTGCAGGCAAGTCCGTCTGTCTGTCTGTCTGTCTGTCTGTCTGTCTGTCTGTCTGTCTGTCTGTCTGTCTGTCTGTCTGTCTCTGTCTTACGTGTAACCACCTGTGTGTCTCCGAGATGGTTGAATGTTGGCGTTTTAAATTTTCAACATTAATCAGACATTATGGAAAGATGGCACACGTCAAAAAGAAATTCAAGATGGCCGACTGGTGGTCGTTTTTGTTGGAAATTGCCTGCATTTAGCTTTCTGCATAGAACTTCTAAATGACCTTTCCGATTTCAATAATTTTTAGAACGTAGCTGTAGCAATATAAGATAAACAACATATCATACTTTTTTTTCACGTGCACAAATTATGCAAATTCGACGAACTTAAGTTTTTTCGGCCATTTTTGTATATATTATGTTGGTGTGTCCTGTTACCACCTGTATCTTTTAGGTTGTTGAAAATACGCATTTCAAACTTTCAACATTGATCAGACATTATGGAAAGATGACGCACGTCAATTTTTTTCGATAACATATACATGATGGCCGACTTGCGGCCATTTTTGTTGGAAATTGCGTGTAATTAGTTTTCTGCTCAGAACTTCTAAAAGACCTTTCCGATTTCAATAATTTTTGGTTTGGAGGTGTAGTACCGTAAGATAAACAACATATAATACGGATTCTCTCACGCCCATAAATTGTGCCAATTAGACGCACTTAGGCTTTTTTCAGCTATTTTTGTTTATATTATGTTGGTGTGTCCTATTACCACATGTATCTCCGAGGTGGTTAAATGTTGGCGTTTTAAATTTTCAACATTAATCAGACATGACGGAAAGATGTCACACGTCAATTTTTTCCGCAAAAAAAGTTCAAGATGGCCGACTGGAGGTCATTTTTGTTGGAAATTGGGTGTAATTAGTCTTCTGCCAAGAACTTCTAAACGACCTTTCCTATTTCAATAATTTATGGAGGGATAGCAGCATAAGATAAATAACATATCATAGGTATTTCTCGGGCATAAATAGTGCAAATTAGACGAACTTAAGTTTTTTTAGCCATTTCTGTATATATTATGTTGGTGTGTTTTCGATGACCACCTGTATCTCAGAGACGCTTTGACTCTTTTGTTTCAAATTTTCAGCAATGATCAGACATTATGTAATATTGCTGCGCATAAATTTTGAAAAGAAAGTTAAATATGGCCGACTGGCCGCCATTTTTGTTGGAAATTGCATGTAATTAGTTTTCTGCCTAGAACCTCTAAACGACATTCCCGATTTCAATAATTTGTGGTATGGAGATGTAGCAGCATAAGATAAATAACACATAGCATGCGGTTTTTGTTTCTCTCGCAAATGTTATGTAAATTCGACGAACTTAAGTTTTTTCAGTCATATTTGTATATATTGTGTTGGTTTGTCCTGTTACCACCTGTATCTCAGAGATACTTTGACGGTTTTGTTTCACATTCTCAGCATTGATCAGACATTATGTATATTTCATGAACGTCATTTTTTGGGGAAAAAAATTCGAGATGGCCGACTGGCAGACATTTTTGTTGGAAACTGCGTGTAATTATAATGAGGTCGGAGTACAAGTCAGTTACAAAAACAAGTCCGATCTCGATCGTCCACTACTTGTTGTATAATGGCAAGTTTTACACGTTGAAAAAACTCTACCCGGCATCACTGATGCGTAACCTTTGTTTTTTCATATCGTTTTCATTTTTATATCACACCCTGTTGGTCAGAGATATCTTGGTGCTGTGCTTTCAATCTTTCTACATTCATCAGACACAAGACTACAATTTGGTGACACTCCCAACCGTGGGGGACTATTGTCTGATCGTTGGCGATCGACGTTGCACTAGTTGCTGAACACATTACATAAATTCAGATGGTCGGGGTATACAAATGTAGAGGGAGATAAATTTGTCGCATCAGATCTAAGAAGGCTAAGTTAATATTTACACGACTGTTTTAGTCAGAGGGTGAAAACTCAATGAAAGAGTTAGGCACAATTGTTCAAGTCGCTCTGTACCAACCTTGGCTCGGCCCGGTGGGTAAACAGTTACTAGAAACTTTAAAAATGGATCCTCAGAACTTAACTATCAGGTTTTGATGGGTGCGGCAAATGGTGTTAAAGGAGGTGTGGCAGGGTTACCGCTTTATTTTTGTTTGGTCTGTTTCTTCGACTTCAACCATCTTGGGTTGGAAGATGGTTTAAGTAGACGAAATGGACTGACCAGGCTGAAGGTTAAATTCATTTAAAAAATGTAACTATATTTGTTAACACTTCCAGATAAAATATTACAGTGCGCCTGTATATTAACATAGTTGGATACTCTCTTTTTTTAAAAAATGTATTGTTCAAGCACGTAGCACGTGTATCGGAAAATAGAGGAATAGATGTCCCCTTGCCCCCACCACAACACCACCACCGGTCCCGCCGCGCTTTTGGTGTCGCGATCTGTTCTTGAATGGGAACATCCAAGTGTATAATTATTTTCGCTTACTTTATGTGCCTTTCTTTGCGAAGGGCTCTCTGGGCCCCGTCTGTTACAAACACATCGCCGAGCAAGTGCTAGAATGTTCTATGTCCCATAGGGGACATAGAACATTCTAGCACTCAGGCAACGACATGCATAATCAACACTCCGATGGAAGCACGAAGAATATGTGTGCACCAAGATGGGGGAGCGGGTTATGACGTCCTCCGCCACACCAACACCCCTTTTTATTGGACTAAAGTGTTTTAAAATGGTGCTTTCTATGCGAGAGGGAATACTTGTCTTGATATTAAAACTGTTCCGGATATTATCTTATCATTAATGTACGTTTGTGCTTCTCTGTCCTCATTTACTCTACCGTACTAAGGATGTAATAATAGTACTATTTTTTATACAATACCCGGAGAGTGTATATTCACTAAAACTCTCCCCTAGTGGAGTCTCTCCGGGTTATAAATCATGTTATGTGAAAAATCATAAGAAACGTTGTTACAACCAGTAGTGTAATAATCAACCAGCAGTGTAATATTAACCAGTAGTGTAATAAAAATTAGCCAGTAGTGTAATAATCAACCAGTAGTGTAATACAAATCAACCAGTAGTGTAATAAATTTAACCAGTAGTGTAATAAACATTCATGAAAACCAACAATTTTTCAACAAAATTTGAAAATTTTTTGAGGTCGCTCAAATCATAGTTTGGGTACACCTTATTGATTTTTTATCATTTTATCGTAAATTTAAAGGCATTTTGCAGGTCAAACATCATTTCGTGGGTTCAATACGGCGAGGAAAGGTATCTTTATGATTTCATGTGATGTGCGTATTTTCTGGTGTTTAATTCACTTTCTGCATTTGTGGCTTTACGTAATTTCAAAGTTGGCAAATTATTTATAGTAATGCTGTGCATTTGAGAGACTGCTTTCCACAGGCATAAGTTGCCAGGTTCTATCATACCAGAAAACGTATGGGTGATAAAATGTGGTATTCAAGGGGTGGAATCGTGTGATCTGCTGCGTTGTCTACAATTATAATATTTAATAGGGCCCCGGCGAACTCTGAAGGTCTCTCTCTCATCCACCCATTTCAGTCGCTGTATCATTATGTGTGGCTTATTTCCGTCTAGTTGACCGTTTTGAGTTCTAAAATTCGTTTTTCTTCTGAGAGTGATGCTCATCATATTCCTTGAGCAACACTACTGGTTGATTATTATACTACTGGTTGTTGCAAGCGTCAAGCAAAGTTCGGCTAAATGGCCTTACAGTTGAATCCGTTGGTCGGCTAACTGAAACATGACCGTTTAATACAAACAAATCCATAACGATAACTGGATGGGTGATGTATTCCGTTGATGGTACAGGATGAGACTGACTGAACAAACAAGACAAAGGGCCTCGTTTCAGCCGCCGATCTTACATACTGTGGTCATGAAAGCGGATAGAGAATTTCGATCGGATCGCTGGGTCGCTATGCGGTCGAAATTATTTTCCCTCTGCTCTCCCCAAAGCACCGTAGAATCCCATTTTTGAAAAAGAAAAGTGAGAATTGTGACTCTGAGATACTGTTTTTGTTTGTTTTTTCATGATCGGCCATGATTTGAGATTATTTTATTTGTTTATTACATTCCTCAGTTCGTTTTGCATTGGGTTTAATGTTGATTAAAAAGTGGTAATGTCACGAGTGAATTATGTCACTTCAATTGTAACTTTGGAACGACTGACGTATATAAGCCACGCCACCACATCAGTTAATTAAAATGAATTTTCTTTTCCTTCTGAATATTTTTAAAAATCCTTTCTTTCCTCTATGAACAGGTTCGTTAGCACAGTTGACAAAATTCAAATAGAAAAGTTTCATCTTATGGCTGAATGCCATTCCCCAAATGCGACTGGAACGCCACATAAAATAGTAAAATATCGAACGAAAGTCACAAAAATAAAACTGGGCCATTTCCAATCAACGATTTGACACAGAAAGTGATGTATTCATACGCGCTAATTTCAGAAGTATTTCAGAGTTGCATTTGCGAATATTTTGTGTTGAATTATTTTTAATGAAAGACATTTTGGTCTAAAATGTCATTTACTAAAGAGAGTGACCCATTCTTACGGCAAGTTACGATATATAATTCGCCTCGAGACAGGACTATTTCGTATTTCCTTCCTGCTAATCTTAGAAATGTTTCCGTGTTTACACTAAATTGGATTATATCTGACAATAGTTTGGGTTGAATTATTATAGTAAAAGACCTCTTTATTCCAAATGTCATGTAATAAACAGAGTAATCGATTTGTTTTGAGCGTTACGGTAAATAATTCACCGAGAGACGGGACGTGAGTAAATCACGAGGCTACGCCCTCGTGGTTTACTCACGTCCCGTCTCTCGATGAATTATTTACCGTAACGCTCAAAACAAATTGATTACTCTCTATGAAATCTCGGTTAGCTCGCGATCGGCTCGAGAACGTTCCCACCTTTGTGATCACAGTACTGTACCTTGTCAACAGAAATCTGTGCGATGAACCGTATTAGTAATCTGTGATGTGTAAATTATACTTTACAATGCTCCGGTGTATTTCCCCTAAAGCATCAACGTGGAGTGGAGCTTACATGCCAAATAATAATATCTCAAGCCTTTGGTGAAAACACTCTGGGGATGGGACTTCCTCTAGAATAATAACTGATATTATGCGAAAAACGTGAAATAATACGACCAGAGTTTCTGACAGTAGATTGCCGGTAACCCGAAGATCGACTAGCAGAACCTCGCCTTGTGTTCTTTTATTCATCACGGACTTCATCGTAAAATCAGTTTGGTTATAATCACCCCAAATAAACTGGGTTGAGTGCATGTGAACCCACTTTGGTTCACATTCACTCAACCTAGTTGATTTGGGTTAATTTTTAACCCAACTGACTTTAGCGTGTAGGAGAAGTTATTGAATTGTGGAATCTCCACAACCATGGTGTTTGAGTGATAACCCAAACCTCGCGTACTATGTCTGAAAATTATTTAATACCTTCAATGGGGGCGCGGTGGAGGTTTTGGTCAGATCACCGAAGTTAAGCAACATCGAGCCCGGTTTGTCCTCGAATGTCTGAGCGATCGATTCGGACTCCCGCGCTGTGTCCTTGGGCAAGGCACTTAACTCCCATTGTCCACATGGGGGCACGATGACCCCGTGTACTAAGGCGTACTGTACGTCGAAGCTGCGCATGTCTTCAACCATTCTAACCCTGCCTGTGCTGCAGTGCGGAGTTACGATGTCGGGGAGCTGGCAGCTGCTCGTCGTTGCTCGGTGGTTCTCTCTGGGTACTCCGGCTTCCTCCACTCGTAAAACTGTCACGGTCATGATTAGCAATTCTGCATAAGTATGTGACCTTAAACAAAAATAAGTAAATAATAAATAAATAATACCTTCAATCCCATCTTTAAAGAAAGAATGAGGGATGTATTTATAAATACACAGAACGGCATACGCGTGTGAATGGGTTAATCGATATGACACGAGTGCCAACGCGGAAGGATAAAACGAGAGGCCGCAGACCTCGAGTTTTATCCTTCAGCAATGGCACAAGTGCCTTATCGATTAACCCATTCACACGAGTTTCGTTCTGTGTTTATTACATGCCTTTACGTCTATAAAAACAATTATTAGAAGGACACTCAGCAATTCACTTGACAACTATTAACAAAAACAAAACATTTTATCGTCAACCATATTTGCGAAGGGGACTCGTGTTACCATTTCTTCCCCTGTGTTCCAATGTGTTCTATGTGCCCACTGGCACATAGAACACATATGAACTCAGGGGATGATTTTCAGCTATCGCTAGCGATTCAAACTGTAATTACGTTGCACGATTTGTAGAAAATTCTAGCGATATCTCGCTTCTATTTTAAAAATAGTCCGTCAACGATTTCCGTTCAGATTTTCATTTTCCGCATGGTTTAGTGTCGCTGTAGATGGGATGATTGCATAAAACAAGCGTGTAACAGAACAGAGAGTAAAATATAAATGTAGAGAGCTATATGTTAACAGAGCAAACAATGTTTAAACAGCCAAAAGTTCAGATAAAAGAGAACTAATTCGGAGACGATTTATCCTGAACAAGGAAGGAAACAGTACAAGTTGGTTCGAATACACGGAAGTCTGGAGGTTAGGGTGCGGTGGGTTTTAAAAATAAGAACCGGGGAGGGTTAGAATTTCAACGATAACATTAAGAAAAGCTTGCTATCATATCACACACACTATAAAATGTTAATTTGTATAATATAACACCATGTTGTTGGTACAGTACGTGGAGAGTGGATTGTAACTAAATCACCCGCAGAGTGAAGTTATCACCCAAGCTATAACTTTCAAATTTTGTACATATGGACAAAAAACACAAGCAATGTTTCATCCAATGGACCTCCGGGTTTAACCCGGAGGTCCATTGGCTGAAACTTTGCTGGTCCTGGTTATGCTTTGCAACAAATTTGCAATTATTCCTCGGGTGGAATCTCCACTCTGCGGGTGATTTAGTGATAATACACTCTCCACGTACTGTATATACATGATAGAATAAAAGATATAGAGAGCTCTGAGAACATTGATATCAAATAACAATGCCACGTGTCAAACACAACGTTATCAGTGGAAAATTCGGTAGGACGTTGGGCAGGGAGGGGTCATATTTGAGATCTAAATCATATAAATTACCAGATATGAACCAAAGGTAGTATACGTACAGTGGTCATTGACATCTATATACTGAGAGGTTCAGTGCACTTTCGCCTACAGTGCACATTCGCCTACAAAAATTATCAGGTAAAAGTGTAGGCGAAAGAGCACTAACTAAGGTATAGGGATTAGTAGCTAATTACCTGCTCTCCTCACAATAAAATCGATTGACCGTTTGGTGATTTAGAGAGAGGGAGAGAGAGTGAGAGAGAGAGAGAGAGAAAAGAGAGAGAGAGCGAGAGAGAGAGAGAGGGAGAGAGAGGGAGAGAGGGGTTCCAATAATATTCATATTCATAGATTTTATTGGCAAAAATCGATACAATTTATCTCTCTCTCTCTCTCTCTCTCTCTCTCTCTCTCTCTCTCTCTCTCTCTCTCTCTATCTCTCTCTCTCTTGCTCTCTAGTCTCAATACAAATATGAGTGTTATTATTCATATTTGCAAGGTTTTATTGACAAATAATAAATCCACATCGTATATGATGTTCTAAACTTGTTCTTACAAGAATCCATTAAGTTAATATCCCAACTTTACCAGGTGGCCAGCTGCATCAAGAAACTGTAGAGGTGACTTTTGCCCTGAAGATAACTGATCTTTGAGTCTTTGAAGTCTCTGGTCAAGTTCACGGAATTGCCGTTTTCGTGGAGAAAAAAAAAGAAAATGCTGGGAATGAATGATCGGTCAGTCCATTTATTGTGGGTAGAGCAGGTTATTAGCTACAAATCCCTATACCTCAATTAGTGCACTTTCTTCTACACTTTTACCTGATAATTTTGTAGGCGAAAGTGCACTGTAGGCGAAAGTACACGACACCTACTGAGATATTCCATGTTTGTAACTGATTGGATTTTTAGCTGGACGGAATTTCATGACGGGATTACAAACTTACGAAACCTACCTATAAATAAGAAATAAAAATATAAAATGAAAAATTGATGCAAAACATTTACAATAAAAATACACAGCTAAAAATGAGAAAATAGAAAAAAATAAGCACAATTAAGCATACATAAACAAATTATGAAATATTCAGGATTGGGCATCAATCATTATCTTATTTACGTCGTCCACGTCCAAATTTACGATATACTTTTAAAAATACTATTTCGGCTGCCACTTCTCTCAAAAACAGCACAAATGTATTTGATTTTCTTCTCTCAAAAAGCATTGAATATGAAATGTTTTCATATTGTCAGCGTTCCACTTACAGTTGGGTTTATCCTTTCAAAAAGCTGAGCATAACCTCTGTACGTGAAGACGGATCTGAAGCTGGTTGAGGAAACTGCTCCCCCTAACCTTATCTCTCGGAAAATTATGTTGTTTGTGTGGGAAATTATTGGCCGCTAATTTTAAAAAAATTACTATTTGGCGAAAGTGCAATTTTCATTATACAAATATAACCTTATGTTTCAAATATCCTTTGTTTGAAAGCTCTGGTTGCAAATGTATGACGATCGATTTATCGTGTGCACGACAACATTGCGTGTGTTATTACTTTAAAAAAATATTTTCGTTAAACGAAAGTCTTTAAAATTACAATAAACAATCATTTCCGACCATATCATGTGAAATCTCATTGAAAAGGAACTCGTTCCAATGATGGGTTCACGTGATATAGTTTTGCCGAAATTTTAATTTTTTTAACTTCTCAATTGGGAAATTACGCGGACGGATGCCGTCCGATTCGTTAGGTTAGGTGTTAAAGAAGTATAATGAGCTAGGTTTCAAGCAGGGTTGGGAGCAGTTAACGTTTCAAACGTTAACGTGTTAAATTATTTTAACAACGTTAAAAAAATTTAACCAAGTTAATAACTTTTAACTTTGAAGATTATAATTGTATAATATGCAGCATTGCGTCGTTATCTTGTGTTTACCCCAGCCGGATCGCGCGTGCCGATGACGTCGAATTTTACGCCATTTACCGAAATTGAAAAACACGAATAATTTAGATGTCCGTCAATTATAGACGACCCATTGATTTGTTGGAGACCATGAAGCCCTCCTTCCAACGTTGGCGAAGTTGGCCCGCCGATATTTGGCGATACAGCAATATGAGCTTCATCCGAACACCTATTTTCCGTGTAAGGACTGGTATTCGAGCAACGGCGGATGTCTCTTTCTATGGATACGGCCGCAGCGATTGTATTCTTAAATGAAAACATCGCTGAATGTTAGAATTTACGATAATCTGCGAGAACTATATTAACTACGCGTCTCCTGAGTTCCAATGTGTTCTATGTGCCAGTAGGCACATAGAACATATTGGAACTCAAGAGACGAACTGTACGTAATAAAAATGGCCGAAGTTATTAAAATTCTGTTCATTTTAACATTTAAAGTCTTTTTGCTCGTTAACGCAGAATTATTTAACACGTTAACGTGTTAAAGAAAATTGTAACTCCTCCCAGCCCTGGTTTCATGTTCACACCCCCGGGCAACGACCAGGGAACACTATCAGAAAGTTTTAACTCTCGCTCTATCATGTTGAAAAATTTGATATTCTGGCTTCGGGTCTGCGTAAAGAAAATGGTGGCATTTGATAGAAAGATTCCACAATACGCATAAAATCTGTAATGGAACCCATCCATAATTTAATCCTCAGGCCTATAGGGTTGTGTGATTAAATTATTACCGAACGTCCCTTTGAATACAAAATGAATTCGCCCAATTTTATATAAGGTATATTCGTTTGGACAATACCATTCGGGAGCACAGTTTTGGAAGGGTTACAGAAAATAAACAGAAATCATTATTCACGGCAGATCGTTTATTGTTTAATGTTCCTGCGCAGGTTTTAAGTTAAATCAAATACTTCACACCCTCAAAATCTCTAAATAGAGACATTCGAGCAATGAATGTTGCGATTTATAGAAAGACACGCCAAAATGAGAGTGACAATTCAGAGGTTTGTTCGCACTCGCATTTGTAACATCTCGAACTAGTCCCCGATGGGTTGCTTTGTTATGCGAAGGCATGTTTCACGGTCTTTTGTGAAGCGAAGATCATTTCCAAATGTAATCAAATGGGTTTTTATTTCCCTCATAACGTGGTAATTACCATGAAAGACGGGACACTTTACATTAAATTTCTATTTAGATCGAAAATGGGAACAGCTTTGTCGGAAATTCGCAACATTTGTCTTCATCACAGAACAGAGAGATCCAATTTTAATTTATATCCCGCTAACTATAGCCGTTTTGTCAAATTTACTCTTTAGGTGGACAATGATATTCCCCCAGTGAAAATAAACCCAGCAACGACAATATCCCATAAATATAGTATTAGCATTCACCGTTATGGTTAAAGTCAATACTTGTTTCTTATTCTAGTAGGCAGCACAATTTCAAGACATCGTTTAAAGAATTGTAACTCAGAATGACACTGGTCCATTACTTTGATCCAGTGTTAAAACTTCAAGCCTAGCAGTCGAAACACCCCGGTAACACCTAACAAAGAAATGCAAGACGGCGCCACCTGTTGGCAAGGTGGTACTTCAGCATTCAAGGTCAGCAATGATGTAATTATGGTTGACTATCTGATTAAAGGTTACACCATAAATGGATAGCATTATGCCACTGAATTAAGCTAGCTGGGAGAAACTATCAAAGAAAAACGGCGTGAAAGACTCCGTGTATGGTTGCTTCTGATTTAAGACAATGTCACACCTCTCAAATGGCAGCTGATGCACCAGCAAAATGCGGCTTTGAAATACTCCATCATTCTCCTTTACCCTCATCGACCTCCACCACTTCCTAAAACTCAAATCACACTTGCGAGGGAAACATTTTGCTTCTGGTACTGAGGTAATTGGTGGTGTGGATGCCTTCTGCGGTTGGTTAAATGCAGACTTCTACAAGCAGGAAATTACTAAGCAGGAGCATCTCGGAACTGAGTGTATTGAAGTTCGGGAAGGAATCCACGACCGGTGGTGGAGTTTTTCCTGCATTTCACGAGCGCCGAAAGCGCTTGTGAAATATGGGAAAAACTCCACCAAGGATCCTTGATTCCTCTCTCCCATTCTCTAACCGAGTTGTGTTCTGTATTTATTACACGTCTGTTCTATGTAATCCTCATCTACAGCAACACTAAAACGTGCGGAAATGGAAAATCTGTTCCGCACATATGAGCGGAACGGAAATCGTTGACGAACTTTTTTTAAATAGAAGCGTAATTTCATTGTAGTTTTCTACAAATCGTGCAGCGCTATTACAATTTGAATCGCTAGCGATAGCTGAAAATCGTCCCCGAGTTGCAATGTGTCCTATGTGCCAGCAGGCACATAGAACACATTGCAACTCATGGGACGAAACAGTAAAACGGGTTCCCCTCGCAAATTTGGTTGGCGATAAAATGTGTTCTTTTTGTTGATAGTTGTCAAATGGATTGCTGACTGTCCTTCTTATAATTATTTTTTATAGACGTGAAGGCGTGTAATAAACACAGAACGACACGCGTGTGTGCGGGCTCTCGTTCTATTCTTCAGGCTGGCACTCATGCCATATCGATTAACCCATTCACACGCGTGTGTCGTTCTGTGTACTTATGCCACGATTGAAGTGAATGAAGCTGATATTTTTCATGGTAACATTTTTTCGTCATTCACAACGACTTACGAAAAGGTTATCTCCCCTGATTGCTAAGAATTGGCTGGCAAAAATTAACACTAATTTTTCAAAATTATATAAAACCTATGAAAGTTATATTCGCTGTGCGCATCAATCCTTTAAGAACAATATATATGCTCGCTGTTGGTGATATTATCGAACGATTTTATTCGACCAATTTTGTTCCCACGTTGATTTAAAATGCTACTGTTATTTCCTGTATAATTCCATGTAAAATGGCAATAAATTGCATCTTCGTCAACTTTTAGCGGTTAATATATTTTTTTTGCTTCATATTAGCAATGCTGTGCGCATACCAACATTTAAAATATAGATCTTGCCCTATCTAACCATATAAAAGTATACAAGCTGACATTTGCCTATTTTTTCCCTTTTGATGTTAAAACCAAATAAAAAAATTATTGTAGTAAGAACAGTTAAAACCGTAGTCCACAATATCAGATAGGTTTCCGCGTGAGTACAAATG